>CM057456.1:559747500-562147500 GCA_016271365.2 Neoceratodus forsteri
CTGCGCAGTGCAAGTACACTGTGCCAGTGTGCATCCAACACGATATTCAAAGGCTGAACACAACGGCAAGTGACAGCGCAAGACAGCTGAATATCACAGGGATGCGCCATCGTGCAACAAGGGCTGTGCCAGGGAGCAAGTCAGCAGGCACCATTGCGCAACCTGGGCTGCACAATGGAACAAGTCAGGAAGCGCAAGAGCACAACATGGGCCATGCAAGGGACAGAGGCACATGGGCCATGGCACAGGGCAACTGGCATAGTGTGGAGCATGCCGCAAGAGCAGGACACACTGCCACCAGAGTGCAGGGGATGACAGGAGGGAGGCAAGGCAGACGCACGCCCGCAGGCCCTGACCACATGCACCACAGCAGTGCATGGAGGTGGCGTGGCACCAATGACCACTGGCAAGTAGCCACAGGCAACACCCACAGGATGGCACGGGACACGCCACCGGGACCATAGCTGACAACACACTTGCCGACAGCACACAACACACAGGCCACACAGCCCTAGCAGGGTGCACACGTACACCCCAGGGCACACACACCGGCCACTGGGCACCGACCACCAGACACAAGACCCAGTCGACCCCAGATGTACCACACAGCCACCATGCACACCACTGCAGCATGGCTCCATACGCCAGCTGCAAAGCAGACACAGATATGAATGGCTAACAAAATAGATGTGTATTAAAATGAATAAACAACAGCAACTATATACAGAGGAACAGGGAGGCCACAATCAAGACAGTAGGCCGGGGAAGGGAGGCAGGGGAACAGGGGACATGGCTAGGTAGGGTACAAGGGAGGAAGGGGAAGGGGGGTCAGGGGAAGGGAGGGTGATGCAGGCCAATGGGCCCGACGTGTTGTTCATGCCCTACTGGCACCTGGTCCTCTGTCTCCTCTGTGGCCTGCACAGGGCCTGCCTGATGATGTGTGCCACCGCAAGGGTGGCCATGGCAACCCTCAGGATCCCCTCCAGGAGCCTGGTGTTGTCATCCACCCGATGGACGCCTAGGACAAAGGAGGGGACATGGATGAGTGCATGCCCATTCGACTGTAGCTCATCCACTGTGCGCGGTGAACAGCGGTGACATGTGCCCTGTAGTAGGCACACAGCCATCCGCAGCGTGCGTGCCCACATGAGCCACCATCCCAGCCATGCACAGCACTGCATACCAGCACCAGCCATGCGTAGCACACCACAACTATCACTGCCAGGCAACAGGGCTATGCGGGGGGGTGGCAGTGGCATGGCTGGAACCCAGGTGCACCCACAACCCACCCGCAGCAGCCACACACACATGCAAAAGGCGCAGCATGGTACAATGGACCACGCCGGTGATGCACAGCTGTAATGGCCATGTACACAGGGGGCTGTGGCCCACCCCAACCCCATACAACAACAAACACTGACCGAGTGCCTACCTGCATGCTGTGGCACGACCGGCACCTGACTGCCAGCACCTCCCATATGGCCAGCATCCCTCGCCCTTGCACCTCCATTGGCCTGCTGCCGTCCGGCAGTGGCTCCCACCATCCTGGCTCTGTGCCAATCCTCAGGGCCTAGTAGGGAGACAGAGAGGGGCAGACATCAACACCAGGCAGCAGCCCACGCGCCCCACCCCCCTCCAGCACAGTATACCCCATGTCCCTGCGCAGTGGCATTGCCAGGGCACAGCACACCCATGGTGTGCTGCCATGGCCGGTGGTGTGTCCAACCACAGCCCCCCCCAGTAGCATGGCATGACACCCTGCTGGCACCCCATGGAACACCAACAAGGTACAGACGTGGAAATGTGCACTCACCTGGCTGTGGAACGGCGCCCCTCCGGACGCGTGCCTGCAGTGACCTCAGCCAGTCTGGATCCCTCTGCTGCAGGTCCCCATACCCGTGGTGGCACTGCTCCCCACTATGCTGAGCCGCAGTGGCCTCCTCTAACCCCTTGGCCACCTACTGCCACACCTCAGTGCAAGGACGGTCCAGGGGCACCTGCCCATAAAGGGTGCCAACATGAGGGTCTACCAGTGCCACCAGGTTAACTAGCTCAACCTGGCTCCAATTAGGTGCCCTTACTGAGCTCCTGTGTGGCATGCTGCAATCAGCACTGCTTATCCAAAATGGCAGCCTGTAGCACAAGAGCCGCATGTGCGATGGGTGTGCGACACGCCTGGCGATGCGCTACCATCCCCAATCACGCATGCCTTGTTGCTACGAGATACAGCTGGGGTAGTGCCGGCATGTGCCACAGGCACCCAGGGATCAAGGGACACTCATAGGGTCAAAGGTAGGCACGTGCACCATGCGCGACAGTGCGATAGGGCACGGAAGGCATGGTGCGCTATAGGGTTTAGTGTGCCCCATGATCCATGTGCCAATGGTGCATGGACGCCATAGGGTATACAGCGCATGAACACCACATGCCCATAGCGGCAGAGTGCTGTACCGCGTATGGCGCACTGTGTGTAGGATGTGCCACCGACATACACAATGTCAGAGTGCTCATGCGCAGTGCCAGGTATATTGCGTGTGTCACACAGTTGTGCCATGGCTTGAGCATGTGCAACTCCAATGTGCCATGCACAATTCCGCGATATTCAGCAGGCATATGCAGATGAGCTGATTAGCATATCCGCGGTGCATCGGAGGCATTTGCATCTCATTATAGTTGCGCATTCCCTCATTTGCATGTGATGCGCTATAAAGGCGTCATGGGACTGCACAGGCACCAGACCGGTATCGCATCCTTCAGAGGTAAGATGCCAGCAGTGGGCATGTCGGGACAGTGGATTGGGGGGGGCCTTGTGTGTGGCAACCAGCACTAACCACATGTCCACACCCACAGGAATAAGCATGTCGGAGCATGAGGAGGTTGATGAGCAGGGGCCTGCATGGAGGCACAGGCCCAACTTCATGGGGGCAGAGAGCGATGCCCTATTTGACGCATACCTGGACCAGGAGTCCCTTTAGAGAGGCTCCACAGGCACCCCGCAGGCCAGGGCGGCAGCATGGAAGGGAGTGGCCAGTGCTGTGAACCAGCAGGGCAGCCATCAGAGGTCCGCACAGGAGTGCAAGAAGAAAGTGGGCACGGACCGGAAGCGGATAAAGGAGAAGGTGGCTGCCATCTGGGCCGCACGTGCCACCACGGGTGGTGGACAGCCTGAAGTGCCACAGATGACACCGCAGGAGGAGCTGGTGGTGGTGACCATGTGGCGCAGCACCGTTAAGGGCATTCCCAGTGGTGGATTCCAGACGGGGGGCAGCCCATCACTGCATGGTAGGTACAGCTGTGCATGAGGATGGGGGGAGGGGTGCCAGGGGGCAGGGGTGTGTGGCGGCGGCACTAAAGTGTATGTGTTCCCTTACAGATCCTAAGCACCTGCATGCAGCTGCAGGGGTGGTGGTGCCCACCTTGGGGGCTGTCCTGGACCTGGAGGAGCGCCCATCCATGTCCCCTGGTGTCCTGGGTCTGGACTGCTACCAGCCCATCCCCACTGTCCTGGGTCCGGACTGCTACCAGCCCATCCCCACTGTCCAACCGGATGCCTGTGGCATGGGTGCAGACAAGGCCCAGGCAGTGTTTCAGCGGGACACCAGCCATGGCGTCCAGTATGCTGAGACACAGATCGGGGCGGGCGGGGTCTGGGACCAATGATGACATGACTGTTATCCTGGACAGTGGTGATGCCGAACAGGGGGAGGCACCCATACCATGCACCGGAGACGGCAGTGCAGATGGTGCCCAGGTGGCGGTTGTCAGCCCACCAGCCGCACTGCCCGGTGAGGCGGTAGACGACATAGTTGCAGCGCAGTCCATACTGTGTGGCAGTGGTGGTGCAGCCACCCCAGCGCCATCACGCACACAGTGGCCGGAGGAGCAGCAGCGGCAGCAGGACGGTGCCGATGGGGGTCCGGGTGCATTGCCCACTGTGATTGCACCACAGACAGTACAGGCTCAAGGAGGCCCCACTGTGCAGCCCCCACCTACATGTGGGGCCATGCTGCAGGGCCGAGCAACTCCTGCGGGTCGGCGCAATGCCCAAGCCCACCAGGGCACCAACCCTCTGACCGAGCACACCCGGCTGCTCCGGGCATCCGGGGAGCAACAGATGCAGGTCCTGGCAGGGGTGTGTGCACTCTGCGCGGAGCTGCGCCAGTCCACAGGGAGGTGTGATTGCGACTATGTGCAGCTCCTGGCCGTGGCCACACACATGCAGGAGGACATGACCGCAGGCCTGGATTGGTTCACCGCTGCAGTCACAGCTGGCCTAGCACCACTGGCCACCCTGGTACAGGGCCGCCCGCAGCAGTCACCATGGAGTGCATTCTCCACCCCTTGGCCCCGGCGTCGTGCGACCCCAGCATTGTTGTCACCAGGATCCACTGTGGGCATTCTGGGCACACCTGGAGCAGGCCTGTTCGGGGGCCTGCAGATGCCTGTGAGGGACCGGTCGTGTTCCCGCAGTGACACACCTGGGGGAACATCAGTGACACCCCCTGTGGCCACCGCACAGCCTTCGTCTGCTGGGCTGTCTCAGCGGGGCTGTCCACGTGTCTGTGGCAGCCGTGCAACTGCATGGTGGTTATGATCCACCACCCTCCCTGTCCTCTGCCTGCTGCAGCTCTGTATGCACAGTGGTGTGGTGTGTGTATGTGCGTACCAGGGCCATGACAACCATGGACCACACAACATGCCCGCCTTGTGCACACCCACCCGGCTGCTGGCCACTGTGGCATGTGCATGATGATGCCTTCACAGCACCGGCCACCACTGTGCACTGGTGTTCAGCCTCTGACACGCCCGTTGGCGGCTTCAGGGTGTGCATGTGTGGGTGACCGTGCTTGTGTGTGTGTGTGTGGAGGTGTGTGGGGGTATGTGGGTGGGGTCCACAGTACCATGAAGGGTGCTTCCATGGAGTCCTGTCCCATGTCCGTCAACGTTGCCCTCCAGCCATGTCTGTTGTGGGCCCTAGACAGGCATGCCTGTATACTGTACCCTGGTCCCTGGAATGTGTGTGTGTGGTCATGTTGACCTACCTGTGTGCACCGTAGTGCTCCTCTGCAATGGTGTCCCAGTGCTGCTGGGCCATTCTGTGCAGCCGGGGTTCCTGTCACCCAGGGGTGCTGCCCACCACCTCATGGCCCACCATCCGCAGCGTCCCCACTGCTGTTCCCCTCTTCGACCTCAACAACTATCCCACGGTTAGTGGCCATGTTGTGTAGCACACAGCAGGCCAGGAATAGGCCACAGGCCTTCAAGGGGTTGTACTGTAGGGTACCGCCTGACCTGTGCAGGCAACGGAAGCATGCGTTCAGCAGTCCAAACACACGCTCGATGATGTTCCGTGTGCTGGCGTGTGCCTTGTTGAATCTCTCCTGCGCTGGGGTCGACGGGCACCAGTACAGGGTGAGCAGCCAGGGCCTGAGTGGGTATCTGCTGTCACCTGTGTGGGGACAAGATGGGTTAGCATTTCAGTGTGTGTGGCTACTCCCCGCCTACACAGACAGACCCACTTACGCCCCCAGCATGGCATCTCCCCCCCACACCCTGCCCATTCCAGCTGCATACTCACCTACTAGGTGGCCTGTGGAGATGTCCCCACTCTCAAACCTGTGGCACAGTGCAGACTGGTGCCAGATGAAGGCATCATGTGCTCCACCAGGATGTGTGGCACAGACATTGATTATGTGCACCTTGGCATCGCACACCACCTGGCAGTTGATACTGGGGTAGCCCTTCCTGTTGATGCAGACCACCCCCTCCAGCCCCGGTGGTGTGCAGATGCCTACGTGGGTGCAGTCAATGGCCCCTAGCATGCCAGGCATACGTGCAACCCTGAAGAACTCCTGCATGGTTGCTGTACGCTCCGCCTGTGTGCTGGGGAAGTGGATGTATTCTGCAGCATGTGGCAGCAGTGCATTGAGGAATTGTGTGAGGAGCCATGATGTGGCCAACTGGGTTCTGCCTGTGGTGTCCCCTGTTGGTCTCTGGAAGGTACCCATGGCGAGCAGGCACATCACGGCCGTGACCTTGGTCTCCACCGACAGGGCGTGGCTCTGTCTCGTGGGTGCCTGCATCTCATCACTACACCTGTCACAGAGCTGCCTCAGAATCACCCAGTTCAGGCAGTACTGGACCACCATCTCTGTGTCACTGTACTGTTCGAAGGTGGTGCAGGCACGGTACCACCGGTTCTGGGCATACCACCGCTGGGCCCTTCCACAGCCGCGCCGCTCTGCCTCCTGCCTCCTCACACCCCTCATTACCACCTCTATCTGGAATATTGCACTGGCCATGGCCTGCCCCCCCCCGCGGTTGACTCCCTGGGCTACTCCAGCTGGGTGCTGCTGCCTGACCCCCTGCACTGGGTGCACTCCTGTGTTGGGGATCCACACACACACACACACACACACACACACACACACACTCTGGGCAGCTCACGCTCACAGGCACAGTTAGGGTAACACTCCCTGTCCCACAGCCCATTGCACCTCCTGCCTCTGTGCCTGTCCTGCACCCCTGCTGCTGTCCTGCCTGGCCACTGGCCCTCTCTCTGTCTCTCTCTCTCTCTCTCTCTGTCTCTCACCCCTGCTCCCCTTGGCGCAAGCCTCCGTCCCCTGCTTGCTCTATCCTTTTATAGGCTCAACTTTGCTCCATGCATGTCCCTGTTGAGCCGCGCTTGCGCCATCAGCTTGCTGTTGAATATTACACTGTGCAGCCTATTCATGGCTAAGTCCCCTGCACTTGCACATGCATTCATTAGGGTTGCGCACTGGCGCACTGCGATATGCGCTGCGCATTGTCATCCGCTGAATATCGCTCTTTGGCGCATGTCTGCTATTGCGCTGGTGCATCTGACTTGCGCCATGTGCAACCACTTTGAATATCGCACCCCTTATGTTTATGAAACCTGTAAATGTTGAAAATATCATGGCACTAGGTGTTTTTGATGAAGGTAAAAATTACTAGTTGACTGTATTATAAAAGTTAGTTGTGCTATTTAAAATGCATGTAAATTGCTGTAAACTGAGACCATCTGAAATAGCATATTGATTTGCATATATCCCATGATGCTTTGCATTAAGGAAGTATGTGTAATGTCGTGTTTTTTTGAAACTTGGCTTATTGTCATGCCCTTTGGGGTAACTCAAGTTTCAGTGCTTCTACACTGAGGTTCTTTGTTTTTAGCTTGTTTTATTTTTTTCTTTCAGCCCCCACTATCCAAGCAAACAAGGCCTGCATAGAGGCAGAGGCTGAATCTCAACTGCTAAGTAGATCAGAGATCAGAGAGTCAGTAGGTGCTGGCTATATGCAGAGAATGGACATACGTAGTTTGTTTTTGCAAACTGATGCACTGAAGTAGGGATAGGCCATTGTTTAAAGTTATGTCCTGCATTTTGAATAAATATCACACAGAGATTGTGTGTTGAACTTGAAGTTTAGTGTCTGGTCCATCTGTTATCCCACAACCCCTCCACATTTTTAAGTATTTGCTAAACTGCAAATGTAGCAATCAGTGCTCACTGGATAATGAAATTTACTTGATATTACAGTTCTGCTGTAGTAAATTAACTCTAAACCAATGCTTGCTGAATCCATGGTCCTGGATGCATCACTGTTACATGGGACAGGAGACATTGTAGGAACAAGAAGAACAATAAAACTTGCTGAGATGGAGATCCCCAGGGGGCTGTAAAACTAGCAGGCTAATTTAGAAAAAATTCCTAATAGCAGACAGAGGGAAAGACACACTAGGACTACACACACAAATCAAAACACTCTGCACAACATATGTTTTTGCAAATGCTAAACGTACTACTCCTTTAAGTTTAAAACATCAGAAAGCAATTGCTTTCTAAGAAATATGCCTCAACCAAGAAAACCAAGTATTTAATTGTTTTTCTTTTTCATTGGAACTTACCCTCTCCAGCATAGTATAGGGCTCCTATAGGGGCTGGCAGTCCAAACTGACAGAAGCTTTATACTAATGTCAGGTTGTGAGATCACAAAATAGGAGGGGCATAACCTGCTATTCATTTAGTTTTGTATAAAAGAAGAAAGACTGTTCAGGTCGCTCCTGTAAAAAAGCTTTCAGCTTAGTGTACTACTCCTGGTTAAACAACTAAAAAAAAAAAAAAGAAAGACTGTTCAAACTTTTGAATGTATGTAGCTAATGAAGTTCATTTTGTTAAACAAGAATTGATATAAAAAGTGTTATTATAAAAAGTTGTTTCCCATTAGAAAGAAAAGGGGCAGATCACATAGATCACATGATACCCTGGGAAGGGTATAAAAGCCTTCTATCTGAGATGCAAGGGAGATTCGTTGTTCAGAAGAGTGCTGACCTGCACCAAGGAAAAGCCAAGAAAGGGCATGTAAGCTTTCATGTCTCCTAGGCGATAATTGGCTGAAAGTTTTGGAAAGTCTATGAGCCCTATTATTCTTCTGTTTGAGACACCAAAGAAATGATTTCCTTTATTTTATTTTGTTTTTCCAATAAGTTTATTTTTTTGTTGTAAAGTTTCACGCAGTTTGCGTATTGAACCTTAACTCCTGTGTGTTGTTCATCTGTTGCACACGCTTCCCTCCACAGTAAGATGGGGGGGGTAGGCAAAGGGAAGGAAGGCCTTTTTGGGGGGGTGGTGCCTCATGTTTACTGGGTGGGGGTGGTTTGGCTCTGAAGCTGAGTCAGATGCAGAACTGCAACTTCTGATTCTGCCCCAAAGTGGAACATACTCAGACTTGGAATTAAAATTTCTGAAATTCCAATTTCCTCAAATTTATTTATTTATTTATTTATTTATTTATTAAATTTTGGTGACTGGGTAGGCCCACTGAGCCCCGAAGGTCCCTTTTTCAGGGGCAACCCAGGATAACAATACAAGTTATAAGAATGAACAAGGACATAAGGAACATTTGAGGCATTGTGAGTTACATCATGAGGTGGTTACAGTAAAGAAAAATAGTGGATACAGGCATGGTAAAAGAAAAGCAGTGGATACAGGCATGGGTACAGCATGGTTATCATCATGACATGTAAGCAATTGGTAGTACTTTGCATATAGTTTATTCAGGGGTTACACGTGGTCTCTGGCAAGCAGTCTGTATAAGGCAGGTAGTAGGAAGGTTAAGCTAGGAGAAGGGAGTTGGAGAGGAGGGGAGTACCTTAGGAGCTTTAAGTGCCATGACAGTGGCATGCGCTTGAGGTCAGCAGATGGGACTTAAGCCTGGTGCGGAAGTTCATGAGTGAGGAGAAGGCCTGGACCTGGGGAGGGAGCTTGTTCCATTGGCAGGCTGCTTGGGAGGAAAAGGATCTTCCGCCAGCATTTGTCCTTACCCTAGAGACTTCTAATAGCGTTCTATCTGAGATCCTTAGGTTCCTTGGGTTGTGTTTCAGGGTTATGGTCCCAGCAATGCTTGGCGGAGCATGGGATTTGAGAAGCTTATAGGCCTGGACAAGCAAGGGGTGTTGGAGGCGGGTGACCAATGTGGGCCAACGAAGATTGGCCAAAGTGTCACAGTGGTGACGTCTCGGGTAGTCTAAGGTTGTGAAACGAGCTATTTTATTATATAGGGTTTGCATCCTGGTAATCTCTTGTTTAGCCATGCCCTGTATAATAGGGGCCGCAAGGTCAGGTTGGGTGGGGCTGGTAGCTATTGGAGAGCCTGGCTTCAGAGGATGAGTTGGTCCTGAGTCGGTACAGGGTGCCAAGTTTCCGATGTAGGGTCCTGGTGACCTGGTCCATGTGTTCCTTGTATGTGATATTCTGATCCAACGTGAGGCCTAAGTATTTAAGGGAAGGGACTACGTTAATGGCTTTACCAGAGAGTGAGGTTAAAGAGAAGGATGAGGACCTGTCAAATCCCAGGGATCTTGGCCCGAATAGCATTGCCTTGGTCTTGTCAGCATTTAGTACCATTCTGTTCTTACATAGCCAAGTCTCTAGTGAAGTGAGATCCTTTTGGAGTAGAGGGCCTAGGGCAACCACATCACGCAGGGGTCGGAAGATGACAGTATCGTCAGCGTACTGCACAACCAAGCTCTCCCCACAGTGGGTATGCAGGTCGTTGGTAAACAAGGAAAACAGGAGGGGGCCTAGAACTGAGCCCTGAGGTACACCCTGGTTTAGGGGTAGTGGGTCAGACATGGTCCCTTTCCATGAGACCCTCTGTGCCCCACCTGATAAGTAGCTCCCAAACCACTTCAGGGCATGATTGTCTAGGTCTATATTTTGCAGCTTCTGTAGCAGCAAGTTGTGGTAGACGAGGTCGAATGCCTTGGATAAGTCTATAAAGACTGCACCAGGGGGTATCCCTTTGTCCATTACCCTGAGAACTTCATCCGTGAAGTCAATGAGGGCAGTGTCAGTACCATGGTTTGTTCTAAATCCATGTTGGGAGGGGGCACGGAGCTGATGAGCTTCCAGGTAGTCCCCGAGTTGATTATAGATAACTCTTTCTTGCACCTTAGCAAGTGAGCAGAGGAGGGAGATGGGCCTGTAGTTGTTGAGTTTTTCCCTGAGCCCCCCTTTGTGAATAGGGACAACATTGGCATGTTTCCATGGGTCAGGGACTGCTCCTTCCCTCAGTGATCGATTGCGGAGCATGGTTATACACCAGGCTAAGGAGGTAGCTCCTGCCTTGAGTAGCCGAGGGTTGATACCGTCGGGTCCCCCTGACCCTTTCGGTTTCAGGTTCCTTAGGAGGTTTAGTACTTCAGTGTGTTTAGCCAGTCTCAGGTGAAATGGGGGTCTTTCCATATGAGGTGGTTCATCTGAGGTGGGGGGGAGAGTCTGGGGAGACAGGCAGGTCTTGTAGGCCTCAAGGTCTGAGAAGTGCCTGTTAAGGGCAGCTGATATTTGAGAAGGGTCAGTTGTTAGCTGACCATTAATCTCCATGGGACAGGACTCAGGCTTTTTGCTGCCCTTGATCAGGTCATTGATATGATTCCAGAATTGCTTGGGGTTGCCCAGGCTGGTTTTCTGGAGGTGTGTTAAGTAATCTCTCTTAGCGTGTTTTATGGCTTTCTTGGCTTTGTTCCTCAGGGCTTTGTATTCAGTGAGATCTGCCGGGAGGGAGGAGAGCCTAAACTTTTTCCAGGCTTTTTCCCGAGTAGCCATTAGGGCTTTGAGGGAGGGAGAGATCCACTTGAAGCAGCTGCCTTTAGCCCTCATTCTCTTCATTGGAGCAAAGAGGTTGGCCGCTGTGGTTAGTTCGTCCTGAAAGTATTGCACAGCCTCAGTAAGAGTAGGGAGAAGATTTATGGGGTTCAAGTCCAGACTACCTAGGTAGCGATTCTATTGTAGTTCAGAGAACTTGGAGAAGTCACGGGCAGAGAGAATTCTAGGTTGGACCTTCGGTGGTTTGTTTTTCCATATACAGAAGATTGGGGAATGGTCACTCAGGGAGTCTGCCATTGTGCCCGCACTCTGTATATTAGTGGGGTGGAAATGGAACGGATTTCGGAGAATCTAAGCACCCCTGCTGTATTCTGTTATAGAAACACAGAATTTGCAAACAGAAAAGGACCACTTAGCCCACCCAGTCTATCCAGATGGTCCCTACCTAATCTGTCGCCGCAGACCCTAGGTGGTCTCTGGTGACCCCTCCTCCCTGCTTATTTATTAATATTCTTCCATGTCTATCCCACACATGTTTGAAGCACATTATCATTTTTGACCCCACCACTTCCACTGGCAGTCAGTTCCAGGCATCTACCACTCTTTCAGTGAAGTAGTACTTCCTCACATTCCACTTAAACTTCCCTCCCCAACTCCCCTTCCAGCTTTATTGCATGCCCTCTAGTTCTGGTGCTCTTTCTCTTTGCAAGAGTCTCCCCTCCTGCACCCCATTCACCCCACTGAGACATTGTAGGTCTTTATCATGTCCCCTCTTGCTCTCGTCTCTTCCAGGGTGTACATGTTGAGACCCCTCAGTCCTTCCTCATAGGGCTTTTGATGTAACTCCTGCACCATTTTAGTTGCCCTCCTCTGAACTGCCTCCACCCTATCTACAGTATGTCCTTTCTGAGGTGCAGCCTCCAGAACTGGAAGCAATACTCCAGGTGAGGTCTCAAAAGCATGAAAATGCCATTGTTCAACTGGCCTAGTGGCATAGAGAGCTGAGGCAGGGTGCCTTGCTGCTTGCCATGCAGGATGACCCAAGTTCAAAAATACACTAAGGTCGCTCAGACGTCGGCCAGGGGAAGGAGGACTGAGCATGCTACAGTGGCTCTCTTCCTTCAGGGAGGATGGGACAGCATGTACCACTGCTTGGCCACCAAATAACAGATGCTAGGTGGCATAGCAACAGTCACCTAGCTGGTTGGCTGGGTGAAGGCACTGAGGCATACTGCATCTTCACACTGTGTGTTTGTGCCATGGTACGCATGATAGCCTGGTGGGAAGCTATGTGGAAAACAGATCTGGTGACGGATGATGGTGTCACACCACACAAGCTCCGCAGCACCCACTAAGGCACCCACCCACGGTCAGCCCTTCACCCTCGAGAAGGGGAGATCCTGTATCTTGCCACTGGACTGCCACCTGGTGGAGGCCCAATGGCAGCAATAGTGAGCAGTAGTATGGGGTAGAGCTTCAGTGGGGGCGGCACGTAGGAGCGCCAAAGTGCACCACACTGCAGGCATGACACCCTTGGGGAAGCAAAACAAACAGGAGGAAAACTGCCCTGGCCTGCTCAGTATCCCCCGAGGGCACCACACAACTGAAGTGGCAGACGACCAGCCTAACAGGCTCTGTGTAGGTGGTTGTTAACTCATAGCATCACGAGAAAAGTCGGTGATGAGGCTGGGAGAGTACAACAGAACCAGGGAACATTGGAGGAAAAATGTGTGTATCAAAAAAAAGAAAAAAAATGTTACTGTTTCCAGAAAGAGGGATGCAAGATAATTATACAGTTATGTAGTTTAGCCAGCAGAGGGAGCTCTGCTAAGATAGACCAGAGTGAAAGGACACACTGAGGAGACTGAGACTTTACACAAACCTGGGAGTAAACAGTTTGGAGCAGACCTGCATATGTTGGTAAATAAAGTCCTCTTCATTCTACTGAGAGAATGTTGTTCCTTTGTAAGAGCAATAACTCTGCTTTTTGGGTGTTCTTTTGCGTCAGTTTCTTCTCAAGTCCTTAGTGTGCCAGAACTCCTCGGCTTCTCTTTGCAGTTCTCTCACCCAAAGAACTTGAGAATGCACTCTTATGGCCATGAGAGACACAGTAACTGCATATAAAAATATAACAAAGAGGTCTTCAGTTGCTGCAGGCTCCTCCATTATTCTCAACTGATAATGTAACCTCAGTGCCAATTTGGGGGAGAAAATAGTATGGCTCTGGCCACATGGGTTTGTCCTTTAATAATAAAAGGAGATGGAACCATTTTTAGGCGGTTCTAGGAGGACACAGAGTTTGCAAGCACCTGGCAGCCCCAGGGCCTGCAGAGATTTCTGGAGTCAGAAGTTGAGCCCAACCAGCTCTGGTACTAAAGTAGCAGAGGCTGGAAAAAGGTAGCCCCTCAGGAGGTTATGCAATGAGTCACTCAGTGAGGTGCACCATTGTGCTGCATCCCTAACATGATAAACTGAGAAGAGATGGCATACAGCACAGTGATAAACCTAGCTGAAGGATTACCAGGAGATTAAGGTACAGGGTGAAGATGTGACTCCCTCTTAGGGGGTGCACAAGGGAATACAATGTGACCATATGTAAACCACAAGCTGGGTGGATGGATGGATCACCCCATAGAGCTCCTTGATTGAGGGTCGATCTCTAAGAAGATGATCCCCACCAGATTCGAAACCAGCAGTCTGTGCCAGGGCAATATCTCCTTGTGTGCTATTTTTTTTTTGAACTTGCAAACTATTAAAAGTAGCAGATGGGAACATTTCCTTGTGTGTTATTAATGAAGCTTTTGCTAACAGTTTCTGTTAATGTCCAGACAACTATGTGCTACAGAAAAAGTTTAACATCAAAATGAACTTGCTTATCAAGTGACAACAGTCCCTCACAGGGGCCCTGTAGCACCTAAGAAAGTTGGTGTTTCAAGTTGTGACTACTCCCAGGAAAGGAAACCATGTGCCTGTGTGTCCAGCCAAAGCAAGTAATCCTCCTGCTGCTTGACTGAGTGTATTGCAAGTGGACAGCGAATTACTGTGTTGCTAGTAATCCAGTTTTGTTTTATGTATGCTGTGAGGTTTGGTGCCTTGAGAGCTGCCTTCCTCCGTCCAGGCTTTGCAACGTGAACTCTGATTTGCTTCTCAGTAGGTAGGGTATTCCTACCCTGCCCCCAGGGACGACCAATTTCAGTAGAAAAAAATAACTGCTTTATAATCTATAAAAACAATATCTAGAGGTAGTTGTGGACGGTAAGCTAAAGTCAGGCAGGAAATGTGTTGCTGCAATCAGTAGAGCAAATGCCGTGCTGGGATACATTATTTATGTCATGATGTGCTAGCTGGCTCACTACATACAAAGCAATATGTGGTTGTTGAGGTGAATAAAGTATGAATCCAAATGCCAAGTACTTTAGCCTCCAAGAGACAATCACATTATTGAGAAGGATAGTGAGCCAACTAGTTCATTATCAATATTGATTCGTGTGTTTGATTACAGCTAGTGTATTTTTGTCTTTTTATGTTAGTTCATGGTAACTCCACACCTCCTCCTCATTCTCCTCCCTGCACTGCACTCATTTACAGTTACTGCTGCGAGTGCAGTCGATCTGAATGTAAGAAAGGATGATGTCGCTACTATCATTTTATTTATTTTTTTAATCAGGAGTGACACACTAAGCTAAAAGCTTGTTTACAGGTGCGACCTGGGAGCACAAGGAAATTAAGTGACTTGCTAAGGGTCACACAGTATACAAGTGGGGGCTATGGGATTCAAACCCAGGTTTCCAGGTTTGCAGCTCAGAGCCTTAAACCACTGCATTATACTGCCTCCCTATTGACAGTAACATGACTGTTCTGAGCACTCAGCAGAATCTGCTGTGGAATAAACTGTTTGTAACTCTTGCTTGTGGTTAGAGGAGAGGGTCCACATGTAGTATAATACCACACATGGAATATTGACTCCAGTTCTGTTCACCGCTGTACAGAAAGGATATTGAATAAATTGAGGGAGTGTAATACTGACCCATCAAGCTGTTTAGTGGCTTGGGGGCACAGGAGGTACAAGGAGAGATTGAACATGCTCAAATTATCAAGCCATAAGAAGAGAAGGCAGAGAAGGACTTGACCATGGTGTTTCAAATACTTGTGATGCCCCAGAGTTGGGGCATCCCAGAAAATTAAATTAAATAAAAAGATAGGGGTTTACAGGTGCACAGGGTGCCTGCCTTGGGTACAGACTGCAGGGTAAATAGATAAAGGGGTCCGTTAAATGTGAATTTCCCCTCCCTATAGTGTGGAAACACTCTACATAATAGAGAAGAGTGCCCTGTGCACTTAAAATGCTGTAAAAAGATAGAATTCATGTAGCTCCAGTAACAATGGCCTGGATGGAATGCTGTGCTGAGCTGCTCATGCACAGCATTCCACTCCAGCCACTCTAGAACCCTGGTGGGTTTAAGTTTAAAAATATTTTTAACAGTTAGTCAGTTGTTCCTGGGCAGTGGTTGAGGAGACAGGACACAGAAGTCATAGGGACAGTTCAGGGCTTACCTTGGGTTGAAGCAGTCCCTCAGGGCTTGCTGTGGTCCTGCTCTGCCTCCCCTGTCTGAAGACACCTGCTTCGGCTCTGTGTTGCAGTCGTTGGTGCCATCGGGGCACCACAAAGTACAAGCACGTCTGGGTTGGTCGTTTTGGGCTAAAGAGCCCCGTTAGTTTATTCATTTTAGCCCCTGTATTAATTTTAATTTAATTCCAGTCCCCTGTTGGCGGCTTGCAAGCACCGCATTGTCGCAAGTTCGGTCGGCCCTCCGAGGCCCCTAGTCATCCCCCTAGCTGCCTGTAGCACTCCCTCCCTCTGCCAGCTTACCGCCCGCCTCCCGTGACCGTCTTCAGTCTCCAGCAGCCCGAGGAGTGGTGGGTCAGTGGCAGCACACGCTATGTGCTGTCCGCCTGGAAGAAAAGACTTTTTCCTTTTACTTAAAAGTGTGCATAAGGCTAAGTGCAAGAGCCTCAGTGAGGGGCAGCGGGTTTGTAGGACCCTGTATTTTAATTATTCAGGAGGGAGGTGGGGTAGCGATACCTAGGGCAGGGGCTAGCACAGCGAGGCCAAACAAGGGCCTTATAAATGTTCAGGAAGGGGCGCGATTCGGGGCGACGATCTGCCAAAAGAGTGGCAGCAGGCTCAGAGAGCCTTTCAAATTTAAAGGGGAACTGCCACTTTTGGCCTACTAAATATTTAATGGGCGATCCAGGCCCACAGTATAGAGGGCACCAGCCCTATTTCGAAGGGCAACAGGCCCACTGAATTAAGGGCATCAGGCCCAGTTTTAAAAGGGCATCAGGCCCACAGCTAAAAAGGCACCAGGCCCACTGTATTTAGGGCATCAGGCCTCAAGTAAAGGTAGGGCAGCAGGCCTGAGGTAATTGTAGGGCATTAGGCCCGAGGTAAAGCAGGGTTCCAGGGCAGCCCCGGCCTAGTGGATTAGGGCAAGCCAGCCTAGTGGTAGTAAGGGCAGCCCCGGCCTACTGGATTAGGGCAAGCCAGCCTAGTGGTAGTAAGGGCATCCCCGGCCTAGTAGATTAGGGCAAGGCAGCCTAGTGGCAGTTAGTAGGGCATATGGGCCCCATAGCAAATAAGGCATTTAGGCCTTTAGTGTTCCAGGCAACTAGCATAGGGCAAGTGATACCCTCAGTATAGTGGTTAGGTATCCGTAGCAAAACGTTCAGGGGTAGCCAGATCCTATTCGGAAAGGCCCTACAGTCAGGAAAAATGGTCCATCCAAGGGTGTTCAGCTCACAAATACTGCAAAGTAACTGTAACAACTCATGCAACTGGTTATTGCTAAAGTATCTGAAAAACTGAACTTGCTAAGAAGCACCAAGACTGTATTTTATGTGGATTGTGGTTATTTGCCCCGGTCATCTGAACTATTGTCCTAAGCATCTGAACCATTGCCCTAAGAATCTGAACTATTGCTCTAAGCATCTGAACTATTGCCCTAAGTATCTGAACTATTGTCCTAAGCATCTGAACAATTGCCCCACCTGTAATAATCACCTCTAGATTTATAATTTGCCCTTCCCCAGGCAAATTATCTGATCATTCCGCAGTTCTCTTGGCATTGCAGAAAGGTACATCTTTTATCTACATTGTTACCAGCGTATGCGGACAGTCTCAATCTTCTACCACACTGCAGTCCCATAGTGTGGTCTGTAATACTACTTACTCAGAATCAGTCTCTACCCAGAAGGGGACGTCTGTTCATCGTTCTTCACCCAAGTGGGATCGACCATCAGATCATCTCCTCCGCCTGTGTCGTCCGCCTCAAGTCGAGTCCGCCGCCAGTCGTATCATTCTACCTACTTTGTTTTTCACAGCTCCTGTTACATCCGCCGAAGCGCGTCACAACAGTCGTGCCAGTGTAGTTTCGTATGGTTCCTGATCCAGATGTCCCAAAGTTGGTCGCCCTCCACAGAAGAGTCTGCACATCCTGGAGAACCTGATCTGCGCCCCTGGTCATTCGCCGAAAGTCGAGTTCGTCGAGGCCCAGTTCGGGACGTGTCCGCAGTTTCTTTATTTTGTTCTAGGTTCTAGTGACAAGATTGCAGAATCAACCATCCTCTCTACAGATTCTTCTGGTTCCTGGTCCTATCGGAGATCCTTCAGAGTTTAGCTGACCCTTGGAGTGTTGCAGCATCATTCAAGTCGTGGTAGTCCTCGAGTGAATTCGACGCCACGCAGATCCTGTTTTCTCCTCATCCTTGGCGGCCCTAGAAGTGGGTTTTGGCCGAGGAATCCTTTGTCTTCAGTTTGGAATCCAACAGCCTGTAAGTGGGTTATTTCAGGAACCAGTTGCTCTGGTTCTTTCATTCTGGCAGCCTTGGAGAGAGTGGGCTTTTGCCGAAGAATGATAGGGTCTGTTTATCAAACCTCTCACCACCCAGTGGCCTTTACAAGGTCCCTGCTGGGAATTGTGTTTAGTAACAACCATTCCGTTTGTTCCCCCTTTGTAGCTACCATCATAGAACAATGGTGTACACGAAGACGTCAGACCTCTGGACTCCTGTGACATTTGGACTTCGGTAGAATTGTGTGGTTATAGCTAAACCAAATATTGTTGTGGGTAGTACATATCATCTGATTTTCGCCTAAGTTTAGTAATAAGAATAAGAACTGTGGAATAATTATAGAAGTATAGTGGCAGTAGGCCTAAATGCCTAGGCTATTCCTGTTGGAAATAAATTTTAGCAATCATAGATAAAAGTGTTCTGTCCTTTTTACCACCCTATTGTTTTGAGTGTCTTCTCCTTCTCTTGTGACTGTGTCTCCCTACCCAATTATCCACAATAATTTGGACCTTGGTGTCTCACTCATCTCTTCCCACCATCTTTAGAGCAGAGTACCACCGAGCACCTCTAGACCATCACATACTAAACAGAATAAGCAGAGTGTAGTGCACACAGATGTTTGAGTTAGTCGACAAACAGAACTAAGGATATGTACACAGATTGGGGGGGGGTGGCAGGATTAGGGAAAACATTAGAAACCATGCCTTCACACAAAGGAAGGTTAACATGTGGATAAGAAATTCTGATTAGCTGTTGCCATTCCATTGGCATATGTATATGTCTCAATACCTGCCACCCCCCCCATAAAGAAAAAGGTTGAATATGTGATCTGGACTGGCCTGGTGGTGCTGAGGGGCTGAGGGTTGAGGTGCTGGACACCACACCTCGTGCTGCACCAGCAGCCCAAGTTCGTGAATGAGCCCAGGACATCAGGGATTGGTTGGGGGGGAGCTGGATCAAGCTCTTGACTGGCAGCCTTCCTCTCCTGGGGAGGGTTGGGCACCGCTCCAGTCAGCAGACAATGTCAGGAGGGTAGGGCGCTGTTAGGGGCTTGGAGGAAGCCATGTCTCCGCACGGCTTCTCGCCTGGACTTCAGTGCTGCAAACTGGTGCCCTCATGGAGAAGGATTAGGGATTGCAAAAAGTCACTCACATAACTCAGCAAAATCCCTTCCCCCACTTTTGTGCTGGATGATCCCCGAACAGGGAGAGAGAGGGCCATAATACAGAGCCCTTGCTGGCAGGTGGGGGCAAAAAATGTGAAATACAAAAACAATAATAAAAAATAAAACATGTGATCTGGAATTTGGACAAATCACATTCAGAATTTATGAGCCACTTCACTTATTTTAGATTTCCATCACAAACATAGCGGCCACCTTTACTCTTATATAAAACCTTCAACTAGGCCCTAAAATAAAACTCCCTTAAATTAAAATAAAATACATAAGTGAATGTTATTTCTACTCGTGATCCCTTTCTTATACACATGAACAAACAAAAACAAATCAAGCAGTATTCAGATTTTTTTCATTTCTGGTGCTTCTTTGAGGACCATGAAAAATTCCCCTCATAGCCTAACCAGCTTGACAGGGCAATCTCTGCTGCGAACCCTGCCCTAGATGAAATTAAGCCTCTGGCTCTGTATGAGGTCTGTGTTCATCTCTGTGAGCATATGCCAGTGGAATTCTGAATTCATGCATTCCATGTTAACATTCAATGCTTCTAAAGTGGGGGGGAGCATTCTCTTAAAGGAATTGTAGATCACCGGAGTGCCTTTGTCCAATAAGAGTGTCCTATTCAGGATCACGTGAAGCACTCTTATAACCATCAGAGTGTTCCACATGCAGCCTGATAGACGTACTGTACTCATGCCACTACCAAGTTTGTTCTAATCCTCAGTCTGAAAAACAAAAAAGCTCCATGGTTGCCGTGGAAATGGCAGTGAAGTCACTCTCGTAGTTAATTAATTAATTTAAAAGTTTCACTAGAAAAATCACACTGAGCAGTGTTGCTTGTTTCCAGATGTGTCCTGGGGGGTATGGGGGGGGGGAGGACAGAGGAAGAAAAACAAGGTATCAATCAACAAACTACATCAATTAACAGTAATCATGGTAATGATATACAAGGTACAACGATACTGAACAATCAAAGCAATCCAAGAAAGCAGATAACAGTAAATAGGAATACAAGTGCTATGTGAAGGGGAATTTAGTGCATGTCTGGAGGAAGAACAGGGCTAGGAGAGTGAGAACAGCTGCACGAGGGGGAGGTGAAGCTGCGAAGGAGAGAGGTGAGGGTATGGTGGGAGGTGGTTTATCGGATGGGAGGGTAAAGGGAGTTCCAGATTTGGGAGAAGCGATGGGAAAATGCAGCTTGACCAATAGAGGTGGACCTTGGGGGGATGGCCAGAATACGGGGGTCAAGGTTATGAAGGGAGTAAGTGAAGGGGGGAGAGGGAAGAGGAGAGATAGGGAGGAAGAGAACCGAACCAATATTTAGCTATGAAACTGGCACAATGGAAGAGGCATCGGTCCTCAAGGGAGGGGGAAAAAGAGAGAGATTGGTACAGGCTGCAATAGTGAGTGTGGGGAGGGGAGAGACAGTCAAGAGCAAGCGGCAAAAAGTGTGAAAAAGGGTGTCCAGTCTGGCTAGGGAGGTTTTGGGAGTGGCACTGTAGACTACATCACCGTAGTCAAATATTGGGAGGATAATTTTTTGGACAAGTGCCCATCGGGCTGGCAAGGTGATACATCCACAGTTCCTGTATAGGGCACCAAGTTTAGAGTGCATTTTTTTGTGGATGGCATCCACATGTCAAGAAAAGTTGAAGTGTTGGTCCAGACAAACCCCGAAGTACCTAAAGGCGGTAAAATCCTCAAGCATAGTTAGGGGGGTGGAATGAGGGGAGGGAGGGAGGGGAGCCTAGAGAGTCTAAGCCTCATGCCAAAGGTCATGGAGACTGTTTTCTTGGCATTCAGGAACAGCTGATTTGAGTGGAGCCAGTGCTGAACTTTATTGAAGTCAAGCTGGAGACTGGACTCCACCTCTGAGGGTGAGGGCCCAGAGGTATACAGGACAGTGTCATCCACATACATATGGATAGAGGCGGAGGAGCATACAGCAGGGAGGTTGATGAGGAAGACCAAAAAAACTAAAAGCAATCATCGGATTAGTAACTGACAGTTACTTCCCAGTCCAGCCGCCAGCCCACCTGCTACCACCGAACCAAAAAGTGGCTTGACAACTCCACATAAAAAAGTTTAAAAACATTGTTTCTTATATTAACGTTATTGTGTGCATTGTATCCTGACAAAACAGAGTAAAAAAATGTGCATTCATGAATACCCAACACGCACACAGCGATGTTTGAGAGGGCTTGTCACTGCCAGCTCACTGCAAATGCATGAAGACTGTTTACATCAGATGGTCACAGCAATGCACACGCCAATGATGCAAACACATAGAAACCCTCCTGCTCGTCACTATGGCAACCCACAGAATCCCCACTCCCACTCGCCCTCAAAAAAGTCAAAAATTGCAGGTGAAATAAATTAAAACAAAGCTGGTTAGGAAGGAAACTACAAAAACACATGGGTGACCTATAATAAAATTATTGATCATGTTGAATGGCCTCTTATGGATATGAGTGTCACCTCTTGCATTCTTAGGATGCCAGAACTGTTCACTTTCAGTTCGTAGTTCTCTTGTCCTAAGAATACGAGGCGACACTCTTATATCCATAAGAGGCTCTCCAGCATGACCAATAAACTTAGGTACTGTTTACATATAACAGGGTGGGTAGTACTGGGCTATACGGGACCGCCCAGGGGTGTAATGAGGCCTGCACTGCAGGCTGAGAGTCTAGTAGTCTCTGGAAGGTCCAGCATAGCCCATACTGCCCACCCTGGAGGGTGTTATTGCACTTAGAAAATGGCTTGGCTATGAAATTTTTATTAAAAGGTTAAAAAAAAAGCTATAAAATATATTCATAAAATTGTGCATATAAGCACGATTACTGTAAAATAGTCCCTCATGTGGTACAGTTGCCAGTAGAGGGTGCTGGTGCTGGGTGTTATCACTTTTATTAATGGGGCCATCATCAACCCCCATTGTGTTGTACACTGTTTCCTCTGGTTAACCCCCGCCCTTCCCGACATGTTAGTCGGATGGCAGAGTGGCTGATGGTCGTTAGAGTGTTAATTTCTACCCGCTCCCGGTGCTGTCTGATCTGTAGCATGGATACAGAGTCGCGGTAGCCAGCAGTACAGTGAGAGCAGTCTGGAACAACAGACCAAGCATAGTCAGGAACTGCAGACCATGCCCGGTCAAAAAAATAATAGATACAGCTGTTGTAGAGCGAGTTGAGAGAAAAAAAGATGTATTAAACCTGTAAAAACAGGTACAGTGCTGCTCTTTTGTGTTGTTGAATGTGGAGAGGTGAGCAGGGGTATGCTGCACAGCATAATCTCCATAAGTGAGTAGAAGAATGGCGGCCATGAAGGGTTTTAAAATTTGAGTTGGGGCACAAGGATATAGGCATGTAGTGAGGCACGCTAGACTGGCACTTATTTCCTGGTCTCTACTGGTACTTAAGGTACCCCCTTGGCATGGCTGTCAGCCAGTCAGAGATCAGGAAATAATAAGCCCATTTTCTAATAAATTATTATGTTCCATGGTAAACAAACAAACCTGCTACTGCATGTGTAGAAAGACAAATGACTGGCAGGTAGAAACCTGTGAAGGGACTATTTATGTAACCCCCCAAGGGGCGCTATCCCAAGAGCTACTACCCCTGCCTGATTTGCCACTAACAGGTTGAGGGGCCTGGATCCAATGGCAGGTGTCTCCACCTAGAGGTCGGGGTTAAGACAGTCTGGTATGACTTGGTCACAGCCTTCTGGGTCACTGTAACCCCCCTTTCTTCCCACTAGTGGCCCACACAAATCAATCACAGTACCCTTATCATATACACTTACCCCCAGGCTTGAACCAATCAGTTTGCTCCGGGGACCCCCTTGAAAGTAAGATGCTGTTACACAATAATCACTGTACAGTAATTCACCATAAACACACACGTTAGCCAGTATACCTTTGCAAAACAATCAATCTGATTTATTTAGGGGGAAATAACAAGGACTGGGGTGATCAGGTTAATTAGCTTACCACTCTAATATATAAGTATCTATCTAGGGCACTGTGCACAGGCCTGACCTATAAGTCACTGTCTCTGGGTACCCAGGCAATAAAGGCTAGTCCCTCGATGCAGCTGGTTGGGGCCCTGACACAGAAACAAGCATGTGATTCCTACGAAGATTAAATAGAGCCAGCAGGCTCAGTTAGTGTAACCAGTAAAGTAACCAGAAGATCTTGCCCTCACTAGGAACATTTGACAAGGAGCTACCCTGATTTAGTACTCATGACTCCAGAAAGAAGAGCGCTCTCACACCACTCGCAAGACCGAGCCTGGACTTCAAACACTTCTCCACACATTTATATGAAAGGCAGAGGGGTACCATACCAGGCAGCTGCTGTATACCTCCCGATCGCTTTCACGGCACTCACTGGGCCCAACGACATAGCTTCACATGTCCTGACAGACTGAGCACGATTGAAGCAGATTCTCCAGTCTTCTACAGGGTGAGCCTGTAGGTAGCTACACTTTTGCACAGCCTCCTCTGACCGCTGCCTAGCGGATTTAGTCCGACCTTGCTGGCATTTAAAACTGCCGACTTCTGGCCTTCCACATGCACTTTCCGTGCGAAAAGCTCAACAGCGCAGGAGCCCCAGAGCTCCTTCCTCGCTCACAGCCACAGCGTCTCTCTCCCTTGGCAGTTGGGGCAAGGCTCTTGTTACCGGCGCCACCCGATCCCATTGGTGGGCTACAAATCTCAGACACTTAACTCTATCCCCATTGGTGCAAAAAGGGCGCCCTAGCCCAGGACTTCATTTCCCAGAATTACGGGCTATAGCCCCAATGGCCAGCCAGCTCCAAATTGAGTCCTGATCCTGGTTGGTTTAGAAATTCTCCATTTTAATCACCCCTCTTTCTCCCCATTGGCCCAATTCAATAGTCCAGGTCCAAAATGGAGGGGCCAAGAGTACACAGTCCCAGCTGCAAAAGAAGCAGGTTAGACAAACTGTAATTCCACTAATACTCTAATTATAGTCAAACAGTTACATCTTTCAAAAGGGTTCCCATTGCACTTTTCAGCGACTACACAAAGGGAGCGATTTCCCCGCAGCTCAGATGGGATTCGAGCAAGGAACCCCCGGTCCCTCTTTGTACACACCCACTGAAGCTCATGAGCAGACAATTCTTAAAGGGACCGTACTGGAGGCTTTGAAACACCCACAGAGGCCACATTTTGGCGGCATTGCGCCGAACACCAGTTAGGTGAGGAGCTCCTAAGCAGCTCCTGGAAGGCTTTTAGGAACCCCCATATCAAAAGGGGGTTACATTTACATTTTCTAACCAATATTTTATTGTATTTTTTGTGTCTTCTTTTTATCTTTTAGAGTTTTTTTTTTCCTTCTTTTAATGTGCCCAACCCATTTTGTAAGTGCAAGAAGACCATTCAGTGTGTAAGCTATTGGTGAATACCTGCACTTTCAGGGACTGTACAGCTCTCCACCTGTGGCATTGGGCCTCATAACACTTATGGGTATGTGAATATGCATCAATACCACACACCCTGTCAAGTCCTATTGCTTACATAGCTTGTGAAGTTATGGAAGCCAGCAAAATTCAGGCCTTTAAAGTAAAATTTGAGAGATTTCTGAAGGAGAACACTGAGGGTTGTACAGCATTGTATGTCCTTATTCATATAAGGTTTATAAAATGGGTAAAGAATCTGCTGCATCTTAATTGGCTTGAACCCAGTGCCTTATGGGGTGACAACCACCGAGACAGAATCCCTTCTATCAACCAGTACGCAGCACACCAAGATATCCATGCCTGACAGAAATCTTTTGACAAACTCTTCTGGCAGCCATGTTTGTAAAGTAAAAAAGTGTCAACACCCTCTGACTTGTCACATGTGAAAATAAAAATATACCTAACTATGACACATTGTACCACCCCAGCAATCGCCTAACATATACCAAACATGTAAAAAATCATTTAGACCCATTCACTTACTTGTTTATCTTTGCGTGCGCATGTCTGCAGTAAACATTTTGTTACAAAGAGTTGCATTTCAGAGGTGTGTCACTCTTGGCTGCAATGCAGCTCAGTCTGCAGGGAGCTCGGCAGTGACAGCCCAATGATCAGCTAGGGTAGTCGTGATGCGTTTTCCTTTTTGCAGGGTGGAAACTTCTCATAGTTGAAAGGAGCCAACTGCTCCATTCACAAAGTGGCTGGCACTTTTCATCTGCATAAACCCTCCCATTCCGTTTTTTTTTTTTTTTTTCATCATCTGCAGTTAGAAGTCAGTCGCCCCATGTTGTTCTGGAACAGAAGCTTCAAACCCCAGGAAATCTTACTGAATTCTGATTTATGCAGTATGGTCTCACCATAGGACTGCCCCGGAGCCAAATGGTTAATAAAACCTATGCAAAAGATGGAATGCTAGGCTTGAGCTCGGTTTTCAAAGCACTGTCCCTGGTAAACAGTTCTAAACTGTTAGATTCTTTACTCCACTTGCTTTACTAAGACGTCTCCGGAGAGTTCTCCTTTCATACTAACATACTAAAATGCCAGCAGAGTAGGCCTAACAGTCTCTCGTGTCTGCTCATTTGGTCAGCCCCCACCCTGGGAGCTGACCTTGCTGTCCCCCTTCCCCACCCTCTTGGGATACTCCATTTCCAGTCCAGGGTATTTCCCTTGTATTGGACTTTGCCTGCACAACCCTTCCCCTGTACCTGTCCCATCCCTTCTTGAACCCCTCCACAGTCTCTGCCTCCACTAGTCCCCCGGGCAGTGCATTCCATGGTTCTACCACCCTCCCAGTGAAGTAGCACCTCCTCCTTTCCCCCCTGAGTCTCCCACCCTTCAACTTCCACTGATGCCCTCTAGTTGCCCCCCCCTTCCTTCGGAGTACCCTGACTGAGCCTCCCCTATTTATCCCATTCATGTACTTGAAGACCTCTATCGTGTCCCCCCGTCTCTCTCTCTTCCAACATGTACATATTTAGTTCCTCGAGCCTCTCCTCATAGGTCCTTTCCCCCAAGCCCCAGATCATTTTGGCTGCCCTCCTCTGGATCTTTTCCAGGAGTGCAATGACCCTTTTTAAGTGCGGCCTTCAAAACTGCACACAGTACTCGAGGTGCAGCCTAACCAAGCAGTTATACAGAGGGAGTATCACTTCCCTCCTTCTGGAGGTAATTCCCCTAGCGATGCATCCCAGCATCGTGTTGGCTTTGGCCGCTGCCCTCCTACAAGTCTCAGAGTTGTTCATCCTGACATCCACCACCACCCCCAGGTCCCTCTCAGTTATCGAGACTTGTAGCATTCCCCCCCCAAGGGTATACACTTGGCACAGGTTTATGACACCCAGGTGCAGTACCCTGCATTTCCCTGCATTGAACCTCAGTCCCCACTTCCTTGACCACCTCTCCAGAACATCTAGGTCCCACTGCAGGGCCACCCTCCCCTCCTCTTTCATCGCTTGAAATTCTATATTTTCTCAGTTTTACCTAGTAAAAAGTTGTTTTATTTGGTATTTAGAGCACTGCCCTTGGTTTTCAGGTAGAATTTGTTTAGATTTTAGTGCTAGAGGGGTAAGTAACTGTTTTTTTCGTTTTGGTTTGTAACCGAGAGGAAACCGGGCCCTCCTTTGGTTTTTCCACTTATATTTCCTTTAGATTTGTTACCTGATTTAAACTGTATTATACCGACTTGCAGGGTTGGACTGGGGTACAGAGGGCCCACCTGGAAAATTAGTAGAGGAGGGCCCAGGTTGACACACTCGTATCAATATTCCACTTCAATCTGATACACTAGCTCGGTGTTTGCATCTTACAGTTATCAACAGTGTCCCAGATATCCCATTTAATTAGAAAAAAGAAGATAAATGCAAAAGTTTTCAGAGTTCAGAAGGTAACCACCTACCCAACTGAGGGGGGGCCCACCTGGAAATTTCCAGGTATCCAGGTGGGCCAGTCCGACCCTGCCGACTTGGGTATAGTGGGTTTTTGATTGTTTTTTTAACCGGGATAACCGGGGTAACTCCTGGTTCCTAGTGGTTAGCGTAACTGATAAAAAAAAAAAGTTTAATTTTAGAGTGACTCCTTAGTGTTTTCTACTGGGTTATGTCACAGAAAGCCAAGAAGAGAATGGTACCTACAGGTTTCCAGCACTGTACCGAATGCGGGGAACCTTTTGATAAGGCAGATCCACATTCAGTCTCTGTCTTCTGTCTGGGGTTTGAACACCTCAAGACAAATTGTGAGATCTGCAGACAATTTCCTCAGTCTATGGTCGAGAGATGGTTGAAGAAACTGCAGGAAAAAATATCTGAAAAGGCTGCTGATCCAGTCATTGAAAAATCGGTTCCTCCTCAGAATGAACCGGAGGAGCTGCCCTCTGAAAGGGGCGATAGCTCTTCAACTAAGAAAAGAACCGCAGACACGGCTGCTGAATCAGCCATTGCGTGTTAGAAAAAATGGAAAGAGAAGCATCAGGAACCGCAACCGAAGAAACCAGTGGCTCCTTCTGCAGAGACATCACTAACGCAATTCGTATTATACAGTCTCTGCAAGCCCCGGTTCCGTTTGGAAAGCAACCACAACCAGTAACGGTTCACATTCCTGGGTTAACCCAGGTCACCGGTTTAACAGACCTTAGTGGGGAACATTTTGCAGAAGAAGAGGAGGAGGAGGAAGAAGAAGATGAGGAAGAGGACTTTGAGGAACCATTTGATCCAGAGGTTTCCCCAGATCCTCATAGACCAGATTCCCCTCATAAGGGAACTGAAGATTATATGAAACAAATAACTCAGACCCTCAACCTCAATACCCAGGAATCCACAGAGGATGATGAGGAAGAGGACTACAGGGAAATTATGGATGTGCCAGCATCAAAGAGGTTATTGCTGCCACTCCATAAATCCTTTAAGAAACACACTTAAAGTCTTGCAGACACTCACTTCTGTGCCCCCTACAGAAAAGAAGGTGGACAAGAAATACTGGGTTGCCAAAAGTGGTGCTGAGTTCCTTTTTGGGCACCCTAGTCATGAGAGAGTAGTGCAGGCTGCAGCTTGTGACAAAGCTGGCATCCCCCTGGCCTCTCACCCTCCGGACAAAGATTCCAGGAGGGTGGACTCTATTGCAAAGAAAGTGTACCTGGCATCTTTCCTGGCTATTAGGCAGGCTACCTACATGTCATATGTGGCCAGGTACCAGAAGAACCTTTGGTCCACAGTGATGGAAATAACTAAATCAGTTCCATCTCCCATGGCAGCTGACCTAGAGGAAGCTGCAAAGAGAGGGACTGAAGCTGCAAAAACAGAGTTCAGAATGGCAGTGGACTCAAATGATATTGCATCCAGACAGATGGCAGCATCAGTGTCCCTAAGGAGGTTTGCCTGGCTCAGAATTACCAACCTGACCCAGGATACACAAACAAAAGCTATGGACTTCCCTTGTGATCCCATGTCTCTGTTTGGCGAACAGAGGCATACATGAAGAAAATGGATGACTATAAGTCGGCTTACAAGAGTGCTGCAGCTAAAGAAAGAGCATCTACCCTCCAGAAGCACAAGACCAGAGGCGGCGGGGCAGAACTCATTATAGGCCTTTCTTCCAGCCTCAAGCTTTCCCCCAGTTCCAGCAGCAGAGGGGATACTTTAGAGGCAGGGGCAGAAGAGGGAGTGGCCGTACTAGCCCCAGTGTCCATACAGCAGCACAGACTAAGCAGACACCCTGAGGTGCCTGCTCGGGTCGCCTCCCCAGTACCAGTAGGGGGCGGGCTGGCCTACTACCTCCAGGAGTGGGAAAATGTCACCACAGACAAGTGGGTCCTGGAAGTAGTGGGCCAGGGTCTTGTACTCAGCTTCAAGCTCATGCCAAGGCTGAGGTCAAGGGCCTTCAAACCATCCTCCCCATCAGAAACAATCTTGCTGGAAGATGAAGTTTCAAGTCTCCTATTGCAGGAGGCAATAGAGCCAATCCCTCCAGACCAGAGGGGAAAAGGCCTATACTCAAGATACTTCCTCACAATAAAGAAAACAGGGGAGTGGCAACCCATTTTGGATCTCAGACACCTAAACAAACATTTGTCAAAACCAAAATTCAAGATGGTGACTCTGACTACCATTCTACCAATTCTAAGGCAGGGAGACTGGCTAGCATCCCTAGACTAAAGGATGCCTACTTTCACATCCCTATAAGGTGGTCACACAGAAAGTACCTCAGGTTCAGACTGCCATCAGGTCATTACCAATTCAAAGTAATGCCCTTTGGCCTAACTTCTGCTCCAAGGGTGTTTACAAAATGCCTAGCTGTGGTCATGGCACACCTAAGGAGGCAAGGAATAACAGTGTTTCCCTACCTGGATGACTGGGCTGATAGTGGTCAATCACACCAGCAGATGGAAGAGGCACTGGCACTCATACAGGGTACCCTGCATTCATTGGGGATTCTGGTGAATCTAAAAAAAGTCTGTGCTGGAACCAGTTTAGCTTCTCAGAGTTGGACACACTCAAGGGAAGGGCTTTCCTCCCTCAAGACAGAGTGGACAACCTGATTCAGGTAGTAAATTCCTTCAAGCTGCACATCCCAAGGCCAGCAAGGCATTTTCTGCAACTGCTAGGCCACATGGCAGCATCCACAGCAACAGTGTCAGGAGCTAGGTTCCATATGAGGGACATTCAGATCCACCTGAGGGCTCACTGGCTTCAAAAAAGAGATTCCCTGTCAAAGATAGTGCCAGTCACAGTAACATTTCTCCAAGCTCTGCAGTGGTGGCAAGACAAGGCCAACCTCAGGCAAATGGTTCCATTCTTGCAGCAAGCCCCTTCACTGGTACTGACCACAGATGCATCCCTGCTAGGGTGGGGGGCACGTCTGGGGGATCACACAGCACATGGACAAAGTAGGAATTACTCCTGCACATCAACTTATTGGAACTCAGGGCGGTTCTTTTGGGTCTCCAATCATTCGCAAATCAAGTAAAGGGCAAGGTGGTTCAGGTCAGAACAGACAACACAACCACCATGTACTACATAAACAAGCAAGGGGGGCACAAGATCGACTCCTCCGTGCACAGAAGCTATCTGGACCTTGGCATATTCCCTGGAAGTCTCCATCTCAGCTGTCCATCTTCCAGTAAAGGACAATGTCCTGGCAGATGCCCTCAGCAGAATAAATCAGAACCACCACGAGTGGTCACTGAACAGGCAGGTCCTAGAGACCATTTTCAGGAGATGGGGCATCCCAGAAGTGGATTTGTTTGCAGTTCCGAGCAATCATCGGTTACCACAGTTCTGTTGCAGACACCCCCCCATCAAGGGCACAGTTCCCCTGGATGCACTGCTACTGAACTGGACAGGGAGGTTTCTGTACGCATTCCCTCCTTTTTCTCTATTGCTAAGGGTCTTGAATAAACACAGAGCCCAGTCAGCAACTGTGATTCTCATTGCACCAGATTGGACCAGACAGCCCTGGTATCCCATGGTATTATTAATGTCAGTAGTCAAACAAATCAGCCTCCCCAGGAGACACAATCTGCTGTCTTCCTCTCAGGGCAGGATCATGTACCCCAACCTTCAATCCCTCAGGCTCAAGGCCTGGCTCTTGAAGACTTAGAATATGCAGACTTGCATTTGTCAGAAGGGGTCATGCAAATACTCAGGGTTTCCAGAAAGCCTTCCACTAAAAATACTTATTCTTCCAAATGGAAAAGATTCTCCATTTGGTGCCAAGACAAGGGCCTGGATCACATCCAAGTCAGTTTGCCTATAGTTCTGGATTATTTAGCACATCTCCATTCTTTTGGCTTAAGGGTCTCTGCTTTGAGAGTGCATTTGGCAGCTTTCTCAACTTATTTGTCTGCAGGTAAGAGGTTTTCCCTAGCCTCTAACCCAGTATTTAAAACGTTGTTTAAGGGATTGCTGCATTTGCATCCTCCACATAGGGAACCAACCCCTATATGGAACCTCAATATTTGCATTGCCCAACTCATGCAGCCACCTTTCGAACCCATGTCTTCAGGAAACCTCAAGTATATGACTTGGAAGACAGTATTCCTAGTTGCCATGACTACTGCCAGAAGGATCAGTGAGCTTCAGGCCTTGTCTACAGAGCCTGGTTACATTGCCATTCATAGAGACAAAGTTGTCCTAAGGACTAACAGAAAGTTCCTACCTAAGGTTGTATCAGAGTTCCACCTTAACCAGTCCATCACACTACCTGTCTTTTTCAATGATCACTCTACTCCAGATGAACACAGATTGCATAGCCTAGATGTAAAAAGGGCAATTAGCTATTATCTTGACCACACAAAGACTCATAGACAGGATCAATCTCAGCTCTTTCTCACCTATGGAGAGGTGGGAAAAGAGAAACCAACCACAAAAAGGTCCATTGCAAGATGGATTGTAGCCTGTATTCAGTTCTGCTACAGCAAATTGCGCAAGCAGCCACCTGCAGACCTCAAGGCCCATTCCACTAGGGGCACAGCAGCCTCTTTAGCAGCTGCTAGAGATATCCCCATAACTGATATATGGAAAGCGGCTACTTGGAAAATGGTCCATACCTTCACCAAGCATTATTGTTTGGATGTTCAGGCCAGAAGGGATGCCAGGTTTGGCACAGCAGTCCTGCAAAGCCTGTTTCCTAGGTATGTTCTAGCCCACCTCCAAAGGTACTGCTTGGGTAGTCTGCATAAGTCAGAATACAGTAAGATTTCCTGGGGTTTGAAGAAAAAATTACTCACCATTGCAATCTTGTTTCTTCCAAAGGAATCTCACTGTATTCTGAGCACCCTCCCTTCCTCCCCTTCTGTGAACATAAGGTCACTGTATTCCAGCTGTACTAGTGTGTGGCAAACCTGTGGGTATGTTGTTTTCTTTAGGGCATCTGTGACTTGAGTCTTAGTGGTGCCAGTTCAAACCTTTAAGAGGACAAAAAAATGTTTATTAAAATAGGGGATTAGTTGTTAATAGTAGTAATGCTTAATTAGATAAGTTTTGGTGCATGCTTCATCAGTATCTGACTGTTTAGAACTGTTTACCAGGGACAGTGGTTTGAAAACCAAGCTCGAGCCTAGCATTCCATCATTTGCATAGGTTCTAGTAACCATTTCAGCTCCGGGGCAGTCCTATTGTGAGACCATACTGCATAAGTCAGAATACAGCAAGATTCCCTTGGAAGAAACAAGATTACTATGGTGAGTAATTTTTTCTTCTGTCTATTAACTCTCTCCCATTGCCAAGTATCCCTCCAACCTCCGTGTTACTTCCCGTGCCAAGTCCATGAAATGAACTCCCTCCCACTGCGGAGTATTCCTCCCACCTCCCATTGCTACTTGTGCTCCTTACTTTTCCAACACAGGGGTGCCCAATCCTTGGTGCTGTCTAGTACCCCCCACCCAGCCAGTTTCCACTGTGCAACACTGGGGAGACCATCTCTGGTGCCACCAAACATGACAATGACTCTGTGGTGGCCAATCCTCAGTGCTGGTACCTGAAATAAAGAAAACAGTCCCATATAGTCTTTTTTAATCTCTGTAAAAAAGAAAATAGTCCATCAATGTTGGTTGTCACCACCACCCCTGTGCTACCATTACCCTCCCTCTACCCAACTCCCCCACTCAGCACCCACCACCCCACACCCTTCTACCCTTACTTACCTACCTATGGTCCAACGACGTAATTCTTTCTGGACTGGCAGAGATATGACTTCACTCTTCAATGCCAGACCAGGAACTGAGGAAATCAAATATGTAGTCAGTGTATTTCAATGCATTTTGAACTTGTACTCACATTCTGGTCATTTTTTAATATTGTTCCTCTGCATTTTCAGTATGGCCGTTTTGGGACCCCCACCTCATGAACAAATTAGATTAAATTCTTCAAATCTGGACCAAAGGTGACTTTGCAGTTGCTCCATGAAATCATGTTTTGGGCTGGATTTGAAACTTGTCACCTACCGGGTCCATGAGGTGGGGTCATAAGAAGGCTATGCTGAAAATGTGGGGTTAAAATGTTAAAAAGCTGCAAAGTTATGAATGTACGTTGAAATGTTTCAACTCTCACTCATAACTTTGGCAAGTTTCAGTATTTTAACCCCAAATTTTCAACATAGTGAGTTTTTCACACCACTTCATGTAAATAACATTTGTTGTTCAAATCCTGGCCAAAATGTGATTTTGAACCTGTGGTGCAAAATGACATTTCAGACTGGATTTGAAATGTTTCACATAAGGGGTTCATGAGGTAGGATGATAAGGAAACTATGCTGACAATTTGGGGTCAAAATGTTAAAAAGCAAAATTATGAAGGTACATTGACATTTTTCAATGCTCACTCATACCTGTGGTAATTTTCAACATTTTGACCCCAAATTTTCAACATAGCCATTTTTTCGCACCACCTTATGAACCCAACAGCTGTTATTTTTCAAATCTTGACCAAAATGCGATTTTGCGTTTGTGGTGTGAAATGCCGTTTCATCCAGTATTTTATAAATTACACCTGTCATGGTTCAGAAGTGGGGAGGGGGGTCATAAAAAGAGTACATTGAAATTTTGGGGTAAAAACTGTTATGAAAAAATGATAAAGTAACGTTGTTTTCAGGGATGGTTGTTGGCCCAGTGGAGACCATGCTGCCTTCCCGTGCCTGTGATCTGAGTTCAGGTGTGAACTCAGTGAGCCAGTTAAATAGGCTGAGGCTGGGGGGAAGGCTCTGCAGCATGCAGCACTGGTGCCAGCCTGAGGAGGGACAGAGCAGTGTTGTGATGCACAGATGGCACCTTGTGATGGGCTGGGGAGTCTTCCCTCACAAGCAGTTGATGTGCGTGTCAAGGCCTGATGGGTTCATGCACTGCATCTGGTCAAGTAGGTTAGCCTGAGAGTTTTAAATTACAGTGCAGGTGAGGCACAGACCTACAGTTAGTAGGAAGTCAGGCTCCACCACAAATTAGTCATCTCACTACGCATGTCTGCCACACACACCATACACACAAACATTTGGCATTGACAAGTGCTTGTTTTGTATTGTCTCACTTTAATGTTATAGACCTTCAATCCTCACACTCGACTTCCTCCCACCAGTTGCCTATCTTCACAGCATCTTGCTCCTGATCATGCTCAATTAAACTGCTTCCCCCTGCCCCTGCCTCCGCCCCCACTCTGACTTAACAGCCACCCCCTCACTCTCCCACCCCCTTCACCTCTGGCTCGCTTACACGTCTTCATCTTTCATCTACATGATTTTGCAGTTTGAATGCTTACCAGGCTAATACAAACTGCCCTGAACTGATCACTCTTTCTGCAACATGGCACTGTCTTTAAACAATGCTGACTGCCGCACTGTGCTCTCTTACTAAATGGCCACATTGCAACCTGGCATAGCACTCTGTTGATTAAGACCAACCGCAAAAGCACTGAAATAAATGACTTTCTCACTAGTTCTGTGAGCTAAAGTCCTACTTTCATTTAGCAAAAAAAAAAAAACAACTTTACATTCAAGCACAGAAGCACATGGAAATCATAGTAAATGGAGTAAATGGCAATTACAACAACACCACCACTTAGTGGAACAAAAGGATAACATCACTGGGACAAACCCACCTTGAGTCTGAAGGGAAATTTTTTGCAAAAAACTATGTTAATGCAGACATTAGTGTTGAAGAACACAAAGTAGGGAAGTGTGGAGTCTTGGTAAATAAGTGATGGGGTGTGATCCTTGGGGTTGCCAACCCTAATGCCCACTCCCTCCCATCCCTGAGCAGACAAGGTCAGATGTGATCTCTTTTCTTGGGCCCTGCGTGAAGAAAGCTACAGCTGATTCTGTTGGCAGCAAGTAGTGAGCCATACTTCTCTACCTCTGAAGAGTGCACCACTATAAGGCACTGGCTTGGAGCTGTACCTTGTGCTTCTGACAGGAGGCTATAGCTGGAGGGCACTAGGGTTTACGGCCCCAAGGAACACCCCACCACTGATTCTCCAAGAGTCCAGAGACTCAAAACCCTAATATTTTTTCACTTCCCTACTTTGTGCGCTTTGCGTTCTTCAACCCTAATGTCTGCATTAACATACTTTTTTGGGTATCCTATCAGGATATTGAACCTGAGGGTACCAACACTCATGGACCCAGCTTTGGTATCCCGAAATTAGGGATGCCCGAAAGTGTTGCCCGATAGCGAAATTGCATTTTGTGGGACAAAATTGTATTTTGCCTGGCGAAATGCTAGCTTACACCCGTGGAACATAGTTCTGCCTGGCATAACCTTGTGAGGGTGGCAGAGTGAGGAGCTAGCTGAGCTGCTCCATGGCGTGGAGCACTAATGCTCTTGCAGCTCAGCCAGCAAGCTTTCTGGAATGGGGGTCTGTTCCTGGTAGGGGAACTTTTTTCAAACTTTTTTTGCACCCCCCCATAACCTAACTGCCAACTCCGAGGTCTGCTACCCCTCCGAGTTGGTTATATTAGTTAGGGGGGTGCATGGGGTAAAGCCTCCTGCATAACACAAGTCCCCATCGGGATTCTGAAATTTGATCTCGGGAGACTGAATTTCAGGATTCCATAACATATCCATTTTTTGCAATGGATATAGAAACACAGATGCTTAGAATCTGATGGCAGGAGACCAAAGGTCCATCTATTCTACCCTTTACTATAATACCTCAACCCTCTGACCTGCTGTCCCAGTGGGCAGTTTCCCTCCCTGATATCCCATCACCCAGTCCCTTATTGCCCATCTTTTGACATATTTGTCTCCTTGCCCTGTGACAACCATGTTTAAATCTGCTAAGGGTTGATGCACCTACCATTTCTGCCAGTAGTCTGCTCCACAGATCCACTACTCTTTCTGTAAAATAGAACTTCCTCAAATTTTTCCTAAATTTATCCCCCCAACAGCCTCCAGTCATGATCCCTAGTGATTGCATTTTTATTTCGTACAAATATAACCCCACTGTTTACCTTATTTATACCCCTAAGAAACTTATGTTTCAGTCATGTCCCCCCCCCCCCACACTCTTTCTAGTCTGTAGTGAATACATGTTTAGGTCCTCCAGCCGTTCCTCATAGTCTCTAGCCTGTTACCTCTGGATCATCTTGGCGACCCTATGCTGTACAGACTCCAGTCTAACAATATCCTTCCTCAGGTGAGAGTTCCAGAACTGGGGCTCATTACTGTAGCTGTGGCATCACCAGGGATCTGTATAGTTGCAGAATTACCTCACTTCTACTGCTGTCAAACCCTTCCCTATGCAACCCAACATCCTCATTGCCTTGCTGTATGCTTTGTTACACTGACCTGTTTGTTTAAGGGAGTCACTAATTATGACTCCTACATTTCTATCTTCAGATGTATTCACCAGTCTAACGCCTGCTATCTAGAATGCAGTGTGAAGATTAAGTCTGTCTAAGCACATTAACTGCCAGGCTTCAGTCAATTTCTCTAGTAGTTTTAGGTCTTTCTGGAGCTCCTGCATGCCTTCCTTGGGATCTGCCCTGCCACATACTGTAGCTTTATATCATCAGTAAATGGACACATTTTCCCTTGGATATCAGGTACAAGTTACTGAGTAAAAAACTAACCTGCATTTTGAGTTTGTAGTTTTTACAGGAGCAGGAAGCCAGGGTAGAGGTTTGGGGCTGCTTGGGCAGGAAGGTGGGACCAAGGAGCAGTGAGGACCAATTGGGCTAGTGGACAAGGATAAAAACTCACTTGGGGAGATTTTCAGTACACTTTTTGTCTAAACAGTTAATCACCAGCAGCAAAGGGACTAAAATGCTGACAAAAGCAAAAAGCTAACCTGCACTTTGAGTTTGTATTTCTTAAGGAGCAGGAAGCCAGGATCAGGACTACTTGGGAAGGAAGGCGGGACCAAAGAGCAGCAAGGACCAATTGGTGCACAGAGGCAAGGAGGAATAAAACTCACTCTGAGCAGCATTTTAGCGTGCTTTTTGTCTAAACAGCTAATCACCAGCAGCAGGGGGGCTTAAATGCTGATGTAACCCCCTACAAATGGGGGTTCCCGAAAAGTCTTCTTTGAGCTTGCCTAAACGCTCACTGCCAGGTTGGTGTCCTGCGTTTTAGCAGTTTATATGTATTGCCAGAGAGTGCCTGTATAGCCTCTGTGTACTGTCTCTTTAAGAGCTGCCTGGACTGCAGTCATAAGTAATCTGAGAGGGAGCTCTGTTGAAAGATGTAACTATTTGCTGAAAATCATTTAGAGTGATAATGATAATGTAGTTTGTCTAACCTGCCTTCTTTGCAGCAAGGACTATTTTTGTCTCCACTATCTTGGTCCTGGACTGCTGAATTGGACCAATCAGTCTGGTGGGACCTAAAATGGAGACAGACTACAGGAGCTGTCTGGAGTCAAAATCTGTAGGAATTGTAGTTTTGGGTTTTTGGCACCTTTTTGCAACTGAAGGGGGAGCTCTTGTTGTGACTGACAGACAGATCAGCCAACTGAATCTTTTGGATCTTGGGGAAATCCCAGACTGCTCGCAATTTTCAGTTAGTTCTGAGCTGGGAAGTGAAATGAGAAGAGCTCAAGTGATTTTTGAACAGCAATCCTGAGTGGATTTGCATGGGAGAACTGTGAAAGTGCTCAGTTTTGGCTTGCATGTCTGCCTGCTGCCCCTAAGAGGGAGAAAAAGAATTATTTTGGACTAAATCAGAGTTTGTGAGAACGAAGTAAGCCACTGATTTTCTACCAGGCTCATACCTGAAGAAGACCGAAGATTTTGCTGAATGCAATTAGCCTGTCAGGATTTCCAGCTGCTTTTGAATCCATGGTTTGTGCAGAGACTTTGCAATCGTGACCGGAGAGTGGTTTGCCTGGTACAGTAGAATTTCCTTACATGTAACTGTGCTGTGTATTGAAAGTGGGTCGTGATTTGGCTCCCCACTGTGTGAACTGTGTTCTGCTTGCTGGAAGCTGTATCCAGCCCAAAACGGACTGTTTCCGAACTTGTCTCCATTTGGCCAGGGACTTGCCACACTGGTCCAGCCAGACCACCCCGCTAAACAGAGAAAGCCATCGATGAGAGACCTGCCTGGGGATCAGCCCCCTGCTCCATGCTTGAACAGGAACGATGCCTCGGCAATTCGTGTGGGCCCTGCTTCTCCTGGTACTCCAGATTAACCACCTGCTGTCTCGATTTTCATACAGATTGTGTCCAGTCTTGGGTATCTTGAGTAATCATCAGGGTAGCTCCCTGCAGCAACAGCCTAATCTAAAAGTGTGTCATCTGATTGTCTTCTTGTTTTCTTTTCATGAACTGAGCCCTCCGCAAGGGTGCCGGAAGATGGTAAAAGCTGAGGGGGCTGAGAATCAAAAGGGCACTTGTGAGAGTACAAAGGGCACTTTTTCTATACTAGTTTTTGCCATACAGAAATAAAAAGTGGAATGGCTACTGCACCTTTGGCCCCCGTTTCCGGCACCTAAGGCCCTCTGGCTCCAGATTAGAAATAGTGTGTGTTGTGCATGTTGTTTTCTTCTATCACAGGGCCCCAACCAGCTGCAACTTTCCTGGCTAGCCCACATTCTCCATCTGGGTACCCAGAGTGTGTGACTGTTAATAGACTCTGAAGTACATGCATAACTGTTTGAATGATAGTCTTTAACCAAATTAACCTGATTACGCCTCTCCCTTGTTCAAGTCCCTTAAATAAATCAGATCTAACTCTTTTTTGCATTTACCCTGACTGTGGTTCCAGTTTGTGCAAAAGTACTATACTGCTATTATTTGCTGTGTATAACCTTGTTTTACAGGGGATCCCCAGGGCCAAGCCAGAGGAAAGCCCAGGTGGTAAGTGCAAACAGTGTGGGTACTTGTGTGGTGTATCGGGGTATTGTGAAAGTGACTATTGTGTATTGTTCTGGCCACTAGTAAGGAAAGAGGGGGGTTACAGTGTCCTGGAGGGCTGTGCCCAGGTTACCTTGACCACTACCAACCCTGAACTCCGGGTGGAGGCACCCATTTCAGAACTCAGGCTCCTTAACCTGCTACTAGCCCAGCAGGCAGGGGTAGTAGCCCTTGGGATAGCGCCACCTAGGGGTTACATTTTGGAGGCTCACTGCTGGGATTTTGTGCCTTCTAGTGACCAAAAATTACTAATTATTGTTAAAGATTAATGGCTACCCCTGTAGAAATGGCTGTACACCAGTTGGTGGGGTGATGTACTGGGCAGGAGATCGACCCCTAAAATGCTCTACTTGTACTGGATAGTCCCCTGGGTACCAGTAAAAACACTGTAGAGGGAGTACTCTCCAAAATTGAATGTTTCAAAAACCCTGTGGTGGTGGGTCGACAGGCTGATTTTGTCGCCCAAACTGTTATAGCCTTAGTAGAGTGTAGTGACCTTGTGGACAGCTCTAAAGTGCCACAGACTATTGCTCCAGAAGGGGTTCCAGCTGCCTGGAGAGTGATAACAAAAGACAGTAAAGACCCCGGGGAGGATGAGCTCCCACCACTATCTGAGACTTTTGAGGAGAAATTTGCTAAGTTGTTGCTGGAGGAAGGGAAAACTGTAGAGGACTGTAAGAAACTATTCCTGCCACCTGGGGGTGTTTCTTCCCCAACACCTCTCCCACACCAGCACCTGTTACTGCCCTGCATTCTGTGCCTGTGCCAAGGCTGGCCCCTATATCTGTACCTGCCATTAGTCACGACTCCTACCAAAGGCTGAGAATCTTCCCAGGCACCCTCCCCACCCCCCAGGGGGAGGATGACTGGGAGACCTGGATTGACTATGTTGCCCCCTTGGTACCCAAGTGGCAGTGTGCGGAGGCTGAGAAGTGGAAAAGAATCATAGAATGTTTGAGGATCCCCGTCCTTGAAGCCATTAAATTTTTGAGGTCTACGAACTCTAATGCATCTGCTCAGAAGTACTTATCTGCACTTGAAGGCAATTTTGGGAGCACTGAGTCAGGGGAGACTTTGATGTGGAATTCCAAGGTACTAAGCAATGGAAGGGGGGAAAAGTTTGTCTACATATGTTACTCGCCTAGAAAGAGCTCTGCAGAAAACTTACCGGAAAGATGGGGTAGCTGTTAATGATTTGAACCGTGTGAGATTGGGGCACATACTGCAACATGCCAAGCATTCTAAACTGCAGATCATCCAATTAAGGCTTCAGGATAGGAGAGGTAACCCACCTGACTACTGTGACTTGATAAAAGAACTCCAGAAGGTAGAAGGTGAAGAGGGAGATTGTAATTATGGGGTGAGTGCAGCCCAAGTGATCATACCAGAAGGCCCTTCCTAAATGGAGACCACTAAGAGTGTCCAGCCATGGGCTAAATGGTGAGGGGAGGAGGAGTAGCTGAAGGAAGTCAGAAAAGCACCACCGGGTGCATTCGCTCAGGTATCCTCTGCTGACAGAGACCCTGGTCTCTGTCAGAACATGACTGTTATGGGGGTGGGGGTGCACCCTCAGGCATCCTCTACCGAGGGTATCTTCTCAACTGAGTTCAAGGAATTGATTGCCACCCTAAAGAAACTTTTAAGACATGGTACACTACCCGCAGAAGTCAGATCACAATCTCCCATAGATGATGCAGCATCCCCTGCTATGTTTTCCCCAAGGATTGCCCCGAGAGCATGTCATATGTCACAATTGCGGCAAGGATGGCCTTATGAAGAGGGAATGCCAGTCTCAGAAGGACTTAGAGAAAGTTGTGAACCAGCTTCACAGAGCACTTCGGAAAATGAGTCAGTGGTCAAGGGGTGCACGGAATGACCGCAGTATGAGCTTCGGCCATCCTAACTCAAATCCCTCTGTGGCTAAATCATCTGTCCAGGCCCCTGCTGTTGTCCCTCCAGACTGGTCCAAGATAGTGGGCCCTTCAATGGAATCTAATGTGGTTGTGAATGGTATTCCTACTCGGGCTGTGCTTGACAGTGGGTCGCAAGTGACCATTGTGTCTCAGGACTGGTACGACAAACACTTATCTGATGTGCCCTTACAATCCCTGGAAGGCCTACAAGTGTGGGGGTTGAGCGACAAGTCTTGTCCATATCTAGGATATGCCCGCCTCTGGTTGTCTTTTCCTGCAACTGTCACTGGCATAGAGGAGCAAGTAGAGACACTGGCCCTAGTGTGTCCTCCCACCAGACGGTATGATGGGGTTCCCCTGTTAAGTGGAACAAACGCCCATATGTTTGGGAGATTGGTGCAACTCTGTCATGAGAAACAAGGGTGATGGACTGGGAGGGCCCTGAGAATTCCAGCTCTGATCAAGAGGGCCTATGATTTCCAACAGAAACCTGAGGAAGTAGATCAGGATGAACCAGTGGGGATCGTGTGAAAGAAGGATCCCGATTCAATGGTACTAGCCCCAATGCCTAGTGTACCATTCAAGGGGAGGTCCGCCCAAGGAAAGATGTCAAGAACAAAATACTGATGTTGGATGCGCTAGGTGATGGAAAATTACCAGAAGGATTATTGGTCAAGCCCAGCATCTTGCCTGCTCATGCCCATACCTATGCATGATGAGTGATGGTCCAGATTCACAATGTGTCAGATCAGGAGATCCGGGTGAACAGAGGGTGCACCCTGGCTGCGGTGCACTGCGCAGACACTGCAGTGTTGCCCAGTGGCAAGCACCCTGGTGAGAGGGAGAGAGAGTGATCCCATACTTGTTTGGCTTTGGTGACTCCCTGTTGCCAGCTGAATGGAAGGCTAGAATTAGCAAGAGACTTGCCCAGAGAGACCAAGTATTTTCATTGAGGGAATGGGATGTGTCCAGGGTGTGGCGCATCACATACGCCTGCACGATGAACGACCATTTCGAGAGCGGTCCCGACACCTAGCCCCAGCAGACATAGATGATGTGAGAAGACACCTACAGGAAATGCTCACTGCTAGCGTGATGTAGGAGTCCAGGAGCCCATACGCCTCTCCCATTGTGGTTGTGCATAAGAAGAATGGGTCTGTGATGATGTGCGTTGATTATCGAACCCTGAACCGGTGGACCATCCCAGACCAATACACTATGCCTCATATACAAGATGCCCTGGACTGCTTGAATGGGAGCAAATGGTTCTTGGTGTTGGATCTTCGCAGCGGACACTACCAGATCCCGATGGCCCCAGAAGACCATGAGAAAACAGCCTTTGTCTGTCCATTGGGGTTCTATGAGTTTCTGAGGATGCCACAGGGGATATCGGGTGCTCAGGCCACCTTTCAGCGACTGATGGAAAGTATGGTAGGAGATATGAATTTGCTGGAATGCCTGGTGTACTTGGACAATGTCGTGTTTGGGAGCACCTTAGAGGAGCATGAGAATCGACTGTTTAAAGTCCTAGACCGACTGGAAGACTTCGGCCTCAAGCTGTCCATTGACAAGTGCCAGTTTTTCCAAATCTCCGTGAAGTATGTGGGGCACATAGTATCTACAAAAGTGATAGAGACTGATCCCAGTAAGGTTGAAGCACTGACTACTTGGCCCCAGCCCCATAATCTGAAAGAACTACAACGTTTCCTGGGGTTCTGTGGCTACTACGGCAGGTTCATGAAAGACTATTCCAAGGTGATTCACCCACTCTTGAATCTTACCCAGGGTTACCCTCCTACCAATCGTAAATACAAAAAAGGAGTCGCTAAAGAACCAGAAAAAGCATACTTCCGCCCAGGTGAACTCTTTGGGCCCCGCTGGATGCCCAACTATGAAGCAGCCTTCCATGAGATCATGTACCAGCTCACCCATGCCCCCATCCTCGTCTATGCTGACCCCACCAAACCCTAATGCTGCATACGGATGCTAGTCTACAGGGTCTAGTTGTGGTGCTGTATCAAGACTATGAGGATGGGCTGAGACCAGTAGCTTTCGTCAGTAGGAGCTTGACCCCGTCCGAACGAAACTATCCTGTGCATAAGTTGGAGTTCCTTGCGCTTAAATGGGCCATCGTTGACCAGTTTCATGAATACCTCTATGGGGCAAAGATATTGGTGAAGACAGACAATAAACCATTGACCTATGTACAGACTTCAGCTAAGTTAGACGCCACTGGGCACCGGTGGCTTTCTGCATTATCAACCTATGATTATGCTGTCGAATACAGACCAGGCCTGAACCATAATGATGCTGATGCCCTATTACGGACGCCCACTTCCAACAGTGATTGGGTCAGGCTGTCTGAACCTGACATTCGAGTATTGTGCCAAAAGTTTGATAGAGACGAACAGATGTCTGCGGACACAGTGGACTGTTTAGTAGATTGTTTGGGCCCTTCTGACACCTGCATACCAGCTGCTTATTGCCACTTCTCTGCTCTAGACATTGGTGCACTACCTCAGTTTAACAATGACAGCATTCAGTGGGCTCAATCCCAAGATCCTATGATTCAGCCAGCACTTGATGCCCTGCGTGCGAGGAAAGATGTGTCTAAGTTACGTTCCACTGACTTGCGAACTGCTTCATTGTTTAAAGAAGGCCCCAGCTTAAAGTTGCTCAATCAGTTGTTGTATAGAGAGACAGTAGATCATAGTGGCAAAGTAGACAAGAAACAATTGGTTATACCCACGGCCTTTAAAGATTTGGTACTGAGGTCCCTCCACAATCACATGGGGCAGCTCGGTATTGACAGAACCCTTGACCTTGTACGATCTCGCATCTACTGGCCCAAAATGGGGGCCAATGTTGAGCACCATGTAAAGACTTGTAGTCACTGCCTGCAAAGAAAAGCCCTGCCTCAGAGGGCTGCCCCTCTTGTTAATATTACTACCAGCACCCCCATGGAACTGGTTTGCATAGACTTCTTGTGTTTAGAACCTGATCAGCAGAACATGGGCAATGTGTTAGTTGTTATGGATCATTTCACACGGTATGCACAAGCTTTTCCCACCAAAGATCAAAAGGCATCTACCGTGGCTAAGGTGCTAGTGAAAAATTTCTTTGTCCACTATTGTGCCCCCCCCAGCCAATCCACTCTGACCAGGGCAGAGACTTTGAGAGTTGACTAATCAAAGAAATGCTCTCTCTGTGGGGGATGCGAAAGTCAAGAACCACCCCCATCGCCTGCAGGGAGACCCTCAACCATTATGTTTTAACCATATCCATCTAGATATGCTGGGCACCTTTCACCCAAAAGACAAGCATAAATGGAGCCAGCAGATTAGCACCTTGGTACACGCATACAATTGCATGAAAAATTATGCTACCGGGTACTCTCCCTACCACCTCATGTTTGGGAGAGAGGCCCGGCTGCCTGTTGATGTCTGTTTTGGGGTCTCTCCAGATGGGGTCCGAGTTGAAAACTTCTTGCAATATATTCAAAAACTGAAAGCTCAATTGAACCATGCCTATCAACTGGCCCAGACAATGGCCGCCAAGAGAAATCTAGCCAACAAAGAGTGACATGATAAAAAAGTAAAGGCTCAAGAGCTTCGACCTGGAGACCGTGTGTTGTTACGCAATTTGGGACTGCATGGTAAACACAAAATTGCTGATCGGTGGCACCATCTTCCCCATGTAGTAGTTGGAAAGTTGGATGATTTACCTGTGTACAAGGTGCGCCCAGAGAACAACTGCAAAGCTGTCAAGACCATGCACCGTAACCACTTGCCACCTATCGGCCAAGTCATGATTGAGGCTGAACCCCCAGAAATTGAGCCCCCTGAGCCAGTGACTCATGCTGCTGCAAGAAAGAGACAGAGCCAACCTACCCCAGTGGTCACAGATTTAAGGTTTCCTCCGAAGCAGGCCCAGAATGATAGTGACTGTCAGTCCACTTCTGATGAAAGTGAGTGTGACTATGCCTATTATCCCTCTTATGAACTGAGCCAGCTGTTTCGGGGTAATCCCATGACTAATTGTGGGGATGAAGCTGGGCCTTCTGGACTGCCTAACTCCCCAGCTTTGTCCTTGGAGCCAATGCTCTCTGAAAGTGAAGTGCAAAGCATCACGTCTGAGGATGCTGAGTCTCTGTGTATTGTGGAACTGTATGTTTTGCCCGTGGGAGGGGCTGATGGAATAAGTCTTTCTGGTGACATGCCAGAACTTGAAGAACACTATGAGAGTGCTGATAACCCCCCTTCAGTACCAGGGCCTCTTCAAAATGAGTGGTGTTGCAGAAACAGAGCCTACAGATAAAGGAATGGACAGTGCTCCAAGTTTGGACATTTCCACCCAGACAGAGGCACCCCTGACAGGTGATGAAAGCCCCAAGGCTGTCGCTGAAAGTACAGAGACTGTGTTTGTTCCCCCCAGAAAGATTGGCCAAGCTGCCAAGCCAGTATTGCATTTCAGCTATGATTCTCCGGGGAGGCCTGTGAACTTGCCTCTCCATGTGGTTCACAAAGGTGTTTATGTTTCACCGAGCTCACTGCCCAAACTGAGCTTGACGGTCCATTCCAGGTTACTTGTTCTGCCCTCTCACCATGGTGCCCCTGCCCCATCCAGCCCCAAGTTAGCTGATAGGGAAGGGCCCCCTCTTACTCTGTTTAATATACAAGAAGTTATTACCTGATTTAGTATAGTAATGTTCAACTGACTTGTGTGAAATATGCTTAATGTATTGTCAAAATGGATATAGTATTATAAAGTGCAGTAAAAATGTATAGTAAAGTAGTAAGTTTATGTTAACTGATGCAAGATGGTACAGACCTGACGTGAACGACAAGCTTTCTCCAGGCAGGGAAGGGTGTAACCCCGCTACAAATGGGAGTTCCCGAAAAGTCTTCTTTGAGCTTGCCTAAATGCTCACTGCCAAGTTGGTGTCCTGCGTTTTAGCAGTTTAAATGTATTGCCAGAGAGTGCCTGTATAGCCTCTGTGTACTGTCCCTTTAAGAGCTGCCTGGACTGCAGTCATACGTAATCTGAGAGGGAGCTTTGTTGAAAGATGTAACTATTTGCTGAAAATCATTTAGAGTGATAATGATAACGTAGTTTGTCAAACCTGCCTTCTTTGTAGCAAGGACTGTTTTGTCTGTCTCCACTATCTTGGTCCTGGGCTGCTGAATTGGACCAATCAGTCTGGTGGGACCTAAAATGGAGACGGACTGACTACAGGAGCTGTCTGGAGTCAAAATCTGAAGGAATTGTAGTTTTGGGTTTTTGACGCCTTTTTGCAACTGAAGGGAGAGCTCTTGTTGTGACTGACAGACAGATCAGCCAACTGAATATTTTGGATCTTGGGGAAATCCCAGACTGCTTGCAATTTTCAGTTAGTTCTGAGCTGGGAAGTGAAATGAGAAGAGCGCAAGTGATTTTTGAACAGCAATCCTGAGTGGATTTGCATGGGAGAACTGTGAAAGGGCTCAGTTTTGGCCTGCATGTCTGCCTGCTGCCCCTGAGAGGGAGAAAAGAGAATTATTTCGGACTAAATCAGAGTTTGTGAGAATGAAGTAAGCCACTGATTTTCTACCAGGCTCATACCTGAAGAAGACTAAAGATTTTGCTGAATGCAATTAGCCTGTCAGGATTTCCAGCTGCTTTTGAATCCCCGGTTTGTGCAGAGACCTTGCGATCGTGACCGGAGAGTGGTTGGCCTGGTACAGTAGAATTACCTTACATGTAAATGTGCTGTATATTGAAAGTGGGTCGTGAAGCCCCCTCCTCACTGTGTGAACTGTGTTCTGCTTGCTGGAAGCTGTGTCCAGCCCAAAACGGACTGTATCCGAATTTGTCTCCATTTGGCCGGGGACTTGTCACACTGGCCCAGCCAGACCACCCGCTGCACAGACAAAGTCATCAATGAGAGACCTGCCTGGGGATCATCCCCCTGCTCCACGCTTGAACAGGAACGATGCCTCAGCGATTCATGTGAGCCCTGCTTCTCCTGGTACTCCAGATTAACCACCTACTGTCTCGATTTTCATCCAGCCTGAGTCCAGTCTTGGGTATCATGAGTACTCATCAGGGTAGCTCCCTGCAACAACAGCCTAATCTAAAAGTATGTCATCTGATCGTCTTGTTTTCTTTTCATGAACTGAGCCCTCTGGCTCCGGATTACAAATAGTGTGTGTTGTGCATGTTGTTTTCTTCTATTACGGGGTCCCAACCAGCTGCAACGTTCCTGGCTAGTCCACCATTCTCCATCTGGGTACTCAGAGTGTGTGACTGTTACTAGACTCCGAAGTGCATGTATAACTGTTTGAATGACAATCTTTAACCAAATTAACCTGATTATGCCCCTCCCTTGTTCAAGTCCCTTAAATAAATCAGATCTAACTCCTTTTTGCATTTAACCTGACTGTGGTTCCAATTTGTGCAAGAGTACTGTACTGCTGTCATTTGCTGTGTATAACCTTGTTTTACAGGATGTCCCCAGGGCCGAGCCAGAGGAAAGTCCTGGTGGTAAGTGCAAACAGTGTGGGTACTTGTGTGGTGTATCAGGGGTATTGTGAAAGTGATTATTGTGTATTGTTCTGGCCTCTAGTAAGGAAAGTGGGGGGGTTACAGTGTCCCGGAGGGCTGTGCCCAGGTTACCTTGACCACTACCAACCCTGACCTCCGGGTGGAGGCACCCATTTCAGAACTCAGGCCCCGTAACCTGCTACTAGCCCAGCAGGCCGGGGTAGTAACCCTTGGGATAGCACCACCTAGGGGTTACACTGACTAAAGTTGAGTTTTTATTTCTTATAGGAGCAGGAAGCCAGGGTCAGGACTGCTTGGGCAGGAAGACGGGACCAAGCAGCAGTGAGGACCTTTTGGGCTAATCAGGAAACCCAGACTAGGAGGTTAAAAGAACTCTATCCCAACCCGTGCTATCATGCTTGTGTCCCAGAGTGTGGGTGGAACAGAGCAGCACTGGAAAAGGTAGCCAGTATCTTAGGCATCAGCAGGCATCGACAGGCAACCACAGGCAAGCAGGGAGTTCTGCTGGACTGACAGGAGAATGTAAGGTACTCTTAAGCTCTGAATACACTTACTGTTACACTGTATAGGTAGCTACAGGTGGTGGGGTAGAGGGTAATTGCTGGGAAAAAAGGAGCTAGATAGCAACAATAGGTGGGAAAACAGGAGACACCCCATCTGGGGTAGGGTTATGTAGCAGTTCAGGAAGGGCAAAAGGGTATAGGGAGAGCGATACCTGTATTTAAACTACTGTTCAAAGGGGAACCAGGCAACACCTGTTCTAGGGTAAGATGTTTAAAGTCCTGATAGAGAGTGTCAGTGGAAAAGGAGCAAGTAAAGATAAGAGACAGTAGGGGCTAGCTACATTGTATTTATTTATTTATTTGTTTACCGGGTAGGTACACTGATCCAAAGGACTGTTTTCAGGCATGACCCGGGCCATGAAGATGGCACATAGGTGATACAGACAACACAGTTACATAACTAAGAAATGCAGGAAATAAGACAAAATGGGAATACAATGAATACAATAGGATACAGTTAAAGAGCAAGTATACAATTGGAATGGAATAGAATACAAATCTGATACAAATACAGTGCAATATATACAATGTGCAGGCAGGCAGTCTTAAGAATGTTCAGCATAGTACAACGGGACAGTTGTGTCCTAGGCATGGGAGGAAGAGGACTCTCATCCGCAGGGTCACCCAGCTGAGCAATTACATTTGGATTCAGCCAGCAGCCAAGCTTTAAAGTGTGATTTGAAGGTAAGATGCGAGTCCAGGGTGCAGAGGGAGGATGAAGTTTGTTCCAGAGTGTGGGAGCAGCGAAGGACAAAGCATTGCTACCCAGACAAGTGGAAATCCTGGGAACTTCTAATGGTGGGACTGAGGATTGCCGGAGGCAGTGGGAAGAGGTTTTGCATTTGAGCAGAGAGGAGTAAGGGGACAAGTTACTGTTCATGATGGCGTTGATGATGTATCCAAGGGCATAGTCATGACTGGCTTGTAGGGGGAGCCAGCCCAAGGATTGGTACAGGGTGCAATGGTGTGTGGAATAGGGTGTCATATGTACAAACCTACAAATGCTATTATAAGCATCGTTGAGTCTTGTGCGCTGTAGGGAAGAAGTATTTGAATATATTGGGGGACAGTAATCTAATAGCGGGAGGAGGTTGCCTTGGGCTATGGTGAGGTACACCTCGGGGGTTAGACAATGCTTGAATCAAAAGCCTGCCCCCGTTTCTGATTTATGCACTGCACGGTTGTATTGGTATGCTCTGCAAAAGTTAGGGAAGGGTCAAGAGTGACACCTAGGTACATAAAACGGGGTATGTTCTGAAGGGGGGGGGGCCATCGAGTGATAGGACAGCTATGGTGGAATTTGTTTTGGAGAGTTTTAATAAGTTAGGTTTAGGTCCCAAGAGCATTGCTTTAATTTTATTCGCATTTACTAGTAGCCTGTTGGTCAGGAACCATTTTTGGGCTGCCCCATAGTTTTGGATGAAGGTGATAGATAGACAAGACAAAGATCTGTTGCTGTGAAATAATGCTAAATCATCTGCATATAGTAAGGCCTCACATGAGAGGCTGTCAGCAGGTAGGGAATTCATGAAGAGGGAAAATAGTAGAGGACCAAAGATGGAGCTCTGTGGAACATTTAGAAGCAGAAGGGACTTTATTCAGATTAGCAGGTATAGGAGTGGTGCAGTGCAATGTTTGTGGAGCTGCAGTATTCTGGGAAGCATTCTGGAGACCACAGTTTGGTAACTTTTTTAAAAATGTTACCAATAGTGATACACAGTGGCCCGAATATTCAAAGTGGTTGCGCCTGGCACAAGAGAGTTGCACGGTGCAACCCACATTGCGCCTGGTGGGATATTGAAAGGCTGCCCGACAGAGTGCAGGTACGATCGTCGATGATGTAATCTAATCTGCGCAGATGCAGGGGCATGCCTATGCATATGCGGCACATCCTGATATTCAGCCTGGGATGTAACGATATGCTGGAGCAGCCCTGCACTGCGCCAATAGGTGGGCTCAAAGTTGAGCCTGTACAGAGTAGGAACATCTCCCAGCCACCCACAGGCAGGCTGCAGTATTGCAGGTGCAACACAGCAGCCCTGTTGTGGGTGGCCACCCGCCCGCCCAAAACATCGTCTGCAAGCACACTCGATCCCTGGTGGTCAAGTGGAACCCCCATCCATAGCCATGATCGCACAGTATATGTTGAAAGATATATCCTTGGTAGTCTAGTGGCCCCGAGTACCCAGATCCCTGATAAAGAAAAGACATGACCATCCCTGGTGGTCTAGTGGTCCCCCACCTGAGTCCCCATTCCCCGATCTATGTCATTATGACCATCCCTGGTGGTCTAGTGGAACTCCTCCACCTGGTGCCTGATAATGATCAAACCCTATATTCAATGCCCTAGGTGATCCAGTGGCACCCCACCCCTCCCACCCACACGAACCCCTTGCCCACGCCGCCCCCCCATCTGGCGGCGGGTGGCAGTATCCTGCCCACACACCTCCTAGCCGCCCGCCAAATGACAGGTACAGTATGTGTGGACCAATGGGCTTACAGGGCATATTGTACTAGACAGTCCCAATCTGTGTGGCTACTGGGCAGGAGATGCCCTGAGATCCCCACTGCCCACATCATGGTGTACAGGGCGCCAGGTGCAAGTCAATCAATCAATCAAAATCTTTATTTATCCAGGTGAACATCATTGAGCAGAGCTCTTTTACAAGATGGACCTGGTTAGAACAGGGTCGGGTAACATTCATCATAAAAACATATAAATACATGTAAATAAGTATATAAACACAAACACAATGGTGCAGTAATAGGGGAGTCAAATGATAAAAGGAAGACAAGGCAAGCCATAACAGAGGAGGATTCAAATACAAGGGGGCAGGTCCACCACTGAACCATGCAACTGTATATAAACCATGTTCTCTGTATAGAAGTACCAGTTAGTTCATTTACCATGGGCAGCCATGAAAATGGCTTGGAGAACCACCAACTAATGGCAGATAGGGTACCAGGAGGGGTATGTAATATGTAAGCGAAGGACAAACATTGTGAAAAGTGAAGTCCCAAGGATAGGTCGGTAGAACTGATGTGGTGGTGGGGGCATACGGGGAGAGGGAAAGGGGAGTTAGGACTTTTATAGTTTGATTGCGTGTAGATTATATACTAACATACTAAAATGCCAGCAGAATAGGCCTAACGGTCTTTCGTGTCTGCTCGTTTGGTCAGCCCCCACCCTGGGTGCTGACCTTGCTGTCCCCCTCGCCTTCTCTGGCTTCTCCCTTCCCAGTTCTGGATATTCTTGCTGCATTGGATTTTGCTTCCAGAACCCTTCCCCTGTACCTGTCCCACCCCCTCTTGAACCCCTCTACTGTCTCTGCTTCCACCAGCCCCCTAGGCAGTGCATTCCATGGCTCCACTACCCTCTCAGTGAAGTAGCACCTCCTCCTTTCTCCCCTGAATCTTCCCCCTTCCAGCTTCCACCCATGCCCTCTAGTGGCCCCTTCCTCCTTCCTTTGAAGCACCCTGACTGTTCCTCCCCTATTTACCCTCTTCATGCCCTGAAGACCTCTATCATGTCCCCCGGTCCCTTCTCTCTTCCAATGTGTACATATTTAGCTCTTGAGTCTCTCCTCATAGGTCCTGTCCCCAAGCCCCAAATCATTTTGGTTGCCCTCCTCTGGACCCTCTCCAGGAGGTTAATGTCCCTCTTTAAGTGTGGCCTCCAAAACTGCACGCAGTACTCAAGGTGCGGCCTCACCAAGCAGTTATACAGAGGAGTATCACTTCCTCCTTCTGGAGGTGATCCCCTAGCGATGCATCCCAGCATCCTGTTGGCCTTGGCTGCTGCCCTCCACAAGTCTCAGAGTTGTTCATCTTGACATCCACCACTACCCCAGGTCCCTCTCAGCCATCAAGACTTGTAGCATTCCCCAGAGTGTACACTTGGCCTGGGTTTCTGGCCCCCAGGTGGAGTACCTTGCATTTCCCTGCATTGAACCTCAGCTTCCACTTTCTAGACCATCTTTCCAGAGCCTCCAGGTCCCCCTGTAGGGCCACCCTCCCCTCCTCCCCATCCACCACCGCCCCCAGTTTCGAGTCATCTACAAAGAGACTCATCTCACTCCTGATTTCTGTCCTTATGTCAGATACGTAGGCGTTGAACAGAAGGGGCCCAAGGACTGATCCCTGTGGGACCCCACTAATGACCCTCCTTGGGGATGAGACTATCCCACCAACTACGACCCTCTGGGTCCGGTCCTGGAGCCAATTGCCTATCCATCTGATCATCTGGTTCCCCACCCCCATTTCTCCCTGCTTATCCAACAGGCCCACGTGAGGAACAGAGTCAAATGCCTTGCTGAAGTCTAGAAAGAGGACATCCACTGGTCTACCCAGGTCCAAGGCACTTGTCACCCAGTCATAGAACTCCACCAGGTTTGTCTGACACGATTTCCCCGGGATGAATCCATGCTGTCTATCGTCCAGGCACCCTGACTTATCCAGGTCCCCCTAGCCTCTCCTTGACAATGCCCTCCATCACCTGCCCACCACTGATGTCAGGCTGACAGGCCTGTAGTTCCCTGCCACCTCCCTTGATCCCCCTTGTGGATAGGCACTATATGCACCACCTTCCAGTCTTGGGGCACCCACCCTGTCCTCAGAGAGATGGTGAAAAGCTCTGCCAGGGGTTTCGCCAGGACATCTGCAAGTTTCTTCAGCACTCTGGGATGTAATTTATCCGGCCCCGGTGCTTTCTCTGTCTTAAAGGAGCTGAGGGCTTCCCTCACTCTCTCTGCTGTGATTTCCACTCCGTACCTCTTCTCCCTGCTTAGCCCTCCCACCACCTGCCAGTGATGCCTCCCTCTCCCCAGACCTGCCGATCTGTAAGGCCCCTCTCTCAGTATCTCTGTCTCCTCCCATGTATGATGCAGCACCCCATTTTCCCTGGTGAAACTGAGGTGAAGTACTCATTTAGTACCTCAGCCTGCTCCCCGGGTCTTGTGCCCATCTCTCCCTGATTTAATCCTGCTAATCTGCCCTTCACCTTCGTCTTTCCCCAATGTATCTAAAGAACCCCTTGTTCCCTCTCCTAATTTCCCTGGCCAGGTTCTGTCCTTCCTTGCCTTAGCCGCCTCACCACTCTACTGGCCCTTCAGCCATCAGCTCCTGCACTCCCTCGATCCCTTCTACCCTTGAGCACTTGAATTGCTTATAGGCTGCTTTCTTTCCCCGCACCACCTCCTGGACCTCCCTGGTCCACCAACAGGGTTTTTGGGCCCTACCGCATTTTCGTCTTACTCTTGCACAGGTGCTGGTAGCATCCTGCACCCCTCTCCTGATGATTTCTCACCTACTATCAGCGTCCATGTCTGACCCAATCCCATACAAATGATCCTTAAGGATCCTTCCCATTTCCTTAAAATCCTCCCCCCTGAAGTCGGTTACTTCCGTCTTTGTGCAGCCTTCTACCCCTCCTAGGTCCAGGCAGAACCAGATCGTGGCATGGTCACTCCCCGCCAATGGGTCCCTTACCTCCAGGCCCCCAATCTGGTCACTGTCTGCCAGGACCACATCCAGTACCCATGCCTCCCTGGTCGGTTCCCTCACCTGCTGAGTTAGGAACGCGTCTTGAAAGACATCCAACAACCTCTGTTCCCTGGTCACAGAGGATGTCATAGTCTCCTAGTCTGTTCCTGGCATGTTTAAGTCCCCAACACCACCACTGCCTCTGCCCAGTCTGCAGTGTCTCCTAACATCTGCCACCAGACTGTCCTCCAGCTCCTCTGCCAGGGCAGGGGTCTATACACCACTCCTATTTTTACTCTCTTGCCCCCCCTTGTTATCAAGGTGACCCAAATCGCCTCCACAGTTCCCTCCGCCTCCTCTACTCCCCCATGCCAATGCAGTTTTTGACTATCATTGCTACCCCTCCTCCCCTTCCCTCCCCCCTGTCCTTCCTGAACATAGTGTAACCTCCAGGTTCAGGTCCCAGTCATGTCTTGCAGTGGCCCAAGTCTCAGTGACCGCTGCTACATCCACTGCTCCCTCAGTTAGCATCGCCTGGAGCTCAGGCATTTTATTGCCCAAGCTCCTGGCATTTAGCAGGACTACCTTCCACCCTTTCCCTATAGTTCCATTTCCCCTGCTCGTGTTCCCATGGGGATTCTGTTTTGCCCTGGTCTGCACTTTGCCAGTTGGCCTTTTCCTGCAATCCTCCTGGTCCCCAGGGGGGTGGAGACAGAGTCCCTCCTTTATCGGCACCCCCTTGACAGCCTTTTCTCCCATCCCACCCCCCTTCACAAGTTTAAACCCCACTTTTTACCAATGAACCCCTCTATTTTCAACTTAAGGATTCCCCTCCCCTCCAAATTGAGATGTAGTCTATCTCTAGCATACAGCTCCTTATCCTCCCAGGTCTCCCCCCAATCCTCCATCAAGCATACCCTCTGGCCTCACACCACTCCCTGAGCCACTGGTTTATCTCCTAATTTTCCTTTTGTGTTCCCCACTAGCCCTTGGCACTGGCAGGATTTCTGAGAAAGCTGTGCATCCTATGTCATGACAGAGACCTGGCGAGCTCCCTGAATCTTGCCTGTATCTCTAGCTCGCTATTTCCTCAATGTCATTTGTACCCAGGTGGACCAGTATGTCTGGGAACCCCACAATCCTTTGCCAGCTGATATACCTCATGCTTTGTCCTGTGCACCGTTAGTCCAGGGAAGCATCTTGTTCTAACTGGCCAGGCTTCTCCCTCCCTATCCCATTTGATACCCCTGATCATAGAATCCCCCAGCAGGAGCACTCTGACCACTCCTTTTCCTCCATTTCCCCCCCCTTCCATGTCCCTCATCCTTTCTACAGGCCCCTCCACCCAGCTGGCTCCTTGTTCCTCCCCCTATCTGGGTGTCACATGCCACCACCTCCATATTTACCATGGCCACCCCTCCCTCCAGTCCCATGCCTCCTCCTCCTGAGTATCCTTCTGTACCTCACCCTCACTGCTCGCACTGGTCCTTCTCCCCATCTGCTAAACTAGCCTGGCTCATCCCCCTTCCATCCTGTCTCCATTTAGTTCCTCCTTGCTCGTCGTGCTCCCCTGGCCTAAACCCTCAGCTCCCTTTACTGAATCCTCCTTGTACTTCTGGTCCTTCTCCTTTACCTTTCCTCCCAACTGGTCCTTCTCCTTGCGCTTTCCTCCCTCTTCCCCCTGCCCCTCCTGCTCTGATTCACTGCTCCCCCCATTCTCCTGCATTCCAGGTCCCCCCCTGTTCTTCCTGCTATCTGGCCCCTGCCTCCTGCCTCCCACTCCCACTCCCTTTCCGTCTCTAACCACCTCTGTCGTGGCTACATCACCCCCCTCATCCTTGAGCAGAAGAAGAGAATTGAAGCGGTTACTGAGTGTAAGGTCTGATCCACCTCTCCGCCTTGCTTCCTTCTGTCCAGCCCTGGCCATCTGCCTACTTCCCTGAGAATGTTGTCCCTCCACCCCCTTTGTGAGGGTCCCCAGTTACCTGCCTGCTTTCTTGGTAGTGTCCTTTTGGACCCCCTCTGCCAGGGTCCCTATGTGACCCCTGAGTATTCTCCTGCACTCCTTTCCCTATGCCCCCACCCCCAGTGCTTGGTGCAACCCTGTGGGAGATTCCCAGCCCCCTTCCCCAACCATACCACCCCCCTTCCCCCAGCTTTCTCCTAATCCCCGCAACCTCCTCCCTAAGCTGTGCTAGCTGGTAGCACACTGGGCAACCACCGAACTTCCAAGCCCAGTCCAGTATCATGGCTGCTCCATACCCTGTGCACCCCACCACCCTCCCAAAGAGCCCTAATGATGTGTGTTCCATCCCTTCCAAATAGGTTTCCTTGGGTGAGCCATCAGGTTCCTCCCTAGTCCAAGATACCCCTACTGCCTAATCAGGTCACCCACTAATCTTAGAGACAGTCCCACTGTACACCAGTAACCCTGTTACTAGGTGCAGTACAACATTAAACTTATAAGGAAATGAACAACTCCTCAAGCTCCTCTCTCCCAGCCTTTAAATCCAACCCCAGTGGCTAGAACTACATGAGCTGCACCTGCAGCATTTTCCTCAATTGCAGGGCAGGTGTTTCCCTATAAATTCGCAGACTTCTGGGGAGGGAGGGTGGGGGAGGGTGGGTCCTGGGCAGACACCTGACTCGAGAGAGAGAGAGTGTATCAGCCCTGTGTCTCCCCTCCAAGCCCAGCAGCCAAAGAACCAGGCCCAAGCAAATCCCACCAAATAGGTTTTAAATCAGAAGAAATAGGCCTCTACCAGTGCAGCCTGTTACACAGTGAAACATCCACAAAATGAGCCCCACTTACAGCCACCAAATCAGTTTACAAACATCCAGCAGCCTCCAAAACAATACCCTGCTAGCTCCTTAGAAGTAAGAAAGAAAAGAACTAACCTACCAAGTAAAATCCACAAGAACCCTGTGAAAACAACAGCAGCAGCTACTGTCCTGGAACACAACTGATCCTGTCCCCTTCCAGTTCTTGTGGATGAGTGCAGTATACAGTTGTGAAAAGAAGGCTGGAGAAAGCAGGAAGATAGACCAGTATCAAAGGGAGGACAGAGGCATCAAGGTGTTACATGAAAGCATGATAACAGACCAGGGCCAAGGAGGAGACAAGCACTAGAAGTAATTTGTTCATGGTTAAATGGTACAAGCCGGGCTGCCCTGCGCAAGGCATGAAAATGGGGTCATAATGACATGCAAATGGCCCCATTTGTGTCTTGCATATATTATGGCCTCATTTGCATGCCCATGGCTGAATATTGCAGGTGATGCGCCTAGCGTAACTGCACTTGCACTGGTGCATCCCTGTGCTCCCTATCTGTGGCTTGCACCGGCACAGTGCCACTGCGCCATGCGCAGTATGTGCGCCGACCTTGCCATATTCAATGGTGCTGCACCATGGCGCATCACCATTGAATATCACCTGGTTCTGGCCCTGGCGCATCCCAGTTGCATTGTGCCTAGGCTTGCGCCACTGCCCGGCGCAGTCTGAATATCTGGGCCAGTGTGTACAGGGCCTAATTTTCAGGAAAACTAACCCCTTGCTAAATTTTCAAAGGAATAAGTGGTAGAACATTCTTGGCACAGTCCTGATTGAACTTGTAGCTAGGATGGAATAATTAAAGGGAAGAACAGTAGGGGAAAGTCACATTTGGGAAACAGAAGTGAGTGACTGATTTTAGCAGACATTGGAGTGGTGCTGTGCAATGTTTGTAGAGCTGCAGAATTGTGGCAAACATTATGGAGACCAAGGTGCTGCCCTATCTATATGCACCTCTCTGGGTTGAAAGAGGAGGTCTCTGTTCTCCGTGCTGAGCTGGCTAGGATCCAGAGGACATCTTGCCCCACCCAAGCGCCACAGAGTCTGCCGCTGTTGCCTCAGAGGTTGCCTAGGCAGAGGAGTGCCGGATGGACCTTGGTACACTCTGGGAGGGTGGGGGAGGCAGGTCAGGGGCACATTCCTTAGCCTGTGCCACTGCAGAAGTGTTTTGTTCTGGCAGGACAGGACTGCCAAGAGGAGGCATCCAAAGTTGTAGCAAAGGAGGATGTGGGGGTCCTCTGAAGAGGAGGATCAAGGTGAGAGGTAGAGGACCCCAGCAGAGGAGACAGGAGAAATAAGCTAGTAGAGACTCTTTAATGCACCTTTGGAGTACACAGTTATTTATTTATTTATTTACAAAATGTTTCACCAGGAGAGACAACATGAGCTGACAATCAGCTCATTTCCAGAAGCGTCCGGGGGGGCTTACAATGGTAGGGAGAGGCAAACATAAAGCAAAAACAAGCATTTGTCAATGCCGAATGTTGCTTGCTTGTATGTGCTGTGTAGGTATTTGGAAGTCAGTGGAGTGCAAATATTGAAAATTTGCAAACTTACGAGCGTGCGTAGGAACTAACCTGCGCTCGTGAAACAGTCATTTTAGGAATTTTGTCGCAAATTTTCAACATAGCCATTTTAAGACCTCTGCTCATGAACAGTGTCACTGTGATTTTCTTAATGTGTCCCACATTGATTTCATGACACTGACTGCGCCATTGTGCGCTAGATGAGGCGAAACACGTGGGCTTAGATGTGAAAATGACAGCTATACTGCTCATAAGGAGGTGTGGTAAAATGGCAATGTTGGAAATCTGGGTGAAAATATTGAAAATTGGCTAACTACGGTCGCGTGGGAACTGCGCAATGCACGCATAAATAAAACAATCATTTTTAGGAATTTTCCCCAAATTTTCAACATAGGCTTTTGAGAGCCCACCTTATAAACATTTTAGTAATGATCTGGATCAGCCGAAGGTGATTTCGCTGGGAGTGATCATGCGAAATCACCCTTCGGGCCCGATTAACGCCATGACGGTGAGAGCATTCATGAGAAGGGGTCCCAAAAACCCCATGTTGAAAATTTGGTGCAAAAATTCCAAAAAATGCCTGAGATATGCAGCAAAGTTGAAAAAACCCTATTTATTACATTATAATAACTGGTGACCTCCAATAACAACCTGTTTTTGAGACTTGTGAAAAGTCATATCAACCTGCGAGTTGATATGGCAAAGTTATATCAACCTGTGAGTTGATATGACTTTTACTGTCTCATGCCAGGTTGTGTGTACCATGCTAAGGTACTTACTGACTCAGAAAATTGAACCGTTGTTTTTTTTTTTTTAATTATTTTGTAACTTTAAACAATGAAGAAGCCATTGAATCTTCACCTTGTTATCATAACAACCAGCATGCCATGGAGCCCATACAGAGGTCAAATCAGCAATGCAGGAAGCACATAATGCTAACACTCTGAGCTGTGTTTACTTAGCACCAGTTATTATAAAAAATAACACAAGTAGGTGTGTGATCTGCAGTTGTTTTACACACCCTTGGTGTGTGACAATATATAAACCTCTCGAGCTCCGCTCTCGAGATTTATATATTATCACACACCTTGGGTGTGTAACAAAACTGCATATCACACACCTACACATGCATTATTCTCTATATACAGCTTACCGGCATTTCCTCAGTTCGCGGTCGGCTTTGAAGAGTGCAGACGCTTTCCTGGTCCACCAAGATCGTCGGCTCTGAGGTCCGGAGGTAGTATGGGGTGTGGGGTGTGGGGAGGTGGGGTGCGAGTGGGTGGGCACGGGTGGGGGCCCAGACAGCGAGGGACCATTTTTGTGTTGCAGTTTGTTTCTTTTTAAAACAGGAGGACTACGGGACATTTGCCACACTGAGGTGGGCTCCCAGCATGGCACAGGGCGCTGTTTGGTGGGGGGCCATGGGCCACGAGATTGGGCACCCCGTCGTGATAACATCTGTTGCCACACTGGGGTGGGCTCTGGCGGTAGCACCGTGTGCTTTTCGAGGACAGTGGAGCCGGCGAGGATTGGGCACCCCCCGGCTATACCATGTGTTGCCGCGCTGGGGTGGGCACCCAGTGTGGCATGTGCAACCCGGGTGTTTTGGGGGAGTGCAGCACAGCCGACTGAAGTTGGGCACCTTCAGCGCTGCTCACAGTGTGGGGAAGTGAGCCACGCCCAGTATCGTGTGTGTGTGTGGGGGCCCGGCGCGGGCAGGCGATATCTTATCGCTGCTCACTGAAGCGTAGCTCCCCTTCAACTGTACGCCATCAGTATTTGGACTGCTGTCATAGACAGCTCCAGCAGCGATTGGAGAACTGCGGCTGTGCCTGCAAGCACACTGACTGAATTGGAAGAGGGCTGCCACACCTCCGAAAACTCGGATGATGGCACTATGTTTCTTGCACATGCGTGCAAGCAGCATAATCAGTCAAACCAGAGCAAATTATTTGCATAACAAAGTAGATGACTACAACACAATAACAATGATCTAAAGAAAACAAAGTAATCAGATTAGTGCCAAGAGTTGTGGGACGGGCTTTGGTAAGTGCTAGTGAGAGATTGGGGGGAAGAAAAGGTAGCCAGGACCAAGAAACCCCCCTTCTGGGTGCTAGGAACCCTGCAAGGAAGGCAGGACCATGCAGAAAAAAAAAACAGGAGGGGAGAGAAGGAGGGGAGGAGAGAATTGGGAGGAAGAAAAGGGGGGAAGTTAACTAAGTAAAGGAGAGTGATGAACTGGAGGGTCTTATCAATTTGGAACACAAATGATTGCTCAGTGGCAGTTGCTAATAGGTCAGCTCATCGGAAGACCTTTTCAGAAAATCTGAAAACTTCATAGATAGTGTGAAACACTTATGTAAACATTATGATTTAAGAGGCATACCACATGTAGACCTCTTTAGTGAATGCTGTAAAATGTATTTCTTTTCATTACAAAGTCCCAGTCCAAAGCATGCAAATTCTGCTTGTGTGCTGTCCATGGAACCCACACAAATTGCCATCATATCAGTATCATTACATCCCCCTGGACTGCTACTTTGGCTTGTACAATGAGATCTCCACAGTATCTAGCATCTTGATACATGTATTAAATTTTGTAAAAAAACTTTTAAATGCTTTTGTATTACATTCGGAACAGACCTTTGAGCATGCCCACGTACCTAAAGCTCCACCCTCCAAACAATGACGTTTCGAGTCACAGTGACGTCTTCTTCACAGTGGTGTGTGGGACCCAGTAACCAGAATTTAAGGTCTCTGTTTAAACACATAGTATTCTAAAGACAGAAGAAAGGAAGACCACATAGCTAGACATGAAAGAGCTGAGATACAAAGGTGTTCTGTGCAATTAATGCCAACAAATGTGCAAAAGAGATTTGTGTAACAAAGCATGTGCAAGAGACATGAACAAACAATAAATAAGACATAAAGACCACAGGCCAGATTCTTGAAGGGTTACACCTGCCGTAACTGCAGTTGCGCCAAGTAGAATGGCGCATGTAGCAACTTACGCCAGCAGTTGTGACGTGCGCAGTTCTACAACATCGACTGTGACATGTCGCAGGCCACTTGCACCGAACAGCAGTTACGCCACATAAACCCCCTGTGACATGGTAATGTTTATCAGATATTTATCTGAGCACATCTGTTCAGTACACGCTGATACTGGACTCAGTCGGCGGCTGGCTGTGGTGGTGAGAGGTGGACTGTGCCAGTCGCCAGCTGGGGACGGGTGGGGGTGCTGGTGGGCTGGCTGGGGGCCACTTGACTACCAGGGATTGGGTGTACAGTATGTATATTACGTTGATCAGGGGCCACTAGACTACCAGGATACTGGATCTGTGTATTTGTTTTATTACAGTTCGGGAGGGGGCCACTAGACTACCAGGGATGCGGGATCTGTATATTTATTATTTAACAGTTAGGAGGCGAGACACCAAGGCTACCTGGGAATCTACCACATTTGCGGCTGGTGACTAGGGGTCGGGGCATGGGTGGGGGTTGACCGTACAGCCCTGCTGTTGCAGCCGACATGCTCACCAAGGTACTCCCGCGGTTTAGTACTATTACAAGTCACAGGACTTAGCTGTGATGACACTGCCCCTACTAGAATAGGGTGCAGGGTCAATGTCGCAGGTGCAGGTGGTGCAAGTTGTGTTTGGCAGCAACTTGCGCCACCATTCTAGAATCCGGCCCCACGTGTTTAAATAGACCACAAATATATTTAAAAAGTCCACCTTCCTAAATATGAAACTATTTTTCGTAACCCCTTCTCAAATGCATTTGTAAGACAGCTTAATAAATATGTGACACTTTTTCTATAATGGATTTTGATCAACAGTAATATGCAGGCAACTGGGGGTACAAACCAGTGTTTCTATATATAACACGACCTTAAACAAAAAACAAGGTTAGAAAAAAAGGAAATCAGTCCAAATAAGTACTTAAATGAGAAAAAAATCAAGTATTAAATGAACGAGTTCAAAATGTTCAGTTTTAGAGTTCCAGTACAATAACCCAAATGGCACCAGACGGTAGCTGAAAAATCCCAATGTGGTCGCCGAAAGTAAAAATGTGTGGAGTGGCCAATCAGCCCAAATACGCAAATAAGGAGATACCTCATTTAAAGCCAGTGGTTGCAAAGTATTCAGTGTGCTAATCCAGTAAGATTCCCTCTGCAGTACTCTTAAAAGTCCACGACCCAGATATTCAAAAACAAGTGCACATGCCTAACCCAGTGGCTGCTATATTCAGTTGGATAGTGGACCATTGCTATCCGACTGAATATTGGTGTATACTGTATGTGTGCTCCCTCTCAACTCATATGGCAACCGGCCAAGGAGGTGAGAGGAAGGCTGTGCCAGTTACTATATCAGGATGGAATGTACGGTCTTGGACACACTAGTAATGGGATGTGGGGGTGGGTGGGGCTGCTGGACTGCCAATGTTCCCCAGTATGGCAGTCAAATGGCATTCGTGGTGGGGCAGGGATACCAGTGGACACAGGGGATATTATAGGGTACATGGGCTGGGTTATCGGGGGTGAGGGGTGTCACTAGATGCCAGGGAGTAGTGCCAGCTATACAGAATGGGTGTTCAGGGGGTGGGAGTGCCAGTAGACACCAGGGAGTGGGTATACTATATGAAACAGGTGTCCGGGGGTGGGAGATGGCATGTATTTTACTACAGGCAAATACATATCACCACTATTCATTCATTCATGCTCTTATGTTATCAAACACTGAACAGATTGGACACGTGCTGCACCGGGGGGACCAATGGCTGCTGACTGGCTTTGAACAAATCTTTTTGTGGTGCTGGGTGGGGAGAGGGTGGTGGGGGCCAGACTTCATTTGTGGGTGTGGAGACGTACCTCCCAGGGGCTACACTACATCTTGTGGTGCAGTGGTTGGGAGGGACAGGTTACTATTTCTGGACCTGAACTTCCGGTCCAGTGGTGGGCCCCTTCAGAGCTCGGGCCCAGGACAGTCCCCCTTGATGGTGTACCTGATCAAAAAAGAGGAAAGGGATTTGAAAACAGTGGAGAAGGAAATAAAAGATCTGCAAACCTCCCTAAAACCATTTAGAAGCCAGCATGATTTTCAAGACTCAAAAAAATACACTAATATTGTCAAAATTGAGAATGTCCTATTGAGAAAGAAAAAATTCAGACTTTCAAGGGACTGTGCAGATTTTGATATCCCTTAAGAGACAACATTACTACAGTGAGTATTTTTTTAATTCTAACCCCAGGGATTCCTCACTTAATAATTACCAAAAAAGCTGAAGCACACACAATTCCCAATAATGGAACGGACCCAGAGCTAAAGAAAATTATTTATTACACCAGAAAAGAGAACAGCCACTTGACGCGTTTCGGACAGCAAGTCCTTTATCAAAAGTTAAAAGGCTGACCACAAACACCAGCTTATATAGTACTATCAATTAATTACATCACAATAATAACTAACAATTCATTGGTTGTTAAACAAACACCATCACCACTAAAATCATGAGAAGCATACATTTAAGAAATATAGGCCTGTGTGGCAAAACATTAACTCTACATAGGTAAATACTAAATTAAAATAAAACATTATCTACACTCCAGATAGGGTTTCAATTCTAAATGTGTATTAATTCTAGGAACTTTATAGGCATTAAGTCGCAAAATCCATTCATTTTCCTTCCTCAAAATTTTGTTGCGATAATTACCTCCCCTTGAATCATGTAAGACTTTTTCAATGCCCAAATATTTAAATGCATGCAAAGTAGGTGCTGCCTTATTTTTAAAGATGTGCATAGCAGTGACATAACTCAAATCATTTTTCTCAATTGCATGGACATGCTCCATAATTCTAATCTTAAAACATCGTTCTGTCTTGCCAACATAATATGCACCACAATTACAAAGCGCTAAATAAATGACCCCCTGTGTATTACAAGAAATTAGCTGCCTGATGTCATATTTCAGGTTTACTTTCCAACTGAAATTTTTTCAAGTTTAATACATATATACAGGCACAACAATTTTACATGAATAACATCAGTATAATTCCCCAACCAACTGCTGGTGTGAACCACTGTATCATAAAATGACTCTTAACTAAAGGTCCTTTAAAGTTAGACTCGTCGATAAGTTATTATAGGTGGCTCTTTACATACCTCTCGTAAACCCACTTCAGTCCTGAGCACATGCCAATGTTGTTTGATAATATTCACTATTGCATGGCTCTGATTATTATAAGTGGTAACATAATGAAACCTCTGATTTGTGCCTATCATGCTCTCTTCTTTATCTTTTAACAAAATTGCTCTATCCATACTAGCTGCTGCCCCATAACCTTTGTTAATAACATTCTTAGAGTATCCCCTATTGTCCAAACGTTTTTTCAAAGAGATCTGCTGCAACCTCAAAATCATCTTGTGTACTGCAATTACGTTTTAAAGCAAAAATTGACCTTTTGGGATGTTATCTATAACATGTTTAGGATGACAACTAGTTGCAAAAGTAAAGTATTGCCATCAGTGGTTTTCTAAAAGATTAGTTGTAACACATCCTTGAGAATTACGGACTATCTGTAAATCTAAATAATTAACAGATACCCCTCACAGAGTATGAAAATTTCAAATGTTGAGTAGTACTGTGAAGAAACGTCACAAATTCTGCTAGCATCCTTTCTGTACCTAACCAAATTAATAAAATATCATCAATAAAACGTTTCCATAGCCTGATATTATAAAAAAGGATTAACATCCTTATTCAAAACAAAATCATTTTCCCATACTCCCACATATAAACTAGTACACGAAGGTGCATAAGTAACCCCATCGCAGTACCTTTCACCTGTCTGAAAATCTCTTTATCAAAGTGAACACATTCTTAGTTAAAACATGTTCAAGAAGTTTTAAAATAAAATAATCTCTAAATCAGATCGACTTTCAGACGATTCAAAATAGGCTGCAGCATCAAATCCCATCATGGGAATATTGGTATAAAGGATTCTATGTCCAAAGTGACTAGAAGACAGTCGTTTTCTAAATTACAGCCATCTAACAATTTCAAAATGTCTTTTGTGTCTCTCACATAAGATGGTATTTTTTTTACAAAGTCACTGAGAACAGAATCCACATATTGGGACAAAGGTTCAGTTAAACTCTTCAATCCACTGACTATAGGGCGTCCTGGTGGATGTTTACTGTCTTTATGTACCTTAGGCAGCATATAAAAGGTTGGTCTAACAGGGTTATCTACTTTTAAAAATTTTTTAACTGAAACAGTAATAATGCCCTGTTGAAAAGCTTCCTCAATAGTTTCTTCTATACTAGTTTTGTACTCCACACTGGATCAAAACGCAGTTTTTCATAAAAAGTCACATCACTTAGTTGTCTGTGAGCTTCTTGTTTATACGCATTGATGTCCCATAACACAACACAGCCACATTTATCTGCAGGCTTAATGATTATTGTGGGGTCATTCTGTAAAGACTTAAGTGCTTGACGTTCATTTATAGTCACATTATAGAAGGGTCTCCTGAGTGGATTCAAAATCATTTTTTTCAGGAAGATCAGGAAAATATTGGACCTCCACCTCAACCAGAACCACGTCGGAGCCCCAGACTGGTGGATTATGGTTTAAGAAACGCACCAGAAGGGGACAGAAAAAATCGCGAGCAGAGGGGAAGGTACAATTGGAGGAGGAATGGCCACAGGTGGAACAACAGAACAGCGAGGAGGTGAGTGAAGAGATACAAATAATTAATATTTCTGAGCATATCTTGACAGAACCTGAAACATCACTATTGAAAAAAGGTTTAAGTTTCTCACCCACGACTAACCTGAATCCTATACAGACTGTGATTGATTTACACCTGATGTGCCGTAATTTAAATGTAAAAGCTTTTTTCAACAGACTTGGAGATCGAAACCAGAGTTGTCCTGATGTTAAAAGTGGGACTTTTAAACCCAATTTGGTTTTCAATCCTCCCCTCTGCAGCGCTGTAAGCATGTTTAGAGACCTCTGTGAAACAGATTTTGAGACTTTGTTTATGAATCCACCCAGGATACCCTTCTATAATGTGACTATAAATGAACGTCAAGCACTTAAGTCTTTACAGAATGACCCCACAATAATCATTAAGCCTGCAGATAAAGGTGGCTGTGTTGTGTTATGGGACATCAATGCGTATAAACAAGAAGCTCACAGACAACTAAGTGATGTGACTTTTTATGAAAAACTGCGTTTTGATCCAGTGTGGGAGTACAAAACTAGTATAGAAGAAACTATTGAGGAAGCTTTTCAACAGGGCATTATTACTGTTTCAGTTAAAAAATTTTTAAAAGTAGATAACCCTGTTAGACCAACCTTTTATATGCTGCCTAAGGTACATAAAGACAGTAAACATCCACCAGGATGCCCTATAGTCAGTGGATTGAAGAGTTTAACTGAACCTTTGTCCCAATATGTGGATTCTGTTCTCAGTGACTTTGTAAAAAAAATACCATCTTATGTGAGAGACACAAAAGACATTTTGAAATTGTTAGATGGCTGTAATTTAGAAAACGACTGTCTTCTAGTCACTTTGGACATAGAATCCCTTTATACCAATATTCCCCATGATGGGGCTTTGGATGCTGCAGCCTATTTTTTGAATCGTTCTGAAAGTCGATCTGATTTAGAGATTATTTTTATTTTAAAACTTCTTGAACATGTTTTAACTAAGAATGTGTTCACTTTTGATAAAGAGATTTTCAGACAGGTGAAAGGTACTGCGATGGGGGCTACTTGCGCACCTTCGGTGGCTAGTTTATATGTGGGAGTATGGGAAAATGATTTTGTTTTGAATAAGGATGTTAATCCTTTTTTATAATATCAGGCTATGGAAACGCTTTTATTGATGATATTTTATTAATTTGGTTAGGTACAGAAAGGATGCTAGCAGAATTTGTGACGTTTCTTCACAGTACTACTCAACATTTGAAATTCTCATACTCTGTGAGTGGGGTATCTGTTAATTATTTAGATTTACAGATAGTCCTAATTCTCAAGGATGTGTTACAACTAATCTTTTAGAAAACCTACTGATGCCAATACTTTACTTTTGCAACTAGTTGTCATCCTAAACATGTTATAGATAACATCCCAAAAGGTCAATTTTTGCGTTTAAACGTAATTGCAGTACACAAGATGATTTTGAGGTTGCAGCAGACTCTTTGAAAAACGTTTGGACAATAGAGGATACTCTAAGAATGTTATTAACTAAAGGTTATGGGGCAGCAGCTAGTATGGATAGAGCAATTTGTTAAAAGATAAAGAAGAGAGCATGATAGGCACAAATCAGAGGTTTCATTATGTTACCACTTATAATAATCAGAGCCATGCAATAGTGAATATTATCAAACAACATTGGCATGTGCTCAGGACTGAAGTGGAGTTTCTGAGAGGTATGTAAAGAGCCACCTATAATATTAACTTATCGTGGCTCAACTGAGACTCTTTGGATTAAGAGTCATTTTATAGATACAGTGGTTCACACCAGCAGTTGGTTGGGGAATTATACTGGATGTTATTCATGTAAAATTGTTGTGCCTGTATATATGTATTAAACTTGAAAAATTTCAGTTGGAAAGTAAACCTGAAAAAGAATATGACATCAGGCAGCTAATTTCTTGTAATACAAGGGGTCATTTATTTAGCGCTTTGTAATTGTGGTGCATATTATGTTGGCAAGACAGAACGATGTTTTAAGATTAGAATTATGGAGCATGTCCATGCAATTGAGAAAATGATTTGAGTTATGCCACTGCTATGCACATCTTTAAAAATAAGGCAGCACCTACTTTGCATGCATTTAAATATTTGGGCATTGAAAAGTCTTACATGATTCAAGGGAGGTAATTATCGCAACAAAATTTTGAGGAAGGAAAATGAATGGATTTTCGACTTAATGCCTATAAAGTTCCTGGAATTAATACACATTTAGAATTGAAACCCTATCTGGAGTGTAGATAATGTTTTTATTTTAATTTAGTATTTACCTATGTAGAGTTAATGTTTTTGCCACAGGCCTATATTTCTTTAAATGTATGCTTCATGCGATTTTAGTGGTGATGGTGTTTGTTTAACAACCAATGAATTGTTAGTTATTATTGTGATGTAATTAATTGATAGTACTATATAAGCTGGTGTTTGTGGTCAGCCTTTTAACTTTTGATAAAGGACTTGCTGTCCGAAACGCGTCAAGTGGCTGTTCTCTTTTCTGGTGTAATAAATAATTTTCTTTAGCTCTGGGTCCGTTCCATTATTGGGAATTGTGTGTGCTTCAGCTTTTTTGGTAATTGTTCCTGTATTTGCTGAAAGCACCACGTTTACCTTGTGCATGGTTCTTTGGTTGCCATTCCTCACTTAATGTGTACACTTTATGCAGACTTGGTAGCAGTACCTTGGGAGGCTGGGTCCAGAACTTAGGAAAAAGGTTCTGCAAGACAGTAGTTCTAAAGCTGTCATCCCTTCTGGACTGCATATACAAACAGTAGTGCTTTGTGAAGGTGTGTACTGTTTTCCAGGTAGCTGCTTTGCTAATGTCTAACAATGGGATGCCCCTTGAGAATGCCACAGTGAGAGAGGTACCCCTTGTGGAGTGCGCCCTTAAGCCTTTTGGTGGAATTTCCAGCTTTTTCACAGCAGAACTGAATACAGGAGACTATCCAGCAAGAGACGAATCTCTTTGTAGCTGATTTGCCTTTACCAACCTCACAGTAGGTAACAAAACATTGGATACTGTGGGACCTTGCCTCTTTTGTCCTGTTCATGTAGATAGTCAGGACTCACTTTGGATCTAGGCTATGCAATGTTTCCTCACCTGGAATGGAATGCTCTGGACAGAGCAGAGGGAGGGTCACTGACTGATTCAGGTGGAATTCAGATACCACCTTAAGAAGGAATTTTCTGTTGGTTCTAAGAACTACATCATCCCTGTGGGGGAGTATGTCGTTTGGCTCTGTGCAGAGGGCTTGCAAGTCTTCTTCAATGATATCTCTTTCATCAGGTCACACTTCTGGAACTATAGCCACCAGGCACTAGGACCACATAGAAACTTTTTTGCTAGCAGTCTTCTAGGGGTCGCCCACAGTAGATGTCTGTGGACACAGTGGACTGTTTAGTAGATTGCTTGGACCCTCTTGATACCTGCATACCAGCTGCCTATTGCCACTTTTCTGCTCTAGCTATTAGTGCACTACCTCAATTTGACAATGACAGCATTCAGTGGGCTCAGTCCCAAGATCCTATGATTCAGCCTGCACTTCATGTCCTGCGAGCGGGGAATGATCTGTCCAAGTTGCGTTCCCCTGACTTGCGAAGTGCTCTATTGTTTAAAGAAGGCCCCAGGTTGAAGCTACTCAATCAGTTGTACAGAGAGACAGTGGATTGTGGCGGTCAAGTAGACAGGCAGCAATTGGTCCTGCACATGGTCTTTAAAGATTTGGTACTGAGGTCCCTCCACAATCACATGGGGCACCTTGATATTGACAGAACTCTTGACTTGGTACGATCTCGATTTACTGGCCCAAGATGGGGGCCAGTGTTGAGCACCATGTAAAGACCTGCAGTCATTGCCTGTAAAGGAAAGCCCTGCCTCAGAGAGCTGCCCCCCCCTTGTCAATATTACTACTAGCACCCCCATGGAACTGGTCTGCACAGACTTTTTGTGTTTAGAACCTGATCAGCGGAATATTGGCAATGTGTTAGTGATTACGGATCATTTCACATGGTATGCGCAAGCTTTTCCAACTAAAGATCAAAAAGCCTCTACCGTGGCCAAGGTGCTAGTGGAAAATTTCTTCATCCACTATGGTGCCCCTCAGTGGATCCACTCTGACCAAGGCAGAGATTTTGAAAGTTGGCTAATCAAAGAAATGCTCTCTCTATGGGGGGTGTGGAAGTCAAGAACCACCCCTTATCACCCACAGGTGGACCCTCAACCAGAACGTTTTAATCACACCCTTCTAGACATGCTGGGCACCCTCCATCCCAAAGACAAGCCTAAGTGGAGCCAGCAGATTAGCACCTTGGTCCATGCATACAATTGAGCAAAAAATGATGCTACTGGGTTCTCCCCCACCGCCTCGTGTTCGGGAGGGAGGCCCGATTGCCCACTGATGTCTGCTTTGGGTTCTCTCCAGATGGGGTCTGAGCTGAAAATTACCTACAATATGTACAGAAACTGAGAGCTCAACTGAACCATGCCTATCAACCGGCCCAGACAATGGCTGCCAAAAGAAATCTCGCCGACAAAGAGAGGCATGATAAAAAAGTAAAGGCTCACGAGCTTCGGCCTTGAGACCATGTGTTGTTATGTAATTTGGGACTGCATGGCAAACACAAAATTGCTGATAGGTGGCATCATCTTCCCCAAGTAGAAGTTGGAAAGTTGAATGATTTACCAGTGAACAAGGTGCGCCCAGAGAATAACTCCAAAGCTGTCAAGACCATGCACCGTAACCACTTGCTACCTATCGGCCAAGTCATAATTAAGGCTGAACCATCAGAGATTGATTCCCCTGGGCCGGTGACTCATGCTGCTGCAAAAACGAGATGGAGTCAACCTACCCCAGTAGTTACAGACTTAACGTTTCCCCTGCAGCAGGCCCAGAATGATAGTGACTGTCAGTCCACCTCTGATGAAAGTGAGTGTGACAATGCCTATTACCCCTCCTATGAATTGAGTCAGCTGTTTCAAGGTAACCCTATGACTAATTATGGGGATGAAGCTGGGCCTTCTGGACTGCCTAACCCCCCAGCTTCGTCCTTGGAGCCAATGCTCCCTGAAAGTGAAGTGCAAAGTATTATGTCTGAAGTTGCGGACTCTGTGTTTTGTGGAACTGTGTGAATCGCCCGAAGAAGGGTCTGATGGTCTGAGTCTCTCTGGTGACACACCAGAAATGAAAATTACATACCTACCGTAATTATTGATCTTTCTGTGTATCGTCACCATTCATCACTATTGGGTATAGCGCCGGAGCTAGGACCCGTGGGAGACTTTTTTTTTGTGTGTGGGTGGAGTCGGCAGAGGGCTGGCACCGCCCTCGAGACCGATGTTCTACATGGCGCTCGAGGGTTGGCAGTTATCCGACATCAACTCTGCCCCAACTCCAGTTCTGCAATGCCGGAGAGTCTAAGAAAGGGAGGGTGGGATGAGGCAAGAGAGCCTAAGGGATAGACAAAAGGAAAAGAAGAATGAACTAAAAGAAGAAATAAATGACTGAGGCGACAGAGGAGGAAACTTTAGAAAGGAAATTGGGGAGAAGAAGAGGGGCCCCAATCTCTGGAAGGAGAAGAAGGATAAGAGAAGCAAGGGAACAGGAGAGAGGGAGAAAGGGGGAAGGATGAGTAACACAACCTCAGAATGCACCACGTCTTATTTATTTTTACAGGCGTGACCCGGAGCACAGGGAGTCAAGAGAGCCGCTCAGGGCCACACAGCCCAAGAGAAAGCCGTGAGACTCAAACCCTGGTCTGAACTGCTGGATTTCACCAGATTTGCAGTTCAGAGACCAAAACCACTGCGTTATAGTGTCTCCATTTTTAGGAATGAGGTCTAGGCCTGGAAAAGAAACCGGCTGCCAGAAAAAAACCTGCAGCGGAGGATTGGAAGACCATGTGGAGAAATAGAGGCTGAGGCTGTGTCTCAACCCTCCCCCTTCCCATCAATTTAAAAGGTTTTTTTTTTTTTTTTTTTAACCAACTAGAGGTTCCAGAGAAAAAAATTTAGAGGGTTCCTCAAATTGAGGTCACTAAAGAAAATCTCTTAAAAATACAAGGTGGGGAAACATGACGCTCTTCATACTCCACAACCGTTTTGGAGATGAAAAATATGAAGGGCTCTTTCCGAAATCAGAAATACAGAGGATTACCCCTGTGTGTCCTCACAGCCCCCTTCCATCTACATATCAGGAGAGGAGAAGGAGGGGAAGACACATGGGGAAGAGGGGAGCAGTCTAGAGACTGAGGCCCCGGGGGAAGGTGGGTGGGATTAAGTGATGAATGGTGAAGATACACAGAAAGATCAATAATTACGGTAGGTACGTAATTTTCATATCTTATCTGTGTCAGTCTTCATCATTCATCACTATTGGATGAGTACCAAGCCCCCTTCCCGAACAAAAAAGGGGGGGTACTCTGAAACCCTAAGGGACTGAGTCCCTTAGCTTCCAGTGGGTGAGGCACTGGAAGGAAAACCCTACAGGCCTGGCGAGGCCTGAGACTGATCTGGGTGAGACGGAGATCCCCAGTGGGGGAAGGAAGGCGCCCCAAAAGTCGCCGTCTCACCTGATGGAGAAGAGATGGGTTCTCCGGTAGGCGGAGTAAATCACCCTACACCGGGCCAAGGGTGACAGCCGGGATAGGCGAAGACATGCCATCCACCGAAGGCAGATCGCTGTCCCTACCACTCTGGAAGCTACCTCACTGGCATCATAAGATGCCCTTGCTTGGTGCCCTGCGAGCTCCAGGCCCCATGCAGAGAGGGCGATGGCTTGCCTGGTTTGCTCCGAATCAGGCATTGAGGCTAGGAGTTGTCCTATCCTAGACCACAAGAACCTATCATAGGCTGCATAGTGGGCCTGATGTGCTGCGATAGACAGAGAGATCCATGCCGAGTAGAACACTCAGCTCCCTCAGAAATCGAAATCCGCAGAGTCCGGATCCAGAGGGTGGTCACGGTATAGGGCGCGAGACCCAGAAGGAGTATCCAGGGAGGTCAAACCCAAGACTGGGTGAGGCAGAGCGCCCGGAGACTTCGGGGGAGCGCAATACCTCTGGCGTAAGTCCCTAGGGGCTGGTACTGTGGAGAAGGGATGAAGCCAGAGCTGACGTGATGCTTCCTGAAAAGGAAGAGGCCAGGTGGGAGCCACCAAGTGGGCCGAGCTGAACTCGCCTAAAAAGGCGCGGGTCACATGTTCGGGATTGCTTAAGGGAATGGGGTCAAATGAAGCTCGTCCAACATCCTCACCAGGAAACGTTGATAAGAAGACAAATCAGATGCTTGGGAAAGATGGAACGAAGGTTCCTCTCCCTCAGAAGAGGGAGAGGAGGAAGAGGACGAGCTGCCAAGTTCAGGGGCCTGCTGCACAGGGGCATGGTGAAACACCTGCTGGTCCAGGGCGTGGAGGTAGATGGGGAAATGAGCAGTAGAACCTCTGAATTGTTCCCAGATAAGAGGTCTGTGAGGGCCTAGGATACCTGGGACTACCGGGGATGGAGACAGAGGCTCAACGGACAGGCTCCTGAAAGCAGGAGAGCGGTCTCTGTCAGGACGAGGGGGCCAACAGGATCCCCTACAAGAGGGAAGGGAGACCAAGGCCGCCGCAGCTAACAGCTGTTCAACCGGATCGGAACGGACGGAGCTGTGCCCTGCAGAAGAAATCTCCCCATGAGGTGACCGGGACTGTGTGAGTCCAGAAGGATGGCTCCTGACCTCTGAAGAAGTGGTCCTTCTAGCAGACTCTGAAAAGGAAAGACAGGGGCCAGTGCTACGGCTCCTGCCAGAGCCCAGCTGGGACACAGAAGGGGCTCGTCGTGCCACACCCCTATCTCTCAACCCTTCCGAGTCGGAGAAAGACCTCGTCCTTGTAACCACTAACCTAGGCAACTGGCAAGCTGAAGTGGGCTCCGAGGAGTCCCCCCAAGGAACCGTGCCCTCCCCCTCCTGGTGCACCCCAGGCTGCCCCAAACTTGGGCTGTCCAAACACACCAAGGAGGGGGGTACCCCAACTGAGGACGTAGCCTCCCTGGTGGCCCCAGGCTCCACAGCAGTGGCCACAGGGGCTCCTGCTGACTGGTCAGACACTCCGACTCCAAAGTCCACCTGAGAAGGCTGAGCCCCAGAAGGGAGGAGAGTGGGGGCCAAGGTGCTAGAGATGAAAAGATCCGAAGATCTAGAAGAACCCGGGAGCCAGTCCGAGTCCAACCCAGAATCCTCCTCCGAAAAGGAAGAAACTGAGGCCCGGTGCCAGACCACCCCACGGGACCCACCAGTTCCTGGACCCCGAGGTTGGGCACCCTGGAAATCAAAGTCCCCAGAAGCAGTAGAGGAGAGTAGAGGCTGCAGCCTGACACGACACCCTCCTCGATGCCTTGACAGTCAGTCAAGAAGGGCACTGGGCCATTCAGACCTCTCCCAGCACATGAGGAGAACTGAATCGGGTATGGCACTGTACTGAACACCGACAGTGGTCCCGGCATCGCGAGCGACACCGGAGTCTGGCACAGCACCAAGCGCGATGCTGTGCACCGCTCCAGCGCCGGCCACAGCGCCAGAGGCAGGGTCGACACCGAACACGATGCCAACATCATCCCCCGTGCCAGAGGTGGTGCTGGGAACAGAAACAGTGTTGGAATTCATCCTGGCACTGCAAGTGATGCCGGGTACAGAATCAGGCCCAGAACCTCCCCCCCAGCAACCTCCCTGACGCCGTCGAAAACTCTGACACCGCAAGCGGAGTCAGAGGCAATGGCAGCACCGAGGGAGGGCCACGCCGACTGTGGCATTGCTCTCCAAGCTCACAGCGCTGCGAACAGCACCTGGACCAAGAGTGACACCGGCGGAGAGCACCGAAGACCGTGCTGGTCTGGTCCTAAGGGACCCGAAGCAGGACACAGAGGGAGCCTTTACTACCAGAGTAGTGACTGCCAGAACGGTGCCTCCCAACTGACCCCCAAGAGGGTCAGCCTGGGCCTCCTGCACCATGGAAGAAACCCCCACCGTGGCAAGGCTGTAAGAGGCAGAGGTTCCCTCCTCCTTGGGCCATATAGGACCGGGAGGGGACCCGGAGGAAGGGTCGAGAGTCCTTACCTTAGCCTTGCGTGAACGAATCGGTCCTCCAAAAGTTGGGGGAGCACGTCCAACTTTTCACAAGCAAATTTTGAGGACACGGCGGTCCATGGAAAAGCAGATGTTGCAACTGTCCATATCATGACTAGGGCTGAGGCAGGATAGGCAACGATCATGCTGGTCCGTAATGGAATAAAGGCGGCCACAGGGGCACCGACGCATTGGGGGCCGCCCCGCTTTCAATGACTTTTTGCCAGGACGAGACATGATCGGATGAAAAAATAACCAAAAACAGTACTCAACGCTGCTAAAAAATAAGGAAAGGTCTTACCGGTATCAAGCGACGTTGAGCAAAGGCGAAGCAGAACCAAGCAACTCACTAACCGACGGACTAGGCCGTAAAATCAGAGGCAGCACGAGCAGGGTCCACACTCGACGGTGGGAGAGAAAGAACTGGAGTTGGGGCGGAGTCGACATCAGATAACTGCCAACCCTCGAGCGCCACATAGAACGTAGGTCTCGAGGGCGGCGCCAGCCCTCTGACGACTCTGCCCACGCAAAAAAAAAAAGTCTCCCGCGGGGTCCTAGCTCCAGCACTATACCCAATAGTGATGAATGGTGAAGATTGACACAAATAAAATCTTGAAGAACAATGTGAGAGTGTTGACAGCCCCCCTTCAGTGCTGCAAAGCCTAATTGTGCCAGAGCCTCCTCAAAATGAGCAACCTGGGCCTCTGTCAGAAGATAATGAGCAAGACTTCCGGTGACGTCACCGAAACAATGGCGGTCTGATTTAGGAGCTCCCTAAACCCTCGGCACAGAAGGTGCCCGTTTAGCCATAAATTCAAATGTTTTTCAGGAAATATGAGTAAAAATTAGCAACGGGACCTCATACTGAAACCGTTCTCGCTCCAAAAATGCCAAAAGGAATGCTCAGTCCACAGGATTGCCCAGGATGAGTCAGCCCAAACATGGGAGAGAATCCCCATCTAGTATGGTGAGTGGAGACACTGAGATGGAGCTGGAGGCTCTGTTGCATTCCAGATTTGAAATCCTGTTATCGGAAATAAAGCAATTCCGTGGCAAAAATAAATCAGAGTTTGACAGGCTTCATGCAGATCTTAACAAAACTGAAGCCCAGGTGCCCACAGCTGAACAGCAAATTTCAGGGGCAGAGGATGACATTACTTAAATTACCCAAGCAATTGAAGCTCTCAGTAAACAACAGGAAAACACGGCAGCCAAGTGTCTGGATTTAGAAGTGTGTGCAAGAAAAGAGAATCTCAGAATCTACGGCCTTCCTGAGGATACAGAAGTGGGGAGATGTTGGATTTTTTATCCAATCTGCTGAAACATGTTTTAGACCTACCACAGGCTTTTACCTTCAAAATTGAGAGAGCTCACAGGGCATCATCAGCCAAACCTACTACCTCTGCAACAGTTCGCCCACGCTCCATAGCAGCCAAATTTTCCAGTTATAAGGACAAGGAGATGATTCTTCGGACAGCCTGGAGGCAGCAGAAAGTGGAATATAATGATAGCCGCCTTTATTTTGTTCAGGATTACCTGCCTCAGATTCAACAAAATTGTGTGGCCTATGCACCCATCCTCCGTAAGCTCAAGTCGATTTGGATGCGATTTCAGACACCTTATCCGACTTGGCTACGTGTCCATTGTGAATCAGGAACTGAGCTGTACTGCTCACCAGAGGAGGCGATCAAAGCATTGCAGGAGAAGGGCCATGATGTGACGGATTTAGCCAAACAAATGGACTTAGGCCCCAAACCACAATGAGCCTGGCAGAGAATTTTCTCGCGCAAGAACAGATGCTTCAGGCAGGGTTCTGCCCCAACCACCATGCAGGACATTAAGGGCCTACTGAAACAGCTCACGCAGTGTCATCGGGAAGAGAGAGAACTGGGAGAAGATATGGACACCTGAATGAGACTTTGTGAGAAATAATTAGTTTGTTTAAATTACTTTCCTTGTGGATCCCCCTTGTAGTACCCTACCCCACCAAGGGCCTTCGCAGCCTTTTTGCGATGTTGGTAACTGACCAGGTCCTATTAATGGTTGGGGGGGTGATGGCTTGAAATGGGGATCCCCTAGACGCCCCCTATCCATTGGACCATATAACATTCAACCAGGCCCCCTTAGGGTGGCTCGAGAGGGGAAGGGAGGGGGGGGTTATATAATAACGAGAGGGAATTGTTCAAGGTCCTTTACTTATTTACTGACTAAGAGCCTGGGGTACAGTTATTTAGACGCTGAGACAATACTGAAATAATTTAAAGGGGCATTAAATGGCTCATCATGTTCAGTTAATGTAGACTGGAAATAGGGGCTGAAGTTAATCTTTTATAGGATAGGAATGACCATTTGGAGACTGGGATGCATATATTGGGAGGTGTTTTGGTGCTGGGGGAGAGGGATCGGTAAGGTCTTTGTATAAATTTAGAAAGTAAGGTACCCCATATTAATATTGAACCTCACTGACTTACAGAGTTATGACACCTAAGGTCAGCATCAGAGGTTTTATTTTCCTGCTGATTAGAACTAGTGAGTGCTTGGTGATGCACATTGGTCTCATTATCAGACCAGAACCCACGTTGATAGGGTCCAGGAGAGCCGAACTCCAATGGGGGTTCCATTCTCTCGACCCCTGGGGATTTACCCTTGGTACTTAGAGGAAACCTAATGAGGTTCCCCATATTTGGAGGTCAAAATGTATATAGTTTATGCCCAGAGGAGGAGATCAACTTTCCTGTGTCATCCTGCTGAGCAGTAAAGTTACAATTACAGACTTATCTGTTTATTGTAATATGTGTATGTTGGACAGGTTGTGTTTGTTATAAGGACGCATCAATAACTGCATGGATTGGACAAGGGAAGACGGGGGTGTGGAGCGGGGATAGGGATTGGGGGAAGGGGTCTCAGCTGCGGTTCACTGAAAATGCAATTCAGTATGGTACCTCATTTCAGTGGACAAATGGATAACAAGGGGGTTTTAAAAATATTGTCACATAATGTGAACAGGTTAAATAACCCTATCAAACGTTATAAGGTCCTATCTTCATTGAGAAGGCAGTCACCTTCCTTTGTACTCCTGCAGGAGACACACCTAAGCAGGGCCAAACATAGAAAGCTGGGTAGATTTGGCTTTGCACAGGTGATGGCCTCTTCACATAGCAGTGGGAGAAGGGGAACTGCAATTCTGGTACCTAAATGATCCCATTTTAAAATGGAAGACCAATATGTGGATCCAGAAGGGCACCTAGTAATCATTTCGGGTCATGTAGAAAATTCTCAAATTACCCTAGCATCACTTTATATTCCCCAGGGGCCACAGTACCAACGGTGAGAGGCCCGTTCAATAAGATCTCGGAGAACCATAAAAGGGCATTAGTGGTGGGAGTGGATTTTAATCAGATCTGGAAAAATATTGACACATCTAAATCAAAATCCTTTAAGCCTACTTCTGCTGGTAAAGTGATTAGATGCTTCTTGGGGGAGTGCCAAATGGTTGGATGTGTGGTGTACATAACATGTAGGTCAGAGAGAGTACACACATTATCCCCCCCCCCCAGCATGGGTCTTATGCCCGAATTGATTACTTTTTGTTGTTAGAGGAACACAAATTTCAAATACTAGAGTGCACGCATATCCCCTCGATCCTTTCGGACCATGCACAACTTTCCCTGAAATCACAATGGAAAATCACAAGGAGTCAGTCCCTGTGGAGATTCAATAATTATTTCTTAAATCTTAAAGAATTTACTGACATGGCCAAGGGCAGACTGGGACAGATTTTGGAGGAAAATGATAATCGAGAGATTTCAAGGGCTGTCCTTTGGGACACAATGAAAACGGTGATTGGGTGGGGGGGGGGTCATTAAATTTGCAGACTATTTTAAGAAACAACAAAAGAACCGGATGACATCACTATACAGTATGACCAATTAAGAGAGGCGCAGGAACTACATGCAGGGGGAGATGGCATAGTCTGGAACAGAATTTTAGAACTGAAGCAACAAATCCAAAAGCAGATTGATGTCAAACAGAATCTGCCCTTCAATGCCTGCACCAGAAATATGGGGAGGTGGGACCGAGGGCAATTAGACTGTTAGTGCAGCAATTGCGACAACAGAAATTGAGGGCTTTGGTTCCTCAGATTAAAGAGGAGGGGTCGGGTAGGCTAGTGTGCTCCCCTGATCAGATTTTAGCTAGCTTCAGGACTTATTATCAGAAACTGTACAAACCAGAATCCCTATCTTTCCCGGATAAAGTTGCCCCCACTGAGCCCGGGGGCTAGGACTCAGTTAGATTTACCATTTACCCAATCTGAGTTTGAACAGGCAATTAGGGAACTGAAATCAGGTAAAGCATCAGGGCCAGATGGGTACACTGGTGAGTTCTTTAAATTTTTTAAAAGAGAGAGACAGAGGGCCCACTACTGGCAGCCTGTAGAGGGGCATAGTTAGGAAAGCATTACCCAGACACTTGGAATTATGCAGTTATCTCCAGTATTCCAAAACCAGGAAAGGACACAATCCAATGCTCCCCGTATAGACCGATATTGGTCCTCAATATAGATTACAAGACGTACACTAAAATCCTAGCCTGAAGGCTGGAGTTGGTTCTGCCCTCCCTTATAAATTTTGATCAGATGGGATTCGTAACCGGCCGTCAGACCCAGGATAATATCAGGAGAACATTACACATCTTGTTCCAGGATGCCCGATTGGGGTCACCCCTTCTGACTCTTAGCTTAGATGCTGAAAAAGCCTTCGACCAAGTAGCCTGCAATTTCCTGGGTCTGACATTAAAAAGTTTGGTTTCTCAGAAGCATTTGCAAAAGTGATTAATAATATTTCTAATAAACCCAGAGCATATATCAAAGTTAATGGGAGGACCTCTGCTCCTTTTCCCCTTGGGAGAGGCACGAGGCAGGGGTGTCCCCTGTCACCCCTTCTCTTCGCGCTATACCTGGAGCCGCTGGCGGGTATGCTCAGGCAGGATGAGGAGGTGAGAGGGATTGAGATTGGGGGAGAAGAACACAAACTGGCCCTATACACAGATGATTTGTTGATATATTTGAGAGATCCAAACAAAGCTTTACCGAGGCTCTGAGAAATTTTAGAGGTATTTGGGCAGATGGCAGGGTATAAAGTTAACTCCAATAAAACAGAGGTTTTGCAATCCAGTTTTGAACCAGCTGAAGAGATTAAAATTTAGTTCCCCTTCAGGTGGAACCTGACACATTTAAAATACCTGGAAGTGCAGATTGGGATGGAACCGGGGCAGCTGTATGAGCTTAATTATTCCCCAATGATGGATAATTTAATAAAAGATTTGGAATTTTGGCAGGGAATCTCTATTTCATTACTACAGAGAATCCAAACTATAAAAATGGTGGTTATCCCTAGATTTTTGTATCCAGCCCAGACCCTCCCATTTCAGATACCAGACTCATTGTATGGAGTCCTCAACAGAAGAATTTCACGCTTTATATGGGGTAGGCAGAGACCGAGGATTAAGCTGTCAGTCTTACAGGTCCCAAGGGAAAAGGGGGGTTTGGCCCTACCTAATTTTAAACTATATTACAAAGCCGCACAGCCCAGGACTTTTTTATACCTGCTGAATAGGGGATATATAGCTAAATGGAAATCACTGGAGTTAGCAGAGATGAATGGGGTAACCTACATGCAGTCTTGCTGGGGGAGGGAGGGCAACTCCCTGTTGAGAGGGTGCTGAACTCCTTTGCAAAGGTAATGGTAAGGGTATGGCAGGAAGTGATGGAGTACACGTCCCTCAGAAGGTGGAGATATCTCCTATGGTTGGTACCACATACTGAGGCCTTTAAGCCAGCTAGTTGGGATGCTGGATTTCAGGGATGGGAAACGAAAGGGCTACATTTAATTGGGCACTTTCTGGAGGGATCAGATATTAAATATTTTGAGGATCTGGTGGTCAAATATGGTCTCTCTTGGAGAGATAGGTGCCGTTATTTTCAAATCAGAGATTATGTGAAAACATTACTTATTATACAGGGAGGAGAGGAGAATACCCCCACCCCCAGATTCTGGACATACTAAGATCTGCAGAGGAAAATAAAGCCTCTACCTCACACATAATTTCATATCTTTATCAAGCACTTCTTGCTTGGAAAGGGGATAGTACAACCCTCATACGTTGTGCATGGTCTAAGGACTTATGCACACAAATCCCAGAGGAGACATGGGCCTGGGCCCAAACACAATTATATGTAGGGATCTCACATCTTGGGTGGAGAGAATTCGCTTGGAAGATGCATATAAGGTATTTCAGGACCCCAGCTATTCAAGCTAAATACCAAGGGGCCAGCACAGCACTGTGTTGGAGGGGTTGCGGATTTGCCCCTGCTGCTTTGCATCATATAATGTGGGAGTGCCCAGTGTTGAGGGAATTCCTTATGGAAGTGGAAGAGGCCTTGCAATCAATACTTGATCAGGGACTTACATTGTCTGAATTTCTTTTTTTTCTGGTTGATGTTCCAAGAGGCTACAGGGACCCTAACAGTGCCAAATTACTTAAATATGCCATTTTAGCTGGGCAGAAAGTGATAACCAGACTGTGGCTCACTAACAAGAAACCATCCATAGTACATTGGCATGAAATAATGATATCTATATATCGTGGGGAAGCTTTGACAGCTATGTTAAATAAGAGACAATCTCTCTTTGAACTAATATGGAGAAGGTGAATCCTATACATATCCCGGATTAGGCCTGAATTTACACCCAAAAGAAAGCCTGGGCTATTGGGTTGGGGCATGGTCGAGGGGAGCCTACATGCCCCAGCCAGGGTCTGGGACCCCCCCCATCCACCTAAGCAAGGATCCCTTCTCCCTTCCCTCCTCTAAGAGGGTAAGTTGGGCAAGGTGACCTCTTGCAGGATCTGCATTGCATCCCCTTCCTTAGATCCATTCTAATTTAAAAATAATTACACTAAATTAATTGGATTATGCCCTATTGTTTAAGATTATACTTGTTTCTGTGTTGTATTGTATTGTCTCTATGTGATATAGGTTCTTATGGTTTAAGTCTTGAGAACGTATGTATTCATTACCTTTTAACAAAATTCAATAAAGATTGAAAGTTGAAAAAAAAAAGATAATGAGCAAAGTGTTGTGGAAACAGAGCCTACAGAGCAAGAAGCTGACAGTGCTCCAAGTTTGGACATTCCCATCCATGCAGAGGCACACCTCACAAGTGACAAAAGCTCCAAAGTTAGTGTTGAAAGTACAGAGACTGTGGCTGCTCCCCCCAGAAAGACTGGCTGAGCTGTCAAGCCAGTGCTACGCTTTAGTTATGATTCCCCTGGGAGGCCAGTGGATTTGCCTCTCAACGTGGTTCACAAAGGGATTTATGTTTCGCCGAGCTCACTGCCCAAATTGAGCTTGACAGCCAACTCCAGGTTACTTGTTCTTCCCTCTCACCATGGTGCCCCTGCCCCATCCATCCCCAAGTTAGCTGATAGGGAAGGGCCCCCCTTACACTGTTTAATGTACAAGAAGTTATTAAATGAATCAGTATTACTTGTATAAAACAAGCATAAGTATTGTCAATATGGATGTAGTAATGTGAAGTATATTGAAAGGTATAGTAATGTAACAAGCTAATGATATATATATGTCTCGTTTATATTGCATTTTTGATATTGTGATGGTACAGACTTGATGCGGACACCAAGTGTTCTCCAGGCAGGGAAGGGTGTAACCCCTCTACAAATGGGGGTTCCCGTAAAGTCTTCCTTGAGCTTGTCTAAATGCTCACTGCCAGGCTGGTGTCCTGCGGTTTTGCAGTTTAAATGTGATTGCCAGAGAGTGCCTATATAGCCTCTGTGTACTGTCTCTAAGAGCTGCCTGGATTGCAGTCATAATTAATCTAAAAGGGAGCTCTCTGGGCCGGCCCAGTGGCGTAGAGGGTTGAGGCACTGGCGCCTTACCTCGACCCACGCCAGCAACCCGGGTTTGGGAACGGACTCGGGTCGTCGGGGGTCGGCAGGAGAAGGATAGGATTGAGCGTCCGATGGACTGCTCTCCTATCCTGAGGTGGGTTAGGGACTGTCTTCGCTCCCGTAGCGGCCCCCAATGGAGATTGGAGGCACTACATGAAGCGACACAAAGGGGGAACAAGAAAAATGGAAAAAATGCTCTGGAAGTTAGCCGGATGATGGCTGCCAGCCCCAGGCACCTCCGAAAACTCCCTGGAGAACCACAGAATACCTCAGCAGCTCCTGGGACTGAGAGAAATAGTGTGCTGGTTCTTCCCACTGGTGCCTTCCCCTCAGAGGAGTGGAGACCCATCCAGTGAAGGGTTACACCAGGCTACCCCACGGAAGGCTGCAGATGTGAGGTAGGTGGTCGAAAGGGGGATAGTAGGGGGAATGTCTGTGACCATGGCAGCCCGAAGGAGAAGCAGCTCTGGGGCACGTAATTGGAATTTTTTTTTCTATTTATTTTAGTTAAATAAATAATGCAAAGAAAAATAAAAGGGAGCTCTGCTAGAAGATGTGCTTGTTTGCTGATCATTTGTTATAGTAGTAATAATATTGCAGTTTGTTCTAACCTGCCTTTTTTGCAGCATGGACAGTTCTGTTTGTTTCCATAATCTTGGTCCTGGACTGGTGAAATGGGCTAATCAGTACATTTGGGACTCTAAAATGGAGCCTGCCTACAGGGGCTTGGTGGGGTCAAAACTTGTAAGAATTGTAGTTTTTGCATTTTGGCGCCTAAAATAACCTGGAGGGGGAGCCCTTGTTGTGACTGACAGACAGATCAGCCAACCAAACCTTTTGGATCTTGGGAAAGTCCCACACTGTTTGCAGTTTCAGTTAGATCTAAGTTGGGAAGTGAAGAAGTAACAGCTCAAGGTAATTTGAGCAGCAATCCATAGTGGATTTGCATAGGAGAACTATGGAAAGGCCTGAGTTTTGGCCTGCATGCCTGCCTGCCTGCCTGCTGTCCCTGAGAGGGAACTTGTGCCTTTTTCGGACAGAATCCAAACTTGGAGAGTGAAGTAAGCCATTGAATTGTGACCAGGCTCCTACCTGAAGAAGACTGAAGATTTGCTGAATGCGATCAGCCTGTCTGGACTTTACCAGCCACCTCTGAACTCCCGGATTGTGCAGAGACTCTGTAATTGTAACCGGGGAGCCTTTTGCCTGTTACAGCGGAATTTCCTTACGTGTGAATATGCTGTGTGCTTATAGTGGTTCATGATTTGGTTCCCCACTGGTTGGAATTGTGTTCTGCTTGCTGGAAGCTGCATTAGAATTTCTTTACATGTAAATGTGCTGTGTGCTGCTAGTGGGTTGCAATTTGGTTCCCCACTGTGGTTTGAACTGTATTCTGCTTGCTGGAAGCTGCATCCAGCCCCACGGACTGAATCCAAAATCATCTCCATTGGGCCTGGGCCATGCCACACTGGCCTAGCCTGACTACCCACTGCATGGAGAAAGCCATCAATGAGAGATCTGCCTGGGGATCAGCCCCCCTGCTCAACACTTGAACACAAACGACGCCTTGGTGATTTATATGGGCCCCGCTTCTCCGGGCACTCCAGCTCAACAACCTACAGTCTTCATTTCATCCTGCCTGTTTCCAGTATGGGGTATTTTGAGCAAACATCAGGGTAGCTCCCTGCAACAACAGCTAAATCTAAAGTGTTGTCATCTGATTGTCTGGCTGCTTTTTCTTTCATGAACTGAGCCCTCCGGGCTCCGGATTACAAATAGTGTGTGTTGTGCATGTTGCTTTCTTCCATCACAGGGCTCCAACCAGCTGCAACATTCCTGGCTAGCCCATCGTCTCCCTACCTGGGTAACCAGAGGTGTGACTGTGCGGGGACTTAAAGCGCATACATAACTGTTTGATTAATATAGCCTTTAAGCCAATCAACCTGATTACCCCCTTCCTTGTTCAAGTCCCCTGAATAAATCAGATCTAACTTTTTCTGCATTTAACCTGACTGTGGTTCCAGTTTGTGCCAAGAGTACTGTACTATTGCTATTTGCTGTGCATAACCTTGTTTTACAGGGGGTCCCCAGGGTTGAGCCAGAGAAACCAGCCCTGGTGGTAAGTGCAAACAGTGTGGGTACTTGTCTGGTGTACAAGGGGTACTGTGAAAGTGATTATCATAGATTGCTCAGGCCACTAGAAGGGAAAGAGGGGGGGTTACAGTGTCCTGGAGGGCTGTGCCCCGGTTAGTTTGACCACTACCAACCCTGACCTCCAGGTGGAGGCACCCGTTGCAGAACCTAGGCCCCTTAACCTGCTACTAGCCAAGCAGGCAGGGGTAGTAGCCCGTGGGTTAGCGCCATCTAGGGGTTACACATACCCAGCTATAGTAAGAGTCCGTGTGGAAGGGGCATCCTAATTGTTCTGGGAGCCACACAAGTTGAAGTCTTTTGTCCAGGACTAGGACAAAAAGAATAAGGCAAAGTGAGACTTACAGCTGGTAACTGTGACTTTCTTTTTATTTTCATAGTGCCCTGATATCCGAAGCTCTGTGTGTGTGTGGGGGGGGGTGTTTCTGAGGACCGGAGCTCTTTCCTCTAGCATGGATGGTCCTAGGCATGACCTGTATTCCCCGAGCACTATACTGTGTTAAATACTGGATTTGGAGGGGTGGGACAGTCGACCTATGTTCTGATTATACCAGCTGCGCCTCGGTCCCAAAGCTTATTGCATTCACAGGGGTGATCTGCCTTTCTCACCAGTTAAATGATTGTTTGGGGGATATAATAAAGTTAATTACTGTCTCAGTGTTGTAACAGCGTAGGCCATACCATGCAGTGTCTTCAGGGGGGAAGGGAATCTCGGGCTGTCTCCACGGAGCTGCAGGGCTGGGTGGATGGCCTACCGCAGGGTGTAGTGTTCTCAAGGTATATTGGGCATCTAATTGTGTACAGTTGAGTGTCCCTGCTACACTACTATCCCAAAGGGCATCTTTGCTGATGAAATAGATGCATATTTGGTGCAGAGGGTGGAGTTTTGCGTGTGAGGGAGTGTTGGGCTATAGAACATGTCAGCTGAGGGGGCTGTTAGTTCTACAAATAGTAGATGTAAAATTAATCAAGAAGTTAACTTTTTACAGTTGGGGGTACTAGAGGGAGGGAAGGGGAGGGGGGATACGAGTTTTAACAGTTGTCAATGTTTAAAGGATTTACTGTTTTACAGTTCTAATGTTATTGTTAATGTTAAATGCAACCTATGTATGTCAAGGCTGATGAGTGGTGAACAGAGAGCAATATATGTGCGAGACTTGGACTTTACTTGCATAAAATGATAGCAAATGGACAGGAAGATGTCATAATTTCCTGGAATATTAAGGGAATCAATACCCTATTAAAAGGGCTAAAATTTTATCCACACTTAAACGGAGGAAAGTTCAAGTAGCAATACTTCAAGAAACGCACCTGCTACCCAAAGAATATGGTAAATTAGTGGGGGGATGGGTAGGATCGTGTCATGCTGCATCCTACTCCTCGCATAAAAGAGGAGTTGCAATTCTAGTGAATAAAAATTTCCCTTTAGAGGTATTACAAGTGGTTAAGGACAATAAAGAGGGTAGGTACATTTTTGTTAGGGGTAGATTACATTGTTGTGAGATCCCATTTGGTAAAATTTATGCCCCGGTGATTTACGACCCCAACTTTTTTCAGAACCTGCTTGATGTTTTGTACAGGGAGCAGTTTCCAGGGCTTATCCTGGGGGGGGGGGGGATTTCAATTGCATCATGGATTGGGCCCTAGACTATAAGAAGTGGGTAAGAGGCAAAACTGGACCACTAAAGTGTGGGCTATGGGCCTGCAAGATCTCGAGTTGGTTGATAGTTGGCACACGTTGCATCCGGGGCTCAAGGAATTTACGTTTTACTCTATACCCCATGATTCGTGGTTGAGGCTGGACCACATTTTTATTGCAAAAGATTTATTTACCAGGGTCAGGGAAGTTATGCATAGCCCGATAATGCTGTCAGACCATGCAATGATACAACTAAATTTAACTGGGGTTACTGCTGGAGGGAGGCCAGGCCAATGGAGATTCCCCACTTACTTGTTGTGTAAGGAGGAGTTCCGTGACGTCTTAAAATCTGCATGGGAGGAATATTGGGCCAATAATAAAGATTCAGTCCCCTCTAAGGGCCTAGTTTGGGAGGCGGGTAAGGCTTTCATGAGGGGTGCTATAATTAGCTATACAGTGAAAGTGACGAGAGAAAGAAGACAAAAAATTAGCGAACTAGAAAAAGTAATTAAAGATTTAGAAATTAAAGTCTTGCACGACAATAAGGTGGAAGATAGGCAGCAGTTGAAAGTAACCAGGGAAGCCCTCAATGAAACCCTTACTGGCTTAGTACAAAAGAATCTGATGTTTGCAAGACAATGAATCTACGAGTGGAGCAACAAGCCAGGCCCCTTTGCTCCTCAGACTGATGAAGGTGGGAAGGTCCCTAGCAGAATTATCTCAATCAAGGGTGAAGGGAATGGGGTAATTACCCAGGAAGAGACATCCGAGAGGTTTCCAGAGAGATCTACTCAAATTTATATAAGGCGGAATGCTTGGGTAATGAGGAAAAGACAAGACTATTTTTAGATAACATCACACTTCCAAAATTAATGGAGGAACAAGCCACCATATCGGGGGCGGAGATCTCTGAGGCAGAGATTAAAAGAGCAATATCTGGGTAAAAGTCAGGAAAGGTAGGGGGTCCAGATGGGTTTGGGGCAGAATATTAGAAATTATTGAAGGAAGCACTAGTGGGTCCAATGTGTAGTTTTATTAAGGAGGCGAGGGAGGGGGAGAATTGCCTGCCTTGTGCTCCCTAGCTAATATTCACTTACTGCTGAAACCAGACAGCACGGATTGTGCATCATTTTGGCCCATCTCCCTACTCAGCTATGATTGTAAGATACTTGGTACTTATACTTGGTTTAGAACAGTAGAAGACTATTTGTCCATATACAGTAAACTGTTCCCCACCTTAGTGAGTACACACCAACCTGTTCCCCAACAGGTATTATCAATTTTTTCCTTACATTCCATCAGTTTTTTACTATTCACCACTTCTACCGGTAAAGTATTCCAAACTCTCCCTGTTCTATTTATAAAAGAATAGTATACACCATTCTTTATTACCGTTTTTAACTTAATCTGTTTTTTATGTTGTCTCAACCCCTTTGGCTTCTCCTGCATCTCCAACCCCATTTCACTCATCAGTTCTTTGTCATTTATTATTCTGTAACACCCCTGTCACCCGGGGTTACTAGAATCCCACTTAGATCTAGTGGCAGGCAGGGAAGGCAGCTTGTGAAACACCAGTTAAATGGGTTTCACACTGTCTCACTCTGTCCTCAGTCTCAGCTGAGCTGGAGGGATGACATCATATAGACTTCTCGCAGCAGCATAAGCCACATTGGAATGTTGCAGCTGGGAGTTAGGTTAGAACGTTGGGGTTTTCAAAGTCAGTCTAATGGATGACTCAGTGGAGGGAGGAGGTACACTGCAGTTGGCAGTCCCTCAGAGCCCTCAGCTCTGTAATAGAGCTACCTCCGTGGTGGGTGGGTGTTCTCACCCTAGAGAAGAACACAGAAGAAACCTGTTTGAAGTGGTTGAGACCATCCCCCAGTTGTTCCAGTGCCCCATCCCTGAGAGGGATGGGGGGAACAAGACCAGCTCTTCAGGAGCAATTCCCCTGGTCCTGCAGGATGAAGATAAGCTGCCTAGAGAAGATTTGTGCTGAGGCACCGAGAAATATGTGTTGTTTTTCCTGAGAGAAGCCTGTGGACACCTGCAAACCAGGGTGAGTCTGCTCTGCCAGAGAGCCTATGCTTCACCGAGATTGTTGAGTTAAGTATCTGCTACTGTGGGTCAGGAAAGGATGCCAAGAACAGTACTTAAGTTCGTGTATGGCTTGAAATGCATGTAATCAGTGGGGGTCTACAGGGATGGACATAGCCACTTAAAGAACGCTACAAGTCAGGACACCAGAATTCCAGAGACTGTAGATTGTTAATGTGCCATACATTTCGAGATAGCATTCTACAACCAGAGAGGTTCACAAGAAAAGGAGTTGAGACCAAATGAATGGCCAGGAATGAATTTGGGGGCAAAAGGTGGGAGACCCCCCCATCTGGTGAATCTAGATTTACCTCTACGGATTCACTTTGGGCACCAATAGTTTTCTTCCAGGTACTTGGCCAGTGTTCGCAGACAGTACCCAAACGTGGGACTGAGGATGATGATGATTTCCCTTATGGAGCTAGGAAGTGCTCATAGGTGGTAGAGGGAGCCACCAGATAAATATCCATGCCATATGGAAAAATGTCCCAGTGCTGGCTGAGGGCCATGCCAGGGAATCCAGGATAGAGAGAGAGAGAGAGAGAGTACCAGTTCGGGCTGAGAGCCCAGTGAGAGAATACCAGTCGGGCTGAGAGCCCAGTCTGTTCCGAACCTGAGGATAAAAGTTGTTGTGATGGTGAAGAAGATGTGTTCTGACCTCAATAGTTGTGTACATCCAGTGAGTGTAGCCCCGTGGGGGTCCATTCTGCTTTGTATTCCTGTGTGCAAGCGAATAAAAGCCCCACTTTAGAATCCCGCTCCTGGTTTGGACATTCACAGTTCTTGCTTCCTGTGTCCATAGTTACTTGGGTGCCCCATCCAGAAGTACAAACCTAGCCCTGAAGCTGAGTGAATGTTTTCTCCCCGAACCCAGGCTCACCAGGTAATGGGTTATAAAATGGAGGCACCGGGCGCTAGAATAACATCCACCCAGGACCCTGGTTACAAATTGGAGGCTACCACTGGGATTTGGGTTTGGAATCTTGGGAGAGAACAAAATATTTGCTCGGATTAGGGCTAGCGTTTTGGCTGTCTGGCACTAGGTAGCCCAAGAAGTAGAAGCATTGCCATCTAAATGTCCTGCTGTGTGCTGCTGTTCATGTGTTGCTGTAATTGTGCCACCAGTTTACCGAGGAGCAGTAAAGCCCAAGAGTGTATACCCTTGTCCTGCATCAAAGTTATAATTTTTGCCAGCTTTTTAAAGTGTTGTGTGACAAGAAAAGTGTGGGAAACTGTGGCAAACAAACAGTGATTTGTGCCCTAGATGTTGGAAGTGCTTGTTGTATGGACAGAGAGAGTCACTAAGTGAAATGCCATGAAAAATGGTCAAAATGGTGCTCCCTCCGAGGAGCTACAGTTGAAGAAAAAAAAGTGTGGTTTGCAGTTTAAGTTTTGCCTGCTCAATGATCGCCATGGAGAAGAAGAGCACGAGAAGAAAGAGGCACATTTGCATGGCGTCAAGTGACTGGTGAGACTGCAATCAGTCCCGCCCCCAAGCCAGCTCTAGAGTGACTGCAGTGTTCGAGAGGGAGAGAGAGAGTGTGCGAACTGGCTTGCCAGGAGGAGCGTCGCAGTGACTGAAAACGTTATAAAAGTAGTAAAATTGGACTTTTCTGTTTAAATCGGGCTCAACCCACATTCCAATTCATCTGAGAAAAGAGAGAGAGGTGTTCAGAGGAACAATTGGCAGGACTGCCAGCCCACTTCATTCCAGAGGCCTCCAAGACCGGCTGTAGGCCGAATTTTTCCATCATAATAACCAGCTGCTAATTAAGTGAGTACCAACTTATAAGCAACTCAAACTGTGTGTGATTTCCACTAAAGCCAGCTAAATCGAGCATTTTGCAAAGAAGGACTGTGTCATAATTGTGAGTTCAGCTACAGTATAATTTTCAAAGCCATGTGAGAGACTGGGAGTTGTATGAAAGATGCAGCAAGAAATACAGGCAATCCTGTGCAATGAAATACTGTGGCTTTAGGGACTTTTAAGCAAGACCAGTGTGTTACAGCAAGTAAAAAGTCCAAAAGAAATCCTATAAATGTGCTAAGAGAACAGACCGTGCAGTTAACCAGTTTGAGTGAACTTTATCAGTAGAGTGAGTAAATCGGATGCGCAGTGGCTTGAGTCAGAAACAGAATGTTGATGCGCAGGAGTGCTGCCGCCACCATTACAGGGTGGGGTAGTAAAGTAAACACAGCAGCAAGGGAGCCATTTTGTAGAAGTTTTTCCAAAAGTATGGGTCTTGAGATAACAGTGAGCTTTTGTTTTTCTCTGCAGTCATGGCTTCGGGATCAGCTCACTACCCAGATCATGCTCAGGCTATGATAGTAGAAGAAGTGAACAGATTGAGAGATATTGAGAGATGTTACTATGGGAAACGGTTGCCTCCTCATGTGGCAATTCCTGGATATCCAGTAAGAGTGTGCATAATGTGCTTAAAGGCTGAAAGGGACGTTTTCATGGTTCCTCACTGTTCTGAGTGCCTACAGAGACATGGCTTAACCAAAGCACCCAAGATTCATTTGACTCCCACTTGGACAAAGATTCAAGAACCTGCAGTTGGCAGCACACAGCACCAGGTAGAGCCTGTTGAAGGAGGCTCAGTAGAGTGTGGCACGAAGCAGGAGAGTGCAGAGCTACAGGCAGAACAAAGTACTGATGTATCCGAGTCCGAATCACAGAGAGACACAGCGGAGGGAGCATCAACAGACCCTTGGAGAGAGGGGCCTAGCCCAAGTCTCATAGGAGAAGATGAGATGAGGGAGACCTTTGAATGGGAGGTGTCGACCTCCTCACCCAGTGAGGAGTGGATAGTTTCAGGAGTGAGGACAACTGCTCACTGCTGGGCTCAGATCCTCAGCGAGGAAGAGGATGAGGGGGACCCGATGTGGCCTTATGAAGAAGGTGCAGATCCACAGCCTCGGGCTCTTGCCAAAGAGGAACGAATAGAAGAAGAGAGTGGTGGCTCCACAGCCCTGTCCCCACAAGGAGGAGTTAAAAATCCATTCTACATTGCATTGAGTATGCATAGCTGGCAGAACCAGGACTGGCTGCCCCAAGCAAGGCCAGAGGTCTCAGGTTGACCAAGTGTAGTAAAGAGGAAAGACTGGTTCATAGGAAGGTGAATGAGATCTATGGGATATCTTTTCCTACCTTTCCTCGGAGAGTCTGGGAGGAGATTGAAAGAAACAGGAAAGCCTAGATAGTGGAAGAGGCCACAAAACATGTGCATCCTGGTGCAAGCAGATATGTCAGAGACAGAGTGTTCCAATTAAAAGTCAGACAGTGGAAAGTAGGCAGGACACTGTTTATAGACACTGTTTGAATCATGGATGGAGAGGGCAATAAAACCTTTCACAATGTGAATTATGAGCGCCCAGATGGGGTAATAATTCTTGCACCCGACCCATTGTGCTATTTCCCACAGTGCAGACAACTTCCTGTGAATGTGCACATGCCTACCAAGTGGAAAGCAGAGCAGTGGCAGCCAGTGCTGCCCTCCAGCCGTTGCCATACCTATGTTGTTCCACCAGTCTGGCATTTCAGGAACCAGGTGCCCCATATTCATCAGCCTTGCAGTGCACTGGCTTTCCAGATTCCATTGACTAGCCTACCAGATGACATCAGATCCAGAGAGGACAGCATCCCAGCTGTATCCTGATTCATTGCCTGGGATTTTGGATGACTTCAGACCACCTGTTTCCTGTCCTGTTTCCAAGGTTCCATCTCCTAGATGACATCAACCCAGCAGTTTCCAAATGTGCCATCCTGTTGTTTTCCGGAAGATGTCCGCCCAGCTGTATCAGAAGAATGCTGCCAGGGAGAGTCTTCAGCTGGAAATCCAGGTGTCGCATTGATTTCGTTCTTCAAGGGACTGGTAAGTCCAGACTCTTCTATTTTAATGTCACTGCAGTACATACCCTACACCCAGCAGACTTCAGACTGTTCAAACTGTCCTCAAAGACTCTCCCCTTCAGGATTACAGTCCTACCAGAACTGTGCTTCACCGGGCTCCGGCCCAGGAGAGACTCTTTCTTGGACTTGCCTTCAGGCACTGTTGTCATTAGATGGGACTTTTAGGGCACTCCATTCCCAATAATGTGTATTGTAAATAATGTCATTGTTTTTCTACTGTTTCTACTGTTTTTCTACTTTTCTAAAAAATATATTTTTGGGGATTCTCCAGTGTTTAGATGGTAGGGGTTAGATAGTACTGTGTTGGCAGAATAGGGGTTTGTTTGTCTTTTCTCTTGCAGGTGTTCCTGAAGAAGACAAGAAGAGAAGGCAAAAAGAGGAGGAGGGACTCAGCAGAGTCCTTAGTGTGCTTTAAAAGTAGTAGTGTTTAAAGTACAGTGTTGTTGTTTGTTGTGTTTAACTGTTCCTTCCACAGGTATGGTTGTGAGGGAGTGTGGGAGTAACACCTATGGTGTAGTATTAGCTCCCTTGTAGTTTGGTTGCAGGTGTCCCAGGTTGGGGGGAGGTTCCCCTATGTGTTTTTGGGTAATTTGGGTTTTTGGTCAGTTAGGTTTTCTCTAGAGGGCTAGGGGGAACAGACAGGCTGTGGCTCTGACCTGCAGTAGGAGCCGCAGTACTGATCTATTCAGGGCTATGCTCTGGACAGTTCTACCAGGACCACTAGGTAACCATAGAAAGATCATAGAGTAGAGGCTGATACATCAGCCGATGGCCTCTGAGCACTTAGTGTTGCCTACCTGTGCCAAGCACATGGTAGGAGAGGGCCAGATCACCCCTCTCCGTAGGTAGCACAGAGGGTAGGATGGCCTACGCCTGGTTAGTAATGACTGTGGACAGTCATTTTCCTGGCTGAGGGTGGGTGTAACCCCCCTGTCACCTGGGATTACTAGAATCCCACTTAGATCTAGTGGCAGGCAGGGAAGGCAGCTTGCGAAACACCAGCTAAATGGGTTTCACACTGTCTCACTCTGTCCTCCGTCTCAGCTGAGCTGGAGGGATAACATCATATAGAATTCTCACAGCAGCATAAGCCACATTGGAGTGTTGCAGCTGGGAGTTAGGTTAGAACGTTAGGGTTTTCAGTCACTCTAGTGGGAGACTCAGTGGAGGGAAGAGGTGCACTGCAGTTGGCTGTCCCTCAGAGCCCTCAGCTCTGTAATAGAGCTACCTCCGTGGTGGGTGGGTGTTCTTGCCCTAGAGAAGGACACAGAAGAAACCTGTTTGAAGTGGTTGAGACCGTCCCCCAGTTATTCCAGTGCCCCATCCCTGGGGGGGGGGACAAGACCAACTCTTCAGAGGCAATTCCCCTGGCCCTGCTGGATGAAGAGAAGCTGCCTAGAGAAGATTTGTGCAGAAGCACTGAGAAGTATGTGTTGTTTTTCCTGAGAGAAGCTTGTGGGCACCTGCAAACCAGGGTGAGTCTGCTCTGCCAGAGAGCCTATGTTTCACCAAGACTGTTGTGTTAAGTATCTGCAACTGTGGGTCAGGAAAGGATGCCAAGTGCAGTACATAAGTTTGTGTATGGCTTGAAATGCATCTAATCAGTGGGGGGGTCTGTTACAAGCCAGGACACCAGAATTCCAGAGACTGTAGACTGTTAAATGTGACATACATTTCGAGATAGCATTCTACAACCAGAGAGGTTCACAAGGAAAGGTGTTGAGACCAAATGAATGGTCGGGTATAAATTTGGAGACAAAAGGTGGGAGACCTCCCATCTGGAGAATCTAGATTTACCTCTACGGATTCACTTTGGGCATCTATAGCTTTCTTCCGGGTACTTGGCCAGTGTTCGCAGAAAGTACCCAGACGTGGGATTGAGGATGATGATAATTTCCCTTATGGAGCTAGGAAGTGCTCATGGGTGGTAGAGGGAGCCACCAGATAAATATCTATGCCATATGGAAAAATGTCCCAGTGCTGGCCGAGGGCCACACCAGGGAATCCAGGATAGAGAGAGAGAGAGAGAGTACCAGTTCGGGCTGAGAGCCCAGTGAGAGTGTACCAGTCGGGCTGAGATCCCAGTGTGTTCTGAACCTTAGGGTAAAAGTTGTTGTGATGATAAAGAAGATGTGTTCTGACCTCAGTAGTTCTGTACATCCAGTGAGTGTAGCCCCGTGGGGGTCCATCCTGCTTTGTATTCCTGTGTGTAAGTGAATAAAAGCCCCACTCTAGAATCCCACTCCTGGTTTGGACATTTACAGTTTTTGCTTCCTGTATCTGGAGTTACTTGGGTGCCCCTGTCCAGAAGTACAAACCTAGCCCTGATGCTGAGTGAATGTTTTCTCCCCGAACCCAGGCTCACCAGGTAATGGGTTATAAGATGGAGGCATCTGGCGCTAAAATAACATCAACCCAGGACCTGGTGGTTACAATTCTAAATAACATCATTAGATCTCCTCTTTCTCTTCTTTGTTCTAAAGAAAATAGTCCTGTCCTTTTTAATCTTTCTCTATATTCACATCTACCTAAAGTTCCAGTCATCCTAGTATATCTTCTCTGCACTCCTTCAACCCTCTTTATCTCCTTCTTATTGTACGGACTCCATAACTGGGACCCAAAATCCAAATATGGCCTAACATAGGTCCTACATACTGGCACCATACATCCCACTGACTTGTTCATAAAACTCCTTTTTATATTTCTCAACATGTTATTTGCTTTTTATATAGCCACCATTTGTTGTCTATTATAATTCAATTTATTGTCAGTTACTATCCCACAGTCTTTTTCCTCATCAACTTCCTTCAATTCTTTTCCATGTAGTGTATACCTTTTCTTACTCCTATTCCTTTTTCCTAGGTACATCACCCCAATTTCTCTGTACTGAATTTCAACTTATTCTTTCTAGCCCAGAGTTCAATTATTTTAAATCCCCTTTTAACCTTTTCTGCTGCTCTATTTTTCTCACTGGACCTCCTAACTTAATATCATCAGCAAACTTCACCACCTGATTTGTAACCCCCTTATGCAAGTCACTGATATATAGTGAAAATAAAACAGGTCCCAACACAGATCCTTGAGGGACCCCGCTCACTCTTTAATCAATTTAGACAGTTCACCTGTTATTCTTACTTTTTGAGTCCTATCGCTCAACCAATTTCTTATCCATGGGACAATATGACTATCCAATCCCATTTTTACAAGTTTTTCAATCAACTTGTCATGTGACACCTTATCAAAGGCTTTTTGAAAATCTAAAAATATTATATGTATGGGTATGTTATTGATTAGTTTCTCATTTATATTTTCATAGAAGCGTAAATGGTTTGTACCACATGCTCTATTTTTCTTAAAACCATGCTGTTTCTCATCCGAATATCCCAATAAATTCAAACCTTCCTCTATTTTTATTTTCAATATACTCTCAGTGACTTTTCCCAAGATTGCAGTAAAGTTTACTGGCCTATAATTTGACACAAATGATCTCTTACCCTTTTTAAACAAGGGCACAACAAAAGCCTGCTTCCAATCTTCTGGTATTTCACCAGTTCTAAAGGTCTCATTAAATATCCACACTAATGCTTCTGATATTAAAGGTAGTATCTCCCTAATATATCTGGGATGCAACAAATCAGGTCCAGCAGATTTATGCACTTTAACTTTATTTATTAATCTTTCCACTTCTTGCTTTGTTGTTAATATTTCCAGATTTTGATGAGTTTTATTTATTTTCAAATTCTTTACCTTACTCCCTCCTTCAAAGACTGATCCAAAGAAATCATTTAATGTGTTTGCCATGTCACCAGAATCCTTTATTTTTCTACCATCAATATTTAATGGTCCTACTCCTTGTTTGTCCCTCCTCTGTTGATTTATGTATGTGTAAAAACGTTTCCCATTATCTTTTCTACAGGCCAATTTTACCTCCAGTTTCCTTCTTTCCTTCTTTATATTCTGTTTCACTTTTTTTAAACAATTTTTATAATACAGTCTCACTTCAGCTGTTCCTAAAAGCTTCACTTTTTTTTAAATGCTTTCTTTTTCTTTAGGCAGGATTTTATCACCTTACTAGTACATCACAATGGTTTGTTTTGTTTTTCCTCTCTTAGTATAGAGTTCCTTAACTGGCACATTCTTCTTTTCCAGTTTTAATAACTTGTTTCTTAATTTTTCCCACATTTGCCCTACTGTTTTATTACCTGAACTTTGTTTCCAATTCTGCTTTTTTAACTGTCTTTTTATTCTTTGGAAATCTGCTTTATTATAGTTTTGTACTAGTGTTTTTCCCCTTATGCATATAACCTTTTGTTTGATACCAAAAGTCACCATGGCATGATCAATATTTCCCAACTGTTCTCTTATCTTTATCTCTTTAACTATATATATTCTATTTGTCAATAGTAGGTCCAAGATAATTTCTCCTCTAGTGGGTTTATTAATTAACTGTTCCAACCCTACTGTTTCTAATTGTTGTAAACATTTTCCACTATTTGCATTCCTACGTCTTAATTTTTCCCAACATATATCAGGATAGTTAAAATCTCCTGCTATAACACCTTCTTCCATTGTCATCTGTCCAATTTCCTCATTTATTATTTTATCCATGTCCTTACTACTATTTGGTGGTCTATAATATAATCCAAATAGAATATTTTATCCCCCCCAATTACTTGAATCCATAATGATTCTACTTTTTCATTTTCATTTTCTTTATACGAACTACTATCCATTTCTTCTTTAATGTAAATAGCTACTCCCCCCTCCTTTTCTATACTTTCTAGCTCTAGAATATACTTTATACCCCTCAATACCCCTATTCCATTGCACTTCTGGATCCCACCAAGTTTCGGTTATCATACACATGTCTATGTTCTCACTGACCAGCTTTACTTCCAATTCAGCCTTCTTTTCAATATTTAAGCTTTTAACATTAAGTAACCATATGGACATTCCCCTTTTTGTTTTTCTTTGGTTTCTGTTCTAATTTCTCTCTTTTCTTCTTTACCTTGAAATCATTTTTATCCCTTCTCCCCTTATCCCTTAGTTTAAATTACTATCGAGTATCAATTTAATGTCCATCCCTAACTTTCTACTTCCTTTCTTACTTAAGTGTAGTCCATCTCTACAAAAATATTATGGTTCATCGATATAATTTTCCCAATGTTTTATGCATCCCAAATTATTATGCAATGTCCACTGTCTAAGCCAATTATTTAATGTTTTTGTTTTATTATTATTAATACTAGTTTCTTCTGACACTGGTAAAACCTCTGAAAAATATATTTTACATTGCAATTTCTCTGCTCTGCTTCCATCTTTATTTCTTCAAATTCTTCCTGTATGTCTCCTAATCCTTGGTTTCTGCTGTTATTAACTCCCAAGTGCAAGATCAAAATTGCTGATCCATCTTTTTCTTTAATAATGTCTCCTAACATTCCTTTCACATCTCTTATCTTTGCCCCGAGAAATAACTTGTAGTGACAATCTCTTTATTGTCCCTTGATGTATAGCTATCCGTATATTTCAGTATTGAATCACCTAATATATAAATATTCTTTTCCCTCTTTTCCAACTCCATTTGTTCCCTATTTTCCTTAGTTCCAACAGTCTGTCTCCCTTGACTAATGTCTTTATGACCATTTTTTAATTTAACCTGTTCCTTAATTGAATCCCTTTGTCCTTCTTTTTCATTCTGTTCAACATCAGCCTGTATCTTCTCTGTATTATTACCTCTTTGGGCTTCTCTATCTTTATTCACAAAATTTGCTTTTACTTCTTTATCATATCTTTTCTTTCTTCTACACTCTTTCATTCTCCCATCTGGGTATGTGTTTTTTTTTGGATCCTGATCTCTATTCTCCAGTCTGTTTATTTCCTCAGCCTGATCTCTTTCTTTGTTTGATGTTTCATTATTTATTTCCAGACTATGTCTAATGTCTATATTCTCACCCTCATCATCTAATGTTATCAGGGGCTCAAAACTATTTGAGCCCTCCATTGAAAAATTAATCGCTCTTCTCCTTGCCACTTTTTTCTTTTTTCTTTTCTTTCTACTGCAACCCATTCCCCATCTTGATCTTTTTCCCTCCTTCTTTTTCTTGACTCCCCATCATTTAGATCTTCATAAGTCTGATCCATCTGTATAACTCCTGTATTTATGTCATGATCATAGCTAAAGTTTTGGCCTTACATCTGGAAACCCTATTGCCCTTGATTATTCTCCCAGATTAAATGGGTTTTATCCAGAGAAGGATGTCGTATGATAACATTAGAAGACTCCTTAATGTTGTGTTGTGGGGGACAAAAAAAATGGGAAGAGCTTGTGTGTCATCTATGGACGCAGAAAAGGCGTGCGACAGAATCGAATGGCCGTACCTCTTCGAGGTCTTGACAGAATTTGGGGTGGGAACTGACTTTATTAATTTGGTAAAATTATTGTATAACGGGCCCAAGGTGTGAGTGTTGGGTGCAAGGAGGTACCGGTCTGTTCCTGTGGTGCGAGAGGGCTGCCGAACAGGCTCTTCACCACCCCCCACCCCGAGAACTCGTTTCTGAGGAGCCTCCTGCTGAAGGGTGCACGTGGAGGTACCCGGTCTGTTCCTGTGGTGTGAGAGGGTTGCTGAATAGGCCCTCCACCACCCCCACCCCCTGAGAACTCGTCAGCTGAGGAGCCTCTGCTGAAGGGTGCACGGAGGTACCGGTCTGTTCCTGTGATGTGAGAGGGTGCTGAATAGCCTCCACCACCCCCACCCCAAGAACTCATTCGCCTGAGAGACTCCCTGCTGGAAGGGTGCACGGAGTACCAGTCTGTTCCTGGCAGGTGGAGAGGGGCTGCCGAATAGGCCCTCCACCACCCCACCCCGAGAACTCATTCGCCTGAGGACCTCCTGCTGAAGGTAATCCCGCATACCCCTGAGCTGGAGAAGGAGTGCTGATACAGTGACTTGCCGTAGTCATTGCCTTACCTTGACTTTCTGTGAAGCTTAATTAGTTTTGTATTCCACCCTGGACTTTCCGACTGTGGTACCTGGGGATAGTGAGTGCCTGAGCGCTAGTCCTTTCCTCACTGCATTTCCGCTGGTTCTGCAGAGCGGAGCACAGGTCGACGTACAAGTGGAGACTGTTTTTGAATGTTTTGTTTTAATATGTACCATGCTTAAACTTAAAAACTTAGTAGTGACTTTTAGAGATAAACTGTGTAGGGCATTGGTGGAGAGTGAATCCTATGGTTACCTTAAGAGGCTCGCTGCACGTGCGGGTGGCATTGCCTTAATTCACCCCAGCTCGCCTTCTTGACTACTAAGGCCACTGACGGACGTGCAGCCACCATCTTGTCTAGGGGACTGACTACCACCCATACAGCCATCTTAAGCCCATCCCACCTTAATGTCTCTGCAGTCTCTTCCCAATGGTAACATTTCTGCCTGTTTCCTAATCCTGCCTTAAAGTCCACAGTGCCTACATTCTGCCTGTTTCTTTAATTATGGGCAACTCATGGTGCAGCCGGATTAAGCCTTATCCTGCCTTATATGTCCTCTGTGCCTCAGCAGTCCGAACAACCTACACACTGTTGATGCTTTAAAACTTGTGAAGACTGCCGATTTTGCAACTAACGCACTGTTGTTGCTCTAAATTTGTGAAGACTGCCAATTTTACTTGTTCCCTGTGCCCACCAGTTATTGACCCTTCACTAACGCCTTGGCTCCTTTAGGGCATACTCCTGAAACACTTTTGCAATACGGTGACTACTGTTGTTGCTTGAATAATTGTCTCCTCATACACTTTATTTGTTAATACAGCCATTTTTTGCTAGTTCTCTGAGCCCAGCTGTATAAGTGTCCCCGTTACCTTCTGCGACTGCTGATGTTGTTATACTATGATTTACAGTGACTGCAACTTGTTGTCTAGGTAGGATAGCCTGATAGCCTGTGCACATAATCAAGCAGCTTATTGCCAGACAGCCTTCTGAGTCCATTTTTGCCTACCCTCCCCCCTTCCCTCCCGGAGCCTATTTAAGCTCGTGCTCTCTCCTTATTTCCACAGGGTGCACGGAGGTAGCGGTCTGTTCCTGTGGTGTGAGAGGGCTGCCGAATAGGCCCTCCACCACCCCCACCCCTGAGAACTCGTTCGCCTGAGGAGCCTCCCTGCTGAAGATAATCCCACATACCACTGAGCTGGAGAAGGAGTGCTGATACAGTGACTCGCCGTAGTCACTGCCTTACCTTGACTTTCTGTGAAGCTTAACTCGTTTTGTATTCCACCCTGGACTTTCCGATTGCGGTACCTGGGGATAGTGAGTGCCTGAGCACTAGTCCTTTCCTCACTGCATTCCTGCTGGTTCTGCAGAGTGGAGCACCAGCCCCGCCGGCTTCGCTGGCTGCCCCACCACTTCCGCCACCACCCTTGGTCATCACTCGCTTTTATAGCGATGGTCACGTGGTGCTGAAAAACCTATCAGCCCACTTCTCCATAAGCAGGCTATACAGTTCTGCCACAAGGGGCTTTTCACTATAACTTGCATTAGTCACTCTCCAAATACCAGTAGATCTCACAGCTGCAAACTCCTGCTGTTCCTCTAGGGGATTCCTCCACCTTCCAGACTCTCACTCCCTCTGCCCTTTACCCATGGTCTCTAGCTACCCAGCTCAAGACAACCTACCAGACTCGCTCCTGCTCACCCTCACCCTAATCCCTCCTTCCACACCTTACCTGACACTCTATACTGGGTCCGCTGTCCCTGTGAAGTGTGCTGCATCAGGGCTGCACACCCTCTGAGACATGGCCCCCCTGCTCAGGCTGGCCCGTCAGCCCACAGCCAGGGTCCCCCGGTGCACCCAGTCTCCTACTGCCCCCCCTTCCTGGGGGCGGCTAAGGGGTTAAAGATAGCCCACTTGAACATCCGCAGCCTCCTCCAAAATCATGGGGAGCTAACTGCTTGGGCAGCGTACTACAAGCCTGATATCCTGTGCATTACAGAAACGTGGCTCAAACCTCAAACCCCTGATTCGGCTTGCTCCCTCTTGGGCTACGACATGGCTAGACTTGACAGGGTTGGCAACAAAAGAGGTGGGGGTGTACTTATATACCATAAGGTACACCTAAACATTTCCATAGTGTCGCACCAAACCCAGGGACCCTCACCCTGTGAGTTTCTCCACTCACTTCTCCTACTTGTTAACACCAAGAAGGTGCACATAGTGTGCACATACAACCCTCCCAAGGGGGATTGCAGGGACTCTCGTCACTCCTGGAGCTACTCCGGGAGAAGGTGGGCTCCAGTGAGCTCCTCATACTTGGTGACCTTAACCTTAACTGGCTGGGGCCAAACGCCAAGTTGTGTGAACCAATACTCTCTGGCCTTTCTCTCAGTCAGGTCATCGCGGAACCCACCAGGATCTCCTATCGTGGGGACAAGGGGACGCTCATTGACTGGGTCCTGAGCAACCGGCTTGACAAAATTGTTAAGTCAGGTCTCCTTCCTGACTCCATCTTGGACCACTCACCAGTTTACTGCATATGGGGCTCAAACCCACCCAAGGTTCCCAGCAGAGTGGTATTTATGAGGGACTACTCGAAACTTATAGTCCCAAACTACCTCAAGGACCTGCAGAGAGTTAATTGGACCCACGTCATGGGTACACATGACCTGGTTGCAGCCCTTGACCTCTTCCTTGCGGCATATGCCCCGCTTCAGAATAGGCATGCTCCCCATCCAAGAGGCGTGTCAGAGGCTCGGTCATGAAATTGCTTCACAGTGAGCTCCTATCTCTTATGAAGCGGCGTGACAAGTCCTGGACAAAATACAAGGCATCACGCAACCAAAAAGACCTCCAGGAGTACCGTCAGCTTAGAAACTCCTGCAAGTGGGCAATACGTACTGCAAAAAGCCAATACTGCAGTTCAGCATTGATTGCCACCGCAAGTGACCCAAGATGTTTCTGGAAGAACATAAAAAATCTAGTCGGTGGCTCGACCAAAGCACAAGTTACTGACATGACAATTGGTGAGGCCAACTGCAATAACTCCCAAACCATTGCCTCCTCTTTTAACCGCCTCTTCACGGACCTGCCGGCCGCCACCCCTCCACAGTCTGTTGCCCCAGCTCACACCTGCGGCTCCCCGCCTCCCCATCTGCCCTTCTACCTCAAAAAGATTGCTGTGAGTGAGACCCAGGCTCTCCTTGCCGGTCTTTCTCACCACGCGGGGGTGGGTCAGGATGGCCTGGAACTCAGGCTTCTCAGCCTGGGGGCCCCATACATTGCCAGACCACTTGCCCACATATTCAATGCCTCGCTTATTTCAGGGGTCATCCCCGACATATGGAAAGTTGCCAGGGTTGTCCTCGTCCTGAAAAATGGTGACCCTAAGGACATCAACAATTATCGTCCTATCGCCATACTATCGGCTGCCTGCAAACTTCTGGAAAAAGCTATAGTGTCGCAACTTGCCCACTACCTCCAGGAATACAATGTCCTTTCCCCATGTCAGCATGGCTTTCGTAAAAGCCACAGCACCTCAACGGCACTTGCTGAAGTCACAACCAGAATCAGGACTGCAACCGACCAGGGCAAGTTGATGGGGGCTATATTTGTGGATCTATCCAAAGCCTTTGACCGTGTAGATCATCTCCTCCTCCTCCTCTCCACACTCCAGACCCTTGGCTTCTCCCTCCGTTCCCTTGACTGGTTCACCAGTTACCTTGGGGGCAGGAAGCAACTCATCTGCTTCAACCGTACCCTCTTGCCCCTCCTACCCGTCTACTGTGGGGTACTGCAAGGATCTGTCCTCGGACTGATCCTATTCTCCCTGTTTGCCAATGATTTACCCTCCGTTGCCACAGAAAGGCACCTTACCATGTATGCGGACGACCTGGTCTTATTAGCCAGCACCCCTGATGTTACCAGCATCAATGCCCAACTCAACTCGGACTTCTCTCATATCAGAGCATGGCTTGATGGGCAAAAACTTGCAGTCAACCTTAAGAAAACACAGGCCATGCTCACTGGCACCACGACAAAAATCTCCTCCTGCATAACGCCCCTCAAAATTCATGGTTCCTGCAACTCCCTCCTGCCGACAATTGACTCTGCTAAGTACCTTGGAGTCACTCTCGACCCTCAACTGGACCTCTCCTGGCACATGAAAAGCATATGCAATGCTACCAATGGCAAACTTAGCCTAGCATATAGGGCTGAAGACTGCCTTACCCCAGCTGCCCAGCTGGCCCTAGCCAGGGGGATACTACTGCCCACCCTCTCCTATGGTCTCGTTGCCTTTGCCTCAGTCCCTTCCTCAAGCCTAGCTAAGTGGGACACCACATACAACAACATATGCCGCTTTGCACTCACGGCCCCCTGTCTCACACACCGGTGCACGCTCTACTCCCGACTGAAATGGCTTCCCCCTGGAAAAACATCAGAACTACACGATGGGTAACTTTATTGACAACATAATTCAAACAGCCACTCCTGCCTCGCTCGCCCTTCCCCTGAAACATGCCTCCCCCATCTACCACCTTAGGTCCTGTGCATCCCAGACCCGCCTGGTCCCCAAGACCCGCACCCTCACAGGGGATAGGGCATTTACCTCCCACGCACCCAAGCTGTGGAACTCCCTTCCCCTACAAGTTCGTGCTTCCCCCTCCCACTTCACCTTCAAAACCTCCCTTTGGAGCTTCCTGAAATCTGCTGCGACCTGCCTGTGTGCCGCCTAATGCCCAGCCCCACAGCCCACCGACCTACCTGCTATGGTACCCCAGCTAGACTCTGTCCCCCTCGCCACCTCGGTGATGCACTTTACTAGTGGGTATGTGATTTATTGTTTCTTATTCAACCTAGGGGAGGTCTTATACCACCTTGTTGCACCCGGGCCTGTATGTTGGAAATCTGACCCTCTGTGTTTGTTGATATGTAATTCCGTTGCTTTGTTCTACTGCCTTAATAATCCCTGATGTTTTATCCCACTGTTGGAGTATGCTGCTCCAGGTTGTAATGTTGACTATGTATTTCTCATATGTAATACCTTGTAATTCTCCTGGGTCACACCTGAAAATAGGCACTTGCTGTCTAGCGTGCTTACCCGGTTACCAAAAGCAAATAAATAAATGGCATTCCCTCGACTGAGCTTCAGCTTTTTAAGGGCACAAGGCAGGGCTGTCCCCTCTCCCCCTTGCTGTTCGCCATGGCAATTGAGCCTCTGGCATGTAGGGTGAGGGACAGTGGGGTAATTCAGGGTATAAAGGTGCAAAATGGTTCCCTGCATCACATATCTTTATATGCTGATGACCTAATATTTTATTTAACCAACCCGGAGGTCTCTGTACCCACTCTTTTGGAGGTGGTGCAGGAGTTTGCCACATTCTCTGGCTATAAACTTAATCTATGCAAATCCAAGATTATGTACTTGGACAAGGAGACTAATTATCGGGGTAAGACCACTTGGGGGTTGTGGGCTGTGGGCCATGACCTTACTTATCTAGGAATAAAAGTGGGAAGACTTAAAAGAACTGTATGGGTTAAATTACTCCCCAATTATAAAACGAGTACGGGAAGATATGGCTAGGTGGAATGGGCTCCCCATATCATGGCTTGGGAGGATTAACCTTATAAAAATGAATATACTCCCCAGCTTGTTATACATAATGCAGATGGTACCATTCAGCCCATCGAAGAAAGATCTGAAGCATCTGGATAGGATTCACTAACTTTATCTGGAAAGGGGGTAAACCAAGGATAGCATTGAATAGACTTAAGGCATCGAAATTTAAGGGAGACATGGAGTTCCCGGATATGCGAGGGTACTTCCTCTCGGTACAATTTAGATAGATACACAATTTGGTGTCGTGGGGGGAGGCAGCAGCCTGACTGGACTTAGAACAAGAGGGCTGTCTGGGCCATCTTACAGCCTATCTGGCACCTGGGGGAGATGGGGCTTATGCCAGGTTATCCTGTCCTAACCCTATGGTAACTGCAGTCCTGGAGGCCTGGAAGAGTTTTAAGAAGAGAGGGAATGTGACAGGGAACAATACTCTACTAGTACCCATAGCAAGAAACCCGGAATTTCTCCCAGGATGGGAGGATGTAGGATTTGCTACCTGAGAAGTCAATGGGATCAAGTGTCTGGGTGATTTATGGGGGAAAGAAGTTGCCTTTACATTTGAGACTATTAAGAGGAGCCTTCACCTACCAAATTCACACATGTACCGTTATCTACAAGTCAGGCACTATGGGGAAAAAGTGATGGCGCAGGCATCGAGGGGGGAGACAATAATACAGATGGAAGGAGTAATCAGAGGGGCCTGTACCAATGAGAAAGGCTTGATTGGGAGAGTAGCAAAATTGGACAGGGAACACTTTGGGGAACCAGCTCAGCCTAGCAGGAGTAGGTGGGAGAGGGACCTTAACTGTGTTCTCGACAATGAAATGTGGTAACAGATAGTATCCTCTCACATGGGCCTTTTAACCTGCAACAAACTCAAAGAGGCACAGTATAGGTTCCTCCATTATCTCTTTTACCCCCCCCCCGTAAGGGTTAACAAATATCACCCTGAGATCTCACCTATGTGTGGTAGGTGCCTGACTGAAGGGGGTACCTACCTACACTATTTTTGGGAGTGTAAAGTAATCCAAAGCTACTGGGAACAGGTAAGGAAAGAAATTAGTAGAATGTGGGGCCAGCAATTAGAAATGTCCCCGATTTCGCTTTTATTTGGATTGGGAAGGGATGGGAGGGGGGACTGATTCTTGCATCCCAGATGGGTGAAGGTGCTGCTCATTTTGGCCCGACAAATTCTATTAAACACCTGGGTCTCATGCACAGTACCCACAACCCACATGTGGAGAAATCTGATGCTATCCACATTAGCAATAGAGCGACTAACATTTGCACTGAAGGGGAAGACAGACTTGTTCTCCAGAATGTGGACACAACTTATAGCAGCCCTCTCCCCAGCAGATGTACTAATTTCTCTGAAGAGCTTGAGGGATTAGTATAATTCTCTAGGTTCTAGGATGAAAACCTCTCACCACTCACAGCTGTATTGTACTAAAAGAGGTTTTTATTGTCATAATGACATGCATTAATTACTAGCTAATATTGCTTTGCTTCAAATATGAACTGGGTTGCACTGTTAATGTTTAGATTTTTACTTTATTCTTCTGTTATATGGTTCAGAGTGTTATTTACTCTACCACTAACTGATAAACCAGTTCCATTCTAAGTGGACAATTAATATTGTAGGTGGGTTGGTCAAACCCTGGATCAAGTGACCAGCAAGAAAGACTGATATTCATGGACTGGAATTTTAGCTTACATGTTACTCTAATGTTGTGCATGTGAAGAGTATATGTATTCAGTTTCACACGATTTTTTTAAGTCTAAAAGATAAAAACAATAAAAATATTATACAAAAAAAAAAAGAAAATGGGTTGCGAGGCCAAATGCTTTCCCTTTCCATCTGATATGTATGCTGATACTGCTGCTAAGTGCACCTTTAAAGTTGAAGGTTGTAGGCCTAACGACTGTAAATGTACTAGGTATTGCAGAATTATAGGCAACCCTGTCTCTATTGTTTTGTTTTTTTATGAGGTTCAGACATCTACATAGGGAGGTTTATGCTTCTGATATTTATGATTATCAGTGTGTAACTTCCCCTCTTTTTGAGCATCAGCATGACCTCCTACACTACACTAAGCTATTGATCCAGGAAGATGTAAGAGCTATTTAACCTTGACGAAGTTTTATCTTAAAAGATACCTAAACAACATTTTGACATCAAACTATTCAAAAATCTGACTCTGTAGGTGACTAAAGGAAAGGCTGCTGTATTCATTAATGCTAAGGCTACATTTACATAATTTACCTAAATGTGGTTCCACAGCATTTGAAAATTGTAAAATCAGCCTTCCAATTTCAAAAAAACTGTCTTACCTGCTTTCTAAAATGGCAGCCAAATCTGTTATGTGATGACATCATTGGAGCCAAAGTCAGAGAGATATATGGCTCTCTATAGTGCTAACTAGTTCTTATTTCTCTTTGTATAGAATTGTTTCACCCAAATGGTCAAAACCATGTGCATTATTTTATATAATACACATGTTAGGCTATGGTTCTGTTCATTTTGTTTAACATGATGAAAATGTGTTTTAATCCAACTGACTTTCTCTGTGGCAAACCACAGTGCAGTACAAATTTTGAATAACCTGGTGGTCTAGTGGTTATGGTGGATCCAGGATGTTACAATGGGGGTGCTGGGGTGGTGTGCATGCTTAATATGCACTTTTTAACATTTTTATTAAACCTTTATATGTTCTGCTATTATTCTTTTCAAGTACATTTTTGGCAGAACCTACAAATGTAATCCATAGCTTGAATGTAAACATTTGTACAATCAATAAATCAGACTTCTTTAACAAAGTGAAATACAGCAGCAGTAAGCAAGTACATTACTATGGTGGGGGGGAGGGTTCAGCCACACCCTTCACCACCCCCTAGAGCCACCACTATTTTGTAGAAAAGTTCTTGTGCAGTCCAATGTTAGAGTTCATACTTTCTTGAAACTCAAATATATGCTTGTCTCATCTTCTTTTTCCATGGGAAATAGAAATAAGAAGAAGAATCAGAATTTATGTAGTAGTTTTCATACACATTGCATCCCAAAGTGCTTTACAAGCAATATTAGACTGGTAGTGAAGTGACTGAACATGTAGTGGCAGCCATTTCATACAGTAATATCTACACAAAGCCTTGGGCAATTGCATGAACTGGTTTTATAGGAAGGGGAATGTTGGCCAGGACAATGGGGTCAGGTAGTGATCAAGGTGCTGGCAGCCCCACATCTCATTTCTCACAGTAATCTGCTCATATTTCTCTCCTTCTGCCTTTTTCCTTCCCTGAATACAGCAGTGCCTTGCAAGAGTGGCCTTCTCAGTCCCCCTCTGGTATTCATTCTTCACTATTCCTCCTCACACCGAAAACTGGTGAGCTCATCACCCTTCTGCATCATGAATGTAAGTAGTACAGTCCCCGTTTTATTTTGACGTATTAAATATAAACATATCTTTCCAGTAAGTCAGGCTCATAGCAGCAGGGAACAAGGGGAATGATTGGCTTTCCTAGTCTCAAAAGATCTAGGCAACCTTTGATTAGGCACTATTAAATTATGGGTACGTACATCATTATGCATGTCATTTAATAGTGCCTAATCATAGGTGGCTTAGATCTTATATGGGTAGGAAAGCCTATTGTTCCACATGTGCCATGCTGCTATCAGCCTGGCTTACCAGAAGATCATGTTTATTATTAATATGTAAATATAACATGGGAGACTGTACTAAACACATTCGTGATGTGGAAGGGTAGTGAACTCACCAGTTTTTGGTGTGAAAAGCGGGTGAGAAGAATGAATGCCAGAGAGGGACTGAAGAGGCCATTCCAGCAGGGTACAGCTATATTCAGGTTAGCTGAAGACATGAAGGAGGACGCTGAGCAGATCACTGTGAGATCTGAAATGTGGGGCTGCCAGCATCGTGATCACTACCTGACTGTGGATGAAAGTAGCCAGCAATGACAAATACTCAGAATGGCAGGGCTGCACCTAAACTGTTACTTGAATTCAGTGTAGGGAGCTTACCCTCGGGTGGGGGGATGTTGATGTTTGTTAGGACAGTATTGAGGGAGTTGTGTATAGCTCATTCAATATTTGGAAGGGTGGTAGCCAGCCAACTCACATTGTGGAGTAGAGCACAGAAAAGTACTGGAGAAGAATTGCTGAGAACTGTCTTGCAGGGTTCTGCAGATCACAGGTAAAGGAGTAGACTGACACTGGAAGTCAGGTGGATTCACTCAAAGTATTAGTATTCCTCTCCTGCTAATAACATTGTTATCCATTGTAAGTGCAGCCCTTATAAGGGCATTGCAGCAGTTTTTCTGGTGGGTCATGATGCTTATTGCTTGGCCCTCCAGGAAGACCTAGTTGTTGGTTAATGAGGTGGAAAAAAACCACAGCAGGGAACTGTACGTACTACCTTCACTGTGCAGAAGGGTGGTGATCCACTCTGTTTACTGTGGGAGAAGAAGTTAAACATTGAGACTGTGGACTGGAGAGTGATTTGGGAGCCATTTTTAACAGTGCTAGCTGATGATACGTATCAGTATAGGTGTGCAAAACCCTCTGAAGTTCAAGATTACAATCTGAGGTGTGATAATTCTCCTCATGAGACCTCAAGCTCATATGCGGCCCCAGGCAGTACTAAGGACAGGGTATGGATGGTGGGATGTGCAACGGAAGGCAGGCTAGGTGCAGGGGGTTGACATGGAAAAAGAAAGTCTTATTTGTGGATTAACAAGAGAGCATGAACTTTGGAACTGAACAAGACAGGTATTTTGCTGTGTGACCCTGAGCAAGTCATTAAACTTCCTTGTGCTCCCAGGCCACACCTGTAAACAAGCTTTCAACTTAGTGCATCTCTCCTGGTTAACAAAAAACAAAAACAAAATTCAGTGCATCATATCAGGTATTTGAAGTGTTGTACTGTAATGCAGTTTGCCAAAGAAAAAGTCAGCTGGATTGCAAAACATTTTCCGCAAGTTAAAGTAAACAAAATGAACAAAATCATAGCCTAACATGTGTACTGATCAAAATAATCCACAAATTAATACATGGCATTGATCATTCTGGTACAACAATTCAAAATAAAGAGGGAAAGAAGAACTAGTTAGCATTATAGATATATATGCGGATCTCTGTCTCTGGCTCCTATGATGTCATCATGACTCATCACTTAACACACTTGGCAGACATCTTAGGGAGAAACCAAGACTGTTTTTTGTAAGTGAAAGGCTGATGTTTACATTTTTCAAAAGCCATGAAACTGCATTTATGTTATTTACATAAATGCAGTTTTAGCATGAATGTAAACAGCAGCCTTTTCTTTACCTCGATATAAAGCCAGATTTTGGAATTTGCAGTTTTAAAAAACTGCTTGTTTAGGTACCCTTTAAATGAACGTAGAAACATAGAAGTTGATGGCAGATAAGGACCGCAAGGCCCATCCAGTCTGCCAATTTCTTTTTCTACCTTATAAATGTGCCATCGGCCTTTGCTCTGTCAGTGGCCTATCTAGTCATACTCATCTGTATTGCTCCTTTATGCCTATCCCATGCCTGTTTGAAGCCCTGCACTGTATTCATAGCCACCACTTCCTGAGGTAGGCCGTTCCATGCATCCACCACCCTTTCTGTGAAAAAGAATTTCCTCACATTCCCCCTTAATCGGCCTCCCTCTTATCTCATGCTGTGTCCTCTTGTCCTGCTATTTTCTTATATTTAAACATGTTAGACTCTTTCACCTTGTTAATGCCCTTAAGGTGTTTGAATGTTTTGATCATTTCACCTCTCTCCCTCCTTTGCTCAAGGGTATACATATTGAGCTCCATTCATCTGTCCTCATGTGTCTTCTGATGCAGTCCCTGCACCATTTTGGTTGCCCTTCTCTGGACTGCCTCAATTTGGTTAATGTCCTTGTAAAGGTGTGGCCTCCAGTACTGCATGCGGTACTCCAGATGGGGCCTAACCAGAATCTTGTAAAGAGGGATTATTACCTCCCTCTTACGACTTGTGATACCCCTACTAATACACCCTAACATCCCCTTAGCCTTACTTACTGCTTTAGAGGTCTGCTTGGATGATTTCAGGTCATCGGTGATGATGATGCCCAAGTCTCTTTCTTCCTTTGTGACTGCCAGCAACTCCCCTCCCAGCCTATAGGTGGCTTCAGGGTTTCTCTTCCCTATGTGCATGATCTTGCACTTCTTTGCATTAAATCCCAGTTGCCACTCTTCTGACCAATTTGCTAGTTTATCCAGATCTCTTCTCATTCTGCCCACCCCATCTGGATCATCTACTCTGTTGCAGATCTTGGTGTCATCTGCAAGCAGACAAGCCTTACCCTCTAGTCCATCTGCAATGGCACTAATGAAGATATTGAAGAGGACTGGCCCCAGGACTGATCCCTGAGGTACCCCACTTGTGACTTGCATCTCTACTGACTGTATGCCATTTACCACCACTCTCTGTTTTCTGCCTGTCAACCAGTTTGCCACCCAGTTGACCAACTTCTGACCCACCCCGAGTCTACCCAGCTTATTTATCAATCTTCTATATGGAACAGTGTCGAAAGCTTTGCTGAAGTCAAGGTAGGCGACATCAACTGCTCCCCCTTGGTCCACCACTCTGGTTACCGAGTCAAAGAAATCTATGAGATTAGTTTGACAGGACCTTCCTTTTGTAAACCCATGCTGTCTTGGATCCTGTGCCCTATGGATTCCAGGTGTTGCACTATCCTTTCCTTAAGGAGTGCCTCCATAATCTTGCCCACTACTGAGGTAAGACTGACTGGTCTGTAGTTCCCTGCCTCCTCCCTGCTCCACTCTTGTGGAGCGGGATCACATGAGCCCTCCTCCAGTCTCCTGGGACCTCTCCCGTGCTCAGAGACTCACTAAACAGTTCTGCTAATGGCTCTGCTAGTTCCACCTTTAGCTCCTTAAGTACACTGGGATGTATGCCATCAGGTCCCATTACCTTATCCACCCTGAGCTTAGCAAGCTCTTGTAGGACCCTTCTTTGTGAAGGGAGTAGTGCTCACCTTCCTCCCCACTGTGTCCATGGTGCTGAGCTGTGGGCCCTGCCCTACCTTCTCTTCAGTAAATACTGAGCAAAAGTATCTATTTAGGATAGATGCTTTTACAGGGTCCTCCTCCTCACACGCCCCCTTTTCTCCTTTGAGCTTAGCAATACCCTCTGGACTTTCTCCTTTCACTAATGTATCTATAGCAAGTCTTGTCACCTTCTTTACTGTTCGTGCTAGTGTTTCCTCAGTTTGGGACTTTGCCTGCCTTACTGCCTTCCCTGCTTCCCTTAGGACAGTTTGGTATGCCTCCCTATCTTCATCCCGCTGTGTTCCCTTATATTTCCTGAAGGCCAGCCTTTTGGCTCTGATCTTTTCTGCTACTGTATTTGAGAACCAAAGTGGTTTCCTTCTTTTTTTGCACTTCCTTTTCTATCTAACACAATGGGATGTTGCTTCAAGTATTGCATCTTTAATGCTTGCCCACTTTGCCTGTACCTCTGCACCTGTGTTTCTTTTTGCCAGGGCTAGCTTAACTCTGTTGGCCATCTTATCAAAGTCAGCTCCTCTGAAGTCCCATATTGTTGCCTTGGAATGGGATGATTCAGATGTAGTGGCCAAATTGAACCATACCATGTGATGGTCACTGGCCCCTGGGTGACCTTCTACCTGGAGATCTGTGATCCCTTACCTGTTAGTCAGTACTAGATCTAGGATAGCCCTGTCTCTTGTGGGTTGTTGTACCAGTTGTTTGAGGCCCTCCCCCTGCAGGGAATCCACCATGTGTCTAGTTCTGGCAGATGTTCCTGCTGGTATTTTACATTTTAACTAATACCAGTTTTACAAAAGTTGTTCCTTTTTTTTTAATCTAAATAATGCCTTTTTGAATTTGAGCACAAAACAGTTTCCAGATTTTGCCAAAAGTTTTGCCCTTCCCTATCTTCAAGAAGTGACAATGCTCCAATCTCATTGCATCTACCATAAAGTTGACCCGTGTTGTAAAGCATGGTGGAGTCGGATCTTTCCACTTCAATAATATACATTTTTTCACTACAGTCATTGCCAAAACCAGAAGGTTTTTTTGTGATTGATCTAAAACTAAACTTTAGGTAGGAGGGTAAGTTTAGGGGAGAGCCAGATATGTTTATTTATAGATTTTTTTTAATATAGTTGTGATTTTTGACCAGAAATTGGAAAGATAAGGGCAATGATGGATCAAATGTATCAAAGTTCAAGTGGTTTGGGCACATCTAGGACACCTATCTGAAATTGTTTGATTTATTTTATGCAATTTATACGGTGTATAATAAACTGTATGAAAAGTATTAAATTGGATTTGTTGCAGTTTGGAGGATTGTAGGTTATCATTACATTTGAGAATGATCACTGTCCAGTATTCTTAAACTTCTTGTATAATTTCACTGCCGAGATCTTGTTCTCATTTTTTTTTTTAAGAGTCATAATTTCTTTTGAATAGCCTGTAAAACAAGAGGTGTACAATTCTGAGATTAAGCTCTTGTTCTCTTTTTGGAGGACAAGAGCATCTAACAGGGAGGCAGACTTTAAAATCAGGTCCCGGTTTGTTTTCTTTCTGTAGTTTTTTTATTTGTAAATAGCCAAAATAATGCTTGTCTGAGATTTTGTATTGGGATTTTAATTGGTTAAAAGATTTAAATTGATCCTTAGAAAAAAGCTGACCGCATTCAGTAAGTCCTAATGCAAACTATTCTTTATAGGTTTTGCTGTTAATGGAAGTTAATGGAATATCAGTTGGGGGTGAGGATATAGCATGCACCAAGCAGGAAAGGGATCTTGGGGTTATCATCTCTGATGACCTCAAGGCAGGGAAACAGTGTGACAAGGCAGCAGGTAAAGCAAATAGGATTCTGGGATGCATAGGCAGGGGCATCACCAGCAGGAAATGGGAGGTCATAATTCCACTATACAAGACACTAGTGAGGCCCCACCTGGAGTACACTGTACAGTTCTGATACCTTACCTACATAAGGACATAGACAGGGTAGAGAAGGTTCAGAGGAGGGCAACAAAGATGGTGCATGGTTTGCATCACAAGTCCTATGAGGACAGGTTGAAGGAACTGAACATGTACTCCCTGGAGGAGAGGAGGAGAGAGGGATATGATAGAGACATACAAGTATCTTACAGGGAGGAACAGGGTGCAGGAATACACTATTTTAAGCGAAAAAGATGTTCCAGGACTAGAGGGCGGGATGAAGTTGGAGGAGGACATTCAGAGGAAACGTGAGGAAGACTTTCTTCACAGAACAGGTGGTGGACAAGGGAACACCCTGCCAGAGGAAGTGGTGGGGGCTGAAACAATCACGGGATTTAAGAATGCATGGGATAGACATAAAGGAATTCTGGAGGTCAGGGGTAAGGGGCAACAGACTTCTTGGAAAACATAAACTGAACTTACAAGCTCAAATGGGCAGACTGGGTGGGCCATAGGCCCTTATATGCTGACACTGTCTATGTATCTATGTAACTATAGTTCATATAGATCGGGGTGAATTGTGTAACCCTAATTTGCTATGAAGTTCATACCACCTCTTAATAGTTATTTGTGTTATTACATTTCCCACCTTAGGAGTTTTTTTGGTTTTTTTATAAGATCCAGAAAATAGTAAATTAATTAGTTTCATGTAGATATATTCATTGAGTTCCATTTGAATGCTTTTTAATGACTGATGTGAAGTTCTTAACCAATACCATATCGGGGCTATTTGGGCCACCAAGTAATAGGTATAAAAATCAGGTAAGGACAGGCTGCCTTTTTCTTTAGGAAGAATAACTTTGTCATAGGAGATTCTGGGTCTTTTATTTTTCCATAAAAAGTTAGTAATCATGTAACCCCCTTGTCACCCGGAGTTACTAGAATCCCATTTAGATCTAGCGGCAGGCAGGGAAGGGCAGCTTGTGAGACACCAGTTAAATGGGTTTCACACTGTCTCACTCTGTCCTTAGTCTCAGCTGAGCTGGAGGGATGACATCATATAGAATTCTCGCAGCAGCATAAGCCACAGTGTAATGTTGCAGCTGGGAGTTAGGTTAGAATGTTGGGGTTTTCAAAGTCAGTAGTCAGTCAGTAGTAGTCTTGAGCAGTCTGTAGTGGAGGGAGGAGGTGCACTGCAGTTGGCAGTCCCTCAGAGCCCCCAGCTCTGTACAGAGCTACCACAGAAGAGGGTGCATGTTCTCGCCCTAGAGAAGGACATAGAAGAATACTTGCTGAAGTGGTTGAGACCGTTCCCCAGTTTTCCAGGACCCCATCCCTGAGAGAGGGATGGGTGGGAACAAGACCAGCTCTTCAGGGGAAATTCCCCTGGCTCTGCTGGAGGAACAAAAGCTGCCTGAGAAGAAGATTTGTGCTGAGGCACCAGAAGTATGTTTTTTTCCTGAGAGAGAAAAAAACAGTGGACACCTGCGAACCATGGTGAGTCTGCTCTGCCAGAGAGCCTATGTTTTCACAGAGACTGTTGTGTTAAGTATCTGCTACTGTGGGTCAGGAAAGGACAGCCAAGTACAGTACTTAAGTTATGTGTATGACTTGAGATGCATCTAATCAGTGGGGGTCTACAGGGATGGACATAGCCACTTAAAGAATGTTGCAAGTCAGGACACCAGTTACTAGAGACAGTAGATTGTTAAATGTGACATACATTTTGAGATAGCATTCTACAACCAGAGAGTTTCAAAGGAAAGGTGTTGCCTCCAAATGAATGGCCGGGTATGGATTTGGGAACAAGAGGTGGGAGACCCCCCCCCCCATCTGGAGTAACCAGATTTACCTCCACGGATTCACTTTGGGCACCTATAGCTTTCTCCCAGGCACTTGGCCAGTGTCTGCAGAAAGTACCCAGACATGGGATTAAGATGTGTGTTTTCCCTTAGAGCTTGGAAGTGCTCATGGGTGGTAGAGGGAGCCACCAGCAGAAGTGTCCATGCCATATGGAAGAGTGTACCAGTGCTGGCCGAGGGCCATGCCAGGGAATCCAGAATAGAGACAGTACCAGTTTGGGCTGAGAGACCAGTGTGTTCAGAACCTTAGGGTAAAAGTTGTTGTGGTGAGGAAGAAGATGTGTTCTGACCTCTATAGTTCTGTACAACCAGTGAGTGTAGCCCCGTGGGGGTCCATGCTGCTTTGTATTCCTGTGTGTAAGTGAATAAAAGCCCGACTTTAGAAACCCACTCTTGGTTTGGACATTCACAGTTCTTGCTTCCTGTGTCTAGAGTTACTAGGGTGCCCCTGTCCAGAAGTACAAACCTAGCCCTGATGCCAGGCTACTGTTTTCTCCCGGAACCCAGGCTCACCAGTTAATGGGTTATAAAAATGGAGGCACCGGGCCCTAAATGACACCAAAGCCCTTTATACCGACACCTGGTTACAATCAGCTTTCTCAATTTATTGAAAAACTGGGTCAGTACAGAAATAGGTAGGGCCTGGAAGAAATATAATAGTTTCAGAAGTGTCTACATTTTTATAATATTGTTTCTTCCAATTAGGGTTAAAGGTAGGTGCTGTCATTTATTGAGGTCTTGCTTCGTTGTTTGCTAAGTTAGTAGGAAACAGTGTCTCTGTTTGAGGGGGTAATAGTCACACCCAAATATCTAAAGGAATTAACTATTGGGCAAGGGCAATTATTAGGTAAAATAATATTTGTTTTTTGATCTAATTTAATTATCAGAGATTTTTGCCAATTAATCTTGTAACCAGAGCATTCCCCAAACCAATTTGTAAGTTGGATAAATGCATCTATTGATTTCTGGGAATCTGTCAAATAGAGAAGAGCATCATCTGCATAGAGGCTTAGTTTATGCTCTATACAGTTACAAAGAATTCCTGAGATTTCATAATTGTTTCTAATTCGTTGAGCCAAGGGTTCCATTTCTAGAGTGAATAGCAGGGAGGACAATGGGCAGCCCTGTCTTGTGCCTCTAGTGAGTTCTCTGGAGTTTGAAACTATATTGTTAGTTTTGATTTTTGCAGTAGGATAATGGTACAAAGCTTTAATCCAGTTTAGGAAGACCTTGCCAAAATTAATTTTGTTAAGTGTTTGAAATATAAAATCCCACTCAACTCGATCAAAAGCCTTTTCTACATCGACTGTGAGCAATAATGATCCAGGAGTGGTAGAATTAGTTATTATATTTAATGTGCGTCTTAAGTTTTCATTAATTCTTCTACCCTTAATAAACCCGTTTTGGTCTTGATCAATTAGGTAAGGCATTACTTCTCCAGTCTGTTTGTTAATATTTTAGCTAATATTTTGTAGTCTGTATTGAGCAGAGATGTAGGTCTGTAAGACTGGGTTAACGAAGGATCTTTCCCCTGCTTATGAAATAATACTAGATATGCTTCTGAAAAAGATGAGAGGATGTTAGAAGAGGTACTCATTTTATTAAAAAGTGTTTTTTTAGTACCGGTGAACCCAGTCTCTATTGGGTTTACTTTTCTGAAGACACACCAGTAAGAAAACCTTTTCCTCAGAGGAATATGCTTTCCTGGTAGCAGGTTTCCTTGAAACCCTAAGCACCTTCAGGACTTCCTCTGAGAGATCCAATCTAGAGAATTCTAACTCCTCAAGAACCATGTCTTCAGGCGTAGGATCCTGGGGTTTGGAAATGTTTGAGACAAAGTCAACAGATTGTGACTGAGTGGCAGGCTGACTGGATTCTTGTCAGACAGGACCAGGAGCATAGAGTACCAGGCCTGTCTGGCCCAGTCTGGAGCCATCAGGATCATTGTTTCAGGTTCCCTCCTCAGTTTCAGGAGTACTTTCTTTTTTTCATTTATTTATTTTTTATTGAGGGAAGCACAATATGAACAAGATATCTCATTACACTTAATAATCACAGAAGCATTAAATTATGTGATGTACAAACACCGTAAAGGAGTAACGAGCAAATTCTTCAGTCACTAGCATCAGTCTCTTCTTTTAGAAGTGATTGGATATAACAATTCCTGTCACCTATCTATATTAAAATATTGTACACATTTCACAGAAGGGTGATGAGCTCTCCCACAGTCATTTAGGGTGGGTTAATATGTCCCCGGAGCGTCATTCGTATATTGAGACAAGCGATCAGGATTTTAGTCTCTATATTTCTCCATGCCCCCTCCCCCCCAATGTTTTATTATTCGATTAGATAATTTTATCGATTTTATGGAACAAATTCCAGATCGATCATAACCGTATAGTGAATCCATCATTGCCATTTCTCCCTAAAGGTTATTTGTTTGTTATGTATGGCTGCTGTTAATGCTTCCAATTTGTAGATCTCTTGAACTATTTGGTGCCATTCTGACACTAATGGAGTGTTGGGTGTTAACCATTTGCAAGTTTCAGGAATACTTTCTGAAAGAGTGGGAATGGTAGGAAGGCATACAGAAACTTTCATGTCCAGTTCAGTACCAGGACACCTTCTGGGACTGTCCTTCTGGCTGGTGGACTGCAATAAAACTGCGAGATTTGGCAGTTCTCCCAAGATGCGAACAAGTCTATATTGGGGGGGTGCCCCACCTTCTGAACACCGTGGCCAGAACCAGTTAATTTAAGGTTCATTCGTGATTTCACTGGCTAAGTCTGCTTAGGAAATCTGCCAGGACATCGTCTTTGCGTGGCAGATGCACTGCATATATATTTGTTTCAAAGGAATATGCCAGGTCCCAGATCCTCATTGCCTCTGTACAGAGTTTTGAGGATCTTTTCCCTTCCTGCTTGATTATGTAGTAAAGTGTTGTGGTGTCTGTCTTGATTTGGGCAGACTGACCCTGTAGCTGGGAGGAGAAAGACTGCACTGCCAGCAGTACTGCTCTGAGCTCCAGGAGGTTGATGTGTTCTAGTGACTTCTGTGGTCTTCATGTGCCTATCACTGTGAGGTCATGCAGGTGGGTGCTCTACACCGGGGGTGAGACATTTGTGCTAAGAATACTTGTTGGTGATTGCTGAAAGAAGGGAATGCCCTCTCTGACATTGTTTTCTTCCTTATACTGCTGTAATGATTTCACTAGTGCTTTTGTCACACTCACTGGCACTAGCTTTGAAAGCAGATCCCATATTTGAGACCAGTGGTCTGTTAAGTGGTACTGGATATGTCTCATTTGGACCCTGGCCCATGGAACCACAACTGTGGATGTGGCCATGTGCCCTAGTAGCTGCAGGAAGTCTCCTGCAGGTCTTGGCTGATCTGCTACGAAATACTTTACTGCTGCTAATGTCTATCAAAGCTGTAACTCTGGCCTGCGGGAGGAAAGCTTTTCCATGCAGGGTGTTTAAGTTCTGCTCCTATAAGGCCCAGTACTGCAGGCTCTAGCTGGGACTTCTGCAGGTTTATCAAGAATCCCAGGTTCTCCAAGTTGCTTTGTACTAAATGAACTGAGAACTGTAGGCATACAGCTCATTAGATCTGTTTTGCTGCACATAAGTTATTGCTAATAGTATTAGTAAGAAACGCACAGCATGTTATGGCTTTTATTAGAGGGATTAGAACAAAGGAGTATTAGCCTAGGCCTTTCTTTCAGTTTCCTTCAGCTAGATTGTCAGCTTCCTAACCACACACACACACACACACACACACTCACACTCACACACACGGCCTAACTCAGGAATGGGAATTTACCAGAATTGCAAAAACATGCTGTTCATGAGAACTTTGCTGTTTTCCACATGCCAGAGTTATCTATCCCTGGGAGAGGCAAGCAGGGTTGCTTAGTTACCTGTACTGAAAAAGGGAAGGGCTTAGTATCCAAGGCTAGCATGTGAGAGGCATCTCACATGTCATGGAACTACAGGCAGTCCTTGGAAATGTTTTGCTGAGATGCCTTAGTTTCATGAGGGTCCTTGTATGTTGTCAAACACGAAGCTGGGTATAAGTATAGGTCCGAGAGAGTTAGGGATTTGAGATGCAGATACCATCTTGAGAAGACCTCTCCCTGCTGCCCATCTCCCAGGGAAGGTAATCTAGGCCTATTATCTACCTCTGTAAACTAACTGCTACATAGTCTGAGACTATTAGATTATGCTATGCTTTGTACAGAGAATAATGCATATGTAGGGAGTTGATATGGAGTTTTTTCACACACCCAAGTTGTGTGATAATATGTAAACCTCGAGAGTGAAGCTCGAGAGGTTTTACTATTATCACACAATGAGGGTGTGTGAAAAAACTCCATTTCTACCCCCTACATATGTTTTATTTTTTATAATAACTGGCACTAAAAAAAAAATTCCATAGAAGAATTACCACTCATACTTCCTTACTAATAGGCACACCCCCACGCTATTGAAGGACTGACATCACATAATGTGCTAGCGTGGGGGCTTGCCTACTAGCAAGGAAGTGTGAGTGTTTTGCCCGCGGGTCTCCGTGTTGGTTTTACGAAATAAATAAATGCTGCACACATACAGATCTCTAAACCGGAGGGTAAGTTACAGAATTCATTTAAAATGATTACACTTTCTCATTTGGATCTGTAAGTTATGGAGGTCATGCTATGAGTCTGAATCTGTTTACTCTGGAATGCGAGTGCTGCAGGCTTCTTGGCGTGAGACTGTAAAAGTCGTATCAACCCGCAGGTTGATACGACTTTTTTCATATCAACCTCTGGGTTGATATGACTTTTTACAGTACTCGAAAACGGGTTGATAAGAGGGATCACCAGTTATTATATTGTTATACTGTATATACTGTTATACTGCCTGACTGCATAACAAAGGAAACTTGTAACAATTACCTGAGTCCCATGTGATCATTTTGTGATTATTCCACCAAACACCAGTCTCCTTACAGCTCCTTGACTTTTGTTCTATTTTCCCTGACACTAGTCAATCATCCAGGTAGGGGAAAACCACCACACCTTGTTTTCTCAGATGTGTTGCTACCACGGCCAAACACTTTGTGAAAACCATTGGCGATGAGGTGAGGGTAAAAGGCAGAGCTGTGAACTGGTATTTGCAGTTCCCCATCTTGAATCTGAAATATTTTCTGTGGGACGGCCTGATTGGGATACGAAAATAAGCATCTTTCAGATCCAGGGATCCCAGAAAATTACCTTCCTGCAGAGATGATATCACTGTCCTTAATGTGACCATCTTGAATTTTTCTTTTTCAAATGTTTGTTAAGAAACCTGAGATCTAAGTGGGTCAGAAAATATCCTGAGAATAGGCTCCTGCCCCGCTGAGATGCAAAGACTTTTTCTATGGCTTCTGATAGGAACAGATTTTTTACTTCCAGTTCCAGCAAACTTCTTTCTGTGTGAGAGTGATCTGGGAAACTTCTGTGTTTGTGCAGGTTTGAAAAGTGTTTGAACTGCAGACAAAACCCCCGGCCCACTACTTTAAGCACCCACTTGTCTGTGGTAATGCTCACCCATTCCTGGAAGTAGTGTGCCAGTCTTCCTCCCACTGACAATGGCTGGGCAACATAGGCAAAACTGTCAGGGGTTTTGTTTTAGCTGTGGCTTAGGGGCTGGAGCTGCAGCATTATGCCTGGAAGCCCTTTTTCCCCCCTTCCCCTACAGTAACCTCTTTGTGATTGTTACTCACAGGAAGCTAAGAGACATAGGCACTGGGGAGGTATCCCGTGCCTCTGCCTTCTCTTCCGTAGGACCTCTAAGAGATACAGTTCTCATTCTCATTACTTTTGAAAGTAGGTCATCCACTTTTTTTCATGTAGGCCTCTGTTTTGTCACTAAGTAATGTATTTCCCTCAAAGGAGAAATCCATGGCCTTGTTTTGAGTATCCTGAGAAAGAATGGTCATCCTAAGCCAGGAAAACCCTTCTTAAGGACGCTGCATGAGATAAGGCAGCAGTGTCATTAGTGTTCACCACAGTGTGGAAATGACATTTACTGGCATCCAGGGCTGATCTTGCTGTGGTAGCCAGGTTCTGTACCAATTCATTATCCGCTCTTTCTGCCAGTGCCAGAATTGTGTTCCGAAGCACTTTCTGGTACTGTGCTATAATGTATATGCGGAATATGCTGCCTGCCTTATAAGCAAGGAAGCTGTTGCATAAACTTTTTGGGCCACACTCTCCAGTTTTGAGAGTCCTTTTCAGGGGGCTGCATGGATAGAGTGATTTTTGCTCTCTCACAAGCAACAGCCTGGACTACTACATGATGATTAGGATGGGCATACAGGTATTCTACTCCCTGCTTGGCCACTGGAGATTTTCTGTCAGTTTTCTAATAGATGGCTACAGCTGAAGTGGGTGCAGCCATGATTTTTGATAAGGCCTTCTTAAGTGACTTATGTATGGGAAGCAACATCCTTCTTGATGGAATCACTCCCATCATGTCCATAAAGTCATCATCCTCAGACTTAGCTATTAAAAATTTAAAAAACTGGAAAAGTGCCGGCCCTGACGGGTATACGGGTGAATTTTTAAAATATTTTTGTGACCTGCTTCTGCCTTCTCTTCTTTATACATGCCGGGAGGATGATGGAAGGGGGCTAGATTCTGCCAACCTGGATTTTTGCCGTAATCTCGGCAATATCTAAATGAGGGAAGGACAAAACTCATGGTGCACTGTACAGACCTATATTTATACTAAATATTGATTATAAATTATTCACAGCATTCATAGCAAAACAGTTAGATAAAATCCTACCACATATCATTTATAGAGACCAGACAGGCTTTGTGACAGCCAGACAAATGCAGGACAATATTAAGAGGACCCTTCGTGTCCTCTACCATGCTCTCAGCTGAATCTACCTTTTTTGTTACTCAGCCTAGATGCAGACAAGGCTTTTGAGAGGGTGGTGTGGCCTTTTCTGGCAGCCACGTTGGGGAAGATGGGATTCCCTTGGCAGTTTGAAACCCTTATTAGACACATTTACGACAGTCCTAAGGCCTACGTTGAAGTGAATGGATGTATCTCCACCCCATTTTCATTATTCTAGGGCACCAGACAGATGTGTACTTCCCCTCTACTGCCTTGCTATCTACCTGGAACCATGAGCACAAGTCCTATGGCAAAATGTAGATATTCAGGAGATAGTACTAGCGGCAAGGCAGCAGACACTGGCTCTGTACACTGATAATCTGCTGGTTTACTTAGTCCATTTGGAGATTGGGCTACCCTATCTGTGGAAAACCCTCAGAATTTGGCAACTCAGCAGGGTAGAGGTTAAACACTAATAAAACAGAGGTGCTCGATTGAATTATACTCCTCCTGCCATTAGGGGCGCATATGCCTTTCAGTGGGATCTCCCTTCCTTAAAATACCTTAGTTTGCATTGGACCACACCATTTTTCTCTTTAAATTAGGACCCCTTATTACAGCAGGACACTGCGGACATGACAGCTTGGAGAAATCTGCCCCTCTCCTTAATGCAAAGAATAGACATTGTTCGTATGAATCCTTTGCCTAGAACCCTTTACTTGGTATAAATCTTTCTAGTGATCCCTCCCCACATTGTTTTAGAACACTGAACAAATTCTAGGTACTTATGGAATGGGAATAAACCCTGTATCAGATTCATTATTCTTCAGCTCCCTAAGCAGCTGGGGGTTTAGCCTTCCCTCATTTGATACTGTATCATACCTTGGCACAGCTATGTACTATTTTTTCATTGGCTCGCTGGAGATTATAAAGCACACTGGAAAACTATTGAATTATGCAAGGAGGATCTTCAGCACTTGCATAGGGTTTTATTAACATATCCCCCCTAACCACATCACAACTAACCATTTACTACCAATGTGCTCAGAATATGGAGAACGGTTCTGTAACACCAGACTAGCCATCCAGGTATGAAGTATACACCCTTCCTTACTTATCTACCTTTCTTCCAGCCACACTACATCATGTATACAGATAATGGAAGAGGCTGCACATTCATCTGGTTGCTGATTTCCTCTCAGAGGGAAGCCTTAGGCCATTTCCAGAGCTACATGCACAAGCCTTGTTCAGACCTCAGGACAGGTTCTGCTATTAGCAAGTGACAGACTTCCTAAGAGTATTTATAGCCCCTACACCAGACAGTGCGGCCATTCCAAAAATCCTGGAAGTCCTATAGACGGCTCTAGAAGGCAATCCCTCCCCCATATGATTTCTTATCTATAAAATGCATTGGCACACTTAAGTGCAGACAGTGTGGACTCAGTTAAGAAAGTGTGGGATGGAGATCTTGCAATCAGTACTAAGCAGAAAGAATGGGATAAACACTTGACATATGTGCATTCAGCTACAAATTCCCACATAAGGAAGGGATATTGTGAGCATACGAAGAAGCCAGCAGACTAAGGCCATTTGATCTATCTATTCTGCTCCTATTGCAGAGTCCACAGCCTAAGTTACTGACACTGCCCCCCCAAATCCTCTCATCCTTTCCATTCTCCCCTCCCATGACCCTTACTTTCCCATTATGTCCATCCCAGCCTCTCTTGAAGCTGCCCACCATCTTCAACAAGACCACCAATTCTGGTAGCATATTCCAACTGGCCAGCACCCTCTCTGTGAAGAAGTGCTTCCTAACCTCCCTTCTAAACCCCCCCCAACTTAAGACTGTGCCCCCTCATGTTTCGGTTGCCACTTAGCTTAAAGAGACCCTCATCTTCCACCCTTATTTATCTCTTTATGGTACTTGAAGGTCTCAATCATGTCCCTTCTCACCCTCCTCTCCTCCAAGGAGTACATGCTCAGAGCCCCCAACCTCTGCTCTTATGTATTACCCTGCTGACCCATAATCATCTTCATTGCCCTTCTTTGGACTGTCTCCAGCAAGTTAATGTCTTTTTTAAGGTGTGGGCACCAGTACTGTACTCCATAGTCTAGATGTGGCCTCACCAGTGACCTGTAAAAGGGTAGTATAACCTCCCCTCGCCTACTGTTGATCCCCCTTGCTATGCATCCCAACATCTTATTTACCCTTGCTGCTGCTTTCCTGCACTGTGTAGAGTGCTTCAGGTCACTAGTGCTCATCATTCCCAGATCTTTCTCCTCTTTTGCAGATACCGGGACCCCTCTCCAGTACTACTCCATTATGGGATTTCTAGCTCTAATGGGGCCTATACATGAAGGTGCGGAGTGGGCTACGTGCCTCACAACTCCGGCACGTAGCCAACTCCTCATCTGCCCAACCCCTGCGTGCATTCACAATCCATATATGCCCCCCCATGCACCTGGTCCCCTGGCTGACTGCAGAGCTCCACATGGGGGTGGGCCTGGGAGAGGTGCGGGGGGCAGTGCGGGGGGTGTGCCAGCACTCTGCGCATTCACTATGGTGCGGAGTGCTGTGCACAGGGGGCTGCCAGCTATGCCTTTGCAGGGCAGCTGTAAACTGCTGGGGATGGTTACGCACCCCCCCCCCCGGGGAAGCAGTCGCTGGTCACAATGGGGGGCATTGGCCCCCCAATAGGAATGCCCCCACCATTGGGGCACACTGGGAGATCGGGGGCAGTCAGATGGCATACCCCCCCTTGACTTCAGCACTCTGCACACTAGCTGACAACATCACGCTGCACGGGTGCAAGGGATCCACTGCAGGACCCTGCCAGGGCAGCCCATTGGCTGCCCACTCGAATCTGCCGCTCCGCACCCGCCTGCCCCCCACGGACCTGCACACCGGGGGGGGCAGGGCCATGTCTGGGAGCTGGGCAGGGGCCAGTGTTTGTGAATATGGCTCTCCCAAGGGTGCAGAGCTGTGTGCCCCTATACATGCCTTCAGGGCGCATATTAGTGAATAGGCCCCGTGTGCATAACTTTGCATTTCTTGGCATCGAAGCCAAACTGTCAAATCCCAGACAACCTCTGAAGTTTTTTCAGATCCTCCTTTAGGTCCTGTACCTCTTCGGGTATTTCCCTTCAGATATTTCTGCGCCCCTGCAGTACAGCACAAGTACCTTAGGGGGAGGGGTCTGGCTGTTGGAGAAACTGTGGGATCAGTCCAGCCACACATGGCAATGTATTTTGGCAGTGTCCCACTTTAGAGCCCCTTATTAAAGACCAAGGAAATGAACTTTCAGAACTATCTGGCTATCAGACACATCTGACCGACTGTCTGTTCTTGCTTTCGGACTTGCCCCATGTCTTATGTACTCCACTCCCACATAGAAGCTATTGAATACATGTCTTCTGAGTGCCAAAAAGGCAACCACAAAAAGAATGGCTCAGTACCTATGGTACATCCCTATGATATGCCTGTAGAAAAGCCTAATAATATATAAGATAGTGGATGGGCAACTATGCACAACCAGTGTGTTGTGCCACCGAGGGGTACTGATTCACTGTGACCTCGAGAGCAAAGCTCGAGAGGTCCATGGGAATCAGATCCCCAATGTGGCACAACACATTGGTTGTGCATAGAGTTGCCCATTCACTATTCTATATAGTGTATGGGCATCTATGCCTATTTTGGATATTGCACTTTGTTTCAGTGCACTGGTGGTTGGGGGGCACTTGAGAGTTGGTGGTAGGCTCAAATTACTGACACAGTGTGCTGCAGATGGTTGTGCAAGTTCAAGTTTAAAAAAACAACAACTTCCAGCTTAATTGGATAAGGGAAATCAAGTATGTGGCAGCATTCCAAGCTGTTCTGCTGCAGTAGTGACATCACTACTGCAGCAGAACAACATACTAATGTCACTACTGCAGCAGAACAAGCATATTCCAGGCATATAATTCCATGCATAACAGTATTCCTCCATTCACTATAGAAATATATAGGATGGAGAAAATCACTGCCCAGCTGAGTCACAGGTGTGATAAATGTGAATTATTCTGGAGACATTGGGTGCTTGACATTATGGCTCATAGGACAGATTGTGTTCCATAACTGGATCAGCATGCCTGATACATTCTTCCTCACTGCATTGTTTGTGTCATACCTAGCACTGTACTGGGACGCTTTATTTAACTTGAGACTATAACCTTCCATCAATAATAATGGTTTTAAATCACCAGTACTGTCACATATACAGTTACTGTTGTCTTGCTGCATACTGTACATTGTTTGTACTGTGCCATATTAAAAAAAGGTTCTTTAAATAAAGAATTTTAAAAAATCAGAATCCTCTTCATCCTCCTCTGTTTCTAGTGGTGGGGATATTAAGGGTATTGACCATTTGCCTGACAAACGAAGAAGAGGATGAGTAGTCCTCATTATGCCTTGAAGGAGGTTCAACATCTTGTTCGGGTACACTCTCTTAATTCCATACAGTCACCTGCCCCCCCTTGCACATAGTATTCTTCATCCTTCTGCTCCACAGGCAGACAGGTCGAAGTCTTAGAAGGCGGGCATGGGGTGGGGGGAGTATCTTATTCAAATTGCTCATGGCCTGGACTGCCTGGAAAAACTGCCACATTTTTGATATGTCCTCTGATGATGGGATTTTATCTGGGCCATCTGCCTGCTCCTTCCTCCATTCAGGAGTGGCAGTGACATTCTTTAAATTTATTTTTGGCAGACACAGTTTCCAGTGTCTGCTCTGAGGCTATTTTGTTTTTCATTTTTGTCATCACTGGATTCAGGGTTCCCCCTTTCAGACACTCTGATGTCTTAACCATCTTTACCGGACCTTTCTTATAGCTGTGCAGCTTTATCCTTTTTTTCTTGTCATCTGTAAAGGGAAATTACATACTCACTATAACTGTAGATCTTGGACCATCTTTACAGTTGATTCACCCTCATGGGTTCTGAGCCAGGAGCGCTAGGACGCTGCAGGAGCCAAAAATCTTCAGGAGGGTCAGTGCAGAGGTAGGCTGCATGTATGCGCAGCACTGTGAGATCAGCTCGCGCTGCATGGCTTACCTCGGCAACAGCCTTCAACTGCCTCGGTACCTTTTTTACTGAGGAGGTGCAGTGTAACCTAAGTAAAAACACTAACCTGAAAGAGCTCAAGATAGCCCCTGTGACCAGCATAAGAAGGGTCAACAACAAAGAAAGTAGTGTCTTCACAGCCCAAAGGCGCGGGGGTGGGGGGGCTACCCTGGCCCCGGCCCCCCTGTTAAAAATCATCTTCCAACTAAATTATAATATACAGTAATTATATATGCCCCCAGACCCCTCGCTTTGTGGAGATTCTGGCCCCCCTTGTTCACTGACTCTGCGCACTACATTGGCCCAAACCAACAAGGGATGATGAAGACCAAGAACAGGAGAGTGAGCCCAGGGACATGAGTGCACATGTGAATCAATGGTAAAGATGGTCCACTAGATCTACAATTATGGTGAGTACGTAGTCTCCCTATCTTTCTTGGATCATATCTTCACCATTGACTCACACTAATTGGTTCAAGTACCAAGCTCAGAAAAATCGCCCCCCCCCCCCAGCAGGGTGACAGGAGCCAGAGCTCACTCAGGACAAGGATTTGATTAAGGATTGTGCTGCCTGGCATGGATATCCAGAGCATAGTGCTTTATGAAAGTGTTCACTGAGCTCTAAGTAGCAGCTCTGCAAATTTCAGCAATGGGAACAGAGCAAATCTCTGCCAGGGAGGTGGCTACGGCTCCTGTGGAGTGGGCACAAACCTGGCCTTCCAACTTGACCTGCTCCATGGAATAACACTGATGGAGGCAAGCTACTATCCGTGCAGAAATGCACTTGATTGTAACTGACTGACCAAGGTGGCTATGGTTGTAAGAGATGAAGAGCTGTTTAGACTGCCAGAAGTCCCTAGTTCTACTGAGGTAGATGCTAAGGGCCCTGTTAACATCCAGAGTGTGGAAGATACGATCTGCTTCATTCTGGAAGCTGAGAAAGTAGGTGGGCAACACCAGAGGATGATTCAAATGGAACTCCAAAACCACCTTAGATCGAAACTTGGGGTGCATACAGAGGACCACCTTGTCTTTGTGAAAGACAGTGTACAGCGGGTCTGTGACTAAAGCATGGATTTCAGAAACCCTGCAAGCAGAGGTGATGGCCACCAAAAACGCAGTTTTCCAAGTGAGGAACCTGAGGTCACATGTAGCTAGGGGTTCAAAGGGCTTACAGGTGAGTGCATCTAACACAAGGTAGAGGTCCCAGGCAGCAACAGGTTTCCTGATTGGGGGGCCTTGTGCATAAAATACCTTTCAGAAACCTCTTAAAAAGAGGGAGCTGAGCTAGGAGGAGGTTCTGAACTGGTTCATGGTAAGCTGAAACAGCACATAAATGGACCTTAACAGAGGAGTACTGCAACTGTGTATCTGGAAGGTTCAGTAAGTACTCCAAGACCTTGTCTGGCAGGCAGCGAAATGGATCCAGATGGCACTTGGAGCAACACTCAGAAAAACATCTCCACTTGGCTAAGTCTTTCTGGTGGAAGGCATACGAGCAGCCAGGAGGATTTCAGAGACTCTTTGAGAAACCTTGTACCTGCTGACCTCCATCTCTTCAGGAGCCAAGTGTGGAGATGAAGGGCGCGCATGTTGGGATGAACCAGGGATCCCTGCATCAGAAGATCTGTGCACAGGGAAAGTGACTTTTGAGGAGCAACCGACAGGTTGTTGAGCAGAAGATACCATATCTGGTGAGGCCAGGATGGGGCCATCAGAATCAGTTTGTCCTGGTGTGCCTTCAGCCTGAGTAGTACCCTCTGAACCAGAGAGAGTGGTGGAAATGCATACAGAAAGCAATCTGTCCAACGCAGCCTGCATGCATCCTGACAGAAAATGCCAGGTTCTGGATTTTTGGAGCAGAACTGAGGCAGTCTGGCATTGAGTAGAGACACAAAAAGGTCCACCTCTGGTGTCCCCCACTTGTTGATGAGAGATTGCACGACATCTGGTGCCAAAGACCACTTGTGAGGGTCCCCTCTGTCCAACTTAGCTTGTTCACCAGTCTGTTCTGGGACCCTGACAAGTAGAAGGCCTAAATCAGGACCCTCTGCTCTAGACCCCATTCCCACACTCTCATCGCTTCCCTACAAAGTGGGTAGGAGTGTGTGCTGCCCTATTTGTTGATGTAATACATGACTGACTCATTGTCTGTCTGAAGGAGCATGACCTTGCCTCGGACTATGTCTATCAGAGCACAAAGGGCATATAAAACCACTCTCATCTCCAAAATATTGATGTGGAGATGGGAGTCTACAGGGGCCCCAGACACCCTGAGTGTGGTGACCCTGACAATGGGTTCCCCAGTCTGACAGAGACGCATCTGTGGTGAGAGTCCCCTGAGGCTCTGGGGGCAAGAAGGGGACACCTTGCAGTAGATTCTCTTCATGTGTCCACCATACAAGTGACTGGACCAGAGGTTTCATCACTTTGATGGGATAGGACTGAGGATGTGTCATCGGTGACCACTGTGTGCTGAGCATCGATCAAGTGGTCCTCATGTGCAGACATGCTAGAGAGAGACTGTGAAGACAGTGGAGGCCATGAAACCTAGCATCTGCTGCATGGAGTGAGCCTGCACGGACTTGTTCTCTCCGATGAAATGTGCTATCTGAAAGATAGCTTCCTTTCTGTCTTCTGGGAAGAAGGGTCTTGCTTTGGTGGTGTCATGGGGGGTTCCGATGAAGAGGAGCTGCTGAGAAGACTGGAGCTGCGACTTTGCGAGGTTGAGCAGAACTCCCATGGAGGTCAGAAACTGAACTGCTGCTGCTGCTATAGCTTATTCCATTTCCCCCTCGGATGTACCGGCCAGAAGCCAGTCGTCCAGGCAGGGGAAGACTTGGACTCCGAGCTTTTGAGGATGCACCATAAGAACTGCAAAGCACTTTGTAAAGACTCATGGTGCAAAGGATAGCCCAAAGGGCAGGACTTGGAATTGGTAGTGCTATCCCAGGACCACAAAGTGCAGGAATTTGTGGTGACTGGGATGGATCGGGATGTGTTGGTAAGCATCCTGCATATCCAGGGAGGCCAACCAATCCTGGGACTTGAGAAGTGGCAGCAGGATCCCAAGGGAGACCATCTTTGACTTTTCCTGAAACAGAAACTTGTTCAGATTTCTGAAGTCTAGAATGGGGTGCAAGGCCCCCCCGGAGTTTTTGGAACAAGGAAGTAATGGGAGTAGAAGACTGTGCTGCGTTCTGCTACTGGCACTATTTCCACTGTCCTGTTGCTCAACAGGCCCACAACCTCTGTGGCAAGGAGGTCTGATATGGCAGCTGAGAGATGATGCTGCTTTTTGGGAGGACAATCCAGAGGGATTTCTGAGAAGCCGAGCAGGTATCCTTCCCAGATGATCCTCCAAACCCACTTCTCTGTGGTGATGTCTTTCCACTGATGGTAAAAATTAGTCAGATGCCCCCCACTGGAGTGTGAGGGTCTGCCTCAGGTAGCTGAGGCAGAACCAGGGCCGGAGCTTCAGAGGGTGGCACTAGGCACTTTTGGGCCCGTGCCTTTGGCTGCGCTCTCTTTTGCAGCTGGGGAAGTTGAGACTTGACTTGAGCTCCTCTGCCTTTACCATGAAAGGAATGCTTATTGCAGAAAAAGACCTGTCCAGTTTTGATGGCTGTCCTAGTTTTCTGAGAGGCCTCAAGGGACTGTTCCACTTGTTGGCCCAGCATATAAGAGCCATCAAAAGGAACATTCATGACTTGTTGCTGGGTGTCATTGGAGAATCCCGATGTCTGAAGCCAGGAATGCCTTCTGATGCAAATACCTGTAGCAGCTGAGTGGGAAGCAGTGTCACAGACATCCACAGTCACCTTCAACTGATGACTGTTAGACTCTATACCGTGGGTAACAGTCTGAAGGATCTTTTGCTTAGCCAGGGCCTTCAGAGAAGTCCAAAGGGCATACTCATAATGAGAGAAATGCCCATGATAATTAGCTATCCGCATACTCAAGGTTGCTGCCGAAAACGCTTCTTTTCCCCATCGTATCAGTTTTACAAGATTCCTTATTGATGGGATGAGCTGTAACCTCCTGAGGAAGGATGACTGTCATTTTCTGCCAAAATGAAAATCTTATCTGCAATGGGCTGAGAAGCCAGAATAGGTCTGTCCTTAGGGGCAGCATACTTGTGGTCTATCTACTTGGAGACAGAGTGAATGGAAGCAGGCCTATACTACACTGCTTCTGAAAGAGTTTCAAAAGCAGGTGGTACAGGGGGCATAAGGCTCACTGGGATATTGGGAGCATGAAGCCACTCCAAATGTAACTACTTGCCTCAGTCTAAAGTATAAGTCTCAAGGGCAAGGGCTGCATGAATATTGCATAGCAAAGCCTGCAAAGAAAGATCCTCCTGGGGGCAGGAGCAGCACCTGGGGCAACATCCTCAAGGATGTAAAAAGAGTCATCATGGCCACCCTGTGAAATAATGAGGTCAGGGTCAGACTCATCCCCTTCCAGCTCCTCTCCAGAGAGAGAAGGAGGAAGGGAAGTAGACCCAGAAACGCCTAGCCCAGGGCTATGAGTTGGGAAGATCGGTGAGACTGGCAATGGCAGGCGAGCCGGCGCCAGGCCCAAGACCAGCCCAGTAGGCACCGTAACCGGATCTGGTGCCAGAACCAATGGACCCGGCACTGGCCCCAAAGGAGCCAGAGCTGGCATCAGCCCCAGAGGAGTCAGCACTGCCATAGAACCTAAGCGTGGCATCAAGATGACTCTCAGCATCACAGGCAACACTGGGATTGGCACCAGAGGTAGTGCAGGAACAGGCCCCAAGTGGTCTAAACCTGACACCACCCCAGAGGAGGTCCAGCCAGCACCAAAGTGACTGGCAAGGGTACCTGGGCCGGTCCCTGAAGCATACCAGTGCCAGGGGGTGCATCCAATGGAACCAGTGTCAGCGGCATAGTCACCGACAAGGGACCAGGATCTGTTGACGGCACCAAATGTTTTATCTCACTTGAATGCCCCGACTGCATTACCATAGGGCCTAGCCCCGAGGGGCCTGGTACTAGATCCGCAGGAAGGAGCAAATGAGCCAGATGCCATACCCACTGCTCCACAGAAGCTGCCCAGTGGTGAGACTGCCCACCGGAATCCCCACAAGAGGACAGTGAGGGGCTCTGGGGATGCCAACGGCACTGGGGAAGGCTTCCCTGCTCCTGAACCTCATAGACCTCGGGGCAGACCTACCACAGAGCGACCTTGAGCAGTACTGTTTCTTCCCCTTCCAACCGTACAAGGAATAACTCAAGGACGAGCAGTTCCGGGTCGTTGACCAGAATTGAGAAAGGGCCTGCTTCTTTTTGTGCTTACGAGAGGGTTGTCCTCCCTCCAAAACACAGGACCACCCATTGTCAGAAATCTCCCTTTCCGAGTGAAATGGAGTGGACACAGCCCCGCTGCCAAAGCAGCATGCCTGAAGAGGCTCCCTACCATCACTGTCGCCGTCCATGGATGTAAGCCGATGTTCGGCAGGGCTGAGAGAAACTGACAGAAAAATCGTTTGGTTTTTTTGTTAACACTAAACTGACAAAAATAACAAAGACTACCTGAAAATACACTAAAACTGAATGCTGTTGTCATATGGATGTGAAGATTTGACTCCCGGTGGGCGAGTGACATTATCACTGAAGTGCACTCGACAGTGGGGAAAAAAAGAACTGAGACGGTCGAGGGCCATTGCCGAGACAGGTTATGCAGTGCAAGCTGATCTTGCGGTGCTGCGGATGCACACAGTCTATCTCTGTGCAGGCTCTCCTGAAGATTTTTGGCTCCCACGGGGTCCTAGCACCTCTGGCTCATAAACCATTTGTATGAATCAATGGTGAAGATATGGTCCAAGAAAGATCATTACAGTATTTGCTGCCGAACATGAGAAGATGGACCCTTCTGATGTGTGCTTTTCACTATCATTGGGAACTCCCTCAAGAGCATTTTCTTTTTTTTATCATAAAAGTGTTTAGTTGATTTTTCCATTTACAACAAGAAAAAACAAACAGTTACACACATACATGCACAAGAAGAACCACCACAAGGTCAAGTTTGTCAAAATCCTAGACTAGTACAGGTGTGAGACTAGGCTATGCAGTACCTTGCATGGGCTACTTTCAATTACAGCAAATGAACGTAACCTCAAAGCTTTAATACTGCAGCAGCTCTTATTAACTCCACATGCACTTTAAGCTGCTGGATTTTGTAAGTACAGAGTAAGCAGTATTCCATCCAAGGTTTGCAATGACTGCACTATTCTACCCACATAACTCCTGACCCTCTACAGGCTCTCACCTAGCTCACCTGTACTAGACCACTTGGTGAGGTGGTTCAGCAATCAAAAGTGTGATTACTATTATGGTATGCCTCCTGTATAAAGTCCCTCTAGAGTTCTAATCTGACTCTAGCATATTCCTTGTATATATGTTTCTAGTATTCCCTGGCAAGCATGAAGTCTTGTTACGTTTTACAATTTACCCGGTGTACCCACCTCCTTCCAGCCAGGAGGAGGTCCTATTGAATACAATAAACCAGGGGAGTAGCCCCAGGTGAAAGGTATGGGGGGGGATCCCTCAGATCCCTAGGCTGGTCAAAACCCCCAAGAAGAGGAAGAGGAAGAGGAAGAAGACTACGACACGGGGGGGAGCACAAGGGGCAGGCTACTGCCTCACCTTCCTCTCTGTCTTACGGGGAAGGGGGTCAAGTTCCCTACTACTATCATCATTCTGCAGGAATCTTGTGCGATTCCTTAACCTTAGGTTGAGTCAAGTCATATCAGATCCACCATGCTCACCTATCTGGTGGGAGTTATACTCCATGTGGCACTTGGATATGTCCCAGGTAAGGGTTCCAGATTTGGTAGTACTCAAGCAGTGTACCTTTGGCAATATGTGCCGTCCTTTCATGTTTAGCTGTCAACATAAGAAGGTTCTCCCATTGCCTGACTGTCAGTTTGGATCTCTCCAATGGCACAGTATGATCCTTTTTGCCACTACCAATGCCCCTGTTAGCCATAGTAGCTGCGAGAGGGTTAATTTAAGAGCTGGGAGGGGTATTCCTAAGAGAGTGAGGAGCAGTTTCCTACATCCCAGATCTAGTACTACTTTTTCGCACCCTTCCCATACCTTCATCCAGTATTCTTCTAAGTGGGGACAGGACCACAGAATGTGTGTAAGAGTTGCCTGCAAGAATGAACATCTCTAGCAATCACTTGTATTAGTCAGGCCTGCTTTATAGAGCCACATAGGGGTATGGTACACCCTGTGCAGTACTTTATACTGCAATGTTTTTGCTTGTATTTCTCTTGAAGCTCTGTAGTTAGTCACCCACATACTTTTCCATGACTCTGGCGGAATGTCTATGGCTAGTTCCTGTTCTCATTTTACTTTGCTGTCCATTATCGATGTGGGAGGGGATACTTTATTGACTAAACCCTAGAACTTTGTGGAAAAGTCTTTAAGGGCGCTTAGAAGATTAATCCAGGGCTCCAAATGGGGGGGGGGATGAAGCGTGTGGGTTCTAGAGACTTTGAAGAGGAGGAGGTTTCTTATTTGTAGGTATCTCCAAAAGTGTTGACGGGGTATGTGACACGTGTTTTGCATCTCCCCAAAAGAGTACAGTGTCCCTGTTAGTGGGTGATATAGGTCTCCTATGGTCAGTATTCCCTCAGCTCACCAGTCTTCCCAATCTTTCATTTTATTGTCAATAATAAGGTGGGGGGGGTTTCCACAGGGGTCTGTTATGATCCGTGCTTGGGTATCAGCCCAACTTTGGTGCATGTCGTAGCCACACCCTTAGTAGCCCTAGTGCACAGCAAGGAAGATGGTGGCAGCGCCCAGTCTGGGGAAAGCATTGCCTGGGGGTATTTGACCTTACTCAAGGTCTGTTCGATGGTCACCCATCTCAGGTGGTCATGTCTAAGGTCCGGTTTATAGCAGGCCACTGCCTGACGTATCAAACATCTCTCAGCGGGGTTTTATTTAACTCTAAAAATTGATTAACGTTTTGCTCATAAAAGTTCTAAAACATTGTGAAAATCCATAGCACTCTACAAAATCTATATAAATGCTTTCTGTACAGTTAGTATTGTCCCAAGAAAAAAACTGCTAATCAATTATTTAAAACCCTTCTCAGGCAGATTCCTCATATCTGGTAGGCCAAAGCCACCATGTCTCCAGTGTGTCTGGAGTGTCTGTAGCTTCAATTTGAGGCTCTTACCTCCTCAGATGAAGGAGGTGATTTTTGCATTCAGGGTTGCAAAGAAAGATGCTGGCATCTGGACAGGCAGATTAATAAGTAAGTATTGGACTTTTAGTAACATTACCATTTTGAGTGCATTTACCCTACACCAGAGAGATAGCATTACATTCTTCTGTCGTCGAGGCACAGATCAGGAAGCATAGAGAAAACCCAGGAGCAGTTGTAAAATTCCACAGAACTGTTTATTTGTAGTTGCAGTAACATAAAATAAACCTGTTCAGAATAACTATATACAGAAGCAAAATAAAATCTCTTGTAAAAAAAAAATCTCCCTTGCAGCTCAGTTTAGCTGTTTTTATAACGCTTTTTTTTTTTTTTTTAAGTTGTTTAACCAGGAGTAGCACACTAAGCTGAAAGCTTTTTTACAGGAGCGACCTGGGAGCACAGGGAAGTTAAGTGACTTGCTCAGGATCACACAGTATGCAAGTGGAAGCTGTGGGATTCAAACCCAGGTCTGGTCTGCTGGATGTCACCAGATTTGCAGCTCAGAGCCTTAAACCACTGTGCTATACTGCCTCAACTCTTCAACCCCCATCCTTTGCAAGCATCATTTCCTTTTATTTATTTATTTTTATTTTATATTGCAATCAGTTTACAACCTTTGAGCCAGAGGCTCATTTCCAAAGGTACCTCGTCAGGTGTGGTCGAAAGAGAAGAGAACATAATACAAAAAGATGCAGGCATACATGGATCCAGGGTATAGGTTACATAGTTTGCATTATAAGGTGCAGATTCAGGTATTGTAGACAAAAAGATTGGTTACAGAGTTTAGCAGCATAAATGTATGACACTTGCAAAAAGAAACAGTCGTAACAAGTTCCATGGTATTAGTTACAGAGTTAGCAGAACATGTAAATTTCAGGAGCTGCTAGAACATTGAGAACTTCCTGAGGTCCCCACAGCAACTGCAAAAGGTTCAGGCATTTGCACCCAAGTAACCTCTAGCTTTTTACAGTCATCTCAAATTATAAATATATACATTTCAACAGTAACACAATTTTCTAAACAAACATGATCCCAATATCGGCTACATTTCCATATATTGATTCTCATATATTTTATATTAGCAGATATAGATATGCAAGGAAGAAAGACAGCAAGAGAAGACAGTGAGAGGCAAAGGATTGCGAGACTATTCGGGTTGATCAAGTCTGAAGTCTCACAGGAAAATTTGGTTGCGTAACCAGACAGAGGAGACAGAAAAGGAAAGAATACAGATCCTTGCATTTACACACTTTCTCCAACAAATGGGACAGGGTTCTCTTCTACCCTGTCACACCTTCCATTGTGTTAGGTCCTTTGAAACAGTGTCTAGCATCTTCTGCTCGTTAACTTTTATCATTCCAGGAACTGAATTACAGATTTGGACTCCTAGGCATGTCACTCTTGCTGGTGACCACTGAAAGGGATACCCCCTAAACAGGTCTTGTGCACAGGCATTAGTAATGGGTAGAACCTGAGATTTGAAATTGTTAAGTTTGTCGCCTGATAGAGCTGAGTATTGTCCAATTATCTCTTCTAAGGCTTGTAAAGAAGTTGGGATGTCTGTCAGAAAAAGGATGACATCGTCTGCAAACAAAGACAGCTTGTGGGTGGAGTTTCCCACTGTGACCCCCTGAGAACCCTGGCGTTGCCCTAATTTTCTGGGCAAACGGCTCAATGTCTAATAGAAACAGGTACGGTGATAGTGGGCAGCCTTGGTGAGTACCTCTGTGTAGGGGAAAGGTGGGTGATAGCACTGAGTTGGCCAGTACCGCTGCTGTTGGTTGGTTGCTTGTACAGGAGTTGGACTAACTGTATAAATTGAGGTGGGAATCCAAACCTAGTCAGTGCGTCAAAGAGGACCCCCCACTCAACCCTGTCAAATGCCTTTTCAGGGTCACAAGACAGAAGTGCCGTGGGGGTCTGGTCATCTCTAGCTACCCATATAAGGTTTAAAAATATGTCTTATGTTATCCATCCCCTGCCATCCGGGGACAAAGTCCACTTGGTCAGTATGTATTAACTCTCCCATCAAGTGGTCCATATGCTTTGTAATCAATTTAGCATATATATCAGGCCCGGACAGAGTACATCCAAGGGTACTAAAGGAACTGGCTGAGGAGCTGGCAGGGCCACTGGCAGACCTATTTAATAGTTCACTAGAGTCAGGTGTGGTACCACAGGACTGGAGAACAGCACATGTAGTGCCCTTCCACAAAAGCGGTCCCAAGGATGGCCTAGGGAATTACAGACCAGTCAGTCTGACATCTATTGTGGGCAAACTCATAGAGACCATACTAAAGGAAAGGTTGGTTGATTATCTGGAGGAGCATGGTCTCCAGGATGAGAGGCAGCATGGGTTCATGGGGAGAGATAGTGTCAAACAAATCTGATTGACTTCTTTGACTGTGTCACCAAGACAGTGGACAGGGGCCAAGCGGTAGACATCCTTTATCTTGATTTCAGCAAGGCCTTTGACTCTGTGCCCCACAAAAGGTTGATCAGGAAGTTGGTGGATATCGGGGTTGGGGAAAAGATGGCCAGATGGGTGGAAAACTGGCTGAGGGACAGAATCCAGAGGGTGGTTGTGGGGGGAGAGTTATCTGGCACCAGGGAGGTAACCAGTGGGGTACCGCAATGCTCGGTGCTAGGGCCAGTGTTGTTCAATGTCTTCATCAATGACATTGGGGATGGCATTAAGGGCAAAATGTGCCTATTCACGTATGACACCAAGCTCTGCAGGAGAGTAGACACAGCTAAAGGGATACAGGACCTACAGGAAGATCTGAAAAAGATGGGGAGGTGGTCTAGGATCTGGCAGCTTGGCTTCAATGCCAAGAAATGAAAAGTTATGCATATTGGAGCCAAGAATCCCAGGACAGAGTACTACCTGTGTGGAGTCCGAGTATCTGCATCAGAAGAGGAGAAGGACCTGCGAGTGATGACCTCTAGTGACCTGAAGTACTCTATGCAGTGCAAGAAAGCAGCAGCAAAGGCAAACAAGATGCTGGGATGCATATCTAGGGGGATAAGTAGTAGGAGAGAGGAGGTTACAATGCACTTGTACAGGTCACTGGTAAGGCCACATCTAGAGTGTGGAGTTCAGTACTGGTGCTCACACCTCAAAAAGGACATTAACCTGTTGGAGAAGATCCAGAGGAGGGCTACAAAGATGATAGCCGGTCAGCAGGGTAAAGCATACAAGGAGAGGTTGAGGGCACTGAACATGTACTCCCTGGAAGACAGAAGAGAGAGAGGGGACATGATTGGGACCTTCAAGTACTTGAAAGAGCTAAATAAAGTTGATAAAGAGAGTCTCTTTAAGCCGAGTGGCAACCATAACACGAGGGGGCACAGTCTTAAGCTGGAGGGTGGGAGGTTTAGAGGGAGGTCAGGAAACACTTCTTCGCAGAGAGGGTGGTGGAGACTTGGAATGCGCCACCAAAGGAGGTCATCTCGTTGAAGACAGTGGGCAGCTTTAAGAGAGGCCGAGATAGGCATAGGGGGAAGGTTACGATCATGGGTAGGGAGGATGGGAGGCTTGGGGAGGGGAGGGGGCAGGGACATTAGCTCAAGCTGTGGACCATGCAATACGAGGAGACTTGATAGACCAAATGTCCTTCTTCTGCTGGCTTCTTCGTATGTTCATATATATTTTGGCATCCACATTGATGACAGAGATTGGGCGAAATAGGGCACATTTAGTGCTATCTTTACCCTTCTTTGGTATGAGGGATATCAGTGCCTGATGAAATGAGGCAGGAAGAACACTTTGATCCCATGCTTCATTGTATGCGTCTGCTAACACTGGGGCAAGCAGCTTGCCATATTTCTTTTCTTTTTTAACTTTTTATCTAAGTATAATCAAAATACAAGCAACATCTACCAAAAATATGACACATGCATACATTGGAGTAAAGACATTAAGTTGTCCGTTCAACATGCTTTTTAAGAAAAGAAAACACATTAATACCCTTAGCACTCAGACAAAGGTTTTCCACCCCCAACCCCATGAGGTATAAAGGATTAACTAGACTGAGAAGATAAACATGTAGGGTTTCACACTCTCACCACAGCGCTATTAACAACAGATCAGTACACCAAGCTTTCTTCTCTCTAGCAGGCTTAGTATATATTTATGGAGAGGGAGTACAGTTACAAAGAGGATGCTAAACATAGTTACAGATTGCCTGAGCTTGGTTAAGTAACTATCATGTCCTACACATATAGGTCTCATCAGGGAGACTGTGTACGGGGAAGGATGTCCCAGCAGGAGATTTCTAATTCCACAAACTGAGCAGTGCACTGAAGTACACCTAAAATTAAAACTGTCCCTTTTTAATTAAAATATAGACAAACAGGCAGGAAGATACATTTGAAAAACGAACAGGAGAAAAACTTTTATTAACATTTAATCCTGCCTGCTCATAACAATAACCATGAAGCATTCACAGGGTAATCTCAATAATAAGCTTAGGTGCCTATCTGACCATCCACACAAGGAAGTAGAGGAAACAGCCGCAGTCCTACGGCAATCATTCTGGTTCCTCCTCAGATTCATTGTCCAGGGTCTTAGAATCCAGTCGAGACAACAGTTTATCAGCAAAACTGGTTGCAGCATCGGGATCAGTAAAGCTACGTAATTTCTGTTGGTGTGCGACTTGTAGATGTGCTGGGAAGAGCATCTGGGCTTTCACCCCTATGGCAAGTAAATATTTTTTAATGATCTGTAGTTTTTTCTTACGATCCTGGGTTTGTGAGGACAAGTCCAGGAAGAATCCCAGATGACTGCCCTCCCACACAATGTCTTCTTTGCTCATTGCCGCTTGCAGCAATGGTATTCTAGCCTCCGGGGTGGACAGAGTCACTATCGCGGTTAAAGGTCATGGAGATTAACCCTCCTGGGACCTACGGTGTAAAGGGACAGTAAAAGCTTGTACAATTCTAATGCCCGTGTCCCAAGGCAGAAGACCCAAATCTTCAAAGATTAGTCTGTCCAAGGCCGCCATCAGTTCAGTTCGGTCTGCAAATCATGGAGGGAATCAGACAATCCGCACATTCCTCTGTCTAAGGCCATTTTCCAGATTTTCAACTTTGGCCCTGAGGAAATTAACATTGCAGATCAAGCCTGCACTAACCTCCGATTGATGCTCCGATGCACTGTTAAAATCGGTGATTGCCTCTGCATTGGTGGAGATTTTAGCATCTAGGTCAGTAAGCTTTTTGTCCATTGTAGCCAATCTCTTATTAGTCTCATCTCCAGTTTCCTGAAGTTTTGTGAGAAATGGCAGAATTTGTACCATCTCCGGGGTAGACATGGAAGTTGGGCCTCCAGGTTTGGATGAAGCGCTGGTCCCAGAGTGTGGAAAATAGGATTCAAGCCCTGATGACGAGGATTGATGGTGTTTTTTCCGACCCATTATTCTCTCAGAGCGTGTCGCTATCGAATACAATCCAAATTAAGTATTTTAATTCTCAGAATCAGGCCAAAAAAAGGTAGTTTTATTTAATTCTGTATGGAGCTCTGTAAAAATATGCCCCCCCCCCAATATTTCTTGTAGAAATCATTTGGGAAGCCATCCATTCCTGGCGACTTTCCCAATGCCATGCTACTGATGGCCTCCCTAACCTCTTGAGGGGAGGTACCATTGTCTGTTCTGAAACCTGGGGTAGTGTAGTATCCTTATAAAAGTCGTCAAAGGTCCGTGGGAGGGGTGTGACCTCCGATGTATGTAGGGTATGACCAAACTGTTGGAACTCTTTAAGTCGTCTGGTGAAGTTGCTACAGTACCATCTTCCCGTATTATGGGTGGGATGTATCTTTCCATCTCTTGCATTTTTAAATGCTGTGCTAGCAGTCTCCCCAGCTGTTCCCCTGTCTCCCAGTATTTTTGCTGTAACCTATACAGAGCATATTCTGATATTTGGTAATATGAAGTCTCTATGTCTTTCCTTAACATGTTCACCTAGGGGCAAATGTTTCCCGTCTATCTAGGTGGGTCAGAAGCTCCACTCAAGTGTTTTAAGTTTTCCTTCTTTGTTTTTGAGTTCCCACCCCCGTTCTTTTTTGAGTTTGGCAGTATAACCTATGAGCTTCTCCTTAAGTACTGCTTTTAGGGCATCCCATAATATACATCTAGTTTTTTCTACATCATTAATGTAGAGATACTCTTGTATCTCCCCTCTCAACCACTCAGTGGCAGCTGGCTCCTGCAGCAGGGTAGTATTCAACTGCCATTTGTTGCGGGGCCCTTGAGTTTCTCCCCATGCCACCGACAAGGAGATCAGGCGTATGGTCAGAAATCAAAATGTTTCCCAGACCCCCCCTCCCAAAACCGAGGCTAACAAATGTGTTGAAATAAAGATGGCGTATATACAGCTATACGTATCATGGACTGGGGAGTAGTAGGTGGAGTCTCTTGTATGTGGGTGAAAAGCCCTCCAGCTGTCTATGAGGCCTGCTTAGGAAAATGTAGTCAGCACATGGTCTGCTATCTGACCTTCTGTGACCGTGCCCATGTTGGTCCTATCTAAATCAGGATTCAGTGCTCGGTTCAGGTCACCTCCTAGGATCGTGGCAGTAGGGGTAGCAGGGGAGTTCTGCCCAAATACCATCAAAAAAAGAACAGTCGGGGTATTGGGGCATATATGCTGCCCAGAATTAGGGGTGTACCCTGGTATGTGCCTCCCAGCATGAGTCAGCGCCCATCTTGGTTGATCTTCACTTTCTGTACCCCCCAGGGCAGACCCTTCCTGCACAGCACTGCCACCCCCCCCCTACTTTTGGTGGAATGTGAATTGGTGTATACCATTCCCACCCAGGAGCACCAAAGGTGTTTCACATCCCTCTCCAGTAGGTGAGTTTCTTGCAACAGGGCTACGTCACATGCCATTTGTTTTAGTTTCAGTAGTACTTTCCAGCGTTTGATTGGGCTATCTAGCCTTCTCACATTCCATGACACTATTTTCAATGTACCTGGAGGTGCCATCTTACTGGATTCAGCAGGAAATGTGTACAATTCTTTCCTCCCTTCCCCTACTGACCCCCCACCTCCCCCCCCTCACAGCTCCCAATGCAATGTATAATACAATAGTGCTACACATCAGGCAATTAGCATGGTCTACTCATCTGGACAATACAGAAACACACGACATGTACAGTGCAACTCAATAGGAGCAAAAAATAAAGAGAAGTAATAAAATTAGGGGACTCCCCTAAGCGTTTTAATCCTGGTGGGGGCACACCAGTTGTACCAGCTAGTCTGGACAATTTTAGGCTAATACCTACTCTCACACGGACCTGGTTCCAGAGGTGGTCAGCACCCAAACATACCCAGGCTCACCACCCCCCTTCCGCTTGACAGATCTGTGCTTTTGTGGTTACCATCCTCTCATTTAGGAAGCCAGGTAGGATGTTTCCTCCCTCTCCCCCACCACAAGCAATTGAATCAATTTTTAGCCCACCCTTATCACCTTTATTCTCCACGTTTTTGAAAGCCAGCAGCGTTGTTTCTCAGGCCCTCATTCTTCCCCCCATCACTGGCAGTGTGTAATCTCAAGAGAACCTGCCTTACTTAGCAGGGTTGCATTACACCACTCATGCCTAGCATCCCAATCAATTCCTGCTTTGGTAGGTGTACTTTAAGTTTAGTTTGTGTCTTGTTTGCCTCCGCTACTGACCTTGCTTGTAGGTCTGCAATTCTAATAGAGCTTATTTGGGGGGGAAGGGAGTGTTGCCCCTCCCCACAGCTCTCACACCATGTGGGCTCAGTCATATCATTAGCAAGTAGCCTCATAGTTTACCCCTGCTAGGATTTTAACATTCCCCTTCGTCGTCCCTTGTTCACTAAACTTTGTGGTCTCTAGCCATTCTGCTTGACCTGTGCTGCAATAGTCGTTAACATGGCCTCTTTCACTCTTATATGAGTGACTTGTTCTATGCTGGATATACCAGCTCTCGCTTTCTCTTTCCTCCCGCCTTTACATCCTCATGTGACATCTGCCCTTAGCGCATGGCTTATTTTCCCTTCTTAGGCTATTTTCCCATTTCTCAAAACATGCGTTTAACTTAAACTGTAATAACTTCATCAAACTATGCAGGCGACTTTAAACAATGCACTGCTACCAATCTCATTATTAATACTTCAACATTCAAAGTTTAGAATCAGTAAAATCACTGAATTGTTATTTTGCCCAACAGTACAGTGGTATGGGGCACCTACCCTGTGACCCTTGGTGATTCTCCGGTTTGCCCCTGGGAAGCAAGTAGAACAGGTAGACAGTTCTATCAGGAGTCCCCAGGCTTTGCTCCTTGGAGTCACTGTTTTGTCAATTACAATATGTAATTTGTTTGATGCAGTGTCTCATCAATTTCAAGGGGCTCTTAAAGATACAGTAAGGTTCACATAAAATTGTACCTTCAGGGCTAGCTGTAGTGGTGGTGTATCTTAGGCAGCATAGGACAGGCAATAATCTTTGTGCTTCCAGCCTATTCATTTCTGTGGTTGACTCACTTGGAGTCGCTTCAGCTGCAGGAGACTCTTCAGGGATCCATTTGGGCCTATAGCCTACTGAAGGAATACATCTAATTCCTCTGGTGAGTGAAACTGATGATTCTTGCTTTGATGTTGATAGATAGCACAGCCGGGTAAAGTAGCAGGTATTGTAAACCTCTGTTTCGGAGCCCCATTTTGATTTTATCAAATGCCAGGTGCCTGTCCAGGATGCTTTTCAGATAGTCTGGGTAGAATGAGATTCTAGTTCCATCTACTAGTACGTCTTTCAGCTCTTTCACCCGTTTCATGATTATTTCTTTATCCTAATAATGGGGCAGCTTAAAGATCAGTGGTTGGGGACAGGCTGCTTTTTTATTGCTCCTAGGCCTTTTAATCCTGTGGGCTCTATCCAGTTCAAAATCATACAATTTGGGATCAAGCTGCAACCAAACCAGTAGCTGGGCACGGAGATGCTCCACTGGATCCTTCCCTTCCAGTCCTTCAGGCAATCCTATGATATGCATGTTCTTCCTCCTCCTCCCTCTCCCTTGCAGATCTTCCAGTTTGGAGGTAAGCCAATGGATTTGTTGTTCTGCCGCCTGTGGACTAGTGCCCAATTGGGCTTGTATTGCCATTATTTCTCTTATCTGAGTCTTGTTAGCTGTCACTCTCTCCGTTAGCCTTCCGATGCTGATTTCCATTTCTATTACTGTTTGCTTAATAGTCTCAACTGTGGCAGCAATATGCTCTAGTAGGGAGACTTGGCCTTCATCCTTTTGGGTCTGCATTGCTGGTGCCTCATGGAACGATGCCATCTTGGCACATGGCTGAAGCACTGTTGGCGGTAAAGTGATCAAGTCTTTTTTCCATTTCTGAGCACCCCCAGGAGTCGCAAATGTCTCTAAACATGTCTGCATCCCTTCCTAGACCTCTCAAAATGTTTCAAAACTGCCAATTTCATAATTAAACCACGGATGGGAGTTGGATCTTTCCCTGGCAATTCAGAGCTCAAGGCTTAAGTGGCCATCTTGGATCAGGCACACAAGTGACCTCCTTTCAAGAACCTTTTCTAATATTTTTTGGTGACACAGAGACAAACTGAGAAGGCATGTTTCTGTTTACTTTTTTATCCTTTGAAATGAGTTTTTTAGGCAAAAAATATGAAATGACTTACAATTTACAAAGTCATATTCAGGACCTATGCAATTAAAACAAAGCTTTTGACAGTTTGCCCTTACCAGGAGCTGGAAAGAACAGTTACGTACTCACCATAGCAGTAGATCTTCAAGACAATATCCTTCATCAGCCACACCTATGGAACTTATAGCTGCCAGGCACTAGGACAGCATGTAAAACTTTTGCAAGCGGTCTACCAGGAGTCACCCATGATGATTTCAGACATTAGCTACTACATAAACATGGGCAGCCCCCTTCCCTCCAGAGATCATGTTCAGAGGATCTCCCTGTAGGGAACCAGGAGAGAACCTAGAGCTCTGCACACCAGGCAAGGCAGAGAATCATAGGTAGATCTTCATGGAGAAGGAGAGTCTCAGGATTCTAAAGGGGGAAGGAGAGCGGGACAGCATGGCCTGATGAAAGAGAGTTTCTTGAAGATAGAAACATAGACTTTGATGGCAGATAAGGACCTCTTGGCCCACCCAGTCTGCCCATTTCAAACAACATGAAGTCTTGCTGTATTCTGACAATTGCAGTGATTCCCAACCTTTGAACTGATTCCCAACATTTGAACTGCCCCAGAGAACAAAGAGTTAACTTTCTATGCAGGGCATAGAATGCTGAGCTTGAGCTCGGTTGAAGTCACTGTCTGGGAGTGATTCAAACCTAAACCGTCAGGTTCTTTACCCCACCTCACTGAACGGTCGCTCCGGAGATTTCTCCTTCAGCTCGGTTCAAAAGTTGGTTAAAGTTTTCAGTTTTCATTGGTTTTTAAACCGAAAAAAGTATCCGCATAGTCGGTTCAGTCTCTGTCTGTGGTGCCTTGAGTACTAGATAGGGATTGTTCTGTTTTTCTGTGTGGAACTTGTAAAAGTGTGGCTCGGTTTGGCTGAACCGGCCATTTGATAGTGAAATTTGTTTGTTTCTTAGTGTGTGGTTACCAGTTCTTATCGGTTCTAATAAAATGTGTTTTTAACCAGTTTTTTCCAATACCCGTGACACGGTTAGGAACTGATAAGGGAGTCTTGCCTGGCGGTTGCCATAAAAAGGGTAAGTTTGGTAAGGTTGGCCATGTCTGAGAAGCCCAAGAAAAAAACGGGACCACTGGGTTTCAACACTGCAGCAAGTGTGGGGAGGTCTTTGCTAAGGCCGATCCCCACACCACCTGTGTTTATTGTCTGGGGTTTGACCACCTCGATTCAGACTGCCAAATATGTAAAAACTTTCCCAACTCTACCCTTGAGAAGAGATTAAGTAGACTGAGAAGTCCGCTGACCTGGATGGCCAGCCCGGTTCGGTTTCGACCGAACCAGAAGGAGTGCCCTCTGACCAGGGCGATACTTCATCGGGCAAAAGGAGAGCCTATTCTGAGGGATCGGTTCCAACAAAAAGAAAGCGCAAAGATAAATTGACTGGTTCGGATCCAGAGGTTCATGTTCCGACCACCGAAGAGATAGCCAGGGCAATTCAGATTGTGGAATCGCTCTGTCCGGTTCCGACCGATCTGGCTCCTTCTGGCAGGGGTTCAGTTTGGTTAGTTCCCCCGGTTCAAGAGTATACCCTTGAAGATTTTTATGAACCGGAATTTGAAGAGGAAGGGGAATTTGAGGATGATGATGTAAGTGAAGGTCTGGATGTGCCTGTGGAACCGGACATCTCCCCAGACAGACCTTCTGGTGTTTCCCCTCCTAGGCTTTCTGAGTCCCCTTCTCACTTTATGTTTTACAGAAAGGTGGCTGAAACCCACCAGCTTCCTATGGAGGAGGCTGTGGAAGATCAAGAGGAGCCTGATTATGTAGAGATGATGGACATCCCAGAGTCCAGGAGACTGTCTATTCCCCTCCATAAATCTTTTGGGAAACAGACACAAAAAATCTTAAAGTCTCCTAACACTATACCTCCTGTGGATTGAAGAATGGACAAGAGGTATACACTTTCAGGCTTAGACACTGAGTTCTTATATCAACAATGCAGCCATGTTGGGGTAGTGCAGGCTGCTGCCTGTGACAAGGCAAATATTCCCTTGGCTTCACACCCCCCTGACAAGGACTCCAGGAAGATTGATGCCATGGCAAAGAAGCAGTACATAGCATCTTCTTTGGGACTTAGGCAGGCGAATTATATTGCCTATACAGCCAGGTACCAGAAGTCCAGATGGGACACTGTACTGGCACTGGCTAAACAGGCCTCCCTCCAGCTAGCCAAGGAGCTGAAGGCGGTGGCTGCAGATGGGATTGAGGCATCTAAGGTTCAGTTTCATGCTGCTGTGGACTCTAATGATGTGTCATCAAGAGTCATGGCTACATCTGTGGCTCTTCGGAGGATGGCTTGGCTCAGATGTACTAGCCTCTCGCAGGACACCCAGGCTAAGGCCATGGATTTTCCTGTAATGGGTAATTCTCTGTTTGGTGAGCAGACAGAGAATTACATGAAGAAAACAGATGAGTACAGGACCACTTACAGGAGTGCTCAGGCCAAGGAAAGGCAGGCAACTCCTCAAAGGTAGCAGTCTAGGGGCAGAGGCAGGCCTTTGCAAAAGCCTTTTTACCAAGCACAGGCCTCTTCTTCCTTTTCTCAGAGGGGGTTCTTCAGAGGGAGAGGCAGAAGGGGGATGAGCAGGGTTGCATCCACTCCTCAGCCTAAAGCCCCTGCCAAGCAGACACCCTGATGGGCCTGCCTGGCTCGACGCTCCTATTCCAGTAGGGGGCAGGCTGGCTTACTTTGTCCAGGACTGGATGTCTATTACATCAGACAAGTGGGTTCTGGAAGTAGTAAGTCAGGGACTGGTTCTCAGCGTCAAAAAATTTCCGAAGATGAGAGCCAGATCTTTTCTGCCTGCAAATCTCTCGGAAACCCTTGCCCTAGAGGCAGAGGTTTCTTCTCTCCTAGCTTTAAGAGTTATAGAGAGAGTACCTTCCCTACACTGGGGCAAGGGACTGTACTCCAGGTACTTCCTGACCCCCCAAAAAACAGGGGAGTGGCCACCCATCCTAGATCTAAGATATCTAAACAAACATCTTTTAAAACCAAAGTTCAAGATGATAACTCTAGGAATAATCCTTCCCTCTCTAAGACCAGGGGACTGGCTAGCCTCCCTGGATCTCAAAGATGCCTACTTTCACATTCCCATCAGGTGCTCCCACAGAAAGTACCTCAGGTTCGAGTTGTCCTCGGGCCATTATCAGTTCAGAGCAATGCCCTTTGGCCTAACCTCAGCCCCAAGGGTTTTCACAAAGTGCCTGGCAGTAGTAGTTGCCTTTCTAAGAAGGCAAAAGATTTCCATTTTTCCATATCTGGATGATTGGCTAATAGTTGGTCAGTCTCCAGACCAAGTCAAGTCTCACCTGCAAGTGACCCAGCAAGTGCTCACTTCTCTAGGATTTCTTCTCAACCTTCCCAAGTCGGTTCTCGAACCAGTCCAGCTCCTTACCTTTATAGGGGCAGAACTGGACACACTCAGAGCAAGAGCCTTTCTTCCTCTAGAAAGGGCAAGGGTTCTTATGGAACTAGCTTCTTCCTTCAGCCTTCAGGTATCTCGACCAGCAAGACATTTCCTCCAGCTCTTGGGCCACATGGCAGCTTCAACAGCAGTGGTCCAAGGGGCAAGATTCCAGATGAGGGATATTCAGTTTCACCTGAGAGCTTTCTGGTCTCAGAGAAAGGACTCCATTACCAAACTGATCCCAGTGACTCTGACCTTGATCCAAGCCCTCCAGTGGTGGCAGGATCAGGACAATTTAAGACAAGGTGTTCCTTTTGTTGCTCAGCCTTGTTCAATGGTCCTTACCATGGATGCTTTTCTCCTGGGCTGGGGAGCCCACCTGGAGTCCCTTATTGCCCAGGGGCTGTGGTCCCCCCAAGAATCCCTTTTCCACATCAATCTTCTAGAGCTCATGGCAGTTTTTCTGGCTCTAAAAGTGTTCTCACAGTCAGTATGGAACAAGGTGGTTCAAGTCAGAACAGACAACACCACCACCATGTGGTACATCAACAAGCAGGGAGGAACTCGGTCCACGGCCTTGTGCACAGAAGCCATGAAGTTGTAGTCCCTGGCTTATTGCCTGCAAACCTCTCTTGTAGCAGTTCACCTTCCAGGCAAGGACAATGTGCTAGCAGATGCACTGAGCAGGATTTCTTAGGGCCATCACGAATGGTTCCTGGACCCTCAGGTATTGAAAGTGATTTTTTCAAGGTGGGGTACTCCAGAGACAGATCTCTTTGCAGCCCCAGACAATCACCAACTCCCTCCCTTTTGTTGCAGACCTCCAGTCTTGGGCTCAGTCCCTCTGGACGCCCTGATCCTGAATTGGGAGGGGAAATTTCTGTATGCCTTCCCCCCTTCCCACTCCTGTTCAAAGTTTTGGTAAAAATAAGGTCTCAACCTTGCAAGGTGATTCTGATTGCACCAGATTGGGCCAGACAGCCCTGGTACCCCCTGTTGCTGTCCCTAGCAGTCCATCTTCCCCTGTCTCTTCCCAGGAATTACAACCTGTTAACATCCTCTCAGGGAAGGATTTTGTACCCCAGTCTTCAGTCTCAATCTCAAAGCATGGCTCTTGAAGAGTTAGAGTTTCAGATCTGCATCTTTCCCAAGGGGTTCTGGATATCCTCAAGGCTTCTCGAAAGCCCTCCACCAGAAAGACTTACAACTCCAAATGGAAAAGATTCAGCATTTGGTATTCTAAGAAGCATGTTTCTCTAGACACTGCTGAATTGCCTACGGTTCTGGATTATATTGTCCATCTTAATGGCCTAGGCCTCAGACCAGCTACTCTCAAGGTACACTTGTCAGCTGCTTCTGTGTTTTTGTCTGTGGGGAAGCCTTCCTCACTATCTTCCCATCCTGTGTTCTGTACATTTTTTAAAGGATTGCTTCACACCAATCCTCCTTTTAGAGACCCTGCCCCTGCCTGGGATTTGAATGTTTGCATTGCTCAACTTATGCAACCCCCCTTTGAGCCTATGTCTTCAGCAGAGCTTAAGTACTTGACTTGGAAAACTGTGTTCTTGGTAGCCATTACCTCTGCCAGGCGTATCAGTGAAGTGCAAGCACTGTCAGTGGAACCTGATTTTATCTCCTTTCACAGGGATAAAGTGGTCCTTAGAACCAACAGAAGGTTCTTGCCCAAAGTGGTTTCAGACTTCCATTTAAACCAGTCTATGTCTCTCCCTGTTTTCTTCACTGATCATTCTTCTTCAGGAGAGAGGAGGCTACACAGTTTAGATGTCAAAAGAGCCCTTAGTTACTATGTACAGTGTACCAAGGGTCACAGGTTTGACTCCCTCCAGTTATTCCTCACTTATGGAGAAGTGGGGAAGGGCAAACCTGCCACCAAAAGATCTATTGCCAGGTGGATTGTGTCTTGTATACAATTCTGCTATGAAAAGCTGGGAAAAACTCCGCCCTCAGGCCTGAGGGCTCATTCCACAAGAGGTACAGCTGCTTCCCTGGCTGCTGCCAGGGATATCCCTCTCTTAGAAATTTGTCAAGCAGCCACCTGGGAAACAGTCCATACCTTTACCAAGCATTACTCTCTGGCTATCCAGGCTAGGAGTGATGCTCGGTTTAACACAGCAGTACTTCAGAGTCTATTCCCATAAGTAGGTTCTGTCCCTCCTCCTTGGAGGTACTGCTTGGTAGTCGTAATTGTCAGAGAATACAGCAAGACTTCATGTTGTTTGAAGAAAAAATTACTCATCTTAGTAATTATGTTTCTTCTAATGGAGTCTTGCTGTATTCTGACCTCCTTCCCTGCCTCCCCTCTCAGAACCTGTTTTTGGGAAGTGGGTGGGCAGGTGCAGTGCTGCACCCCAGGGGTGTTTTTGGCTTGCACCCTCCTTCTTTTTGTTTGGGTGCTGATTTATTACTGTTATTTTAGCACATTGGGTTTTGTTTTTGGGTTTCCTGACTTGAGTCTTCCTTGGGAATCGAATCCAAAACTTTTTTCAGCCAGTTGGCTAGTAAGAATTTTTACAATTTCCACATAGAATTTTTAGTTTAGTTGGGCTCGTAAGAATCTGATCGTTTAGGTTTGAATCACTCCAGACAGAGACTTCAACTGAGCTCGAGCTCAGCATTCTATGCCCTGCATGGAAAGTTAACTCTTTGTTCTCCGGGGCAGTTCAAAGGTTGGGAATCACTGCAATTGTCAGAATACAGCAAGACTCCATCAGAAGAAACATAATTACTAAGGTGAGTAATTTTTTTCTTCTCTACCTATTGGATAAGCTGCAGTTTCTAGTTAACCAACAGCCTATTTCCTCCCACCCCCACTATAATTGCCTTATGTTTGTCCCATGCATGTTTGAATTCCCCCACTGTTTTAGACCCCACAACCTCCCCAGGAAGGTGGTTCCATGCATCCACCACTCTCTCCATGAAGAAAAATTTCCTCACATTGCCCCTGAGCCGTTCCCCTCTATCTTTAAATTGTGACCTCTTGTTCTTGCACATCTCTTTTTCTGAAAGATGCTACCCTCCTGGACTTTGTTGATTCCCTTGAGGTACTTGAAAGTTTCTATCATGTTCCTCCTGTCACTCCTTTCATCAAGAATATACATATTAAGCTCTCTATGTCTCTCTTCATATGGTTTCTGATGCAGACCCTGCACCATTTCAGTTGCCCTCCTCTGGACTGCCTCCATCCTATGTCCTTGCGGAGATGGGGTCTTCAAAACTGCATGCAATACTCCAGATAGGGTCTCACCAGCTGTCTGTACAGAGGGATAGCCACTTCCCTTTTTCTACTTGTGATGCCCCTCCTTATGCATCCCAGTTCCCCCCGGCTGTCCTTACTGACTTCTCACATTGCTTGCCCACCTTTAGGTCATCTGATATGACTACCCCAGGTCCCTTTCCATTATTGTTGTTATTACTACCTCCTCGGCCATTGTGTACTCTTCTCCTGGGTTTTTGTTTCCCAGGTGCATTACTTTGCACTTCTTTGCATTGAATCTAAGTTGCCATACATCTGACCATTCCTCCAACCTTGCCAAGTCCCTTCTCATCCTTTCTACCCCCCCTTGTGTATCAACTCTGTTACAGATCTTTGTGTCATCTGCAAAGAGGCATACCTTTCCTTCCAGACCCTCTGCAATGTCACCTATAAAGACATTAAAGGATATCTCTTTCATCAGGCCACATCTATGGAATGAGTACCAAGCAGTACTGATCATAAACTGTCTGAGTGCGTGGAGCTTACAGGCCTAGGAAAGTAGGCCTTGAAGCACAGCTAGGCCAAAACTAGCCCCTTTGTGAGAGACAGTGTCCAGACTGTAGTGCATAGTGAAGGTGTGGACAGTACTCCATGTGGCAGCTGCACAGATTTCTGCAGCAGACACATTCTTGAAGCAAGCAACAGATGTGGCCATACCTCAAGTGGAATGACCATGAACAACCCCAGGAAGTTCTTTACCATACTTCCTATAACAAAAAGAAATACAGTTTGCTAACCATTTAGACAGGCACTGTTTAGAAACTAGAGTGCCCTCTTTCCCAGGGGTGAATGAAACAAAAAGCTGTGAGGACTTCCATAGTGTAATGTATATAATATCTGCGTATTCTATGTACATCTAGAGTATGGAGCAGTGCTTCTCCTGGATTGGTAAGCTCAGAAAAATAAACTGGCAGGTGGATGGTTTGATTTAAAGTAAACTCAGTCACCACCTTTGGTAAAAACTTAGGACTGGTACACAAGAAAAAAACTACTTACCATAGTAATACTGTTTCTTCCAAGGGATCTTCCAGTAGGATTAGACATATGCAGTCAGCTCAGAATCTCTGACTGCCTCTGAAGTTCTGTGTCAAAAGTCCACTCCTGTGGGATGGGATTCTCTGTGTCACAGTGAATCCCTCTTATGACCGGGAGGGGCAGAATGGGGTCAGAGATACCCTTTCTCCATGCGAGGAATACAAATACAGTCTCGAGTCTGTGTTCCTGAGGTAGAACTCCCTTGGCCACTGCACCAGAAACAAGAAAGCAACAGGTGTGTATAGGCTTCGGGAGGCCCTATACACCCTATTACTGTATCTTTCCCTGGAAAAACAGTGCTTGGTTCAAACCCCCACAGGCTCCTCTTGAGACCCTTTGTATTTCCTCCCCTCCTTTCATCACAAAGTCCCTAATGGTACTTCACTTTTGGTAGTGTTTTGGCTCTTAAGCAATCACACAGGTGTAGTATAGTCTGAACAACTCTTTCCCAGGCAGCAAACACAAACGACATAGGCAGAATTGTTGTAAAATACGCCAAAGGCTTTACTAATTAAATTAATTAGAAAATAGTGATAACAAAGTCAAAATAATTTGGAGATTGGTTACATGATACTGAAAATAAAAGGAAAGTATACATAAAAAACTACACTTTAAACTCTGAGGTTACAAGTCTACCTTAAGTCCATAGTTGGAATTTTGAAGTGCAAAAGTGTCCTTAGAAGTGTGGTAGTCGAAGTCTTGGCTTTCAGTGATCCAGGAGAAATTGTCTCTGTCCTCCCAACAGACAGGCAGAGAGGGTCCCACAGGCTTCAAGCAAAAAGGCAAGAAAAGGCTCAGATACCCCTCTGCATCCTGGTTTTAAAGGGTTTCCAAGAGGGCAGGCTCAGTGATAAGTGCCTGGCCCTGTGACTCACTAGCATTTCTGTTTCTATGGTTACCCAACCAGAGCTTAGTATTTTATTACAATAACACAGATATGAGTTTTCTGAATATTGAAAAAAAAACATGGTTAGCCAGCTCAAACCAGATTTCTGGGGGATAGTCCAGGCTCCCTGCTGGGAGAGAGCTCTAGTTAAACTGCACTTAAATACAGTCAAATAACTAAATGGTAGCCTATTCATCTGGTAACAAGATTAAATCACTGCAGACCTCTCAGCACAAAGGATGCCCAGAAATCCTGACTTTTCATGAGGTCCTATCTTTCACAAGCAAATGGGCCTACCTGGCCTCCCAGCTAAGCTTAATTAATCTTCTGTCTCCTTATAGATAATGAAATTAACAGTAGCCTCTGCTAGCAGCAAAACAGTTTTCCTGCCCAGTAACAAGAGTTCTAACATTATTCTAAGGCCCAAGTACCTGTACCCATAACCACTTGTGTAACCCCCCTACAAATGGGGGTTCCCGAAAAGTCTTTCTAGAGCTTGCATAAATGCTCACTGCCAGGCTGGGGTCCTGTGGTTTAGCTGTTAAATGTCATTGCAAAAGAGTGCCTGTGTAGCCTCTATGTACTGTTGCTTTAAGAGCTGCGTAGTTGCAGTAATAATCTTGAAGTGGGGATGACTGTTATCATGCTCGAGTCCCACCCGGGCTGCCAGATAATCGCTCCATTTCTGCCATCGCTAATTGCGCAGAGGGAGCCCTGTTTAAAGATGTAACTGTTTGCTGACCATTTGTTAGGGCAGTGAAGATATTGTAGTTTGTTCTAACCTGCTTTCTTTGCAGTGAGGACTGTTCTGATTATGTCCACCATCTTGGCCTTGAACTGCCGAATTGGGCCAATCAGTACTTTGGTACTCTAAAATGGAGCCTGCTTACAGGGGCTGTGTGGATTAAAATCTGTGGGAATTGGGAGGAGGGGGAGGGTTAATGAAGGGGAAGGCTGGAAGGGAGGGGCAGCTGCAGAATAAGGGGTGCTAGCTGCACATTCGAGCAGACATGATAGACCTCTAGGCCTTTATCTGCTGGCAAATTTCATATGTTGGTATGTTCGTAATTGTAGTTTTGGACTGTTGGCACCTTTTTGCAAACCGAAGGGGAGAGCCTGTTTTGAATGCACCCAATTAGCCAACCGAACCTTTGGATCTGAAGGAAATCCACCAGCTGCCTGCTGCTTAAGGTGATCTAAGTTGGAAGCTGAAAGAGCCAGACCACTTAGAACAGTCGAGCGCCATCGCGAGTTTTATGGGAGAATCCGTGGTGAAGCTTGAATTGTGGCCTGCAAGCCTGCTTACTCCCCTTGAGAAGGAGAAGGGAATTGTTTCGACTAAATCCAAGGTGTGGTGAGAATGAAGTAAGCCACTGAAGTGTGACCAGGCTCAACCTGTAGAATACCGAAGATTTTGCTGAATGCAATTGGCCTGTCAGGGATTCCAGCTACCTCTGAGCTCCCGGTTTGAGCAGAGACTTTGCAATCGTGACCGGAGAGCAGTTTGCCTGGTATTGTAGAATCCTTTGCATATAAATGTGATGTTTGATGATAGTGGGTCGTGCTTTGTTTCCCCACTGTGCGAACTGTGTTCTGCTTGCTGGAAGCTGTATCCAGCCCAAATGGACTGAATCCGCGGTTACCTCCTTGTGGTCAGGCCTTGTCACGAGGGCCCTGCCAGACTACCCAACTGCACAGAGAAGAGCCATCGATGAGAGACCTGCCTGGGGATCAGCCCGCTGCTCCATGCTCGAACAGGAATGACTCCTTGGCAAACAGTGTGGGCGCTGCTTCTCCTGGCTCTTCAGATCAACCTCCTGCAGTCTCAATTTCTGTCCAGCCTGTGTCCAGTTCTGGGTATCGTGAGTAATCAGGGTAGCTCCCTGCAACAACAGCTTAATCTAAGTGTGTCATCTGATTGTCTTGTTGTTCCTTTTCTTCCACGAACTGAGCCCTCCGGCTCTGGAATACAAATAGGGGTGTATTGTGCATGTTGTTTTATTCCATCACAAGGCCCAACCAGCTGCGACACCGGCCTACCCCGGGCAATGCTCCTGGCTAGCCCAACTCTTCTCCACCTGGGTACCCAAAGGGTGTGACTGCTTAGGGACTCTGAATGCATGCATAACTGCCTGATTTATAGAGCATTTAAGCCAATTAACTTGATTACACCCCTCCCCTGTTCAACTCTCCTGAATAAATCAGATTTACTTTTTCCTGCATTTAACCTGACTGTGGTTCCAGTTTATGCTAAGAGTACTGTACTGTTGTCCATTGCTGTGCATAACCTTGTTTTGCAGGGGGTCCCCAAGGTCGAGCATCAGGAACCAGCCCTGGTGCTAAGTGCTAACAGTGGGGGTACTGGTAAGGTGTATCAGGGGTATTGTGAAAGTGATCACTGTGTTCTGTTCTGGCCACTAGTGGGGAATGGGGGGGGGTACAGCATCCTGGAGGGCTGTGCCCAGGCTAGTTTGACCACTACCAACCCTGTCCTTTGGGTGGAGGCACCCATTACAGAGCCTAGGCCCCTTAACCTGCTATTAGCCAAGCAGGCAGGGGTTGTAGCCCTTGGGATAGCGCCACCTAGGGGTTTACATCTTATAAGCACCACTGGGATTAGCGCCCTAGTGACCAAAGGAGGAATTACCCTGATATATTCAGACTGAGAAAATGGAGGACCTTGCTGCCTGTTAAAAATCACCCCCATAAGCTGTTAGTGCACCGAATGATGGGTGGAGCGAGGTTGAGGGTTAGATCCCAACAAACCCTCCTGTTACTGGATGTTCCGTTAGGGACCACAAATGCTAGTATTATAGAAGCTGTGGAACATGTCAAAGTTTTGGGCAAAGTTGAAGTGAAGGGGAGGGATTCCGACCTGTTTGAACAGACTATGGTGCTTTTACTCTCCTGCAGTTCTCCCATAAATCCAGAGAAGGTACCCCCTGTTATTCTACCAGAAGGGACCCAGAAGGGGTGGAGGGCCATTCACCTGCACAGTGATCTGGCTACCCCGGGCGGGTCCCCAAGTATAGAGGGGTTTAAGGACAAGTTGCTCAAGTTATTATCATCTGAAGGGCGAACCGCTCAACAGCTAGTAAAGGTGCTAGACCTTTCAGAGGAACACACGCCATTGCAGTCCCCGGCCATGTCTCCTGCCTCCCCTAAGAGTTCCCCTGTTGTCCCCTCACCCATAGTAATTCCATCTGTGCATTTGGATTCTTACCGTACACTCCGAATTTTTTTGGGCACCGTCCCAGTGCCTACAGGGGGAGGATGACCTTGAAACATGGATGGACTATGCTGTCCCCTTGGTACAGGAATGGCAGTGCTGTGAGGGGGAAAAAAGAAAGAGTCTCATAGAAAGCTTAAGGGGCCCCGCACTGGAGGCCATCCACTTCTTATGAGCCACTAGCCCAGAGGCTACTGCGGCTGAATACCTCTCTGCCTTGGAAGGAGTGTTTGGGAGCACTGAGTCAGGGGACAATTTGCTATGGAAATTCAATTCTGCCAAGCAATGGAAGAATGAGAAGTTGTCTGTGTTTGTTACCAGAACTGAGAGAGCTCTGCAGATGGCCCATAGGAAAGGAGGGGTGCTGGCTAAGGAACTGAATTGGGTCAGATTGGACCATATTCTCAAGTCAGCCAGGTACTCCAGTGTGATGATGTTAAAACTCAAGCTGCAAGACAGGAAGGCTAATCCTCCAGAGTACTGTCACCTTATGAAATAGATTTGTGAGGCAGAGAGTGATGAAGAGGGCTGGGAGCCCTATGCTGGGGTTGTTGGTACCTGCCAGACCCCTGAGAGAAGTGACGCAGATGAGGCACAGCAGTTGAGAGAGCTAATTAAAGAGTTGACAGAGGCGGCCAGAGAACCTGACCTTTATCAGACACCCCCTGACACAAAAAGTGGGGTTGGGTGCATGTTGTTTCTTCAGAAACCTGGACTGAGGCTAACCTATTGGAAGAAATATGAGAGTTGAGAGCCCTGGTGGGGGACCTACTGTGAACCACACAAACCCCCAAACTTGGTGAAAGCCCAGAGGATCAAGAACGCAAGTCGCAAGTCAAGGAAGAACAGTGAAGAGCCCTGATGTACCAAAACTGGGAGACGGCCTGTAACCCCCCAGAGACCCCAGAGAACCTACATTTCAAACAACATGAAGTCTTGCTGTATTCTGACTATTGCAGTTAGCCCCAGCCTTTAAACTGCCCCGGAAAACAAAGGGTTAACTTTCTATGCAGAGCATAGAATGCTGAGCTCGAGCTCGGTTGAGGTCTCTGTCTGGAGCCCTTTGAAATCCAACGTGATTCTTTACTCTCTCTGAACAGTCACTCCGGAGATTTCTCCTTCAGCTCGGTTCGAAAGTCAGTTAAAGTCTCGTTAAATTGTTGGTTTTAAACCAATTTATTTCCGCATGTTTGGTTCAGTCTCTGTCTGTGGTACCGTGAGTATAGATAGGTTTTGTTCTGATTTTCTGTGTGGAAATTGTAAAACGTTAGATCTGTTCGGCTGAACTGATCACTTGTAGTGAATCCTTGTGTTTTACTTTAGAGTGTGGTTACCGGTCCTTATTGGTTCTAAATAAAACATGTTTTGAACATTTTACAATACCTGTGACACGGTTAGGAACCGATAAGGGAGTCTTGCCTGGTGGTTGCCATAAAAAGGGTAAGTTTGGTTAGGTTGGCCATGTCAGAGAAACCCAAGAAAAAAACGGGCCTACTGGGTTTCAACACTGCAGTGAGTGTAGGGAGGTCTTTGCTAAGGCCGATCCCCACACCACCTGTGTTTATTGTCTGGGGTTTGAACACCTTGATACAGACTGCCAAATTTATAAAACATTTTTCCTAAATCTACCCTTGAAAAGAGATTAGGTAGACTGAAGGAAAAGGAGGCCGAGAAGTCCGCTGACCCAGATGGCCAGCCTGGTTCAGTTCCAACCGAACCAGAAGGAGTGCCCTCTGAACAGGGCGTAGCTTCTTCGGCAAGAGGAGAGCCGATCCTGAGGGGTCAGTTCCTACAAAAGGAAATGCAACCTAAAATCAACTGGTTTGGATCCAGAGGTTCATGTTCCACCACCGAGGAGATAGCCAGAGCGATTCGGATTGTGGAATCGCTTCGCCTGGTTCCGACCGATCCGGCACCTTTTGGCAGGGGTTCGGTTCGGTCAGTTCCCCCGGTTCAAGATTATACCCCTGAAGATTTTTATGAACCGGAGTTTGAGGAGGAGGAGGGGGAGTTTGAAGATGATGGTTATGATGGTGAAAGTCTGGATGTGCCTGTGGAAACGGACATCTCCCCAGACAGACCTTCTGGTGTTTCCCCTCCTAGGCTTTCTGAGTCCCCTTCCCATTTTCTGTTTTACAGAAAAGTGGCTGAAACCCTCCAGCTCCCTATGGAGGAGGCAATGGAGGATCAAGAGGAGCCTGATTATGTGGAAATGATGGACATCCCAGAGTCCAGGAGACTGTCTATTCCCTTCACAAACTTTGGAAGCAGACACAAAAATCCTGAAGTCTTCCAATTCTGTACCTCCTGTTGACAGAAGGATGGACAAGAGGTACACGCTATCAGGCTCAGATACGGAGTTTTTATACCAGCAATGCAGCCATGTTGGGGTAGTGCAGGCTGCTGCCTGTGATAAGGCAAACATTCCCTTGGCTTCACACCCCCCTGACAAAGACTCCAGGAAGATTGATGCCATGGCAAAAAACAGTACATGGCATCTTCCTTGGGACTCAGGCAGGCGAATTATATGGCCTATACAGCCAGGTACCAGACGTCCAGGTGGGACACTGTACTGGCACTAGCTAAACAGGCCTCCCCCCAGCTAGCCAAGGAGCTGGAGGAGGTGGCTGCAGATGGGATTGAGGCATCAAAAGTACAGTTTCATGCTGCTGTGGACTCCAATGATTTGTCATCAAGAGTCATGGCTACATCTGTGGCTCTTCGGAGAATGGCTTGGTTGAGATGTACTAGCCTCTCACAGGACACTCAGGCTAAGGCCATGGATTTTCCTGTAATGGGTAATTCTCTGTTTGGGGAGCAGACAGAGAATTACATGAAGAAAATGGACGAGTACAGGACCACTTATAGGAGTGCTCAGGCCAAGGAGAGGCAGGCAACTCCTCAAAGGCAGCAGTCTAGGTGCAGAGGCAGGCCTTTTTATAGGCCTTTTTACCAAGCACGGGCCTGTTCTCCCTTTTCACAGAGGGGGTTCTTCAGAGGGAGAGGCAGAAGGGGGATGAGCAGGGCTGCATCCACTCCTCAGCCTAAGGCCCCTGCCAAGCAGACACCCTGATGGGTCTGCCCGGGTCAACTCTCCTATTCCAGTAGGGGGAAGGCTGGCTTACTTTGTCCAGGCCTGGATGTCTATTACTTCAGACAAGTGGGTCCTGGAAGTAGTAAGCCAGGGACTGGTACTCAGCTTCAAAAAATTTCCGAAGATGAGAGCCAGATCTTTTCCACCTGCAGGTCTCTCAGAAACCCTTGCCCTAGAGGCAGAGGTTTAATCTCTTCTGGCCTTAAGAGCCATAGAGAGAGTTCCTACCCTACACAGGGGCAAAGGTCTGTACTCCAGATACTTCCATACCCCAAAAAAGACAGGGGAGTGGTGACCCATCCTAGACCTAAGATACCTGAACAAACATCTTTTAAAACCAAAGTCCAAGATGGTAACTCTGGGAATAATTATTCCCTCTCTAAGGCCAGGGGACTGGCTAGCCTCCCTGGACCTCAAAGATGCCTGTTTTCACATTCCCATCAGGTGCTCCCACAGAAAGTACCTCAGGTTCGAGTTGCCTCAGGCCACTATCAGTTCAAAGCAATGCTCTTTAGTCTAACATCAGCCCCAAGGGTTTTCGCAAAGTGCCTGGCAGTAGTCTTTGCCTTTCTAAGAAGGCAAAAGATTTCCATTTTTCCATATCTGGATGACTGGCTCATAGTGGGCCAGTCTCCAGACCAAGTCAAGTCAGACCTGCAAGTGACCCAGCAAGTGCTCACTTGTCTAGGATTTCTTCTCAACCTTCCCAAGTCAGTTCTCGAGCCAGTGCAGCTCCCTACCTTTATAGGGGCAGAGCTGGATACTGTCAAAGCAAGAGCCTTCAAACAACATGAAGTCTTGCTGTATTCTGACTATTGCAGTTGGGTCCTGCCTTTCAACTGCCCTGGAGAACAAAGAGTTAACTTTCCATGGCCAGCATGGAACGTTCAGCGCGAGCTCGGTTGAAGCCCCTGTTTGCTGTTGTTTAAACTCCAACCGTCAGATTCTTTACTCCGCCTCACTGAACAGTCGCTCCGGAGATTTCTCCTTTGCTCGGTTCAAAAAAAGTCAGTTAAAGTGTCGTTTTTTCGTTCGGATTCTACCGAATTTCTACATTGAACCTGTCGGTTTAAGTCTCTGTCTGTGGTACCGTGAGTACTAGATAGGTTTTGCATTTAGTTTCTGTGTAGAACTTGTAAATATTGGATCGGTTCGGTTTGAACTGATCAGATTGGTCTTAAAAAAGTTTTGAATTTATTAGAGTGTGGTAACCGGTCCGTATCGGTTCTAAAAAAAACCGGATTTAATTACGTTTTTTTCCAAGACCAGTAACACGGTCAGGAACCGATAGGGGTGTCATGCCTGGTGGATTGTTAAAAAAGGGTAAGTTTTGGATAGGATTGGCCATGTCTGAGAAACCCAAGAAAAAAAACGGGCCCACTGGGTTTCAACACTGTAGTGTGTGTGGGGAAGCCTTTGCTAAGGCTGATCCCCACACCACCTGTGTTTATTGTCTGGGGTTTGACCACCTCGATTCAGACTGCCAAATTTGTAAAAGTTTTCCCAAAGCTACCTTGGATAACAGAGTAGGTAGACTGAGGGAAAAGGAGGCCGAGAAGTCCACTGACCTGGATGGCCAGCCCGATTCGGTTCTGACCGAACCAGAAGGAGTGCCCTCTGACCAGGGTGAAACTTCTTCGGGCAAAAGGAGAGCCGATTCTGAGGAGTCGGTTCCAGTTAAAAGAAAGAGAAGAGAAAAATCATCCGTTCGATCCACAAATTCTTTTCTCCGACTGGCTGATGAAATAGCCAAAGCAATAAGGATAGTTCAATCGCTAATCTCGAATTCCAGCTGAACCGCACCATCTGGCAGGGGCTCGGTTCGTCGGTTCCACCGGTTCGGATTATACTTTAGAAGAATTTTATGAACCGGAGGAGGAGGAGGGAGAGTATGAGGATAATGATGATGATGGTGATTATGAAAGTCTGGATGTGCCTATTGACCCGGACATCTCCCCAGACAGACCTTCATGTGTTTCTCCTCCTAGGCTTTCTGAGTCCCCTTCCCACTTTATGTTTTACAAGAAGGTGGCTGAAACCCTCCAGCTTCCAATGGAAGAAGCAGTAGAGGATCAGGAAGATCCTGATTTTGTTGAGATGATGGACATCCCAGAGTCCAGGAGATTGTCTATTCCCCTCCATAAATCTTTTGGGAAACAGACATTTAAAATTCTAAAGAATCCTAATTCCATACATCCTGTGGACAGATGAATGGACAAGAGGTATACCCTTTCAGGCTCAGACACGGAGTTCCTTTCCCAGCAATGCAGCCATGTTGGGGTAGTGCAGGCTGCTGCCTGTGATAAGGCAAATATTCCCTTGGCATCACACCCCCCTCAGATAAGGATTCCAGGATGATTGATGCCATGGCAAAGAAGCAGTACATGGCAGCATCTTTGGGACTCAGGCAGGCTAACTATATGGCCTACACAGCTAGATACCAGAAGTCCAGGTGGGACACTGTGCTGGCTCTGGATAAACAGGCCCCTGAACAGCTTGCCAAGGAGCTGGAGCAGGTGGCTGCGGTTGGGATTGAGGCATCCAAGGTGCAATTTCATGCTGCTGTGGACTCCAATGATGTTTCATCTAGAGTCATGGCTACATCTGTGGCCCTTCGGAGGATGGCTTGGCTCAGCTGTACTAGCCTATCACAGGATACCCAGGCTAAGGCTATGGATTTCCCTGTCATTGGTAATTCTCTGTTTGGGGAGCAGACAGAGAGCTACACGAAAAAGATGGACGAGCATAGGGTCACCTACAGGAGTGCTCAGGCCAAAGAAAGGCAAGCACTCCTCAAAGACAGCATTCCAGGGGCAGGGCAGGCCCTTTCCAAAGGCCTTTTACTAAGCCCAGGCCTCCTCTTCTGCTTATGCTCAGAGGGGGTTCTTCAGAGGGAGAGGCAGACGGGGAATGAGCAGGCCTGCTTCCACCCCTCAGCCTAAAGCCCCTGCCAAGCAGACACCCTGATGGGTCTGCCCGGGCCAATTCTCCAATACCTGTAGGGGGCAGGCTGGCTTACTTTGTCCAGGACTGAGAGTCTCTGACATCAGACAAGTGGGTCCTGGAAGTAGTGAGCCAGGACTGGTTCTCAGCTTCAAAAATTTCCCAAGATGAGAACCAGATCCTTTCCACCTGCAAATCCATCAGAGACCCTTGCCTCAGAGGCAGAGGTTTCTTCCCTCCTGGTTCTCAGAGCCATAGAAAGGGTTCCTACCTACACAGGGGCAAAGGATTGTACTCAGGTACTTCCTAACCCCAGAAAACAGAAGAATGGCGGCTCATCCTGGATTTAAGATATCTGAACAAGCACCTTTTAAAACCAAAATTCAAAATGGTGACTCTGGAATAATTCTGCCCTCTCTAAGGCCCGGGGACTGGCTAGCCTCCCTGACCTCAAAGATGCCTATTTCACATTCCCATCAGGTGCTCCCACAGAAAGTACCTCAGGTTCTGAGTTGCCCTCAGGCCTATCAATTCAAAGCACGCCCTTTGGCTCAACATCGCCCCAAGGGTGCTCACAAAGTGCCTGGCAGTAGTGGTTGCTTTCTAAGGAGAAAAATTATCCATCTTTCCATACTTGGACGACTGGCTCATAGTGGGTCAGTCCCCAGACCAAGTCAAGTCACATCTGCAAATAACTCAGCAAGTGTTCACTCTCTTAGGATTCCTCCTCAACCTTCCAAAGTCAGTTCTCGAGCCAGTACAGCTCCTCACCTTATAGGGGCAGAGTTGGATACAAGGAAGAGCCTTCCTTCCCCTGGACAGGGCAAGGACCCTTATAAAACTGGCTTCTTCATTCACCCTTCAGGTGTCTCGACCAGCAAGGCATTTCCTGCAGCTCCTGGGCCACATGGCAGCCTCTACAGCAGTGGTCCAGGGGGCAAGATTCCAGATGAGGGACATTCAGTTCCTCTTAAGAGCCTTCTGGTCCCAAAGAAAGGATTCCCTTACCAAGCTAGTCCCAGTGACTCGAACCCTGATCCATGCTTTGCAATGGTGGCAGGATCAGGACAATTTGAGACAGGGAGTTCCTTTTGTCACTCAGTCTTATTCAGTGATACTCACCACAGATGCCTCCTGCTGGGCTGGGGGCCCACTTGGGGGATCTTACCACCCAAGGGCTGTGGTCACCTCAAGAATCTCTGCTTCACATCAATCTCTTGGAACTCAGAGCAGTGTTTCTGGCACTACAAGCCTTTTCCAAATCTGTACAGAACAAGGTGGTCCAGATCAGAACAGACAATACCACCACAATGTGGTACATCAACAAGCAAGGAGGCACTCGGTCTACGGCCTTGTGCACAGAAGCAATGAAGTTGTGGTCTCTAGCCTATTCCCTGCAAACCTCTCTGATAGCAGTTCACCTCCCAGGGAAGGACAATGTCCTAGCAGATGCTTCTCAGCAGGATATCCCAGGGCCATCACGAAGGACACTAGATCCCTGGTTTTGAAAGTGATTTTCTCGAGATGGGGCACCTACAGATAGATCTTTTGCAGCCCCAGACAATCACCAACTTCTTCTCTTTTGCTGCAGACCCCCAGTCTTGGGCTCAGTCCCCCAGGATGCTCTGATTCTGAATTGGGAAGGGAAATTCCTGTATGCTTCCCCTCCTTCCCTCTCCTGTTCAAAGTGTTAGTCAAGATCAGGTCTCAACCATGCAAAGTGATTCTGATTGCTCCAGACTGGGCCAGACAGCCCTGGTACCCACTGTTGCTGTCCTTAGCAGTCCACCTTCCCCTGACTCTTCCCAGGAATTACAACCTGTTGACATCCTCTCAGGGGAGGATTTGGTATCCGAACCTCAAATCTCTCAATCTCAAGGCATGGCTCTTGAAGAGTTAAGAGTTTGCTGATCTACACCTTTCTCAAGGGGTTCTGGATATCCTTAAGGCTTCTCGAAAGCTTTCCACCAGAAAGACTTACAACTCCAAATGGAAACGGTTCACTATTTGGTGCTCTAATAAGCATATTTCTCCAGAATCTGCTGGGTTGCCTACAGTCCTGGACTATATGGTTCATCTTAATGGCTTGAGACTTAGGCCAGTTACACTTAAAGTGCATCTGGCAGCTGTTTCGGCCTTCTTGTCAGTAGGCAAGTCCTCTCCTCTGTCAGCCCATCCTGTGTTTTGTAAGTTCTTCAAGGGATTGCTGCACACCAATCTCCCTTTAGGACCCTACTCCTGCTTGGGACCTTAATGTTTGCATTGCTCAGCTTATGCAACCACCCTTTGAGCCTTTGTCCTCTGCAGAGCTTAAGTACTTGACTTGGAAAACTGTGTTTTGGTAGCCATTACCTCTGCCAGGCGTATCAGTGAATTGCAAGCCCTGTCAGTGGAGCCTGATTTCATCTCTTTCCATAGAGATAAAGTGGTCCTAAGAACTAACAGGAAGTTTTTGCTTAAGGTGGTTTCAGATTTCCACCTTAATCAGTCTATGTCTCTACCTGTTTTCTTCACTGACCATTCCTCCTCTGAGAGAGGAGGCTGCACAGCTTGATGTTGTGCGGCCTCAGTTAGCATACACTGAAGCGCACAGGTCACAGGTTTGAGTCCCTCCAGTTGTTCCTCACATATGGAGAGGTCGGTAAAGGCAAACCTACCACTAAAAGATCTATTGCCAGGTGGATTGTCTCTTGTATACAATTCTGCTATGAAAAACTGGGTAGAACCCCACACTCAGGCCTGAGGGCTCACTCTACCAGAGGTACAGCTGCTTCCCTGGCTGCTGCCAGGGATATTCCTATCTTAGAAATTTGTCAAGCAGCCACCTGGAAAACAGTCCATACATTCACCAAACATTACTCTCTGGATATCCAGGCTAGGAGTGATGCTTGGTTTGGCACAGCAGTACTTCAGAGCCTATTCCCAAAGTAGGTTCTGTCCCTCCTCCATGGAGGTACTGCTTGGTAGTCTGCAATAGTCAGAATACAACAAGACTTCATGTTGTTTGAAGAAAAAATTACTCACCTTAGTAATGTTGTTTCTTCTAATGGAGTCTTGCTGTATTCTGATCTCCCCGCCGCCTCCCCTCTCAGAACCTGGTTTTTGGGAAGTGGGTGGGCAGGAGCAGTGTTGGCACCCTAGAGGTGCCCCTTTTTTTCACCCTCCTTTCTTTTGGGTGTGTGTTGTGTTTTGTTTTTTGGGTTTCCTGACTTGAGTCTTTGCTTTGAAACCAAAAAACCCTTTTTTTAATAAATTTAGTTGGCAGTTGGTTAGTGTGAGTTTTACAGCTTCCACACAGAACTTCTAGTGAGTATTGCTCGTAAAGATCTGACTGTTGGAGTTTAAACAACAGCAGACAGGGGCTTCAACCGAGCTCACGCTGAATGTTCCATGCTGGCCATGGAAAGTTAACTCTTTGTTCTCCGGGGCAGTTGAAAGGCAGGACCTAACTGCAATAGTCAGAATACAGCAAGACTCCATTAGAAGAAACAACATTACTAAGGTGAGTAATTTTTTCTTTCTTCCCCTGGAAAGGGCAAGAGTTCTTATGGAAGTGGCTTCTTCCTTCAGCCTTCGGGTGTCTCGACCAGCAAGGCATTTCCTCCAGCTCTTGGGCCACATGGCAGCTTCTACAGCAGTGGTCCAAGGGGCAAGATTCCAGATGAGGGACATTCAGTTCCATCTCAGGGCCTTTTGGTCCTAAAGGAAGGATTCCCTTACCAAACTGATTCCAGTGACTCGGACCCTGATCCAAGCCCTTCAATGGTGGCAGGATCAGGACAATTTAAGGCAAGGGGTCCCATTTGCCATTCAGTCTCATTCAGTGGTCCTTACCACGGATGCTTCCCTTCTGGGCTGGGGAGCCCATCTGGGGGCCCTCACTGCCCAGGAACTGTGGTCCCCTCAGGAATCCCTTCTCCATATCAATCTCCTAGAACTCAGGGCAGTTTTTCTGGCCCTGCAAGCTTCCTTTCAGTCAGTGCAGAACAAGGTGGTTCAAGTCAGAACAAACAACACCACCACCATGTGGTACATCAACAAGCAGGGAGGCACTCACTCTACGGCCTTGTGCACAGAAGCCATGAAGTTGTGGTCCCTGGCTTATTCCCTGCAAACCTCTCTGACAGCAGTCCACCTTCCAGGGAAGGACAACGTGCTAGCAGATGCACTGAGCAGGATCTCACAGGGCCATCACGAATGGTCCCTGGACCCTCTGGTCTTGAAGGTGATTTTTTCAAGGTGGGGCACTCCAGAAATAGATCTCTTTGCAGCCCCAGGCAATCACTAACTTCCTCTCTTCTGTTGCAGACCCTCAGTCTTGGGTTCAGTCCTCTGGATGCTCTGATTCTGAACTGGAAGGGAAATTTGTATGCCTTCCTCCCTTTCCTCTACTGTTCAAAGTTTTAGTCAAGATAAGGTCACAATCTTGCAAAGTGATTCTGATTGCTCCAGACTGGGCCAGACAGCCTTGGTACCCCTGTTGGTGTCCCTAGCAGTCCATCTTCTCCTGTCTCTTCCCAGGAATTACAACCTGTTAACCTCCTCTCAGGGGAGGATTTGGCACCCCAGTCTTCAGTCTCTCAATCTCAAGGCATGGCTCTTGAAGAGTTAGAGTATGCAGATTTGCATCTGTCTCAGGGAGTTCTGGATATTCTCAAAGCCTCTCAAAAGCCTGCCACTAGAAAAACCTATAATTCCAAATGGAAGAGATTCAGCATTTGGTGTTCCAAGAAACATGTTTCTCCAGACACTGCTGAATTGCCTACAGTTCTGGATTATATGGTCCATCTGAATGGCTTAGGGCTCAGACCAGCTACTCTCAAGGTGCACTTGTCAGCTGCTTCTGCTTTTCTGTCAGTGGGGAAGTCTTCCTCACTATCATCTCATCCTGTGTTCTGTACATTTTTTAAAGGATTGCTTCATACCAATCCTCCCTTTAGAGCCCCTGCCCCTGCCTGGGATTTAAATGTTTGCATTGCTCAACTTATGCAACCTCCCTTTGAACCTATGTCCTCAGCAGAGCTTAAGTACTTGACTTGGAAAACTGTGTTTTTAGTAGCCATTACCTTTGCCAGACGCATCGTGAATTGTAAGCCCTGTCAGTGGAACCCGATTTTATCTCCTTTCATAGGAATAAAGTGGTTCTTAGAACCAATAGAAGGTTCTTGCCCAAAGTGGTTTCAGATTTCCACTTGAATCAGTCTATGTCTCTCCCTGTTTTCTTCACTGATCATTCTTCTTCAGGAGACAGGAGGCTACACAGTTTAGGTGTTAAAAGGGCCCTTAGCTACTATATAAAGCGTACCAAGGGTCACAGGTTTGATTCCCTCCAGTTGTTCCTCACTTATGGAGGAGTGGGAAAGGGCAAACCTGCCACCAACAGAACTATTGCCAGGTGGATTGTGGCTTGTATACAATTCTGCTATGAGAAACTAGGAAGAATTCCACCCTCAGGCCAGAGGGCTCACTCCACCAGAGGTACAGCTGCTTCCCTGGCTGCTGCCAGGGATATTCCTCTCTTAGAAATTTGTCAAGCAGCCACCTGGAAAACAGTCCATACTTTTACCAAGCATTACTCTCTGGATATCCAGGCTAGGAGTGATGCTCGGTTTGGCACAGCAGTACTTCAGAGCCTATTCCCAAAATAGGTTCTGTCCCTCCTCCATGGAGGTACTGTTTGATAGTCTGCAATAAGTTCAGAATACAGCAAGACTTCATGTTGTTTGAAGAAAATATTACTCACCTTAGTAATTATGTTTCTTCTAATGGAGTCTTGCTGTATTCTGTCCTCCCTCCCTGCCTCCCCTCTCAGAACCTGTTTTTGGGAAGTGGGTGGGCAGGTGTAGTGTTGCACCTCAGGGGTGCTCCTTTTACACCCTCTTCTTTTTGTTTGGGTGTTTATTTAATTATTATTCTTATTTGGATTGGTTTTTGGTTTCTGACTTGAGTCTTCCTTTGGGAATCCAAAACTTTTTGTTGCCAGTTGGCTAGTAAAAATTTTACAATTTCCACATAGGATAGTTAGTGAGTTTTTGCTCATAAGAATCTGACGGTTGGATTTCAAAGGGCTCCAGACAGAGCCCTCAACCGAGCTCGAGCTCAACATTCTATGCTCTGCATAGAAAGTTAACCCTTTGTTCTCGGGGACAGTTTAAAGGCTGGGGCTAACTGCAATAGTCAGAATACAGGAAGACTCCATTAGAAGAAACATAATTACTAAGGTGAGTAATTTTTTCTTTGCTACCATTGCGGGGAGGATGGACACACCCATTTCTATTGTCGCTCACCAGAGAATCTGAGGAAGGTCACTGCTAGACTATTAGCCTTGATTCGATGGAACAACAACCAGTCGCCAGGTAGAGCTGCCCCAAAAAGTTACTCTTCAAAGGCCACTGCCAAATAGAGACCTAAGTCTGCGCCACCTGAATGGTCCGAGGTGGTGGGCCCTTCAATGTAAACAACAGTAAAGGTGAATGGGGTGTCTACACGGGCCGTGCTTGACAGTGGGTCTAAAGTGACTATAATGTTTCAAGACTGGTATCAGAAGCACCTGCCAGATGTGCCCCTACAACCCTTGGAAGGCCTGCATGTCTGGGGATTGAGTAAGAAGTCGTATCCATACTCAGGGTCTATTCAGATCTGGCTGACTTTCCCTACCTCGTGGCTGAAGTGGATGAGCCAGTCAAGACCCTGGCCTTAGTGTCCCCCACCGGACTGTATGATGGGGTTCCCCTGCTGATTGGGACCAACGCTCATATGTTTGGGAGACTGGCACAACTCTGCTAGGAGAAGCAGGGGAACTGGACTAGGAGGTCTCTAAGAATTCCCACCCTGATTAAGAGGGCCTATGATTTGCAACAGAATCTTGAGGAAGTGGACCAGGATGAACCAGTAGGGTTCGTGTGGAAGAAGGATCCCAATTCAATGGTGTTGGCCGCTAATGCCCAGTGTACCCTTCAAGGGAGGTCCGCCTGAGGAAAGATGTCAAGAATAGAATACTGATGTTGGATGCGCTGGCATGGAAAATTGCCAGAAGGGTTATTGGTTAGCCCAGCATCTTGCCAGCTCTTGCTCATGCCTATACGGTGAGTGATGGTCCAGATTCACAATGTGTCATATCGGGAGATCCGGGTCAACAGAGACTGCACCCTAGCTATGGTACACTGCGCAGACACTGCAGTGTTGCCCAGCAACAAGCACCATGGTACGACAGATAGAGTGACCCCCAGACATGTTTGACTTTGGTGACTCCCCATTGCCAGCTGAATGGAAGACTAGAATTCGCAAGAAACTTGCCCAGAGGGACCAAGTATTTTCATTGAAGGAATGGGACGTGGGATGTGTCCAGGGTGCGGAGCATCACATACATCTGCACGATGAACGGCCATTTCGAGAGAGGTCTCGACACCTAGCTCCAGCTGACATAGATGATGTGAGAAGACACTTGCAGGAAATGCTTGTGGCTGGTGTGATACAAGAATCCAGAAGCCCATATGCTTCACCCATTGTGGTTGTGCATAAGAAAAATGGGGCTGTGAGAATGTGCGTTGATTATCGAACCCTGAACCAGCAGACTATCCCCGATCTATACACCATGCTCCATATGTAAGATGCTCTTGATTGTCTAAATGGGAGCAAGTGGTTCTTGGTGTTGGATCTTCACAGTGGATACTACCAAATTCCAGTGGCCCTGGAGAACCATGACAAGACCACTTTCATTTGTCCCGTGGGGTTCTACAAATTTCTAAGAATGCCACAGGGGATATAGGGCACCCCAGCCACCTTTCAGTGGCTGATGGAATGTACGGTGGGAGATATGAATTTACTGGAATGCCTGGTGTACTTGGACGATGTCGTTGTGTTTGGGAGCACTTTGGAGGAGCATGAGAACCAACAGTTTAAAGTCCTAGACCGGCTGGAAGATTTCGGCCTTAAGTTGTCCATCGACAAATGCCATTTTTTTCAGACCTCCATGAAGTATGTGGGGTACATAGTATCCACAGAGGGGATAGAGACTGATCCCAGTAAAGTTGAGGCTTTGACCACTTGGCCCCAGCCCCACAATCTGAAAGAACTGCAATGCTTCCTGGGGTTCTGTGGCTACTACCGAGGTTCATAAGAGACTATTCCAAGGTGATTCATCCACTCTTGAATCTCACCCAGGGTTACCCTCCCACCAATCATAAATACAAGAAAGGGGCCACCCCAGGACCAGAATGAGTATGTTTCTGTCCAGGTGAACTTTTCAGGCCCCGCTGGATGCCTGACTGTGAAGCAGCCTTCCATAAAATCATATACCAGCTCACCCATGCCCCCATCTTTGCCTATGCTGATCCCACCAAACCCTATGTGCTGCACACTGATGCTAGTCTACAGGGTTTAGAAGCTGTGCTGTATCAAAACCATGAGGATGGGTTGAGACCAGTGGCTTTCGCTAGTAGGAGTCTGACCCCATCCGAGCTAAACTACCCTGTGCATAAGTTGGAGTTCCTGGCACTAAAGTGGGCCATCATTGACCAGTTCCATGAATACCTCTATGGGGCAAAGATATTGGTGAAGACTGACAATAACCCATTGACCTACGTGAAGAATTCAGCTAAGCTAGATGCCACAGGGCATCGGTGGCTTTCTGTGTTATCTAGCTATGATTATGCTGTCGAATACAGGTCAGGCCTGAATCATGTTGATGCTGATGCTCTTTCCCGAAGGCTCCCTTCCAAGAGTGACTGGGTCAGGTTGTCTGAACGTGACATTCGAGCGTTGTGCCAAAAGTTTGACAGAGACGAACAAATGTCTGCGGACGCAGTGGACTGCTTAGTAGATTGTTTGGGCCCTTCCGATACCTGCATACCAGCTGTGTACTGTCACTTTTCTGTTCTAGATATTAGTGCACTACCTCAATTCGACAATGACAGAATTCAGTGGGCTCAATCCCAAGATCCTATGATTCAGCCAGCCCTTGATGCCCTCCGTGCAGGGAAAGATGTGTCCAAATTGTGTTCCTCTGACTTGTGAACTGCTTTACTGTTTAAAGAAGGACCCAGGTTGAAGCTGCTTAATCAGTTGCTGTATAGAGAGAGACAGTAGATCAGGGTGGCCAATTAGACAAGCAACAATTGGTCCTGCCCACAGCCTTCAAAGATTTGGTGCTGAGGTCCCTCCATAATCATATGGGCCACCTCGGTATTGACCAAACCCTTGACCTAGTATGATCTCGATTCTACTGGCCCAAGATGGGGGCCAATGTTGAGCACCATGTAAGGACCTGTAGTTGTTGCCTGCAGAGAAAAGCCCTGCCTCAGAGGGCTGCCCCCCCTTGTCAACATTACTACCAGCACCCCAATGGAACTAGTCTGCATAGAATTTTTGAGTTTAGAGCCTGATCAGCGAAACATTGATAATGTGTTAGTGGTTATAGATCATTTCACATGGCATGCACAAGCTTTTCCCACCAAAGAACAAAAGGCATCTACCATGGCCAAGGTGCTAGTGGAACATTTCTTCGTACACTATGGTGCCCCCCAGTGAATTCATTCTGACCAAGACAGAGACTTTGAGAGTTGGTTAATCAAAGAATTGCTCTCCCTATGGGGGGGCACGAAAGTCAAGAACCACCCCTTATCACCCGCAGGGGGACCCTCAACCAGAATGCTTTACCCGAACCCTGCTAGATATGTTAGGCACCCTCCACCCAAAAGACAAGCATAAATGGAGCCAGCAGATTAGCACCTTGGTACATGCCTACAATTGCACGAGAAATGATGCTACCGGGTTCTCTCCCTACCACCTCAATTTTGGGAGAGAGGCCGCTGCCAGTTGATGTCTGTTTTGTGGTCTCTCCAGATGGGTCCGAGCTGAAAACTACTTGCAATATGTACAAAACTGAAAGCTCAATTGAACCATGCCTACCAACTGGCCCAGACAATGGCCGCAAGAGAAATCTAGCTAACAAAGAGAGGCCTGATAAAAGGTCAAGGCTCAAGAGCTCCAACCTGGAGACCATGTGTTGTTATGCAATTTGGGACTGCATGGTAAACATAAAATTGCTGACCGATGGCATCATCTTCCCTATGTAGTAGTAGGGAGGTTGGATGACTTACCAGTGTACAAAGTGCACCCTGAGAACAACTCCAAAGCTGTCAAGACCATGCACCATAACCACTTGCTACCTATTGGTTAAGTCATGATTGAGGCTGAATCCCCAGAGATTGATCCCCCTGGACAAGTGACTCGTGCTGCTACCAAAAAGAGATAGAGTCAGCCTACCCCAGTGGTCACAGATTTAAGGTTTTCTCCACAGCAAGCCCAGAATGATAATGACTGTCAGTCCTTTTCTGACGAAAGTGAATACGACTATGCCAGTTACCCCTCTTATGAACTGAGTCAGCTGTTTCGAGATAACCACCTGATAAATTGTGGGGATGAAGCTGGGCCTTCTGGACTGCCTAACCTCCCGGCTTTGTCCTTGGAGCCAATGCTCCCTGAAAGTGAAGTACAAAGTGTGACAGAAATGGGCAGGAAAGAGTTAATGGCTTGATTCTGCAGGTGCCTTATTTTTTAGCAGTTTGAAAAAATACAGTCAGGCTGAAATTATCTGTCCAGCAGCATCCAGCTTGTGGAATTCCTAGCTGCTAGATAAGAGCTGGGTCATAAATCTCAAGTGGACATCTCCAGATACACACAGCCCTGCAGACACGGACACAGGCAGCTTGAATGGATTGGATCATTCAAATATAAACTTAAGGTGAAAAGGGAATATAATTGGTCACTGATAGGTGTTCGCTCTGACTGGGACAATTAAATACATACATGTTAGTTCGTTGGTGCATTTAAAGGGAAAATAGGAATGATCTATTCTCCACAGAGTATATAACCTTCTGAAAGGCAGAGAAGGCTCTCTTGTGCTTTGGAAGCTGGGAGGGGAAACATAAGTTTGGAGCCTACCTTGTAGCTATGTCCGTGGGAGCTGGCAGTTAGAACAGGGTCCAGTGTCTCTTGTAAGGACAGGGAAGGGTAAGTTTAGTGATAGCATATTTCAGTAATAGCCTTCTTCTTTTGCCATCTGTTATTTAAAAACATTTGTTTACTTTTCCTGTATGAGTGTTATTCTCTTGTGTTGTAAATATATATCCTGTAAATGCTCAGTGCACTTTCTGTTAAGTAAAAGCTATTTATTTGCTCAACAGTTGTGACTGTGATGTCATTTTTCTAAGGTAATATTTGGTTTCCACTGGCTGAGGTAAACTCTGTGTAGCATCCGCTCACCGAGAGAGACACACACTACCAGACTTTAACTTGTGCAATTGCACGTTTAATTATTCAAGTCTGTACACTTGAAAGAGGTGCCGGAAGGAAAGTCTGGCTGGTGGCAGTGAATACCCGAGGACAGACACCTTTCTAAAAGTTGTTTCAGCCCAGAGGGAGAGGTGGGTTGTCACACAAAGTATCACGTCTGAAGATGTTGAGTCTCTGTGTATGGTGGAACTGTATGATTTGCCTGAGGAAGGGGCTGATGAAATGAGACATTCTGGTCACATGCCAGAACTTGAAGAACACTATGAGAGTGATGATAATTCCCCTTCAGTGCCAGAGTGTCTTCACAGTGAGCAAAGCATTGTAGAAACAGGGCCTACAGAGCAAGGAGCTGACAGTGCTCCAAGTTTGGACATTTCTGCCCAGGCAGAGACACAGATACTATGATTGTTCCTCCCAGAAGGACTGGCCGAGCTGTTAAGTCAGTAGTACGCTTTAGTTATGATTCCCCGGGGAGACCAGTGGATTTGCCTCTCAATGTGGTCCACAAAGGGGTATATGTTTCTCAGAGCTCACTGCCCAAACTGAGCCTAAGTAACAATTCCAGGTTAATTGTCCTGCCTTCTAGGTATGGTGCCCCTGCCGCGCCTAGCCCCAGGTTAGCAGATAGGGAAGGGCCCCTCTTACATTGTTCAATGTACAAGAAGTTATTACCTGAATCCATATAGTAATGTGTAAATTACCTGTGTGAAATATGCATGATGTAATTCAGAAAGGATATAGTATTGTGAAATGTAGAGAATATGTATAGTAAAAGCTAAGTATGTTGACTGATGCATCAGAAGTTATTTGCCTAACATGCTAATGGTATAGATGTATAGTATAATTTGCATTTGCAATTATTGTGATGGTACAGATTTGACATGGATGCCAAGTTTTCTCCAGGTAGGGAAGGGTGTAACCCCCTACAAATGGGGGTTCCCGAAAAGTCTTTCTAGAGCTTGCATAAATGCTCACTGCCAGGCTGGGGTCCTGCGATTTAGCTGTTAAATGTCACTGCCAAAGAGTGCCTGTGTAGCCTCTATGTACTGTCGCTTTAAGAGCTGCTTAGTTGCAATAATAATCTGGAAGGGGGATTAGTGTTATCATGCTCGAGTCCCACCTGGGCTGCCAGATAATCGCTCCATTTCTGCCATCGCTAATTGCGCAGAGGGAGCCCTGTTTAAAGATGTAACTGTTTGCTGACCATTTGTTAGGGCAGTGAAGATACTGTAGTTTGTTCTAACCTGCTTTCTTTGCAGTGAGGACTGTTCTGATTATCTCCACCATCTTGGCCCTGAACTGCCGAATTGGGCCAATCAGTACTTTGGTAGTCTAAAATGGAGCCTGCTTACAGGGGCTGTGTGGATTAAAATCTGTGGGACTTGTAGTTTTGGACTGTTGGCGCCTTTTTGCAACTGAAGGGGGAGCTCTTGCTTTGACTGACACCCGAATCAGCCAACCGAACCTTTAGATCTGAAGGAAATCCACTAGCTGCCTGCTGTTTAAGGCAGATCTAAGTTGGAAGCTGAAGGAGCCAGACCACGAGACAGTCGAGCGGCCGTCAGCGTAGTTTCGAACGGAAGAACTGTGGTGAGGCCTGAATTGTGGCCTGCAAGCCTGCTTACTCCCCTTGAGAAGGAGAAGGGAATTGTTTTCGGACTAAATCCAAGGTGCGGTGAGAACAAAGTAAGCCACTGAAGTGTGACCAGGCTCAACCTGTAGAAGACTGAAGATTTTGCTGAATGCGATCAGCCTGTCAGGGATTCCAGCTACCTCTGAGCTCCCGGTTTGAGCAGAGACTTTGCGATCGTTACCAGAGAGCAGTTTGCCTGGTATTGTAGAATCCTTTGCATATAAATGTGCTGTTTGATGATAGCGGGTGGGTGCTTTGTTTCCCCACTGTGCGAACTGTGTTCTGCTTGCTGGAAGCTGTATCCAGCCAAACGGACTGAACTGCTGGTTACTCTCCTTGCGGTCGGCCTTGTCACAAGGGCCCTACCAGACTACCCAACTACACAGAGAAAAGCCATCGGCGAGAAACCTACCTGGGGATCAGCCCCCTGCTCCATGCTCGAACAGGAATGACGCCTCAGTGAATTGTGTGGTCCCTGCTTCTCCTGGCTCTTCAGACCAACCACCTGCAGTCTCGATTTCCGTCCCGCCTGTGTCCAGTTCTGGGTATCGTGAGTAATCATCAGGTAGCTCCCTGCAACAACAGCTTAATCTAGGTGTGTCACCTGATTGCCTTGTTGTTCCTTTTCTTCCATGAACTGAGCCCTCCGCTCTGGAATACAAATAGGGGTGTATTGTGCATGTTGTTTTATTCCATCACAGGGCCCTAACCAGCTGCGACGACGGCCTACTCCAGGCAATGGTCCTGGCTAGCCCAACTCTTCTCCACGTGGGTACACAGAGGGTGTGACTGCTTAGGGACTCTGAATGCATGCATAACTGCCTGATTTATAGAGCATTTAAGCCAATTAACCTGATTACACCCCTTCCCTGTTCAACTCCCCTGAATAAATCAGATTTACTTTTTCCTGCATTTAACCTGACTGTGGTTCCAGTTTATGCTAAGAGTACTGTACTGTTGTCCATTGCTGTGCATAACCTTGTTTTACAGGGGGTCCCCAGGGTCGAGCATCAGGAACCAGCCCTGGTGCTAAGTGCTAACAGTGGGGATACTGGTAAGGTGTATCAGGGGTATTATGAAGGTGATCACTGTATACTGTTCTGGCCACTAGTGGGGAACGAGGGGGATTACAGCATCCCAGAGGGCTGTGCCCAGGCTAGTTTGACCACTACCAACCCTGACCTTCAGGTGGAAGCACCCATTACAGAACCTGCTATTAGCCATGCAGGTAGGGGTGGTAGCCCTTGGGATAGCGCCACCTGGGGGTTACACTTGCACTTACATTGGGCCACCCTGACATCTGATGCATTTCTCACATAAAAAAATATATAAAAAATGACCAAAACAATAAGGTATGGCCTTATCTCACCACACTCTGATGTAATGTAGAGTGTATGCAAATCATGGAACTTAGAATGATACATTCAAACTGCTGCTTCTAGGTGGATTGTGTTCCATCTAACTGCCAGGTTCATTTTTGCAGATGAAAAAACACTAAACTATATGAATTAAATAATTGTAACTTAACAACCATAACAATAATATTCTCCCCTTGGTAAAGAGGATGGGTTCCAAACAGGAAAAAGAAGAAACACTAAAAGGAGAGCTAGGTGTCCTAGTTATACCTGTGTACATCAAAAACATTAAGTCAAGCCAATGATTAATGGCAACATTAAAAAGAAAAAAAAGCATTACTGAACCTGATTCAGGTTATGTAAGGGGAGGTAGGTGTAATCCTACTGGGAGATCCCTTGGAAGAAACAATATTACTGTGCTAAATAATTTTTTCTTCAAACCCCAGGAATCTCCCAGTAGTATTAGACAGTAGTATTCACTAAAAATACCACCAACAGCTTAATCTGGTTCAAGGTCAGTTGACATTCATCTGTATCCCCTCCCCCGGGTCATGCCTGAAAATAGGCAGAACTTGTCTAGTGCACTTACCCAGTCAACAAAAACTAAATAAATAGACATATGCAGACTACCAAGCAGTGTCTTGGGACGTGGGTACAGAACCTATTTAGGGAAAAGGTTCTGCAGTACTGCAGTGCCAAACCAAGCATCACTCCTGAACTGAATGTCCAGGCAATAGTAATTTGTGAAGGTGTGGACTGTACTCCAAGTAGCTGCTTTACAAATTTCCAGCAAGGGAATATCCCTAGCAGCTGCCACAGAGGCAGCAGTTCCATAAGTGGAATGTGCCCTGAGGCCCTGTGGTGGCTGTCAGTCTTACTGTATCAGAATTGGATGCACAATACTATCCAATGTGCAGTTGACCTCTTTGAGGCAGGCTTCGCCTTTCCCACTCCACCATAGGTAATGAACAGCTGTGAGTGGAATCCCTGAGGTCCTTAGTACCAGTAATAAAATAGCTGATAGATCTTTTACGTCCAAGCTGTGAAGCTTTGATTCATCTAAACCAGCCTTGGCTGTGAAAAATACAAGAAGGATGATGGACTGGTTCAAGTGAAACTCAGAAACCACCTTTGGAAGGAACTTCCTGTTAGTCCTAAGGACCATCTTGTCCTTATGGAAGATAATGTAATTAGGATCAGTGCAAGAGCTTGGCGCTCACACGCTCTTCTTGCTAAAGTGACTGCCACCAGGAAAACAGTTTTCCATGTGACATATTTCAGGTCAGCAGTAGCCATTGGCTCAAAGGGAGGTTCCATGAGTTTGGCTATGCACAAATTCAGATTCCAAGGAGGTACTGGATCACAACCAGGAGGGAACATATATGCCAATCCTTTGAAAAATTCCCTAAAAATAGGGTGTGAAGATATTGTTTTCTGGGCACCTGCAGACAAGCAAGCAGCTACTGCTGCTAAGTGAACCCTAAAGGTTGCAGGCCTGAGGCCTAGAGCCTGCAAGTGCATTAGATAATCAAGCAATGTAGACAAACTAGTCTTAAGGTGATTGATTTTCTTAGGCATGCACCAGATAGAAAATCTTTTCCATTTTGAAGCATAAGTCTTTCTTGTGTAAGTTTCCCTAGAAACTTTCAGCATTTTAAGTACCTCTTCTGACAGATTAAATTCAGAAAATTCTAACTCCTCAAGAACCAAGCCTTCAGGTGCAGGCTCTCGAGGAGCAGAAAACCTATCTGCCCCTGAACAGCTGTTAGGAGATTGTATCTATGGGACAGACAAATGGGTTGCTTGGTGGACAGGGTGAGCAACAGAGGGTACCATGGCTGCCTGGCCCAGTCTGGGGCAACCAGTATTACAGTTGATGACTGACTCCTCAGTTTGAGAAGGACTCTTGACACCAATGGAATTGGAGGAAAGCACAAAGAAATTTTTCCGTCCAGTCCAGGTTAACACCTCCATGGGCACTGTGCCCAAGGAGGGTGGCCTTCAGCAATAAAGAGGAAGCTGGTGGTTTTCTTTTGATGCAAACAGATCTATTTCTGAGGGGCCTGTTCAAAGCCCATTCATGATGATCCTGGCTGATTCTGCTGAGTGAATCTGCTAGTGTATTGTCCTTCCCTGGAAGCTGAATGGCAGACAGATGCATCTCCAGGGAATAAGCTAGGGACCACATTTTCATGGCCTCTGTGCACAGCCTTGAGGATCTTGTACCCTCTTGCTTGTTGATATACCACATTGTGGTTGTGTTGTCTGTCCTGACCTGGACCGACTGACCCCTCAACTGAGGGGCAAAGGCCTTTAGTGCAAGGAGGACTGCTCTCAACTCTAAAAGGTTGATGTGCAGCTTGAACTCTTGAGGTGACTAAATTCCACTGATTTTGAAGTCTCCTGTGTGTGTCCCTACCCTAGGAGGGAGGCACCTGTTGTTAGGATCACAGTGCGGTGCTGTCAGTGAAAAGGGATGCCTTGTTGGAGGTTGTCCTGTTCTTTCCACCATTGCAGAGCCAATAACAGAGTTCTTGTAACTGGCACAAGCTTTGAAATGGGATCCCTTCTTTGTGACCAATGAGATCTGAGGTGATACTAAATTTCCCTCATCTGAAACCTGGAGCCCGACACTACTGCAGTAACTGAGGCCATGTGTCCTAGTAATGCTAGGAACTGTCTTGCAGTTCTTGGCTGACCCAAGGTAAAGGAATTCGCTAGAGTCAGTAGATTTGACACCCTCTCCTGTGGGAGAAAAGCTTTTCCCTGAACAGCATCTAGTTCTGCTCCAATGAATTTGAGTGACTGAACTGGCTCCATCTGAAACTTTTAAGCATTGATAAGGAAACCCAGGGACTCCAGGGTACTTTGAGTCACCCTGTTGGAATCTTTTACCTGCTGGTAAGAATTCCTTATGACTAGCCAGTCGTCCAGGTAAGGAAATACAATGACCTCCTGTCTTCTGAGACAAGCTGCCACCTTTGACAGATACTTTGTGAATACTTGTGGGGCGAGTGAACCTGAATGGGAGTGCTGTGAACTGGTAGTGACCTGAGGGCAGAGAAACCTTAGGTATTTTCTGTGGCAAGGTCTGATTGGAATACAAAAGTAAATGTCTTTCAGATCCAGAGATGCCAGCCAGTTTCTTTTCTTTAGTGAAGGAATAACTATGGCCAGTGTTACCATTTTAAACCTAGGCTTTGCCAGGTGTTTGTTTAGGTAGCTGAGATCCAGGATTGGCTGCCAATCCCCATTTTTCCTTTTGGTTAAAACATATCTTGAGTACATGCCCTTTCTCCTTTGGGCAAGAGGGACTGGCTCTATTGCCATGGCTTGCAGGAGCTTTTTTACCTCTAACTCCAGCAGAATAGTCTCTGCAGGCGTTAAAAGGGCGGAAGACCCTACAGCCCTGGAGTTTTGGAAATTGCTTAAACTGTAGGCAGAGACCTGATTCACCACCTCCAGAAACCAACTGTCTGTGGTAATGTTTTGTCAGTATTGAAGTAGTGAGTCAGCCTGCCTCCTACTGGAAGAAGGAGGCAGTCTGTTTTGTGCAGACAGGAGTTCTGGCCGTACAGTGGTCTGGAAGCTGGACTGGCTCACCTAGAAGACCTCCTGCCTCTGTAATAATCTCTGACCTGTGTATACTCTACAGGCATAGAGTATGGGGCATAAGACCTGGGGTAGTAACCCCTACCCCTACCTTCCCTTCCTGTGGATCTAAAAGAAGTTGAGTCTCTCTGTATTGGAGTTACTCCTGTAGATGGTCTTATACTCTTCCACCTTTTTCATGTACGCCTCAATTTTGTCACCAAAAAGGGAATTGTTTTCGCATGGAAAATCCATAGCCTTTAACTGAGTGTCATGGGTAAGACTGGTTGATTTGAGCCAGGCAAACCTTCTTAGTGACACTGACAGGGCCAGTAATCTGATGCGGTATCATTTGCATCCACAGCCATGTGAAACTGGTACTTCGAGGTATCCAAAGTCATCCTGGCAATATCTGCCATATCATGTGCCACATCGCTAGAATTCTCAGTTAGAACTAGCATAGGATCTCCATAGGGCCTTCTGATATTGTGCGGCATATGCCATGTAGGCAGCCTGTCTGAGGAGAAGGAAGAGGCTAAATAACTTTCTCTCCCATAGTGTCAGGTTTTCTGGAATCTTTATCCGGAGGATGGGATGCCAGTGGTACTTAGCTTTATCACAGGCAGCAGCCTGTATCACACCCTCATGATCTGGATGGGTATACAAATAATCCACAGAAACCCTATCCAGCTGATACTTTTTCTCCACCTTCTTGTCCGCTCTAGGGACAGAGGCAGGAATTTGTAGGATTTTTAAGGTGGCCTTTTTAAGTGAATTGTGGCCATGAAGGGCCACCTTTTTTGTGGGGGCTATCCCCATCATATCCAAAATCTCTGCCTCCTCCTCATCATCCATAGATTCCTGTGAGAGGAGGCCCAAGGTGTCAGCCATCTGCCTGACGAATGAGAAGTGGGATGAAAAATTAACATGCCCACGGGGAAGGGTACCAAATTCATGATCCAGGGATACCTCTGGCTCAATGGGTTCCCCTAGATCAGGATCTTCCTCAATGTACACCTCCTGGCCCTGGCCCATGGAAACCAGTGGTGGGACTTGAACCTGTGAAGCCAATATGGAACCTACATTCTGTAAAGCCTGAATGACTTGCAGGGCTTTGGCAATTTCCTCCACAGAGGGTCTTTTCTCTTTGTCTGCTGGGAGCGCCTTTGCTTTTTTAGCAGGAGGCACAGCAACATGCTTTCGCTTATATTTTTCTTTTGGTAGGCACAGATTCAGGAGCCTGCTCAATGGCTCTTTTGTGTTTAGTATGTTCAGACCCCTTCTCAGAAGTTTTACGATCTAAAGTGTCTTCAGAGGGTCTCTCCTTTGCTTTGGAGTAGAAGGAAGAAGAACCCTCTTCAACATGCTTTGGTGACATTGCAGTTGGAGCAGAAGCCATCTTTTGGCTCTTTTCTTAAGAGTTTTAGAGTGAAAAGTATTGCATACTTCACAATTAGAGAAAATATGACTGGGACCCAGCCACTCCAAACAAACTGTGGCAATCAGCCTTAGCAAATATTTGAAAGCACCCAATACGTTTTTTAAAACCTGTGGGTCCCATCCTCTTTTTAGGTCTTTCTGACATGCCAAATGTCAGAAGACTAAGCAAAAACTTCCCCAAAATGGGTAAAAAGCACAGCCCGCGGTCGGTGCCTTGGTTTAAAAGGGAACTGGGATTTAACAAAATTGACTTTAGTTTAAAACAAAATGCTGTTGGTTCCTGACTAAACATGGGAACCGATTACAAATACCTCCCCCCACCGGGGTGTGAGGAAGGGCCCAATTAGCACTATAAGAAAAAAGGATATTTTTTACCTGGTTGGTGTTTTTAATTATTTAACAATTTATCTGGTTGATCCTGCCTCTGTCTTCACTGGCATTTTGTAACGCAACTAGCTGCTGCCAGTCTATAGCTGGTCTTGGGATAGCACAGAGACAGGTACCTTCCAAACCAGAGCTATTAGAAGCTCCATCGATACAGTAGCCTAATGGACAGACCCGCAGCTGCTCCCTCGTGATGACATCATTTCGGGACAGCTGCGGGTGATTGTGGGTGCACTGCTCATGGAGTTGCTGCTACGAAATGCCAGTGGAGACAGAGGCAGGATCAACCAGATAAATAATTAAAAACACCAATGAGGTAAAACATATCCTTTTTTCTAATAGTGCTAATTGGGCCCTTCCTCACATCCAAGGGGGCCCTTTGTCATGGATGTTTCCTTTAAAATATGCTAAAACTAGCAGAATTTAAACAGAAAAACTAGTGGTAAGAACCACAACAAACAGCAATTAAAGTTGAAATCTTGTTCTCTGGAACCACAAAGAATGAGATAAATATCCCAATAAACCAAACTAAACTTTTATTAAAACAGTTCTAGAGGCAGAGTATGAGCAAAAAGTATAAATACCACCTTTCTTGAAAGAAATAAATGATGTTGCAGCAAAGTTGAGTATATCTTAGGAACAAAACTAGCTGTCTGAATGGAAAAATGGGATCAACGACGTTGTCAACAAAAGTTTGTCGAATGACTGGACAGCGAAACTGTCATGTCGACCACTTTTGCAGTCAGCATACGGTTTGACTCACTAACATGTTTTCTTCAGGGTCTTACCCCCAAACACACCACATGGGGACTGTGCTCCACACCCCCACACTAAACATAATCAACTCAGAGTCGGAGTTTATTAGGGAGGGGCAAAGAACCAGAATACAGTACCGGGTCCAGTGCGACACTACAGCAACCTGTCGTTAGTGTTGGTCGATGTCAAAGTTTCACATCAGAGGTGTATACCGAGACAATTAATCTAGCAGTTAGACGAAATACAGTCCACCAAGAGGCAGCAGTTTGAATGTATCATTCTAAGTCCCATGATTTGCATACGTTCCACATTACATCAATGCTCTGAGGGTAGTCAAGAGATTCTGAGCTGACTGCATATGTCTAATACTACTGGGAGATTTCTGGGGTTTGAAAGAGGAGGCTCACACATTAGAGAGCCTGTAGCTCAGAAATCCTTCAAGCAGAAGTAATGGCAAACAAAAAAAAAAATAGATTACTCACCTGTAACCATAGCTCTAGGCATGGTATATGGTGTACATCCACACTTCTGGCAGGATCCTTTCCTTTTAAGAGCTGGCCAGGCCGGCCCATCAGTGCAGCGGTGGTGCTGCTGCTCCCGACTTCAGCGACCCAGGGGAATGAGCTTGGTGTTGTTGGAACCAGCAGGAGGAGGAGGTCTGAGCATCCCAATGGACACTCACCTCCTACGGGGAGGGAGGGTTCTGTCCTCCGCAGCAACAGTGCCACCTGGGTGGCCACAGGTGGAAGTGCAGCAGGCAGAGAAGGGATGAGGACGTTGCCAGCATCTGTGGACAGACACGCACATGAGCGAGTGTGGGGCCTGCATTGATGCCTGCGCAACCGACGCCCTCTGGGGAGAAAAATGGAAAATGCTCAACCCCTCTATGATGACAGCCCACGGGAGCTCCCCAGGTCTCCACCGTTCACTATGTCTACAGAGCCCGCCCAATGAAAAGTAGAATTTCGGGGTTATCCTGCTCACCCTGACTGCACCTGGGGGGCATAGCCAAGGCTCCATGAGGGTGGGTGACTGCAGCTGGGGAGGCTCGAAGGATGTCTCTCGCAGTGTCTGGAAGCAGAAGAGGGTCCAGAGAGAAGGGGGCATGCAGAAACCGAAATTGGAAAAAAAAAAAAAAGAGCTGGCCGGAAGGTCTTCAAGCTGGCTCCTCCCACTCACCCAGGCATCCACTGACGTCAGATCTTGCACTCTGGAAGCAAGAAGGTGTGCCACTTGTGAGGGGAGGCCGAATGGGTTGTGTGGATGTACACCATGTACCACTCCTAGAAAGTAGTTACGTAAAAACTTACCGTAATAGTAGATCTTTGAGGAGTGTCTCTTGCAGTAGGTAATACATCTGGATATCCAGCAGAGGTTGCTGTGGTGCACAGCAGCTCTTCTAGCACTTTTTCACCAGGGACCACCCACACATGACATCAGCTGTCTGTTTCCTATATAAGTGTAGGCGGTCCCTGGTATCCTCAGTTCCCCTGTCGGATTCAGCTCGCAAAGCGAGGACCGAGGGGAAGCCGAGGTACCAAAGGAGTCCCAACCCTAGTCATTGGACCAGAACTTGCTCTCTTAGAGAAGGAGGGGGATGGAGGGTGGGAATAAACCTACTGCAAGATACACTCTTCAAAGATCTACCATTACAGTAAGTTTTTACGTAACTGTACTATCTTCCACGGAGTGGTCTCTTGCAGTAGGTAATACTTTTGGGATGAATCCCAAGCAGTTATGTCCATGTGGGAGGACAATTATGATAGGAGACCTTGTAGGACTGCACAGCCAAAGGCCGTCCTACGTCGTGAGGCAATATCCAGATTGTAGTGTCTTGTGAATGTATGGATTGTGGACCAGGTAGCTGCATTGCAGATCTCTGAAATGGAGGCTTCTTTAAAGCAAGCTGCAGTGGTGGCCATAGGTCTAGTGGAGTGGGTTTGGACAGGTCCAGGTAAAGGCTTGTTGTACTTTTTGTAACCAAAAGAAATACAATGTGCCAACCAGGATGAAAAAGTACGTGTCGCAACAGGAGGCCTTCTCAACCCAGGGCAAAAGAGACGAACAGTTGAGATGTCTTTCTAATCGATTGAGTTCAATCAGTATAGTAGCATAGTATACGATGGACATCTAAAGTATGTACTAGATGTTTACCTTGACTGGAATAGTCAGGACAGTAGACTGGAAGCTCCAAGGACTGATTTAAAGTATGTTTGGAAACTACTTTAGGAAGGAAGGAAGGGTTGGTATGAAGGACCACCCTGTCTTTGTGGAAAATCAAATAATGTTCCCTACACATGAGAGCATGAAGCTCGGAAATACGTTGAGCGGAAGTGATAGCCACCAGAAATAGGGTTTTCCATGAAAGAAAACAGAATTCGCAAGTGCCTGCTGGCTCAAAAGGCTCAAAGGTCAATTTTTCAATCATAAAATTGAGATCCCATGGAGGAGTGGGTCTTCTGATAAGGGGTTTAATATGTAACATTCCTTTCAAAAACATCTTAGCTAGATAATGTTGTTACAGTAACCTTCCATCCAGCGGCTCACGTAAAGCTGAGATGGCGGCCAAGTGGACATTAATGGAAGAATAACTTAAACCAGACTCAGATATTGAGGCCAGGTAGTCCAGAACTTTCATCAGTGGACAGGTTTCAAAGATCGAGAGGCTGACCAGATGGAAAAGCGTTTCCATTTGGAATTGTATGTTGCTCTTGTTGCAGGTTTACAGGAGGCCAAGAGTATATTGGCAACAGGAGAGGACACTTGTAATCGAGTCTTGAGAAAGCGCGAGGTTTGGCGCGAAAACGTTTGACTGTTTGAGGGGAGGGACATGGACTATCTATGTACCTGGTGTTCTTGTGTGCAATAAATGTTATTTATGCATATTATCCTGCGAATTATCAACATTTTTTCCAGCAGTGATGTGTAGCCGTGCTGCCGTCTGCTCTGAGTTATGAAAGCGTCCTCAGGAGCCAAGCGTGAAGGGGTAGAGCCTTCAGGTTGGGGTGTAGGAGATACCCATGACACTGAGTCAAGAGGTCTAGTCTGATTGTCAATGGGACGGGTTCCTGTACTGACAGTTGTAGGAATAGGGGAAACCATGTCTGGCGAGGCCACTGTGGGGCTATGAGAATCACTGTGGATGGCTCTGACTGTAGTTTCAGTTGAGTCCGTTGCAGGAGAGGGATGGGGGGGAGAAGCATATAAAATGAGACCTGTCCAGGGTTGGGACAGGGCATCTATAGATCATCCCTTCTGTTCGGAATAATAGAAAAATACCTGGGAAGATGGTAATTCTCTGAGGAGGCAAACAGATCCATCTATGGGGTTCCCCATAGGTTGAAGATTTCTTGGAGCACTTGTTTGTGAAGTGTCCATTCGTGAGTTGTGGACTGGCGACTCAGCCAGTTGGCTAACTGGTTGCAATGTCCTGGTAGGTGGACAGCTGTCAGCATCAATTTTTGCCATTGGGCTTCTTGCCAAACTGCAAGGGTCTCTCTGCATAGGGAGTGAGACTTTGTATCCCCTGCTTGTTGAGGTAGAACACTACAGTAGTGTTGTCCGATTGGATCAGTAACGATCCTGGTTCAAGGTAGAGCCGAATGCCTGAAGGGCCAGATGGACCGCTTTCATCTCTAAGAGATTGATATGAGACAGATGGGGAGAAGCGGGCCATTGACCTTGGGTCTGATAATGGACCTAGTGCTCTCCCAGCCCAGCAGGGAAGCATCTGTAGTTAGCGTTTGCATGGGGGACTGGAAAGGCATTGCTTGATTGAGATTGATTCTGATTGTCCACCATGTAAGGGATCACTTCAGAGGGAGTGACTCTGATTTTGTCTTCAAACTGTCCTGTTTTTGGGACCATTGATTCTGGAGGGTCCATTGGACAGTCTCGTGAAGATGGGCGAATGCCACCACAGGATGACTGGCGGACACGTGACCAGAAGGCGAGCATTTGTCTGGCTGTGACTATCTTCTGAGTCTGTATGTGTAATGCCAGAGCTATAAGTGTATCCTTCCGGCAAGCGGGAGGTAAGCCATGGCTGTAATGTGTCTAGAAAAGCTCCAATGTATTGGAGACTCGTTGGTTTGGACTGGACTTTGGCCAATTGACAGTGATTCCTAGACCTGCGAACAGTTTCAAGGTAGCATCTAGTGAGGCGAGCAGAGCTACTCTGGAGTCTGCTTTTATTAGCCAATCGTCTAGATATGGAAAGATAAAGTGCCCTTCTCTTCGCAAGGCTGCTGCTACCACCACTAGGGACTTGGTGAACACTCTGGGGGCTGATGAAAGGCCGAAAGGGAGTGTTTGAAACTGGTCATTTTGACCAAGTAAGTGGAAGCGTAAAAATTTGTGGTGTGCAGGGTGGATGGGAATATGAAGGTAGGCATCTTTCATACCTAGGGCGCAATGCCAATTGCCCTGTTTCAGAATCGGCATGATAGCAGGTAGAGTGATCATGCAGAAACATTTGTACTGAATGTAAATATTCAGTTGTCTGAGATCCAAAATTGGTCTGAGGTCTCCCGTACATTTGGGCACCAGAAAGAAGTGGGAGTAAAGTTTCATTTGATGTTCCAGAAGGGGCACCGGGACAATGGCCTGTTTGGTCAAAAGGGCCGTCAATTCCTCCTGTCGGATGGGTGTATGATCTGGAGGATAATAAATCCTGAGTGGGGGCAAGGGCATGGAGTGGAGAGGAACTCTAGAGTATGACCCTTCTGGATAATCTGAAGTACCCAACTGTCGGAGTGATCATTTGCCAAGCCTCCAGATGGAGGAAAAACGACCCCACAGCCTCCGAGGCCTGGTTGGAGAGGCAGGGGGAAAGCCCTAATGGGTGACTGGGAGGCAGGCTGTGCAGCTCCACTGGAAGGACGGGAGCGGGCACCCGGGTGGTAGAGGCATTGCCTCTGTTGTAATGAGCACAACCTCTGAAGCTGCCTTTGTTATTACCTTTGTATCTGCCACCTCTTTTGGAATAAGAGGAGTGTTGAGTAAGGTAGGTTGTGGCTGGAGTATTATACATGCCATGGACCATACGGAGGGTTTTGCCTGATGCCTGCAAGTCATCCAGTAGAGTCTGAGTACCTGGCCTGAACAGCTTGGACCCGCTAAAGGGGTCATTAGCTACTTTATGTTGTATATTAGGTGCAAAGCCTGAAATGCGAAGCCAGGCATGGTGACACAGTGTATACCAGTGGCTGATAGTTGGGCTGTGGTATCTCGGCATCATATCCTGACCTGAGAAGGTGATGGGAGATAGAAAGTACAGTTACGTAAGAACTTACCGCAACAGTAGATCTTCAAGAGGAGCTCTTGCAGCACATAATACACATAGGATTAATGCCATCAGGTGTTAGGACCCCACGGAAAAATCTTTCAGCCAGCAGTCTGCGGCGGCGGACCGCCCCCGACATCAGCTCTGCCTGATGTCCAGCATGGTATAAAGGGGCGGTCCCCCATCGCGATTTCTCAGTTCTCCTGCTAGAGACCCAGCTGAAAGTGATGGAGAACCGAGAAGGAACTCCCCTACCCGAGAGAAGTGTACAAAACTGAATTCTGGGGGATGATGGGTGGGAAAGTCACCTGTTGCAAGAGCTCCTCTGGAAGATCTACTGTTACGTAAGTTCTTACGTAACTGTACTATCTGACTTCGAGATGGAGCTCTTGCAGCAGGTAATATACATAGGACCGATTCCCAAGCAGTACCCCAAGATAGGTCCAGGTCAGATGGGTGGGGAAATAACCCAAAAGTAAAACTGAATTTAGTAGATCAATTCAGGACAGAAGGCCCTGAAGGACTACCAGTCTGAAACATGCTGTCGTCCTAGAGGCTATGTCCAGATTTTAATGCCTGACAAATGTGTGGACAGTGCTCAGGTGGTGACAGCGCATAGATCTGTCAATGAGGCATTCCTTAGTGAAGTGAAGGAGGTCGCCATCGCTGTGGTGGAATGACTTAACTGATCCTAGCAAGGAGCTTGCCATGGTGTTGATAACAAAAGTAATGCAGTGAACTAACCATCTGGTTACTGTCTGCTTAGTGACAGGAGCCCTGTCTTTCTGTGTGAGCAAACAAGATGAACTGGTCCGTCTTACGAACAGAACTGGTTTGGTTAAGATAATAATGAAGAATTCTATGAATGTCCAGAGTATGTAACAGGGCCTTACCCCTGTTGGAGAACTCTGGGTAGTAAACCGGAAGCTGGATGTCCTGGTTCAGCATCAGTTCAGACACCACCTTTGGGAGGAACTTAGGGTTTGTACATAGCTGTACCTGTCCCTGTGAAACACAAGCTGAGGCTCTTTGCACATAAGGGCCTGATGCTTGGAAACCCTCTGAGCTGAAGTAACTGCAACTAAAGACAACGCTTTCCATGAGAGGAAGTGTAGCTCGCATGTCGTGGATGGTTCTAAGAGGGGCAAGGTGAGCTTTTCTAAAAAAAAAAGAAGATCCCAAGGAGGGACAGAGTCCCTTTTCGGGGGTCTGACACACAATACACCTCTTAAAAATGTCTTGTGTACATCCAGCTGTGCCAGAGTCCTCTCCCACATCAGAGTGTGATATGCTGACAGGGCACAAAGGTGCCCCTTTATGGATGAGTAGCTAAGATCCAGATCCAAAGGTGGAGGAGGTACTCCAGCACGTGTTGACTGACAATCCAGTGGATCTAAGGAGCATGCTGCCGCCATAGGCAGAAATTTTTCCACTTCATGGCGTAGGTTGCTGTAGTGGAAGGTTTCCTCACTGCCTCTAAAATCTCTGCCACCCTGCTTGACACCCCCAATCTCTCCTCTGCTAGGATTGCAGGAGCCAGGCATGCAAATAAAGAGACCACAGAGCAGGATAGACGAGCATCCCCTGTTCCTGGGACAGCAAGTGAGTGGAGAGGGGCAATTGCACAGGGGGCTCCATGGCCAATTGCTGTAGCAGCGGGTACCAGATTTGTCGAGACCAGAGAATAGCTACCAGGATCATCCTGGCCTCCTCTGTCTGCAGTTTGAGCAGAACTCTCTGAAGGAGAGGGAAGGCATAGAGGAACCTCCCTGTCCAGGAGAGGGACAATGCATCTTGCCAGAAAGCACCAGGCCCTGGATCTAGCGAGCAAAAATTTGCCAGTTTGGTATTGCACCGGGATGCAAAGAGGTCCAGCTCTGGATGACCCCATCTGTCGAAGAGGTCATCTGCTACCTCCTGAAGTAATTCCCACTCGTGGTTCAGAGATTGAGAGCGACTTAAGACGGTCGGCAAGAACATTCTGATTTCCTGGCACATGAACTACTGTGAGTTCCAGATCATGTGCTACTGCCCAGTCCCAAACTCTCATGGCCTCTCTGCAGAAGGGGTAGGAATGAGTGCCCCCTTGCTTGTTTAGGTAAAAGACTACTGGCGTGTTGTCCGACTGCACCAAGAGTGTGCCCCGGCAAATCTGATCCTGAAAGGCCTGAAGGGCATATAGAATGACCCTCATCTCCAGCACATTGATGTGTAGAGATCATTCTATGGCAGACCAAGCTCCTCTGGTTTGGTGACCACCCAGATGGGTGCCCCAGCCTAGGCCTGAAGCATCTGTCGTGAGGACTTGCTCTGGAAGGGAACTCCCAGCTGGAGGTTAACCAGACAGAACCACCACTGAAGTGAACAACGGACCGTCTCTGAGATCCAGACAGGGTGGTCCAACTTGTCCGAGCCCTGGTCCCATTGAACTCTGAGGTGCCACTGTAGAGTCCTCATGTTCAATCTTGAAAATGGGACCGTGGCTATGGCGGCTGCCATATGCACTAGCAACTGTAGGACTACCCTCGCTGGCACACGGGATGATGCCTGGACCTTGCGAACCAGATCCCTCAGCTGAGCTGCTCTGTCTAACGGAAGGAAGGCCCTGCCTGACTGGTGTCCAGGACCGCCACAATATACTGAAGCCGTTGGGAGGCTCGGGTTCTGTTCGGCCAATTTCTGGTGTCCAGGGACTGAAACAAGTCCATTGTTTTCTCAGGGGCGATCAGCGAACAAGGCTTTGGACTGGGCAGAAATGCCAGTCGTCGAGACAGGGTAGACAAAGAGGCCTTTTCTCCTCAAGGCTGTGGCTACCACCACCTAACACTTGGTGAAGACCCTGGATGCCGACAGAGTCCAAAAGGAGAACCCTGAACTGGTAGTGTTGGCCCTGATAGAGGAAGCACAGAAACTTCCTGTGAGAGGGTAGAATCTTTATGTGCATGTATGTGTCCAGCATGTCTAGGGAGCATAGCCAGTCTCTTCGATGAATGAGGGGCAGAAGGCTTGCCAGTGTCACCATTCTAAATTTCCTGTACTGGATAAAGTGGTTGAGGTGACTGAGATCCAGTATAGGGCAAAGGTTTCTTGTTTTCTTGGGGAGCAGGAAAAAATGGGAGTAGAAGCCTTTGCCCCGCTGGGCAGGTGGAACCAACTGGATAGCGTTCTTCTGGAGAAGGATCTGAATTTCTTGCTCCAGGAGAAGGGTGTGACTGGTCGAGCAGTGGAGGGAACTGGTGGGTTGTCTGGGGTACACTCAGAAATTCTATGGGGACCCTCTCTGAATGGTTTGCAGAACCCACTTATCTGATGTAATACTGGTCCATTCTGGAGGTAGGGGAGAACCTCCCTCCTACCTCTTCCCCTCAGGCATTGGTGGTGGGGGAGAGGTGGCTGAAAGTCATGAAGTGCTTGGGGGTTTTGGCGCGTGGTGTCTTGGTTCCTTGGGTTGTTTTGGACCCTGGACACCTGAGGGGACAGGATGGCTGTGTCTTTTGGAACCTTTACCCTGGGACTGGCGATTCCCTTGTTGCCCCTGGTTCTTATGAAAGGGGCGACGCAGGGAAACTTGCAGTTCTAACTTGTACATTCTGAAGGACCTTAATGATGTTTTTGACTTCTGGACCAAAAAGGACTAGGCCCTGAAAAGGAGCATCCAAGATGGTATCCTGGAGATCCTGGCAGAACCCAGACACCCTTAGCCAGGTGTATCTCCTTAAGCAGACTCCTGAAGCTGCTGCCCTAGCTGCCATGTTGGCGGAATCATAAGAGCACCAGAGGACGTACTTATCCACATCCATACCGGACTGAATATAGGCCAACACTTTGTTATTTCCATCCGAATCTGGGTGGGCCTTCACTAGTTCCATTGTCTTTTCCTACAAGGATTTCTGATACATGACCATGTGGGCCAAAAAGTTTAAGGAACGGATAGTTCCCGTGGTGGAGGAATAGTCCTTTCTACCTCAGTGGTCCTGTTTCTTGGATTCTGGGTCCAGGGGTTGGGCACTGAGGTGCTTTGACTGGTTGACACGTCCATGGGCAGCAGCGAGCACCATCAAGTCAGCCTTGGGGTGTTCCTCTTGGAAGGGCTCTTCTTTAGGAGACCTGTATAACTGGTCCACCTTTCTGGGCACTGTGGATGTGGATGACAGTCTCTGCCATGTGAGTCCAGCATGTGGTAACATCCTGAAAGGGTTTGACCAGAGGAGGGATGACCAGTGGCTTGGAGTCCTTGGAACCCAGAAATTTAGCTAGTCTTTTCTTTCTGGATCTAGCTCTTCCGTTTCCATTCATAAATTATCTGGATATGCCGATTATGTCCAGAAAAGAGGGATCGTCCGTTGGGATCTGGGGAGTCACCGGCCTGGGACAGAGTAGGATAGTTATCATCAACAGAAGACTCATAGGATGAATTCCCTGCATCCTCTCCTGAGGTCAAAGGCAGACATCCACTCAAGGAGGGAATGGAACATGGACAACATTTCCTTTGCAGTTAGGATTGGGCGTAGGTGGGAGTCGCCGGGCATCCAGTTGTCCAGGGCTGAAGGAGGTGCTGCCAGATGTTCCTTGGGAGGAGGATCCAGTGGCCTATACAGCAGCTCGCCTTGACTTATTCCACCACGAGGCTAATAAGGTCTGGCGTCCGCCAATGGGATGACCGTGGAGCGGGCGCGGGTTAGAGGAGCTGGGCGTCAGATCCTTTGGGACATCCGGGGTAGACATCTGATTGGGGAGGTCCCTTTTGCTGTGTCAGGCTGTAGGTCAGGCTCTGTATCTGGCGCAGACCTGTCATCCGACCCAGCGTCCAGCATGGGCTGTGTGCCCTCGGACAACCAGTCCCTTGGAGGAGGGTCAGGCATCTGGTCGTCAGCTGGCAATCACCTCTCATCGGGCAATAGGATCTGGCCTTCTAGCAAGGTCACTCAGCTTGGGGGATGTTTGTCACTGGCATGTGAACTTCCCTTAGCCGGAGGAGGAGGCATCTGATGGCAGACTGTCTCTTGTTGCCTGGTGGAGTCATCCAATCTTCTGTGCTTGTTGGATGAGCCACTGGATTTATGGCCTGCTTCCTTAGGCCTACCTGATGGCGACTATCCCTCCTGGGTCGACCCATGTGAGGCCTTGTGGGGTCAGTGTGCCAGGGGGATTTGAGCGGGCGAGCACCCAGATGAAGAAGACTGCTCTCTGGTCTTTTCACTAGAGGATGAGGGTGTCTTCTTTATGCTGGTCCCAGTGGAGGCTGGAGGGACTGACCCCGACCTCCCACCGGAGGCCAAAGAAGAGGAAGTCTTGTGGGGAGATTTTGGGTGGGATTCTGACCTGGTCCTATCTTTTTTCTTGTGATGGTGGTGTTTCCCTCCCGACGACTTCTCTCTAGGGGGAGACTCCTTGGTGGGAGACAAAGAGCTGCGCCCCGACGGGGATTTCTGCATGGCCACTACTTTTTTCTCCAACAGGGAGGCCTTCAGCGTGTTGGCTCTTCGGATCCTGGTTTTATTGTTGAACTTCTTGCAGTACAGACAGTCGTCGGGCCGATGGTCCAGGTCTAGGCAGATCAAGCAGGCCGCATGGCCATCCTTGGCCAGGATCTGCTTCCTGCACTGGCACTTTGACTTTTGCTGTGGTGGGGAGGGTGAAGACATGCAAAAAACTTGATGGAATGAGAAGAAAAAGGAGATTTATCGAAGGACAAATGCGCGGTCGACTGCGAAAGCGAGGCATCCATGGAGCCGAACTAAGCAAGTCGACAGAGGGAAAAGAACTGAGATTGTGCCGGGGGACCACCCCCTTTATACCATGCCGAACGTCGGGCAAAGCCCACCACAGACTGCTGGCTAGAAGATTTTCCGTGGGGTCCTAACGCCTGATGGCATTAGTCCTATGAGCTCCACCTTGAAGTCAGATTCACTAGTTGTCACTGTAGCCACAATTTATTCCTGTCCTGTGAAGGAGGGAGTTTATTGACAAGCTCAATGGCAGAGGACCCCAGGGTATGCTGATATTTAATTGTCACCCCTGCAAAGGGGTTCCTAAAAGTCTTCCAGGAGCTTGCTTGAATGCTGCAAGCCTGAATGGTGTTTGGCTTAAACCGCTTATCTGTGAGTGCTTTTAGAGCCTCTGGTACTGTCTTTAAGAGCTGTCTGCCTGCAGACATAATTAATTTGATGGGGTCTGTGTGTTTCCCTGCCTGAGTCCCGCCTGAGCTATTGCAATCGCTCCATTTCTGCCATCGCTAAGTGGGCAGAAGGAGCACTTTCAAAGATGTAATTGTTTGCTTGTGACCTGTTAGAGTAATAATGAAAATGCAGTTTGATTTAGCCTGCTTTCTTGCAGCAAGGACAGTGCAGAGTAGCTACCTTATATTGGTTTTGAACTGCTGAATTGGACCAATCATGGTGGGGATCCTTTAAAATGGAGCCTGCTCTGGGCGAATCAGAACCTGGACTCTCCTCTGGAGCCTGCTGTAAGGGGATTGTAAGGGCAGTGACTCTGGGAAATGTAGTTTTGACCTTGGCGCCTTTTTCCACCAACAGGGGAAGTTTACTGTGAGTGACAGCCGGACCAGCCAACAGAATAGTGTGGAGCTAAAGGAAATGCACTGCTCTGGTACTGGAGAAGTTAGATCAGGTTTGGCAGTGAAGAGACAAGGAGCTCTGTGCTTCTTCGGTGTATAGTTTTAGCACGGGAAGCACATGTAAGGCCCTGAGTTTTCGGTCTGCAGCCTGTGCAAGCACCTGTTCGGACTGAATCCGACCTGTAGGAGAAGAAAGGAGATCTGAAGAGCAGAAACCAGGCTCACCCTGTAGAAGACTGGAGAAATTGCTGAATCGCGCTCGGTCTGTCAGGAACTGAAGCTGCTGTGTGTTCTCCCGGGTATCGTGCAGTAATTGCGGTCAGGATCGAGAAGCAGCCTGCCTGGTATAGTACTTTCCTTTTACATACAAACGTATGTAGTGCTTGTGGGGAATCGTGTTTCCAATCCCGTGTACAGTAAATAGAGTGCATGAAGCTGGAAGTAAACCCCAGCTAAATCCAGACTACATCTATTTGCTCTAAACTGCAGTGGGGTAGAGTCACAAGGACCTTGTCCACATGGTCTGCTCCTCCTGGCAATCCAGGACAATCTGCCTTCCATCCAGTTCCCAGCATTGAGTTTGTGAGTACAAAGCAGGGTAGCTCCCTGCCATCTGTTTATCGAATTGCAAGTGTGTCATCTAATTGTTGCTTTTTTTCATTTCTTCGCGAACTGAGCCCTCTGGCTCCGGATTACAACTGGGTATTGTGCAAGTGTTTTTTCATCACAGGGCCCCAACCAGCTGCACCGATCCTAGCTAGCCCCCCATCCTGGGTACCCAGTGAAAGTGACAATTTGGGACTCTGAATATGCACACAGTACTGTGATTATTAATGTGTTTAACCTAATTAACCTGATTTCCCTTCCTTGTTACAGCTCCTTAAATAAATCAGATCTGTTGGTTTCAGCAAAGTTACACTGGCTGAGGTATTCGTTTATGTTAAAGTATTGTACTCTGGTTTTTGCACTGTATCATCTTGTTTTACAGGGGGTCCCCAGAGTCCAGTCGACAGAGCCAGTCCTGGGGGTAAGTGTACATTGTGAAGATATTCCTAATGCATTGTGTGGGCCACTAGTGGGAAGAAAGGGGGGTTACAGTGTCCCAGAGGGCTGTGACCAAGTTAGTTTAACTACTGCAAACCCTGACCTCTGGGTGGAGGCACCTGCCATTGGACCTAGGCCCCTCAACCTGTTAGTGGTTAAGCAGGCAGGGGTAGTAGCCCTTGGGATAGCGCCACCTAGGGGTTACATAATCATATGACCCATACAGTTCAAAATTCTGATATTCATAGCACCTGAGGAAAATACCTTTTTCCCTAGATAGTCAATTCTTCGGGATTCCTTATCAGAAGGTAAGGAGCTCATGTGCTTGGGTTTTTTGGTACGGTCATGAGCGGCAGTACGACCAGAATGTGCCTGGAATACTAGACAGAAAGGGGTGGTCTAGAGGAGCCTGATATAGACGATCCACTTTGTGGGAAATAGCTGTAAATTTTGCATTGTTTGTACTACCCACATACTATTGTAACTGATCATCCTTCACAACCCTATGTAACCCTTCCCCAGGTCACACCGTGAGAGACGAGCAACTTGTTGTTCAGTGTGCCTCCTGATGAAACATTTCAATAAATAAATAAATAAAAAGCTGAAGGTTGATGCCAAGCAGCCAGCATGGCATTCTGGTAGGTTGGTATTAGTGGGGAAACCACTAAAACAGGCTCCTCAGGTAACTCAAGGTATTCTGCCATATCCTTACGTTGCTCGTCATGTTCAGTAGTGGAGAATACCATCCGTCACTAAAGAACGGGTCATCTGGGAGAGGCTGCTGAAGGCAGAGGCAGATCCTCATCCAGAGAATAGATTTCAGTATAGGGATTCAGGATTAGGAAATCCAAATCTTTAAACTCTTCATCCTCAAGATCACCAGCGAAATCAGGTGGCAAATCTTGGTCATCTGACAAATAATCCTCTATGAATGAAGGAGAAGACTAGGGTGGCATGGTATCTCCGGCACCATGGAATCTTTTAGGCAGAGGAGGGGGAGGAGATCAGGGAGGATCCCCCAGCTCTTCAGAGGGTTGAGAGTGCCACATGGCATGCAAGACATGTTGGACTACATTGGTGAGGTCCCTTTCCTGGGAAGGGAGAGAGGGGAGCATGTTGGGAAACAAGAGGGGTGATAGAGGGAATGGGATAGGTAGTATGAGCAGGTCTTGCCCCTGGGTAGTAAAGACCAGAGTCCTGATCTCTTTCCATCTGACCCCTATAAGAAGCCACTTGAGTAGGCGGAGGGGCAGTCAATAGGGCATAAGCCATAGGTTTTGCCTGAGGAATGCGGTGTCTTGTCAACGAGCCTGCAGGGGAAAAAGTTATTTTCACTCAAAATGTCAGATGCCGTCAACAGGAGAGGAGCCCCCATCGACAGAGTAGCAGTATACTTGGCTGCATGTAAAGCATTGGAAAGCGTCGTCGATGAAAGGATATAAGCCCTCATTGATGGAGCAGTCACTGGTTGAACTGCATTTAAAGCACTGGAAAGCATCATCGATGAGAGGGTATGTGCCCCCGTCGACGAAGAGGTACTGTATTTAAAGGATGCCTAGTTGACGGAGGGACACCAAAAATGGCTGTCGACTGACGTTTAGGCAGAGAGTGTGAGGAGGGTTTCTCCTTCTCCTTTTTCTGCCGGGAACGAGAACCAGCAAAAGGGGAGCCCTTGGTACGAGCCCCCTAGTTCTCCAAGAGAGACATTTTCTGCTCCATCAAAAGTCATTGAATTTCAAGCAACCATCGTCAATGAGTTGCTTGATTAAAGTCCTGATATAAGCTGCAGGAACTGGTGTCATGTGTGGGTCCCAGATACCTTACACAAAGTGTTTAATTGCCAAAACGGTATATCTTCCTACCGTAACGGCAGGAATGAAATAAAGCTTGTTCAGTTGAAGAATCAGTAGACTTTTGTCTTAGTTCCAGATTTCTCGTCAATGACTGCTACACAGAAGTTGCACTAGCTGCTGCATGAGCTAAAGATGGCGGGAAATGAACTGAGGATACCAGGGACCGTTCACACTTATACAGGAAACAGAGGGCTGATGTCATGTGTGGGCAGTCCCTGGTAAAAAAACTGTTAGAAGAGCTGCAGTGCACCACAGCAACCTCTGCTGGATACCCAAAAGTATTACCTACTGCAAGAGGCCACTCCATGGAAGATCTACGGTTACAGGTTCTCTGCAAGGAGGGGCAAGGCAAATACCCCCTACTTGGGAAACAAAGATTGGAAACCAAGGCCCCAAAACCAGCATCTCAGCATGATTCAAGGTCAATGTGGTAGTGGTAGATGAAAGTGTGATGACTTCCAGGCAGCATCCTGCAAATCTCCTGGATAGGGACATCCCTGAAAGCAGCCATCAAGGCAGCAGTTGTCTGGTAGAATGAGCCTAAAGCCCAATGGGAGGCTCCTACCATCCAACCTATAGCAGAGGTCGATGCAGAGGAGACTATCCACCTGCCAATCGTCCAGTTAGCTGTTGGTCTCCCAGGTGTGGCTTCAGCGTAGGTGACAAAGAGCTGGTGAACCTCTCCCTGAACTTCAGCTGTATGCTCCTTATAACAAGCAGGCGTTCGCCTTAGGTCCAGCATATGGAGCCTGTGCTTGGCCTCCAAGTTTGGAGTGGTGAAGTACACTGGGAGATAGATCACCTGGTTAAGGTGAAACTCTGAAACAACCTTCGGGAGGAACTTCGGGATGGGGCAGAGGACAACTTTGTCCTTGTGGAAGACCAGAAAGGGAGACTCCATCGAAAGCACCTGCAGCTCACTGATCCTTCTGGTGGAGGTGATAGCCATCAAGAAGGCTGTCTTCCATGACAGGTGGGAGATGTAACACTTGTGCATGGGTTTGAATGGCTTGCCCATGAACATCTCCAAAACCAGCAACAAGTCCCAAGGTGGTGGTGGTTCACACACTGGCAGGGATAGGTGGTCAAGGCCTTTGAAAAAGTGCCCGACCACCTTTTCCTGCACCACTGTCAACATACCCACACAAGCCCTATATGCAAAAATGGCTGCTAGGTACACCCTAAGGGTCATCAACCAGAGGTCTGACTGGGAGAGGGACCACAGATATTCCAAAATGCTCACCAATGGGCAGGACAAGTGGTCTAGCTCATTGTCCTGACACCAAATGGAAAATCTCTTCCATTTGAAGGCATAGCACTGGTGAGTCAACTGCTTCTGAAAGGCTTCCACAACATAGAGGACCTCATCGGAGAGACCCAAAGCTTGGAACTCTAGCTACTCAGGAGCCATGTTGCCAGGTGCAGGGATCAAAGGTCCAGGTGGAGCACCTTCCCCTGAGAGCAAGACAGCAGGTCCGGGTGGCGAGGCAATCTCCGTGGGGGCTTGCTGCCGAGGCTGAGGAGATAAGGGTACCAGAACTGGCATAGCCAGGCTGGGGTTACAAGGATCATCCAAGCCTTGTCCCTCCGTGCCTTGAGCAACATCTTGTGGATCAAGGGAAAGGCAGGCAAGGCATACAAGAGACCTTGAGACCAGGGTCTCGCGAAGGCATTCCCGACCAGTGTCCCGCACTGAGGGGGGTGAGTGCAAGGCAACCTCAGTTTCGCATTCTTCCTGGAAGCAAAGAGGTCAATCAGAGGAGTGCCCCTGAGGGAGAACAGGTGATCGACCACATCCTGGTGAAGAGACCACTTGTGCGACATGCCTCACACTTCGGCTGAGGGTATCTGCTAGCTGAGTTGGACATGCCTGCCCGTGAATTATGAGAAAGTCACTGTTCAGGCTTCAAATGAGGGTCCAGTGCAGACAGCTTCCTGGCACAATGGAAGGTAGTATGTTCTGCCCTGTTTGTTGAGGTAGTAAATTGTAGTCATGTTGTCCATCTGGAGCTGGACCACCTGATTCTGTATGGTTTCACCAAGCTGGTCTGACTGCAAACCTGTTGACCAGCTTTACAGTGACGCACAAATGCCGACCACGATCGTGGTCTGCATTGTGCCATTGGTAATATCAGTTTGTTTTCTGTGGGACTGTGCCCCGCACCCTCCAGACTTTAATATGATCACCTTCATGGCAGAGGTGTTTCGAGGAGGGTGCAAGACCTGAGAAGCTGTGCCAGTTTTCTGTCCCACTGTGGCGGAGTCGGGACCATTAAGTGATCCACAGCGACCTGTCGTTTTGTCGCTGTAAATGACAGGTCACTGTAATATTTTCACTGAAGCAACTGCATGCCATTCTGTACTACAGGGTGAAGACCATCAGAGCTAGGTGCACTGCACAGAGCTCCAGCAGGTTGATGTGCCGTCAGGACTCCTTGGGGGTCCAAAGCCCGTGGGCCCTGTGGTCCCCCAAGTGGGCTTCCCACCCTTTCAGAGAGGCACTGGTTGTGAGAGTTACTGTCAGCTCCGGGCAGACAAACAGGACTCCTTCCTGCAGATGGGCAGGGACAAGCCACCACTGGATGGCATCCCACATCAGCTGAGTCACCTTGATTGGACGGTCCAGGTGTCCAAGGTGCTGAGACCACTGGTGAGCCAATTCCCACTGAAGGGTGCACATCCACCAGCGAGCCCACCAAACCATGCTGGTGCAAGCCGCCATGTATCCCAACAGACGCAGGAAGTCCTGGGCAGCATGGAATTGCTCAACCCGAAATGAGCAGGCAAAGGAGGAAAAGTTCTCCACCCTGTCCACAAGGAGGCGGGCCCTGGCCTGAATGGAGTCGAGCTCCACCCTGATAAAGTGGATCACCTGAGAGGTGGAAGAGTTCTGACTTGGCAGAATTGACCAAGAGGCCCAGAGCTGTGCAGGTTTGGAGGGCCAGGTCCCTGCACTGCTCCACCTCTGCCATGGAGGAACCCTAATCAGCCAGTCATCCAGATAAGGAAACCTGGATGCCTCAGTGCAGTAGGGAAGGCTGCCACCACTGGATGCATTTGGTGAAGACCCTGGGGTCTGAGGAGAGCCAAATGACATAGCCTGGAACTCATACAGAGTCCCTCCAAGCTGGACCTCAGGAACTGCCGGTGACACGGATGGATGGAAATGTGGAAGAAGGCATCCTGGAGGTCCAGGGAGTAAAACCACATGTCCTGCTCCGGGGAAAGAATGATCTGATTCAGAGTGACCATTCAAAATTTGCGTGGCCTCAAATACTTATTGAGGTCTTGTAGGTCCAGTGTGGGGTGCCAACCCCTGTCCTTTTGGGATCAGAAAGTATCTGGAGACAAATCCCAGACTGGCTGTAGAGGCTGGGACACAGGATACAGCATCCTTTTGCAGGACCTGAGCAATGTCCTCCCAAAGGCGGGACACCATGTCCATGGGCACCAGATCCCCATAGGCACAGGCTGGACTGGGTGGGGGATCCTCAAATTTCAGAGGTAATCCTGACTTACTACTTCAAGCACCCATCAGTATGAAGTGATAAGGGACCAGGCAGAAGCGAATTGGCAGAGCTAACCTCCCAAGGGAGGACCCAGGTGGGAGAGGGATACCCCTGGCCCATCACTGAGCAGGCTTAGAGGTAGCTCCAGAGCCAGTAGTTGGGGAGAGCCCTGAACCCTGGACTGTCTAGTACCAGCAGGAGCTGGCTTGGGCTTGGAGTGCCAGGCCTGGTGATGCCCCTGTTGGGGCTGTGGTAGGCGAGCAGTGGTGCAGAGTGGGGCCGAAATTTAAAGGGCTTCTTCCCGTTTCTGCCCCTTAGCATCCTTCTGAGAGGATGAGATGGTAGCATTGGACTTCTCAATGCGTGTGAGATGCCCATCAATGCCAGGACCAAAAAGGTCGATACCTAAGAAGGGGACAGCCATTAACTTATGCTGATTATTGGCAATGAAGGTTGACAACCTCAGCCACGCTCGGCGCCTCATGGCCATCACTGGAGCCACGGACCTGGCAAAGGAGTCACCAATGTCCAAGGCCATCTAGAGCTGTTGTCTGGCCATGGCTTGACCCTGATCCTGGACCATTTTAGCCACCAGCTTAAGATCAGTGAGAAGGTGGGGATAACCTGGTCCAAGCTGCTCAAAGAGCATGGGAGAAGTTGGCCATCATGACAGCGGCACTGGCCTTTTGAAGACCAGGACAAAGCAGCATAGACTTTCTTTGCTCCATGGTCTGTCTTCTTGGACTCTTTGTCGGGGGGGCTTGTCAACATCCCCGATGTTTCCCAAGCGCTTGAAGACTGAGTCCATGACCAAGCCTTCAGCCAAAGGATGATCAGTGAATCCAAAGACCCAGTAGACACTGCGTACTTGCGGACCATATGGGCTGAGGGTGACAGGCAAGAGGCCAGGCACTGCCAGCTCCAAAGCCAGACCCAGGATAGCCTACATCATGGGGAAGGCAACTCCATGGAAGTCATCCTGTTCCAAGATCTCCCTGAGGTGATATTTTGCCCACTTCTGAACTGGTTCTAGCGGGATCCCTGTAGATTTGGAGATCAAGGTGGAGTAAATCCCCAAAGAAAGAAGGCTCAGACTCTGAGGCAACTTCCCCACTGGACTTCCAGTCGAACCCCCGAGTATGGGAAGAGTGCCTGGAGGAGCACTCCAAGTCTGAGGTTTCCTCAAATACTGCCGACCCCGTGTCCCCACTGACAATATGAGGCTTGTCAGTGCGAGAAATCTGCACCAAGATCCTCCCTGGAAGACCCATGGCAGGGAGTGCTGACTTCAGTGGGGCACCCTCCTTGGGCTGGAGGAGTAGTGGCGCCATCCTAATGGGAGGAAAGGTTGGTGTTGTCGGGGGGACCGCAACCAGCCGAGGGATTGGCAGCCAAGGGAAGCACTGGAAGAGACTGTGGACCATGGCCATTGCCAAGGATTCACTGCTGCCACATGAGCTCTTCATACCTGCACCGTATTTTATGATGGAGCCATTCCTCGCCAGAAGATGAGGAAGAAGACAAAGAGTATCTGTGGCACCTCTTGGCTGAAGGCCAAGAGTGGGACCACCAAGAACGGTGAGAGTCCTAAGATCTCTATCAGGAGAAAGACTGGGATCTTGACTGCCGATTATCAGTCAATGGGGAGGCAAAGCAGGGGCAGGCATAGGACACCATGAAGCCCAAGAGGGATTAGACTCCTGGAGGGAGACTACTGGCTCAATGGAATGAACTGGCTCCTCTTGAGTGAAAGAAGTGAGAACCAGGGTCCTGGATAAGGAGTCATCTCCTTTGTTCTGTTACAACGGGTCGAGAAAAATCTCAACTGGCTGATCAACCTGCATTTCAATCGACAAGTCCAATGAGGTTACCATGGGGCCAGCGGCCTGGACTAGAAAAGGAGCGTCGGCTGAAGCTGAGGGCTTGAAGGCCGTCAAGCCCGCAAAAGCATGGGAATGAGAGGAACGGGACCTCTCTCAATCCCATGACCTGTGGTAGGATTTTTTATAACGCTTGGACTCTTGGTGAGGGTCCTCTCCAAGAGTAGGATGGGACTGACACAAGTCCCGGAATGCCCCCAAGAAAGAGGTGCCCAAGCCCAAAAAGGTCAAGGCAGAGGATGAAGCTGAGGCAACCTAGGCTTCTGCCTCTTCAAAAGTGGTGAGCTGAGCAGCGGAACCCGTGACCACCGAGGCCACCCTACACATCTCAGTGGATCTGACCAGGGGGTTGGGTTCATCCAGGTGTCCTTAAACAAAACGGGTGTAATGATCCTCAAAAGTGGAGGGCTGAAGGGTTTGCCAGAGACTGCAAGCCTGTGGGTCAGGCTCAAGCCCTAGGCAGCAAATGCACGAGGAGCGCGGGTTGGTGCACAACATCATCTGATTACAGACTGAGCACCTCCTGAAGCTGGTGGGAATGGCTTTATTATCTTTGCATTCCATGGTGTAGAGAGGAATGTTGAAATATTCAAAGACCGAAAATGAAGTTTATAAAAGTAGGGCCTACACCTAGCATGGAGCCATGATGGAGAGAACCTGAAGCTTCCAGTGGAAAGGAAGATCTGACGTCACAGGGCGGTGCCGAGGAAGATACCACCCAGGTGGGTGGAAGGCGCAGATTGAAGACATTCTGGCCAGCTCTTAAAGGACAGGATACTGCCAGAAGTGTGAATAATACACCATATCCACATTCCTAGAACAACGCTTTTCAAGAAAGAAAGTGTAAGCCACGAGTCATGGCTGGCTAATAAGGAGCCAGAGTAAGCTTTTCCAACACAATATTCAGGTCCCAAGCTGGGACTGGATTATGGATAGGAGGCTTCAAGTACAGAATGCCTCTCAAAACGTACAGGCCACCTCCAGCAGTGCAACCATATGACCTTAAACAGGCACATGGAAAGCTGAAATGGCAGCCAAGTGCACTTTAATACAGGAATAATGCAGGCCTGTATCTGACACGGACAGCAGATACTCTAAAACCTGATTTATTGGACAGGTAAAGGGATCTAAGTGATGAGAGGGGGCCCACAAAGCAAACCACCTCCACTTCATGGAGTAAGTGGCCATGGTGGAAGACTTTCTGGCAGCCACTAGGATATCCACCACCTTTTGGGAAACCCCAGATCTTAAAATAGCTATGTTTTCAGGAGCCCTGCATGGAGATGAAGCGATCTGAGGTCTGGTTGGATCAGGGTTCCCCTTTTCTGTGACAGAAGTCCCTGGCATAAGGGCAGGAGTACTAGTGGTTCCACTGTCAGCTGTTGCAGTAGACAGAACCAGATCTGTCGAGGCCATAGTTGAGCAATGAGGATTAGAGTTTCCTCCATCTGGAGCTTGAGTAGAGAGGAAGGAGGAAGGTGTACAGAAACCTCCCTTTTCAAGAGAGGGACAATGCGTCTCACCAGAAAACTCCAGGCCCTGGAACAAGTGAGCAGAAAAGCAGCAGTTTTGTGTTGTGTGAGGACACAAAAGGTCCAACTCTGGATGACCCCATCTGTCGAACAGATCTTTACCACTGAGGTCAACAGTTCCCATTTGTGCATTCTGGACTGTGACCTGCTTAACCTGTCTGCCAAGACATTTTGGGTGCTTGAACGTGTACTGCTAACAGTTCCAGACTGTGTTCCAGAGCCCAATACCAGACTCCATTGCTTTCCTGCACAGTGGGTAAAGTGAGTCCTCCTTGCTTGTTGACATAATGCATGACACTGGCATTGTCAACCTGCACCAACTAGGGGACCTGAGGACAAGTGAGTCTGGAAGGCTTGTAGGCCATACAGGATAGCTTGCATTTCTAGAGCATTTATGTGCAGGATGCTCTCCACTGTGGTCCATGTGCCTGCATCTGATGTAGCCCTAGATGTGCCTCCCCACCTATCCTTGAGGCATCTGTAGTTAATATCTGGTGAAGGAAGGGATCAGGAAGGGAACCCACTTTAACAGGTTGCTGGGTTCCATCCACCACTTGAGCACTCTGAGTACAGGAGAGGTTACTAGAACCCTCTGTTCTAGATCATCTGTGAGTTGGTCCCACTGGACCTTAGGTCCACTAAGGGATCCTCATGTGCAGTGTAGCCAGAGGTACTGTAACAATGGCCGCTGCCATCAGACTCAGGAGTTGAAGGAATGTCCTGGCTGTAACATATCGACTGTTGTGGACCATTTGGACCTGTGTAATCTGATGTTTGGTCCTGTTCAGAGGCAGGAAGGATAAGCCTTGGGTTGTTTCCAAAAATGAAAATGATGTACCTACTGTAATTCTTGATCTTCCTGTATATATTTCTTCACCATTCATCACTGGTGGGTACAAGCTGGAGGTGCTAGGACCTTGCAGGAAACTTTTAGCTAAAAGTTTCTCTCTGGAGGAGGGGCCAGCATTGGGGATGGCACCGCCCTTGAGGCTGACGTATTACATGGTGCTTGCAGGTTGACCAGTCATGGATGCTGGCCCCTTCACCACCTCAGTTCTGCTCACTGGAGAGGAAGATAGAGACAGAGAAAATAAGGGGGTGGAGGGTTGGGCAAGGGAGCCCAAGGGATAGAAAAAGGCAAGGATATAAACTTAAAAAAGAATAAGCTGACCAGAGGAAGGGGATAGGCCTTAAGTTCTTCTGGGAGGGAGACTCCAAACACTGGGCAGGCAAGAAGGGGTTGAGAGAATGGGAAGGGAGGAGAGAGGAAGGAAAGAAAGAGAGAGTGAGAGAAGACAGAAAAGAATAAAGAGATGGGAGAAAGAGAGAGAGAGTGAGAAGAGAACAAAAAGAGAGAGTATGGGTAGAAAGGGAAAGAGCGGACCCCAACAGAACGAACCATAAAATGGAGGTTCTTCTGCTGTCTGTGGACTAAGCGGTGGAGATCCTCTCTTTTTCCTTTTAATGGCTAGAGACCCTGGAGAGGGTTCACTGGTTTCAGAGCCATAAGAGAGCCACAGAAAGGGCAGAGCACATAAGATCTCTGTCACTGCTGTGTAGAGGTCAGAACCTCCCTGTCCACAAAATAAAGGGAGGAGGTCCAAATACATTTCCCTCTCTCTCTCTCTCTCCTGCTATATAGGAGTGAGGAAAAAGGAGACCCACCTCGAGGTAAGGTCCCTCCGGACACAAATAGAGGCGATCACCTGACTAGATGAGCCCTTCTCGAACTTCAAGTGGAGGGAGGGCTTCCTTAACCTAATTCCACTAACAGGTGGAGAAAGGTAGAGGACATACCTCTCAAAAGGGAGGTAGGCAATCTGAGGGGACTTTGCCCCATGAGCAACCCAGGAGTCAGTTGCCCACAGTGTAAAGGAACCACGTGGCTCCTATAGACAGGGGAGGAGAAGAAGAAGAAGAAGGGTCCTCGAACCCCGGTGACTGAGTCGGGGACCCAGGAGAGAGGCAATAGTTGGGCCCCAAAGACAAAGGGGTCCCAAGAAAACCAAGAATTCTCTGGTACAAGATGCCATTCCAGAGGGTCCCAGCCAGGCCGTATGGAGCCCGAGGAACCCCTGGCAAAACAGGGTAAGAGCCCTGCTTGCCCTCTCTCCAGAGGTGGGTCCCTGGTGCTTCAAAAGAAGGGTCAGTGAACCCAGAGGTGCCAGCTAGATTATACCTGCAGCTGCCTTCAAGTGGGAAGAAAGCAAGCAGGAAGAGGTACTGTCCAGGGACTGAGAGCCAGAGGGATGGTGAGTGGAAGCAGTGATGAATGGTTACGCCATACAGGAAGATCAAGAATTATGGTAGGTACGTAATTTTCATATCTTACCTATATCAGTCTTCACCATTCATCACTGGAGGGTGAGTACCAAGCACCACAACTGTGGCGCTGGCACCTCCCTGAGGGCTAAACCTTCCCTTAACATCTTGTGGGGGACACACAAGAGGATTTACTGATCAGGGTCAGATCGAGGCTCCTGATGCACAGGAGAAGGAGAGTGCCCCGACAGCTCTCGCCTGGGCCTATGGGAGAAAACAGAAGGGTTAGGCAATCATCCCACACCGGGCCAAGGGTGACAACCAGGATAGCGTGAGCTGCCATCTGCCGAATGCAGATGGCTGTTCCTACTAGCCTGATGCTACCGCATTGGTGTTTGTAAGACCCTCGCTTGGTGTCTCGCCAGCTTCAAGCCGCGGGTAGAAATTGTGAAGGCCCATCTGGTTGCATTGCTATCAGGCATGGCTGCCAGGATCTGACCAGCGTAGTCCACAGGCACCTTCATAGGCTACCCAGTGTGCCTGGTGTGCAGTGATAGAGAGCAAGAGACATGCTGAAGAGAAAACCCTTTTGCCCCAGTGATTGAACTCCACTGAGTCAGCTTCTGGGGGGCAGTCTCTTGAAGGTCAAAGAAACCCTGAGGGGGTATCCAGCCACTCCAGTCCAGATACTGGATGGGGCATAGCTCCTGGAGACCTGGGGGAGCACAGTACCTCCGCTGACAGTCCCGAGGGGCTGGAAGAGAGGAGGCGGGAAGCTGCCAGACACTGTGCGACTCCTCCATGAAGGGACGGAGCCATGGAGAGATCACAATGGATTCTTGACTGTACTCCCCAAGGAAAGCCAGTGTCGTGTGTGCAGGATTGTGGTCTAGAGATGGGGGAAGATGGAGTTCCTCAAACATTGTCATGAGGAACCACTGATACTTGGTGAAGTCAGCATCAGAGGAGATGTGTGTGGAAGAGTCCTTTTCCTCAGAGGAGGAAGTCAACGATGTTGATGGACTTTGTACGGGGTGCGATGGTGCAAGGGTAGGAGGTGGAAAAACCATCACATCTATGGCCCTAAAATAAATGGGGAACATACTCGCCATTGACCCACTGAATGCTGTTCACCCCTCTCTGATCCAACAGGATGGTGCTCGGGTGGGAGACCCCTGGTGAGGAGACCAGAGCCATACAGGCCCAGAAGGGTGGCTCCTATCCCCACAAACAGCAGGGCTTTGGCCCCTAGCAGGAGAGGGAGAAACTACATCAGCACTCTAACTCTGTCCCGAGGTGGCCAAGGCCACCGGGACAGAACGGGGTGCATGACAGGGCCCTCCCCACCCAAGCCAGAGGACTGGGACCTGCCCCTTGAGAGAGGCCCTACATTGGCAACTGCTCTCCGGGAAGGAGGAAGTGAAAAAATGGCACCTGGGTCAGTTTCCAATTCCGTCTTGGACTCTGCATCGGTGCTGACAATCGACGCAGTGCCAAAGGCGGCACCAACAACAGAAACGGCATCAGAGGCAGCACTGTCACTAATAGCAGCCCCAACCGTAGCACTGAGATCAAACATGGCTATGACCATGGTGCCATTCTGGAGTTTGCACTGACATCAGAGGTGGTGCCAGACATGGCACTGATCTCAGAGGTGGCATCCATCGTGACACAGACAAAGGGAGAAGCAGCACTGTGGACAGTGTCAACCCAAGAAGAGGGCAAGGGAGAAGACCTCCTGCTGGGTCTGGAGAGCATCTGGAGCTCCAGAGAACTGGGCTGCCAGTCCAGATCATCCTGGTCATCCTCCAGTTCCAAGGAGAAGACCACAGAGATCCCGAGAGAGGCAACTCCGGGACACTCTACCCATCCTGGCACCGGGGATGGTGTCGGGAGGGGACCCAGTGGAAACAGCGGCACCGCCTCACTCACTGGCACTGATGTTGGTGCCAGGAGCTGAGGCCGTGCCTGCCAAAGCCTCTGAGAGAACCACTGATGTTGGCCCCTGTACAGCCGAGACCTCGACACTGGGTGGCCTGGTTTCCCAAAGGGGAACTAGGGCTGTGAAGGGTGCTCAACCAGCACCCCCAGAGGAGACCGCTGTCCACCCAACCCTCACTCTGGAGTCTGGTCTTGCAAGACCCAAGACAGCAGAGGCGTTGCCTCCCCAGTGCATATAGCAGTGAGGGGCAGCCCAATGAAAGGGCCCAGGGACTACCTTAGCGCCCTCATGCAATGCCAACCACACCAAAAGTTGGGGGAGTGTCCCTCACCAACCTCACCACATGGTTAACTAATGAATGGAAATCCATGGGAAAACAGGCATCACAATGATCCATATCATGGTGCGGCCCCAGGCAGGTGAAGCACCAGTCGTGTGGGTCCGTTACAGAGAAAAGACTACCACAGGGGCACTGATGCATTGAGGTAGTCTCCACCTTCAAAGAACGTTTTTGCCCCAAATCGGACATGATTGATTGCACAAAATAATAAAAAATGAAAGAAAAAAGACTTGATGCCACACTTTGAGAAAGAAACTTAAACAAGAAATGGTGCTGAAAATGGTGACACTAATGGCGTTGAGTGACTGGTAAGTCTTCTGGAAGTTTCTGTGCTGTCCCATGGAGATGTGCTGCTGCCTCGATAGTGGGAAAAACAGAATTGAGGTGGTGTAGGGGCCAGTGTCTGTTACTGGCCAATCCACGAGCGCCACGTAATATACGTTGGCCTTGAGGGCGGCGCCGTCCCCAATGTCTACCCCTCCTCCAGAGAGAAAGCTTTTAGCTAAAAGCTTCCCACGTGGTCCTAGTGCCTCCGACTTGTACCCACCAGTGATGAATGGTGACGACTGATACAGGTAAGATCTGCCTCTCTGTACTGCAGGCGTTGACAAGGTGTCAAGACAGACCTGGGTACTGTGACAGTAAACCCTAGGTCATCAAACATCTGCCTTGTTCGAGCTAGGGTGTGCAGGAGCTGCTCCTGGAGTGAGTGTTCAGTAGCTAGTCATCCAGGTAAGGAAACATATAGAGGCCTTCCTGTGAAGGGCTGCCATCACCACTGCCAGGCATTTGGAGACCCATGGCTAGATGACAAGCTTAAATTGGTAATGTTCCCCTGAACAGGAACCTCAAATATTTTCTGTGAGGTTTTATGATTTTGATATGAAGGTAGGCATCCTTCCTGTCGAGGGAACAGATCCAGTCCCTACTTGTAGTAGTGGGACCATCCTGAATTTTTGTGTTCTATAAAACGCTCCGTCCCTGAGATCTAGAATAGCCCACAGGTCTCCTATCCATTTTGGGACTAGGAAATATGAAGAATACAACCCTGTGTTTCTCTGTTCCAAGAGCACAGATTCTATGGCCCTCTTTGAAGCAAGGTATGGACTTCCTCCAGGAGCAGAGGAATATGTTCTGGATGATAGTGTGTAGACACTGGTGGGGTGATCTGGAGGTAGTTCTAGAAGTTCCAGAACATGGCCTTGTGCTACGATTTCCAGGACCCAGGCATCTGAGGTCACCCCTTCCACTGATTTAGGTGGAGGAAGAGATGACTCTCAACAACCACCCTGGAGGCAGTGGTGGTTGGGGGTGTAGAAGAGTCAGACAGAGCTGGTTGTGGCGCTCCTGCCACACCACCACTTCTAGGGGCTTTTGAATGGGCACCTGAGTGGTTCCTGGTCAGTGGCTCCTGCCCTTGCCCTTACCTTGTTTTATGGTAGTGGTATGTATGGTGTCTAGTGCCAGCTGGACAAAAAGGCATCCGCTGTCTACCCCTTTGTTAGGTGTGATAGAGGGAGTGTATGGACTTCAGGGTCCTACCAGAGGCCTGAAGGTTAGAGAGGATATCCTGTACAACTGAGCCAAATAACTTGAATCCTCTAAAGGAGGACATTTAGAATGGACTGTTGTACATCATTCACAAAGCCTGCCACCCAGAGCCAGGAGTACCTCCTTAGGCATACTCCTGAGGCAGAAGTTCTGGCTGAAGCATCAGATATATCATAGGCTGTACGTAGTAGGTGTTTTCCTACATCGGCCCTGTTGTGCAGCTTTGAAAAGCTCCTGTTTGGGTGTACCTTCTGGCAAGGCTTGAGCATCTGCTTTAGCCTTTCTCCAGAGTGCATTCTGGTATTTGACTCATATGGGCCTGATAGTTTGCAACTCTGAGGCCCAGGGAGGCTGAGGTGAGCTCTCTACCAGTATGTCCAACCTTCAGTATTCCTTATCAGGAGGAAGTGAGCTAAGGTGTTTTGGTGCCCTTAATTTATAATGGGCAGCCGTAATTATTACAGAGTCTGCCTCAGGTTGACCAGCAAAAAGGTTTCCCTGAGGGAGCCTTATATGTATCTTATCTGCCTTTCTTGTTATGGCAGGAATTACATTCAGCCTATGCCAGGCAGCAAACATAGCATCCTCCAGACAGGTAGGAGGGATGGTATTACTATAGCAGGAGCATCGGGTAACTCCAAGACATCAATAAGGTTTTTCCTGGTAGTATCCTGTTCCTCCAAATCAAACCCCATGGCATCCTGTAACTGCTGCATCATGATAATAAAAGATGGGTCCTCGGGGAGGGGCTTGGGTATAAAACCACCAAGCACTCACTGCAAGTAGAATCAGTGGAACTAGTCCTTTCATAAGGATTTTCCACATAGTCTTTAGCCTTCTCCTCCTCATCATCCTGCTTCATGAGATCAGGATTTACTCAAAGTCGTCCTCAGTTTGGTCAATGGGTCAGAGGGATCGTGCTGATGAGGCTGTTGGTGCTTGAGGAGGTGCATAAGACACAGCCCTAGGATGCGCTGTCCCAGGGGGTTAAATTACAGGCCCTGTCCACAGACCTCCTAGTACAGGAGGAGGAGGCAACAGGCACCTAAGCACGTCCGTGAAGGATGATAGCACCGCCTGGATGTCAGCACCCATGTGGTTGACAGATACGCTGGTGGAAGTCGATGGAAAAGGTAAGGCCCCTGATGTCGATGGCAACGCACCAGCTCTACTAGGCCAGGTGGCGCCTACGGCCTGGCCTAACTTGGAAGTTAGGCTGATTTAATGGGCAGACTAGATGGGCCTAGCGTCCTTATCTGCCAGCCAAAGTCTATGTTTCTATGTTTCTATGATTTATTTATTTATTTATGTCTTTGGTAACCAGGTTGGTGAACTGATCCAAAGGACCATTTTCAGCCACAACCCAGGCCACAACATGGCACAATCAGGCAATACAGATATTGGTAATATACAATAAATGAACAGTCCACAACATGAAGTGCTGCAGCTTACAGTACACAGTAGGAATACATACAGAGAAATACAGAAAAATAAGGTGACATATAGGCCAGTTTACAGATCCAAGTACATAGTCACAGGTTATAGTGCTGGATAAAAATACTAGTTGCAGTAATACAGAGACCATAACATAGGTGTCGAAAATTACACTTAAAGTGCAAAATGCATTGGATTCACTAGTAAATTAATAGGTAAGAGAGTCACCAACAGGATGGATTAAGGAGAATACAGTGTAAATACCCCACTCACAAGATAAGGTACAGATGTATAGGAGGTGGAGGAGTGCAACAGTAGCCCGGCAGGGCTGAGAGGGGCAGAAAGGAAGGAGGAGACAGCAGTAGAGGACAACCATTCTTTGAAGCTGTTTTTGAAGGAGAGGTGAGAGGCTGTTCCATAGAGAGGGGCAAAGACAGAGAAGGCTTTACTGCCCATGTTAGTGGAGATCGATGGAACAGCCAAGGGGGGATGGAGGATCTGAAGACTCTCAGACGCAGCTCTACCTGTGAGGAGGGATGAAAACGGGACAGGAGGCCATCTCTGGAGTGCACTGTCCACAAGGCAGCCAAGGCATAATCAAAGCGCCCTTGCAGTGGTAGCCACCCAAGGGACTGGTACAGCATGCAGTGATGGGTAGAGTAGGGAGCTTGGAAGACAAAGCAGCAGATACTGTTACAGATGGTGATTAGTCTAGAGTGCAGGGCCGGCGACACATAAATAGACAGAACAGTACTTGATGGGAAGAAGGTTACCAATTGCGACTGCGAGATGCACTTCACTGGACAGGAACTGTTTGAGGTGGCAGGTGGCACCTAGCTTTGATTAGCTGATCGTTCAGAAATGTTGACGATTCAGTGAACGTAAGTGAGGGGTCCAGAGTTAGGCCTAGATATTTAAAACAGGGACATTTTTGGGGGCAGCAGGTGTGAATACAATTAGGGGGGAGTTTGTCTTGGAGACCTTGGAGGGGAAAGGTTTGGATCCAAGCAGCATGGACTCTATCTTTTTTCATTAACCAGAAGTTTTCTGGAGAGGAGCCAATTACGGGCAGCACAATAGTCAAGAGTGAGAGTGGAAGAGATGGTTGCAGGAGACTTGTCACTGTGGTAGAGGACAAGGTAATCCACGTAGAGAAGAGCCTCTGAGGTGAGACTCTCAGCAGGAGTGCATTAATAAAAATGGAGAATAGTAGGGGCCCAAGGATGGATCCTTGGGGACCCCTATGGAGACTGGTAGGGCCGAGGAAGGAGGCAGAACCAATTGTGACAGACTGTGATCTACTGGCAAGTTAGCTTCTAAACCAGTCTGTTTTTCCAGGGAGCAACCAAGGTGTAGAAGGGTTGCATGGAGAAAGGGTGGTCGACAAGGTTAAAGGCTTTAGTCAGGTCCACGAAACAGCACCAGTGGCCTTTCCCGCATCCATGTTTCTTAGGACATGATTGGAGAAATGGGCCAAGGCTGATTGTGTGGTGCTTATGGAAACCATGCTGTTGGAGGCACAGGAGATTGTACTTGCCAGATGTTCTGATAACTGAAGTGTACAATTTTTACCATAAGCTTGCTAAGGTGAGGGAGTAGGGAGAGGGGCCTATAGTTATCAGATGAGAGGGGATCACCTGCTTTGAAAATAGGCACCACATTAGCATGCTTCCAGGAGTCAGGAACAATGGATGTGGAGAGGGCAAGGTTAACTATGTGTGAGGGGTTCAATGATGGCAGGGGAGATGAACCTGAGGAATAAGGGAAGAGCCCATCACTGCCAGGGCTTCCCCGGCAGAGAGCGACTTGAGTTGTCTGCAGTAACACTATGGTTGATAGCTTTAAAATAGAAGGTGAGGGTGGGGTGGACGAGGAGGAAGGGTTGCTTGACTACTAGGCCAGAGGGTGGTTGGGAGGAGTTTACTAAGATAGATGGAGAGGTCAGAGAATTTTTGTTAAAGATCTCTGCAATTTCCACTGGATCAGTCAAGGGCCTGAGGGAGTAGAGTTGAGTGACTTGGCTGTGAGTTCTGGGGTTTAGTGGGGATCCAGTGAGGTCCAGAAACAACGTGGATCACCAAGGTTGTTTCTTTGTCGATTTATGTAGAAGTTACACTTGAGGGATTTGGCTGTTTGCTTGCATGTCTTGAGCAAGCACCTGTAAGTGTTCCAGAGTTGGGGGATGGGGTCTTTATTTATTTATTTATGACTCTGATAACCGGGTGAGTGCACTGATCCCAGGGACCGTTTTCAGGCATGACCCGGGGCCATAACACATGGCGCAGGGTAACAGTGGAGTGCAAGGTAACAGTAATACACATGAAACATATTTAATACAAGCAACAATATTAAGCACAATATACAGGTTTGATGCATAGGTCAATTTGAGAACAGTGAATACAAGGTTTCAATATCGGACATGAGGAGATTTGGTACAAAACAAACAAATCGTAGGCACAGTGTACAACATGTGACTGCATCTTCCAGTGAACAAGTAATACACAGAATACTCAGTAAAAAATATATGTACAATATGTACAGGCAAGGAAGTCAAATATTACTGTGAAAAATACGATATAACAGTTGTAGGCAGGGGAGTTGACTAGTGTGGGTAGGTGGGTAACCCCTGGGCTGGGGAGTTGACTTTAATATGGGTTGGTGTCAGATCCCAGGGAGCAGCAGCAGGATGAGTTTGCCAGGAACCAGACTTTAAGGCAGGACTTGAAACTGGAGTGTGTGTCAATGGAATGGAGTTCAGCCGGTAGTTTGTTCCACTGCAAGGGCAGCTGCAGACCAAGCTCTGCTACCCATGTTGGTGGATACCCTAGGAACAGCTAGAGGGGAGTACATTGGAACAGAGGTTGCGAGGAGAAGCGTTCTGGTTTCAGAAGGGCAGTTAGGGGATTCTGGAGCCGTGCAGATGGCGTTGTCTGCCATGCAGAGGCTAGGTCAAAGCCGACCTTTGTAGCGAAGCACCAAGGGTATTATAGAGAGTCTTCTGTAGGCTTTCCACTTACTATCTCTATGTTTAATTAGGGATAGCAACTCAGTTAATTAACAGCAGGTGCAGCCCTCTCAGCCTCATGAGTAATGAGAGGGAAGTGGAGGTCCTGCAACTGGAGGAGGGCAACAGTGAAGAATTTAACTGCAGAAGTTACATTGTTGCAGAGGCAGAGGGCAGACAGTGCACTGCTTTAGCTTCCTCGAGGATAGTAGCGGAATCCAGGCAGTTAAAATTTCTGATGGACAAATATGTTTGGGGGTGGGGTGAGGGGTTTGGTGGCTGGTATGATGTATGTGGGGGAGTGGTCACTTATAGACTCAGACATGGTACTTGCCATGTAGGATCATGTCAGCCCAATTTGTGGCTAACCAGTTGAGTAGCAGTGGTTCTGCATGCATTTACCCTGGTGAGGGATAAGATGACTTGCTCAAGAGTGTGAGTTTTCAGGAGGTTTGCATATTCAGGCTAATAGACCCCAACCAATTAAGGTTAAAATCTCCAAGCAATATAGTGTCCCTGGATGAGAGGGTAGTCCAAGACCATCAGGAAGGTTAGATAGGTCAGGGATTCCACCGGAGGGGGTTATAGCAGCAACTCAGATAGAATTTCTTTGAGGAGCCACGGGTCAGTTCAGCAAGGAGCCACTCATGGGGAGAGGAGATCTGAGCAGCTAACATTGCGGAAGAGATATGCTCCTGCACATACAGAGCTCTCCCCACCCTTCTTTTCCTGGTCTGTCAAGGCGAAGGAGGCAGTATCCTGGGAGCTGAAAAGAAAGGTCAAGGTTGAGGGTTTTAGCCAGGTCTCGGAGAACCCAAGGACATGGGGCTTATAGAAGGCCATCCAAGCCTCGAGTTCTGGGAACTTGGAAGGGAGGCTGCAAATAAGCAGATGGGCAATTCTCAGACTGGAAGGCTTTGCCCAGGCGATATTGGTAAGGTTAATCTGTGTATGCATAGGGCCAGGGTTGCTTTCAATCTCACCAGCAAGGAGCAGAAGGGAGAGTAATGGGCAGGTAGGCGAGGGCCAGGGGAAGAAGAAGAAAGTGAGGGACTGCAGGAAATAACCAAGCAGTCGTCTTTCAGGGTTGGAGAGGAGGGCAAGGAAAGCAGGGCCCAGGGGAGTTAATTCATATCTAACTACAATTGGGGGCAGCTCAGCAGGCCTGTGGAGTGGAGAAAAGGATAAACTTTGCTGATCTACTGCAAGCACTGAGGCACAAAAATCTGATATCAATAACACGGCAGCCATGGAGGCCACAGCAGGGGAGAAATAGCAGCTTCATTTGCAGATGCTAATACAGCAAGTGGCCAGAATTATGTTACGGTGGTGCTGATAGTTTGGGCGGGGGGCAGTCAACGATACTGTAGTGTCGTACCTGTGTGAAGGGCGACCTGCAGCACACGTAGGAGGTTTTTCCTTCTCTCATTCTCTCCCCTAGTATATATGCTTGTGGGTCCCGGATGACTTATCTTGAGATTTTGACAACCTGAACACCGAGGAGTGAGCCAGCAATGTGGCATAACTCTTTGCTGGAGCTCCTTCTCTATTTGGGCTACCTGCTGTTTCAAAGGTGCTTCTCCAAACTGCCTTTTGACTGCCAGGTAGCTGTGTTGAGCTCCCTTGCAGCTCACCAATGTAAATATTCTCACTGCATTCACAACAATGTAACAGTTTCGATGGTTCCTTAGATGACATAAGCGGCATCCAAAATCACTTATAAAAGTGATTGCTTAACTATGGTGAGAAAATAAGAAAGCGGAGAGTGTAGCAGCATCGTTTTCAAGCATGGTCTGATGAGTATGGTTGATGGAAGGAAAAGAACTGAGGAGGGAAGGGCTACTCATGTTAATGTAGTAGCCAATGTTAACGTCGTCATGGGCAGTTCCTAATGGACTGCTTGCAAAAGTTTTACATGTGGTCCTAGTTCCTGCCAGCTATAAGTTCCATAGAAAGAAGATGTTACAAAAAAGTTCCATAGGTGCAGTATGATGAAAGAGATACCCTCGAAGATCAGTTTTTACAATTTTTAGAAACTTCAGGTCCACAAGGTCTTTCTGACATACCAGTCTGAGAGAAACCTTAAAATATTAAATCGATCCCCCCAAAAAATGAAAATTATGTATTCATCATAAATCTTGACCTTCTAGGATTATCTTCACCATTGACACACACTAGTGGGTCTTAGCCAGAGGTGCTAGGACCCCCCAGGAGCCAGAACTTCTCATGAAGCTAGCGCTGAGGAAAGCTGTGCACATTGCTTACTTTGGCACTGGCCCTGAACTGCCTCACACTTTTGTTGTTGTTTACTGAGGAGGTGCAGCATAACCTAAAGTACTTAGGCACTTAACCCAAGGGCATAAGATAGCCCTGGTGAGCCATGTAAGAAGGGTCAACAAACCTGTAACACAATGTCTTCACAGTCCAAGTGAAGCACATGGGGTGAAGACCAATAAAATATATTGAAATGAGCTTGGGGGATGATGGGTGGGCATGTGAATCAATGGTAAAGATATTCCTAAAAGATAAAGAATTACGGTGGGTATGTAATTTTCATATTTTCTAGGAATCAGTCTTTACCACTGATTCACACTAGTGGGTCAGGGTACCAAGCTCGGACAAAATCCCCTGGACTAGGACAGTAGGAGCCAAATGCTCACTCAGGACAGAAGTCCATTCAAGATTGTTCTGCCGAAGGTGGTATGCTGCCTGGCATGGACGTCCAGGGCATAGTGCTTAACAAATGTGTGTACCAAGTTGCAGCTCTACAAATATCACCAAAAGGAACAAACGGAATCTCTTCCAGAGATGTGGCAACTGCTCTAGTGGAGTGGGCATCTAGCTGACCTTCCAGCTTGACCTGAGCCATGGCATATTAGTGGAGTAGGCTGCTCACAATCCAGGCAGAAATGCACTTGATTGTAACAGGCTGTCCTTTCTGATTAGGGTCAAAAGAGACAAAGCGCTGTTTGCATTGCCTGAAGTCCTTAGTTCTATCCAAGTAAAACCTAAGAACCTTCTCAACATCCAGAGAATGAAGAGTGTGCTCTCCTTTATTCTAGAAGTTGGTGAAGTAGGCAGGCAGCACTTGTGGCTGGTTCAGAAGGAACTCAGACACCACCTTAGGTAGGAAAGTACAGTTACATAAGAACTTACCATAACAGTAGATCTTTGACAGCAGCTCTTGCAGCAGGTTACACCACAAGGACTGAAGCTGGCAGGCACCAGGACCCCACAGAAAACTTTTAGCTAGCAGTATACAGAGGGGGACCACCCCCGACATTGGCCCACCCCCAATGTCAAGCAAAGCATAAAAGGGGCAGTCCCCCAACACCACCTCAGTTCTCCCACCAGACACCCCAGCACAGATAGAGAATGGAGAACCGAGGAGGCTCCTCAAGCTGACGAGGTATGGTGGAATAGCTCATAATGCAGAGAAAGAGACCACAGGAAAGGAGGGTGGGAAAGCAGCATCTGCTGCAAGAGCTCCCCTCGAAGATCTACTGTTACGGTAAGTTCTTATGTAACTGTACTATCTCACTTTGAGGGGGAGCTCTTGCAGCAGGTTATACCATAAGGACGGAGTCCCAAGCAATACAAGGACAAATCCTGACGTAAGGGTTGGAAGGAAGCAGGCTGAAAGTAGCAGTAAAATATTTATTTGTAAGAATTTTATGAATCGGGATAAAACTCAGTTGAGTTAAAAACTCATTTACAGTGAGGTCCCTGGGTACATAAAGTGCAATGTTACAAATCATGTTTACAATTCAATACTAAGATTTATATCACATAAGTAATAAATAAAGAGAGAAAGGCAGCAATAATCATAGTACAGTTCATCAGTAAAATATTATTTCTTTAACACCACCCCATAACTTCCATATACTGTAATGCAAATTCATTAGCATTACCCCCGTGGTCAAGCTTCCATTATTACAGCACGGTCTTGTTTTACTAAATGTTTTCTTTAACCACATTTTATTATTTTCCAAGTTTTATCCCCACTAAGTCTCTCAAGTTAGATGGAATATTATTCCAAATTAGTGCACCTCTATAATATACTGATTGGCGACCCACTTCCAAATTACACATAGGTAAGATTAAATCAATAGCCATTGCAGATCTTAAATATCCTGCTTTTTCCTGCTCACAAGATGGGAAATTATATATAATGGAAGCTTAACAACCAGCCCTTTGTAAACAAAGGCAAGTATATGCTCTTGCCTTCTCTCAAGTGTCTGCCAGTCCAATCTATTGAATAGCTGGCATTTATGTGTTAATACAGATGCATCTAAAATAAATCTGGCAAGCCCTCCATAACAGATGTCTAATCTTGCAAGGTCTCCTTTTAAGCCATTTAAATACAAAATGTCTCCATAATCAAAAATTGGATTAATCATGGAATTTGCTAGTTTCTTTTTTATATCCGTGCTCATACAGAATCTAAGTCTGTATAAGGCCCCTAAGTCTTTTCCCTACATTCTTTGTTAAGCTATCTATATGGACATCCCACCTCAGTGAACTGTCCAACCAGAGCCCCAAGCATTTGTAGGACTGTATCTGTTGAATCAGGGATCCCCCCAGGGTTACCACTCCTAGGGACAAATTTCCAGCCGTTTCACAGATTCTAGAAAACAACATAGTGTTTTTTTTTGTGTTTAGGATCAACTCACTATGGTCAAAAGAAATCTGAAGTTCATCAAATGCTTTTTGAAGTTTATCCTGTATTATGTTAACAGTGAAATCTGATGTATAAATAACCGTATAATCTGCATATAAGTGAAACATGACAGATGAATCTGAAAATGATAAACTGTTGACATAAATGTTGAAAAGAAGGGCCAGGATGGGACCAGGGGACCCAGAGACAACAGACACTAAACTGGAGGTTAGATTCCCAATAGATACTAGCTGTGATCTGCCTACCAAATATGAGTCAGTCATTTCAACACATTACCCATTATACCTAGTGAGGCTGCCTGGACAGGAGGAACCAGTGGTCCAAGGAATCAAACGTCTTAGACAGGTCCACAAATATTGCTCCACTGGGGTCCTCTTGTCCAGGACAGTCTGCACTTCTCCTACTACCTTAACCAAGGCTGTGGTGGTGCTATGATACCGTCTAAATCCTGATTGCATAGTATTAATTTTACCCTGAGAATCTAAGTATTCATTGATCTGTAAAGATACTAATTTTCAAATATGCTTGAAAGCTGCGAAGCAGAGAGATCGGTGGTAGTTCCTATTTCAGTCTTCTTTCCCCTTTGTAAATAGGAACAATCTTGGATTGTTTCAAGCTGTTGGATATTCTCATGTGCTTAGTGACAGACAAAATATATATATGTTAAGGATGGGCAATTACTGGTGTAATATATTTTAGTAATTTTGGAGGATATCATCCAGTCCAATAGCTTTGAGGTGTCTAACCTTAATAACTCTCCAAACACAGATCCAACTGTAATGCTAGATAAAGCAAACTTTTCTGCCGTATTATTCTCTACCATTGGTTGAACCCGTTCCTGGGATTTATTACTAACAGGACCCATACAACCCATTTTACTAAAATATTCATTAAATTTGTCAACAACAATTTGGGACATTGGGGTCATCTGGTCTTCTATATTAAATACGTTTGAAATGGTGTTACCTTGACCTTTTAATAATGTGTTTATTGTTCTCCAGAACTTTTTAGGATGCTTAATGCTATTATTATCCAACCATTGCATGTAATACTGTTGTTTAACCTTCTTTACTTCATTAACATAATAATTATGAAGTTTTCTATATTTATCCCAATCACATTTGTTATTACTTTTTTTTTTGCCTGGCCCCATGCTTTATCCCTATTTTTTTTATTTTCTTAATTAGTTCGAATACCAAAGTGCATTGTTATGTTTTAATGTTTTAGACTTTATTGGGGCATGTTTATTACATACCTCCATAAATTCAGTAAGAAAGTATTCCCAGGCCTCATTAACTGTTGGGATCAGTTCCATACAGTCCCAATTAACGTTACTTAGTTCTAACATAAAGTTGACATAATAAAAATTTTTGAAACTACGCCATTTTATGTATCTTTTTACTTTCCTGAGCCATCAGTTTTCCCCGTATACAAAAGGTAAACTGGTGATCAGGAAGAGTTTGGTAAGACTCCACTTTCTAATATGTTGCAGGGGAAGTTAGTAAATATCAAATCCAGAATTGTAGATGTTTCTGGGTCATCCATATTAATTCTTGTCAAGTCTTTAATCAACTGCATAAGGCCCAAATTTACCAGGAGGTCAATTAGTGGATGAGTATCTTTAATGCTATGCCAATCGGTATTAAAATTGCCTGCCATGAGAATTTCATGTATCCCTAAATTTCAGGAGAATATCCTGTAATCCTGAAGAGCTGGGTTCCTCATGACAGAAGGCCTTGAAGGACAGCAAGCTAAGCCTGTCCTTCGCCTGGAAGCAAGTCCAAACTATAATGCTTAATGAAGGCTTGGACAGAGCTGCAGGTGGCAGCTATGCAGACATCTGCCACTGAGACGCTTCAGAGAGATGCAAAGGAAACAGCAACACTCCTGGTGAAATGGCCTTTAACTGAGCTCGGTAAAGGCTTCTCATATTTCTGGTAACAGAACACAATACAATGAACCAACTACTTAGATAATGTTTGCTTAGAAATGGGCACCCCTAAAGTTCTCAGGTGAATGAAACAAACAACTGATCAGACTTTCGGAATCCGGTATGAGTCAAATGTAGTGGAGTGCCCAGTGAATGTCCAGCATGTGAAGGAGAGCCTCCCCCTTGATTAGAGTGCTCCGGATAACAAACAGGAAGAAGAATGTCCTGGATAAGGGTGAATTTGGACACCACCTTGGGCAGAAATTTAGGACTGGTCCGCAAGGACGCCCAGTCCTTGTAGAAAATGAGGTAGGGCTCTTTGCACATCAGAGCATGAAGCTCAGAAACTCATGTAGCAGAAGTAACTGCAATTAAAAACAATGCTTTCCACAACAGAAAGTGCAGCTCGCAATCTGAGACTCTGGTTCGAAGGGAGGCAAACTAAGTTTTTCTAAGACAAACAAAAGGATCCAAGGGGGACAAGGTCCCTGACAGGGGGCTTTAGATAAAGGGTACCCTGCAAGAAAGTGCGGGGTAAATTAAGCTGGGCAAGGGCCTTGCCCTGTGCTGGTGCATGGTATGCGGACACAGTGGAAAGGTGCACCTTGACAGATGAGTGGCTCAGGCCCGAGTCTGATAAGGACAGAAGGTACTGGAGAACCGAGTTTACAGGGCAGGTAAAAGGGTCAAAGTGGCGAGTGGAGGCTCAGATGCAAAACCACTTCCACTTCATTGCATAGGTGGCTCTAGTTGATGGCTTCCATACTGCAACTAGGACGTCTGCCACTCTTGTAGAGACACCAAAATGAGTGATGGCTAAGTCCTAGGGAGCCATGCATGCTGGTGCAGCAATTTCAAATCTGGGTAGACTAGTGTCCCCTCTCCTGGGAGAGCAAGTGAGGGCTTGGAGGCAGAGGTATTAGGGGTTCTGCTGCCAGTTGCTGGAGTAGAGGGAACCAAATCTGTCGAGGCCAGTAGGGAACAATCAGGATCATGTCCGTCCCTCTGACTGCAGCTTGAGAAGGACCCTCTGGATCAGTGGGAAGCGAGGAAGGTGTACAGAAATATCCCTGTCCAGCAAAGGAACACCATGTCTTATCAGAAAACACCAGGCCCTGGATCTAGCGAGTAGATCTGGGCAGTTTTGCATTGAATGGGGATGCAAAGAGATCCAGCTTGTGACGGTCCCATCTGTCGAAGAGGTCTTCTGCAACTGATTGTAGGAGCTCCCACTTGTGGGTTCTGGACCGCAGTCAACTGAGGTTATTGAGAGCACCTGGAATGTGAACGGCTGAGAGTTCCAGCTGATGCTCAATGGCCCAGTACCAGACCCTCATGGCTTCACTGCAGAGAGCGTACGAATGAGTTCCCCCCTACTTGTTGATATAAAATACCACCGACATGCTGTCAGTCTGGATGAGTAGATGGCCCGGTCTGTTTGCAGAGCTTGCATGGCGTAGAGGATCACCTTAATTTCCAACATGATATGGAGATATTTCTCCAATGCAGACCACTGACCTTGAGTCCATCGGTCTGCAGGTGAGCTCCCAGCCCATGCCAGAGGCATCTGTGGTCAGGAACTGAGGGAGGCAACCTTCTGAAGGGCATGCTCTTGGAGAGGTTGGAGGGGTTAGCCACCATTGGAGATTCTGATAGACTGGTATAGGTCATCTGTGTGCTGATCCCACTGGATCACTCGCATTTGAAGGCGTGCTAATGGCACGGTTGTGATGGTCACTGCCATGTGTCCAAGGAGCCTGAGAACCAATCTGGCTGGAACCATACTGGCAGAGAAGATTACTCATCAATCAATCAATCAATCAAAATCTTTATTTATTCAGGCGAACATCATTGAGCATAGCTCATTTACAAGATGGACCTGAGTGGTCATAACAAAAAGGTTACAGATTGTATACAAAAACATGATATTGAATAAGCACAAATACAACCATTTATGAGTGAGATAGATGTACAAATATTTACATATATACAAGGCAAAGGACAATAAACCTAAAACCTAATAAAGGAGAGAAAACAAACAGTCTAGTAGGGATAAGGCATGGATAATGGTACATGGGTGGGCATATATGTATGAGGTTTGATGGGGAAAGGACCAGATGAATGATAGAAGAATAGGAAGGAGCTTTAAAAGAGGGGGTGGAGGAGAGAGGGGTGGAGGGGTTGGGGGTGGAGGACTAGGTCCTTGTGGAAGCAAGTGCACGGATCTGGGATTAGGCTGGTATACAGCTTTTTGAAGGATGTAAGAGGAATCAGTGTATCCATTTTCAATGACTTTTGGATAGAATTCCAGATAAGTGCCAGGAATAACTGATTGCAGCTCTTCCATACCGGGTGCAGGTGATAGGAATCTTCAGCAGGATCAGTTTGTTGATCCTCAAGGGTGTAGGGCCTGGATGTGATCCGGTTGAAGCAGTCTGAGATGTAGAAGGAGTTTGTTTGTCAGAGCTTTGTAGATCCAGATAGCAGCATTTTTTTCTTCTATGTTGCAGGGATGTCCAACTGACTGCATTGTAGAGAGAGCAATGATGGGTGCTAGAGGAAGGTCAGTAATGAATCTAATAGCTCTATGATACAGGGTGTCTAATTTGTTTAGATGGGAGAGGAGCAATGACCATAGAGGAAGTCAGCATAATCAATGAGGGACAGGAATGATGCTAGGATTAATCTTTGTTCTACCCCCTTGTGTATCAACTCTGTTACAGATCTTTGTGTCATCTGCAAAGAGGCATACCTTTCCTTCCAGACCCTCTGCAATGTCACCTATAAAGACATTAAAGGATATCTCTTTCATCAGGCCACATCTATGGAATGAGTACCAAGCAGTACTGATCATAAACTGTCTGAGTGCGTGGAGCTTACAGGCCAGAAAGTAGGCCTTGAAGCACAGCTAGGCCAAAACTAGCCCCTTTGTGAGAGACAGTGTCCAGACTGTAGTGCATAGTGAAGGTGTGGACAGTACTCCATGTGGCAGCTGCACAGATTTCGCAGCAGACACATTCTTGAAGCAAGCAACAGATGTGGCCATACCTCAAGTGGAATGACCATGAACAACCCCAGGAAGTTCTTACCATACTTCCTATAACAAAAGAAATACAGTTTGCTAACCATTTAGACAGGCACTGTTTAGAAACTAGAGTGCCCTCTTTCCCAGGGGTGAATGAAACAAAAGCTGTGAGGACTTCATAGTGTAATGTATATAATATCTGCGTATTCTATGTACATCTAGAGTATGGAGCAGTGCTTCTCCTGGATTGGTAAGCTCAGAAAATAAACTGGCAGGTGGATGGTTTGATTTAAAGTAAACTCAGTCACCACCTTTGGTAAAACTTAGGACTGGTACACAAGAAAAAACTACTTACCATAGTAATACTGTTTCTTCCAAGGATCTTCCAGTAGGATTAGACATATGCAGTCAGCTCCAGAATCTCTGACTGCCTCTGAAGTTCTGTGTCAAAGTCCACTCCTGTGGGATGGGATTCTCTGTGTCACAGTGAATCCCTCTTATGACCGGGAGGGCAGAATGGGGTCAGAGATACCCTTTCTCCATGCGAGGAATACAAATACAGTCTCGAGTCTGTGTTCCTGAGGTAGAACTCCCTGGCCACTGCACCAGAAACAAGAAAGCAACAGGTGTGTATAGGCTTCGGGAGGCCCTATACACCCTATTACTGTATCTTTCCCTGGAAAAACAGTGCTTGGTTCAAACCCCCACAGGCTCCTCTTGAGACCCTTTGTATTTCCTCCCCTCCTTTCATCACAAAGTCCCTAATGGTACTTCACTTTTGGTAGTGTTTTGGCTCTTAAGCAATCACACAGGTGTAGTATAGTCTGAACAACTCTTTCCCAGGCAGCAAACACAAACGACATAGGCAGAATTGTTGTAAAATACGCCAAAGGCTTTACTAATTAAATTAATTAGAAAATAGTGATAACAAAGTCAAAATAATTTGGAGATTGGTTACATGATACTGAAAATAAAAGGAAAGTATACATAAAAAACTACACTTTAAACTCTGAGGTTACAAGTCTACCTTAAGTCCATAGTTGGAATTTTGAAGTGCAAAAGTGTCCTTAGAAGTGTGGTAGTCGAAGTCTTGGCTTTCAGTGATCCAGGAGAAATTGTCTCTGTCCTCCCAACAGACAGGCAGAGAGGGTCCCACAGGCTTCAAGCAAAAAGGCAAGAAAAGGCTCAGATACCCCTCTGCATCCTGGTTTTAAAGGGTTTCCAAGAGGGCAGGCTCAGTGATAAGTGCCTGGCCCTGTGACTGGCTAGCATTTCTGTTTCTATGGTTACCCAACCAGAGCTTAGTATTTTATTACAATAACACAGATATGAGTTTTCTGAATATTGAAAAAAAAACATGGTTAGCCAGCTCAAACCAGATTTCTGGGGGATAGTCCAGGCTCCCTGCTGGGAGAGAGCTCTAGTTAAACTGCACTTAAATACAGTCAAATAACTAAATGGTAGCCTATTCATCTGGTAACAAGATTAAATCACTGCAGACCTCTCAGCACAAAGGATGCCCAGAAATCCTGACTTTTCATGAGGTCCTATCCTTTCACAAGCAAATGGGCCTACCTGGCCTCCCAGCTAGGCTTAATTAATCTTCTGTCTCCTTATAGATAATGAAATTAACAGTAGCCTCTGCTAGCAGCAAAACAGTTTTCCTGCCCAGTAACAAGAGTTCTAACATTATTCTAAGGCCCAAGTACCTGTACCCATAACCACTTGTGTAACCCCCCTACAAATGGGGGTTCCCGAAAAGTCTTTCTAGAGCTTGCATAAATGCTCACTGCCAGGCTGGGGTCCCAGTTTAGCTGTTAAATGTCATTGCAAAGAGTGCCTGTGTAGCCTCTATGTACTGTTGCTTTAAGAGCTGCGAGTTGCAGTAATAATCTTGAAGTGGGGATGACTGTTATCATGCTCGAGTCCCACCCGGTTGCCAGATAATCGCTCCCATTTCTGCCATCGCTATTGCGCAGAGGGAGCCCTGTTTAAAGATGTAACTGTTTGCTGACCATTTGTTAGGGCAGTGAAGATATTGTAGTTTGTTCTAACCTGCTTTCTTTGCAGTGAGGACTGTTCTGATTATGTCCACCATCTTGGCCTTGAACTGCCGACTGGGCCAATCAGTACTTTGGTACTCTAAAATGGAGCCTGCTTACAGGGCCTGTGTGGATTAAAATCTGTGGGAATTGGGAGGAGGGGGAGGGTTAATGAAGGGGAAGGCTGGAAGGGAGGGGCAGCTGCAGAATAAGGGGTGCTAGCTGCACATTCGAGCAGACATGATAGACCTCTAGGCCTTTATCTGCTGGCAAATTTCATATGTTGGTATGTTCGTAATTGTAGTTTTGGACTGTTGGCACCTTTTTGCAACCGAAGGGGGAGCTCTTGCTTTGAATGACACCCGAATTAGCCAACCGAACCTTTGGATCTGAAGGAAATCCACTAGCTGCCTGCTGTTTAAGGCAGATCTAAGTTGGAAGCTGAAAGAGCCAGACCACGAGACAGTCGAGCGGCCATCGGCGTAGTTTTGCGTGGGAGAACTGTGGTGAAGCCTGAATTGTGGCCTGCAAGCCTGCTTACTCCCCTTGAGAAGGAGAAGGGAATTGTTTCCGGACTAAATCCAAGGTGTGGTGAGAATGAAGTAAGCCACTGAAGTGTGACCAGGCTCAACCTGTAGAATACCGAAGATTTTGCTGAATGCAATTGGCCTGTCAGGGATTCCAGCTACCTCTGAGCTCCCGGTTTGAGCAGAGACTTTGCAATCGTGACCGGAGAGCAGTTTGCCTGGTATTGTAGAATCTTTGCATATAAATGTGATGTTTGATGATAGTGGGTCGGCTTTGTTTCCCCACTGTGCTAACTGTGTTCTGCTTGTTGGAAGCTGTATCCAGCCCAAATGGACTGAATCCGCGGTTACCTCCTTGTGGTCAGGCCTTGTCACGAGGGCCCTGCCAGACTACCCAACTGCACAGAGAAGAGCCATCGATGAGAGACCTGCCTGGGGATCAGCCCGCTGCTCCATGCTCGAACAGGAATGACTCCTTGGCAAACAGTGTGGGCGCTGCTTCTCCTGGCTCTTCAGATCAACCTCCTGCAGTCTCAATTTCTGTCCAGCCTGTGTCCAGTTCTGGGTATCGTGAGTAATCAGGGTAGCTCCCTGCAACAACAGCTTAATCTAAGTGTGTCATCTGATTGTCTTGTTGTTCCTTTTCTTCCACGAACTGAGCCCTCCGGCTCTGGAATACAAATAGGGGTGTATTGTGCATGTTGTTTTATTCCATCACAAGGCCCAACCAGTTGCGACACCGGCCTACCCCGGGCAATGCTCCTGGCTAGCCCAACTCTTCTCCACCTGGGTACCCAAAGGGTGTGACTGCTTAGGGACTCTGAATGCATGCATAACTGCCTGATTTATAGAGCATTTAAGCCAATTAACTTGATTACACCCTTCCCCTGTTCAACTCTCCTGAATAAATCAGATTTACTTTTTCCTGCATTTAACCTGACTGTGGTTCCAGTTTATGCTAAGAGTACTGTACTGTTGTCCATTGCTGTGCATAACCTTGTTTTGCAGGGGTTCCCCAGGGTCGAGCATCAGGAACCAGCCCTGGTGGTAAGTGCTAACAGTGGGGGTACTGGTAAGGTGTATCAGGGGTATTGTGAAAGTGATCACTGTGTTCTGTTCTGGCCACTAGTGGGGAATGGGGGGGGTACAGCATCCTGGAGGGCTGTGCCCAGGCTAGTTTGACCACTACCAACCCTGTCCTTTGGGTGGAGGCACCCATTACAGAGCCTAGGCCCCTTAACCTGCTATTAGCCAAGCAGGCAGGGGTAGTAGCCCTTGGGATAGCGCCACCTAGGGGTTACATCTTATAAGCACCACTGGGATTAGCGTCCTCTAGTGACCAAAGGAGGGAATTACCCTGATATATTCAGACTGAGAAAATGGAGGACCTTGCTACGCCCAAGCTAAAAATCACCCCCCCCATAAGCTGTTAGTGCACCGAATGATGGGGTGGAGCGAGGTTGAGGGGTTAGATCCCCAACAAACCCTCCTGTTACTGGATGTTCCGTTAGGGACCACAAATGCTAGTATTATAGAAGCTGTGGAACATGTCAAAGTTTTGGGCAAAGTTGAAGTGAAGGGGAGGGATTCCGACCTGTTTGAACAGACTATGGTGCTTTTACTCCTGCAGTTCTCCCATAAATCCAGAGAAGGTACCCCTGTTATTCTACCAGAAGGGACCCAGAGGGTGGAGGGCCATTCACCTGCACAGTGATCTGGCTACCCGGCGGGTCCCAAGTATAGAGGGGTTTAGGACAAGTTGCTCAAGTTATTATCATCTGAAGGGCGAACCGCTCAACAGCTAGTAAAGGTGCTAGACCTTCAGAGGAACACACGCCATTGCAGTCCCCGGCCATGTCTCCTGCCTCCCTAAGAGTTCCCTGCTGTCCCTCACCCATAGTAATTCCATCTGTGCATTTGGATTCTTACCAGTACACTCCGAATTTTTTTGGGCACCGTCCCAGTGCCTACAGGGAGGATGACCTTGAAACATGGATGGACTATGCTGTCCCCTTGGTACAGGAATGGCAGTGCTGTGAGGGGGAAAAAAGAAAGAGTCTCATAGAAAGCTTAAGGGGCCCCGCACTGGAGGCCATCCACTTCTTATGAGCCACTAGCCCAGAGGCTACTGCGGCTGAATACCTCTCTGCCTTGGAAGGAGTGTTTGGGAGCACTGAGTCAGGGGACAATTTGCTATGGAAATTCAATTCTGCCAAGCAATGGAAGAATGAGAAGTTGTCTGTGTTTGTTACCAGAACTGAGAGAGCTCTGCAGATGGCCCATAGGAAAGGAGGGGTGCTGGCTAAGGAACTGAATTGGGTCAGATTGGACCATATTCTCAAGTCAGCCAGGTACTCCAGTGTGATGATGTTAAAACTCAAGCTGCAAGACAGGAAGGCTAATCCTCCAGAGTACTGTCACCTTATGAAATAGATTTGTGAGGCAGAGAGTGATGAAGAGGGCTGGGAGCCCTATGCTGGGGTTGTTGGTACCTGCCAGACCCCTGAGAGAAGTGACGCAGATGAGGCACAGCAGTTGAGAGAGCTAATTAAAGAGTTGACAGAGGCGGCCAGAGAACCTGACCTTTATCAGACACCCCCTGACACAAAAAGTGGGGTGGGGTGCATGTTGTTTCTTCAGAAACCTGGACTGAGGCTAACCTATTGGAAGAAATATGAGAGTTGAGAGCCTGGTGGGGACCTACTGTGAACCACACAAACCCCCAAACTTGGTGAAAGCCCAGAGGATCAAGAACGCAAGTCGCAAGTCAAGGAAGAACAGTGAAGAGCCCTGATGTACCAAAACTGGGAGACGGCCTGTAACCCCCCAGAGACCCCAGAGAACCTACATTTCAAACAACATGAAGTCTTGCTGTATTCTGACTATTGCAGTTAGCCCCAGCCTTTAAACTGCCCCGGAAAACAAAGGGTTAACTTTCTATGCAGAGCATAGAATGCTGAGCTCGAGCTCGGTTGAGGTCTCTGTCTGGAGCCCTTTGAAATCCAACCGTCAGATTCTTTACTCCGCCTCACTGAACAGTCACTCCGGAGATTTCTCCTTCAGCTCGGTTCGAAAGTCAGTTAAAGTCTCGGTTAAATTGTTGGTTTTAAACCGAATTTATTTCCGCATAGTTGGTTCAGTCTCTGTCTGTGGTACCGTGAGTAATAGATAGGTTTTGTTCTGATTTTCTGTGTGGAAATTGTAAAACGTTAGATCTGTTCGGCTGAACTGATCACTTGTAGTGAATCCTTGTGTTTTACTTTAGAGTGTGGTTACCGGTCCTTATTGGTTCTAAATAAAACATGTTTTGAACATTTTACAATACCTGTGACACGGTTAGGAACCGATAAGGGAGTCTTGCCTGGTGGTTGCCATAAAAGGGTAAGTTTGGTTAGGTTGGCCATGTCAGAGAAACCCAAGAAAAAAACGGGCCTACTGGGTTTCAACACTGCAGTGAGTGTAGGGAGGTCTTAGCTAAGGCCGATCCCCACACCACCTGTGTTTATTGTCTGGGGTTTGAACACCTTGATACAGACTGCCAAATTTATAAAACATTTTTCCTAAATCTACCCTTGAAAAGAGATTAGGTAGACTGAAGGAAAAGGAGGCCGAGAAGTCCGCTGACCCAGATGGCCAGCCTGGTTCAGTTCCAACCGAACCAGAAGGAGTGCCCTCTGAACAGGGCGAAGCTTCTTCGGGCAAGAGGAGAGCCGATCCTGAGGGGTCAGTTCCTACAAAAAGGAAATGCAAACTAAAATCAACTGGTTTGGATCCAGAGGTTCATGTTCCGACCACCGAGGAGATAGCCAGAGCGATTCGGATTGTGGAATCGCTTCGCCTGGTTCCGACCGATCCGGCACCTTTTGGCAGGGGTTCGGTTCGGTCAGTTCCCCCGGTTCAAGATTATACCCCTGAAGATTTTTATGAACCGGAGTTTGAGGAGGAGGAGGGGGAGTTTGAAGATGATGGTTATGATGGTGAAAGTCTGGATGTGCCTGTGGAAACGGACATCTCCCCAGACAGACCTTCTGGTGTTTCCCCTCCTAGGCTTTCTGAGTCCCCTTCCCATTTTCTGTTTTACAGAAAAGTGGCTGAAACCCTCCAGCTCCCTATGGAGGAGGCAATGGAGGATCAAGAGGAGCCTGATTATGTGGAAATGATGGACATCCCAGAGTCCAGGAGACTGTCTATTCCCCTTCACAAATCCTTTGGGAAGCAGACACAAAAAATCCTGAAGTCTTCCAATTCTGTACCTCCTGTTGACAGAAGGATGGACAAGAGGTACACGCTATCAGGCTCAGATACAGGAGTTTTATACCAGCAATGCAGCCATGTTGGGGTAGTGCAGGCTGCTGCCTGTGATAAGGCAAACATTCCCTTGGCTTCACACCCCTGACAAAGACTCCAGGAAGATTGATGCCATGGCAAAAAAAAGTACATGGCATCTTCCTTGGGACTCAGGCAGGCGAATTATATGGCCTATACAGCCAGGTACCAGAAGTCCAGGTGGGACACTGTACTGGCACTGGCTAAACAGGCCTCCCCCCAGCTAGCCAAGGAGCTGGAGGAGGTGGCTGCAGATGGGATTGAGGCATCAAAAGTACAGTTTCATGCTGCTGTGGACTCCAATGATTTGTCATCAAGAGTCATGGCTACATCTGTGGCTCTTCGGAGAATGGCTTGGCTCAGATGTACTAGCCTCTCACAGGACACTCAGGCTAAGGCCATGGATTTTCCTGTAGTGGGTAATTCTCTGTTTGGGGAGCAGACAGAGAATTACATGAAGAAAATGGACGAGTACAGGGACCACTTATAGGAGTGTCAGGCCAAGGAGAGGCAGGCAACTCTCAAAGGCAGCAGTCTAGTGCAGAGGCAGGCCTTTTATAGGCCTTTTACCAAGCACGGGCCTGTTCTCCCTTTTCACAGAGGGGGTTCTTCAGAGGGAGAGGCAGAAGGGGGATGAGCAGGGCTGCATCCACTCCTCAGCCTAAGGCCCCTGCCAAGCAGACACCCTGATGGGTCTGCCCGGGTCAACTCTCCTATTCCAGTAGGGGGAAGGCTGGCTTACTTTGTCCAGGCCTGGATGTCTATTACTTCAGACAAGTGGGTCCTGGAAGTAGTAAGCCAGGGACTGGTACTCAGCTTCAAAAAATTTCCGAAGATGAGAGCCAGATCTTTTCCACCTGCAGGTCTCTCAGAAACCCTTGCCCTAGAGGCAGAGGTTTAATCTCTTCTGGCCTTAAGAGCCATAGAGAGAGTTCCTACCCTACACAGGGGCAAAGGTCTGTACTCCAGATACTTCCATACCCCAAAAAAGACAGGGGAGTGGTGACCCATCCTAGACCTAAGATACCTGAACAAACATCTTTTAAAACCAAAGTCCAAGATGGTAACTCTGGGAATAATTATTCCCTCTCTAAGGCCAGGGGACTGGCTAGCCTCCCTGGACCTCAAAGATGCCTGTTTTCACATTCCCATCAGGTGCTCCCACAGAAAGTACCTCAGGTTCGAGTTGCCTCAGGCCACTATCAGTTCAAAGCAATGCTCTTTAGTCTAACATCAGCCCCAAGGGTTTTCGCAAAGTGCCTGGCAGTAGTCTTTGCCTTTCTAAGAAGGCAAAAGATTTCCATTTTTCCATATCTGGATGACTGGCTCATAGTGGGCCAGTCTCCAGACCAAGTCAAGTCAGACCTGCAAGTGACCCAGCAAGTGCTCACTTGTCTAGGATTTCTCTCAACCTTCCCAAGTCAGTTCTCGAGCCAGTGCAGCTCTCTACCTTATAGGGGCAGAGCTGGATACTGTCAAAGCAAGAGCCTTCAAACAACATGAAGTCTTGCTGTATTCTGACTATTGCAGTTGGGTCCTGCCTTCAACTGCCCTGGAGAACAAAGAGTTAACTTTCCATGGCCAGCATGGAACGCTCAGCGAGCTCGTTGAAGCCCCTGTTTGCTGTTGTTTAAACTCCAACCGTCAGATTCTTTATCTTCATACTGAACAGTCGCCTGAGATTTCTCCTTTGCTCGGTTCAAAAAGTCAGTTAAAGTGTCGTTTTTCTGTTCGATTCTACTGAATTTCTTACTGAACCTGTCGGTCTCTGTCTGTGTACCGTGAGTACTAGATAGGTTTTGCATTTAGTTTCTGTGTAGAACTTGTAAATATTGGATCGGTTCGGTTTGAACTGATCAGATTGGTCTTAAAAAAGTTTTGAATTTATTAGAGTGTGGTAACCGGTCCGTATCGGTTCTAAAAAACCGGATTTAATTACGTTTTTTTCCAAGACCAGTAACACGGTCAGGAACCGATAGGGGTGTCATGCCTGGTGGATTGTCTAAAAAAGGGTAAGTTTTGGATAGGATTGGCCATGTCTGAGAAACCCAAGAAAAAAAACGGGCCCACTGGGTTTCAACACTGTAGTGTGTGTGGGGAAGCCTTTGCTAAGGCTGATCCCCACACCACCTGTGTTTATTGTCTGGGGTTTGACCACCTCGATTCAGACTGCCAAATTTGTAAAAGTTTTCCCAAAGCTACCTTGGATAACAGAGTAGGTAGACTGAGGGAAAAGGAGGCCGAGAAGTCCACTGACCTGGATGGCCAGCCCGATTCGGTTCTGACCGAACCAGAAGGAGTGCCCTCTGACCAGGGTGAAACTTTTCGGCAAAAGGAGAGCCGATTCTGAGGAGTCGGTTCCAGTTAAAAGAAAGAGAAGAGAAAATCATCCGTTCGATCCACAAATTCTTTTCTCCGACTGGCTGATGAAATAGCCAAAGCAATAAGGATAGTTCAATCGCTAATCTCGAATTCCAGCTGAACCGCACCATCTGGCAGGGGCTCGGTTCGGTCGGTTCCACCGGTTCCGGATTATACTTTAGAAGAATTTTATGAACCGGAGGAGGAGGAGGGAGAGTATGAGGATAATGATGATGATGGTGATTATGAAAGTCTGGATGTGCCTATTGACCCGGACATCTCCCCAGACAGACCTTCATGTGTTTCTCCTCCTAGGCTTTCTGAGTCCCCTTCCCACTTTATGTTTTACAAGAAGGTGGCTGAAACCCTCCAGCTTCCAATGGAAGAAGCAGTAGAGGATCAGGAAGATCCTGATTTTGTTGAGATGATGGACATCCCAGAGTCCAGGAGATTGTCTATTCCCCTCCATAAATCTTTTGGGAAACAGACATTTAAAATTCTAAAGAATCCTAATTCCATACATCCTGTGGACAGATGAATGGACAAGAGGTATACCCTTTCAGGCTCAGACACGGAGTTCCTTTCCCAGCAATGCAGCCATGTTGGGGTAGTGCAGGCTGCTGCCTGTGATAAGGCAAATATTCCCTTGGCATCACACCCCCCTCAGATAAGGATTCCAGGATGATTGATGCCATGGCAAAGAAGCAGTACATGGCAGCATCTTTGGGACTCAGGCAGGCTAACTATATGGCCTACACAGCTAGATACCAGAAGTCCAGGTGGGACACTGTGCTGGCTCTGGATAAACAGGCCCCTGAACAGCTTGCCAAGGAGCTGGAGCAGGTGGCTGCGGTTGGGATTGAGGCATCCAAGGTGCAATTTCATGCTGCTGTGGACTCCAATGATGTTTCATCTAGAGTCATGGCTACATCTGTGGCCCTTCGGAGGATGGCTTGGCTCAGCTGTACTAGCCTATCACAGGATACCCAGGCTAAGGCTATGGATTTCCCTGTCATTGGTAATTCTCTGTTTGGGGAGCAGACAGAGAGCTACACGAAAAAGATGGACTAGCATAGGGTCACCTACAGGAGTGCTCAGGCCAAAGAAAGGCAAGCACTCCTCAAAGACAGCATTCCAGGGGCAGGGGCAGGCCCTTTCAAAGGCCTTTTTACCAAGCCCAGGCCTCCTCTTCTGCTTATGCTCAGAGGGGGTTCTTCAGAGGGAGAGGCAGACGGGGAATGAGCAGGCCTGCTTCCACCCCTCAGCCTAAAGCCCCTGCCAAGCAGACACCCTGATGGGTCTGCCCGGGCCAATTCTCCAATACCTGTAGGGGGCAGGCTGGCTTACTTTGTCCAGGACTGAGAGTCTCTGACATCAGACAAGTGGGTCCTGGAAGTAGTAAGCCAGGACTGGTTCTCAGCTTCAAAAAATTTCCCAAGATGAGAACCAGATCCTTTCCACCTGCAAATCCATCAGAGACCCTTGCCCTAGAGGCAGAGGTTTCTTCCCTCCTGGTTCTCAGAGCCATAGAAAGGGTTCCTACCTACACAGGGGCAAAGGATTGTACTCCAGGTACTTCCTAACCCCAGAAAACAGAAGAATGGCGGCCCATCCTGGATTTAAGATATCTGAACAAGCACCTTTTAAAACCAAAATTCAAAATGGTGACTCTGGAATAATTCTGCCCTCTCTAAGGCCCGGGGACTGGCTAGCCTCCCTGACCTCAAAGATGCCTATTTCACATTCCCATCAGGTGCTCCCACAGAAAGTACCTCAGGTTCTGAGTTGCCCTCAGGCCTATCAATTCAAAGCACGCCCTTTGGCTCAACATCGCCCCAAGGGTGCTCACAAAGTGCCTGGCAGTAGTGGTTGCTTTCTAAGGAGAAAAATTATCCATCTTTCCATACTTGGACGACTGGCTCATAGTGGGTCAGTCCCCAGACCAAGTCAAGTCACATCTGCAAATAACTCAGCAAGTGTTCACTCTCTTAGGATTCCTCCTCAACCTTCCAAAGTCAGTTCTCGAGCCAGTACAGCTCCTCACCTTTATAGGGGCAGAGTTGGATACAATAAGGGCAAGAGCCTTCCTTCCCCTGGACAGGGCAAGGACCCTTATAAAACTGGCTTCTTCATTCACCCTTCAGGTGTCTCGACCAGCAAGGCATTTCCTGCAGCTCCTGGGCCACATGGCAGCCTCTACAGCAGTGGTCCAGGGGGCAAGATTCCAGATGAGGGACATTCAGTTCCTCTTAAGAGCCTTCTGGTCCCAAAGAAAGGATTCCCTTACCAAGCTAGTCCCAGTGACTCGAACCCTGATCCATGCTTTGCAATGGTGGCAGGATCAGGACAATTTGAGACAGGGAGTTCCTTTTGTCACTCAGTCTTATTCAGTGATACTCACCACAGATGCCTCCCTGCTGGGCTGGGGAGCCCACTTGGGGGATCTTACCACCCAAGGGCTGTGGTCACCTCAAGAATCTCTGCTTCACATCAATCTCTTGGAACTCAGAGCAGTGTTTCTGGCACTACAAGCCTTTTCCAAATCTGTACAGAACAAGGTGGTCCAGATCAGAACAGACAATACCACCACAATGTGGTACATCAACAAGCAAGGAGGCACTCGGTCTACGGCCTTGTGCACAGAAGCAATGAAGTTGTGGTCTCTAGCCTATTCCCTGCAAACCTCTCTGATAGCAGTTCACCTCCCAGGGAAGGACAATGTCCTAGCAGATGCTCTCAGCAGGATATCCCAGGGCCATCACGAAGGACACTAGATCCCTGGTTTTGAAAGTGATTTTCTCGAGATGGGGCACCTACAGATAGATCTTTTGCAGCCCCAGACAATCACCAACTTCTTCTCTTTGCTGCAGACCCCCAGTCTTGGGCTCAGTCCCCATGGATGCTCTGATTCTGAATTGGGAAGGGAAATTCCTGTATGCTTCCTCCTTCCCTCTCCTGTTCAAAGTGTTAGTCAAGATCAGGTCTCAACCATGCAAAGTGATTCTGATTGCTCCAGACTGGGCCAGACAGCCCTGGTACCCACTGTTGCTGTCCTTAGCAGTCCACCTTCCCCTGTCTCTTCCCAGGAATTACAACCTGTTGACATCCTCTCAGGGGAGGATTTGGTATCCGAACCTCAAATCTCTCAATCTCAAGGCATGGCTCTTGAAGAGTTAAGAGTTTGCTGATCTACACCTTTCTCAAGGGGTTCTGGATATCCTTAAGGCTTCTCGAAAGCTTTCCACCAGAAAGACTTACAACTCCAAATGGAAACGGTTCACTATTTGGTGCTCTAATAAGCATATTTCTCCAGAATCTGCTGGGTTGCCTACAGTCCTGGACTATATGGTTCATCTTAATGGCTTGAGACTTAGGCCAGTTACACTTAAAGTGCATCTGGCAGCTGTTTCGCCTTCTTGTCAGTAGGCAAGTCCTCTCCTCTGTCAGCCCATCCTGTGTTTTGTAAGTTCTTCAAGGGATTGCTGCACACCAATCTCCCTTTAGGACCCTACTCCTGCTTGGGACCTTAATGTTTGCATTGCTCAGCTTATGCAACCACCCTTTGAGCCTTTGTCTCTGCAGAGCTTTAGTACTTGACTTGAAAACTGTGTTTTGGTAGCCATTACCTCTGCCAGGCGTATCAGTGAATTGCAAGCCCTGTCAGTGGAGCCTGATTTCATCTCTTTCCATAGAGATAAAGTGGTCCTAAGAACTAACAGGAAGTTTTTGCTTAAGGTGGTTTCAGATTTCCACCTTAATCAGTCTATGTCTCTACCTGTTTTCTTCACTGACCATTCCTCCTCTGAGAGAGGAGGCTGCACAGCTTGATGTTGTGCGGCCTCAGTTAGCATACACTGAAGCGCACAGGTCACAGGTTTGAGTCCCTCCAGTTGTTCCTCACATATGGAGAGGTCGGTAAAGGCAAACCTACCACTAAAAGATCTATTGCCAGGTGGATTGTCTCTTGTATACAATTCTGCTATGAAAAACTGGGTAGAACCCCACACTCAGGCCTGAGGGCTCACTCTACCAGAGGTACAGCTGCTTCCCTGGCTGCTGCCAGGGATATTCCTATCTTAGAAATTTGTCAAGCAGCCACCTGGAAAACAGTCCATACATTCACCAAACATTACTTTCTGGATATCCAGGCTAGGAGTGATGCTTGGTTTGGCACAGCAGTACTTCAGAGCCTATTCCCAAAGTAGGTTCTGTCCCTCCTCCATGGAGGTACTGCTTGGTAGTCTGCAATAGTCAGAATACAACAAGACTTCATGTTGTTTGAAGAAAAAATTACTCACCTTAGTAATGTTGTTTCTTCTAATGGAGTCTTGCTGTATTCTGATCTCCCCGCCGCCTCCCCTCTCAGAACCTGGTTTTTGGGAAGTGGGTGGGCAGGAGCAGTGTTGGCACCCTAGAGGTGCCCCTTTTTTTCACCCTCCTTTCTTTTGGGTGTGTGTTGTGTTTTGTTTTTTGGGTTTCCTGACTTGAGTCTTTGCTTTGAAACCAAAAACCCCTTTTTTTAATAAATTTAGTTGGCAGTTGGTTAGTGTGAGTTTTACAGCTTCCACACAGAACTTCTAGTGAGTATTGCTCGTAAAGATCTGACTGTTGGAGTTTAAACAACAGCAGACAGGGGCTTCAACCGAGCTCACGCTGAATGTTCCATGCTGGCCATGGAAAGTTAACTCTTTGTTCTCCGGGGCAGTTGAAAGGCAGGACCTAACTGCAATAGTCAGAATACAGCAAGACTCCATTAGAAGAAACAACATTACTAAGGTGAGTAATTTTTTCTTTCTTCCCCTGGAAAGGGCAAGAGTTCTTATGGAAGTGGCTTCTTCCTTCAGCCTTCGGGTGTCTCGACCAGCAAGGCATTTCCTCCAGCTCTTGGGCCACATGGCAGCTTCTACAGCAGTGGTCCAAGGGGCAAGATTCCAGATGAGGGACATTCAGTTCCATCTCAGGGCCTTTTGGTCCTAAAGGAAGGATTCCCTTACCAAACTGATTCCAGTGACTCGGACCCTGATCCAAGCCCTTCAATGGTGGCAGGATCAGGACAATTTAAGGCAAGGGGTCCCATTTGCCATTCAGTCTCATTCAGTGGTCCTTACCACGGATGCTTCCCTTCTGGGCTGGGGAGCCCATCTGGGGGCCCTCACTGCCCAGGAACTGTGGTCCCCTCAGGAATCCCTTCTCCATATCAATCTCCTAGAACTCAGGGCAGTTTTTCTGGCCCTGCAAGCTTCCTTTCAGTCAGTGCAGAACAAGGTGGTTCAAGTCAGAACAAACAACACCACCACCATGTGGTACATCAACAAGCAGGGAGGCACTCACTCTACGGCCTTGTGCACAGAAGCCATGAAGTTGTGGTCCCTGGCTTATTCCCTGCAAACCTCTCTGACAGCAGTCCACCTTCCAGGGAAGGACAACGTGCTAGCAGATGCACTGAGCAGGATCTCACAGGGCCATCACGAATGGTCCCTGGACCCTCTGGTCTTGAAGGTGATTTTTTCAAGGTGGGGCACTCCAGAAATAGATCTCTTTGCAGCCCCAGGCAATCACTAACTTCCTCTCTTCTGTTGCAGACCCCCAGTCTTGGGTTCAGTCCCTCTGGATGCTCTGATTCTGAACTGGGAAGGGAAATTTCTGTATGCCTTCCCTCCCTTTCCTCTACCGTTCAAAGTTTTAGTCAAGATAAGGTCACAATCTTGCAAAGTGATTCTGATTGCTCCAGACTGGGCCAGACAGCCTTGGTACCCCCTGTTGGTGTCCCTAGCAGTCCATCTTCTCCTGTCTCTTCCCAGGAATTACAACCTGTTAACCTCCTCTCAGGGGAGGATTTGCACCCCAGTCTTCAGTCTCTCAATCTCAAGGCATGGCTCTTGAAGAGTTAGAGTATGCAGATTTGCATCTGTCTCAGGGAGTTCTGGATATTCTCAAAGCCTCTCGAAAGCCTGCCACTAGAAAAACCTATAACTCCAAATGGAAGAGATTCAGCATTTGGTGTTCCAAGAAACATGTTTCTCCAGACACTGCTGAATTGCCTACAGTTCTGGATTATATGGTCCATCTGAATGGCTTAGGGCTCAGACCAGCTACTCTCAAGGTGCACTTGTCAGCTGTTTCTGCTTTTCTGTCAGTGGGGAAGTCTTCCTCACTATCATCTCATCCTGTGTTCTGTACATTTTTTAAAGGATTGCTTCATACCAATCCTCCCTTTAGAGCCCCTGCCCCTGCCTGGGATTTAAATGTTTGCATTGCTCAACTTATGCAACCTCCCTTTGAACCTATGTCCTCAGCAGAGCTTAAGTACTTGACTTGGAAAACTGTGTTTTTAGTAGCCATTACCTTTGCCAGACGCATCGTGAATTGTAAGCCCTGTCAGTGGAACCCGATTTTATCTCCTTTCATAGGAATAAAGTGGTTCTTAGAACCAATAGAAGGTTCTTGCCCAAAGTGGTTTCAGATTTCCACTTGAATCAGTCTATGTCTCCCTGTTTTCTTCACTGATCATTCTTCTTCAGGAGACAGGAGGCTACACAGTTTAGGTGTTAAAAGGGCCCTTAGCTACTATATAAAGCGTACCAAGGGTCACAGGTTTGATTCCCTCCAGTTGTTCCTCACTTATGGAGGAGTGGGAAAGGGCAAACCTGCCACCAACAGAACTATTGCCAGGTGGATTGTGGCTTGTATACAATTCTGCTATGAGAAACTAGGAAGAATTCCACCCTCAGGCCAGAGGGCTCACTCCACCAGAGGTACAGCTGCTTCCCTGGCTGCTGCCAGGGATATTCCTCTCTTAGAAATTTGTCAAGCAGCCACCTGGAAAACAGTCCATACTTTTACCAAGCATTACTCTCTGGATATCCAGGCTAGGAGTGATGCTCGGTTTGGCACAGCAGTACTTCAGAGCCTATTCCCAAAATAGGTTCTGTCCCTCCTCCATGGAGGTACTGCTTGGTAGTCTGCAATAGTCAGAATACAGCAAGACTTCATGTTGTTTGAAGAAAAAATTACTCACCTTAGTAATTATGTTTCTTCTAATGGAGTCTTGCTGTATTCTGTCCTCCCTCCCTGCCTCCCCTCTCAGAACCTGTTTTTGGGAAGTGGGTGGGCAGGTGTAGTGTTGCACCTCAGGGGTGCTCCTTTTACACCCTCTTCTTTTTGTTTGGGTGTTTATTTAATTATTATTCTTATTTGGATTGGTTTTTGGTTTTCTGACTTGAGTCTTCCTTTGGGAATCCAAAACTTTTTGTTGCCAGTTGGCTAGTAAAAATTTTACAATTTCCACATAGGATAGTTAGTGAGTTTTTGCTCATAAGAATCTGACGGTTGGATTTCAAAGGGCTCCAGACAGAGCCCTCAACCGAGCTCGAGCTCAACATTCTATGCTCTGCATAGAAAGTTAACCCTTTGTTCTCGGGGACAGTTTAAAGGCTGGGGCTAACTGCAATAGTCAGAATACAGGAAGACTCCATTAGAAGAAACATAATTACTAAGGTGAGTAATTTTTTCTTTGCTACCATTGCGGGGAGGATGGACACACCCATTTCTATTGTCGCCTACCAGAGAATCTGAGGAAGGTCACTGCTAGACTATTAGCCTTGATTCGATGGACAACAACCAGTCGCCAGGTAGAGCTGCCCCAAAAGTTACTTCAAAGGCCACTCCAAATAGAGACCTAAGTCTGCGCCACCTGAATGGTCCGAGGTGGTGGTGGGCCCTTCAATGTAAACAACAGTAAAGGTGAATGGGGTGTCTACAGGCCGTGCTTGACAGTGGGTCTAAAGTGACTATAATGTTTCAAGACTGGTATCAGAAGCACCTGCCAGATGTGCCCCTACAACCCTTGGAAGGCCTGCATGTCTGGGGATTGAGTAAGAAGTCGTATCCATACTCAGGGTCTATTCAGATCTGGCTGACTTTCCCTACCTCGGTGGCTGAAGTGGATGAGCCAGTCAAGACCCTGGCCTTAGTGTCCCCCTACCGGACTGTATGATGGGGTTCCCCTGCTGATTGGGACCAACGCTCATATGTTTGGGAGACTGGCACAACTCTGCTAGGAGAAGCAGGGGAACTGGACTAGGAGGTCTCTAAGAATTCCCACCCTGATTAAGAGGGCCTATGATTTGCAACAGAATCTTGAGGAAGTGGACCAGGATGAACCAGTAGGGTTCGTGTGGAAGAAGGATCCCAATTCAATGGTGTTGGCCGCTAATGCCCAGTGTACCCTTCAAGGGGAGGTCCGCCTGAGGAAAGATGTCAAGAATAGAATACTGATGTTGGATGCGCTGGGCGATGGAAAATTGCCAGAAGGGTTATTGGTTAAGCCCAGCATCTTGCCAGCTCTTGCTCATGCCTATACACGGTGAGTGATGGTCCAGATTCACAATGTGTCATATCGGGAGATCCGGGTCAACAGAGACTGCACCCTAGCTATGGTACACTGCGCAGACACTGCAGTGTTGCCCAGCAACAAGCACCATGGTACGACAGATAGAGTGACCCCCAGACATGTTTGACTTTGGTGACTCCCCATTGCCAGCTGAATGGAAGACTAGAATTCGCAAGAAACTTGCCCAGAGGGACCAAGTATTTTCATTGAAGGAATGGGACGTGGGATGTGTCCAGGGTGCGGAGCATCACATACATCTGCACGATGAACGGCCATTTCGAGAGAGGTCTCGACACCTAGCTCCAGCTGACATAGATGATGTGAGAAGACACTTGCAGGAAATGCTTGTGGCTGGTGTGATACAAGAATCCAGAAGCCCATATGCTTCACCCATTGTGGTTGTGCATAAGAAAAATGGGGCTGTGAGAATGTGCGTTGATTATCGAACCCTGAACCAGCAGACTATCCCCGATCTATACACCATGCTCCATATGTAAGATGCTCTTGATTGTCTAAATGGGAGCAAGTGGTTCTGGTGTTGGATCTTCACAGTGGATACTACCAAATTCCAGTGGCCCTGGAGAACCATGACAAGACCACTTTCATTTGTCCCGTGGGGTTCTACAAATTTCTAAGAATGCCACAGGGGATATAGGGCACCCCAGCCACCTTTCAGTGGCTGATGGAATGTACGGTGGGAGATATGAATTTACTGGAATGCCTGGTGTACTTGGACGATGTCGTTGTGTTTGGGAGCACTTTGGAGGAGCATGAGAACCAACAGTTTAAAGTCCTAGACCGGCTGGAAGATTTCGGCCTTAAGTTGTCCATCGACAAATGCCATTTTTTTTCAGACCTCCATGAAGTATGTGGGGCACATAGTATCCACAGAGGGGATAGAGACTGATCCCAGTAAAGTTGAGGCTTTGACCACTTGGCCCCAGCCCCACAATCTGAAAGAACTGCAATGCTTCCTGGGGTTCTGTGGCTACTACCGCAGGTTCATAAGAGACTATTCCAAGGTGATTCATCCACTCTTGAATCTCACCCAGGGTTACCCTCCCACCAATCATAAATACAAGAAAGGGGCCACCCCAGGACCAGAATGAGTATGTTTCTGTCCAGGTGAACTTTTCAGGCCCCGCTGGATGCCTGACTGTGAAGCAGCCTTCCATAAAATCATATACCAGCTCACCCATGCCCCCATCTTTGCCTATGCTGATCCCACCAAACCCTATGTGCTGCACACTGATGCTAGTCTACAGGGTTTAGAAGCTGTGCTGTATCAAACCATGAGGATGGGTTGAGACCAGTGGCTTTCGCTAGTAGGAGTCTGACCCCATCCGAGCTAAACTACCCTGTGCATAAGTTGGAGTTCCTGGCACTAAAGTGGGCCATCATTGACCAGTTCCATGAATACCTCTATGGGGCAAAGATATTGGTGAAGACTGACAATAACCCATTGACCTACGTGAAGAATTCAGCTAAGCTAGATGCCACAGGGCATCGGTGGCTTTCTGTGTTATCTAGCTATGATTATGCTGTCGAATACAGGTCAGGCCTGAATCATGTTGATGCTGATGCTCTTTCCCGAAGGCTCCCTTCCAAGAGTGACTGGGTCAGGTTGTCTGAACGTGACATTGAGGCCAGCCAAAAGTTTGACAGAGACCTAACAAATGTCTGCGGACGCAGGGACTGCTTAGTAGATTGTTTGGGCCCTTCCGATACCTGCATACCAGCTGTGTACTGTCACTTTTCTGTTCTAGATATTAGTGCACTACCTCAATTCGACAATGACAGAATTCAGTGGGCTCAATCCCAAGATCCTATGATTCAGAGCCCTTGATGCCCTCCGTGCAGGAAAGATGTGTCCAAATTGTGTTCCTCTTGACTTGTGAACTGCTTTACTGTTTAAAGAAGGACCCAGGTTGAAGCTGCTTAATCAGTTGCTGTATAGAGAGACAGTAGATCAGGGTGGCCAATTAGACAAGCAACAATTGGTCCTGCCCACAGCCTTCAAAGATTTGGTGCTGAGGTCCCTCCATAATCATATGGGCCACCTCGGTATTGACCAAACCCTTGACCTAGTATGATCTCGATTCTACTGGCCCAAGATGGGGGCCAATGTTGAGCACCATGTAAGGACCTGTAGTTGTTGCCTGCAGAGAAAAGCCCTGCCTCAGAGGGCTGCCCCCCCTTGTCAACATTACTACCAGCACCCCAATGGAACTAGTCTGCATAGAATTTTTGAGTTTAGAGCCTGATCAGCGAAACATTGATAATGTGTTAGTGGTTATAGATCATTTCACATGGCATGCACAAGCTTTTCCCACCAAAGAACAAAAGGCATCTACCATGGCCAAGGTGCTAGTGGAACATTTCTTCGTACACTATGGTGCCCCCAGTGAATTCATTCTGACCAAGACAGAGACTTTGAGAGTTGGTTAATCAAAGAATTGCTCTCCTATGGGGGGCACGAAAGTCAAGAACCAACCTTATCACCAAATTGGCTCAACCAGAATGCTTTACCCAACCCTGCTAGATATGTTAGGCACCCTCCACCCAAAAGACAAGCATAAATGGAGCCAGCAGATTAGCACCTTGGTACATGCCTACAATTGCACGAGAAATGATGCTACCGGGTTCTCTCCCTACCACCTCAATTTTGGGAGAGAGGCCCGGCTGCCAGTTGATGTCTGTTTTGTGGTCTCTCCAGATGGGTCCGAGCTGAAAACTACTTGCAATATGTACAAAAACTGAAAGCTCAATTGAACCATGCCTACCAACTGGCCCAGACAATGGCCGCCAAGAGAAATCTAGCTAACAAAGAGAGGCCTGATAAAAAGGTCAAGGCTCAAGAGCTCCAACCTGGAGACCATGTGTTGTTATGCAATTTGGGACTGCATGGTAAACATAAAATTGCTGACCGATGGCATCATCTTCCCTATGTAGTAGTAGGGAGGTTGGATGACTTACCAGTGTACAAAGTGCACCCTGAGAACAACTCCAAAGCTGTCAAGACCATGCACCATAACCACTTGCTACCTATTGGTTAAGTCATGATTGAGGCTGAATCCCCAGAGATTGATCCCCCTGGACAAGTGACTCGTGCTGCTACCAAAGAGATAGAGTCAGCCTACCCCAGTGGTCACAGATTTAAGGTTTTCTCACAGCAAGCCAGAATGATAATGACTGTCAGTCCTTTTCTGACGAAAGTGAATACGACTATGCCAGTTACCTCTCTTATGAACTGAGTCAGCTGTTTCGAGATAACCACCTGATAAATTGTGGGGATGAAGCTGGGCCTTCTGGACTGCCTAACCTCCCGGCTTTGTCCTTGGAGCCAATGCTCCCTGAAAGTGAAGTACAAAGTGTGACAGAAATGGGCAGGAAAGAGTTAATGGCTTGGATTCTGCAGGTGCCTTATTTTTTTAGCAGTTTGGAAAAAATACAGTCAGGCTGAAATTATCTGTCCAGCAGCATCCAGCTTGTGGAATTCCTAGCTGCTAGATAAGAGCTGGGTCATAAATCTCAAGTGGACATCTCCAGATACACACAGCCCTGCAGACACGGACACAGGGCAGCTTGAATGGATTGGATCATTCAAATATAAACTTAAGGTGAAAAGGGAATATAATTGGTCACTGATAGGTGTTCGCTCTGACTGGGACAATTAAATACATACATGTTAGTTCGTTGGTGCATTTAAAGGGAAAATAGGAATGATCTATTCTCCACAGAGTATATAACCTTCTGAAAGGCAGAGAAGGCTCTCTTGTGCTTTGGAAGCTGGGAGGGGAAACATAAGTTTGGAGCCTACCTTGTAGCTATGTCCGTGGGAGCTGGCAGTTAGAACAGGGTCCAGTGTCTCTTGTAAGGACAGGGAAGGGTAAGTTTAGTGATAGCATATTTCAGTAATAGCCTTCTTCTTTTGCCATCTGTTATTTAAAAACATTTGTTTACTTTTCCTGTATGAGTGTTATTCTCTTGTGTTGTAAATATATATCCTGTAAATGCTCAGTGCACTTTCTGTTAAGTAAAAGCTATTTATTTGCTCAACAGTTGTGACTGTGATGTCATTTTCTAAGGTAATATTTGGTTTCACTGGCTGAGGTAAACTCTGTGTAGCATCCGCCACCCGAGAGAGACACACACTACCAGACTTTAACTTGTGCAATTGCACGTTTAATTATTCAAGTCTGTACACTTGAAAGAGGTGCCGGAAGGAAAGTCTGGCTGGTGGCAGTGAATACCCGAGGACAGACACCTTTCTAAAAGTTGTTTCAGCCCAGAGGGAGAGGTGGGTTGTCACACAAAGTATCACGTCTGAAGATGTTGAGTCTCTGTGTATGGTGGAACTGTATGATTTGCCTGAGGAGGGGCTGATGAAATGAGACATTCTGGTCACATGCCAGAACTTGAAGAACACTATGAGGTGATGATAATTCCCTTCAGTGCCAGAGTGTCTTCACAGTGAGCAAAGCATTGTAGAAACAGGGCCTACAGAGCAAGGAGCTGACAGTGCTCCAAGTTTGGACATTTCTGCCCAGGCAGAGACACAGATACTATGATTGTTCCTCCCAGAAGGACTGGCCGAGCTGTTAAGTCAGTAGTACGCTTTAGTTATGATTCCCGGGAGACCAGTGGATTTGCCTCTCAATGTGGTCCACAAAGGGGTATATGTTTCTCAGAGCTCACTGCCCAAACTGAGCCTAAGTAACAATTCCAGGTTAATTGTCCTGCCTTCTAGGTATGGTGCCCCTGCCGCCGTAGCCCCAGGTTAGCAGATAGGAAGGGCCCTCTACATTGTTCAATGTACAAGAAGTTATTACCTGAATCCATATAGTAATGTGTAAATTACCTGTGTGAAATATGCATGATGTAATTCAGAAAGGATATAGTATTGTGAAATGTAGAGAATATGTATAGTAAAAGCTAAGTATGTTGACTGATGCATCAGAAGTTATTTGCCTAACATGCTAATGGTATAGATGTATAGTATAATTTGCATTTGCAATTATTGTGATGGTACAGATTTGACATGGATGCCAAGTTTTCTCCAGGTAGGAAGGGTGTAACCCCTACAAATGGGGTTCGAAAAGTCTTTCTAGAGCTTGCATAAATGCTCACTGCCAGGCTGGGGTCCTGCGATTTAGCTGTTAAATGTCACTGCCAAAGAGTGCCTGTGTAGCCTCTATGTACTGTCGCTTTAAGAGCTGCTTAGTTGCAATAATAATCTGGAAGGGGGATTAGTGTTATCATGCTCGAGTCCCACCTGGGCTGCCAGATAATCGCTCCATTTCTGCCATCGCTAATTGCGCAGAGGGAGCCCTGTTTAAAGATGTAACTGTTTGCTGACCATTTGTTAGGGCAGTGAAGATACTGTAGTTTGTTCTAACCTGCTTTCTTTGCAGTGAGGACTGTTCTGATTATCTCCACCATCTTGGCCCTGAACTGCCGAATTGGGCCAATCAGTACTTGGTAGTCTAAAATGGAGCCTGCTTACAGGGGCTGTGTGGATTAAAATCTGTGGGACTTGTAGTTTTGGACTGTTGGGCCTTTTGCAACTGAAGGGGAGCTCTTGCTTTGACTGACACCCAATCAGCCAACCGAACCTTTAGATCTGAAGGAAATCCACTAGCTGCCTGCTGTTTAAGGCAGATCTAAGTTGGAAGCTGAAGGAGGCCAGACCACGAGACAGTCGGCCGTCAGCGTAGTTATATGAAGAACTGTGGTGAGAGCCTGGATGTGGCCTGCAAGCCTGCTTACTCCCCTTGAGAAGGAGAGAATTGTTTTCGGACTAAATCCAAGGTGCGGTGAGAACAAAGTAAGCCACTGAAGTGTGACCAGGCTCAACCTGTAGAAGACTGAAGATTTTGCTGAATGCGATCAGCCTGTCAGGGATTCCAGCTACCTCTGAGCTCCCGGTTTGAGCAGAGACTTTGCGATCGTTACCAGAGAGCAGTTTGCCTGGTATTGTAGAATCCTTTGCATATAAATGTGCTGTTTGATGATAGCGGGTCGTGCTTTGTTTCCCCACTGTGCGAACTGTGTTCTGCTTGCTGGAAGCTGTATCCAGCCAAAACGGACTGAATCCGCGGTTACCTCCTTGCGGTCGGGCCTTGTCACAAGGGCCCTACCAGACTACCCAACTACACAGAGAAAAGCCATCGGCGAGAAACCTACCTGGGGATCAGCCCCCTGCTCCATGCTCGAACAGGAATGACGCCTCAGTGAATTGTGTGGTCCCTGCTTCTCCTGGCTCTTCAGACCAACCACCTGCAGTCTCGATTTCCGTCCCGCCTGTGTCCAGTTCTGGGTATCGTGAGTAATCATCAAGGTAGCTCCCTGCAACAACAGCTTAATCTAGGTGTGTCACCTGATTGCCTTGTTGTTCCTTTTCTTCCATGAACTGAGCCCTCCGGCTCTGGAATACAAATAGGGGTGTATTGTGCATGTTGTTTTATTCCATCACAGGGCCCTAACCAGCTGCGACGACGGCCTACTCCAGGCAATGGTCCTGGCTAGCCCAACTCTTCTCCACGTGGGTACACAGAGGGTGTGACTGCTTAGGGACTCTGAATGCATGCATAACTGCCTGATTTATAGAGCATTTAAGCCAATTAACCTGATTACACCCTTCCCCTGTTCAACTCCCCTGAATAAATCAGATTTACTTTTCCTGCATTAACCTGACTGTGGTTCCAGTTTATGCTAAGAGTACTGTACTGTTGTCCATTGCTGTGCATAACCTTGTTTTACAGGGGTCCCCAGGTCGAGCATCAGGAACCAGCCCTGGTGCTAAGTGCTAACAGTGGGATACTGGTAAGGTGTATCAGGGTATTATGAAGGTGATCACTGTATACTGTTCTGGCCACTAGTGGGGAACGAGGGGATTACAGCATCCCAGAGGGCTGTGCCCAGGCTAGTTTGACCACTACCAACCCTGACCTTCAGGTGGAAGCACCCATTACAGAACCTGCTATTAGCCATGCAGGTAGGGTAGTAGCCCTTAGGATAAGCGCCACCTAGAGTTACACTTGCACTTACATTGGGCCACCCTGACATCTGATGCATTTCTCACATAAAAAAATATATAAAAAATGACCAAAACAATAAGGTATGGCCTTATCTCACCACACTCTGATGTAATGTAGAGTGTATGCAAATCATGGAACTTAGAATGATACATTCAAACTGCTGCTTCTAGGTGGATTGTGTTCCATCTAACTGCCAGGTTCATTTTTGCAGATGAAAAAACACTAAACTATATGAATTAAATAATTGTAACTTAACAACCATAACAATAATATTCTCCCTTGGTAAAGAGGATGGGTTCCAAACAGGAAAAAGAAGAAACACTAAAAGGAGAGCTAGGTGTCCTAGTTATACCTGTGTACATCAAAACATTAAGTCAAGCCAATGATTAATGGCAACATTAAAAAGGAAAAAAAAGCATTACTGAACCTGATTCAGGTTATGTAAGGGGAGGTAGGTGTAATCCTACTGGGAGATCCCTTGGAAGAAACAATATTACTGTGCTAAATAATTTTTTCTTCAAACCCCAGGAATCTCCCAGTAGTATTAGACAGTAGTATTCACTAAAAATACCACCAACAGCTTAATCTGGTTCAAGGTCAGTTGACATTCATCTGTATCCCTTCCCCCGGGTCATGCCTGAAAATAGGCAGAACTTGTCTAGTGCACTTACCCAGTCAACAAAAACTAAATAAATAGACATATGCAGACTACCAAGCAGTGTCTTGGGACGTGGGTACAGAACCTATTTAGGGAAAAGGTTCTGCAGTACTGCAGTGCCAAACCAAGCATCACTCCTGAACTGAATGTCCAGGCAATAGTAATTTGTGAAGGTGTGGACTGTACTCCAAGTAGCTGCTTTACAAATTTCCAGCAAGGGAATATCCCTAGCAGCTGCCACAGAGGCAGCAGTTCCATAAGTGGAATGTGCCCTGAGGCCCTGTGGTGGCTGTCAGTCTTACTGTATCAGAATTGGATGCACAATACTATCCAATGTGCAGTTGACCTCTTTGAGGCAGGCCTGCCCTTTCCCACTCCACCATAGGTAATGAACAGCTGTGAGTGGGAATCCCTGAGGTCCTTAGTACCAGTAATAAAATAGCTGATAGATCTTTTTACGTCCAAGCTGTGAAGCTTTGATTCATCTAAACCAGCCTTGGCTGTGAAAAATACAAGAAGGATGATGGACTGGTTCAAGTGAAACTCAGAAACCACCTTTGGAAGGAACTTCCTGTTAGTCCTAAGGACCATCTTGTCCTTATGGAAGATAATGTAATTAGGATCAGTGCAAAGAGCTTGGCGCTCACACGCTCTTCTTGCTAAAGTGACTGCCACCAGGAAAACAGTTTTCCATGTGACATATTTCAGGTCAGCAGTAGCCATTGGCTCAAAGGGAGGTTCCATGAGTTTGGCTATGCACAAATTCAGATTCCAAGGAGGTACTGGATCACAACCAGGAGGAACATATATGCCAATCCTTTGAAAAATTCCCTAAAAATAGGGTGTGAAGATATTGTTTTCTGGGCACCTGCAGACAAGCAAGCAGCTACTGCTGCTAAGTGAACCTAAAGGTTGCAGGCCTGAGGCCTAGAGCCTGCAAGTGCATTAGATAATCAAGCAATGTAGACAAACTAGTCTTAAGGTGATTGATTTTCTTAAGCATCACCAGATAGAAAATCTTTTCCATTTTGAAGCATAAGTCTTTCTTGTGTAAGTTTCCTAGAAACTTTCAGCATTTTAAGTACCTCTTCTGACAGATTAAATTCAGAAAATTCTAACTCCTCAGAACCAAGCCTTCAGGTGCAGGCTCTCGAGGAGCAGAAAACCTATCTGCCCCTGAACAGCTGTTAGGAGATTGTATCTATGGGACAGACAAATGGGTTGCTTGGTGGACAGGGTGAGCAACAGAGGGTACCATGGCTGCCTGGCCCAGTCTGGGGCAACCAGTATTACAGTTGATGACTGACTCCTCAGTTTGAGAAGGACTCTTGACACCAATGGAATTGGAGGAAAGCACAAAGAAATTTTTCCGTCCAGTCCAAGGTTAACACCTCCATGGGCACTGTGCCCAAGGAGGGTGGCCTTCAGCAATAAAGAGGAAGCTGGTGGTTTTCTTTTGATGCAAACAGATCTATTTCTGAGGGGCCTGTTCAAAGCCCATTCATGATGATCCTGGCTGATTCTGCTGAGTGAATCTGCTAGTGTATTGTCCTTCCCTGGAAGCTGAATGGCAGACAGATGCATCTCCAGGGAATAAGCTAGGGACCACATTTTCATGGCCTCTGTGCACAGCCTTGAGGATCTTGTACCTCTTGCTTGTTGATATACCACATTGTGGTTGTGTTGTCTGTCCTGACCTGGACCGACTGACCCCTCAACTGAGGGGCAAAGGCCTTTAGTGCAAGGAGGACTGCTCTCAACTCTAAAAGGTTGATGTGCAGCTTGAACTCTTGAGGTGACTAAATTCCACTGATTTTGAAGTCTCCTGTGTGTGTCCCTACCCTAGGAGGGAGGCACCTGTTGTTAGGATCACAGTCGCGGTGCTGTCAGTGAAAAGGGATGCCTTGTTGGAGGTTGTCCTGTTCTTTCCACCATTGCAGAGCCAATAACAGAGTTCTTGTAACTGGCACAAGCTTTGAAATGGGATCCCTTCTTTGGGACCAATGAGATCCGAGATGATACTGAATATCCCTCATCTGAAACCTGGAGCCCGACACTACTGCAGTAACTGAGGCCATGTGTCCTAGTAATGCTAGGAACTGTCTTGCAGTTCTTGGCTGACCCAAGGTAAAGGAATTCGCTAGAGTCAGTAGATTTGACACCCTCTCCTGTGGGAGAAAAGCTTTTCCCTGAACAGCATCTAGTTCTGCTCCAATGAATTTGAGTGACTGAACTGGCTCCATCTGAAACTTTTAAGCATTGATAAGGAAACCCAGGGACTCCAGGGTACTTTGAGTCACCCTGTTGGAATCTTTTACCTGCTGGTAAGAATTCCTTATGACTAGCCAGTCGTCCAGGTAAGGAAATACAATGACCTCCTGTCTTCTGAGACAAGCTGCCACCTTTGACAGATACTTTGTGAATACTTGTGGGGCAGAAGTGAACCTGAATGGGAGTGCTGTGAACTGGTAGTGACCTGAGGGCAGAGGAAACCTTAGGTATTTTCTGTGGCAAGGTCTGATTGGAATACAAAAGTAAATGTCTTTCAGATCCAGAGATGCCAGCCAGTTTCTTTTCTTTAGTGAAGGAATAACTATGGCCAGTGTTACCATTTTAAACCTAGGCTTTGCCAGGTGTTTGTTTAGGTAGCTGAGATCCAGGATTGGCTGCCAATCCCATTTTCTTTTAGTTAAAACATATCTTGAGTACATGCCCTTTCTCCTTTGGGCAAGAGGGACTAGCTCTATTGCCATGGCTTGCAGGAGCTTTTTACCTCTAACTCCAGCAGAATAGTCTCTGCAGGCGTTAAAAGGCCGGAAGACCCTACAGCCCTGGAGTTTTGGAAATTGCTTAAACTGTAGGCAGAGACCCTGATTCACCACCTCCAGAAACCAACTGTCTGTGGTAATGTTTTGTCAGTATTGGAAGTAGTGAGTCAGCCTGCCTCCTACTGGAAGAAGGGAGGCAGTCTGTTTTGTGCAGACAGGAGTTCTGGCCGTACAGTGGTCTGGAAGCTGGACTGGCTCACCTAGAAGACCTCCTGCCTCTGTAATAATCTCTGACCTGTGTATACTCTACAGGCATAGAGTATGGGGCATAAGACCTGGGGTAGTAACCCTACCCTACCTTCCTTCCTGTGGATCTAAAAGAAGTTGAGTCTCTCTATATGGAGTTACTCCTGTAGATGGTCTTATACTCTTCCACCCTTTTTCATCTACGCCTCAATTTTGTCACCAAAGGAATTGTTTTCGCATGGAAAATCCATAGCCTTTAACTGAGTGTCATGGGTAAGACTGGTTGATTTGAGCCAGGCAAACCTTCTTAGTGACACTGACAGGGCCAGTAATCTGATGCGGTATCATTTGCATCCACAGCCATGTGAAACTGGTACTACGCGGTATCCAAAGTCATCCTGGCAATATCTGCCATATCATGTGCCACATCGCTTAGAATTCTCAGTTAGAACTAGCATAGGATTCCATAGGGCCTTCTGATATTGTGCGGCATATGCCATGTAGGCAGCCTGTCTGAGGAGAAGGGAAGAGGCTAAATAACTTTTCCTCCCCATAGTGTCAGGTTTTCTGGAATCTTTATCCGGAGGATGGGATGCCAGTGGTACCTTAGCCTTATCACAGGCAGCAGCCTGTATCACACCCTCATGATCTGGATGGGTATACAAATAATCCACAGAAACCCTATCCAGCTGATACTTTTTCTCCACCTTCTTGTCCGCTCTAGGGACAGAGGCAGGAATTTGTAGGATTTTTAAGGTGGCCTTTTTAAGTGAATTGTGGCCATGAAGGGCCACCTTTTTGTGGGGGCTATCCCCATCATATCAAAATCTCTGCCTCCTCCTCATCATCCATAGATTCCTGTGAGAGGAGGCCCAAGGTGTCAGCCATCTGCCATGCCAATGAGAAGTGGGATGAAAAATTAACATGCCCACGGGGAGGGGTACCAAATTCATGATCCAGGGATACCTCTGGCTCAATGGGTTCCCCTAGATCAGGATCTTCCTCAATGTACACCTCCTGGCCCTGGCCCATGGAAACCAGTGGTGGGACTTGAACCTGTGAAGCCAATATGGAACCTACATTCTGTAAAGCCTGAATGACTTGCAGGGCTTTGGCAATTTCCTCCACAGAGGGTCTTTTCTCTTTGTCTGCTGGGAGCGCCTTTGCTTTTAGCAGGAGGCACAGCAACATGCTTTAACTTATATTTTTCTTTTGGTAGGCACAGATTCAGGAGCCTGCTCAATGGCTCTTTGTGTTTAGTATGTTCAGACCCTTCTCAGAAGTTTCACGATCTAAAGTGTCTTCAGAGGGTCTCTCCTTTGCTTTGGAGTAGAAGGAAGAAGAACCCTCTTCAACATGCTTTGGTGACATTGCAGTTGGAGCAGAAGCCATCTTTTGGCTCTTTCTTAAGAGTTTTAAGTGAAAAGTATTGCATACTTACAATTAGAGAAAATATGACTGGGACCCAGCCACTCCAAACAAACTGTGGCAATCAGCCTTAGCAAATATTTGAAAGCACCCAATACGTTTTTTAAAACCTGTGGGTCCCATCCTCTTTTTAGGTCTTTCTGACATGCCAAATGTCAGAAGACTAAGCAAAAACTTCCCCAAAATGGGTAAAAAGCACAGCCCGCGGTCGGTGCCTTGGTTTAAAAGGGAACTGGGATTTAACAAAATTGACTTTAGTTTAAAACAAAATGCTGTTGGTTCCTGACTAAACATGGGAACCGATTACAAATACCTCCCCCCACCGGGGTGTGAGGAAGGGCCCAATTAGCACTATAAGAAAAAAGGATATTTTTTACCTGGTTGGTGTTTTTAATTATTTAACAATTTATCTGGTTGATCCTGCCTCTGTCTTCACTGGCATTTTGTAACGCAACTAGCTGCTGCCAGTCTATAGCTGGTCTTGGGATAGCACAGAGACAGGTACCTTCCAAACCAGAGCTATTAGAAGCTCCATCGATACAGTAGCCTAATGGACAGACCCGCAGCTGCTCCCCGCATGATACATCATTTTCGGGACAGCTGCGGGTGATTGTGGGTGCACTGCTCATGGAGTTGCGTTACGAAATGCCAGTGGAGACAGAGGCAGGATCAACCAGATAAATAATTAAAAACACCAATGAGGTAAAACATATCCTTTTTTCTAATAGTGCTAATTGGGCCCTTCCTCACATCCAAGGGGGGGCCCTTTTTGTCATGGATGTTTCCCTTTAAAATATGCTAAAACTAGCAGAATTTAAACAGAAAAACTAGTGGTAAGAACCACAACAAACAGCAATTAAAGGCTGAAATCTCGGTTCTCTGGAACCACAAAGAATGAGATAAATATCCCAAATAAACCAAACTAAACTTTTATTAAAACAGTTCTAGAGGCAGAGTATGAGCAAAAAAGTATAAAATACCACCTTTCTTGAAAGAAATAAATGATGTTGCAGCAAAGTTGCTGAGTATATCTTAGGAACAAAACTAGCTGTCTGAATGGAGAAAATGGGATCAACGACCGGTCGTCAACAAAAAGTTTGTCGAATGACTGGACAGCGAAACTGTCATGTCGACCACTTTTTGCAGTCAGCATACGGTTTTGACTCACTAACATGTTTTCTTCGGGGGTCTTTACCCCCCAAACACACCACATGGGGGACTGTGCCCCCCACACCCCCCACACTAAACATAATCAACTCAGAGTCGGAGTTTATTAGGGAAGGGGGTGCAAAAGAACCAGAATACAGTACCGGGGTCCAGTGCCGACACTACAGCAACCTGTCGTTGTAGTGTTGGTCGATGTCAAAGTTCCGACATCAGAGGTGTATACCGAGACAATTAATCTAGCAGTTAGACGAAATACAGTCCACCAAGAGGCAGCAGTTTGAATGTATCATTCTAAGTCCCATGATTTGCATACGTTCCACATTACATCAATGCTCTGAGGGTAGTCAAGAGATTCTGAGCTGACTGCATATGTCTAATACTACTGGGAGATTTCTGGGGTTTGAAAGAGGAGGCTCACACATTAGAGAGCCTGTAGCTCAGAAATCCTTCAAGCAGAAGTAATGGCAAACAAAAAAAAAATAGATTACTCACCTGTAACCATAGCTCTAGGCATGGTATATGGTGTACATCCACACTTCTGGCAGGATCCTTTCCTTTTAAGAGCTGGCCAGGCGGCCCATCAGTGCAGCGGTGGTGCTGCTGCTCCCGACTCAGCGACCCAGGGAATGAGCTTGGTGTTGTTGGAACCAGCAGGAGGAGGTCTGAGCATCCCAATGGACACTCACCTCCTACGGGAGGGAGGTTCTGTCCTCCAGCAACAGTGCCACCTGGGTGGCCACAGGTGGAAGTGCAGCAGGCAGAGAGGGATGAGGGCGTTGCCAGCATCTGTGGACAGACACGCACATGGCGAGTGTGGGGCCTGCATTGATGCCTCGCAACCGGCGCCCTCTGGGGAGAAAAATGGAAAATGCTCAACCCCTCTATGATGACAGCCCGCAGGGAGCTCCCAGGTCTCCACCGTTCACTATGTCTACAGAGCCCGCCCAATGAAAAGTAGAATTTCGGGGTTATCCTGCTCACCCTGACTGCACCTGGGGGGCATAGCCAAGGCTCCATGAGGGTGGGTGACTGCAGCTGGGGAGGCTCGAAGGATGTCTCTCGCAGTGTCTGGAAGCAGAAGAGGGTCCAGAGAGAAGGGGGCATGCAGAAACCGAAATTGGAAAAAAAAAAAAAAGAGCTGGCCGGAAGGTCTTCAAGCTGGCTCCTCCCACTCACCCAGGCATCCACTGACGTCAGATCTTGCACTCTGGAAGCAAGAAGGTGTGCCACTTGTGAGGGGAGGCCGAATGGGTTGTGTGGATGTACACCATGTACCACTCCTAGAAAGTAGTTACGTAAAAACTTACCGTAATAGTAGATCTTTGAGGAGTGTCTCTTGCAGTAGGTAATACATCTGGATATCCAGCAGAGGTTGCTGTGGTGCACAGCAGCTCTTCTAACACTTTCACCGCAGGGACCACCACACATGACATCAACTGTCTGTTTCCTATATAAGTGTGGGGTCCCTGGTATCCTCAGTCCCCTGTCGGATCCAGCTGCAAAGCGAGGACCGAGGGAAGCCGAGGTACCAAAGGAGTCCCAACCCTAGTCATTGGACCAGAACTTGCTCTCTTAGAGAAGGAGGGGGATGGAGGGTGGGAATAAACCTACTGCAAGATACACTCTTCAAAGATCTACCATTACAGTAAGTTTTTACGTAACTGTACTATCTTCCACGGAGTGGTCTCTTGCAGTAGGTAATACTTTTGGGATGAATCCCAAGCAGTTATGTCCATGTGGGAGGACAATTATGATAGGAGACCTTGTAGGACTGCACAGCCAAAGGCCGTCCTACGTCGTGAGGCAATATCCAGATTGTAGTGTCTTGTGAATGTATGGATTGTGGACCAGGTAGCTGCATTGCAGATCTCTGAAATGGAGCTTCTTTAAAGCAAGCTGCAGTGGTGGCCATAGGTCTAGTGGAGTGGGTTTGGACAGGTCCAGGTAAAGGCTTGTTGTACTTTTGTAACCAAAAGAAATACAATGTACCAACCAGGATGAAAATGCGTGTCGCAACAGGAGGCCTTCTCAACCCAGGGCAAAAGAGACGAACAGTTGAGATGTCTTTCTAATCGATTGAGTTCAATCAGTATAGTAGCATAGTATACTGATGGACATCTAAAGTATGTACTAGATGTTTACCTTGACTGGAATAGTCAGGACAGTAGACTGGAAGCTCAAGGACTGATTTAAAGTATGTTTGGAAACTACTTTAGGAAGGAAGGAAGGGTTGGTATGAAGGACCACCCTGTCTTTGTGGAAAATCAAATAATGTTCCCTACACATGAGAGCATGAAGCTCGGAAATACGTTGAGCGGAAGTGATAGCCACCAGAAATAGGGTTTTCCATGAAAGAAAACAGAATTCGCAAGTGCCTGCTGGCTCAAAAGGCTCAAAGGTCAATTTTTCAATCATAAAATTGAGATCCCATGGAGGAGTGGGTCTTCTGATAAGGGTTTAATATGTAACATTCCTTTCAAAACATCTTAGCTAGATAATGTTACAGTAACCTTCCATCCAGCGGCTCACGTAAAGCTGAGATGGCGGCCAAGTGGACATTAATGGAAGAATAACTTAAACCAGACTCAGATATTGAGGCCAGGTAGTCCAGAACTTTCATCAGTGGACAGGTTTCAAAGATCGAGAGGCTGACCAGATGGAAAAGCGTTTCCATTTGGAATTGTATGTTGCTCTTGTTGCAGGTTTACAGGAGGCCAAGAGTATATTGGCAACAGGAGAGGACACTTGTAATCGAAGTCTTGAGAAAGCGCGAGGTTTGCGAAAGCTTTGACTGTTTGAGGGGAGGACATGGACTATCTATGTACCTGGTGTTCTTGTGTGCAATAAATGTTATTTATGCATATTATCTCATGAATTATCAACATTTTTTCCAGCAGTGATGTGTAGCCGTGCTGCCGTCTGCTCTGAGTTATGAAAGCGTCCTCAGGAGCCAAGCGTGAAGGGTTAGAGCCTTCAGGTTGGGGTGTAGGAGATACCCATGACACTGAGTCAAGAGGTCTAGTCTGATTGTCAATGGGACGGGTTCCTGTACTGACAGTTGTAGGAATAGGGGAAACCATGTCTGGCGAGGCCACTGTGGGGCTATGAGAATCACTGTGGATGGCTCTGACTGTAGTTTCAGTTGAGTCCGTTGCAGGAGAGGGATGGGGGGGAGAAGCATATAAAATGAGACCTGTCCAGGGTTGGGACAGGGCATCTATAGATCATCCCTTCTGTTCGGAATAATAGAAAAATACCTGGGAAGATGGTAATTCTCTGAGGAGGCAAACAGATCCATCTATGGGGTTCCCCATAGGTTGAAGATTTCTTGGAGCACTTGTTTGTGAAGTGTCCATTCGTGAGTTGTGGACTGGCGACTCAGCCAGTTGGCTAACTGGTTGCAATGTCCTGGTAGGTGGACAGCTGTCAGCATCAATTTTGCCATTGGGCTTCTTGCCAAACTGCAAGGGTCTCTCTGCATAGGGAGTGAGACTTTGTATCCCCTTGCTTGTTGAGGTAGAACACTACAGTAGTGTTGTCCGATTGGATCAGTAACGATCCTGGTTCAAGGTAGAGCCGGAATGCCTGAAGGGCCAGATGGACCGCTTTCATCTCTAAGAGATTGATATGAGACAGATGGGGAGAAGCGGGCCATTGACCTTGGGTCTGATAAGGACCTAAGTGCTCTCCCCAGCCCAGCAGGGAAGCATCTGTAGTTAGCGTTTGCATGGGGGGGGGGACTGGAAAGGCATTGCTTGATTGAGATTGATTCTGATTGTCCACCATGTAAGGGATCACTTCAGAGAGGGAGTGACTCTGATTTTGTCTTCAAACTGTCCTGTTTTTTGGGACCATTGATTCTGGAGGGTCCATTGGACAGGTCTCGTGAAGATGGGCGAATGCCACCACAGGGATGGCAGCGGACACGTGACCCAGAAGGCGCAGCATTTGTCTGGCTGTGACTATCTTCTGAGTCTGTATGTGTAATGCCAGAGCTATAAGTGTATCCTTCCGGGCAAGCGGGAGGTAAGCCATGGCTGTAACTGTATCTAGAACAGCTCCAATGTATTGGAGACTGCGTTGGGTTTGGACTGGACTTTGGCCAATTGACAGTGATTCCTAGACCTGCGAACAGTTTCAAGGTAGCATCTAGTGAGGCGAGCAGAGCTACTCTGGAGTCTGCTTTTATTAGCCAATCGTCTAGATATGGAAAGATAAAGTGCCCTTCTCTTCATGAAGGCTGCTACCACCACTAGGGACTTGGTGAACACTCTGGGGCTGATGAAAGGCCGAAAGGGAGTGTTTGAAACTGGTCATTTTGACCAAGTAAGTGGAAGCGTAAAAATTTGTGGTGTGCAGGGTGGATGGGAATATGAAGGTAGGCATCTTTCATACCTAGGGCGCAATGCCAATTGCCCTGTTTCAGAATCGGCATGATAGCAGGTAGAGTGATCATGCAGAAACATTTGTACTGAATGTAAATATTCAGTTGTCTGAGATCCAAAATTGGTCTGAGGTCTCCCGTACATTTGGGCACCAGAAAGAAGTGGGAGTAAAGTTTCATTTGATGTTCCAGAAGGGGCACCGGGACAATGGCCTGTTTGGTCAAAAGGGCCGTCAATTCCTCCTGTCGGATGGGTGTATGATCTGGAGGATAATAAATCCTGCGTGGCGGGCAAGGGCATGGAGTGGAGAGGAACTCTAGAGTATGACCCTTCTGGATAATCTGAAGTACCCAACTGTCGGAAGTGATCATTTGCCAAGCCTCCAGATGGAGGACAAAACGACCCCCCACAGCCTCCGAGGCCTGGTTGAGGAGGCAGGGGGAAAGCCCTAATGGGTGACTGGGAGGCAGGCTGTGCAGCTCCACTGGAAGGACGGGAGCGGGCACCCGGGTGGTAGAGGCGTTGCCTCTGTTGTAATGAGCACAACCTCTGAAGCTGCCTTTGTTATTACCTTTGTATCTGCCACCTCTTTTGGAATAAGAGGAGTGTTGAGTAAGGTAGGTTGTGGCTGGAGTATTATACATGCCATGGACCATACGGAGGGTTTTGCCTGATGCCTGCAAGTCATCCAGTAGAGTCTGAGTACCTGGCCTGAACAGCTTGGACCCGCTAAAGGGGTCATTAGCTACTTTATGTTGTATATTAGGTGCAAAGCCTGAAATGCGAAGCCAGGCATGGTGACACAGTGTGATACCAGTGGCTGATAGTTGGGCTGTGGTATCTACGGCATCATATCCTGACCTGAGAAGGTGATGGGAGATAGAAAGTACAGTTACGTAAGAACTTACCGCAACAGTAGATCTTCAAGAGGAGCTCTTGCAGCACATAATACACATAGGATTAATGCCATCAGGTGTTAGGACCCCACGGAAAAATCTTTCAGCCAGCAGTCTGCGGCGGCGGACCGCCCCCGACATCAGCTCTGCCTGATGTCCAGCATGGTATAAAGGGGCGGTCCCCCAACGCGATTTCTCAGTTCTCCTGCTAGAGACCCAGCTGAAAGTGATGGAGAACCGAGAAGGAACTCCCCTACCCGAGAGAAGTGTACAAAACTGAATTCTGGGGGATGATGGGTGGGAAAGTCACCTGTTGCAGAGCTCCTCTGGAAGATCTCTGTTACGTAAGTTTAGAACTGTACTATCTGACTTCGAGATGGAGCTCTTGCAGCAGGTAATATACATAGGACCGATTCCCAAGCAGTACCCCAAGATAGGTCCAGGTCAGATGGGTGGGGAAATAACCCAAAAGTAAAACTGAATTTAGTAGATCAATTCAGGACAGAAGGCCCTGAAGGACTACCAGTCTGAAACATGCTGTCGTCCTAGAGGCTATGTCCAGATTTTAATGCCTGACAAATGTGTGGACAGTGCTCCAGGTGGTGACAGCGCATAGATCTGTCAATGAGGCATTCCTTAGTGAAGTGAAGGAGGTCGCCATCGCTGTGGTGGAATGACTTAACTGATCCTAGCAAGGGCTTGCCATGGTGTTGATAACAAAAAGTAATGCAGTGAACTAACCATCTGGTTACTGTCTGCTTAGTGACAGGAGCCCCTGTCTTTCTGTGAGCAAACAAGATGAACTGGTCCGTCTTACGAACAGAACTGGTTTGGTTAAGATAATAATGAAGAATTCTATGAATGTCCAGAGTATGTAACAGGGCCTTACCCCTGTTGGAGAACTCTGGGTAGTAAACCGGAAGCTGGATGTCCTGGTTCAGCATCAGTTCAGACACCACCTTTGGGAGGAACTTAGGGTTTGTACATAGCTGTACCCTGTCCCTGTGAAACACAAGCTAAGGCTCTTTGCACATAAGGGCCTGATGCTTGGAAACCCTCTGAGCTGAAGTAACTGCAACTAAAGACAACGCTTTCCATGAGAGGAAGTGTAGCTCGCATGTCGTGGATGGTTCTAAGAGGGGCAAGGTGAGCTTTTCTAAAAAAAAAAGAAGATCCCAAGGAGGGACAGAGTCCCTTTTCGGGGGTCTGACACACAATACACCTCTTAAAAATGTCTTGTGTACATCCAGCTGTGCCAGAGTCCTCTCCCACATCAGAGTGTGATATGCTGACAGGGCACAAAGGTGCCCCTTTATGGATGAGTAGCTAAGATCCAGATCCAAAAGGTGGAGGAGGTACTCCAGCACGTGCTTGACTGACAATCCAGTGGATCTAAGGAGCATGCTGCCGCCCATAGGCAGAAATTTTTCCACTTCATGGCGTAGGTTGCTGTAGTGGAAGGTTTCCTCACTGCCTCTAAAATCTCTGCCACCCTGCTTGACACCCCCAATCTCTCCTCTGCTAGGATTGCAGGAGCCAGGCATGCAAATAAAGAGACCACAGAGCAGGATAGACGAGCATCCCCTGTTCCTGGGACAGCAAGTGAGTGGAGAGGGGCAATTGCACAGGGGGCTCCATGGCCAATTGCTGTAGCAGCGGTACCAGATTTGTCGAGACCAGAGAATAGCTACCAGGATCATCCTGGCCTCCTCTGTCTGCAGTTTGAGCAGAACTCTCTGAAGGAGAGGAAGGCATAGAGGAACCTCCTGTCCAGGAGAGGACAATGCATCTTGCCAGAAAGCACCAGGCCCTGGATCTAGCGAGCAAAATTTGCCAGTTTGGTATTGCACGGGATGCAAAGAGGTCCAGCTCTGGATGACCCCATCTGTCGAAGAGGTCATCTGCTACCTCCTGAAGTAATTCCCACTCGTGGTTCAGAGATTGAGAGCGACTTAAGACGGTCGGCAAGAACATTCTGATTTCCTGGCATGCATGAACTACTGTGAGTTCCAGATCATGTGCTACTGCCCAGTCCCAAACTCTCATGGCTCTCTGCAGAAGGGGTAGGAATGAGTGCCCCTTGCTTGTTTAGGTAAAAGACTACTGGCGTGTTGTCCGACTGCACCAAGAGTGTGCCCCGGCAAATCTGATCCTGAAAGGCCTGAAGGGCATATAGAATGACCCTCATCTCCAGCACATTGATGTGTAGAGATCATTCTATGGCAGACCAAGCTCCTCTGGTTTGGTGACCACCCAGATGGGTGCCCCAGCCTAGGCCTGAAGCATCTGTCGTGAGGACTTGCTCTGGAAGGGAACTCCCAGCTGGAGGTTAACCAGACAGAACCACCACTGAAGTGAACAACGGACCGTCTCTGAGATCCAGACAGGGTGGTCCAACTTGTCCGAGCCCTGGTCCCATTGAACTCTGAGGTGCCACTGTAGAGTCCTCATGTTCAATCTTGAAAATGGGACCGTGGCTATGGCGGCTGCCATATGCACTAGCAACTGTAGGACTACCCTCGCTGGCACACGGGATGATGCCTGGACCTTGCGAACCAGATCCCTCAGCTGAGCTGCTCTGTCTAACGGAAGGAAGGCCCTGCCCTGACTGGTGTCCAGGACCGCCACAATATACTGAAGCCGTTGGGAGGGCTCGGGTTCCGACTTCGGCCAATTTCTGGTGATGTCCAGGGACTGAAACAAGTCCATTGTTTCTCTCAGGGCGTCAGCGAACAAGGCTTTGGACTGGGCAGAAATGCCAGTCGTCGAGACAGGGGTAGACAAAGAGGCCTTTTCTCCTCAAGGCTGTGGCTACCACCACCTAACACTTGGTGAAGACCCTGGATGCCGACGAGAGTCCAAAAGGGAGAACCCTGAACTGGTAGTGTTGGCCCTGATAGAGGAAGCACAGAAACTTCCTGTGAGAGGGTAGAATCTTTATGTGCATGTATGTGTCCAGCATGTCTAGGGAGCATAGCCAGTCTCTTCGATGAATGAGGGGCAGAAGGCTTGCCAGTGTCACCATTCTAAATTTCCTGTACTGGATAAAGTGGTTGAGGTGACTGAGATCCAGTATAGGGCAAAGGTTTCTTGTTTTCTTGGGGAGCAGGAAAAAATGGGAGTAGAAGCCTTTGCCCCGCTGGGCAGGTGGAACCAACTGGATAGCGTTCTTCTGGAGAAGGATCTGAATTTCTTGCTCCAGGAGAAGGGTGTGACTGGTCGAGCAGTGGGAGGGAACTGGTGGGTTGTCTGGGGGTACACTCAGAAATTCTATGGGGACCCTCTCTGAATGGTTTGCAGAACCCACTTATCTGATGTAATACTGGTCCATTCTGGGAGGTAGGGGGAGAACCTCCCTCCTACCTCTTCCCCCTGCAGGCATTGGTGGTGGGGGAGAGGTGGCTGAAAGTCATGAAGTGCTTGGGGGTTTTGGCTCGGGGTGTCTTGGTTCCTTGGGTTGTTTTGGACCCTGGACACCTGAGGGGACAGGATGGCTGTGTCTTTTGGAACCTTTACCCTGGGACTGGCGATTCCCTTGTTGCCCTGGTTCTTATGAAAGGGCAGCAGGAAACTTGCAGTTCTAACATGACATTCTGAAGGACCTTAATGATGTTTTTGACTTCTGGACCAAAAAGGACTAGGCCCTGAAAAGGAGCATCCAAGATGGTATCCTGGAGATCCTGGCAGAACCCAGACACCCTTAGCCAGGTGTATCTCCTTAAGCAGACTCCTGAAGCTGCTGCCCTAGCTGCCATGTTGGCGGAATCATAAGAGCACCAGAGGACGTACTTATCCACATCCATACCGGACTGAATATAGGCCAACACTTTGTTATTTCCATCCGAATCTGGGTGGGCCTTCACTAGTTCCATTGTCTTTTCCTACAAGATTTCTGATACATGACCATGTGGGCCAAAAGTTTAAGAACGGATAGTTCCGTGGTGGAGAATAGTCCTTTCTACCTCCAGTGGTCCTGTTTCTTGGATTCTGGGTCCAGGGTTGGGCACTGAGGTGCTTTGACTGGTTGACACGTCCATGGGCAGCAGCGAGCACCATCAAGTCAGCCTTGGGGTGTTCCTCTTGGAAGGGCTCTTCTTTAGGAGACCTGTATAACTGGTCCACCTTTCTGGGCACTGTGGATGTGGATGACAGTCTCTGCCATGTGAGTCTGGTAACATCCTGAAAGGGTTTGACCAGAGGAGGGATGACCAGTGGCTTGGAGTCCTTGGAACCCAGAAATTTAGCTAGTCTTTTTCTTTCTGGATCTAGCTCTTCCGTGTTCCATTCATAAATTATCTGGATATGCCGCATTATGTCCAGAAAAGAGGGATCGTCCGGTTGGGATCTGGGGGAGTCACTCGGGCCTGGGGACAGAGTAGGATAGTTATCATCAACAGAAGACTCATAGGATGAATTCCCTGCATCCTCTCCTGAGGTCAAAGGCAGACATCCACTCAAGGAGGGAATGGAACATGGACAACATTTCCTTTTGCAGTTAGGATTGGGCGGCGGGTGGGAGTCGTCGCCGGGCATCCAGTTGTCCAGGGCTGAAGGAGGTGCTGCCAGATGTTCCTTGGGAGGAGGATCCAGTGGCCTATACAGCAGCTCGCCCTTGACTTATTCCACCACGAGGCGAATAAGGCTCCGATGTCCGCCAATGGGATGACCGGTGGAGCGGGCGTCGGGTTAGAGGAGCTGGGCGTCAGATCCTTTGGGACATCCGGGGTAGACATCTGATTGGGGAGGTCCCTTTTGCTGTGTCAGGCTGTAGGTCAGGCTCTGTATCTGGCGCAGACCTGTCATCCGACCCAGCGTCCAGCATGGGCTGTGTGCCCTCGACAACCAGTCCCTTGGAGGAGGGTCAGGCATCTGGTCGTCAGCTGGCAATCACCTCTCATCAGGCAATAGGATCTGGCCTTCTAGCAAGGTCACTCAGCTTGGGGATGTTTGTCACTGGCATGTGAACTTCCCTTAGCCGGAGGAGGAGGCATCTGATGGCAGACTGTCTCTTGTTGCCTGGTGGAGTCATCCAATCTTCTGTGCTTGTTGGATGAGCCACTGGATTTATGGCCTGCTTCCTTAGGCCTACCTAAAGCGACTATCCCTCCTGGGTGCGCCCATGTGAGGCCTTGTGGGGTCAGTGTGCCAGGGGATTTGTGAGGCGAAGCACCCAGATGAAGAAGACTGCTCTCTGGTCTTTTCACTAGAGGATGAGGGTGTCTTCTTTATGCTGGTCCCAGTGGAGCTGGAGGGATGGACCCTGACCTCCCACGGAGGCCAAAGAAGAGGAAGTCTTGTGGGAGATTTTGGGTGGGATTCTGACCTGGTCCTATCTTTTTCTTGTGATGGTGGTGTTTCCTCCCGACGACTTCTCTTGGGAGACTCCTTGGTGGGAGACAAAGAGCTGCGCCCGACGGGGATTTCTGCATGGCCACTACTTTTTTCTCCAACAGGGAGGCCTTCAGCGTGTTGGCTCTTCGGATCCTGGTTTTATTGTTGAACTTCTTGCAGTACAGACAGTCGTCGGGCCGATGGTCCAGGTCTAGGCAGATCAAGCAGGCCGCATGGCCATCCTTGGCCAGGATCTGCTTCCTGCACTGGCACTTTGACTTTTGCTGTGGTGGGGAGGGTGAAGACATGCAAAAAACTTGATGGAATGAGAAGAAAAAGGAGATTTATCGAAGGACAAATGCGCGGTCGACTGCGAAAGCGAGGCATCCATGGAGCCGAACTAAGCAAGTCGACAGAGGGAAAAGAACTGAGATTGTGCCGGGGGACCACCCCCTTTATACCATGCCGAACGTCGGGCAAAGCCCACCACAGACTGCTGGCTAGAAGATTTTTCCGTGGGGTCCTAACGTCTGATGGCATTAGTCCTATGAGCTCCACCTTGAAGTCAGATTCACTAGTTGTCACTGTAGCCAATAATTTATTCCTGTCCTGTGAAGGAGGGAGTTTATTGACAAGCTCAATGGCAGAGGACCCCAGGGTATGCTGATATTTAATTGTCACCCCCCTGCAAAGGGGGTTCCCAAAAAGTCTTCCAGGAGCTTGCTTGAATGCTGCAAGCCTGAATGGTGTTTGGCGTTTAAACCGTTTATCTGTGAGTGCTTTTAGAGCCTCTGGTACTGTCTCTTTAAGAGCTGTCTGCCTGCAGACATAATTAATTTGGATGGGGGTCTGTGTGTTTCCCTGCCTGAGTCCCGCTCGAGCTACTGCCAAATCGCTCCATTTCTGCCATCGCTAAGTGGGCAGAAGGAGCACTCTTCAAAGATGTAATTGTTTGCTTGTGACCTGTTAGAGTAATAATGAAAATGCAGTTTGATTTAGCCTGCTTTCTTGCAGCAAGGACAGTGCAGAGTAGCTACCTTATATTGGTTTTGAACTGCTGAATTGGACCAATCATGGTGGGGATCCTTTAAAATGGAGCCTGCTCTGGGCGAATCAGAACCTGGACTCTCCTCTGGAGCCTGCTGTAAGGGGATTGTAAGGGCAGTGACTCTGGGAAATGTAGTTTTGACCTTGGCGCCTTTTTCCACCAACAGGGAGAGTTTACTGTGAGTGACAGCCGGACCAGCCAACAGAATAGTGTGGAGCTAAAGGAAATGCACTGCTCTGGTACTGGAGAAGTTAGATCAGGTTTGGCAGTGAAGAGACAAGGAGCTCTGTGCTTCTTCGGTGTATAGTTTTAGCACGGGAAGCACATGTAAGGCCCTGAGTTTTCGGTCTGCAGCCTGTGCAAGCACCTGTTCGGACTGAATCCGACCTGTAGGAGAAGAAAGGAGATCTGAAGAGCAGAAACCAGGCTCACCCTGTAGAAGACTGGAGAAATTGCTGAATCGCGCTCGGTCTGTCAGGAACTGAAGCTGCTGTGTGTTCTCCCGGGTATCGTGCAGTAATTGCGGTCAGGATCGAGAAGCAGCCTGCCTGGTATAGTACTTTCCTTTTACATACAAACGTATGTAGTGCTTGTGGGGAATCGTGTTTCCAATCCCGTGTACAGTAAATAGAGTGCATGAAGCTGGAAGTAAACCCAGCTAAATCCAGACTACATCTATTTGCTCTAAACTGCAGGGTAGAGTCACAAGGACCTTGTCCACATGGTCTGCTCCTCCTGGCAATCCAGGACAATCTGCCTTCCATCCAGTTCCCAGCATTGAGTTTGTGAGTACAAAGCAGGTAGCTCCCTGCCATCTGTTTATCGAATTGCAAGTGTGTCATCTAATTGTTGCTTTTTTTCATTTCTTCGCGAACTGAGCCCTCTGGTTCCGGATTACAACTGGGTATTGTGCAAGTGTTTTTTTCATCACAGGGCCCCAACCAGCTGCACCGATCCTAGCTAGCCCCCCCATCCTGGGTACCCAGTGAAAGTGACAATTTGGGACTCTGAATATGCACACAGTACTGTGATTATTAATGTGTTTAACCTAATTAACCTGATTTCCCCCTTCCTTGTTACAGCTCCTTAAATAAATCAGATCTGTTGGTTTCAGCAAAGTTACACTGGCTGAGGTATTCGTTTATGTTAAAGTATTGTACTCTGGTTTTTGCACTGTATCATCTTTGTTTTACAGGGGGTCCCCAGAGTCCAGTCGACAGAGCCAGTCCTGGGGGTAAGTGTACATTGTGAAGATATTCCTAATGCATTGTGTGGGCCACTAGTGGGAAGAAAGGGGGGTTACAGTGTCCCAGAGGCTGTGACCAAGTTAGTTTAACTACTGCAAACCCTGACCTCTGGGTGGAGCACCTGCCATTGGACCTAGGCCCCTCAACCTGTTAGTGGTTAAGCAGGCAGGGGTAGTAGCCCTTGGGATAGCGCCACCTAGGGGTTACATAATCATATGACCCATACAGTTCAAAATTCTGATATTCATAGCACCTGAGGAAAATACCTTTTTCCCTAGATAGTCAATTCTTCGGGATTCCTTATCAGAAGGTAAGGAGCTCATGTGCTTGGGTTTTTTGGTACGGTCATGAGCGGCAGTAATGACCACAGAATGTGCCTCTGGAATACTAGACAGAAAGGGGTGGTCTAGAGGAGCCTGATATAGACGATCCACTTTGTGGGAAATAGCTGTAAATTTTGCATTGTTTGTACTACCCACATACTATTGTAACTGATCATCCTTCACAACCCTATGTAACCCTTCCCCCAGGTCACACCGTGAGACGAGCAACTTGTTGTTCAGTGTGCCCTCCTGATGAAACATTTCAATAAATAAATAAATAAAAAGCTGAAGGTTGATGCCAAGCAGCCAGCATGGCATTCTGGTAGGTTGGTATTAGTGGGGAAACCACTAAAACAGGCTCCTCAGGTAACTCAAGGTATTCTGCCATATCCTTACGTTGCTCGTCATGTTCAGTAGTGGAGAATACCATCACGTCACTAAAGAACGGGTCATCTGGGGGAGAGGCTGCTGAAGGCAGAGGCAGATCCTCATCCAGAGAATAGATTTCAGTATAGGGGGATTCAGGATTAGGGAAATCCAAATCTTTAAACTCTTCATCCTCAAGATCACCAGCGAAATCAGGTGGCAAATCTTGGTCATCTGACAAATAATCCTCTATGAATGAAGGAGAAGACCAGGGTGGCATGGTATCTCCGGCACCATGGAATCTTTTAGGCAGAGGAGGGGGAGGAGATCAGGGAGGATCCCCCAGCTCTTCAGAGGGTTGAGAGTGCCACATGGCATGCAAGACATGTTGGACTACATTGGTGAGGTCCCTTTCCTGGGAAGGGAGAGAGGGGAGCATGTTGGGAAACAAGAGGGGTGATAGAGGGAATGGGATAGGTAGTATGAGCAGGTCTTGCCCCTGGGTAGTAAAGACCAGAGTCCTGATCTCTTTCCATCTGACCCCTATAAGAAGCCACTTGAGTAGGCGGAGGGGCAGTCAATAGGGCATAAGCCATAGGTTTTGCCTGAGGAATGCGGTGTCTTGTCAACGAGCCTGCAGGGGAAAAAGTTATTTTCACTCAAAATGTCAGATGCCGTCAACAGGAGAGGAGCCCCCATCGACAGAGTAGCAGTATACTTGGCTGCATGTAAAGCATTGGAAAGCGTCGTCGATGAAAGATATAAGCCCTCATTGATGGAGCAGTCACTGGTTGAACTGCATTTAAAGCACTGGAAGCATCATCGATGAGAGGGTATGTGCCCCTCGACGGAAGAGGTACTGTATTTAAAGGATGCCTAGTTGACGGAGGGACACCAAAAATGCTGTCGACTGACGTTAGCAGAGAGTGTGAGGAGGGTTTCTCCTTCTCCTTTTCTGCAGGAGCGAGAACCAGCAAAGGGAGCCCTTGGTACGAGCCCCTAGTTCTCCAAGAGACATTTTCTGCTCCATCAAAGTCATTGAATTTCAAGCAACCATCGTCAATGAGTTGCTTGATTAAAGTCCTGATATAAGCTGCAGGAACTGGTGTCATGTGTGGGTCCCAGATACCTTACACAAAGTGTTTAATTGCCAAAGCGAGTATATCTTCCTACCGTAGCAGCAGGAATGAAATAAAGCTTGTTCAGTTGAAGAATCAGTAGACTTTTGTCTTAGTTCCAGATTTCTCGTCAATGACTGCTACACAGAAGTTGCACTAGCTGCTGCATGAGCTAAAGATGGCGGAAATGAACTGAGGATACCAGGGACCGCTTCACACTTATACAGGAAACAGAGGGCTGATGTCATGTGTGGGCAGTCCCTGGTAAAAAAACTGTTAGAAGAGCTGCAGTGCACCACAGCAACCTCTGCTGGATACCCAAAAGTATTACCTACTGCAAGAGGCCACTCCATGGAAGATCTACGGTTACAGGTTCTCTGCAAGGAGGGGGCAAGGCAAATACCCCCTACTTGGGAAACAAAGATTGGAAAACCAAGGCCCCAAAACCAGCATCTCAGCATGATTCAAGGTCAATGTGGTAGTGGTAGATGAAAGTGTGTGATGACTTCCAGGCAGCATCCCTGCAAATCTCCTGGATAGGGACATCCCTGAAAGCAGCCATCAAGGCAGCAGTTTGTCTGGTAGAATGAGCCCTAAAGCCCAATGGGAGGCTCCCTACCATCCAACCTATAGCAGAGGTCGATGCAGAGGAGACTATCCACCTGCCAATCGTCCAGTTAGCTGTTGGTCTCCCAGGTGTGGCTTCAGCGTAGGTGACCAAGAGCTGGTGAACCTCTCCTGAACTATCTGTATGCTCCTTATAACAGAAGCAGGCGTTAGCCTTAGGTCCAGCATATGGAGCCTGTGCTTGGCCTCCAAGTTTGGAGTGGTGAAGTACACTGGGAGATAGATCACCTGGTTAAGGTGAAACTCTGAAACAACCTTCGGGAGGAACTTGGGATGGGGCAGAGGACAACTTTGTCCTTGTGGAAGACCAGAAAGGAGACTCCATCGAAAGCACCTGCAGCTCACTGATCCTTCTGGTGGAGGTGATAGCCATCAAGAAGGCTGTCTTCCATGACAGGTGGGAGATGTAACACTTGTGCATGGGTTTGAATGGCTTGCCCATGAACATCTCCAAAACCAGCAACAAGTCCCAAGGTGGTGGTGGTTCACACACTGGCAGGGATAGGTGGTCAAGGCCTTTGAAAAAGTGCCCGACCACCTTTTCCTGCACCACTGTCAACATACCCACACAAGCCCTATATGCAAAAATGGCTGCTAGGTACACCCTAAGGGTCATCAACCAGAGGTCTGACTGGGAGAGGGACCACAGATATTCCAAAATGCTCACCAATGGGCAGGACAAGTGGTCTAGCTCATTGTCCTGACCCAAATGGAAAATCTCTTCCATTTGAAGGCATAACACTGGTGAGTCAACTGCTTCTGAAAGGCTTCCACAACATAGAGGACCTCATCGGAGAGACCCAAAGCTTGGAACTCTAGCTACTCAGGAGCCATGTTGCCAGGTGCAGGGATCAAAGGTCCAGGTGGAGCACCTCCCCTGAGAGCAAGACAGCAGGTCCCGGTGGCGAGGCACTCCGTGGGGGGGCTCGCGCCGAGGCTGAGGAGATAAGGGTACCAGAACTGGCATAGCCAGGCTGGGGGTTACAAGGATCATCCAAGCCTTGTCCCTCCGTGCCTTGAGCAACATCTTGTGGATCAAGGGAAAGGCAGGCAAGGCATACAAGAGACCTTGAGACCAGGGTCTCTCGAAGGCATTCCCGACCAGTGTCCCGCACTGAGGGGGGTGAGTGCAAGGCAACCTCAGTTTCGCATTCTTCCTGGAAGCAAAGAGGTCAATCAGAGGAGTGCCCCTGAGGGAGAACAGGTGATCGACCACATCCTGGTGAAGAGACCACTTGTGCGACATGCCTCACACACTCGGCTGAGGGTATCTGCTAGCTGGTTGGACATGCCTGCCCCGTGAATTGCCAGAAAGTCACTGTTCAGGCTTCAAATGAGGGTCCAGGTGCAGACAGCTTCCTGGCACAATGGAAGGTAGTATGTTCTGCCCTGTTTGTTGAGGTAGTAAATTGTAGTCATGTTGTCCATCTGGAGCTGGACCACCTGATTCTGTATGGTTTCACCAAGCTGGTTCGACTGCAAACCTGTTGACCAGCTTTACAGTGACGGCACAAATGCCGACCACGATCGTGGTCTGCATTGTGCCATTGGTAATATCAGTTTGTTTTCTGTGGGGGACTGTGCCCCCGCACCCTCCAGACTTTAATATGATCACCTTCATGGCAGAGGTGTTTCGAGGAGGGGGTGCAAGACCTGAGAAGCTGTGCCAGTTTTCTGTCCCACTGTAGCGGGAGTCGGGACCATTACAGTGATCCACAGCGACCTGTCGTTTTGTCGCTGTAAATGACAGGTCACTGTAATATTTTCACTGAAGCAACTGCATACCATTCTGTACTACAGGAGTGAAGACCATCAGAGCTAGGTGCACTGCACAGAGCTCCAGCAGGTTGATGTGCCGTCAGGACTCCTTGGGGGTCCAAAGCCCGTGGGCCCTGTGGTCCCCCAAGTGGGCTTCCCACCCTTTCAGAGAGGCACTGGTTGTGAGAGTTACTGTCAGCTCCGGGCAGACAAACAGGACTCCTTCCTGCAGATGGGCAGGGACAAGCCACCACTGGATGGCATCCCACATCAGCTGAGTCACCTTGATTGGACGGTCCAGGTGTCCAAGGTGCTGAGACCACTGGTGAGCCAATTCCACTGAAGGGTGCACATCCACCAGCAGGCCCACCAAACCATGCTGGTGCAAGCCGCCATGTATCCCAACAGACCAGGAAGTCCTGGGCAGCATGGAATTGCTCAACCCGAAATGAGCAGGCAAAGGAGGAAAAGTTCTCCACCCTGTCCACAAGGAGGCGGGCCCTGGCCTGAATGGAGTCGAGCTCCACCCTGATAAAGTGGATCACCTGAGAGGTGGAAGAGTTCTGACTTGGCAGAATTGACCAAGAGGCCCAGAGCTGTGCAGGTTTGGAGGGCCAGGTCCCTGCACTGCTCCACCTCTGCCATGGAGGAACCCGCAATCAGCCAGTCATCCAGATAAGGGTAAACCTGGATGCCTCAGTGCCGCAGGAAGGCTGCCACCACTGCGATGCATTTGGTGAAGACCCTGGGGTCTGAGGAGAGGCCAAATGACATAGCCTGGAACTCATACAGAGTCCCCTCCAAGCTGGACCTCAGGAACTGCCGGTGACACGGATGGATGGAAATGTGGAAGAAGGCATCCTGGAGGTCCAGGGAGTAAAACCACATGTCCTGCTCCGGGGAAAGAATGATCTGATTCAGAGTGACCATTCAAAATTTGCGTGGCCTCAAATACTTATTGAGGTCTTGTAGGTCCAGTGTGGGGTGCCAACCCCTGTCCTTTTGGGATCAGAAAGTATCTGGAGACAAATCCCAGACTGGCTGTAGAGGCTGGGACACAGGATACAGCATCCTTTTGCAGGACCTGAGCAATGTCCTCCCAAAGGGCGGACACCATGTCCATGGGCACCAGATCCCCCATAGGGCACAGGCTGGACTGGGTGGGGGATCCTCAAATTTCAGAGGTAATCCCTGACTTACTACTTCAAGCACCCATCAGTATGAAGTGATAAGGGACCAGGCAGAAGCGAATTGGCAGAGCTAACCTCCCAAGGGAGGACCCAGGTGGGAGAGGGATACCCCTGGCCCATCACTGAGCAGGCTTAGAGGTAGCTCCAGAGCCAGTAGTTGGGGAGAGCCCTGAACCCTGGACTGTCTAGTACCAGCAGGAGCTGGCTTGGGCTTGGAGTGCCAGGCCTGGTGATGCCCCTGTTGGGGCTGTGGTAGGCGAGCAGTGGTGCAGAGTGGGGCCGAAATTTAAAGGGCTTCTTCCCGTTTCTGCCCCTTAGCATCCTTCTGAGAGGATGAGATGGTAGCATTGGACTCTCAATGTGTGAGATGCCATCAATGCCAGGACCAAAAGGTCGATACCTAAGAAGGGGACAGCCATTAACTTATGCTGATTATTGGCAATGAAGGTTGACAACCTCAGCCACGCCGCGCCCCTCATGGCCATCACTGAGCCACGGACCTGGCAAAGGAGTCACCAATGTCCAAGGCCATCTAGAGCTGTTGTCTGGCCATGGCTTGACCCTGATCCTGGACCATTTTAGCCACCAGCTTAAGATCAGTGAGAAGGTGGGGAATAACCTGGTCCAAGCTGCTCAAAAGAGCATGGGAGAAGTTGGCCATCATGACAGCGGCACTGGCCTGCTGAAGACCCAAGGACAAAGCAGCATAGACTTTCTTTGCTCCATGGTCTGTCTTCTTGGACTCTTTGTCGGGGGGGCTTGTCAACATCCCCGATGTTTCCCAAGCGCTTGAAGACTGAGTCCATGACCAAGCCTTCAGCCAAAGGATGATCAGTGAATCCAAAGACCCAGTAGACACTGCGTACTTGCGGACCATATGGGCTGAGGGTGACAGGCAAGAGGCCAGGCACTGCCAGCTCCAAAGCCAGACCCAGGATAGCCTACATCATGGGAGGCAACTCCATGGAAGTCATCCTGTTCCAAGATCTCCTGAGGTGATATTTTGCCCACTTCTGAACTGGTTCTAGCGGGATCCCTGTAGATTTGGAGATCAAGGTGGAGTAAATCCCCAAAGAAAGAAGGCTCAGACTCTGAGGCAACTTCCCCACTGGACTTCCAGTCGAACCCCGAGTATGGGAAGAGTGCCTGAGGAGCACTCCAAGTCTGAGGTTTCTCAAATACTGCCCGACCCGTGTCCCCACTGACAATATGAGGCTTGTCAGTGCGAGAAATCTGCACCAAGATCCTCCCTGGAAGACCCATGGCAGGAGTGCTGACTTCAGTGGGGCACCCTCCTTGGGCTGGAGGAGTAGTGGCATCTAATGGGAGAAGGTTGGTGTTGTGGGGACCGCAACCAGCCGAGGATTGTGCAGCCAAGGGAAGCACTGGAAGAGACTGTGGACCATGGCCATTGCCAAGGATTCACTGCTGCCACATGAGCTCTTCATACCTGCACCGTATTTTATGATGGAGCCATTCCTCGCCAGAAGATGAGGAAGAAGACAAAGAGTATCTGTGGCACCTCTTGGCTGAAGGCCAAGAGTGGGACCACCAAGAACGGTGAGAGTCCTAAGATCTCTATCAGGAGAAAGACTGGGATCTTGACTGTCGACGATTCAGTCAATGGGGAGGCAAAGCAGGGGCAGGCATAGGACACCATGAAGCCCAAGAGGGATTAGACTCCTGGAGGGAGACTACTGGCTCAATGGAATGAACTGGCTCCTCTTGAGTGAAAGAAGTGAGAACCAGGGTCCTGGATAAGGAGTCATCTCCTTTGTTCTGTTACAACGGGTCGAGAAAAATCTCAACTGGCTGATCAACCTGCATTTCAATCGACAAGTCCAATGAGGTTACCATGGGGCCAGCGGCCTGGACTAGAAGGAGGCGTCGGCTGAAGCTGAGGGCTTGAAGGCCGTCACCACCCAGCATGGGAATGAGAGGAACGGGACCTCTCTCAATCCCATGACCTGTGGTAGGATTTTATAACAGCTTGGACTCTTGGTGAGGTCCTCTCCAAGAGTAGGGATGGGACTGACACAAGTCCCGGAATGCCCCCAAGAAAGAGGTGCCCAAGCCCAAAAAGGTCAAGGCAGAGGATGAAGCTGAGGCAACCTAGGCTTCTGCCTCTTCAAAAGTGGTGAGCTGAGCAGCGGAACCCGTGACCACCGAGGCCACCCTACACATCTCAGTGGATCTGACCAGGGGGTTGGGTTCATCCAGGTGTCCTTAAACAAAACGGGTGTAATGATCCTCAAAAGTGGAGGGCTGAAGGGTTTGGCACAGACTGCAAGCCTGTGGGTCAGGCTCAAGCCCTAGGCAGCAAATGCACGAGGAGTGCGGGTTGGTGCACAACATCATCTGATTACAGACTGAGCACCTCCTGAAGCTGGTGGGAATGGCTTTATTATCTTTGCATTCCATGGTGTAGAGAGGAATGTTGAAATATTCAAAGACCGAAAATGAAGTTTATAAAAGTAGGGCCTACACCTAGCATGGAGCCATGATGGAGAGAACCTGAAGCTTCCAGTGGAAAGGAAGATCTGACGTCACAGGGCGGTGCCGAGGAAGATACCACCCAGGTGGGTGGAAGGCGTCAGATTGAAGACATTCTGGCCAGCTCTTAAAGGGACAGGATACTGCCAGAAGTGTGAATAATACACCATATCCACATTCCTAGAACAACGCTTTTCAAGAAAGAAAGTGTAAGCCACGAGTCATGGCTGGCTAATAAGGAGCCAGAGTAAGCTTTTCCAACACAATATTCAGGTCCCAAGCTGGGACTGGATTATGGATAGGAGGCTTCAAGTACAGAATGCCTCTCAAAAACGTACAGGCCACCTCCAGCAGTGCAACCATATGACCTTAAACAGGCACATGGAAAGCTGAAATGGCAGCCAAGTGCACTTTAATACAGGAATAATGCAGGCCTGTATCTGACACGGACAGCAGATACTCTAAAACCTGATTTATTGGACAGGTAAAGGGATCTAAGTGATGAGAGGGGGCCCACAAAGCAAACCACCTCCACTTCATGGAGTAAGTGGCCATGGTGGAAGACTTTCTGGCAGCCACTAGGATATCCACCACCTTTTGGGAAACCCCAGATCTTAAAATAGCTATGTTTTCAGGAGCCCTGCATGGAGATGAAGCGATCTGAGGTCTGGTTGGATCAGGGTTCCCCTTTTCTGTGACAGAAGTCCCTGGCATAAGGGCAGGAGTACTAGTGGTTCCACTGTCAGCTGTTGCAGTAGACAGAACCAGATCTGTCGAGGCCATAGTTGAGCAATGAGGATTAGAGTTTCCCCCTCCATCTGGAGCTTGAGTAGAGAGGGAAGGGAGGGAAGGTGTACAGAAACCTCCCTTTTCAAGAGAGGGACAATGCGTCTCACCAGAAAACTCCAGGCCCTGGAACAAGTGAGCAGAAAAGCAGCAGTTTTGTGTTGTGTGAGGACACAAAAAGGTCCAACTCTGGATGACCCCATCTGTCGAACAGATCTTTTACCACTGAGGTCAACAGTTCCCATTTGTGCATTCTGGACTGTGACCTGCTTAACCTGTCTGCCAAGACATTTTGGGTGCTTGGAACGTGTACTGCTAACAGTTCCAGACTGTGTTCCAGAGCCCAATACCAGACTCTCATTGCTTTCCTGCACAGTGGGTAAAAGTGAGTCCTCCCCTTGCTTGTTGACATAATGCATGACACTGGCATTGTCAACCTGCACTAACAGGGGACCTGAGGACAAGTGAGTCTGGAAGGCTTGTAGGCCATACAGGATAGCTTGCATTTCTAGAGCATTTATGTGCAGGATGCTCTCCACTGTGGTCCATGTGCCCTGCATCTGATGTAGCCCTAGATGTGCCTCCCCCACCTATCCTTGAGGCATCTGTAGTTAATATCTGGTGAAGGGAAGGGATCAGGAAGGGAACCCACTTTAACAGGTTGCTGGGTTCCATCCACCACTTGAGCACTCTGAGTACAGGAGAGGTTACTAGAACCCTCTGTTCTAGATCATCTGTGAGTTGGTCCCACTGGACTCTTAGGGTCCACTAAGGGATCCTCATGTGCAGTGTAGCCAGAGGTACTGTAACAATGGCCGCTGCCATCAGACTCAGGAGTTGAAGGAATGTCCTGGCTGTAACATATCGACTGTTGTGGACCATTTGGACCTGTGTAATCTGATGTTTGGTCCTGTTCAGAGGCAGGAAGGATAAGCCTTGGGTTGTTTCCAAAAATGAAAATGATGTACCTACTGTAATTCTTGATCTTCCTGTATATATTTCTTCACCATTCATCACTGGTGGGTACAAGCTGGAGGTGCTAGGACCTTGCAGGAAACTTTTAGCTAAAAGTTTCTCTGGAGGAGGGCCAGCATTGGGGATGGCACCGCCCTTGAGGCTGACGTATTACATGGTGCTTGCAGGTTGACCAGTCATGGATGCTGGCCCTTCACCACCTCAGTTCTGCTCACTGGAGAGAAGATAGAGACAGAGAAAATAAGGGTGGAGGGTTGGGCAAGGAGCCCAAGGGATAGAAAAGGCAAGGATATAAACTTAAAAAGAATAAGCTGACCAGAGGAAGGGATAGGCCTTAAGTTCTTCTGGGAGGAGACTCCAAACACTGGGCAGGCAAGAAGGGGTTGAGAGAATGGGAAGGAGGAGAGAGGAAGGAAAGAAAGAGAGTGAGAGAAGACAGAAAGAATAAAGAGATGGGAGAAGAGAGAGAGAGAGAGAACAAAAGAGAGAGTATGGGTAGAAAGGGAAAGAGCGGACCCCAACAGAACGAACCATAAAATGGAGGTTCTTCTGCTGTCTGTGGACTAAGCGGTGGAGATCCTCTCTTTTTCCTTTTAATGGCTAGAGACCCTGGAGAGGGTTCACTGGTTTCAGAGCCATAAGAGAGCCACAGAAAGGGCAGAGCACATAAGATCTCTGTCACTGCTGTGTAGAGGTCAGAACCTCCCTGTCCACAAAATAAAGGGAGGAGGTCCAAATACATTTCCCTCTCTCTCTCTCTCCTGCTATATAGGAGTGAGGAAAAGGAGACCCACCTCGGTAGGGTCCCTCGGACACAAATAGGCGATCACCTGACTAGATGAGCCCTTCTCGAACTTCAAGTGGAGGGAGGGCTTCCTTAACCTAATTCCACTAACAGGTGGAGAAAGGTAGAGGACATACCTCTCAAAAGGGAGGTAGGCAATCTGAGGGGACTTTGCCCCATGAGCAACCCAGGAGTCAGTTGCCCACAAGTGTGTAAAGGAACCACGTGTGGCTCCTATAGACAGGGGGAGGAGAAGAAGAAGAAGAAGGTCCTCGGAACCCCGATGACTGAGTCGGGGACCCAGGAGAGAGGCAATAGTTGGGCCCCAAAGACAAAGGGGGTCCCAAGAAAACCAAGAATTCTCTGGTACAAGATGCCATTCCAGAGGGTCCCAGCCAGGCCGTATGGAGCCCCGAGGAACCCCTGGCAAAACAGGGTAAGAGCCCCTGCTTGCCCTCTCTCCAGAGGTGGGTCCCCTGGTGCTTCAAAAGAAGGGTCAGTGAACCCAGAGGTGCCAGCTAGATTATACCTGCAGCTGCCTTCAAGTGGGAAGAAAGCAAGCAGGGAAGAGGTACTGTCCAGGGGACTGAGAGCCAAGAGGGGATGGTGAGCGGGAAGCAGTGATGAATGGTTACGCTATACAGGAAGATCAAGAATTATGGTAGGTACGTAATTTTCATATCTTACCTATATCAGTCTTCACCATTCATCACTGGAGGGTGAGTACCAAGCACCACAACTGTGGCGCTGGCACCTCCCTGAGGGCTAAACCTTCCCTTAACATCTTGTGGGGGACACACAAGAGGATTTACTGATCAGGGTCAGATCGAGGCTCCTGATGCACAGGAGAAGGAGAGTGCCCCGACAGCTCTCGCCTGGGCCTATGGGAGAAAACAGAAGGGTTAGGCAATCATCCTACACCGGGCCAAGGGTGACAACCAGGATAAACGTAGCCATGCCATCTGCCGAATGCAGATGGCTGTTCCTACTAGCCTGGATGCTACCGCATTGGTGTTTGTAAGACGCCCTCGCTTGGTGTCTCGCCAGCTTCAAGCTGCGGGTAGAAATTGTGAAGGCCCATCTGGTTGCATTGCTATCAGGCATGGCTGCCAGGATCTGACCCAGCGTAGTCCACAGGCACCTTTCATAGGCTACCTAGTGTGCCTGGTGTGCAGTGATAGAGAGCAAGAGACATGCTGAAGAGAAAACCCTTTTGCCCCAGTGATTGAACTCCACTGAGTCAGCTTCTGGGGGGCAGTCTCTTGAAGGTCAAAGAAACCCTGAGGGGGTATCCAGCCACTCCAGTCCAGATACTGGATGGGGCATAGCTCCTGGAGACCTGGGGGAGCACAGTACCTCCGCTGACAGTCCCGAGGGCTGGAAGAGAGGAGGCGGAAGCTGAGACACACTGTGCGACTCCTCCATGAAGGGACGGAGCCATGGAGAGATCACAATGGATTCTTGACTGTACTCCCCAAGGAAAGCCAGTGTCGTGTGTGCAGGATTGTGGTCTAGAGATGGGGGAAGATGGAGTTCCTCAAACATTGTCATGAGGAACCACTGATACTTGGTGAAGTCAGCATCAGAGGAGATGTGTGTGGAAGAGTCCTTTTCCTCAGAGGAGGAAGTCAACGATGTTGATGGACTTTATGCGAAGTGCGATGGTGCAAGGGTAGGAGGTGGAAAACCATCACATCTATGGCCCTAAAATAAATGGGAACATACTAGCCATTGACCCACTGAATGCTGTTCACCCTCTCTGATCCAACAGGATGGTGCTCGGGTGGGAGACCCCTGGTGAGGAGACCAGAGCCATACAGGCCCAGAAGGGTGGCTCCTATCCCCACAAACAGCAGGGCTTTGGCCCCTAGCAGGAGAGGAGAAACTACATCAGCACTCTAACTCTGTCCAGGGTGGCCAAGGCCACCGGGACAGAACAGGTGCATGACAGGGCCCTCCCACCCAAGCCAGAGGACTGGGACCTGCCCTTGAGAGAGGCCCTACATTGGCAACTGCTCTCGGGAAGGAGGAAGTGAAAAATGGCACCTGGGTCAGTTTCCAATTCCGTCTTGGACTCTGCATCGGTGCTGACAATCGACGCAGTGCCAAAGGCGGCACCAACAACAGAAACGGCATCAGAGGCAGCACTGTCACTAATAGCAGCCCCAACCGTAGCACTGAGATCAAACATGGCTATGACCATGGTGCCATTCTGGAGTTTGCACTGACATCAGAGGTGGTGCCAGACATGGCACTGATCTCAGAGGTGGCATCCATCGTGACACAGACAAAGGGAGAAGCAGCACTGTGGACAGTGTCAACCCAAGAAGAGGGCAAGGAGAAGACCTCCTGCTGGGTCTGGAGAGCATCTGAGCTCCAGAGAACTGGGCTGCCAGTCCAGATCATCCTGGTCATCCTCCAGTTCCAAGGAGAAGACCACAGAGATCCCGAGAGAGGCAACTCCGGGACACTCTACCCATCCTGGCACCGGGGATGGTGTCGGGAGGGGACCCAGTGGAAACAGCGGCACCGCCTCACTCACTGGCACTGATGTTGGTGCCAGGAGCTGAGGCCGTGCCTGCCAAAGCCTCTGAGAGAACCACTGATGTTGGCCCCCTGTACAGCCGAGACCTCGACACTGGGGTGGCCCGGTTTCCCAAAGGGGAACTAGGCTGTGAAGGGTGCTCAACCAGCACCCCCAGAGGAGACCGGCTGTCCACCCAACCCCTCACTCTGGAGTCTGGTCTTGGCAAGACCCAAGACAGCAGAGGCGTGCTCTCCCCCAGTGCATATAGCAGTGAGGGGGCAGCCCAATGAAAGGGCCCAGGGACTACCTTAGCGGCCCTCATGCAATGCCAACCACACCAAAAGTTGGGGGAGTGTCCCTCACCAACCTCACCACATGGTTAACTAATGAATGGAAATCCATGGGAAAACAGGCATCACAATGATCCATATCATGGTGCGGCCCCAGGCAGGTGAAGCACCAGTCGTGTGGGTCCGTTACAGAGAAAAGACTACCACAGGGGCACTGATGCATTGAGGTAGTCTCCACCTTCAAAGAACGTTTTTGCCCCAAATCGGACATGATTGATTGCACAAAATAATAAAAAATGAAAGAAAAAAGACTTGATGCCACACTTTGAGAAAGAAACTTAAACAAGAAATGGTGCTGAAAATGGTGACACTAATGGCGTTGAGTGACTGGTAAGTCTTCTGGAAGTTTCTGTGCTGTCCCATGGAGATGTGCTGCTGCCTCGATAGTGGGAAAACAGAATTGAGGGTGGTGTAGGGGCCAGTGTCTGTTACTGGCCTAATCCACAGGCCAGCGTAATATACGTTGGCCTTGAGGGCGGCGCCGTCCCCAATGTCTACCCCTCCTCCAGAGAGAAAGCTTTTAGCTAAAAGCTTCCCACGTGGTCCTAGTGCCTCCGACTTGTACCCACCAGTGATGAATGGTGACGACTGATACAGGTAAGATCTGCCTCTCTGTACTGCAGGCGTTGACAAGGTGTCAAGACAGACCTGGGTACTCGTACAGTAAACCCTAGGTCATCAAACATCTGCCTTGTTCGAGCTAGGGTGTGCAGGAGCTGCTCCTTGGAGTGAGTGTTCAGTAGCTAGTCATCCAGGTAAGGAAACATATAGAGGCCTTCCCTGTGAAGGGCTGCCATCACCACTGCCAGGCATTTGGAGACCCATGGCGCAGATGACAAGCGAAATTGGTAATGTTCCCCTGAACAGGAACCTCAAATATTTTCTGTGAGGTTTGCGCATTTTGATATGAAGGTAGGCATCCTTCCTGTCGAGGGAACAGATCCAGTCCCCTACTTGTAGTAGTGGGACCATCCTGAATTTTTTGTGTTCTATAAAAACGTTCCGGTCCCTGAGATCTAGAATAGCCCACAGGTCTCCTATCCATTTTGGGACTAGGAAATATGAAGAATACAACCCTGTGTTTCTCTGTTCCAAGAGCACAGATTCTATGGCCCTCTTTTGAAGCAAAGTATAGACTTCCTCCAGGCGCACAGGAATATGTTCTGGAGGATAGTGCTTAGGCACTGGTGGGCGGTCTGGAGGTAGTTCTAGAAGTTCCAGAGCATGGCCTTGTGCTACAATTTCCAGGACCCAGGTGAGATCACCTCCTTCCTCTGATTTAGGTGGAGGAAGAGATGACCTCCAACAACCACCCCTGGAGGCAGTGGTGGTTGGAGGGTGTAGAAGGACTCAGACAAAGCCAGTTTTGGTGCCACCACTTCTAGGGCTTTTGAATGGGCACCTGGAGTGGTTCCTGGGGTAGGTAAGGCTCCTGCTCCCTTGCCCTTACCTTGTTTTATGGTAGTGGTATGTATGGTGTCTAGTGCCAGCTGGACAAAAAGGCATCCGCTGTCTACCCCTTTGTTAGGTGTGATAGAGGGAGTGTATGGACTTCAGGGTCCTACCAGAGGCCTGAAGGTTAGAGAGGATATCCTGTACAACTGAGCCAAATAACTTGAATCCTCTAAAGGAGGCACTGAAAATGGACCATTGTACATCATTCACAAAGCCTGCCACCCTGAGCCAGGAGTACCTCCTTAAGCATATTCCTGAGGCAGCTGTCCTGGCTGCAGCATCACATATAGCATAGGCTGTACATAGTAGGTGTTTTCCTACAGCGGCCCTACCTGTGAGAGCTTTGAGAAGCTCCTGATTGGGTGTACCTTCTAGCGAGGCTTGAGCATCTGCTTTAGCCTTTCTCCAGAGTGCATTCTGGTACTTGACCATATGGGCCTGATAGTTTGCAACTCTGAGGCCCAGGGAGACTGAGGCGTAAGTTCTCTTACCCAGTATGTCCAACCTTCAGTATTCCTTATCAGGAGGAAGTGAGCTAAGGTGTTTTGGTGCCCTTAATTTATAATGGGCAGCCGTAATTATTACAGAGTCTGCCTCAGGTTGACCAGCAAAAAGGTTTCCCTGAGGGAGCCTTATATGTATCTTATCTGCCTTTCTTGTTATGGCAGGAATTACATTCAGCCTATGCCAGGCAGCAAACATAGCATCCTCCAGACAGGTAGGAGGGATGGTATTACTATAGCAGGAGCATCGGGTAACTCCAAGACATCAATAAGGTTTTTCCTGGTAGTATCCTGTTCCTCCAAATCAAACCCCATGGCATCCTGTAACTGCTGCATCATGATAATAAAAGATGGGTCCTCGGGGAGGGCTTGGGGTATAAACCACCAAGCACTCACTGCAAGTAGAATCAGTGGAACTAGTCCTTTCATAAGGATTTTCCACATAGTCTTTAGCCTTCTCCTCCTCATCATCCTGCTTCATGAGATCAGGATTTACTCAAAGTCGTCCTCAGTTTGGTCAATGGGTCAGAGAGGATCGTGCTGATGAGGCTGTTGGTGCTTGAGGAGGTGCATAAGACACAACCCCTAGGATGCGCTGTCCCAGGGGTTAAATTACAGGCCTGTCACAGACCTCCTAGTACAGGAGGAGGAGGCAACAGGCACCTAAGCACGTCCGTGAAGGATGATAGCACCGCCTGGATGTCAGCACCCATGTGGTTGACAGATACGCTGGTGGAAGTCGATGGAAAAGGTAAGGCCCCTGATGTCGATGGCAACGCACCAGCTCTACTAGGCCAGGTGGCGCTTACGGCCTGGCCTAACTTGGAAGTTAGGCTGATTTAATGGGCAGACTAGATGGGCCTAGCGGTCCTTATCTGCCGTCAAAGTCTATGTTTCTATGTTTCTATGATTTATTTATTTATTTATGTCTTTGGTAACCAGGTTGGTGAACTGATCCAAAGGACCATTTTCAGCCACAACCCAGGCCACAACATGGCACAATCAGGCAATACAGATATTGGTAATATACAATAAATGAACAGTCCACAACATGAAGTGCTGCAGCTTACAGTACACAGTAGGAATACATACAGAGAAATACAGAAAAATAAGGTGACATATAGGCCAGTTTACAGATCCAAGTACATAGTCACAGGTTATAGTGCTGGATAAAAATACTAGTTGCAGTAATACAGAGACCATAACATAGGTGTCGAAAATTACACTTAAAGTGCAAAATGCATTGGATTCACTAGTAAATTAATAGGTAAGAGAGTCACCAACAGGATGGATTAAGGAGAATACAGTGTAAATACTCCCACTCACAAGATAAGGTACAGATGTATAGGAGAGTGGAGGAGTGCAACAGTAGCCCCGTGCAGGGCTGAGAGGGGCAGAAAGGAAGGAGGAGACAGCAGTAGAGGACAACCATTCTTTGAAGCTGTTTTTGAAGGAGAGGTGAGAGGAGGCTGTTCCATAGAGAGGGGGCAAAGACAGAGAAGGCTTTACTGCCCATGTTAGTGGAGATACGTGGAACAGCCAAGGGGGGGGGGATGGAGGACTCCTGAAGACTCTCAGACGCAGCTCTACCTGTGAGGAGGGATGAAAACGGGGACAGGAGGCCATCTCTGAGTGCACTGTCCACAAGGCAGCCAAGGGCATAGTTAAAGCACCCTTGCAGTTGTAGCCACCCAAGGGACTGGTACAGCATGCAGTGATGGGTAGAGCAGGGAGCTTGGAAGACAAAGCAGCAGATACTGTTACAGATGGTGATTAGTCTAGAGTGCAGGGCCGACGACACATAAATAGACAGAACAGTACTTGATGGGAAGAAGGTTACCAATTGCGACTGCGAGTCGCACTTCACTGGACAGGAACTGTTTGAGGTGGCAGGTGGCACCTAGCTTCTGATTAGCTGTACGTTCAGAAATGTTGACGTATTCAGTGAACGCAAGTGAGGGGTCCAGAGTTAGGCCTAGATATTTAAAACAGGGACATTTTGGGGGCAGCAGGTGTGAATACAATTGGGGGAGTTTGTCTTGGAGACCTTGGAGGGAAAGGTTTGGATCCAAGCAGCATGGACTCTATCTTTTTTCATTAACCAGAAGTTTTCTGGAGAGGAGCCAATTACGGGCAGCACAATAGTCAAGAGTGAGAGTGGAAGAGATGGTTGCAGGAGACTTGTCACTGTGGTAGAGGACAAGGTAATCCACGTAGAGAAGAGCCTGGCAGGTGAGACTCTCAGCAGGGAGTGCATTAATAAAAATAGAGAATAGTAGGGGCCCAAGGATGGATCCTTGGGGGACCCTTGTGGGGATTGGTAGGGCCGAGGAAGAGGCAGACCCAATTGTGACAGACTGTGATCTACTGGCAAGTTAGCTTCTAAACCAGTCTGTTTTTCCAGGGGAGCAACCAAGGTGTAGAAGGGTTGCATGGAGAAAGGGGTGGTCGACAAGGTTAAAGGCTTTAGTCAGGTCCACGAAAACAGCACCAGTGGCCTTTCCCGCATCCATGTTTCTTAGGACATGATTGGAGAAATAGGCCAAGGCTGATGTGGTGCTTATGGAAACCATGCTGTTGGAGGCACAGGAGATTGTACTTGCCAAGATGTTCTGATAACTGGAAGTGTACAATTTTTACCATAAGCTTGCTAAGGTGAGGGAGTAGGGAGAGGGGCCTATAGTTATCAGATGAGAGGGGATCACCTGCTTTGAAAATAGGCACCACATTAGCATGCTTCCAGGAGTCAGGAACAATGGATGTGGAGAGGGCAAGGTTAACTATGTGTGAGGGGTTCAATGATGGCAGGGGAGATGAACCTGAGGAATAAGGGGAAGAGCCCATCACTGCCAGGGCTTCCCCTGGCAGAGAGCGACTTGAGTTGTCTGGCAGTAACACTATGGTTGATAGCTTTAAAATAGAAGGTGAGGGTGGGGTGGACGAGGAGGAAGGGTTTGCTTGACTACTAGGGCCAGAGGGTGGTTGGGAGGGGAGTTTACTAAGATAGATGGAGAGGTCAGAGAATTTTTTGTTAAAGATCTCTGCAATTTCCACTGGATCAGTCAAGGGGCCTGAGGGGGAGTAGAGTTGAGTGACTTGGCTGTGAGTTCTGGGGTTTAGTGGGGATCCAGTAGAGGTCCAGAAACAACGTGGATCACCAAGGTTGTTTCTTTGTCGATTTATGTAGAAGTTACACTTGAGGGATTTGGCTGTTTGCTTGCATGTCTTGAGCAAGCACCTGTAAGTGTTCCAGAGTTGGGGGATGGGGTCTTTATTTATTTATTTATGACTCTGATAACCGGGTGAGTGCACTGATCCAGGGACCGTTTCAGGCATGACCGGGGCCATAACACATGGCGCAGGGTAACAGTGGAGTGCAAGGTAACAGTAATACACATGAAACATATTTAATACAAGCAACAATATTAAGCACAATATACAGGTTTGATGCATAGGTCAATTTGAGAACAGTGAATACAAGGTTTCAATATCGGACATGAGGAGATTTGGTACAAAACAAACAAATCGTAGGCACAGTGTACAACATGTGACTGCATCTTCCAGTGAACAAGTAATACACAGAATACTCAGTAAAAAATATATGTACAATATGTACAGGCAAGGAAGTCAAATATTACTGTGAAAAATACGATATAACAGTTGTAGGCAGGGGAGTTGACTAGTGTGGGTAGGTGGGTAACCCCTGGGCTGGGGAGTTGACTTTAATATGGGTTGGTGTCAGATCCCAGGGAGCAGCAGCAGGATGAGTTTGCCAGGAACCAGACTTTAAGGCAGGACTTGAAACTGGAGTGTGTGTCAATGGAATGGAGTTCAGCCGGTAGTTTGTTCCACTGCAAAGGGGCAGCTGCAGACCAAGCTCTGCTACCCATGTTGGTGGATACCCTAGGAACAGCTAGAGGGGGAGTACCATTGGAACAGAGGTTGCGGAGAAGCGTTCTGGTTTTCAGAAGGGCAGTTAGGGGGGATTCTGGAGCCGTGCAGATGACGTTGTCTACCATGCAGCAGAGGGCTAGGTCAAAGCGACCTTGTAGCGATAGCAATCCAAGGGTATTATAGAGAGTCTTTCTGTAGGCTTTCCACTTACTATCTCTATGTTTAATTAGGGATAGCAACTCCTTAGTTAACCAGCAGGTGCAGCCCCCTCTCAGCCTGCGAGTAATGAGAGGGAAGTGGAGGTCCTGCAACTGGAGGAGGGCAACAGTGAAGAATTTAACTGCAGAAGTTACATTGTTGCAGAGGCAGAGGGCAGACCAGTGCACTGCTTTAGCTTCCTCGAGGATAGTAGCGGAATCCAGGCAGTTAAAATTTCTGATGGACAAATATGTTTGGGGGGGTGGGGTGAGGGGTTTTGGTGGCTGGTATGATGTATGTGGGGGAGTGGTCACTTATAGACTCAGACATGGTACCCGCCTGTAGGATCATGTCAGCCCAATTTGTGGCTAACCAGTTGAGTAGCGAGTGGTTCTGCATGAGTGCATTTACCCTGGTGAGGGATAAGATGACTTGCTCAAGAGTGTGAGTTTTCAGGAGGTTTGCATATTCAGGCTAATAGACCCCCAACCAATTAAGGTTAAAATCTCCAAGCAATATAGTGTCCCTGGATGGAGAGGGTAGTCCAAGACCATCAGGAAGGTTAGATAGGTCAGGGATTCCACCGGAGGGGGGTTATAGCAGCAACTCAGATAGAATTTCTTTGAGGAGCCACGGGTCAGTTCAGCAAGGAGCCACTCATGGGGGAGAGGAGATCTGAGCAGCTAACAATTGCGGAAGAGATATGCTCCTGCACATACAGAGCTACTCCCCCACCCTTCTTTTTTCCTGGTCTGTCAAGGCGAAGGAGGCAGTATCCTGGGAGCTGAAAAGAAAGGTCAAGGTTGAGGGGTTTTAGCCAGGTCTCGGAGAACCCAAGGACATGGGGCTTATAGAAGGCCATCCAAGCCTCGAGTTCTGGGAACTTGGAAGGGAGGCTGCAAATAAGCAGATGGGCAATTCTCAGACTGGAAGGCTTTGCCCAGGCGATATTAGTAAGGTTAATCTGTGTATGCATAGGGCCAGGGTTGCTTTCAATCTCACCAGCAAGGAACCAGAAGGGAGGAAGTAATGGCGAGGGCCAGGGAAGAAGAAGAAAGTGAGGGACTGCAGGAAATAACCAAGCAGTCGTCTTTCAGGGTTGGAGAGGAGGGCAAGGAAAGCAGGGCCCAGGGGAGTTAATTCATATCTAACTACAATTGGGGGCAGCTCAGCAGGCCTGTGGAGTGGAGAAAAGGATAAACTTTGCTGATCTACTGCAAGCACTGAGGCACAAAAATCTGATATCAATAACACGGCAGCCATGGAGGCGACCAGCAGGGGGAGAAATAGCAGCTTCATTTGCAGATGCTAATACAGCAAGTGGCCAGAATTATGTTACGGTGGTGCTGATAGTTTGGGCGGGGGCAGTCAATCGATACTGTAGTGTCGTACCTGTGTGAAGGGGCGACCTGCAGCACACGTAGGAGGTTTTTTCCTTCTCTCATTCTCTCCCCTAGTATATATGCTTGTGGGTCCCGGATGACTTATCTTGAGATTTTGACAACCTGAACACCGAGGAGTGAGCCAGCAATGTGGCATAACTCTTTTGCTGGAGCTCCTTCTCTATTTGGGCTACCTGCTGTTTCAAAAGGTGCTTCTCCAAACTGCCTTTTTGACGTTGCCAGGTAGCTGTGTTGAACCCTTTGCAGCTCACCAATGTAAATATTCTCACTGCATTCACAACAATGTAACAGTTTCGATGGTTCCTTAGATGACATAAACGGCATCCAAAATCACTTATAAAAGTGATTGCTTAACTATGGTGAGAAAATAAGAAAGCGGAGAGTGTAGCAGCATCGTTTTCAAGCATGGTCTGATGAGTATGGTTGATGGAAGGGAAAAGAACTGAGGAGGGAAGGGGCTACTCATGTTAATGTAGTAGCCAATGTCTGACGTCGTCATGGGCAGTTCCTAATGGACTGCTTGCAAAAGTTTTACATGTGGTCCTAGTTCCTGCCAGCTATAAGTTCCATAGAAAGAAGATGTTACAAAAAAGTTCCATAGGTGCAGTATGATGAAAGAGATACCCTCGAAGATCAGTTTTTACAATTTTAGAAACTTCAGGTCCACAAGGTCTTTCTGACATACCAGTCTAGGAGAAACCTTAAAATATTAAATCGATCCCCCCAAAAAATGAAAATTATGTATTCATCATAAATCTTGACCTTCTAGGATTATCTTCACCATTGACACACACTAGTGGGTCTTAGCCAGAGGTGCTAGGACCCCCCAGGAGCCAGAACTTCTCATGAAGCTAGCGCTGAGGAAAGCTGTGCACATTGCTTACTTTGGCACTGGCCCTGAACTGCCTCACACTTTTGTTGTTGTTTACTGAGGAGGTGCAGCATAACCTAAAGTACTTAGGCATAACCCAAGGGCATAAGATAGCCCTAGTGAGCCATGTAAGAAGGGTCAACAAACCTGTAACACAATGTCTTCACAGTCCAAGTGAAGCACATGGGGTGAAGACCAATAAAATATATTGAAATGAGCTTGGGGATGATGGGTGGGCATGTGAATCAATGGTAAGATATTCCTAAAAGATAAAATTCGGTGGGTATGTAATTTTCATATTTTCTAGAATCAGTCTTTACCACTGATTCACACTAGTGGAGTCAGGGTACAAGCTGAGGACAAAATCCCCTGGACTAGGACAGTAGAGGCCAAATGCTCACTCAGGACAGAAGTCCATTCAAGATTGTTCTGCCGAAGGTGGTATGCTGCCTGGCATGGACGTCCAGGGCATAGTGCTTAACAAATGTGTGTACCAAGTTGCAGCTCTACAAATATCACCAAAAGGAACAAACGGAATCTCTTCCAGAGATGTGGCAACTGCTCTAGTGGAGTGGGCATCTAGCTGACCTTCCAGCTTGACCTGAGCCATGGCATATTAGTGGAGTAGGCTGCTCACAATCCAGGCAGAAATGCACTTGATTGTAACAGGCTGTCCTTTCTGATTAGGGTCAAAAGAGACAAAGCGCTGTTTGCATTGCCTGAAGTCCTTAGTTCTATCCAAGTAAAACCTAAGAACCTTCTCAACATCCAGAGAATGAAGAGTGTGCTCTCCTTTATTCTAGAAGTTGGTGAAGTAGGCAGGCAGCACTTGTGGCTGGTTCAGAAGGAACTCAGACACCACCTTAGGTAGGAAAGTACAGTTACATAAGAACTTACCATAACAGTAGATCTTTGACAGCAGCTCTTGCAGCAGGTTACACCACAAGGACTGAAGCTGGCAGGCACCAGGACCCCACAGAAAACTTTTAGCTAGCAGTATACAGAGGGGGACCACCCCGACATTGGCCCACCCCAATGTCAAGCAAAGCATAAAGGGCAGTCCCCAACACCACCTCAGTTCTCCCACAGACACCCCAGCACAGATAGAGAATGGAGAACGAGGAGGCTCCTCAAGCTGAGGTATGGTGGAATAGCTCATAATGCAGAGAAAGAGACCACAGGAAAGGAGGGTGGAAAGCAGCATCTGCTGCAAGAGCTCCCCTCGAAGATCTACTGTTACGGTAAGTTCTTATGTAACTGTACTATCTCACTTTGAGGAGGCTCTTTTAGCAAATTATCCTATAAGGACGGAGTCCCAAGCAATACAAGGATAAATCCTGGACGTAAGGGTTGAGGAAGCAGGCTGAAAGAGCAGTAAAATATTTATTTGTAAGAATTTTATGAATAGGATAAAACTCAGTTGAGTTAAAAACTCATTTACAGTGAGGTCCCTAGTACATAAAGTGCAATGTTACAAATCATGTTTACAATTCAATACTAAGATTTATATCACATAAGTAATAAATAAAGAGAGAAAGGCAATAATCATAGTACAGTTCATCAGTAAAATATTATTTCTTTAACACCACCCCATAACTTCCATATACTGTAATGCAAATTCATTAGCATTACCCCGTGAATCAAGCTTCCATTATTACAGCACGGTCTTGTTTTACTAAATGTTTTCTTTAACCACATTTTTATTATTTTCCAAGTTTTTATCCCCACTAAGTCTCTCAAGTTAGATGGAATATTATTCCAAATTAGTGCACCTCTATAATATACTGATTGGCGACCCACTTCCAAATTACACATAGGTAAGATTAAATCAATAGCCATTGCAGATCTTAAATATCCTGCTTTTTCCCTGCTCACAAGATGGGAAATTATATATAATGGAAGCTTAACAACCAGCCCTTTGTAAACAAAGGCAAGTATATACTCTTGCCTTCTCTCAAGTGTCTGCCAGTCCAATCTATTGAATAGCTGGCATTTATGTGTTAATACAGATGCATCTAAAATAAATCTGGCAAGCCCTCCATAACAGATGTCTAATCTTGCAAGGTCTCCTTTAAGCCATTTAAATACAAAATGTCTCCATAATCAAAAATTGGATTAATCATGGAATTTGCTAGTTTCTTTTTATATCCGTGCTCATACAGAATCTAAGTCTGTATAAGGCCCCTAAGTCTTTTCCCTACATTCTTTGTTAAGCTATCTATATGGACATCCCACCTCAGTGAACTGTCCAACCAGAGCCAAGCATTTGTAGGACTGTATCTGTTGAATCAGGGATCCCCAGGGTTACCACTCCTAGGGACAAATTTCAACCCGTTCACAGATTCTAGAAAACAACATAGTGTTTTTTTTTGTGTTTAGGATCAACTCACTATGGTCAAAAGAAATCTGAAGTTCATCAAATGCTTTTTGAAGTTTATCCTGTATTATGTTAACAGTGAAATCTGATGTATAAATAACCGTATAATCTGCATATAAGTGAAACATGACAGATGAATCTGAAAATGATAAACTGTTGACATAAATGTTGAAAAGAAGGGGGCCCAGGATGGGACCCCGGGGGACCCAGAGACAACAGACACTAAACTGGAGGTTAGATTCCCAATAGATACTAGCTGTGATCTGCCTACCAAATATGAAGTCAGTCATTTCAACACATTACCCATTATACCTAGTGAGGCTGCCCTGGACAGGAGGAACCAGTGGTCCAAGGAATCAAACGTCTTAGACAGGTCCACAAATATTGCTCCCACTGGGGTCCTCTTGTCCAGGACAGTCTGCACTTCTCCTACTACCTTAACCAAGGCTGTGGTGGTGCTATGATACCGTCTAAATCCTGATTGCATAGTATTAATTTTACCCTGAGAATCTAAGTATTCATTGATCTGTAAAGATACTAATTTTTCAAATATGCTTGAAAGCTGCGGAAGCAGAGAGATCGGGTGGTAGTTCCCTATTTCAGTCTTCTTTCCCCCTTTGTAAATAGGAACAATCTTGGATTGTTTCCAAGCTGTTGGATATTCTCATGTGCTTAGTGACAGACAAAATATATATATGTTAAAGGATGGGCAATTACTGGTGTAACATATTTTAGTAATTTTGGAGGGATATCATCCAGTCCAATAGCTTTGGAGGTGTCTAACCTTAATAACTCTCCAAACACAGATCCAACTGTAATGCTAGATAAAGCAAACTTTTCTGCCGTATTATTCTCTACCATTGGTTGAACCCGTTCCTGGGATTTATTACTAACAGGACCCATACAACCCATTTTACTAAAATATTCATTAAATTTGTCAACAACAATTTGGGACATTGGGGTCATCTGGTCTTCTATATTAAATACGTTTGAAATGGTGTTACCTTGACCTTTTAATAATGTGTTTATTGTTCTCCAGAACTTTTTAGGATGCTTAATGCTATTATTATCCAACCATTGCATGTAATACTGTTGTTTAACCTTCTTTACTTCATTAACATAATAATTATGAAGTTTTCTATATTTATCCCAATCACATTTGTTATTACTTTTTTTTTTGCCTGGCCCCATGCTTTATCCCTATTTTTTTTATTTTCTTAATTAGTTCGAATACCAAAGTGCATTGTTATGTTTTAATGTTTTAGACTTTATTGGGGCATGTTTATTACATACCTCCATAAATTCAGTAAGAAAGTATTCCCAGGCCTCATTAACTGTTGGGATCAGTTCCATACAGTCCCAATTAACGTTACTTAGTTCTAACATAAAGTTGACATAATAAAAATTTTTGAAACTACGCCATTTTATGTATCTTTTTACTTTCCTGAGCCATCAGTTTTCCCCGTATACAAAAGGTAAACTGGTGATCAGGAAAGAGTCTATGAAGACTCCACTTTCTAATATGTTGCAGGGAAGTTAGTAAATATCAAATCCAGAATTGTAGATGTTTCTGGGTCATCCATATTAATTCTTGTCAAGTCTTTAATCAACTGCATAAGGCCCAAATTTACCAGGAGGTCAATTAGTGGATGAGTATCTTTAATGCTATGCCAATCGGTATTAAAATTGCCTGCCATGAGAATTTCATGTGTATCCCTAAATTTCAGGAGAATATCCTGTAATCCTGAAGAGCTGGGTTCCTCATGACAGAAGGCCTTGAAGGACAGCAAGGCCGAAGCCTGTCCTTCGCCTGGAAGCAAGTCCAAACTATAATGCTTAATGAAGGCTTGGACAGAGCTGCAGGTGGCAGCTATGCAGACATCTGCCACTGAGACGTTTCGCAGAGATGCAAAGGAAACAGCAACACTCCTGGTGAAATGGCCTTTAACTGAGCTCGGTAAAGGCTTCTCATATTTCTGGTAACAGAACACAATACAATGAACCAACTACTTAGATAATGTTTGCTTAGAAATGGGCACCCCTAAAGTTCTCAGGGTGAATGAAACAAACAACTGATCAGACTTTCGGAATCCCGGGTATGAGTCAAATAGTAGTGGAGTGCCCAGTGAATGTCCAGCATGTGAAGGAGAGCCTCCCCCTTGATTAGAGTGCTCCGGATAACAAACAGGAAGAAGAATGTCCTGGATAAGGGTGAATTTGGACACCACCTTGGGCAGAAATTTAGGACTGGTCCGCATAAGGGCAGTCCTTGTAGAAAATGAGGTAGGGCTCTTTGCACATCAGAGCATGAAGCTCAGAAATCCTGCGAGCAGAAGTAACTGCAATTAAAAACAATGCTTTCCACAACAGAAAGTGCAGCTAGCAGTCTGAGACTGGTTCGAAGGGAGGCAAACTAAGTTTTTCTAAGACAAACAAAAGGATCCAAGGGGGACAAGGTCCCTGACAGGGGGCTTTAGATAAAGGGTACCCTGCAAGAAAGTGCGGGGTAAATTAAGCTGGGCAAGGGCCTTGCCCTGTGCTGGTGCATGGTATGCGGACACAGTGGAAAGGTGCACCTTGACAGATGAGTGGCTCAGGCCCGAGTCTGATAAGGACAGAAGGTACTGGAGAACCGAGTTTACAGGGCAGGTAAAAGGGTCAAAGTGGCGAGTGGAGGCTCAGATGCAAAACCACTTCCACTTCATTGCATAGGTGGCTCTAGTTGATGGCTTCCATACTGCAACTAGGACGTCTGCCACTCTTGTAGAGACACCAAAATGAGTGATGGCTAAGTCCGTAGGAGCCATGCATGCTGGTGCAGCAATTTCAAATCTGGGTAGACTAGTGTCCCCCTCTCCTGGGAGAGCAAGTGAGGGCTTGGAGGCAGAGGTATTAGGGGTTCTGCTGCCAGTTGCTGGAGTAGAGGGAACCAAATCTGTCGAGGCCAGTAGGGAACAATCAGGATCATGTCCGCTCCCTCTGACTGCAGCTTGAGAAGGACCCTCTGGATCAGTGGGAAGCGAGGAAAGGTGTACAGAAATATCCCTGTCCAGCAAAGGAACACCATGTCTTATCAGAAAACACCAGGCCCTGGATCTAGCGAGTAGATCTGGGCAGTTTTGCATTGAATGGGGATGCAAAGAGATCCAGCTTGTGACGGTCCCATCTGTCGAAGAGGTCTTCTGCAACTGATTGTAGGAGCTCCCACTTGTGGGTTCTGGACCGCAGTCAACTGAGGTTATTGAGAGCACCTGGAATGTGAACGGCTGAGAGTTCCAGCTGATGCTCAATGGCCCAGTACCAGACCCTCATGGCTTCACTGCAGAGAGCGTACGAATGAGTTCCCCCCTACTTGTTGATATAAAATACCACCGACATGCTGTCAGTCTGGATGAGTAGATGGCCCGGTCTGTTTGCAGAGCTTGCATGGCGTAGAGGATCACCTTAATTTCCAACATGATATGGAGATATTTCTCCAATGCAGACCACTGACCTTGAGTCCATCGGTCTGCGAGGTGAGCTCCCCAGCCCATGCCGTAGGCATCTGTGGTCAGGAACTGAGTGGGAGGCAACCTTCTGAAGGGCATGCTCTTGGAGAGGTTGGAGGGGGTTAGCCACCATTGGAGATTCTGACAGACTGGTATAGGTCATCTGTGTGCTGATCCCACTGGATCACTCGCATTTGAAGGCGTGCTAATGGCACGGTTGTGATGGTCACTGCCATGTGTCCAAGGAGCCTGAGAACCAATCTGGCTGGAACCATACTGGCAGAGAAGATTACTCATCAATCAATCAATCAATCAAAATCTTTATTTATTCAGGCGAACATCATTGAGCATAGCTCATTTACAAGATGGACCTGAGTGGTCATAACAAAAAGGTTACAGATTGTATACAAAAACATGATATTGAATAAGCACAAATACAACCATTTATGAGTGAGATAGATGTACAAATATTTACATATATACAAGGCAAAGGACAATAAACCTAAAACCTAATAAAGGAGAGAAAACAAACAGTCTAGTAGGGATAAGGCATGGATAATGGTACATGGGTGGGCATATATGTATGAGGTTTGATGGGAAAGGACCAGATGAATGATAGAAGAATAGGAAGGAGCTTTAAAGGAGTGGAGGAGAGAGGGGTGGGAGGGGTTGGGGTGTGGGAGGACTAGGCCTTGTGAAGCAGGTAACGGATCTGGGATTAGGCTGGTATACAGCTTTTTGAAGGATGTAAGAGGAATCAGTGTATCCATTTTCAATGACTTTTGGATAGAATTCCAGATAAGTGCCAGGAATAACTGATTGCAGCTCTTCCATACCGGTGCAGGTGATAGGAATCTTCAGCAGGATCAGTTTGTTGATCCTCAAGGTGTAGGGCCTGGATGTGATCCGGTTGAAGCAGTCTGAGATGTAGGAAGGAGTTTGTTTGTCAGAGCTTTGTAGATCCAGATAGCAGCATTTTTTTCTTCTATGTTGCAGGGATGTCCAACTGACTGCATTGTAGAGAGAGCAATGATGGGTGCTAGAGGAAGGTCAGTAATGAATCTAATAGCTCTATGATACAGGGTGTCTAATTTGTTTAGATGGGAGAGGAGCAATGACCATAGAGGAAGTCAGCATAATCAATGAGGGACAGGAATGATGCTAGGATTAATCTTTGTTTGGAATCTTTGGTCAGGTAGTGTTTGATCCTATAGAATAGACCAAGTCTTTGTCTTAGCTTTTTTAGGAGCTCTTCAACGTGGGTAGTATAGTCTAGTTTATTGTCTATCCATACTCCTAGGTATTTGAATTTGTCAACATATTCCAGATTTTCACCAAGGATGGTAGAGAGTTGTATGAGGGTGAATGATGGGATAGTGGAAGAACAGTTCTTGGTGGCAAAGAACATAGCTTTGGTTTTCTTGGCATTTAGTAATAATTTCTTTTCTAATAGGTTGTGCTGAAGGAGGAGAATTCAGACTGTAGGAGCTCACAGGCTTTTGATGGTGAGGATTGCTCACATATAGTACAGTGTCATCTGCAAAAGGTGGATATTAGAAAGTGAGAGATTGGAATCAATATTGTTGATATAAATGGCAAAAGGATGGGACCCAGGATGGAGCCTTCGGTACACCTCTTAGGAGTGGTTTAGAGGTAGATAGATCACCTTCATTTTTACCAGTTGTAATCTTCCGAGAGATAGCATCTGAACCATTTAAGAGAGAGTGAGTCAAGGCCTATGGAGTTCAGAGAGGAGATTAGAAGATCATGATCCACAGTGTCAAAGGCTTTGCTTAGATCCAGAAACACAGCACAGGTATTATTCTTTTGTCTAGGGCAGTCTGCCAGTCATTTGTGACTTTTGCTAGTGCAGATGGTGCTATGCGCATAGATCTGAACCCAGATTGAGCTGGATTTAGGAGATTGTTGGTATCAAGGTAGGCAGTTAACTGAGAGTTTACCAGCTTCTCAAGCATCTTGGATAGTACTGGTAAGATGGAGATGGGCCTATAATTATTGAGGTCCATGGGATCACCTGCCTTAAGTAATGGAAACACTTGAGCTGTTTTTCCATATTGAGGATAGAACCAGTGGCAAGTGATAGATTGAAGAGGTGGGTGAGGGGGCGGTTAAGGCATGCAGAGCTACTTTTAGAAGTAGGGGTCCAGGAGTCTGCACCTGCACTTTTGGTGGTATCTAGCTGGAGTAGAAGGTCTTCTACTTTGAAGAATATTGGTTTGAATGAGAATGCGGAAGCAACCTTTGACCCTCAGTAGATTGTAGGTTTAGAGATGATCTTAATAGGTTTGCAGGAGAGAGTCGAAAGCCAGGCCAGCTGTAGTGAAATGATCGATAAAGGCATTCAAGATATTTTGCTTATCGGTGATTTCAATACTATTTAATTGAATTTTGGGTGGTAAGACAGGGTAGAAGTTTGACCTAGGATGCCCTTTATGGTACCCCAGAACCTGGAAGGGTTGTTATAGGAGGCATCTAGTTCAGCTGTGTAGAAGGCTGCCTTGGCTTTTCTTACTTGTTTTGTGCAGGAGTTTCTGGCTTTTCTGAATTGAAGCCAGTCATTTGGGTCCTTTGTCTTTCTTGCCCTTTTCCAGAGTTTGTCTCTGGCAAGCAGCTGGATTTAAGGTCGGCAGAGAACCAGCGACAGGATTTGAGTTTGGTTCTGACACTGGTGAGGGGTGCATGTGAATTGAGGGCACTTGTGATTATATCATTTAAGATTTGAAGAGCTGTCTCTATTGAGGCTGTGAGATAGAATTCTTGCCAACGTAGTGTGGCACAGTTCATGGAGATATCCTGAAATATTAAAAGTTCTTTTGACCTTCGTGGGAGGAATTTTGCAGGATTGGATGGCTTGATTGTTGATCTAATGGCAGCTATGGGACAGTGGTCACTTATGTCACTGAATAGTACTCCTGCACAGGGATAATGATGAGGTTTATTTACCAATATAATATCCAGGAGTGTGCTGTTGAGAATATTCTTTGGGTTGATCCTTGTTGGTTCTTTGATTAATTGAGAGAATCCATAGGTGTCACAGAAGGTTACCAGGGGTGCAGATGCATTAGTCAGCCAATTCAAGTTCATGTCTCCTAAGATGATGGTGTCTTCAGGGCCCAGATTAAGTATAGAGCCTAGGTGGGATAGGAGTTTGAGGCCTGCAGAGGGGGGCCTATAGCAACCAATCAGTTGAAAGGATGATGTGTTGGGAAGGGTTATTTTAATTGACAAGCATTCATATGTGAGCCTAAAGGCAATCTGCTCTGTCTGTGGAGAGGAAAGCCTTATCCCGGACAGTGTTCAGAAGGGCTCCTATAAACGGAAGCTTCTGGGTGGGTCAGAGGGAGGAAATTGGAAGATTCAGGGTGATTCCCAGGTCTTGAAATAGGGAAAAGGTGTCTTCCATGGTCTGTAGCAGCCTTTCACTGGAGGGAGCTGTGAGGAGCCAACTGTCAAGGTATGAGAAGACACAGTGCCCCCTTGTCCTAAGAGTTGCTGCCACTATGGCAAGGCACTTTGTAAAGACTCGAGGAGCCGAGGACAGCCCAAATGGAAGAGCTTGGAACTGGAAGTGGTACCCTTGAAAGAGGAAACAAAGGAACCTGCAGTGGGGCTGGGTGATCAGGATGTGAAGGTACGCATCCTGCATGTCCAGCAAGGAAAGCCAGTCTCCTTGGTGCAACAGGGGGGATTAGGCCTGGAAGGGTTACCATCCTGAACTGTTTGTACTCCACGTATTTGTTCAGGTTGCTGAAGTCCAAGATGGGGCATAGATCCCCCGTTTTCTTGGGGACCAGGAAAAAGTGGGAATAATAACACTTTCCCCTCTGGGAGCTGGCACCAGCTCTATGGACTATTTGTCCAGTAAAGCCTGGATCTCCTCTTGGATGAGGGCTGCATGGGATGGGGAATAGCGGGAGGGTAGTGGAGGGTTGCCCGGGGGTACCTCCAGAAACTCTGTTGTGTGCCCTGTTTTTATTAGTTGCAGGACCCATCAGTCAGATGTAATTCTGCTCCATCCCTCTAGGCAGAGGGAGAAGAGACCCCCCCACCTCTCCCAGAGTTTTGGTTGGGGGAGGAGGGTCAGGCAAGGATTCAGGTGGAAGCACTGGGGGTGGGCAGAGTGGCCTGGGAGGACTTGGCAGTTCTGGGAGTGGAACCTCCCAGGGTTCTGAGAGGAGGCCTTATGCTTAAAAGCTCCTCACTGCTGCTGCTGACCTCTGGGCTGCTGACCAGTGGGGCATCGAAAGGGCTGACGCTGAAATGGTTCTGATTGGACTGGTACATAGTCTGTATGGACTGGATAGCCTTGCCTGAGTCTTGGAGACTAGTGATAATTTTCTCAGACTCTTCTCCGAAAAGGAATGAGCCTTTAAAAGGGGCATCCATGATACTAGCTTGGACATCCTGGGAGAAACCTGAAACTCAGAACCAGAAGTGTCTTCTGATTAAACCCCTGTAGCTTCTGCTCGTGCTGCAGTGTCAGCTGAATCATAAGAGGACTGCAGGATGTGAGTACCTATGTTCGATCCTGTTTTCAGAACATTAAGTAATTCTGCCTTCTGGAGCACATCAGGCAGGGCCTGGGCTATTTACAGGTCCTGCTCCCAGAGGGTATTTTGAAATTGGACCATGTGCGGGAGGAAATTTAGGGAGCATATAGTATAAGTGGCAGAGGCGTAAACCTTCCTGCCAAGTTGGTCCATTTGTTTAAACTCCTTATCTGGAGGCTGAGTGCTCAGGTGCCTGGGTTGCTTTGACCTATCATGGGCAACTGTGATTACCATAGAGTCCGCCAGGGGTTGTTGGCCCAGAAAGGGTTCTTCCCTGGGGGCCCTCCAGAGGTGGTCTGACTTCTTGGGTATAGCTGAGGGGTGCTTCCATGTGAGCCTGGTGACATCCTGGAAGGTGTCGACTAGGGGTGGCACCACTACAGGCTTAGAGTCCTTTTGGCAGAGGTACTTGGCCAGGCGATGCCTCTCCGGGTCCAAATCCTCTGTATTCCACCCCATGCTGTCCTGGATATGGCGCATGACATCTATGAACGATGGATCGTCAGGTGGAGACCATGGATTCTAGAAAGGAAGGAGCATCTCTGGAGGAGGAGAAGGACCTGGAAGAGGAGTAACAGCTACAGTTCAAGTCCTCCGAGGATGTAGACCTAAAATAGGAGCATTGGTGGGGATGTCCCCTGGAGCGACATCAGTATCTGTCCAATGATCTGGAAGAGGAGCGATGTCTGCTTTCCTTGTGGCCAGTGCAACCCCTGTGTGGGCTGCTGGTTGAGGGGTGGTTTCTCTTGGCTGAGGAGTGGGCTCCGGAGGAGGAGAGGCAGGTCTTGGTGAAATAAGGTCACCTTTGGTGGTGTTCCATCAGGATGAAAAAAGATTCTTTACATCTGACAGCGGAATTCTGGGCTGCTGATGAGCCTCCAGGGTTGGGGGGTGGTGCCAGTGCCCATGGAATGGGATCAGCTAGCATCGGTATTAATGTACCGTCATCTGGTGTCATCAGCTAGTCAGCCGACGGTGTCTCTGGCTCTGTTTTAGGGTCTGGTCGTTCGTCGGCAAATGGGGGTCCAGTGACATGGGGTTAGAGGTTGCTGGGACAGACACGGGTGACACCAGTGTAGATGCAATGGGCATCTGCTGACATTGGTCCAGTGCAGCAGCTGGCGTCTGCTTGGGAGATGCCCAATGAGGGGAACTGAGTCCCGATGGGGACAGAGGAGTCACCCTCCTGGGGTAGGTGAGCTCCTGCCCCTGGCGTCACTCCAGAGAGTCACCACTGGAGGAAATGGCTGACTTGGACGATGTCTTAGCTGGACGGGAAACGGGGAGGAACCCACCACCTGAGGACCATCTGGCTGAGCCACCTGGCTGTGGGCCTAAAGTCTGGGAGGGGGCCAAAGCTTCAGGGGCTGAAGTGCCAAGGATGATGTCTCTGACCCTGTAGAACCTCCACCCGATGTCTGTACCAGGGTGGGAAGTTTCACCACAATGAGTCCGGAGTGTGTGCCCAACTTAAGCGGGGATTGGGAACGAGAGTCTGTGGAGGACTTGTCCTTGTGGCAATGCTTCCCCCATGATTTCTTGTCCTTGTGGAGGCCAGAAACGGCCAAATCCCCTGAGATGGGTGAAGAAGAGGAACTCTCTCCCTGGGTCTCTATCTGCAAAGCAGCTAGTTGTTTTTCCAGCAAGAAGGATTTTAGGGATTTTTGGTGGCAAGTCCTGGTCCTGCGGTTGGACTTCAGGCAATGCTTGCAGGCCTCGGTGTTGTGATCTGGGCCCAGGCAGAGAAGGCAGGCACACTTGGATTGGTGCTGTTCGACAGGAGACAGCGGGGAAGTAGGCATGCAAAGACAAAAGGCTAAATACTGAAGGAAAAAAATAAAGCGTTGATAAAACACAGTCACAATGGCGATCAAACTAGAGCAGAAGGTGTCTGTGGAGCCGATGTGAGCGGGTTGATGGTGGCAAAGAACTGAGGTGGTGCTGGGGGACTGACCCTTTTATGCTGTGCATGATGTTGGAGGTGGGCCAATGTCAGGGGTGGTCCCCCGCTGTACACTGCTAGCTATAAGTTTTCCATGGGGTCCTGGTGCCTGTTGGCTTCCGTCCTTATGGTGTAACCTGGTGTAAGAGCTGCCGCTCAAAATGAGATCTTAGGGTGTGTGCAGAGGAACTACCTTGTCCTTGTGGAAAACAGTTACTGGAAGATCTGTGACCAGGGTATGGATTTCAGACAGTCTGCAAGTAGAAGTGATGGCTACTAGAAAAGCTGCTTTCCAAGTTAAGAACTTCAGCCCACAAATTGCAAGAGGTGCAAAGGGTTTGCAAGTGAGCATATCTAACACAAGGCTGATATCCCAGGCAGCCACCGGCTTCCTGACAGGAGACCTTGTGTGTAAGATATCCTTAAAGAACCTCTTGGAACAGCGGCAGCTTTGCCAGGTAGAGGTGTGACAGGGTTGAATAAGGCCCTGTCCCATTTGTTATGCAGAAAGAGTTTAAATGCAAGGGTCTGTTCTATCCTCTCCTTTTCTGTCTCTTGTCTGTCTGGTTGCGCAACCCAAATTTTCATGTGAGACCTAGGAACTGATCACTCCGACCATTTCACAATTCTCCATCTCTCACTATCTCTCTGCCTTCCCTTGCTATTTCTGTCTTTTCTTCCCCTTTGCATATCTGCGGATATAAAAATATATGTGAATCTTTATGTGGAAATGTCACTGATACTGGGATTCCTTTGTTTTAGTTACACTATTGAAATGTTTGCAAAACGCTATTTGGAACTCAGGGGGTTAACCTGAGATGCAGTTTTTAAGCCCTTTGTAGAGTTGTCAACAAGAGGTCAGTTCTGGGACACCACGTACTGTTTTGTTGCACCTGCAAGGAATGAAACTGACAAGAACATTCTGTAAACTTACAAGAACATTCTGTGAGAAGCAGGATGTCAACGAGGCAAAGACTTGTTATAAAAAGAGCAGCAATGCTTTTGCTAGAGAGACAAGGAGAGTGAGAGACTGAGAGACTGAAACTTGGAATTAAGAGATACCCTAAGAAGAAAGACTTAGTTTTCTCTGTTTGTACTGCCTTTGTAAATAGTTATACTGAACAATTTTTTTTTTATTTTGCTGTTATTGAGAAAAATAAAATGCTATTTGTGAATTTTGAAACAGCTGCTGGTTTTCCTATGCTTCCTGACCTGTGCCTCGATGACAGATGGCGTCAATCTAAGTGGGATTTACGCTGTGCATACTCTATGCCATGAGTTTTGTGCGTGGGTACTAGACCAAGTACCAGGGAAGCATAGCAGAAAGGTATGGATTCTATAGCAGCAAGCCCTGGAGTCATTACCAGAAGAATGGCAGCCAAACTAGAAGCAGAAACAGAAGTCCAAACTGAGACTGCACAGCCAGCACCAGTCATAGAAATAAAAGAGCAGGCAGTGACAGAACCTGAAAGCCTGTCTGCCTTCTTCAAATGGTGGGCTATACAACAACAAGAGATGGAGAAACAGAGGAAAGAAGAGATGCAGCGACTGGAGCAGTGATGGCTAGATGCCTTGCAAGCTATCAAAGCTGGAGGTTCTGGCACAGGTCTAGCAGAGCAACAACTTAAAAGACCTTGAACTTACAAAGTTGTGTCCCTCGGATGATACTGAAGCACACCTGACAACTTTTGAAAGGGTTGCAGAGGCCTGCCAGTGGCCAAAGCAGCAATGGACAATCAGATTGGTACCTTACCTGACAAGGAAAGCACAACTTGCCTACAGCAATATGGACACTGCACAGTCAGAAAACTATGACCTGGTGAAAAGAGAGGTCCTTAAAAGATATGACATTTCCGGAGAGACCTACAGGCAGAGATTTCAGTCTCTGGAATACAACTCATTCGACAATCCTCGAGAAGCCTTCACCTGACTCAGAGAACTCCTTATGAACTGGCTCCAACCAGAGGGCAAAACAGTCCCACGGATCATCAAAATATTTGTAATGGAGCATTTTCTCAACATCCTACCCACAGACGTACAGCTTTGGGAAAAAGAACCCCTACCAGAAAGTGGGGAAAAGGCTGTTTCTTTGGCTGAAGGCTACCAAATGGCCAGACAGATGCCACAGCAGCGAGGCAACAGCCAAGCACCAGTAAGACTCTCTTTTCCCTATTTAAACTCCAAATCTGATAAGAACTCTAGTGGGGGTAACAAATCTACACCCAAAGGCTTTATTTGTTATAATTGTAACAAGCCAGGACATATTGCAAGAAATTGCCATAGTAAGAAGAGTGACACTGGAGCAGATTTGTCCTTAGCAAATTGGGGCAAGTACTTAACAGATGTTAAGGTGGGGGATAAGACTGTGAAGGGACTTATAGATTCTGAAAGCAGACAGATCACAGTGCATGTTGAAGTGCTGGGAAAACAATGTCCAAAAGGACCAGGTACTGGTGTCATCTGCATCCATGGGGACACTTGATACTATCCCACCACCCAAGTGACTCTGAATATTAAGGGTGTGTCGCACCAAATGAAAGTGGGGGTAGTACCTAAGTTACCTGTACCTGTGATTATTGGAAATGATTTTCCAGGATTTACTGAGTTAATCAAAGAGGGAGTAAATCCTGATGTTTCAGCAGCTGTGGTGACAAGAGCTCAGGCAAAGAAAATCTCAGATGGTGAGGACTCTTCCTTTCTTCAATTTTGATTCGGACTTGTTTGAGCACAGCTCCAAGATCCGGAAGTCCAGGAAAGAAAAAGACGCCTGAAGAAACAGTGGCAACAAAAGACTGATGGACATAAGGGGTTAACATATGAAAATGCTGAAACTAAACTGATCACTGATTGTGATTTTCTTTCAGAACAAGTTAACGATGTTTCTCTCCAGGGTTATTTTAAGCAGCTGGGGGTGAAACCAAAACAGGGTGAACCTATGTTTACAAAATGTAATGGGCTACTGTACAGAGTTTGGGTTAAACCTCAGACAGGACCAGATAGAAAAATTGGTTATACCACAAAAGTATAGATCCGAGTTGTTACAGACAGCACAATGATAGTCCTGTGGCTAGTCTCTCGGGGAGCGATCGCACCCTTGCCAGATTGCTGTACAGATTTTACTGGCCTAGAATTCATGAAGATGTTGCTACCTATTGCAGTTCTTGTGATGAGTGTCAGAAAGTAGCCCCAGTGACTAAAAAAGATAAGGTGCCCCTGGTGCCCCTACCCTTGACAGATGTGCCTTTTGAGAGAACTGCAATGGATGTGGTTGGCCCCTTAGACAAAAGTAAAAAGGGTAATAGATTAATTTTGGTAGTATGTGACTATGCTACTCGATACCCAGAGCCAATTCCAATGTGTACTGTCACAGCCCCAAAAGTGGCAGCAGAGCTTGCCACAATTTTCAGCAGGGTGGGCATACCTAAATAAATTATTACTGATCAGTGTAGTAGTTTTGGTGCTGCATTACTGAAGGAGCTGTATCGACTACTAGGTATCACTGCCATAAGAACCTACCCCATCACCCTCAGACAGTCTTGTGCATTTTAACTAAACCCTAAAATGCATGTTAAAAATTTTGTAAAAGGAGAAGGGAAAGACTAGAACCAATACTTCCCTTACCTGCTTTTTGCTTACAGAGAAGTGCCACAGGCATCAACAGGTTTTTCACCATTCAAAACATGGTAGACAACCTAGAGGGCCACTAAATGTAATAAAAGAAACATGGGAAGATAACCCCCATCAGAAACAATCTATTACATCTTATATGTGTGCCCTGAGAAAGAAGCTGGCAAATATGTTGAAATCACCCATGGTAATCAGGAAGTGGCCCAAAACCAGTAGAAAGTGTATTATGACCATGGGGTAAAAGAAAAAGTTTTTGAGCCAGGTGAAAAGGTCTTGCTGCTGTTACCCACTACAGAAAATAAACTGTTAATGAAGTGGCAAGGGCCTTATAAAGTGCTTAGACGTACAGGCACAGTTAACTATGAAATGGAGTCCATAATAGGAAAAATCCCACTAAGATAGACCATGCTAACCTCCTGAAGAAATGGGTTGAAAAATCACCAAAGGCTGCTTTGCTAGTTTTACCAGAAAACTGATAAAGAAGATATTGATGTAGCTTATAATAGACTGGAACAAACTGTACTTGCTGATGCTGTAAAGGTGAATGTTTCCTTACACTACGAACAAACTGCAGAAATCTGTAACTTGTTAAAGACATTTAACAGTACTTTTACCACAGTAACAGGCCGAGCAAAAGGGGTCGAGCAAGTAATACTAACAAGGAATGCTCACCCTATTAGACAAAAGACATATAGATTACCAGATCGATTAACAGCAGACATGGTTAAGGAAATACAAAAAAAATGAAAGAATCATAGCCAGCCCAGTGGTGCTGAGAGTTGAGGTGCTGGACGCCACACCTCGCATCACGCTGACAACCCAGGGTCAGGAGCGACCTCAAGTGGAGGGGGGGACCCTTACCAATCGGCAGGTCTGGGGAGAGGGGGGGGCATCACTGGCAGGTGGGGGGAGGGCTAAGCAGGGAGAAGAGGTACTGGAAGTGAAAATCACAGCAGAGAGAGTGAGGGAAGCCCTCAGCTCCCTTAAGACGGAGAAAGCACCGGGGCCGGATAAATTACATCCTAGAGTGCTGAAGGAACTTGCAGATGTCCTGGCGAAACCCCTGGCAGAGCTTTTCACCATCTCTCTGAGGACAGGGTGGGTGCCCCAAGACTGGAAGGTGGCGCATGTAGTGCCTATCCACAAGGGGGGATCAAGGGAGGTGGCAGGGAACTACAGGCCTGTCAGCCTGACATCAGTGGTGGGCAAGGTGATGGAGGGCATTGTCAAGGAGTGGCTAGGGGGGCCCTGGATAAGTCAGGGTGCCTGGACGATAGACAAGCATGGATTCATCCCGGGAAATCGTGTCAGACAAACCTGGTGGAGTTCTATGACTGGGTGACAAGTGCCTTGGACCTGGGTAGACCAGTGGATGTCCTCTTCTGGACTTCAGCAAGGCATTTGGCTCTGTTCCTCATGGGGCCTGTTGATAAACCAGGAGAAGTGGGGGTGGGAAACCAGATGATCCGATGGATAGGCAATTGGCTCCAGGACCGGACCCAGAGGGTCGTAGTTGGTGGGATAATCTCTTCCCTAAGGAGGGTCATTAGTGGGGTCCCACAGGGATCAGTCCTTGGGCCCCTTCTGTTCAACGCCTCACGTATCTGACATAGGACAGGAATCAGGGTGAGATGAGTCTCTTTGCAGATGACTCGAAACTGGGGACAGTGGTGGATGGGGAGGAGGAGGGTGGCCCTGCAGGGGACCTGGAGGCTCTGGAAAGATGGTCTAGAAAGTGGAAGCTGAGGTTTAATGCAGGAAATGCAAGGTACTCCATCTGTGGCTAGAAACCCAGGCCAAGTGTACACCCTGGGGGAATACTACAAGTCTCAATGGCTGAGAGAGACCTGGGGTGGTGGTGGATGTCAAGATGAACTCTGAGACTTGTAGGAGGGAAGCAGCCAAGGCCAACAGGATGCTGGGATGCATCGCTAGAGGATCACCTCCAGAAGGAGGAAGTGATACTCCTCTGTATAACTGCTTGGTGAGGCCGCACCTGGAGTACTGTGCAGTTTTGGAGGCCACACTTAAAGAGGGACATTAACCTCCTGGAGAGGGTCCAGAGGAGGCAACCAAAATATTTGGGGCTTGGGGACAGGACCTATGAGGAGAGGCTCAAGAGCCAAATATGTACACTGTGGAAGAGAGGGACCTGGGGACATGATAGAGGCTCTTCAGGTACAGAAGAGGGTAAATAGGAGGAACAGTGAGGGTGCTTCAAGGAAGGAGGAAGGGCCACTAGAGGGCATGGGTGGAAGCTGGAGGGGAAAGATCAGGGAGAAAAGGAGGTGCTACTTCACTGAGGAGGGTGGTAGAGCCATGGAATGCACTACCTAGGGGCTGGTGGAGGCAGAGACAGTGGAGGGGTTCAAGAGGGGTGGGACAGGTACAGGGGAAGGGTTCAGGAAGCAAAATCCAATGCAGCAAGAATATCCGAACTGGGAAGGGAGAAGCCAGAGAGAGGGGGACAGCAAGGTCAGCACCCAGGGTGGGGGCTGACCAAACGAAAGCAGACACGAAAGACCATTAGGGCCTATTCTGCTGGCATTTTAGTATGTTAGTATGTTAGTAAGTGTTGGAGGGTCGGCTTGGGGGGTGAGGAGGATTGAGCATCCTAGGGACTGCCTCCTCCGGGAGGTGGGGTTGGGGAACCGTGGCTGTGCTGGCTCCTGGTGGTAGCGGGGGTCAGTGCATGCAGCAGTCTGCAGTGGGATGACATGGACGGTGTCGGGAGTGAGGTGCGTAGTAGCATGCATGGCAGGGTCCTTGACGCCTTGCACATCCGTGCTGTCGGGCAGGGAAACATAACTAATCCTCTGGCATGCTTGAAGGCTGGCCCCGATGGCACCACCATGGATGCACCCAGGTTAGCTCCCCCCAAGCCCAGCCACCTGGGCTTCCGCAGTGGTGGGGTAAGTTCCCGCTGTGATGCGACCGAGGGGCTAGGAAGTGAGGGGATTCAAGCTCTGGCTGCGGCCAGGGCGGGGACCATGAAGGATGGCTGGAAGGAAAGAAAACCATGGGCAAAAAAACCCCAGCTGAGGCAGTACAAAAAACAGAGAAATAAATAAAAAATTAAAAAAAGAAAGAATTGGGTATCATAGAAGAGTCAAAAAGTGCTTGGTCGTCACCAATGGTGATTGTAAACAAAAAAGAAGGGGGTGTAAGAATCTGCCTTGATTTTAGGAAACGTAATCAAGTGTCAGAATTTGACAGTTATCCTATGCCCAGAATAGATGATTTGGTGGACAGACTGGGGAGTGCCAAGTATACCAGTACCCTCAATCTCACCAAGGGTTACTGGCAAATCCCCCTAGCTAAAGAATCCAGAGACAAAACTGCATTTGCCACTCTTATAGGATTCTATAAGTTCACCACCATGCTGTTTGGTTTACATGGCACACCCGCTACATTCCAACGGTACATGGATGCAATCTTATCCCCTCATGCCAGTTACTGTGCTGCGTACGTGGATGATGTCATGGTGTACAGTCCAGACTGGAAAAGCCACATGGAACACCTAAGAGCAGGTATCCAATCAATCAAAAAGGCAGGTCTGACAATTAATCCTACCAAGTGTGCATTGGGCATGCAGGAAACCAGATATTTGGGCTGTGTTTTGGGAAATGGAGAAGTCAAGCCAGAGGTTTCCAAGATACGTTATAGCCAACAGCCCTGTCTCCAAAAACCAAGAAACATGTCAGGTAATTTTAAGGGCTGACTGGTTATTATCGGAGATTTGATCCCAGCTTTGCCAAGTTAGCTACTCCCCTCACTGAACTCACAAAGAAATGGTTCCTGAATAATGTGAAATGGACCCCAAGTGTGACGAGGCTTTTCGGGCCATTAAGGTGCATTATATTCAGCCTGCTTTAAGAAGCAATTTCTGTTACAGACTGATGCATCAGAGGTAGGCCTAGGTGCAGTCTTGAGTCAGCATATAGATGGGAAAGAACATCCTATTCTATACATCAGTAGGAAATTGCATGACAGAGAGAAAAGGTACTCCACCATTGAAAAGGAATGCTTTGCGGCAAAGTGGGCCATGGAGTCCCTTAGGTTTTACTTACTAGGAGCTGACTTTGTACTTGTAACAGATCAGTCCTCTCTGATGGCTTAACCAAATGAAGGATACAAATTCTAGAATCACACAGTGGCACCTGGCACTACAGCCATTTAAATTTAATGTGATGCACAAATCTGGGAAAGAGAATGTCAATGTTGATTTTCTGTCAAGATATGGATCAGGAACTGAGAATTGCGAAGGCTGACAAAATGTGAGTTGAAACCTCTGTTTGCTATGCTGCATATGCACTGAACTGTAAAGGTTATAAGCAGGGGCACTGGAAAATCACGGGCGTGATTTCTGCACTCTTTCCGCAATTTCTGCCTTGCTCCGCGACCCCTCTATGATTTGTTCTACTTTACTATATTGTCCCCACACACTTTTCATTTTTTTCCCCCATTTTATATTTTGCCGCATGTATTCGGCATTCAGGGACAAAGAAGCCTGTCCAGAGCGCTGCATATGTGGCATGTGACGTCACATTGGGGGCGGGCAGTCTATCCACACAGTCGATCCACTGTCGTTTGCTTTTTTTTTTGCGCCACTGTTTTGAATCCTGTCCCCCCTCAGGTCTGTCTTAGTGGCATATGTATGCTGCAGGGGGTGAGAGGAGGGACCATTCATCTGGATTGTTCAGCTCAGAACTGTGTGACCTGCATCGAGGAAGAGCTTGGACTGCACCTTTTAAAGTCTGCCTGCCTGCCGCAGCCAAGAAGAACTTCCTGACCCACTGCTACGAACTGCTGCCAAGAATCCACTCTCTCTGCAAGCCCTTCAAATCAAAGTTCTTTTTTAGTACTGCTTGTGGCTTGAGAGTTGGATCCGGAAGTAAAAACCACCACTGCCGACTAGGCACCACCAGTGCCAACGACCCAAACCACACCATGGATCTGCAGACCATCCAGTCATAAAAGGAGCAAAGAAGAATTGTATTCCTTTATTCTAGAAGATTTCGGTGTTTTGCTGGGTGCTACTGTAGTAAGTGCAAATGTAAAATACAATGCATCTCTTTTGTGGGGTAGTCGGGGAACAAGAAAGCAAGGGGGAAAAACAAGTGAGGATGGGAAGCAAGGAGGGATGGCATGGAGTATTAAAATATAATTGGTTTCTGGTAGCATGCTCAAAGGAGGACTTTCCTGTTTGAGTGCAGTTAGTGGGGATAAGAAGTGGTGGCAAAATATTAATGGCATTGTGCATTTATATAGAGCATGTATACATGGTGTTCTGGCCTTAGGTGGGCATGGGGTGGATGACCAGGCACGCAGAGAACAATTTTGTGCTGCATGTATACCAGTCCACCAGGTCCGTGCCAGGCAGACTTGGTACACATGCAGAAAAAACCTGTTCTGCTCTTGGGCGATGGTGGGCATGGGGTGGACATCCAGGCTGGCACAGAACAATCTTTTTCTGCATGTAGACCAGTCCGCCAGGTCCATGCCAAGCTCCTGTCACTTGTTGTTAATGTTGTTGATGGTCGGTGGAGGGTCGGGCCTGGCAGACTTGGTACACTTGCAGAAAAAAATTGTTCTGGCCTTGGGTGATGGTGGGCATGGGGCGGACGTGTAAGTTGGCCCAGAACAATTTTTTCCTGCATGTATACCAGTCCACCAGGTCCATGCCAAGCTCCTCTCGCTTGTTGTTGATGGTCGTTGGAGGGTCGGGTCTGGCCAGGGCCGGAGGAATAGCCAGTGCAGTGGCACTGGGACCCACACACTTAGGGGGCCCATTACAGTAGCATTTATTTGCCATTTTTTTACCAAAAAAATCCACATTTTTTTACTGTCTCTTTTCTAGTCAGTGACACTGTTAGTCACAACACAGGCATAGCCATCAGACAGCTGCACCGCAGCCCCCGGTACTGCAGATGGAAGCAGAGAGTCGTGGGTCAGAATCAGAAATTCCCCAAGCAAAGGCAGCAGCAGCACACAGAGACTGAGTCAAATCTGCCTGGAGACAGAGCACAGCAGTACTTACTGTTTGTTCACATTTTTTTAATCATGGATGGAAGAGTGGTCTGGTGTGGGCGGGGCACCGTGTCATAACCGCCAGAGTCTGTTCTTGTTGCAGGCAGGGTTGCCTGGTCCGGAGGGGGGTCGCTCACTCAGTTGGTTGCTGCTGTTTGCTAGAAGATGATGGTGCTAGTCGGGGATCAGCTGACTAGTGGCTGGGTGAGTCACAAGTGACGACGACAAGGGTGGGTGGCAAGGCATTATAAGCAGGCACAGGAGGAGGGCAGCCTTGGGTCCTTCACCCGAGCTTGAGCTGCACTACATGACTGGCTGAGCCTGACATATGCTGAATCCTGATTGGAAAGGGACACTGTCAGTCAGTCTGTGGTAGGCAGGGCTGAGGGCTAGTTATATACACACTTTGCAGTGTGAGGGAGTAATGATCAGATCGACTCTCTCAAGTGCTAATGATTAACCTAAACTGCTTTGCCTAGTGTGTTTTTGGTGGGCTTACTACTTTACGCTGCTGACTGTGACTCAGACTCACTGTCTCTATTCTATCTATAGAGTACTACTCTGTCTTGGCAGGGCTTTTTTGGTGGTGCAAAGCCAAAAGCAAAAAAAATGAAAAATATTGTGGGGCCCAACCAGATTGGAAGCTGGAACTTGTCTTGGACACAGGGTCTGACTGAGGGGGTGGGAGACAAGTTGGGACTGGCCAGTTACCTGCCTGGTTACTGCTGCTGAGGTAGCGGCCAGCTGGCTGCCCACAGCAGGCAGTAGCCAGGCCAGCAGCAGTATTAGCTAGCTAGTACTTGTTGGTGCTGCTTACGGAGTCCATTTCAGTCATTCAGTGATCACAGATCCATCCAACTCGCCTGTGACCCGGCCACTTGGCCAGTAAAGTTATAGTCAGACTATAGTACTACTAGCAGTCAATGAGCGCAGCCGTGCTTGCCTTGCAGCTGTGTATGCAAGGCTGTGGCTTTTTTTTTCTTTGTGTCTCCTCTCTAGGCCCAGCTGCCTGTGAGTGTCTGCTACCTCTCTTGTCTTGCTCTTATCCCAGGAAGGACCCTCAGCCAGTCAGTGGTCTCAGTAGCTGTAGTCAGTGCAAAATTGAACACCTCCTCCTCATTCCTGTGTCTGTGACTCTTTTTCTCTCTCTCTCTTTCTCTCTGTCTCTCTCAGTTGACTGAAGACTGATGACCACGTGCATGTTTGTTTATTGTTTTGTCTAGTTTGTCTCCATCCAGGGTCCAGTCCAACAAACCTCTCTCCTTCATTTCTGACTTGCTTGAAGTTACTAAGACTTCAAGTCTTTTCAGTCCTCTTCATTATCTGATCTGTAGTTGTTGTTATTAGTCACAAAGTCACTCAGAGGAAGACTGCATACACTGATTCACTGTTGAGAAAAGTGGAGTGCTGTCTGCACTGCAGTAGTGGCCAGCTGCATGTGTTTAACTGTGGTAAATAAGTAAAAAAAATCACAAAAAAACCCTACCCAAGTTAACCGTCCAGGGCCGGGGAACTGAGTACTGAGCTCGGGGGATACCAGGAAAGAAGCACCTCCTCCAGACCTGCACCTCTCCGTTTGCCATTACTGCAGCCTAAAGTGAAGTAAGCACACAAAGTATAACTTACATAAAAAGTGTAACAGTCCTCTGCAAAGGCAGTGGTGGTGGTGGTAGAGATTAATATGTGGGCACTGGGCCAGGGGGACTGAGTACTGAGCTAGGGCTATATCAGTGAAGGAGCACCTCTTGTCCTGTCCTGTCCTGCACCTCTCCCTCCCTGTTTGCCATTACTGCAGTCTGTACCCTGATTCTATTTCTGAAATGAGGCAAGCAAACAAAAAGTATAACCTACATAAAAAGTGTAACAGTTCTCAGCAAAGGCAGTGGTGGTGGTAGGAACTAATCTGTTGGCACTGGGCTGGGGGGATGAGTACTGAGCTAGGGGGATATCAGTAAAGGAACACCTCCTGTCCTGTCCTGCACCTCTCCCTCCCTGTTTGCCATTACTGCAGCCTGAAGACAAGTGAACAAAAAAGTAACTACCTCCCAGTTTATTGTTAGATGTAAAAGATGCCTCCAAAATACAAAAGTGGCGCACAAATGCTCAAGCAGAAGAAGGAAGAATTGCTGTTGGTGGCAAAGCTTCCTAAAATCAGTGTTTTTTTCCAAACTGCGACTGAGCCTGACAACACACCTGATAAGACTGAAATCTGTGAAAGTGACAGTGACACAGACAGACACAGAGAAAGACAGTGGACCTAGTACTACTGTGGCGAGATGGTCTGTGCTGATCATGCTGATCCTGAAACTAACTTTGCTAAACAATCTGAACGAAAAATGGACATGGAAAACATATTGGAGAAAGAACTCAAAAAAAAAAACCAAGTGCTGCTTTAAATACCAAAGTAGAAGAACAACCTGTTTTTCCAAGCTTTCATCCTGCTGATGAAAAAAAACCCACAGACAGAGGTCATTTTCCTTTAGATATTAAGGACAAGCCAAGTAAAAAGATATATCGTATCACAAGGTGTGTATAAACCAGATAGACCATTTCCATAGGACAAAAAATCAAGATGGGCACTGTTTCTCCAGAAACTATTATAATACAACAACAAAGGCAGGAGTTACATTACCACGTACTTGGCTTTGTTACTCCCCCAGATTAGATTGCGGATATTGTGAGCCACAGAAACATAGAAACATAGACTTTGATGGCAGATAAGGACCACTTGGCCCACCCAGTCTGCCCATTCCCCTACCTACTGGATAAGCTGCAGATTCTAGTTAACCAACAGCCTACTTCCTGCCGCCCCCCACTACAATTGCCTTGTGTCTGTCCCATGCATGTTTGAATTCCCCCACTGTTTTAGCCCCAACAACCTCCCCAGAAAGGCAGTTCCACGCATCCACCACTCTCTCTGTGAAAAAAGATTTCCTCACATTACCCCTGAGCTGTCCCCCCTCTATCTTTAAATTGTGTCCCCTTGTTCTTACACATCTCTTTTTCTGAAAGATGCTACCCTCCTGGACTTTGTTGATTCCCTTGAGGTACTTGAATGTTTCTATCATGTCCCCCCTGTCCCTCCTTTCATCAAGGGTATACATATTAAGCTCTCTCAGTCTCTCTTCATATGATTTCTGATGCAGACCCTGCACCATTTTAGTTGCCCTCCCTGACTTCAAGCTTCCATCCTGTCTATGTCCTGCGGATGAGGTCTCCAAACTGCACACAGTACTCCAGATGGGGTCTCACCAACTGTCTGTACAGAGGGATAACCACTTACCTTTTCTACTTGTGATGCCCTTCCTATGCATCCCAGTATACCCTGGCTCTCCTCACTGACTCTCACATTGCTTACCCACCTTTAGATCATCCGATATGACTACCCCAAGTCCTGTTCCATTTTTGTTGTTGTTAGTACCTCCCTGCTATTGTGTACTCTTCTCCCGGTTTTGTTTCCCAGGTGCATTACTTTGCACTTCTTTGCATTGAATCTAGTTGCCATATGTCTGACCATTCCTCCAACCTTGCCAAGTCCCTTCTCATCCTTTCTACCCTCCTTGTGTATCAACTCTGTTACAGATCTTTGTATCATCTGCAAAGAGGCATACCTTTCCTCAGACCCTCTGCAATGTCACCTATAAAGATGTTAAAGAGGACTGGACCCAGTACTGAGCCCTGAGGTACTCCACTAGTGACCCCCTTTCTTCAGAATGTGTGCCATCACTATTACCTTCTGTGTCCTGTTGTGCAGCCAGTTTGCAACCCAGGCTACCACCCTGGGACCCATTCCCAAGCTGGCTAACTTGATTATTAATCTTTGTGCAGGACTGTGTCAAATGCCTTACTAAAGTCTAGGTAGGCCATATCCACAGCCTCTCCTGGTCTATTACTTTGGTCACCCAGTCAAAGAAATCTATTAGATTCATCTGACATGACCTTCCTGCTGTAAATCCATGCTGCTTTGGGTCCTGTTTCCGCTGGCCTCTAGGTACTCAACAATTCTTTCTTTCAGAAGTGATTCCATCATTTTCCCTACCACTGAGGTCAAACTTACAGATCTGTAGTTTCCTGCTTCTGCCTTGCTCCCACTTTTGTGAAGGGGGAATCACATCTTCCCTCCTCCAGTCCTCAGGTACCACCCCATCCTCCCATGATTTGTTAAAAAGTGTGGTCAGTGGTGTCACTAGGTCCTCCCTTAGTTCTTTTAGGATGTTGGTTGTTTGCTGATTGTAGTGCACCTGCATATAATGTTGCATGAGTTAAAGGAGTTCGAGACTGGCATCACCTAAGCAGCAAAACTGAATATCATGAAACATCAGCAATTCATTTAGAATCTTGCTTAGTGTATCTGCAGTGGCAATTACATGGAACAATTGATAAAGATTTCGAAACTCAAATACAGAAGGAGAAAAACTTCTGGAGACAAGTTTTGGAATGTATCATCAATGTGACTGTTACATTAGCTATGTGCAGTTTAGCTTTCAGGGGGCACTGAGAGGTTATGGGACAAGGTAACAGTGGGAATTTTATTTCAATAGAGGAATTTTTAGCTAAGTATGATCCTGTGTTGAAGCAACTCATTTCCATGACCAGTGGATCGATTCGCTATCTTAGTCATACTATACAGGACGAACTTATTGAAGATTTGTCAAAGTGCATTGAGCAAGATATACTAACATACTAAAATGCCAGCAGAATAGGCCTAATGATCTTTCGTGTCTGCTCGTTTGGTCAGCCCCCACCCTGGGTGCTGACCTTGCTGTCCCCCTCGCCTTCTCTGGCTTCTCCCTTCCCAGTTCCGGATATTCTTGCTGCATTGGATTTTGCTTCCTGAACCCTTCCCCTGTACCTGTCCCACCCCTCTGAACTCCTCCACTGTCTCTGCCCACCAGCCCCCAGGTAGTGCATTCCATGGCTCTACCACCCTCCTCAGTGAAGTAGCACCTCCTCCTTTCTCCCTGAATCTTCCCTCCAGCTTCCACCCATGCCTCTAGTGGCCCTCCTCCTCCTTCCTTCAAGCACCCTCACTGTTCCTCCCCATTTACCCTCTTCATGTACCTGAAGACCTCTATCATGTCCCCCGGTCCCTTCTCTCTTCCAAAGTGTACATATTTAGCTCTTCGAGCCTCCTCATAGGTCCTGTCCCCAAGCCCCAAATCATTTTGGTTGCCCTCCTCTGGACCCTCTCCAGGAGGTTAATGTCCCTCTTTAAGTGCGGCTCCAAACTGCACGCAGTACCCAGGCGGCTCACCAAGCAGTTATACAGAGGGAGTATCACTTCCCTCCTTCTGAGGTGATCCCCCTAACGATGCATCCCAGCATTCTGTTGGCCTTGGCTGCTGCCTCCTACAGGTCTCAGAGTTGTTCATCTTGACATCCACCACCACCCCAGGTGCCTCTCAGCCATTGAGACTTGTAGTATTTCCCCCCCAGGATGTACACTTGGCCTGGGTTTCTGGCCCCAAGGTGGAGTACCTTGCATTTCCCTGCATTAAACCTCAGCTTCCACTTTCTAGACCATCTTTCCAGAGCCTCCAGGTCCCCCTGTAGGGCCACCCTCCCCTCCTCCCCATCCACCACCGCCCCCAGTTTCGAGTCATCTGCAAAGAGACTCATCTCACTCCACATATTATTGACGAAATAAAGGCTGCACCTTTTTTCTCTGTAATAATGGATACCACCCAAGATATTGCGAAGTCTGACCAATTGAGTCAAAAATGGATGACAGGGGCATGGCAACTGAGGTGAAAATCAACAAATCTTTCCTCGGTTTTCATGAAATTAGTGATCAGTCCGCAAGGGGACTTGAGAAGGTAATAGTCGGCTGCATTGAACAGAAAGGTTTAGAATTATCTAAATGCCATGGTCAGGGGTATGATGGGGCCTCTAACATGAGTGGTGTGTACTCCGGTGTGTAAGCGAGAATATCCCAGAAGGAACCAAATGCTCACAACTTAAATCTCACGCTGAATGATTCTGTTAGAGGAATACCAGAAGTGGCTGGGCCATGTTATCTTCAATTGTGTCCACTTCAGAGCTTTCCAGCAATGTTAATTTGAAAAAGCTTTGTCCTATCTGATGGTCGTATCGGTATGAATCACTCATTGCTCTGATGGGGATAACAGTGGGGGAGCACCTGGGAAACAGTGACCACCAGTCATTGTGGTTTGAAATCACAGAAAGAGCAGAACCAAACCACACAAAAACACGTATCCTGGATTTTAGGGGGCAGACTTTGGGAAATTGGGGAGATACTTGAAAGAGGCATTAAGGGAATTGGACAGGAATCAGGGTTGAGGAACAGTGGGCAATATTTAAAATGGGGATTACAAGAACAACAGAATTATGCATTAAGCAGGTTAGCAAGAGGAAAAGGAAGAGGAGACCATTATGGTTTTCCAAAGAAGTAGCAAAGAAAGTGAAAGCCAAAAGATTGCATTCAGGCAATACAAAAGACACAGGCAGAAGGGGATAGGGAGAAGTACCAGGAGAAGCAAAGGAGGCAGGAGGTCAGTAAGGGAAGCCAAAGCTCAGACAGAAGAGCATATTGCAAAAATCAGTGGGTAGAGGGACAAAACCTTTTACAGGTACAAAAGTGAAAAAAGAAAGACAAAGGGAGGGATAGTGAGACTGAAGGGGGAGGATGATGGTCAAGGTGAAGGATGACAACAGTAAAGCTGACATATTGAACAGGTATTTCTGCTCAGTCTTTACTGAGGAAGAGGAGGGTAATGGGTCTGAAGGGAGTACAAGGGGTGAGAATGGTGCAGAAATGGACACAAGTCCCTTTACACGAGAAAGGGTCCTGAAGGAACTGGAAGTAATAAGAGTTGATAAAGCAATGGGGCCAGACAGGGTGCACCCCAGGGTCCTTAAAGAGCTAAGAGAGGTGGTGGCTGAACCTCTGGCTATCCTGTTTAGCCGATCACTGGAAACAGGGGAGGTACCCAAAGACTGGAGGACAGCAGACATAGTCTCCTTATACAAAAGTGGGAACAAAGAGGAAGCAGGGAACTACAGACCAGTCAGCCTCACCTCGGTAGTGGGGAAGATCATGGAAGCACTACTGAAGGAGAGATTGGTGAACATCTGGTTATCAATGGACTACAGGACCCAAGGCAGCATGGTTTCACCAGGGGAGGTCGCGTCAGACCAACCTCATTGAATTTTTGACTGGGTGACTAGGGAGGTGGATCAGGAAGGGCAGTGGACATGGCCTATCTGGACTTCAGCAAGGCCTTTGACACTGTGCCACATAGAAGACTATTACACAAACTGGGGATATGGGTGTGGGCAGGACAGTAGTGTAGTGGGTAGGTAACTGGCTGGGTGGCAGGACACAGAGGGTGGTGGTAAATGTCTGTCACTCCACAGAGGGAAGAGTGACCAGTGGGGTACCACAGGGATCAGTGCTGGGACCAGTCCTATTCAACATCTTCATCAGTGACATTGCGCAGGATCTAGAAGGCAGAATTTCACTGTTCGCTGATGACACAAAGCTCTGTAACAGAGTAGACACACCAGAGGGTGTAGACAGAATGAAGTGACCTGCAGAAACTTGAAGAATGGTCAGGGGTTTGGCAGTTGAAATTCAATGCAAGGAAGTGCAAGATAATGCATATGGAAACAAAAACCTGGCACAATATATCAGTTGGGGGGTGAGGATATAGCATGCACCAAGCAGGAAAGGAATTTTGGGGTTGTCATCTCTGATGACCTCAAGGTAGGGAAACAGTGTGACAAGGCAGCAGGTAAAGCAAATAGGATGCTGGGATGTATAGGCAGGGGCATCACCAGCAGGAAAAGGAGGTCATAATTCCACTATACAAGACACTAGTGAGGCCCCACCTGGAGTACAGTGTACAGTTCTGGAGACCATACCTACGTAGACATAGACAGGGTAGAGAAGGTTCAGAGGAGGGCAACAAAGATGGTGCATGGATTGCATCACAAGTCCTATGAAGACAGGTTGAAGGAACTGAACATATACTCCCTGGAGGAGAGGAGGAGAGAGGGATATGATAGAGACATACAAGTATCTTACAGGGAGGAACAGGGTGCAGGAAAACACTATTTTAAGCGAAAAAGATGTTCCAGGACTAGAGGGCATGGGATGAAGTTGGAGGAGGATGATTCAGAGGAAACATGAGAAAGAATTTCTTCGACGGAACGGTGGTGGACAAGTGGAACACCCCTGCAGAGGAAGTGGTGGGGCTGGAAACAATCACGGGATTTAAGAATACATGGGATAGACATAAAGGAATTCTAGAGGTCAGGGGTAAGGGGCAACAGACTTCTAGGAAAACAAACTGAACTTACAAGCTCAAATGGGCAGACTGGGTGGGCCATAGGCCCTTATCTGCCGACACTGTCTATGTACCTATGTATCTATGTTTTCGTATTTAGATATTATGAAGGCACTCAAAAAAAAAGTTCCTCAGAGCAAAAATGCTGTTGAACACAACGAGGCTTCGGCATTAAAGAAATTATTAGAAAATGTTAGTTTTGTTCTTCTTGTCTTGCTCCAAACAAAGATTCTGGAAACAGTAAATGCTGTGTCAAAACTGCTACAATCTAATGACACAGACCTTTACAAAGCAGCAAACTTAGTTCACAAAGCTAATGAAGATCTAGCTATATTTTGAAATGAGTCTGACGAAGCAAAAAAATCAGCAATTACATTATCAGAAAACTGGGGTGTACAAGCCAAGTTTGAAGAAAAGCGCATGAGAAAGGTCCAACACCATTTTGATGAGCTATGTGAAGATGAAAGACTTACTGACTCAGAACAATTTTTCAAAGTGCATGTGTTTTACAGGTGCCTTGATATAATAAGTGCACAGCTTTCAAATCAATTTCAAACTTGAAGGCAGTCCTGAAGCTCCATGGGCCTGGAGATAGGTGTGGGTAGAGCGGGGAGGCAGGAGGATGACTCCTTGGTGGCCCCAAAGGGCCAGGGCTGGCAGGATGTAGGGGGAGTAGAAACTGCAATTTAAAAAAAAAAAAAGCTTGAAGGCAGTTGTGATAGATTCAGCATAATCCAGCCAAGTACGCTGATTTCTGCAAGTGATGATGATCTGTATAAAGGAGCTGAAAAACTGGCCCATCATTTCAACAAAGACATTTCTCCTGCTTTTCCTGGGCAGTTGCTTCCATTCAGATCTTGTTTGAAATCTGAACTCTCAAAACAAACATCAGTGAAAGAGTTGTCAAAAGTGTTAATTGTTGGCAATAGTGCATTAGCATCCAGCTTTCCAGAAGTCTGTACTATACTTGTGCTGTTTCTCATCATCCCAGTAACAGTAGCCTGTGCTGAATGAACTACTTAAGGAGTAGTATGGGACAAGAGAGACTTTGTGGATTGGGAATCTTATCTATTGAAAACGAACGAGTCAGAAAAATTAACCTACAGCAGATCATTGATGAGTTTGCAGAACTAAAGGTGTGCAAAAGGCGATTCAAATGAGTAGAAAATATTACTGTTATGTGTTGCAGTATACTGTGCCATGGTCCCAGATGCTACCATTTTGATAATTGTTATGAAGTATTGAACACCTGAATTGGCAATGGCATGTTTAATGTGTATAAATAAGTGTGTTATATTCCTTGATATTTGAGGGAGGGTGCAGGGTGCATAAACAGGTAATAAAAACAAACTGATGGGTGTGGGCACTGGGCCGAGGCAGGGGGTGCCATCGGGGGAGGCCCAAAATTACAACATGCACTGGGGCCCATCTTTCTCTTCCTCCGCCACTGGGTCTGGCAGACTTAGTACACTTGCAGAAAAAAATTGTTCTGGCCTCAGGTGATGGTGGGCATGGGGCGGACATGCAGACTGGCCCAGAACAATTTTTTTCTGCTTGTGTACCAGTCCACCAGGTCCATGCCAAGCTCCTTTCGCTTGTTGTTGATGGTCGATGGAAGGTCGGGCCTGGCAGACTTGGTACACTTGCAGAAAAAAATTGTTCTGGCCTCGGGTGATGGTGGGCATGGGGCAGATGTGCAGGCTGGCCCAGAACAATTTTTTTCTGCATGTATACCAGTCTGCCAGGTCCATGCCAAGCTCCTCTTGCTTGTTGTTGATGGTCGGTGGAGGGAACACCGCGCACCACGCTGGCAACCCGGATTCGGTAGCGGACTCGGGTTGCCTGGAGTCGGCAGGGGCGGGAGAGGATGGAGTGTCTGATGGACTGCTCTCCTCTCTTGGGGGGAAGATATGGGGTCACCCAGTGTCCCCTGATAGAGATCAGCGGTATTGCAGGATGACCAGCCTGTAACGTAGGGCGAGAGCGACGATGTCAGCAGGGTTGCCATGCACCATGACATCACTGCACGTCGTGCTTGGTGGCGAGAGGAACAAGGGAAGAATCCCCCTCTGGAGGACAATGGAGATGATGGAGACTCCTGCAGCATGGCCCACATCCCACTGCTGGCCCAGCTCTCCGTGATCTCCCCAGGCACCAACCCATAGGCTGCGCAGATCCCAGTCATGCCAGGAGCCTGAAGTCTGGCTTAGAGCAGTGCAGGTGGGGAGATCCAGTCGTGGGGGTTCAGGCAGGGAGTGAGAGGCCTTTGCCCAGTGAGTACCCTGGAAGGATGCCCTGTCCTCCGGGGTGCATAAAGAGTCTAAAAAAAATCAATCAACATCAGTTTTATTTAATTGTAACAGTGTTTGCAAGAATCAAGAATCAATCATTAATTTTATTTAATTGTAACAGCGCTTGCAAGAATCAATCATCAATTTTATTTAATTGTAACAGTGCTTGCAAGAATCAATCAACATCAATATGTCTCAGCCGAATGCCAAGCGTCCGCGTCTGTCTCGCAAGGAGGCCAAACAGCTACATCGTAACTACACTGTGCGTGCCATTGATCGGGTCACTCTGTATCCTGGTGATCTGTATGAGGATGGGGGCCAGCTATTCTGCAAGTTCTGCTGTCAAGCTGTGGACTATCTTTGCAAGCATACAGTCGACTTGCACATGAGAACACAAAAACATGTGAATCTGAAAGCTGCAGCAATGAAGAGAAAACAAGACAGTGTGTATACAGTATTTATATACAAGTGTCACATTTATCTCTGTGCGTGTGGGAGTGTGGATGAGGGTGTGTGTGTGGGTGTGTGAAGGTGTGTGTGTGTGGTGAGGGTGTGTGTGTGTGTGTGTGTGTGGGTGGGTGTGGGTGGGTGTTGTGGTGTGAGGTGGGGAGTGTGTGGGGTGAGGGTGTGTGTGTGGGTGTTGGTGTGAGGGTGAGGAGGGTGGGTGGATGGGTGAGGGTGTGTGGTGGGGGATGGTCTATCACTTTTAGATTACTCTTTTTTTTTTTTTTCACTTTACAGGCAGTACCATACAATGACAGCAGTCACTGGCATCTTGTTTAGGAAGAGCAACATCAGCCGCTGAGGATCATAAAGAATTTGCCCTGGACTTCGTAAGATGCCTGACACATGCAGACATTCCTCTAGAAAAAGCTCCAGCCTTCGAACAGTTCCTCTGTAAATACACAAAACATGGCGGAAGTCTTCCTGGATCTGCACAGTTACGCACTACATACCTTCAGGAGCGTTGCCCCAAGCATGAAGACTATGTAAGAAAGCTGGTTGAAGACACTAACCTCTACTTAATATTGGACGAAACTACAGATGCCTGTGGACGTAGCATTTTTGGAGTTCTGGCACAGCCTCTGACGAGGGTCAATGAACAGCCGGTGTTGATAGGACTTCAGTTTTTGGATCGTGTGAATCACACCACTGTCTCCCAAGCTGTGCTTTGTATTTTAAATGAGAATGGCATTAATTTTAACAAGGTGTTCTCAATTGCCACAGACAGGGCCAGCTCTATGCAGAAAGCATTTAAAACTATTCTTTCCGGCACATTCCCTAACGCTGTGCATGCAACTTGCATTGCACATTTGCTAAATTTGGTTCTGGAACTCTGGTCCACAGCATTGGAAGACCTTAATAATGTAGTCAGCTTGATCAAAAAGGTTTTCTGTCAGAGCCCCATGCAACGCCATCAATATTTAGAATTTCTAGAGGCAAAGGATGGCATTGTTCCAAAGATGCCTGTATATTCTGTGTTGACCCGCTGGTGCTCCTGGGTAAAGGCAGTCAATTATCTGGCTGACTATCTGCCTCTCATGGCAGAATTCATAAAAAATACTTCATCAGATGCAGCTTCATTTAAAAAACTTAAAATGCTATTGTCAAGTAGACTTGATGTGCTTGTAGTACAAGCCACATTTGTGTCGGAACACTCCAGTGAGCTTGTGCAACTCATAGAAGAGCTGCAGGCAACTATGGTACCCCAAGGGCACAACATTTTTTCTCAACTGAATCACCTCCACTTATTTCTGGATTTCTGTGCCACAGCTGGCAGACGAATACAGGACTAAGACTGTGGAAAAACTCTCAGTGTGCCAAGAGGGTGAGAGAGCTGCTTGTGTCTATCTCTTCCAGCAAGTGATATTGGAGAGCAGCCAAAAACTGGACAGTGTCATCAAAGGACACCCATCAATGCATGTTTTTCAGGCAGACCGTGTCTTTGATCCGTTACAACTTCCTATGCTGGACAAACAAAAAGACAGCTATATCACTGGCATACCGGGGCTTGCAGACATTTCGCCCTTTGAGAGGCATGCTTATACTAATGCTGCCAAGTCAGTCTCACCAGACTTTGAAATTGCAGCTTGGTGGGAGTCTCAGTCACCATCACTGAGCAAACTGGCAGCCTTGGCAAAACGCTACATTTGGATGCCTGTCAGCACTGCCAACATAGAAAGAAAATTTTCTGTTTACACAGACCTTCTGAAGGACAATAGAAGAACTCTAAAAGAAAATAATGTAAAATTGATGTTAGTGCTAAAATACAACAAACATTTTTAAATATTGCTGAATATTATGCTTGAAGTATTTCAGTTGGTTGGCAAACCATGCAGAAAGCCTGGTTTCTGAAGGAGGTTAAGAGAGCAGCCCAGATTCACGCAGTATACTAGTGGAGATTGTGGGAATCCAATCCATGTCTGCCAGATATACCACACTCTGTGCTGTGCAGACAGCCCAATATGCACTTTTCTGTAACTGCTTTCTGCTGGTTCAAGATAGGGGGGGCCTCAGTGACAGCGAAAAAGTGGGGAACAAATGATGTAACTTTTTGTGCGTGTGTAAATGTGTTCATTTCTTATGTGTTTGGCTGGGGCTATGCATTTGGGATGGAGCTTCTAATTTTTTTATAGTTTTTTTATTTTTTAATAGTTTTATGGTGGGTGGATGTGAGCGAGGAACAGAGCTGAGTATATATTGTCTGGAATGGGGGTTGGGAAGTGAGTGGAAATAGTACGTCACTAACAAAGGTCCTTCAAGACTATTAGTGCAGTAATTGTGTAAAATGTATTGTTTGCAAAGAATAAAGTGTGTGTACTTTTAAAATAATGTGTGGCTTTTTGTATATCAAAAACTGAACTACTGACTAACATAAATGGCACCACGCATGCTCCGCAACTTTCCGCAATTTTGACCCCAAAAGTTCCGCAAGTTTGTCCACATTTCTCCGCAATTTTCCAGTGCCCCATAAGCTAATGTTAGATGGGAATTTACTAAAACATTTTGGAAACCTGTTTTTGTAAAATAGGTTCCCTCTTTTGGGGGGGGGGTATGTGACAGGGTTGAATGAGGCCCCTGCCTCATTTGTTATGCAGAAAGAGTTTAAACACAAGGGTCTGTTCTATCCTCTCCTTTTCTGTCTTGTCTATCTGGTTGTGCAACCAAATGTTCCTTTGAGACCTAGGAACTGATCACTCCAATGGTTTCGCAGTTCTCCGCCTCACGCTATCTCTCTGCCTTCACTTGCTATTTCTGTCTTTTCTTCTCCCTTGCATATCTGCGGGTATAAAAATATATGTGAATCTTTATGTGGAAATGTCACTGATACTGGGATCCCTTTGTTTAAAACTGTATATAGTTATACTGTTGAAATGATTGCAAAAGGCTATTTAGAACTCAAGGGGTTAACCTGAGAGGCAGTTTTTAAGCCCTTTGCAGAGTTGTCAACAAGAGGTCAGTTCTGGGACACCATGTACTGTTTTGCTGCACCTGCAAGGAATGAAACTGACAAGAACATTCCGTGAACATAGAAGAACATTCCGTGAGAAGCAAGATGTTAATGAGGCAAAGACTCATTATAAAAAGAGCAGCAGTGCTTTTGCTACAGAGACAAGGAGAGTGAGAGACTGAAACTTGGAATTGAGATACCTTCAGAAGAAGGACTTTGTTTTCTTTGTTGTACTGAACACATTTTTATTTCTATTTTGCTGTTATTGAGAAAAAAAAATGCTATTTGCAAATTTTGAAACTGCTCCTGGTTTTCCTATGCTTCCTGACCTGTGCCTCGATGGGCTTGTGGTATTCAGATACAGCACACAGATGGACCTTGACTGTGGAATATTGAAGGTCAGCATCAGGAAGGTCCAGCAGATACTCCAGAACTTTGTCAGGTGGGCACCCAAAGGGGTCTATGTGGGTTTTGGGGAACCAGATGGAAATCTTTTCCATTTGGCTTTGTCAGTTTTCCTAGTGGAAGGCTTACATACAGCCAAAAGTATTTCAGAGCCCCTCTGAGATACGTTGTACCTGTTCACTTCAGTTTCTTGAGGAGCCAGGCCTAAAGATGAAGAGAGCACAGGCTGGCATGGACCAGGTAACCCTGAGTCAGTAAGTCCATAATGAGTGGAAGAATCCTCGGTTTGCTGACTGATAGTCTGTTTAACAGAGGGAACCATATCTGTTGAGGCTAGCAGGGGGTGACTGGAATCATCCTGCTCCTTTGCACCTCTAGTTTGAGCAACACTGTCTGCACTAGGGGTAGTGGTGGGAATGCTTACAGAAATAGATTCTGCTACTGCAGTCTGAATGCATCTTGACAAAAACACCATGTCCTGGTTCCTGGAGCAGAATCAAGGCAGTCTGGCGTTAAGTGGGGAAGCAAAATGGTTCACATCTGGGGCATCCCTCTCATCAAGCAGCGCTCTCATAACGTCCAGAGCTAGTGAGCACTCATGAGGCTCGGCCTCTGTTCAGCTGAGTTCATCTGCCAGAGTGTTTTGGATGCATGGTAGATAAACGGCTAGGAGCAGGACCCCCTGCTCCATGCACCATTCCCGATCTCTTATTGCCTCACTGTAGAGAGGGTAAGAGTGTTCCCCCCTTGTTTGTTGATGTAGTACATCACAGACTTCTTGTCTGTCTGGAGGAGGGCTGTTTTGTGGCTGACAAACTCTACTAGGGCTTGTAGGCTGTAGAAAAGAACTTGCCAGGTCCCAGACACCTTGCGTTCGGAGGCCCTAATAGTGGGGCCCTCCACCCCATAAGGGAGGCATCCGCGGTAAATGTCACCTGAGGCTCCTTTTGGAAGAAGGGGAGCCCTGGAGGAGATTGTCCTACACTGACCACCATGGTAGTGACCAAATCAGGGGTTTGGTCACCTGAATGCAATAAGTAAGTATATGATGGTTGTGACCACTGTGCACTGAGCATCCACTGAGTTGTTCTCATGTGCAGCCATGCCAGGGACAGTGTGAATGCTGAGGAGACCATCAGGCCTAGCATGCATTACATGAAGTAGGCTTGTACATTTTTGTGTTCCATAATGTAGCATGCCATCTGCAGGACTGACTGTATTCTGCTCTCTGGTAGAAAGGCACAAGCCCTCGTAGCATCCAGAAGAGCTCTTATGAACAGCAGTTGCTGTGAGGGTAGGAGCTGAGACTTTTCTAGATTCAGCAGAATCCCCATAAGAGGTGAGGAATTGAGAGACTGTGGACACAGCCTGTTCTGTCTCTGCCTGGATGGGCTAGCTATCAATCAGTCATCCAGGGAAGGATAAATCTGGAGTCCCATCTTTCTCAGGTGCACTGCGAGTATTGCAGAGCACTTTGTAAAGACTTGAGGAGCTGAGGGCAGCCCAAAAGGAAGGAATCTGAACTGGTAATGCTGCCACAGCACAACAAATTAGAGGTATCTGTGGTGGCTGGGGTGCACCAGTACGTTCTGGTATGCAACCTGTATATCCAGGGAAACTAACCTATCCTGAGGTTTCAGGAAGGGAAGCAGAGATCCCACAGACACCATTCTGAATTTTTCTTTCTCCATAAATTTGTTCAGATTTTTTAGGTTGAGAATGGGCACATGCGCCCCATTTCTTTTGTACTAGGAAGTAGTGGGAGTAAAAGTTTGCATTTCAGTCTGACTCTGGTACTATTTCCACTTGCACTGTTGCTCAGAAGGCCCACAATCTCCTTCACCAGAAGCTCAGACATATGAGCTGATAAGAGGGGTTGCTCTATGGGCATACAATTTGGCGGGATTTCTTTGAAGTCCAGGGAGTGTCCTTCCTGGATGTTCCTAAGAACCCATTTGACCACTGTGATGGACTCCAACTAATGGTAAAAAAGGATCAGGCACCCTCCCACTGGAGAGGAGAGGTCTGCCTTGGGCAGCTGAGTCAGGACTGGGACTGGAGTTTTAGAAGGTGGCACTAGATGCTTTTGGTGCCTGTGCCTTCAGCTGGGACTTCTTCTGAAACTGGGGAGGCTAAGATTTGTTTTGGACTTGCCTACCTTTCTCGAGAAAGGACTGCTTGTTTGGAAAGTAAAGACATCCCTTTCCCCTCTAAGGGTTAGCAGGGGCTGGCCTGGACGTCTTAAGGGTTGTCCTAGTTTTCTGTGTTGCCTCAAGAGACCTCTCTACCTACTGTCCAAACATGAAGGTCCCATCAAAGGGAACATTTGTAACCTGTTGCTAAACATCTTGAAAAAAACAGCAGTTTGAAGCCAGGAATGCCTTCTGATGCAGAAGTCTGTAGCAACATAGCGGAAGGCAATGTCAAAAGCATCTATAATCGCTTTGAACTGATTGTTGGACTCATTTCCATGTGCGGCAGTCATCAGGATTTTTTGCTTAGTTTCATATTTTGGCAGGACTTAAGGGAGTTCTAGTGTGTATACTCATATTTAGAAAAGTGCCCTTGGCCGCCAACAATCCACATATTAAGGGTAGTTGCTGTGAAAGCCCTGTTGCCCATGGGTCTTTAGAAGTGGCCAAGGATGACCAGGACAACTGAGCAGCAGAAAGAGACAGAGATTGGGGGAAGGGGAGGGGAAGAGAGAATCCTGACTTCTTGGTGAAAAACAAATGTGTCAGAAGAGCTGGCTTGCTCTCAGCCTCGACTAACGCATGTCTGACTCCCACTGAGGTAGCTGACCTCTAATAGAGAGCATGGCATCTGAGTCAAGGACCAGCAAAAGAGTGAGTTGCAAGGAAAGGAGAATTTCTCTAAACTGAGAAACATGAGATGGGAGTATGAGCCCTAGGAAAAACACAACCAACCCTAGCCATTCATCTGAGGAAACAAGGACTATAAAGGGTAAGGATTTATAGTCCTATATGACCAAAGTGTAATATGGGAAAGCAAGCCTCCGATTTCGAAGGTCTGGAAGGCTAACCCAGGGCTCAATAGTGCTCTAAAGGTTTAGTTCCTTAAATTCAAGAAAAGAACCTTCAAGAGAGAAGTTACTCCTAAGGGGCGAGTGACCGAGAAGAAAAAATACTCACCATAGTAATCTTGTTTCTTCCAAGGTATCCTTCAATATGCTTAACTAATGCAGTTAGCCTCCTGTGTTTAACTGCCCCGGAGAGAAATGGAATGTATGCGATGACGGAACTCTCATTGGCTCGTGTCAATTTCTAACAGCTCCCCCTAGTAACTGCTACACTCTAAGGTGCTCAGATCTATTAAGGAGCCTGACCTGGGAGTGGCCAGCAGATGAGCTGTGAACAACCTTTCAGCACAGCTCCTCAGACAGATGCAGATTAGTTAAAAAAAATATATATTTTATTCAACACAAATTCTAAGCTAATAGTACTAAATAAAAGAACAGCCCAAAAGCTATCGATTGGTGCTAACATTGTAGTGGTGGGCAAACACAATCAGAAGAGATGGTCTGGACCAGCCCAGTGGTGCTGAGGGTTAAGGCGCTGGACACCACACCACGCGCCATGCCGGCCACCCAGGTTTGGTGACATACTCAGGTGGCTGGGAGTCGGCAGGGGAGGAAGAGGATGGAGCATCCAGAGGACAGCTCTCCTCTCCCTGATGAGGGATCTAGGATTGCTCATTGTCCTGGCGGCCCCCGATGGAGTTGGGGCATTGCAGGCCACTAAGCCAATGTAAGGGAGGAGTGCGGCAAGCCAGCAGAGCAGCTGTCTTGGTGTCATTGCACGCCAGACTCTTAGGGGAGAAAAAGAAAAAAACCCTGCCTGCTGGGTGAGGTGATCAACCCAGGGGACTGATGTCCACACGCCCATTGCTGGCCACAACTCCGACTCTACCCCCTGGGGATCCTTGGCCTTCTCCTCTGGGGTCAGGAGGAAGTGGGGATCCTGATACCAATGTGACCGTCGGAGGAGTTGTTCAGGCGGTGGTTAGGGGCAGCAGTCGAGTGAGCATAGCCTGAGAGATGCCCCGGGATGGCAGGTGAGAAATAGAGTTGGAAAAAAAAAAAAGAGACGGTCCGAGTGAATAAAGTGGAAGTAAATGTGGAAAGAGCCTGACTAAAAGAGCCTAAGGCGGGTGGCAGCAAGGACTTCCAACCTGGTAAGGGAGATCAAGAAGGAATGCAGCCAACCAACGCTGCTTTACTAAGAGCCATACAAAGTTTGGACTGCAGAATCGAGCACTACAGCGCTGAATCAAAACAGGTCCATATCAAGGTTGGAGCTTTGGCCAACAAAACAAAAGGGGTGGTAAAAAATGCAGACAAGGCCTTCACGGTTGCCTCAGGAATAACAAAGGAGAATGGCCTATTGCGGAGGCGCCTGGAAAATATAGAAAATACAGTTCGCTCTACTCACATTCGCATATTTGGCCTCCTGGAGCAGATAGAAGGAGAAAACCCCAGAAGGAATGGCTCAAAGAACTTTTGTAGCCGGAAACAAACTGAAATCCTTATGGTGTACCAGATCGCACCACGTGGCAGTCGCCCCCGAGCAGCAGCTGGGGACCCTGTACCATGCACAGTCATGCTGGAGCTGCAAACACCTACAGAGTGAGACCTCATACTACAGCAAGCTAAAAACTTAAGCCTGCTCAACTGGCAAGAAAACAGGGTACAACTATTTCCAGACTTAAGTTATGCCTCGAGGATGTGGTGAAAGACTTTCAATAGGGTTCGGGCACGTCTCCGGACCTTAGGGGTGCACCTTGTTCTTCTGATGCCAGCCAGTTTGCGGATCGTCTATGGAGGCAAGAAGTACCAGTTTTCTGATGTGTCAGAAGTGTCTAAGCTCCTTGAAAAGATTGAAAGATAATTTATTACCCAGGGGGACTTTTCTGAATCTGATGGGGATCAAAATGTTTGAACTCATGAAAGTCAAAGTGGATGTTGTAGTTTGAAGGGTATTGGAGAATGAAGGGATTAGGTGGGGGACAGTTTGGGAGTGAGAGGGCATGTTCAATTGCTTGGATTCAGGAATACCCCAGGTCGTGCACACTGGTTTAAATAAAACTAGTGACTATTGTCTGTTTCAGGACCACTACAAGATGGTGCACAAAGCAATATCTTTCCTCTGTCTTCACTCCCGGCGTATCCCGTTCCTGCTACATACCCAATGTTTGACTTTGAGGTGGACCTGTTGTTTGCCTAATACAAGTTAACCTGCTTGCTCAAAAAGTCTGATTATGGGGTCACTGTCTTTTTCTGTCTTTTCTGAGAACTGTACATTAAAATATCAAGCACTAAGTATGGTTGACTATGTAGTTATAACTGTTAAATTATTGACATTTACTGCATTCTGTTTGAATCTATGCAGGAGGGTCACAAGATGTAATTTGTAATACTGATGCTATGAGGGTGGAGTGATTAACCCTTAAATCAGGTGCCCATTATGATTTGAACATTCCTGCTATCCCAGCTCATGGCTGCAATGGCCAGTGTTGGAGTACTTTAATTTAAGGGTCATTGCTGTAGGTACTGGTGTACCAACATGTTTACTGCAGTTTAAGGTTTGGGATAATATGCAACACTCTACGTGAGGTAACACAGAACGGGGTGCTTACACATTGTGTCACTGTAAAAATGCTGTAACTGCCCTTTGGGTGAATGTATAATCAGTATATGCCTGCCTGTTGGAAATAAAATGCGTACTATTGCATAAATCAATAAAATATAAGTTTTTTTAAAAAAAAGGAGCCTGACAGAGTGAAAGCACCCTAACTAGCTATATTATCTATCAGCCTATAACAGTTAAATAACAATAAACCCCCCCCCACACACACACACACCATCACACACAATTTGTGACCCCTATAAGAAGGGGTCAAGAAGAGGGTCAGAACAAACTGGTTTACAAAATTCTTTAACCATAACAGTGGTTTAAACACCAAATAGAATGACCAGCAGGGGATGCAGGATAGGGAACCCCTGTTTTCTGGTTCTGGAAGGGGAGGCAGGGTGGGAGCTTTAAGCATATTGAAGGATACCTCGGAAGAAACAAGATTACTATGGTGAGCAATTTTTTCTTCTAACCCCAGAAATCCTTCAATATGCTTAACTAATGCAAACTACCAAGCAGTACCTTTGGAGGCAGGGTACAGAACCCATGTTGGAAACAGATTCTGTAGGACTGCTGTGCCAAACCTGGCATCATTCCTGGACTAAAGGTCCAGGCTATAGTGCTTAGAAAATGCGCGAACTGTCTTTCAGGTAGCTGCCCTACAGATATTCAGTAGGGGGATATTCCTTGCTGCAGCAAATGATGCAGCCATGCCCCAAGTAGAGTGTGCCCTAAGGCCCACAGGAGGTTGTTTTCCAACCTTACTGTAACAGAACTGTATGCAGGCCACTATTCAGCATGCAGTAGTTCTCTTTGAAGCTGGCCTACCCTTGCCCATCTCACCATACAGTAGGTGAGGAACAGTTGGGTATGCTTCGGCCTATAACCCTTAGTCCTGTCTAGGTAATGGCTAAGTGCCCTTTTTACATTTAGGCTGTGCAATTTTTGCTCACCTGAGCTTGACTTGTCTGTAAAGAAGTGTGGCAGTGTAATGGACTGGTTCAGGTGAAAATCCGGCACCACTTTGGAAAGAAACTTCCTATTGGTTCAGAGCATCACCTTGTCCTTGTGGAAGGAGATGTAGTTTGAATCTGTACACAGGGCCTGTAACTCACTAACTTGTCTTGCTGAAGTAATGGCAACCAAAAAGACCACCTTCCAGGTCACATACTTCAGGTCCGCATTTGCCATAGGCTCAAACGGAGGCTCCATGAGCCTGGCAATACAAATGTTTAAAGGAAAACTGTCAAAATCATAGCGACCCCCACCCCCAAAGGCTTATCCCCGATTAAGCTTTTCACAAAGAAAAGCTTTAATTTTATCAGCTGGTACTTACTTTATTTTAATTCTGAAAAGTTTGGGAGTCAGTAAGATGGTGGATCATGCGCAGCTCCATTTAATGAGAATCTGTGGCGCCACACCGCTCATCGCAATACAAATATATTGTAGTGAGTGGTGCGGCGCCACAGCACGTGCTGTCTGGCATGAATGTTGAGAGCATAGTGCTTTATGAAGGTGTGCACTGAACTCCAAGTAGCCACTCTGCAGCTGTCTGCAATGGGTATGTTGCAAATCTCTGCCAGGGAAGCCACAACTGCTCTAGTAGAGTCGCTGTAAACCCAGCCTTCCAGCTTGACCTGCACCATCGAGTAGCAGTGTTGGAGACAGGCTACTAGCCATGTGGAAATGCACCGGATGGAGACAGGCTGATCCAGCCGGGTCGCACTGAAGGACACGAAGAGCTGTTTAGATTGACAGATCTCTTTAGTTTTATCAATGTAGAACCTCAATGCTCTTTTCACATCCAGAGAGTGAAATGTGCGTTCCCCTTCATTCTGGAAGTTGGTGAAGTAAGTCGGAGGCACCGAAGGTTGGTTAAGATGGAATTCCAAAACCACCTCTGGAAGAAACTTAGGGTGGGTGAAAGGACCACCTTATCCTTGTGAAACACCGTGTATGGAGGGTCTGTGACCAATGCATGAATCTCAGAGACCCTATGAGTGGACATAATGGCCATCAGTAAGGCAATCTTCCAGGTCAGAAACTTCAAATCACGAGTGGCTAGAGGTTCAGACAGCTTGTGAATGAGCCTGTCTGGCATGAGGTTAACATCCCATGCAGCCATCAGTCTCCTGACTGGTGGCCTGTTGCGAAGGATTCCTTTAAGGAATCTTTTGGCCAGAGGAAGCTGAGCCAGCATTAGGTTATGCACTGGCTCATGGTAGGTGGAAATCGTGCAGAGGTGTACCTTTACTGTGGAATACTGCAGCCCTGCATTTGACAGGTCTTGAAGGTACTCCCAACATCTTGCTTGGTGGGCAAGACAAAGGATCCAGGCGGGACTTCGCGCACCAAATCGAGAAACACTTCCACTTTGCTGTGAAAGTCTTTCTAGTGGAAGGTTTATGGGCCACTAACAGAATTTGCAAGATCCACTGGGAAATCTTGAATCTACTCACTTCTATCTCTTCAGGAGCCAGGCATGGAGATGGAGTGAGCGCAGGTTGGGATGGACCAGGGATCCCTGTGTCAGAAGGTCCATTCACAGAGCAGTTGATTCGGAGGAACCTCTGATAATCTGTTGATCAGCCAGAACCATATCTGCCAAGACCAGTATGGGGCGATTAGCATCATCCTGCCCCCTTGTGCTTCCAATTTGAGAAGCACCCTCTGAACCAACGGAAGAGGAGGAAATGTGTACAGAAAGAGTCCTGTCCACTGCAGTCTGAATGCATCCTGACAGAAAACACCAGGTTCTGGATTTCTGGATTAGAATAGTGGCCATTTTCATTGAGTGCAGATACAAAAAAGGTCCAGGTCTGCAGTGCCCCACTCATCGAATAGTGATTGCACAACGTCTTCCACGAGCGACTGTTCATTGGGATCCACCTCCGTTCTGCTGAGGTGGTCCTCTAGGTCATTCTGGACTCCTGGGAGGTAAACTGCCTGGATGGATACCTCGTTCTTGAGACACCATTTCCACACCCTCATCACCTCCCTGCACAGGGGGTAGGATTGCACTCTGCCCTGCTTGTTAATGTAGTACATCACTGCCTTGTTGTCTTTCTGAAGTAGAATTACTTTCTGACAGAGGGAACCCCTCAGGGCTCGGACAGTGTACAGGACTGCCCTCATCTCCAGAATATTTATGTGAAGGTGAGACTCATCCTTGTTCCAAGCTCACTGAGTGTAGAGGTTCTGACAGTGACCCCCCAACCTGCCAGAGAAGCATCTGTGGTGACAGTGATCTGCAGTTCTGGCGGACCAAAAGGAAGACCCTGTTGCAGGTTGATTTCCTGTGTCCACTACAGAAGAGACTGTGCCAGAGGCTGTGTCACCCTTATGTGAAAGGACTGCAGATGTGTGGTGGGAGACCACTGCACACTAAGCGTCTATTGAGAGGTCCTCATGTGCAATTGTGCCAGAGGTACCATGAAGACAGACAATGCCATAAGGCCCAACATCCACTGCATTGCAATGTCTCAAAACAACGTGTTCTCACTGATGAAGTGAGCGATCTGAAGAATAGAGTCCTTTCTGTCCTCTGGGAGGAAGGCTCTCGCCTGGGTGGTATCCAGTAGAGCTCCTATGAAGAGGAACTGCTGGGAAGGCTGAAGTTGACACTTCTCTAGGTTCAAGAGTACTCTCATGGACATAAAGAACTGGGAGGCTTTGGCCACAGCCTTCCTTGTCACTTCTTCGGAGGGACTTGCTAGGAGTCAATCATCCAGATAGGGGAAGACTTGAATACCTAGCTTTCTGAGGTGCGCAGCAAGCACTGTGAAGCACTTTGTGAAGACTTGAGGCACCGAGGACAGCCCAAAGGGCAATAATCGAAACTGGTAGTGCTGTCCCAGAACCACAAAGTGGAGATGTGTGGTGATTTGGGTGCACGGGAACATGCTGGTAAGTGTCCTGCATGTCAAGGGTTGCAAGCCAATCGAACTGATGAATCAATGGAAGTAGCGTTCCCTGGGAGACCATCTTGAATTTCTCCCTGAAAAGATACTTGTTTAACTTTCTGAGGTAGAGAATCGGGCACATCCCGCCTGTTTTCTTTGGAACCAGAAAGTAATGGGAGTACAAATACAGGTTAATCACCTGTAACAGTGGTATATGTTGTTCATCCACATGTCTTGGCAGTTGCCTTTCCCTTTAAGATTAGACGTAAGTCTTTAAGCTGGCTCCTCCCACCCACCCGGGTGGTATATCCCTCAGCTCCATCCCTTGATGCCAGATCTTGCCCACTGGAAGCAGTGGTTGTGCGTCAAAGCCAGGGAGGTCAGGTGGGTCCATGTGGATGAACAACATATATCACTCCTAGAAATGAAAACTATGTACCTAATTCTTGATTTTCTTGGACAAAGTCTCTGCCCCTTATTCACACTAATGGGACTACACTGGAGGTGCTAGGACCAAGCGGGAGCCAAAAATCTTCAGGAGGGCCAGCACCGGGGTAGGACCGCGCATGTGCGGTGCCATCAGATCAGCTCATGCCATATAGGCTACCTCAGCATCGCACTCCAACCGCCTCAGTACCTTTTTTATCAAGGAGATGCAATGTAAACTAACATAGAAACAAAACTATGTCTAACATAAGATGGTCCTAATGACCCATATAAGAAGGGTCAATACAACAGAATCTTCATGGCCCAGCCATCGAGGGAGTGAAGACCAGAACAGGATACGTGAGCTCGGGGGATGAGGGTGGACGTGTCAATGAGTGGTGGAGACTTCATCCAAGAAGATCAAGAATTACGGTAGCTACGTAATTTTCATATCTTCCTGGACATAAAGTCTCCACCACTCATTCACACTAATGGGAGAGTACTGAGCTAAAATAATCCCAAGAAGGGTGGCAGGAGAGAGAGGAGCTCACTCAGGACAGAAGTCCATTAAGGATTGTCCTGCCAAAGGATGGATGCTGTCTGGCATGGACATCCAAAGTGTAGTACTTCACGAAGGTGTGCACAGAGCAGCAAGTAGCTGCATTGCAGATGTCTGCAGTGGGCACATTCCTTATTTCTGCCACAGATTCTGTGACTGCTCTTTTAGAATGGGTGCATACCCTGCCTTCTAGCTTGACCTGCGCCATGGAATAGCAATGGCGGAGACATGCTACCAGCCATGCCAAATACATCTGATGGCAACACGCTGACCCAGCCGGGCGATGCTGTACGAGGCAAAGAGTTGCTTTGACTTGCAGATCTTTTTAGTTCTGTTGATGTAGAACTGCAGCACTCTTTTTAACATCCATCGAATATAGGGTACGCTCTCCTTCATTCTGGAAGCTTGCACAGTAGGTCGGGAGGACCAAGGGCTGGTTCAGATGGAACTCCAAGACTACTTTGGAAAGAAATTTAGGGTGAGTTCTGAAAACCACCTTGTCCTTGTGAAATACTGTGTAAGGAGGGTCTGTGACCAAGGCATGTATTTCAGACACTTTGCAAGCGGAGGTAATGGCCACAAGGAAGGTGGCCTACCAGGTTAGAAACTTTAACTTGCAGGTTGCTACAGGCTCAAAAGGTTTATGAGTGAGCATATCTAGCACAAGGTTGGCATTCCAAGCAGCTTCTGGTCTCCTGACTGGTGGCCTAGTGTGGAGGATACCCTTAAGGAACCTCTTAACCAAGGGTAACTGAGCCAGTGACATACTGTAGTGTGGACAGGCTCGTGGTAAGCTGAGATCGTGCAGAAATGAACCTTTGCCATTGAGTATTGTAGCCCTGTATTTGACAGGTCTAGCAGATATCCTAGGACTTTGTTTGGTGGGCAAGAAAAGGGGTCCAGAAAGGACTTTGCACACCAGTTGGAGAATCGTTTCCACTTCACCAGGTAAGTTTTCCTAGTGTATGGCTTGCACGCTGCTAGAAGAATGTCTGCGACTCTACGGGAGATGTCAAATCTACCCACTTCTATCTCCTCAGGAGCCAGGTGTGGAGATGAAGGGACCTCAGGTTGGGATGGACCACCAGGCCCTGGGTCAGTAGGTCTGTTTGAAGTGGTAGTTTTCTCGGTGGAATCTCTGATAATCTGCTGATTAACAGAAACCAAATCTGATGAGGCCAGTATGAGGTGATGAGGATCATTCTGCCCCCCGTGCCTCCAGCTTGAATAGCACCCTCTGAATTAAGGGAACAGGAGGAAATGTGTACAGAAAGTGCCTTGTCCACTGCAGTCTGAATGCATCTGGACAGAAAATGCCAGATTCTGGATTTCTGGAGCAGAATGGAGGCAGTTTTGCGTTGAGTGGGGCCGCAAAAAGGTCCAGGTTCAGTGTGCCCCACTCTTCGAAGAGCAATTGCACGTTTGCATTGAGAGACCACTCGTGTGGATCCACCTGTGTTCTGCTGAGGCAATCTGCTAGGTCATTCTGGACTCTGGACAGGTAGACTGCTTGGATCAGAGCTTCATGTTCCAGGCACCATTCCCACACTCTCATCGTTTCCCTAAACAGAGAGTAAGAGTGTGCTCCACCTTGCTTGTTGATGCAGTATATCACTGCTTCGTTGTCCATCTGAAGAAGAATTGTTTTGCGACAGAGGATGTCTCTGACAACGTACAGGACAGCTCTCATTTCCTGGACATTTCTGTGGAGTTAAGACTTGTCCTGATTCCACAGACCCTGGGTGTGGATATCCTGACAGTGAGCTCCCCAGCTAACTACAGATGCATCTGTGGTGATGGTGATCTGTGCCTCCAGAGGAGCAAAGGGAAAGCCTTGAAGCAATTTGTCTTCTTGAGTCCACCAGGTGAGTGACTGCTTTAGAGGTTCCCGCACCTTGATGTGAAAGGACTGTGGATGTCTGGTCAGGGACCACTGAGTACTGAGCATCCACTGAGTGGTTCTCATGTGAAGATGAGCCAAAGGCACTGTGAACACAGATGACACCATGAGACCCAGCATCCGCTGCATCGAGAGAGCTTGAATTGAGTCATTCACTTTGATGAAGTGAGCCATCTGGAGGATATCGTTTCTCCTGTCCTCTGGAAGGAAGACCCTTGCACTGGAGATGTCCAGGAGGGCCCCTACGAAGAGGAGTTGTAGGTAGGGCTGCAACTGTGATTTTTCCAGATTCAACAGGAGGCCTACGGATGTGAGGAACTTGGAAGCTGTGGTTACCGCTTCCTGTGTCCCTTGTCTGGGGGAGCTTGCTAGGAGCCAGTCATCCAGATATGGAAAAACTTAAATTCGAATTTCCTGAGATGTGCTGGGAGTACTGTAAAAACTTATGGTGCCGAAGACAGCACAAAGGGCAATACCCTGAATTGGTAGTGCTGACCCAGGGCCACAAATCGGAAATACTTGTGGTGGCTTGGGTGCACGGGAACATGTTGGTAGGCATCTTGCATGTCCAGGGAGGCCAGTCAATCATTTTGATGAATCAGAGGTAGAAGTGTACTGAGCAATATCATCTTGGATTTTTCCTTGAAGAGAAATTTGTTTAACTTCCTTAGGTCTAGAATACAGCGCATACCGCCTGTCTTCTCTGGAACTAGAAAGTAATGGGAGTTAAAACCTGTGCCCCATTGCTCCTTCAGAACTACTTCTACTGCCCTGTTGTTCAGAAGGCCTTGAATCTCAGAAGCAAGGAGGTCTGACTGAGTGACAGACAGTCTCGGCTGTCGTTTGGGTGGATGATCCGGAGGGGTATCTGAAAAATTCAGAGAGTAGCCCTTGCAAATTATCCTGAGAACCCATTTGTCCAATGTGACTGACTTCCATCGGTTTTAAAACTGAGTCAGATGCCCTCCTACTTCTGAAGAAGAGTCCCCCTTGGACAGCTGAGGTGGGACCTGTGCTGGAATTTCAGAGGGTAGCACTAGGGGCCTTCAGAGCCTGTGCCTTCTGCTGCATTTTCTTTTGCGATTGGGGGACTTGACTCTTGCTGAAGCCCCCTCTGCCTTTACCATGAAAGGACTGACGGTTATGAAACTGCTGGCGGTTTTCTGCCCCGCTGAGGGGCGGCAGGGGCCGGTCTAGCCATCTTAATGGCAGTCTTACTTTTTTGTGTGGCCTCCAGTACCTGCTCCACCTGTGGGCCAAACAGATAAACCCCATCAAATGGTAAATTCAAAACTCTTTGATGGGCATCATTTATAAACCCTGAAGTTTGTAACCATGAGTGGCATTGGGTACATACCCCAGCTGCCGCTGCCCTCAAGGCAGTGTCAAAGGCGTCCATAGCAGCCTTAAGTTGCTGATTACTGGACTCAGTACCTCTAGTAATGGTCTGGAGAAGCTCTGAACTAACGTCCGGCTCCAGAAGGGCTTCAACCGAGGTCTTTAGAGAATGCCAGAGGGTATACTTATATTGTGAGAAACAGCCCTGGTAGCTAGCAATATGCATTCCTAGGGTAGCAGGGGCAAACAGTCACTTCCCCAATGTGTCAGTCTTATGGGATTCTTTATTTGCTGGATGAGCCATAGACTCCTGAGGGAGAATGGCTTTGTCATTTTCTGCTAAGACCACTGTGGCATCTGCAAAGGCTTGAGAGGCCAGGATTGGTCGATCCTTGGGGGGTGTACTTCCTGTCTATGGATTTGTCCATGGAAGGAATAAGCGCCAGATTGTCCCACACAATCTGTGAGACAGTCTCGAAAGAGGGTTGTACCAGAGGAGTCGATTCCACAGGGATCTCCGGGACATGCAGATATTGAAGGCACAACAGCTTCCCTGGATCAACCTCTGGAGTCTGGAGAAAGAAGGTGGAATTCATATTCTTCAGAAGAAACTCTCAAATGGGGACGGAGAAAGAATCTCAGATTTAGAAGTGGGTAGCCATCTAGGAACAAGTGACCAAACAGTGTGGTTCATAATAAACACAGCCATAGAGTCAAGACATACAAAAGCAAGAGTATTGGACTTTAGGAGGGCTGACTTTGGGAAAATGAGAGAGTGCCTCAGAAAAGCACTAGCAAACAGGCAAGGAGGAGGGGTGGAGGAACAATGGGGAGTAGTCAAAACAGCCATCACAGAGGCAACAAGCCTTTGTGTGAGGCAAACCAACAAAACACACCGAAGGAAAAAAACACTATGGTACTCAAAAGAGGTTGCAGGGAAGGTTAAGGAGAAAATGATGGCATTCAGGAAATATAAGAAAACACAGAAGGAGCAGGACAGAGAACTTTATCAGTTAAAGCAGAAAGAGGCAGGGAAGGCAGTCAGAATAGCAAAGGCCCAAATGGAGGAAAGGATAGCCAACTCTGTTAAGAAGGGCACTAAGACCTTTTATTGGTACATTAGGGAGCAAAGAAAGACCAAGGGAGGATACTGAGGCTTAATAAAGGGGAGGGAATGTGGGCAGAGGGTGACAGTGAAAAAGCAGGGATACTGAACGAATATTTCTGCTCAGTATTCACAAAGGAAGAGGACGGAGAGGTACCTAAACCAAACAAGAGAAACACTCTGGATACGGGGGTCGATAATAGTCCATTCACAGAAGAAAGGGTTCTGAAAGAACTAGTAAAATTGAAGTTGAACAAAGCAATGGGGCCTGATGGGATTCGCCCAAGAATTCTAAAAGAACTAAGGGTAGAACTAGTGACACCACTGACTACTCTCTTTAACAAATCAAGGGAGGATGGGGTGGTACCTGAGGATTGGAGGAGGACAGATGTGATTCCTCTTCACAAAAGTGGGAGCAGGGCAGAGGCAGGAAACTACAGACCAGTTAGTTTGATCTCAGTGATAGGGAAAATGATGGAATCACTTCTGAAGGAAAGAATTGTTGAGTACCTAGAGGCCAGTGGGGGTACAGGACCCAAGGCAGCATGGTTTCACAGCAGGAAGGTCATGTCAGATGAATCTAATATATTTCTTTGACTGGGTGACAAAAGTAGTAGACTGGGGAGGGGCTGTGGACATGTACTACCTAGATTTTAGCAAAGCATTCGATACAGTTCCAAACAAGATTAATATACAAGTTAGCCAGCCTTGGAGTGGCTCCCAAGGCAGTAGCCTGAATAAAAAATTGGCTGGACAACAGGATGCAAAGGGTAGTAGTAAACGAAGTCCACAGTGAAGTAAGGAAGGTTAGAAGTGGGGTACCGCAGGGTTCAGTACTGGGACCGGTCCTTTTTTAATGTCTTTATAAGTGACATTGCAGAGGACCTGGAAGGAAAAGTATGTCTCCTTGCAGATAACACAAAGATCTGCAACAGGGTTGATCCACAAGATGGAGTAGAAAGGATGAGAAGGGACTTGGCAAGACTGGAAGAATGGTCAGATGTATGGCAGCTTAGATTCAATGCAAAGAAGTGCAAGGTAATACATCTGGGAAACAAAAACCCAGGGGAAGAGTACACACGGGGGGGGGTGTGAAATACTGACAACAAAAATGGAAAGGGACCTGGGGGTAATTATATCAGATGACCTAAAGGTGGGCAAGCAATGTGAGAAGGCAGTAAGGAAGGCTGGGGGATACTGGGATGCATAGGGAGATGCATCAACAGTAGAAAATGGGAAGTTGTTATCCCTCTGTACAGAGAGTTGGTGAGACCCCATCTGGAGTACTGTGTGCAGTTCTGGAGACCCCATCTTCGCAAAGACATAAACAGAGTGGAGGCTGTCCAGAGGAGGGCAACCAAAATGGTGCAGGGTCTGCACCAGAAAACATAGGAAGAGAGACTAAAGCAGCTTAATATGTATACCCTTGAGGAAAGAAGGGACAGGGGGGACATGATAGAAACTTTCAAGTATCTCAAGGGAATCAACGAAGTCCAAGAGGGTAGTATCTTTCAGAAAAAGAGATGTGCAAGAACAAAGGGGCACAATTTGAAGATGGGGTGGGCGGCTCAGAGGTAAGGTGAGGACGCATTTTTTCACGGAGAGGGTTGTGGATGCATGGAACAGCCTTCCGGGAGGAGGAGGAGGTGGAGTCAAGAACAGCGGGGGAATTCAAGAATGCATGGGACGGACATAAGGCAGTCCTAGTGTGGGGTAGGAGGAAGTAGGCTGCTAGTTAACTAGGATCTGCAGCTTATCCATCAGGTAGGAAAATGGGCAGACTAGGTGGGCCATGTGGTCCTTATCTGCTGTCAAATTCTATGTTTCTAAGACAGGCCCTCAACCAAAGGCTCTGCTGAATTAGAGGGCTTACTTCCCACTCCAAGAGATGAATCTTCACCGAAGTCTTCTCCTAATCGCAGATCAGGATCAGGCTCAATATCATCTCCTACTGGCCCAGAAGGGAATAGTATATAAAGGAAAGGGAGGAGAAAGAGGAGGAGGAGGAGGTACTCCCTGAATCAGAGTTGAGAATCCGGCACATGTGGTGGTGCCACACCCCCAAGACCGGAGTCGAAGGTGGCGCAGCAACTGGCACCGCGCGAGAGCCCAGAGAGACCCCAACCCAAAACTCAGGGCACCCAAGGATGAAGATCTGAAAACATGAGTAGGAGAAGGTAGTACCTGTACTGGCCCCTGGGCCACAGCCATGTGAGGGGGAAAAGCACAAGAGTGCGGCATCGACAGCACCGAAGAAGGTGCTGCATGACTAGGCTGACCAAACCACCTTGCCCACAGGTTCGAAGCCCCTAAGCCCAAAGGCCCTAGGGTCGACCCCGCAGGCTCTTAAAATCAGGACAACCGCCAAACCCACTGCTCCATAACAGTGGCCCAAGGATGAAACTGCCCACTGGAGGACCCCCACCAGGGGGCAGGGAGGGACTACGGAGTTGAGGATGCCGGCCACTGGGAACAGAGATCGAAGATGACTCTGACTGAGTCTGTCTCTTGTCCCCTGCTACCGATGATCACCGTGCAGACGTACCAGAGGGCGACCTCGAGCGGTATCGCTTCTTCTTCGATCGGTGGGATGAAGAAGAACTCGAGACCGAGTGGTGCTGGCTTCCAGACAAAGATCGAGAATGTGCCCGCTTCTTTCTGTGCTTTCGGTAGGACCGCCCTTCCTCCCGAGCACTGGACTGCCCATAGTCAGACCCTCCCTCCGTAGAGAGCAGTGGACCAGACCTAGCCCTGCTGAAAAAACAGCTTTCATGTGAAGTCTCCCTACCATCAGCGGCCCCATTCATGGTCGAGTCCATCGAAGACTGGCCGAAGAGGACTTCTCTGTTCTTTTGTTGAAGAAAAACACTTTTTTTTTTTTTTAAATTGAATAAATAACTAATACTAAAACTTAATCAAATACTGAACGACTAAGCTGCTGTCATACAGACGTGAAGATTTGACTCCCGGAGGCAAGCGACATCGTCACTGAAGTGCACTCGACAGTGGGGAAAAAAGGAACTGAGGCAATTGGAAGGTCGACACCGAGGTAGACTATATGGCATGATCTGGTCTTGTGGCATCACACATGCACGGTTCTACCATGACGCCGGCCCTCCTGAAGATTTTTGGCTCCCTCTCGGTTCTAGCACCTCCAGCGTAGTCCCAATGGTGTGAATGAGCGGTGGAGACTTTATGTCCAGGAAGATCTACAGTTACAGGTGAGTAACCTGTGTTTCTAGGGATGTGGATATGTTGTTCTATCCACAAATCTTGGCAGACTACTAGCAGTTCTCTGGGAGGAGGGAGGCAAGACGCACACCCCCTACTTAGGAAACAGAGCTCAGAGAACTGAGGCCACAAAACCAGCATCCCGGCATGACTCTAGGTCGATGTGGTAGTGGGAAATGAAAGTGTTTGCTGACTTCCAAGTAGCAGTCCTGCAGATTTCCTGGATAGGGACGTCCCTAGAAGCAGCCACCGTTGCAGCAGTGTGGAGGGTGGAATGAGCCCTTAGCCCTCCGGGAGGCTCCCTACCCGCCAACCTATAGCACAGATCAATGCAGGATGTAATCCATCTGCCAGTCATCTGCTTCACTGCAGGTCTGCCAGGTGCGGCTACAACGTAGGTGACAAACAGCTGGTGAACCTCTCCTCGGATTCCAGCTGTGCGCTCCTTATAGTAAGCAAATGCTTACCTCAGGTCCAAAGTATGGAACCTGTATTCAGCATCAGAGGTGTGATTGGGTAGAACACCAGTAGAATCATCACCTGGTTCAGGTGGAACTCTAACACAACCTTCGGAAGGAACTTCGGGTTGGGACGCAGGACAACTTTGTCCCTATGGAAGACCAGATAAGAAAACTCAACTGAGAGCACCTGAAGTTCCCTAATCCTTCTGGCTGACATGATAGCCACCAAGACAAATGTGACATCTCACACTTGTGCATCAGTTCAAATGGCCTGCACATGAACTTTGCCAGTACCAGCAGGATATCTCACGGTGGTGGTGGTTCACGTACTGGAGGGGATATGTTATCGAGGTCTTTGAAAAAGCATCAGACCACCTTCTCCTGTGCCACCGACTGATGACCGGCCCACTCCCAGTAAGTAGAAATGGCTACCAGGTGCACCCTAAGGGTCATCGACTGAAGTCCCTCTTTGGAGACAGACCATAGATTATCTAGGATGCTAGCCACTGGACAGGTCAAAGGGCCCAACCCCTTGCCCCGACACCAAATGGAGAATCTCTACCACTTGAAGGCATAGCACTTCCTGGTCGATTCCTTCCTAGATGCCTCGACTACAGTGAGTACATCTTCAGAGAGACTCAAAGCCTGGAACTCTAGCCGCTCAGGAACCAGGCTGTCAGGTGCAGGGATTGATGGTCTGGGCGGAGTACCTTCCTCTGACTGATGGAAAGCAGGTCCGGGTGTGCTGGAAGACACCTTGGGAGACTGATGCTGAGGCTGAGGAGATCGGGATACCAAAACTGGTGGGACCAGTCCGGAGCCACCAGGATCACCTGTGCCTTGTCCCTCCTCACCTTGAGGAGCACCTTGTGGATCAAGGGAAGTGGACAGAAGGCATAAAAGAGGCCTGGGGTCCATGGCCTTGAGAAGGCATCCACCTGCAGTGAGCCCTGCGGGGGGGGCACAAAACAGCCTCAACTTTGTGTTCTCCCTGAAGGCAAACAGATCACCTGAGGGGTGCCCCACTGGGAGAACAAGCTGTGTATTACCTCTCGATAGAGAGGCCACTCGTTGGATGCCTCACCCACTCGGCTGATGGTGTCCACCAGCTGACTGGAGGCTCCTGCCACATGAATGGCTAGGAGATTCGCCTCCAGTCAGCTCCCAAGGGTCCAGATGTGGAGAGCTTTCCTGCACAGAGGCCGGGAGTGCATCCCGCCTTGTTTGTTGAGCTAGTACATGGTCGTGGTGTTGTCCATTTGGATCTGAACCATTTGACCCCAAAGGAACAGAGCGAAGGCAGTCAGCACCAGCCAGACTGCTTGAAGCTCCAGCAGGTTGATGTGACATCGGGACTCCTTGGGGGTTCAGAGCCCATGGACTCTGCGGGTACCCCAGCCCATGAAAAAGGTGTCGGTTGTCAGGATAACCATCGGCTCAGGGTAGACAAACGGGATCCCTTCCTGCAGATGCTCCAGGATGGTCCACCATCGAAGAGCGTCCCACATCCTCTGGGTTAGAGTGACCAGCTGGTTGAAATGACCTAGTCACTGAGTTCACAGGCTGGCCAGGTCCCACTGAAGGGGGCCCATATGCCACCAGGCCCATCGGACCATGGAGGTGCAGGCCACCATATAGCTCAGAAGTCGCAGGAAGTCCCGGGCAGGGTTCAAGTGCCCAACCAGAAATGATCATGAAAAGAAGGACAGAACCTCTGCCCTGTCCACCGGGAGCCTGGCTCTGCCTCAGCAAGAATCAAGCCCTGCCCCAATGAAGCAGATCACCTGCGAGGACACGAGTTCTGACTTGGCCTCGTTGACCAGGAGGCCAAGGTCAATGCAGGTCTACAGGGCCAGGTCACTGGACCTCTCCACCTCCTGCCTGGAGGGACCTGCTATAAGCCAACTGTCCAGGTAAGGGTACAACCTGACCCCTCGATGCAGAAGATGGGCAGCCACCACTGCAATGCATTTGGTGAAGACCCTGGGGGCCGATGACAGGCCGAATGGCATGGCTTGGAACTTGTAGCGGGTTCCCTCTGCTCTAAAGTGGAGGAACCTGCGGTGTGACAGACGGATTGGGACATGAAAGAACACGCATCTTGTAGATCCAGGAAGCAAAACCACATGTTTTGCTCGAGAGATGGTATGATTTGAGACAGAGTTACCATCCTGAAGGTGCGTGACCTGAGAAACCTGTTCAGGTTGTGTGGATCTAGACTGGGGCACCAGCCCCCCCATCCGTTTCAGGACCCGGAAGTACCTGGAAACAAACCCTGGGTTGACAGGGGGATCCGCGACTATGACCACCACCTTCTTGGGGAGGAGTTGGGTGATGTCGTCTCGGAGAGCCAACTGAGTGTTTAAATACCTTCTCCTCCCATGGGGCGCAGGCTAGGCTTGGTGGGCACTGCTCAAATTCCTTAGGGAGACCCTGGCCAACCACTTCCAGAACCCCCTGTCCATGGTAACAGCGGACCAGGCAGAAAGGAAGTGGTGGAGACGGCCCCCCAGGGGAGGACTCAGAGGAGGCGTGATGGGCATGGGGGTGGTTACCCCCATCCCGTCACTGTGCAGGCTTGGAGGAGGAGGAGGAGGATCCAGCTGGGGGGCCACCAGGACCCTTCTCTCTGGGCTTATGGGCTGCTGAAGCCCCTGACTTGGGCCGAGGGCACCAAGACTGAGCCTGCTGCTGCTGCCCAGATTGGTACTGGACTTGCTTGGCTGCAGGAGCAGAAGGCCGAAAGGGCTGCGCTTCTGCTTCTTGGAACCCTGAGATTACTTCTGGGCAGAAGCAACTGAGTCCAAGGTGGCATTAGACTTCTCGATGTGTTGAAGGTGACCATCAATCCCTGGACAGAACAAGTCGGTACCCAAGAAGTGTACATCTGCCAGTTTGTGCTGGGTGTCTGCTGTAAAGGTTGAGATCCTCAGCCAGGCCCTGTGGCTCATGGCAACTGCAGCCACGACCGAAGGGGTACAGGAGTCCCCAATGTCCAGAGCTATCTAGAGTTGCTGTTTTGCCACAGCCCGACCCTGATCCTGGACCTGCTTGACTGTAGTCTGGAGGTCTGCAGGGAGATGAGGAAGCACCTCATCCAAAGAGCCCAAAAGGGCATGGGAGAAGTGTGCCATGATGACAGCCGAGCTTGCTTGACGGAGACCAAGTGAAAAGGCAGCATAGACCTTCCTGGCAGAGTGGTTCAATTTTTTTAACTCTTTGTCCGGAGGTCTAGCAGTCTCCTGAATTGCCCAAGCACTGAAACACAGAGTCGGTCACCAACCCCTTGGCCGAGGGGTGCTCAGTGAACCCTGAAAGGGAGCCGATGGGCACCGCATATTTGTGGGTTATCCATGCTAATGGCACAGAGCAGGAGGCAGGATGCTGCCAAAGCTCCAGGGCTGGGCCAACAATGGCTTCAGCCACTGGGAAGGCCTCTGTCAGAGAATCACCTTTTTTTCAGAATGTCTGTCAGGGGATATCAAGCCTGTTTTTGAATAGGCTCCAAAGGCATGCCCGTGGATTCAGAGATGAGATAGAGGATGCCCATGGAGGACATACGACCCTCTCCATCGAAAGACCCCCAAGCGATTCCTCGTCAAGCAGATGGGAGTGTAGCGAGGAGTCCTCAGACTCTGGATAAATTGGCCGACCACCTGTGTCACCTTCAACCTGCTGCGGGCAGTCGGGAGTAAGAGTGACCAACAGCCTGTAAGGGGAGGCCCTTTGTGGGTCAAGACTCCTTGACCAGAGCCCCAGAGGGAGGTTGTTTAGGTGGCAGCTCCACCACTATCAGTGGAGAGGCCAGTTTTGGCTGAGCTGGGAGGGCCTTCACTGGCTCTGCAGGTGGAGGGACAGTGTCAACCAGCTCTGGAGGTGTTGGCATCAGCCTAGAGGGCAACAGCCATGTGATGGCCAGTGTGGAAGCCGGGGTCGACTTTGGACAAGCCAACACCAACTGTTGCTGCATGAGATCCTCGTAACATTGGCGCAACTTGTGCCGAAGCCTGTCCTCTTCCGAGGAGGAGGATGAGGATGAATAGTGGCGGTGCTGCTGCTTTTTGGAACACCCAGAGTGGCATCTATGGGTTTTCTTTGACCATTCAGTTGAAGATGACCGAGATCTCGACCGCCGGAGGGAACCGGGGAAAACCACAACTCCACCAGGTCATGCTCAGGGACCGCAAAGTTGTTCCCAGCAGGTAGGGTCTCCTTCTCAGTGGGTCCAGGTAGGACCGGAGTCCTGAACAGGGAGTTGGCCTCATCAAGTGACAACAGGTCGACAGGGTCAATGATAATTTCGACTGGGTCATCGTCCTGTATCTTAGTCAGCTGTCCTGATGGGGGCACCGTGAAGCCAGCGGCCAAGGCCGCAATTTCGACCAGTTAAAACCAGCGATTCCAAGGAATGAGAATGTTCTCGATCTCAAGAACGATGACATCGAGTCTTTTTCCTTCTCCTTCTCACTTGACTCCTTTGATTCCTTTTCCCTTTTACGGGAACGAGAGCTGTGTGAAGCAGACAGGTCCTCCCCCTTGGTTGGGAGAGACTGGCACAACTCCTTGAAGGAGTCTGTAAAGGTGGAGCCCAGTTTTAGCGGATGAAGACCAAAGTGGAAGAGGACTGATCAGCGGCCTGAGCTGCCTTCTCCTCGAAGGCCTTCATCTGGTTCAAGTTGCTCAGCGGACCCCGCAACCACAGAGACCACCCAACGTGCTTCCTTAGATTTGACTGGTGGGTTCCGTTTTTCCAGATGGTCAAGCTGCAATCGGGTGAGATGATCGCCGAGCACGTTCGCCTGAAAAGAGCGGCAAAAATCGCAAGCCTGGGTGTCGTGATTGTGACCCAGGCAATAAATGCATGCGGGTCGGTGTGAGACATCTTCTGCTTGCAGGGGCACCGGCGGAACCCAGGCGAGTACTTGTCTTCCATCAAGGTCGTGATTGAAGATCATAACGGAAAAAACTCTTACAAGTTTAAGTTCAGGTAGAAAATACGAAGATTTAAGCACCAGGGCCTACTCAATGTGGAAGCAGTAAGAGGGAACCTATTTCTTCCAAGCAGAAAGGAAGATCTGGCATCAAGGGATGCAGCTGAGGGATATACCACCTGAGTGGGTGGGAGGAGCCAACTTACAGACTTCCGGCTGATCTTAAAAGGAAAGGCACCTGCCAAGGCGTGTGGACAGAACAACATATCCATGTCTCTAGAAAACGAAAATTACGTACCTACTGTAATTCTTGATCTTTCTGTGTATTTTCACCATTTATCACAGTTGGGTATGTGGCCAGAGGTCATGAACCCGCGGAAGCTTCTTCTTTTTTTTGGATGGGTGGAGCCGATGCTGCGTTGGCACCGCTCTCAAGGCCGATGCACTGTGTGGTGCTCACGGGTTGGCGTTAGTTAATAAGGCCCCACCCTCCCGCCAGTTCTGAGTTGCCATAGAGTGAGAAAAACAGGGTTGGGAGGGTGGGACAAGAGAGTCCAAGGGACAGATAAAGGAAAAGATATAATAAACAAAAGGAGAAATAAATGACCAAGAGGACAGACGAGGGAGAAAATAGAAGCTAAAGGGGATTGGGAGGGACCCTAATCCCTGGAAGAGGAAATGGAAAGAGAGGGAAAGGGAAGGATAATTAAATGGGATGGGAGAGGACAAACCCAGGGCTTGTGGACTGGTTCCCTGGCTCTTAGATGGATTACTGCTCAGGAGTAGTTAGGAGCCTAGCAAGGCTGGCAAGATTCAAGGCACAGAAGTTTGACCAAGAGGTACTCTGGCAAGAATCACTTTATAGAATCATGGATTAAAGAGAGGAGGGGGTGTCCTCTCCCCTATCCAACAAAAATAAGAGGAGGGGAGGAAAACCCCACCTCTAAAAGAAATAAAAGGATAGTCCCGAAGGACAAGGGTTAAGGGAGGAGAGAGGAGGCAGTCCTCAAATCCCACCCCTGAAAGGGGTGGGAGCCAAAGGCAATGAGGAAAAACAGCCCCCCTGATTTCCCCCCTTCAGCCAAATGCTGCAAGAAAAACAACCCCTGCATGCCCAAGGGTCTCCTCACTCCTGACCGAACAGAAAGTGGGGGAAAGGGCACACAGAGGTAGGAGGACCCAGAGACTGAGGCCCCAGGGGGATGGTGGGTGGGATTTATGATGAATGGTGAAGATACACAAAAAGATCAAGAATTACGGTAGGTATGTAATTTTCATATCTTATCTGTGTCAATCTTCACCTTTCATCACAGTTGGGTGAGTACCGAGCCCCCCCAAAGGGGCCCGAGACCCTAAAGGACTAAGTCCCTTAGCTCTGAATGGGGGAGAAACACTGAGAGGGAGAACCCCTACGGGCCCGGTGAGGCCCGATACTGGGGAGAGTGAGACAGGACCCCCTTGGAGGGGGCAGGAGGTTGCCCTGACAGACGCCGCCTCACCCTATGGGAGAAAAGGTGGGTTCCCAGTAGGTGGAGGAAATCACCCTACGCCGGGCCAAAGGTGACAACCAGGAAAAATGTAGCAGATCACTGTCCCTACGACCCTGAATGCTACCTCATTGGCGTCATAAGATGCCCTTGCTTGGTGCCATGTTAGCTCCAGGCCATGTGCAGAGAGTGCAATGGCTTGTCTGATTACCTCCGAATCAGGCAAGGAGGCTAGGAGTTGACCCAGCCTGGACCACAAGAACCTATCATAGGAAGCACAGTGGGTCTGATGAGCAGAAATCGACAGCAACAACCATGCCGAGTAGAAGGTTCTCCTCCCCCAGAAGTCAAAATCCAAGGAATCTTGATCTGGGGGCCAGTCACAGTGGAGGGCGCAAAGCCCACTGGGAGTGTCCAGCTGCATCAATCCTGACCGAGGATGAGACATACGACCTGGAGACTCCAGGGGGGCACAATACCTCTGGCTCAGATCCCTAGAGGCTGGGATTCTGGAAAAGGGTCGTTGCCAGAACTGCAATGACACCCTTGGAAAGGAGCAGGCCAGGCGGGCACCACAAGGGTGGCCACACTGAAGTCGCGTAAAAAAGCATGTGTCAAATGCTCTGGATTGTGCTGAGGAGCGGGTGGGGTGATACGCAGGTCTTCCATCATCCTCATGAGGAAACGCTGATACTCGGCGAGATCAGCAGCTGGGACGATGTGGACAGAAGGTTCCTCTTCCCCAGAAGAGGAGGAAGCAGAAGACCTCGGAGATCCAGAGGTTGGCTGCTCAGAGGGAGGGTGGAACACCTGTCTGTCCATGGCCCTGACATAAGTAAGGAAATGAGCAGCCACACCCCTGAACTGTTCCCAGGAGAGAGGTCCTGTAGGACCACGAATGCCTGGGAGAGCAGGAGATGGCGACAGAGGAATGGGGGCTAGGTCCACAACAGAAGAGGACCGTCCTCTGTCCGGGCAAGAAAGCGCACTGGAAGTCTCTAAGAGAGGAGGAGTTCCAGGGAGACCAACGACCGACAGCTGATCAACAATGCTGGAACTGCCTAGACCATGCCCTGAAGAATTCCCCCTGTGAGGTGACCGGGACCATGTAAACCCAGAAGGATGGTCCTTTCCCTCCAAAGACCAGAACCATCTCGAGGAAACTAAGTAGGAAGGGCGGGGTCTGCACTGTGACTCCTCCCCGAACCCAGGTGGGTCCCAGAGAAGGGACGCCACATTGAACCCTGACCCCGCGACCCCTCAGAGTCCAAAAGAGCCCTCTGCCTTGCAAACACCAGCCTGGGCAGCTGGCAACCCTGGTCTGTCACTGAGGAGACCACCCAGGGGGTAGCACCCTCCCTCTCCAAGGGCGCTCTGGTCGGCCCTAAAGTTGGGTGATCCAGGCACACCACATGAGAGGGTAACCCAACTGACTGGGCAGAAAACCCTCCAAGCCTAGGCTACAAGGCAATAGTGGCCTGGACCACCACCTGCTGGTCAGCAACCCTGACCCCAGACTCAGGAGCTCCTCTGTTGGAGGCTGGTTCCGGTCAGCCGAAGTAACTACCAAGGTATCCACGTTGGTTGCCAACTCCAAAGAGTCGGACAGCAGGTTCAAACCAGACTCAGAGTCCACCTCCGAAGATGTAGAGACCGAAGTCCGGTGCCAGACCGTGCGCGGATGCCTGCTTCTGTCCGGACCGAGGGAGGTGCCAGTCAGAGTGTCCGCACCAGAGTCGGCACCAAACTCTCCCATGGCACCATGAACGGGGCCCGAAGAGACAGCACTGAGGGCGGCAGCAGAACCAAAGCTGACATCAGCCATGGTGCCATCCCCCCTCACAGCGCCGCGAACAGCACTGTGGTCAGGGACGGTGCTGAGAGCGACACCAACACACCCCTCGGTGCCGAGAACAATACCTCCCATGGTGCTATGGCCCCACTCAGCACCGCAAGCGGCACCACAGCAAGACACGCCGCCGTCCCCAGCCATGGCACAGACCAGAAACAGTCGAAGACTGCACCGTGGAACTTCCCATGGTCCCACCAGCACTATTGGCACCACGAATGGAGTTGACAGCAGAGACGGTGCTGAGTGGCGGACCGGCACCGACCACGGTGCCATCAGGGCACACAGCACCATGAACGCCACCGAGGTCCAAAATGGCACCGACGGATGGCATTGAGGACAGTGCCGACCCAGACTTTCCAGCCTGAGGAAATGACACCGGGGGAGCCTTTGCCCCTGAAAGGGCGATTGCTGGAGTGGTGCCTCCTGTCCACCCCACAGGGGCAATGGACTGGACCTCCTGCACCACGGAAGGGGCTTCTGCCATGGTGAGGCTACAAGAGGTGGAAGCCCCCTCCTCCGCAGTCCTTATAGGACCGGAAGGGGACCTGAAGGAAAGGCCGAGAGAATGCAGCTTGGCCCGAGAAGTGCGCACCCATCCCCGGAAAGTCGGTGGAGCTCGTCCAACTTTCCATGAGCACTTTTCCAGGACAGGCATCGCACGAATCCATGTTGTGAAGCAGGCCAAGGCATGTACGGCAACGATCATGCTGGTCGGTAACGGAATACTTGCGGCCGCACGGGCACCGATGCATGGGAGGCAGCCCTGCTTTCAGTGACTTTTTGCCCTCTGACCTAGACATGATCGACAGAAAACAATGAAAAAACAGACGCGACATCACTGAAAATAATAAAGGAACAATCTTACCAAACAGCAGCGTCGAGTAGAGCGAAATGGAACCGGCAGGTAGATCGCCATCAACAGATGAAGACTACGCCTGAAGTGTGTAGTTGCTTGGCGCTCCTCATGAGGTGCGACCTCTACGGTGGGAGATGAACTGGTGGGAGGGCAGGGCTGACAACAGCTAACAGCCAACCTGTGAGCGCCTCAAGTACGCATTTAACTCGAGGGCGGTGCCATCGCTGTACACTCCACCCATCCAAATAAAAAAAAGAGCTCCTATGTGTCGCGGACCTCCGGCCACATTCCCAACTGTGATGAATGGTGAATACTTACACAAGATAAGCTCCGGTGTTCCTCTCTGCAAGGGGAACGACTTCTATTGCCCTGTTCTTTAAGAGGCCCTGGATCTCTGCAGAAAGAAGGTCTGACTGAGCAGCAGAGAGATTGGACTGTCGTTTTGGTGGAAGGTCCAGAGGAGTGTCCATAAAATTGAGGGAATAGCCCTCCCTGACAATTCTGAGGACCCATATGTCTGACATGACTTGCTTCCACTGCTTGTAGAAAAGAGAAAGACGACCTCCCACCACCGAGGAAGAGTCCCCCTCAGGCAATGGAGGAGGGATCTGGGCTGAATTCTCAGAGTGGCGCTAGGTGCCTGCGTCTTTTGCTGTACTTCCTTCTGCAGCTGGGTAGCTGTGTTTTTAGTACCAGCTCCTTGCCTCTTACCCCAAAAGGACTGTTGGCTGAGAAATTGCCAGCAGTTCCCATTTTCCTGAGGGGCAAGGGGTGCTAGCCTGGCAGTTTTCAGGGCAGACCTAGTCTTCTCTGTGGCCTGTAGTACTTGCTCCACTTAAGAATTGAAGAGGCAGGCACTGTCAAAAGGCACATTTAAAACCCTCTGCTGGGCATCAGCTGGAAAACCTGATGTCCTGAGCCAGGAGTGACACCATATACAAATCCCCACGGCAGCAACCCTGGAAGTAGTATCATAAGCGTCCATTGCAGCCTTCAGCTGCTGGTTATTGGATTCTATGCCTCTGGTGATGGTCTGCAGCAGCTCCAAGGTGACGTCAGACTCCAGGAGCTTCTTGGCGAAAGCCTTAAGTGAGTGCCACAGAGTATACTTATACTGTGAGAAGTTACCTTGGTAGCTAGCTATACGCATACCCAATGTTGCAGCTGCGAACGTCTGCTTGCATAGAGTGTTGATCTTGCAAGACTCCTTATTGACTGGTCGAGCGGAAGATTCCTAAGGAAGGATGACCTTGTCATTTTCGGCAAGCACCACCAAAGCATCCGCAAAAGCCTTCAAAGACAGGATTGGTCTAGCCTTGGGTGGGGCATATTTCCTATTGATGACTTTAGACACTGAGGGAATTAGAGCCGGCTTGCCCAAATCATCTTCAATAAAGTTTCGAAAGAAGAGGGGATTTCAGGGACATGCAGGAATTATAACCACAACAGCTTACCTGAGTCCACCAAAGAGGTTTGTAAAGCCAAGGCAGATCCCATAGTCTTAAGTAAGGACTGGAAATACAGATCTTCTACTATGGATTCGGCAGAGATTGAAGACTTGCTCTTCAGTCCAAAAACTGAGTCATCCACATCGTTGTCAGAAAGGATCAAGTCCGGATCAGACTCATCAAGGTCTCCCTCTGTGGCAGACGGGCCACCAATGACAGGCGTGGGCCAGGAAAAATGAGGAATTGATGAGGTCACCACCAGTGTAGAGGCCCTCGGTATTGGCTGTGGTGCCACGAATGGCACCGCAAACGACGCTGGCACCAAGGCCGGCTGCTGGACACTCGGCTCTGAAGCTGCCTGAGCCGTCCCTTGAAAAGTCCTGACAGAAAAGAAGGGAGAAGAAGTTAATAGGTACCTGTACCGGTCCATGCTTGGACAATAGTTGAGGGGGGTAGGCACGAGGAGTGGACGAGGAGAACGCTCAGGAGGAGCCCGTGCCTCTAGACCCGTACACCCCAGCCTCGGCTCCGAATCCTGACGGATACAGCCAAAGGAAGACGAGACAAACATCTCACCCACTGCTCCATAAGAGCAGCCCAGTGATGGAACTGCTCACCAGAAGCTCCAATAGAGAACAACCAGGGGCTCCTGGGTCGAGAATCATGGCTGCCAGGAACGGAGGCCGTTGGGGACCCAACCGGAGTCGAGTCAGGCAGAATGCTCCTAGCCACCGATGACCCCCACAATGACATATCAGAGGGTGACTGTGAGCAGTACCCCTTCTTCTTCTTTGACCGTTGGGATGAAGAAGAGCTTGAGGCCGAGCTGTGCTGTGTCCCTGACCTGGATCGGAAACAGGACAGCTTCTTTTTGTGCTTACAGGAGGACTGTCTTTCCTCCCAAGCACTTGACTGCCCATGGCTGGACCCCCCCCCTTCGAAAAGAGCAGTGGACCGGACACAACCCCACTGCCAGAACTTTCAAGCGAAGTCACCTTACCATCACCGACACCGTCGATGGTCAATTCCGTTGAAGGAATGGCTGTGATAAAGATTAAAAAAAATGTTTTTATAAACAATAAAATAGTAGTTAAATCACAAAACTAAACTAATGAAGTGAATGAAAAATGTTGTCATATAGACTTGGAGACTTGATTTCCACTGGCGAGCAATGCTGAACTGAAGCACACTTGACAGCGGGAAAAAAAGAACAGAGTTGGTTGGAAGGTCAACGCTGTTAGCGCCTATATGGCGTAAGCCAGTCTCGTGGCGCTGCGCATGCATGGTCCTACTTCGGCACCAGCTCTCCTGAAGATTTTTGGCTCACACTGGGTCCTAGCGCCTCTGGTGTAGTCCCACTAGTGTGACTGAATGGTGAAGACTTTTAGTCCAGGAAGATCGGTGACCTGGAGAGGTCCCTTCCCCAGTGGATGGCCTATAAACCTGCATTTTTGATTATCCCTTGGCTCCACAAGGGTACATTGGCCCGTCTGCCCGGATGCTAGGGGAGACATGATCATTACATTAGTTATGGCTAGACAGGCTTTACACCACACCCAAGTCTCTGCCTACTTACTTTTGTTCTTTCCTATCCTTATTGATCTTTCAGTACTGGAAATAACCTGGATATCAGAGTGGCTGGCCTCTAGCAGCAATTGCTTTGGGCACCTGCGGACAGATCCCCGGCGGTGCTGTGATTTGGGCCCTAGACTTGCTCCCCCTGCTTCTCTGTATGGGCAGACTAGGTGGGCTGTATGGTCCTTATCTGCCGACAGATTCTATGTTTCTGTTTTTCGGATCTCGGTGTGGGACTGCCCTCATATGGGGAAACTTTTTTTTCCTTCTTAAGACAAAATTAATTGATTTGCACTGGGTTCCCCAACCATCCTTCCAGGATCCATTCTCCCCACCTGACAGTTGGGGGATAAGAGTTTACTTTGGTTGGGAGAAAGACACTTCCAGCTTTCTTTATCGCTGTTGGTAATTGTTAGTGTTACACTGCCACACTAATACTCACCTTATTTCTTTGAGAGGGAGCTTATCGGTGTCTGGTCTCTCCCCTATTAAACTCATTCACACCACAAGAGCTCTTTGAGAATTCCACCACTTGTGCCCTGTATATTCTTAGCACTGCATCCTGGGCCTTTCTATGCAAATTCAAGCCATAATCAGCATGCCACAAACAAATGTGAATACCTCTTGAACCGTAAGTGCTACACACAAAGTATGAGTGGCAAAGTGGTTCAGCACAACATTATCTTTCCAGTGTTGCCATGCAATCAATTGTAAGCAATTTGTTTTTTATTTTATACTAGCTGAAATACCAAATAACTGTTTCTTTTTTCATTTTTTTCAAGGTACTTAGGTGAGACTTGAGGGACAAATGTCAGCTATGTACACCATACCTTAAACAAATGTGAATAACTCCTAAAGTATGCATGGTAGACACTAAGTATCAGTGGCAAAATTGTTCCGCACAAAATTACCTTTCTACCGGTGCTATGCAATCAATTGTAATCCATTTAGTTTTTATTTTATACTAGCTGAAATACCAAACAACTGTGTTTTTTCTTTACATTTATTAAAGGTGCTTAGGTGAGGCTTGAGATACAGATGTTAGCCATGCACACATTACCTTAAACGAATGCAAATAACTCCTAAAGTATATGTGATACAAAGTATCAGCAGCAAAATTGTTCAGCACAAAATTACCTTTCTAACAGTGCTATGCAATCAATTCTAAGCAATTTGGTTTGTTTAATATTTAGGTAAAAACTGCTGACTTCCTCAGACATTTCCAGGCCTGAGTGTAAGTCAGTCAAGTATGTCTACAGGCGTTATTGGCCTGAGTGGCTATGCTTTCAGATGCCACCTACAGGCATATCTAGGCCTGAATGAGTTAAGGTGGTGGAGTGAACTGGATGGGGGGGTCAGCGAGGGTGACCCCTCTCCATTCTGTGACCATTTTGAGGGTGTGGGTTTGACAATAAGTGACCTTGAAGTACAGAGTTTTGTTGTTTCACAATGGAATGTTACAGGTTTAGATCATTAATTATCATTGTTCTTGTTGAATGGTTAAAAGTTTTAATGTCGTTGGTGCTCCCCCCCCCCCCGAGGTAACCAGGCTTACTTATATACTTAACACATAATGACAGATCTTGATATAGTCTCCTGTAATGTGAGGGGTATCAATAGCCAGATTATACGTGCTCGGATATTACAAGAGCTACAAAGGCCACAGGTAATGATCACCTTTCTTCAAGAGACTTATTTGACACCCTAAGAACACTCAAAACTACGTCGTAGCTGGGTGGGACAGGTATAAGCCTCTCATTACGATGCACACCCTTACCGTAGAGGGGTTGCTATTTTAGTGAGCTGCAATGTCCCCCTTATCACATAGAGAGTAGACAGAGACCCAGAGGGATGATTTGTTTAACTGTTAGGTGACTATAGAGGGCAGCAATGTATGTTTCTAAACATCTATGCTCCCAATGAGGAACCTGAATGGATTTGATTTCTGACTAAGGTGCTGGGAGACACAGTAATAGACTCTAATATTAGTGGGAGGAGACTTTAACACAGTCATGAACTCAGTGATAGATTGAGCAGGGTTGAGGGTGCAGGAAACATCCTGGATGGGGAGGATGCTTGCCAGGTTATGTGAGGAGATGGGTCTGATTGAGGGATGGCAATTTCTACTTCCTCGGAAATGGGATTATACATATTATGCCCCTAGATACAATGCTTATTCAAGAAGAGATTTTTTTTCTTCTTTCAGCAAACTGGGCGTCCAAATTTATGTGCGGCATCTATTGGCTCTATTACGATACCGGATCACACACCAGTTCAGATACAGCTGGACACCTTTCCGGTGCCTCCAAAATCCATTTGGCATCTAAATGTTAGCTTACTTAACCATTCTGATTTTCAAGATCGAATGAAATTGGCAACACAAACATTCCTTCAAACTAACCCCCCCCCACCCCCAGGTGACATGGGAGTGGATATTCGTTGGGACGCTATTAAGAGCTACCTTAGGGGAGAAATTATTAAGTTCTCCTCTCGGGTCAAAAAGGAATGTATTCAAGCTGGACTTGACCTAGAGCAGACAATAGTGGACCTAGAATTTCGACAGCAGATCTCTTTACATTCTATAATAAAGCAACAGTTAGACAAAGAAAGTACTCGTTTGAATAAGCTATTAGATACTCAAATTGAAGGCCAGCTCCGCTATTCTAAACAAAAATATTATGAACAAGGCTTTTGTGCAGGTAAATTACTTGCATGGCAACTCAGAAAAGAAGCAAGTAGGGCGGTAGTTCGCCTTAGGGATCCCAACACCCTATTTTCCACCACCTGTCCAGCGGCCATCTCCCAAATATTTGCCCAATACTATTCCTTCCTCTATGACAGTAAGAGATGTCCCAATCACATAGACAAAATAGGCTTATATTTGGCATGATTACCACTCTCTCCCCAGATCAGAGAGCCCACCTTGATGCCTCCTGTATCTGTTGCTGAAGTTTCAGCTAAAATTAAACAGTTAAAAACAGGCAAGGCCCGGGTACAGATGGGTCTGCCTCTGAATTTTACAAATCCTTCACTCCTATACTCCTCGAACCATTGACGGCAGTGTATAATGAGGTCCTGGACGAAGAAAAGGATGTCCCCCCCATACACAGAACTTTGCCCAAATCTCAGTAATCTTGAAACCCAACAAAGGTCCGGGGGACAGTACCTCTTACAGCCTTATTTCTTTGCTCACAGTGGATCTCAAGATTTTTACTGGTATCCTTGCTGATCGCCTGCAGTCCTGCATTTCCTCTCTGGTACACCGAGACCAGACAGGTTTTATATCTGGCTGGTTTCTTTAAGATAATATCTGCAGGCAACTTAATATCATCACTGCCCAACATGCCAAATCTCCTTTTCAGCTGGCGATCAGCATGGATGCCGAAAAGGCTTTTGACAGGGTGGATTGGGCTTTTATGACCGCCACCCTGAGGAAATTCGACCTAGGCCCAAAATTCATAACAGCGGTCACCTCACTTCATAAATCACCTGAAGTTCGAATCAGGGTAAATGGGTTCTTTTCAGACCGGAGTATTTTGAAAAGAGGTACTAGGCAAGGCTGTCCCATGTCCCCATTGCTTTTTGCCCTGTCCTTTGAGCCCCTGGCAATTTCTATCCATCAAAATGTCCATAACAAAGGAGTTTTAGTGGGAGATGCTGTACAAAAAATGGCATTGTATGCTGATTCCCTGTTCTTCTTTAGGGGATCCACAGTCCTCCCTACACCATCTATTACACTCTTTGGTGGAATGTTGGACCATGGCAGGTTATAAAATTACACCAAATCGGAAGAAATGATACTCAGCGGTACCCCCCCCCCCGCAAACTTTAAAGATTCCTTCCCATTCACTTGGGCAAAGAAAAAAACATTTCAATTCTTAAGAATCCAAGTCTCCAAAGATACCTCTGTGTTGTTCAGAAATAATAATCTTAGACATTTCAATAATCTTCAGGCTGATCTGGCCCATTGGAAGCTTCTACCTCTAACTCTAACATTATATGGCAAAATACAGACAATTAAAATGAATGTCTTCCCTCGGCTTCTATTTTTGTTCCAAACTCTACCCATCCTCATCTCTAAAACTTACATGGGTACAAAAAATCCTATATTCTGATTCCTCCAAACAGGTCACCTGGCCATTGATTAATCCCCAGTACACCCACAGTTGCATTGCTGGACCACAAAATCCTGATTGACAGCAATGTAAAGTGACCTTTCAGATCACTCCACTAGAGAAACGTGAGAAGAAAAAAAAAGTACAACTACGGCATCCTCATTAGGACATATCTACCTAGTGAAGAACTACAACTATGGCATCCTCAGAAGGACAAACCCATTAAGTGGAAGGACTATTTTATTACAAATTCATGTTCACAGAGATTTACTTTAATACTCTGTAGATAAACCTCTAACATGACATTGCCCATGTTATAAGAGGATTAACCCACTCCAGGGCATGGGTTTACTGAGCAATAATCCACGACTGGGTGGTTGAAGTCACTCAGCCGGCGGCCTCACAAACCCGCCAGGTATGGATTAATGCTCAGTAAACCCATGCCCTGTTGTGGGTTAATCCCTCCTTGAAACATCTTACATAAAGCGATGCAGAATTACATATGGTCGGAGAAGCACCCTCAGCTATCAAAATCAGTCTTGCAAGCCCCGAAACAACTGTGAGGGTTAGCTCTCCCCTAACTTCCCACTATATTATTTGGCAGCTCAGGGTGCCCAGCTCTGCACCTGGGCCAAGAGATGGTAGGCATCCAGCTGGTACCAAATTGAAGCTGCTTCATTACCAGGTTAGGCCCTCTAGACCTTCCCTACCTGTGTGGCCCCCACACGCATTTGGCCACAAATTCAAAACCTGGGTTAAGCATTCTTTGCGTATTCTGCATGGCTTAGAAAACTAATGCACACTCCTAATGTCCTCAGACCCCCTCTTCCTAATACGGCATGAAGACCTATTTCTTCCTCCCAAACTAGATCCGTGTTTTGCCTTCTGGGAGGCACAGGCCCTTACTACATTTAAACAATGTACCTATGATCACGGTCATCTCCCCTTCACCAGATTACAAATTCTATATTCTCTCCACAAGGAAGACCATTTTTGTTTCCTGCAAATCCGACACTTCATAGTATCCTCAGGACTCCTCTCTTCACTGCGGAGAGAACTCACCAGCTTAGAAAAGTTTTTCTATCATGTTATCACACTGGTGGCCATCATCCATTTGTTACCTGGTGGAACTTTAAAGATCCTGACACAACCAATGGCCGGCCCCCCCCCTTTAGAAAACAATAGGCTCAAATGGGAACAAGAAAGTGGCTCTCTGATTCCCCTTGTGCAATGGCCTCAGTGTCTGCATCTGGGTTGGCAAGTAATGGCATCCCCGAGGTGGTGAGAGTTTAACTGGAAGGTGTTGATCCAATTTTTTTGGACACTGGTTATCACTAAACATTTTTACTCCAGCTACACAGACGACTAATGGTGCAACTGCGGAGGAGCCTGGGGTATTCACTTTCATATCTTTTGGGATTGCTCGGTTCTCCTGAGCTTCCGGCACTCTATACATGGTGAGATCCAAAGATTTACAGGCCTCTCTGTGCCCTTCTCTTTTCAGGAATCAGTCCTGGGGTCCCCAACACTCTTGGCTTGTCCCGGCACCATTCATAAATTGGGCCAAATTTTGTGGGTGGCAGCGCTAAAGTGCATCACCTCCAACTGACTCTCTCCCACACCCCTTCACTGGAACAATGGTGAGCGAAAATAAAAGAAATTGAACAAATGGAACATATTACTAGTAACCTTCACTTAACTAAGGAGAAATTTTAGGCCATTTGGCAGCCTTGGTTGATGGCTGAAGTCAAGGCCGACATGTAGGTAGGTCGGCTTTTGTGTCCTGGTGGGAAGCTGTCCTGGCCTCTTCGGTCATATATACCTGGGATGTGTGGAGGGGGGAATGGAAGGAATGCACCACATGTTTACATCCGTTGTTTTTACTTGGTTATTCTTATATTTCTAACCATGGGATACAGATTGTGTTCACTGTATCCTGGCTCCTTTGGTAGACACAGGAGACGTTTAGTTACAGTATGGACTACATAGTACTAATACCCCTGCTTCAAATATTAAGCTATCACAGGCCAACTAGAGACTCTTCACAAACTTTATTGATGGCTTATCTTGCTAGTAACACTGCCATTCACTTGTGGATATACCTATTTCAATGTTTTAAAGGATATGAAACGTACATTTTGTAAATCTCTGTTTCTTCAAGCTATACACAAATGTATTACCTGTAAGTGGAAATTATGTATGCTAAACCAATAAAATGGTATCTGAGTTTAAAAAAAACAAACAAAGGCTCTAGAATGGGTCACAATACCCATTTTTCTTTTGTGTCAGGAAGTATCTTGACAAGAAGTCTTTGCCCCTCTGGGATAGAGGAACAGGCGCCACTGCTTTTGTAAGCAGTAGATTTCTTACCTCTACTTCTTCCAGCAAGCTGCTTTCTACTAGTGTTGCTGGGGCAAACAATCTGTTTCTCAGTTTGGAGAGTTTTTTGAAACTTAATGACAGGCACTGGCTCACTACCTCCAAGACCCACTTGTCTGTGGTGATGGAGAGCCACTCTAGGAGGAAGTAAGCCAGCCTGCCGCCTACTGGTAGGGGGGGTAGGTGACCTGTGGAAGCATGTCAGGGAGTTTGTTTTGGCTGGGCCGTGGCCTGGGCTGCAGGTACAACACTCCTTTTAGATCTTCTGCCTCTGCCTCTAATGTACCCTCTGGACTGCTGGTAGTCTGTGAGTGCCTGAGTCTGATAGAAGGGTCTGGAGTATGACCCCTCCCACCCACCACTGCCTTCCCTAATATGGGCTCTATAGGATATGGAAGGCTTGTCTCTTGCAGTGTTGTTTCTGTAAGCTGTTTTATATTCTTCCACTTTTTTCATGTAAGCCTCAGTCTTATCCCCAAAAAGTGAATTATTTTCACAGGGGAAATCCATGGCTTTTGTCTGGGTATCCTGTGTTAGGTTTGTGGTTCTTAGCCATGCAAACCTCCTCATGGACACAGCCAGTGCCATGAATCCAGCTGCTGTGTCACTGGCATTGACAGCCATGTGAAACTGGTATCTAGTAGCATCTATGGCCATCATGGCTGTCTCAGCCAGAGCTATCCCTACTTCTCCAGGCACCTTGTCCACTAATGCCAGTACCGTGAACCAAAGAGCCTTTTGATACTGGGCTGCATAGGCCATGTAATTGGCCTGTCTAACCAGTAGGAATGCTGCTAGGTACCCCTTCTTTCCCATTGCATCAATTTTCCTTGACTCCTTGTCAAGAGGATGGGAAGCCAGGGGTACTCCAACCTTGTCACACGCAGCTGCATGGGACCACCCCCTCATGATCCGGATGTGTGAACAGAAATTCAGCATTGGCCCTATCTAGCTGATATTTCTTGTCCACTGCCGGAACTGAGGTAGGTGTCTGCAGGATTCTCAGAACTGCTTTTTTTAAGGACTTGTAAATAGGGAGCATAGGCCTCCTGTGGGGGTGAGACCCATCATGTTGAAGAAGTCAGCTTCCTCTTCCTCCTCCACTGTCTCTTGCAAAGACAGATTGAGGGTGTCCACCATTTGCCTTACAAAGGCACTGTGTGATGAGAAGTCCTCCGGACTCTAGGGAGGGGAACCGAAGTATTGCTCTGGGGAAACCTTGGGTTCTGTGGGTTCCCCCATGTCCTCCTCCTCGTATTCTTCATATAAATATTCTGGTTCCAGGGCTGAGGAAACAGCGGTAGGAACTGAGGTGGGAACTGATTGAGACAGTGGAGGAACCAGTAGAGGAGCTATGTTGCTGACAGCCTGAAGGGACTGCAAAGTTTGCAGGGCCTTGGCAATGTCCTCAGCTGAGGGAATGGTTGGTCTCTCCACAGAGAGCTCCTTTGCCTTTTTGGCAGCAGGTGCAGTGATATGCTTTTATGTTTACGCTTGGCTGGAATCGGTTCCGCAGGCCTTTTTGTTTTTGTTGGATCAGCCTTTTCTGAAGGTTTTCCCCCAGTTCCTTATGTTTATCTTTTTTTGGAAGGAACCTTTTTTGAGGAGGATGACTCCTCCATTGTTTGAGAGGGACATGCAGAAGTAGCCATTTCCACTAATTTCTTAGCCCTCTTTTTCAGTGTTTTAGGACAGAATATTTTATAGATTTCACAGTTGGCAAAAATATGGCTAGTACCCAGACAAGACAAACAGGGATTGTTCCTATCCACTTTAGCCATAATCTGGCCACAGGTTAAACAATTTTTAAAACCACTGGGTCCTGTCCTCTTTTTTTGAGGCGTCTCTGACATTAGTGTTAGACGCTACAAATGCAGGGATGCTACAAACCCAGTACTAACAAATAACCAAGCGCCCAGTTCCCATGCTAAAGGGAACCGAGGAACAGTCGGTTCCTGAGGTAAAAGGAATCAAAAATTAAAGTAAAAGTACAGAAATATGTAAGGGACTACAGTCCCATGTAGAATACAAACAGAGAAAAACCTTTTTCTTTCAGAAACCTACCAGTTCTCTGGAACAGAGTGAAACACGAAAAACTAATAAAGTACAGTTACGTAAGAACTTACCGTAACAGTAGATCTTCGAGAGGAGCTCTTGCAGCAGGCTATTACAATAAGGACTACGCCGCAGGCACTAGGACCCTCCGGTGAAAACAGCCAGCAGTACACAGCAGGGACCGCCCAGCTCCATCTCAGTTCTCCCGCCAAGACCCGTAACAAGGCCTGACAAGAGAAGGAGATGAAGCAACTGCAGAAGAGAAATGGAGATGTAAACGAAGATGAATCTGCACACCTCAAGGGGAAAGGCGGGTAGGAAGTAGCGCCTGCTGCAAGAGCTCCTCTCGAAGATCTACTGTTACGGTAAGTTCTTACGTAACTGTACTATCTTACTTCGAGTGGGAGCTCTTGCAGCAGGCTATTACAATAAGGACTGAATACCAAGCAGTCCCACACCAAAGAGGTAGACAACCCTGGGAGGTGGAATATGCTGACTCCAGAGGCATCAGGACAGAAGCCATTGTAAAACACCTAGGCTGAAGCCAGCTCAGCGACTGGAGACGATATCCAAGCTGTAATGCTTGATGAAGGTATGCACTGAGTTCCAGGTGGCGGACACACAAATGTCCTTTATAGATACATTTCTCAGGGCGGTGAATGAGGCAGACACTCCTCTGGTGGAGTGACCCCTGACCAGGCCTGGTAGGGGTTTATTGTGTTTTTTTGTAACAAAACGAGATGCAGTGAACTATCCACTTTGAGATAGTCTGCTTGGTCACCGGTCAACCCAAGCATTGTGGTGCAAAGGCCACAAAAAGTTGCTCCGATTGACGGTGCATAGCCATCCTCTTAAGGTAGTACCTCAAAGTCCTGTGGACATCCAGTGTGTGGAGGAGAGCCTCCCCCCTATTGGAAGGGGAAGGAAAGTTAACAGGAAGGTCAACCGACTGGTTAAGGGTCAACTCTGAGACCACTTTCGGAAGAAACTTAGGATTCATTCTGAGAGAAACCCTTTCCCTGTGGAAAACTAAATATGGCTCTTTACACATCAGAGCCTGAAGCTTGGAAACCCTTCGAGCTGAAGTAACAGCAACTAAAAAACAAACCTTCCAAGAAAGGTAACGCAGCTCACAATCTGCTGCCGGTTCAAAGGAAGGGAGGGTGAGTTTCTCCAACACAAAAAGGAGGTTCCAGGGTGGGACGGGGTCCCGAATGGGAGGTCTCATATGCAGAATTCCCCGAAGAAAGGTGCAGGCGACATCCAATTGCACCAATGCTCTGTCTCCCAAGAAAGCATGATAGGTGGAGATTGCCCACATGTGCACCTTGATAGAGGAGTAACTCAGGCCCTTTTGATACAAGGAGAGGAGATACTGTAATGCTGAGTTCACAGGGCAGGTGATGGGATCTAAACGCTGTGGTGATGCCCAAAGACAAAAACACTTTCACTTCATAGCGTAGGCGGAGTGGGTAGAGGGCTTTCTTGCCGAAGCTAGGACTGTCACCACTTCCGGGGAAACCCTGTATCTATGTTGAGCTACGTCTGAAGGAGCCAAGCATGTAGGTGTAAGGATCGAAGATCCGGGTGGATCAGTGACCCTTGTTCCTGGGACAGCAACTGCGAGCATGTGGGCAGCGGAATTGGAGGTTCCGTTGATAACCGCTGCAGTAGTGGTAACCAAATCTGCCGAGGCCATTTGGGGGCTATGAGAATCATTCTGGCCCCTTCTGCCTGTAACTTGAGCAGCACTCTCTGAATGAGAGGGAAGGGCGGAAAGGCATAGAGAAACCTCCCTGCCCAGCAAAGGGATAATGCGTCGGGCCAGAAAACTCCAGGCGCATGCTCTCGAGAGCAGAACATTGGCAGTTTGGCATTGCGTGGTGACGCAAAGAGGTCCAGCTCTGGAAGACCCCACCTGTCGAAGAGCTGGTCTGCTACGGACTGTAGCAGCTCCCACTCATGCACTCTGGAACGCAACCTGCTGAGGCTGTCGGCCAGATCGTTGAGGACACCTGGAACGTGCACTGCGGACAGCAGAATGCCCCGCTCCATCGCCCAGTACCAGACTCTCATCGCCTCCCTGCAAAGGGGGTACAAATGAGTGCCTCCTTGCTTGTTGATGTAGAAGATGACTGCCCTGTTGTCTGTCTGAACTAGAAGAGAGCCTGGCACCAGGTCCTCCTGAAAAGCCTGTAAGGTGTAGAGAACCGCTCGCATTTCCAGCACATTGATGTGAAGGGACCATTCCTCGGGTGATCAAACCCCTTGCGTTCGACGAGCACCCAGGTGCACCCCTACCCCAGGTCCGATGCATCTGTCATCAGTGTCTGACCTGGTGGCTCCGGATGAAAGCTGACCCCCTTCTCTAAATTCCTGGGGTCCATCCACCAAAGCAAAGTTCTCCTGACTGGCTCTGAGATCTTGACCGGGGAGTCTAGATCGTCGTGGCCTTGGTCCCACTGCACCCTGAGCATCCATTGTGGGACCCTCATGTGGAGGCGGGCCAAGGGAGTGACAGGGATGGCCGCCGCCATGTGCCCCAGTAAACTGAGGAAGTTCCGAGCTGGAACTTGAGGAGTTATTGAGATCCATTCTGCAATCTCTCGCAGACGATCTCCCCTGTCTTGGGGGAGGAAGACCATGCCCTGAACGGAATCCAGGATTGCTCTGATGAAGACGAGCTTTTGACTGGGCTCCAGGGATGATTTTCACAGCCATCGGAACAGAGTATAAGTGTCTTCGAGGGCGCGAAGAAGGCCTGCCCTTGACGGGGCCGTAAAGCAGCCAATCATCAAGGTAGGGGAACACATAGTGTCCCATACGCCTTAGAGCCGCAGCCACCACTGCTAGGCATTTGGTGAAGACTCGCGGAGTGGAAGAGAGGCCGAACGGAAGCACTCAAAATTGATAATGCTCCCCTTGGAAGTGGAACCTCAGAAACTTGTGGTGGGGATGGTAGACCCCGATGTGCATGTATGCATCTTGCATGTCGAGGGAGCAGAGCCAGTCCCCTTGGTGCAGTAAAGGAAGAAGTCCTTGGAGGATCACCATCTTGAACCTTTTGTACTCGATAAAGAGGTTTAGAGGGCTGAGGTCCATAATGGGACGGAGGTCTTGTGTCTTTTTTGGGACCAGGAAAAAGTGGGAATAAAACCCCTGTCCTCGCTGATGCAAGGGGACTATTACTATTGCCCTTTTTTGCAAGATGGTCTGGATCTCTCCTTCTATTAGTGGGATGTGAGAAGGAGGATAACGGGAGAGCTTTGGTGGAGTGTTCAGTGGAAACTCTGTGAACTCCAGTGTGTGTCCCCTCCTGATGATGTCTAAGACCCATTGGTCTGCAGTTATTGACTTCCACCCTTTGAAATGAAGGGAGAAGCGGCCCCCAACCGGCTCAGTTGGATCTGCCCGCGGAAGGGGGGTGGAAGAGAGTCATTGGGCTGAGCCGGGAGCAGGCAGAGAGGCCTGGGAGGACTTGGACCCACGGGCGGAAGGTCCACCAGACGGCTGGTTGCCGGATCTCCTGCGAAAGCCTCCTCTCTGCCCTTGTTGGTTGCTACGCGCTTGGCCTTGACCACCTGAGGACTTACTAAAAGGCCGTTTACGGTGTCTTCGCTGGTCACGGCGGTACATCTGGTGGACCGACCAGATAGACTTGCCCTACTCCTGGAGACGGGAGATCAAGGCCTCCGTCTCCTGCCCGAACAGCACGGTACCCTGGAAGGGCAAATCCATGATACCGGCCTGCAAATCCTGGTGAAAGCTGGAGACTCTCAACCAGGTGTGACGCCGTAGGCACACCCCGGAAGCGGCTGCCCTGGCTGCCGTATCTGCCGTGTCATACAAGGCTCTCAGGACATGGGAGCCTACATCTGAGCCCGATTTTAGGAGGTCCAGGAGCTCTGTCTTCTGGGCAGAGTCTGGAAGGGCCTTCATTAGCTCTTGTCCCCTCTCCCAAAGCGCATTCTGGTACTGTACCATATGCCTCAAAAAGTTGAGGGAATGTATGGAACAGGTAGAAGCAGCATATACCTTTTTGCCCACCTGGTCCAAATAGCGAGACTCTGGGTCGGGAGGCTGAGAGCTGAGGTGCTTCGGCTGCCTGGACTTATCATGGGCAACAGTGATCACCAAGGAATCTGCCTGAGGGTGTTCAGCGAGGAAAGCTTCTGCCCTCGGGGCCTTGTACAGCCTATCTGACTTCTTCGGAACAGCCGGGACTGAAGCTGGATGCATCCAGGTGGTTCTAGTGAGGTGCTGGAATGTATCCACCAAAGGAGGAATGACCAAAGGTTTAAGCTCCTTTTGCCTCTAGTACTTAGCTAGTCTCCAGCGTTCCAGGTCCAGGTCTTCTGTATCCCACTCGTTGGAGGCCTGGATGTGCCTCATGATGTCCATAAAGGTAGGATCATCTGGAGGCGAGCGAGGCTGGTCCTTCTCTCCCAGGGAGCACTGCAAACTGAGAGAGGAAGTTGAGGAAGACGATGGTGAGGAAGATCGACTATAGGATTTTGAATAGTCTGACTCTTCCCTATGACCAGGCTCCCGCTGTCGTTGGTAGCTAGGGGACCGACGTCGGCCCGAGGACCGACTCCGGTCCCTGGACCGGCAACGGAGCAGAGACCGACATCGGTCAGAGGACTGACATCTGAAGCGTTCTCACCTAGAGCGAGAAAGGCTCCTAGAGCGTGACCTAGACCGACGACGGTCACCAGAGTCACTGGAGCATCGTCAGTAGTCCTCGGATCTGGTGCGGGAACGAGCCCTAGAGGAAAGTGTAGGCGGGCGCTCCGGAGACTTCCACGGGGAAAGCTCACCTCCTGGCTGTGGTTTTTCCGCTGGGTCTGGAACCGGTGTCTGGGCCGGCGACAGGGGGGACTGCTTGTGGACCTGCCCCCACCAGAAGGAAAACAGTTCCTGGAGCTCGTCCTTCATGAAGATCTCAGCCGCCCGGCTCGGAAAGGAAGTATCCGGGACATCGGGCGTGAAGGAGAGCCCTCCTGGGTGTCCGGGGGGAGGAGGACTTGGGCGATGGGGACATCGGCTCTTCCATGGCCGCTCCCATGCCCTTCGCCCCTTCTACCGGCATCAGTGTAGGTACCGATGATGGGATGCTGCCGGGGGGTGCCGGAGAGTCCTTTGGCTCTGAAGGTGTGCCTTTAGCAGGTGGCGCCGGTGCCTTAGGAGGTGGGGCCAAAGCATGCACCTCTAAGGGCTTTGTGGTGACCCTTAGCGGGGTCACCTTAGGCTTAGCCAGCTTCTCCCCCAAAGGGCCGGCCTTAGCCTGAGAGGATTTCGGGTGCTCTCCAGAGCCCAAGGGACGAGCCTTCTTCAGAGAGGGCCACGAGTGAGAGCGGGACTGGTGCCGGGACCAACTACGGTCTTTGCTGTGCCGCTTCTTTTCTTTCCGTTTCCCCTCCGAGGAGTGCAGATCTATTTTCTGCTCCAGTAAGTAGGCTTTTAGGGCCTTGAGGCAGCGGATGCGGGTCCTGCTGGTGAAAGCCTGGCAATCGGAGCAGTTCGCGGTGTCGTGGTCTGGGCCTAGACCAAAGACACACCAGCGATGGCCGTCCTTGGCTGGGATCTGCCTCCCACACTCACACTTGTTCAGGTGCTCCGGTGAGGCCAACGTCCGAGAAGACATCCGTCGGACTTCCAAAAACCGTCGGGCAACGGCTGACGTCAGTAACCTGAGGAACAAAAACCGTCTAAAAAAGAACGGTTAAATAATCGACAGGCAGCAGACTGACGGTGTACAAATGGAGAAAAAACGTCGAAAATACGGCTCCAAAAGGTCTTGATAGAAGAAATCGAAGAGATTTTAGCTGCAACTGGCAAGCAGAAGCTGTTCTTCCTTGTTCACGTGCGGGACGCGCCGGGAAAGAACTGAGGTGGAACTGGGTCCGCCCCCTCTTGTACCCAGACCGACGTTGGGGTGGGTCCGGTATCGGGGGCGGTCCCTGCTGTGTACTGCTGGCTGAAGTTTTCACCAGAGGGTCCTAGTGCCTGCGGCGTAGTCCTTATTGTAATAGCCTGCTGCAAGAGCTCCCACTCGAAGTAAGATCCACAAATATCACTGAGGAAGCAGTTATTTAGAAAGAATTTTTAAATAAAAACAATACTCATCGAGAAAATAACTATGCAGTTAGAAGTCGAGGAGAGCTCTCCGAGGCATCCAAACTGGCAGACGGAGAAACAGATCCAAGCGCCTTACAGCATAGCAGTTACTAGGGGGAACAGTTTGAAATTGGCACGAGCTACTGCGAGATCCATCATTAGCATATATTCCATTTCTCTATGGGGCAGTTCAATGCAGGAGGCTAACTGCATTAGTTAAGCGTACTGAAGGATTCTTGGGGTTAGAAATGAAAATTATGTACCTACAGTAATTCTTGATCTTCCTGGGTAGCTTCACCATTCATCCCTGGTGGGGGTTCCAGTCAGAGGCACTAGAACCCCACGGAAGCTCATAGCTCTAAGTTTTTTCAGCTTTCCTAAGGAGGAGGGTCCGATGTCAGGGACGGGGTCACCTTTGAGGCCAACATATTGTGTGGCACTCACGGGATGGCCAGTAATGGATGCCGGCCCCTCCAATACCTCACTTCTGCTCTGGCGGTGGAACCGGTCGGATGGTCGGACCATCACTCTATAGGGTTCAATTTCTAGGCACCTCCTTATAGGTCTGCCCCTGTGGAAATGGTCTGGTACTGCCCTTTAAGGGGTTTGACCCCAGATGGCCTGGTGGCGGTGCTGGACCTATAGAGCTTTCCGAGTGTATGCATGGATCCAGAAGACCTGGTGCAAGCCTATAACAAGGCTGTGGTGGAGGCTCTGGATTCCATTGCTCCTGTGATTGTCCACTCACTCTTTGCTCTCGGTCCCCTTGGTTTGATGGGACCTTGAGGGAGTTGAGACAAGTGGGATGAAGGCTGGAATGATGCTGGCGGAAATCTGGCCTTGATGCCGACAGGCTTAGATTGATGACCCATTATAAGGATTATCAATTGTCCATCTCCCGTAAGCAGGCAGAGTTCCTGTACAGGGATATCGCTGCTGCACAGAATCGACTAGCTCAGCTCTTCTGAACAGTTGACATGTTGTGCAATCCAACATGTCTTCAGTCATGGAGAGCGTTGTCACAAGAGAAATGTGATGAGTTTGGTCAATTCTTCGCAGATAAGGTGGCTGACATCAGGTCTGAAATCTGTGTAGCGCGTTCTGTTGGGAGTAGCAGTGGTCAGTGGGAGGTTGCTGCCCCCCCCCCAGTTTGTCTGGTCTGACTTCAACCGGTTGGCAATCGAGGATGTCGTGTGGATTGTCTAGGAGCTGCGGCCGACTTGCTGTAGTTTGGACCTCGGCCCAACTCGCCTCCTAGTGGGGTGTGTTGAGGTCATCGGCCTGGTCCTAGCCGAGATAGTTTGGTGCTCTTTAGAGACAGGTGAGTTTCCGGACACCCTGAAGGAGGCTGTGGTAATGCCCCTCCTTAAGAAATCTTCTCTTGACCTGGACTGTCTGGCTAACTAAAGGTCAGTCTCTAACCTTCCCTTTATGGGGACGGTTAATGAGATGGCAGTCGCGCTGCAGCTGGAGGTCCATCTTACTATTCACAACATCTACAATCCTCTCCAGTCAGGATTTTGGAAGAAGCACAGCACCGATATGGCCCTTGTTCGGGTACTCAATGATCTCCTGATAGTGAGGGATCGGAGGACTCATTCTATCTTGGTCCTCCTTGATCTCTCTGCGGCTTCTGATATTGTGGACCATGGTGTGTTGCTTGAGTGCCTGCGGTTCTTCTGTGGATTATCTGGTATGGTCCTCAGATAGCTTCATTATTTCCTCTCTGGCAGGTCTCAGAGAGTGGTGTCTGGGATTTTTTCCTCAGACCCAGTCTCCTTGCCTTATGGGGTACTGCAGGGCTCTGTGCTTTCACCCATGTTGTTCACAGTGTACATGCTGCCATTGGGAGACATTGTCAGGTGGTATGTGTTGAGTTTTCACTGCTATGCAGATGACACTCAGCTCTACATGTCCTTTGTGCCTGGGCAGGATGATCCTGTCTCGGTGATTAACAGCTGCCTGGCTGAGATCCAGGACTGGATGAATGCCAATTGGTTGAGGATGAACTCAGATAAGACCAAGGTGTTGGTTGTGGACCCCAGTTGTCAGGCAGAGGGGGCACGGGCAGGGCAGCCCACTGGGCTTTGGCTTGGGGGCAGCCAGCTGGTGACCTCTGATTGGGTGTAAAATCTGGGTGTTATTCTTGATGATGGATTGACGCTCAAGTCTCAGGTGTCATCTGATGCAGAATCTTCATTTTACCATCTGAGGAATATCACACGGATCAAGCACCTGGTCCTGCCTCATGACCATCCAACGTTGGTCCACGCCTATGTGATCTCTCTCCTTGACTACTGTAAATGAAAATTACGTACCCACCATAATTCTGATCTTTCTGTGTATCTTCACCATTCATCACAGTTGGGTATGTGGCTGGAGGTCATGACCCCGTGGGAGCTCTTTTTATTTTTGCTTGGGCAGAGCCAACGCAGCAACAGTGCCGCCCCTCGGCCGTTAGTTGCTGTTGGCGCGCCCCCTCCACAGTTCTGAGTTGCCGTAGAGTAAGAAATAGGGTTGGGAGGGTGGGACAACAAAGTCCAAGGGACAGACAAAGGAAAAGATATAAGAAAACAAAAGGAGGAATAAACGACCAAGAGGACAGACGAGGGAGAGAGAAGCTAAGGGAATTGGGAGGGGCCTCATTCTTTGGAAAAGAGGAAAAATGGGAGAGAAGGAAAGGGAAGGAAGAATTAAGTGGGTAGGGTGAGGACAAAACCAGGGCTCGCGGTCTGGTCCCCAGCTTTTAGATGGAATTACTACTCAGGAGTAGCTAGAAGCCTGGCAAGATTCAAGGCACAGAATTTGACCAAGAGATACTCTGGCAGGAATGACTTCTTAGAGTCATGGATTAAGGAGAGATGGGGGACCAGAAGCCAAAGTATGTCCTCTCCCCTATCCAACAAAAAATAAGGGGGGGACCGCCTCTAAAAGAATAATAAAAGGATTAGTCCTGAAGGACAAGGGTTAAGGGGAGGAGAGAGGGGCAGCCACAACATCCCACCCCTAAGAAGGGTGGAAGCCATAGGCGATGAGAAACAGCCCCATTCCTCCCCCCAGCAAGAAACCCCCTGCATGCTTAAAGGTTCCCCCACTCCTGGCCAATGGGAAAGAGGGTGGGAAGGAGAAGGCACATAGAGGGAGGGTGACCCAGAGACTGAGGCCCCAGCGGGATGGTGGGTGGGATTTGTGATGAATGAAGATACACAGAAGATCAGAATTATGGTGGGTACGTAATTTTCATCTTATCTGTGTCAGTCTTCACCATTCATCACAGCTGGGTGAGTACCGAGCCCCCCAAGGGGGCCCGAGACACTAAGGGACTAAGCCCTTTAGCTCCCAGTGGGGCAGACACTGGGAAGGAGAACATTCACAGGCCTTGCGAGGCCTGAGAGTGTGGAGAGTGAGATGGGGACCCCAACCCCGGAGGGGGAAGGAAGTTGCCTCAACAACTGACGCCTCACTCTGCGGGGGAGAAAAGATGGGTTTTTTGGTAAGCAGAGGAAATCACCCTATGCCGGGCCAAGGGTGACAATGGGAAAGACGCAGCCACGCTGTCCGCCTAATGCAGATCACTGTCCCTACGACTCTGGAAGCTACCTCGTTGGTGTCGCAGGATGCCCTCGTTTGGTGCCGTGCTAGCTCCAGGCCCTGAGCAGAGAGTGCGATGGCTTGTCTGATTACCTCCATATCAGGCAAAGAGGCTAGGAGCTTACCTAGTCTTGACCACAAAAAACTGCCATAGGAAGCATAGTGGGCCTGATGAGCAGCTATGGACAGTAAAATATGTGCTGAGTAGAAGGTCCTCCTACCTCAGAAGTCAAAATCCGAAGAGTCTTGATCTGGGGGCCAGTCACGGTGAAGGGCGTGAAGCCCATCAGGAGTGTGCAGTTATGTCAACCCTGACAGAGGGTGAGGCATGCGACCTGGAGACTCCGGGGGAGTACAATACCACTGGCTCAGTTCCCTAGGGGATGGGACACTGGAGAAGGGATGTTGCCAGAAGTGCAGTGATGCCTCCCAGACGGGAGAAGGCCTGGCGGGCACCACCAGGGTGGCCACACTGAAATCGCCTAGAAAGGCATGTGCCACATGCTCAGGATTGTCTTGAGAGCCAGGGGTGATGTGAAGATCTTCTATCATCCTCGTGAGGAAGCACTGATACACAGCAAGATCAGTGGCAGGGGAGATGTGGATGGATGGTTCCTCTCCCTCCAAAGAGGGGGATGAGGAAGCGGAAGATCTCAGAGATCCAGGGGGTGGCTGCTCAGGGGGAGGGTGGAACACCCGCTCATCCATCGCCCTAACATAAGTGGGAAAGTGAGCAGCCGCACCCCTGAACTGCTCCCAGGTCAGAGGCCCCTTAGGGCTGGAAATACCAGGGACAGAAGGAGATGGTGACAGAGGAATGGGGGCCAGATCCACAGAAGAAGAGGAATGTCCTCTGCCTGGGCAAGAGAGCCTACCAGATGCTCCCAAAAGAGGTGCAGCTCCGGGAAGCCCAACAGCCGACAGCTGGTCAACCACACTGGAACTGCCTAGACCGTGTCCTGAAGAGTCCCCCCTGTGAGGTGACTGGGACCGTGAGAGTCCCAAAGGACGGTCCCTGGCCTCCAAAAAGGAGGACCCTCTCGTGGAGAGAGAGAGAGAGAGAGAGAGAGAGAGAGAGAGAGAGAGAGAGGGAAGGACAAGGTTCCATACTGCGGCTCCTCCCCGAACCCAGGTGGGTCCCAGAGAGAGGCAGCTGCACCAAACTCAGGCCCCTCGAACGCTGAAAGAGCCTTCCACCTCTAAAACACCAGCCTAGGTAGCTGCCAACTCTGGGTAGTCCCTGAGAAGACCACCCAGGGTGCAGCACCCTTCCCTTCCGCGGGTGCTCTGTTCGGCCCTAAGGTTGGGCTGTCCAGGCACACCACAGGAGGGGGTACCCCAACTGAGGGGGTAGAAGATCCCCCCGACTCCAGGCTGCACAGCAACAGCCACCTGGACCGCTGCCTGCTGGTCAGAGCCACTGACCCCAGAATCAGGAACCACTGCCCGCTCCCCAGAGGGAGGCTGAGTGTGGGCCATTGAAGCGACCCCAGAGGGGTCAGCAGACTCCGAGGAGTCTGGAAGCCAGTCTGAATCAGACACGGAATCCTGTTCCGAAGAGGTGGAGACCGAGGTTCAGTGCCAGACCATACCCCCCCGACCCCTGCCCCTTCCTGGGCTGAGAGAAGAGCCAGTCTGGGCTGTGGCACCACGGTCGGTGCCGACTCCCTCCTTAGCGCTGAGAACAATGCCTGAGGCAGAGACGGGACCAACCTCAGTGCCCAAGCCGGAATCGGTGCCAGACACGGTGCCGTCCTCTGCCAGAGTGCCACGAACGGTGCTGGAGACAGAGGTGGCACCGACGATGGCACCGTGAACGGCACTGAGATCAGAAACGGCACCATCAGCGCCGCCAGAGCTGGAAATGGCATTGTCTCCAGTCTCAGCACCAAGAGCAGAAATAGCCTCAGAAGAAGTGGCTACAACTCCCACAGCGCCGCTCCCATTATCGGCGCCATTTGCAGAAACTACACCGAGACGGCCCAGCGCTGACCACGGCGCCGTCTGGGCCCTTGGTGCCACAAGTGACGCCAACACCCAAAACAACACTGGCGGATGGCGTCGAGGCCAGTGCTGGCCTGGTGGTCCCATGATGCGACACTGAGGTGCCTGCCCCAGAGCAGGCGGTGCGAAATAGTGCCTCCCGCCCGCCCGAAATAACAGACTGGGCTCCTGCACTATGGAAGGGGTCTCCACCATGGCAAGGCTCAAAGAGGTAGAAGCCCCCTCCTCAATGGTCCATATGGAACCGGGAGGGGACCCAGAGGAAGAGTCAAGAGACCGTGTCTTGGCCTCATGAGTGCGGGCCTGTCCCCCGAAAGTTGGTGGCGCTCGCCCCACTTTCCACACGTGAAGTTCAACAACTCAACGGTCCACGTAGAAGCAGGCATTGAACGAATCCATGTCATGAAGAGGGCCAAGACAGGTGAGACATCGATCATGCTGGTCGGAAACAGAGTAAAGGCAGCCGCAGGGGCACCGACACATAGGAGGCCACCCCATCTTCAACAATTTCTTGCCCCCCCATACCAGACATGATCAGACATAAAAACAAAAACAGACCCGACGTCGCTGAAAATAAGTAAAAAGAATGGTCTTACCAGCCAGCGGTGTTGCGTAGATAGCGAAACAGAACCAATGGTACTTTTTCGATGTTCTAGGCCGATCAAGAACTAGGCCGCAGCTGTGACGCAGTTTTTCCTCAGGAGCTCCACACAAGATCCAACCTCTATGGCGGGAGATGAAGAACCGGCAAGAGGGCGGTGCCGACAGCAACTAACGGTCAACCCACGAGCGCCATGTTGTACGTCGACCTCGAGGGGCAGCGCCGTTGCTGCATCGGCTCTGCCCAAGCCACAGAAAAAAAAAAAAGGAGCTCCCGCAGGGTCATGACCTCCAGCCACATACCCAACTGTTACGAATGGTGAAGACTGACACAGATAAGATCTCCCTATACCTAGGGGCTACCGGGGGTTGATATTCGCTGCCTGCAGCTAGTGCAGAATGCGGCTGCCAAGCTGTTGACTATCTTACCTCAATCTTGCCATGTCATGCCTGTGCTTGCGGCCTGCACTGGCTGCCTATTCAGTGGCATATCACCTTCAAGATCGGGTTACTGACCTATAAAGCCCTAAATGGACAGGGACCGGGTTACCTGCAAGATCTTCTGTGCCACTATTGTCCCCATCACCCCCAATGCGCTCCGCCGAGGGATTGCTAGAGATTCCCAGGGTCCATCTAAAGACCTCAGTTGCTAGGGCATTTATGTTTGTGGCCCCGACCCTGTGGGATTCTCTGCCTCACCAGATAAGTAAGTGCCTGACTGTGGAGAGCTTTAAATCTGCACTAAAAGCTCACCTTTTTAGCCTTGCCTTTTCAGATTATGAATGAATTTATTGGCTCGTTGTTGCTTGATTACTGTATTTTAATTATTGTCATATTTATTGTTTTAATTATTGTACAAGCGCTTGGATACATGGTGACTTGTGCTTTTTAAAAATAAACTAAGCTGAAGCTGCTCACCAGAGAGGAAATTAGAGATAAAGGAAAAATGAGGGAGGGTGAGGCAAGGGAGCCCAAGGGATAGAAAAAGGAAAGGATATAAACTGAAAAAGTAATAAGCCGGCCACAGGAGAAGAGATAGGGCTCTAGGAGGTCAGGAAGGGGAACCCCAACCCCCAGGGCAGGCAAAAAAAGGGGGTAAGAGGATGGAGGGGAAAAGGAGGGAGGAAGAAAAAAGAATAAAGAAAAGGAAAGAGGGGGAGGGAGGGAGAGAGAGAGGATGTGGACCCCAGAAAGAAGACCCTAAAAGAGAAGTTCTCCTTTGTGGACCAAGAGAGGCAACCAACTTTTTTTTTTTACACAAGTCTGGAATGTGTACAGGAGTATGCAGGAGAGGATGAGAGGTCTCACCGGCTCCAAGAGTCCTGAAGAAGCATCAAAAGATGTTGGGAAAGATATAGCTGATCCTTGCCGCTGACATTCAAGGTTACACTCCTGGTCCACGTGAGAGACAAAAATAGGGGCGGGGACAGAGGAATCTCTCCCCTCTCTCTCCCCCATTGCATAGGGGTGGGGAAAGGACCCACCCCAGGACAAGATCCCTCTGGATAGAAGGTCACTTAACTAGGACAGCCCCTGGTCCCTGAGTGAAATGCTGAACCCTTTGTGCCCACTGGCACTGGGAAAGTGGTGGAAGGTGGAGGACTTAAGCCTCAGAGAAGAGAGCAAGGGATTTTGAAGTAGGGGTCAGAGGGGACCTTGCCCAATGGGCAACCCAGGAATGGGTTGTCAGAGAAGAGAAAAAAGGAGCAAGCTAAAGGTTCCAAAAGGTAGAAAAGGGTCCCCGGTACCCCTGTGACCAAGGCAAAGACCCAAGAGAGAAGGCAATCCTTGGGTTCCAGGCTGGGGTGGGGGGACCAGAGAAAATACCAGGGACTCCTGGCCTGTGCTGCCATCCCAAGGGAGCCCAAGTCAAGGTTGAGGGGGGCCCTGAGGAGCCCCTGATTGCCTGTCCCCAGAGGTGGCTCCCTGCTGCTTCCAGAGGAAGAGTTGGGGAACCTAGAGGTGCCAGCGAGATTATAACTGCAATTGGTCTCAATTAGGAAGAAGGCAAGCAGGGAGTAGGCACTGCCCAGGAGACTGGGGCCCAAGAGGGGATGGTGGGCAGGAAGCAGTGATGAATGGTGAAGATATCCAGAAAGATCAAGAATTATGGTAGGTACATAATTTTCATATCTTACCTGGATGAATCTTCACCATTCATCACTGGTGGGTGAGTGCCAAGCACCACAAAGTGGTGCTGGCACCTCCCTGAGGGAGAACTCTCCCTCAGCCTTCTGTGGGAGACACACAAGAGGAGGGGGCCCTCACAGGCCTGGCTAGGCCCGTGACTGGTTAGGGTCAGGTCGTATCTCCTGACATGTAGGAGAAGGAGTATGCCTCGACAGCTCTCGCCTGGCCCTACAGGAGAAGAACTGGGCACCCCGGAAGGGCAAGGTAATCACCTTACGCCGGGCCAAGGGTGACAACCGGGATGAACGTAGCCATGCCGTCTGCTAAATGCAGACTACTGTTCCTACTAGCCTGGAGGCTACCATGCTGGCGTCATAAGATGCCCTCGCTTGGTGTGTCGCCAGCTCCAAGCCATGGGTAGAACTGGCGATGACCCATCTAGTTACCTCGCTATCAGGCATGGTTACCAGGATCTAACCCAGTGAAGCCCACAAGCGCCTTGCATAGGCTACCTGGCGTGTAGAAATAGAGAGTAAGAGATGCATGGAAGAGAAAACCCTTCTGCCCCAGCGATCAAACTCCGTGGAGTCAGCCCCTGGGGGGTGGTCTCTTGAAGGGCGAAGATGCTCTGAGGGGGTATAAAGCTACTCCAGTCCAGATGTAGGATGGGGCATAGAACCTGGAGACCCGGGGGAAGCACAATACCTGCGCTGACAGTCCCAAGGAACAGAGGAGGCAGGAAACTGCCACATGCTGTGCGACTCCTCCATGAAAGGACAGGGCCATGAAGGGATCATGATGGATTCCAGACTGTACTTACCAAGGAAGGACGGTGCTGCATGTACAGGATTGCGTTCTACGGCGAGGGGGGAGATGGAGTTCCTCCAACATAGTCATGAGGAACTGCTGATAATCCGGACAATCAGCATTAGAGGAGATGTGGGTGGAAGTGTCTTCTTCCTTTGAGAAGAAGTCGATGATGTGGATGGACTCTGTACAGGGGGTGATGGTGCAAGGGTAGGAGGTGGAAAAACCATCTCATCCACGGCCCTAAAGTAGATGGGGAACGCATTCGCTGTTGCCCTATACTGTTCCCACGTAAGGGGGCCTAGAGAGTCCTGGGAGGAGGCAGCGAGGAAGGAGGAGCAGCGTGGTCCCGACACACCAAAGCCCCTCTCCCAGTGCTGTGGGAGCAAGCAGAGAACACCTCCCAAGGGAGGGGGACTGCACTACCCAGCCACCGCCTGTTGCTCAACCTGCTCTGAGTGGACAGGTTGGTGTCCGGGAGGGGGGGGGAGGAAGACCCTTGGTGAGGAGACCAGAGCTGTACAGGCCCAGATGGGCGGCCCCTGTCCCCATCAACAGCAGGGCTCTGGCCCCTAACAGGAGGACAGCCCGCATCAGCACTCTGACTCCCTCCCTGGGGTGGCCCGAGGCCACTGGGCCAGACCAGAACACTTGACAGGGTCCTCCCAGACCTGAGCCAGAGGACTGGGACCTGTCCCTCAAAAGAGGCCCTACCTTGGCCACTGCTTTCAAGGGAGGGAGGAAGAAAGAAGCCGGCACCCGGGTTGGCTTCATATTAGAAACATAGAAACATAGAAGTTGACGGCAGATAAGGACTGCAAGGCCCATCCAGTCTGCCCATTTCTTTTTCTACCTTATAAATGTGCCATCGGCCTTTGCTCTGTCAGTGGCCTATCTATTCATACTCATTTGTATTGCTCCCTTATGCCTATCCCATGCCTGTTTGAAGCCCTGCACTGTATTCATAGCCACCACTTCTTGAGGTAAGCCATTCCATGCATCCATCACCCTTTCTGTGAAAAAAGAATTTCCTCACATTCCCCCTTAATCGGCCTCACTCTAATCTCATGCTGTGTCCTCTTGACCTGCTATTTTTCTTATATTTAAACATGTTAGACTCTTTCACCTTGTTAATGCCCTTAAGGTGTTTGAATGGCTCGATCATATCACCTCTCTCCCTCCTTTGCTCAAGGGTATACATATTGAGCTCTGTTAATCTGTCCTCATATGTCTTCTGATGCATTCCCTGCACCATTTTGGTTGCCCTTCTCTGGACTGCCTCAATTTGGTTAATGTCCTTGTGAAGGTGTGGCCTCCAATACTGCACGCAGTACTCCAGATGGGACCTAACCAGTGTCTTGTAAAGAGGGATTATTACCTCCCTCTTACGACTTGTGATACCCCTGCTAATACACTAACACCCCCTAGCCTTACCTACTGCTTTAGAGGTCTGCTTGGATGATTTCAGGTCATCAGTGATGATGCCCAAGTCTCTTACTTCCTTTGTGACTGCTAGCAACTCCTCCCAGCCTATAGGTGGCTTCAGGTTTCTCTTCCCTATGTGCATGATCTTGCACTTCTTTGCATTAAATCCCAGTTGCCACTCTTCTGACCATTTTGCTAGTTTATCCAGATCTCTTCTCATTCTGCCCACCCCATCTGGATCATCTACTCTGTTGCAGATCTTGGTTGTCATCTGCAAACAGACAAGCCTTACCCTCTAGTCCATCTGCAAGGTCACTAATGAAGATGTTGAAGGACTGGCCCCAGGACTGATCCCTGAGGTACCCACTTGTGACTTGCATCTCTTCTGACTGTATACCATTTACCACCACTCTCTGTTTTCTGCCCGTCAACCAGTTTGCCACCCAGTTGACCAACTACCTACCAGCCTACCCAGCTTATTTATCAATCTTCTATGTGGAGCAGTGTCAAAAGCTTTGCTGAAGTCAAGGTAGGTGACATCAACTGCTCCCCCTTGGTCCACCACTCTGGTTACCCAGTCAAAGAAATCTATGAGATTAGTTTGACAGGACCTTCCTTTTGTAAACCCATGTTGTCTTGGATCCTGTGCCCCTATGGATTCCAGGTGTTGCACTATCCTTTCCTTAAGGAGTGCCTCCATAATCTTGCCCACTACTGAGGTAAGACTGACTGGTCTGTAGTTCCCTGCTACCACTCTTGTGAAGCGGGATCACACGAGCCCTTCTCCAGTCTTCTGGGACCTCTGCAGTGCTCAAAGACTCACTAAACAGTTCTGCTAATGGCTCTGCTAGTTCCACCTTTAGCTCCTTAAGTACCCTGGGATGTATGCCATCAGGTCCCATTGCCTTATCCACCCTGAGCTTAGCAAGCTCTTGTAGGACCCTTTCTTTTGTGAAGGGAGTAGTGCTCACCTCCCTCCCCCCTGTGTCCATGATGCTGAGCTGTGGGCCCTGCCCTACCTTCTCTTCAGTAAATACTGAGCAAAAGTATCTATCTAGGATAGATGCCTTTACAGGGTCCTCCTCCTCACATGCTCCCTTTTCTCCATTAAGCTTAGCAATACCCCCACTGGACTTTCTCCTTTCACTAATGTAGCTATAGAAAGTCTTGTCACCTTCTTTTACTGTTCGTGCTAGTGTTTCCTCAGTTTGGGACTTTGCCTGCCTTACTGCCTTCCCTGCTTCCCTTAGGGCAGTTTGGTATGCCTCCCTATCTTCATCCCGCTGTGTTCCCTTATATTTCCTGAAGGCCAGCCTTTTGGCTCTGACCTTTTCTGCTACTGTATTTGAGAACCAGAGTGGTTTCCTTCTTCTTTTGCACTTCCTTTTCTGTCTAACACAATGGGATGTTGCTTCAAGTATTGCATCCTTAATGCTTGCCCACTTTGCCTGTACCCCCTCACCTGTGTTTCTTTTTGCCAGGGCTAGCTTAACTCTGTTGGCCATCTTATCAAAGTCAGCTCCTCTGAAGTCCCATATTTTTGCCTTGGAATGGGATGATTTAGATGTAGTAGCCAAATTGAACCATACCATGTGACGGTCACTGGCCCCCAGGTGACCTTCTACCTGGAGATCTGTGATCCCTTCCCTGTTAGTTAGTACTACATCTAGGATAGTCCTGTCTCTTGTGGGTTGCTGTACCAGTTGTTTGAGGCCCTCCCCCTGCAGGGAATCCACTATGTGTCTAGTTCTGGCAGATGTTCCTGCTGGTATTGACCAATCTGTATCCGGCATGTTGAAGTCTCCCATTATCAGAACCTCCCCTTTAGCTGTCATGTTTTGTATGTCTTCTAACAGTAATGTCTATGTCCTCCCCTAGTCTGGGGCCTGTAGACAACCCCAGTTCTTATGGCTGTCCCATTTCCTGTTTCCAGGGTGACCCACAGTTCTTCTGGCTCCTTATGTGTATTCTGAATTTCTGTAGCTTTGATATTTTCATTGACATACAGGCCTCCCTCCCCCTTTTGCACCTCGGTCTCTTCTGAACAATACATAGCAGTACTGAAGTCTCCCAAGTGTGGTTACTGGTAAACCAAGTCTCACTAATTGCTACTATGTCCAGTTTAGCCTCTGACATTGTGCCTGCAGTTCTGGGATCTTGTTTCCCAGGCTGTGAGCATTGTGTACATGATTTTCCATTGGCCAGATTTCAGTGTGTTAGTTGTTGGGTGAGGTTTGGCATTACCCCTGTGCGTCGTATTGGGAGACAAACCTTTTTTCTTACCTGGTGATGCAAATGAACTGCAAACATGCTGAATCCCTGTTTGACCACTAGCTGAGGGGGAGGGGTGTTCTTCCCATTCGATGTATGGTGTGCTGCACCCCTCTCCCCACTTCCTAGTTTAAATATTCTGCAAAGACGTCAAACTTCTGCCCCAATGCATTGACTCCCTCCTTAGTCAGATGCAGTCCATCAAATTTAAAGAACTTTTGCTCCCAGAACTGTTGACAGTTCCCTACAAATCTGTGTCCTTTTTCCTGGCACCAGCCCTTCAGCCACATGTTTAGCTCCCCTATCTCCCCTTCTCTGACCTTCCATCCATCTGCTCCCCTCTCCCAGACTGGCAGGATCTCAGAGAAGGAGATGCCGGACGAAATGGATGATAGTTTGTCACCCAGCCTGGTCAGGTGTTCCTTGGTCTCCACAACTGACCTGCTGGCGAGATCATTAGTCCCTATGTGTACTAGGACATCAATGTTTTCTCCTGCTTTGTGAACAATTTTAGCAATGCGGTCAGTGTCTCTCCATGCTGATGTACCTGGGTGACATCTGACCATTACCTCTAGCTGGAGATGGGTATCAACTCCCGAATCATGGAGTCTCCTATGATCAAGTTTTGGTTTCCTTTTGCTTTTTTGTTTTGGTTCCTGATTTGGGTGAGTTTTGTTGTGCTAGCTCCTGTGCTGCAGTGTCCTGCTCTGCAGTGTCTTCTGCCTCTTTGTTTGATTTCAGAGATAGAGGCAGATACCTGTTTATAGTGTTTATATGGTTTTGGTGGTAACATGTTGGAGAGCGAGAGTGATGGGGCACCTGATTTGCCCCTCTAACCACCTGCCAACCTCCTGGACCAACTACCCTCTGTGGTCGAGGGTTTTCTGTTGGATGCTGGGGAAATGGCGGGTGGTTCTTATAATGTATTTCCTCTTGAATATGAAATTTGAGGCGTGCAATCTCTGCCCATGCTGCCCAGAGCTGAGCCCTAAGATCTCCAAAGGCCCAGCATGTAGGACAGTGTCCTAAATCCTGTAAGACTGTCCTTCTGAAAATTGTTCCACAGTACCTGCAGTTAATGATATCCATTCCAGATAATTTGCTGGGTTTATATCCTAGTCAGAGTAATTAGAAGGAAAAAAAGCAAAAAAATGCAAGTAATGGTTTGATTGTGTTTTGTTTTTGTTTAACTTTGCTACAGAGAAAAATAAAGCAGTAACAGAAGATATACCTTGCAAAAGACAATTTGATTCAGAAGATTACAGCAGTAATCTGTTAGCATACACCTGTAGGCACACCCTGTAATAATGCAGAAGAAGGTATACCAGCAACAACAATTTGAATCAGAAAAATAAAGCAATGAAATGTTAGCAACAAACAGTAGCAATCCTGTGAGTAAAAATAAAAACAACACCACACAGTAAATCTGCTTAGCCAAAATAAGTCTTAATCCTTTTCCTTGCTCTGGTAAGTTTCTCTACTCCGCCTTTCAAGCAGTCTCAGAAGGAAAGAGCTCAGGTGAAGCCTAGGTGCCTTGGCCAGCAAACCAAGGCCCAGATATTCAAAGGGTTGCGCCATGCGCAATTAGGTTTCGCATGCTCAAGTCCTACATTGCGCCATTCTGCGATATTCAGCAGGAGGCAGTTGCGCCACTGAAAACAGGCTGAGCAACAGTGCAATGCAAATGAATGCATGCTCAACAGGAGGAGAGAACCATGCATAAACTGCACAGCCCGATATTCAGTCGGGCTGTGCAAAATTATCTAAGCGCAACCCCAACCTGCGCCTGCACAACTTTGAGCCAAAAGGAGGCTTAAGTTGAGGCCACCCACAGGTGAGCTGCTGTATTGCAGGGTGCAACACAGCAGCTGCCACCCGTGGCTGGCCCCAACTCAATCCCTGTGCCCCCCACCAGCCTGATTGCGGGCATCAATGTGGCCCCCTCCCGTTCACATCCCTGGTGGTCAGTGGACCGTAATGCCCGATCGCAGGCAGAATGTAATAAGAACCCCCAGTGCCTGATCGCGGGCAGAATGTAATAAGAACCCCCCAACCGAATATCTCCCTGGTGGTCCAGTGGACGTAATGCCCGATCGCGGGCAGAATGTATATTGACAACCCCCACCCAAACATCTCCCTGGTGTCTAGTGGCTCCTACCCACCCACCACCCCGCTCCCCAGCGGCAGCGGCGGGCGGCAGCATCCCACCCTGCCGCCCGCGCCCGCCGACTGACTGGCGGTAGGGCTGCCGCCCAGTGGTGCAGAGCTAGAGCCAATGGGTGTGCTGTTAAGTCTCCCATTATCAGAACCTCCTTTAGCTGTCATGTTTTGTATGTCTTCTAACAGTAATGTGTCTATGTCCTCCCCTAGTCTGGGGCCTGTAGACAACCCCAGTTCTTATGGCTGTCCCATTTCCTGTTTCCAGGGTGACCCACAGTTCTTCTGGCTCCTTATGTGTATTCTGAATTTCTGTAGCTTTGATATTTTCATTGACATACAGGGCCACTCCTCCCCTTTTGCACCTCGGTCTCTTCTGAACAATACATAGCCAGGTACTGAAGTCTCCCAAGTGTGGTTACTGGTAAACCAAGTCTCACTAATTGCTACTATGTCCAGTTTAGCCTCTGACATTATTGCCTGCAGTTCTGGGATCTTGTTTCCAGGCTGTGAGCATTGTGTACATGATTTTCCATTGGCCAGATTTCAGTGTGTTAGTTGTTGGGTGAGGTTTGGCATTACCCTGTGCGTCGTGTGGGAGACAAACCTTTTTCTTACCTGGTGATGCAAATGAACTGCAAACATGCTGAATCCCTGTTTGACCACTAGCTGAGGGGAGGGGTGTTCTTCCCATTCGATGTATGGTGTGCTGCACCCTCTCCCACTTCCTAGTTTAAATATTCTGCAAAGACGCAAACTTCTGCCCCAATGCATTGACTCCTCCTTAGTCAGATGCAGTCCATCAAATTTAAAGAACTTTTGCTCCCAGAACTGTTGACAGTTCCCTACAAATCTGTGTCCTTTTTCCTGGCACCAGCCCTTCAGCCACATGTTTAGCTCCCCTATCTCCCCTTCTCTGACCTTCCATCCATCTGCTCCCCTCTCCCAGACTGGCAGGATCTCAGAGAAGGAGATGCCGGACGAAATGGATGATAGTTTGTCACCCAGCCTGGTCAGGTGTTCCTTGGTCTCCACAACTGACCTGCTGGCGAGATCATTAGTCCCTATGTGTACTAGGACATCAATGTTTTCTCCTGCTTTGTGAACAATTTTAGCAATGTGGTCAGTGTCTCTCCATGCTGATGTACCTGGGTGACATCTGACCATTACCTCTGGCTGGAGATGGGTATCAACTCCCCGAATCATGGAGTCTCCTATGATCAGAAGTTTTTTGGATTTCCTTTTTGCTTTTTTGTTTTGGTTCCTGATTTGGGTGAGTTTTGTTGTGCTAGCTCCTGTGCTGCAGTGTCCTGCTCTGCAGTGTCTTCTGCCTCTTTGTTTGATTTCAGAGATAGAGGCAGATACCTGTTTGTATTTATATGGTTTTGGTGGTAACATGTTGGAGAGCAGAGAGTGATGGGGCACCGATTTGCCCTCCTAACCACCTGCCAACCTCCTGGACCAACTACCCTCTGTGGTCGAGGTTTTTCTGTTGGATGCTGGGGAAATGGCGGGTGGTTCTTATAATGTATTTCCTCTTGAATATGAAATTTGAGGCGTGCAATCTCTGCCCATGCTGCCCAGAGCTGGAGCCTAAGATCTCCAAAGGCCCAGCATGTAGGACAGTGTCCTAAATCCTGTAAGACTGTCCTTCTGAAAATTGTTCCACAGTACCTGCAGTTAATGATATCCATTCCAGATAATTTGCTGGGTTTATATCCTAGTCAGAGTAATTAGAAGGAAAAAAAGCAAAAAAATGCAAGTAATGGTTTGATTGTGTTTTGTTTTTGTTTAACTTTGCTACAGAGAAAAATAAAGCAGTAACAGAAGATATACCTTGCAAAAGACAATTTGATTCAGAAGATTACAGCAGTAATCTGTTAGCATACACCTGTAGGCACACCCTGTAATAATGCAGAAGAAGGTATACCAGCAACAACAATTTGAATCAGAAAAATAAAGCAATGAAATGTTAGCAACAAACAGTAGCAATCCTGTGAGTAAAAAATAAAAACAACACCACACAGTAAATCTGCTTAGCCAAAATAAGTCTTAATCCTTTTCCCTTGCTCTGGTAAGTTTCTCTACTCCGCCTTTCAAGCAGTCTCAGAAGGAAAGAGCTCAGGTGAAGCTAGGTGCCTTGGCCAGCAAACCAAGGCCCAGATATTCAAAAGGGTTGCGCCATGCGCAATTGGGTTGCGCATGCTCAAGTCCTACATTGCGCCATTCTGCGATATTCAGCAGGAGGCAGTTGCGCCACTGAAAACAGGCTGAGCAACAGTGCAATGCAAATGAATGCATGCTCAACAGGAGGGAGAGAACCATGCATAAACTGCACAGCCCGATATTCAGTCGGGCTGTGCAGAGATCTAGCAGGCGCAACCCCAACCCGCGCCTGCACAACTTTGAGCCAAAAGGAGGGTTAAGTTGAGGCCACCCACAGGTGAGCTGCTGTATTGCAGGGTGCAACACAGCAGCTGCCACCCGTGGCTGGCCCCCAACTCAGTCCCTGTGCCCCCCACCAGCCTGATTGCGGGCATCAATGTGGCCCCCTCCGTCACATCCCTGGTGGTCCAGTGGACCGTAATGCCCGATCGCAGGCAGAATGTAATAAGAACCCCCAGTGCCTGATCGCGGGCAGAATGTAATAAGAACCCCACGCGAATGTCTCCTGGTGGTCAGTGGACCGAATCGCCGATCGCGGGCAGAATGTATATTGAAACCCCCACTCCAAACATCTCCCTGGTGTCTAGTGTGCTCCTGCCTCACCATTACCCGCTCCCCAGCGGCAGCGGCGGGCGGCAGCATCCCACCCGCCTGCCGCCCCCGCCACGCCGACTGACTGGCGGTAGGGCTGCCGCCCGTTGGTGCAGAGCTAGAGCCAATGCGGTGTGCAGCCCATACCGTATATGATAGTTCACAAATCTGGACCGTCATGTACGGTATGGGCTGTGCAGCCTGCTGGCTCTAGCTCTGCACCAATGGGCGGCAGCACCACCGCCAGTCAGTCAGCAGGCGGCGGGCGGCAGGCGGGTGGATGCTGCCACCCGCCGGGCCGCCGGGGAGCGGGTGGTGGGGGGCCACACTAGACACCAGGGAGATGTTTGGGTGGGGGTTGTCAATATACTTCTGCCCACGATCGGCATTACAGTCCACTGGACCACCAGGGAGATATTCGGGTTGGGGGTCTGTATATTTTCTGCCCGCGATCGGGCACATGGGATGTTGGGGGTCTGTATACTTTCTGCCCGCGATCGGGTATTTCGGTCCACTGGACCACCAGGGAGATGTACGGGAGGAGGTGGGGGAGCCACATTGCTGCCCGAGATCGGGCTGCAGGGTGCATCGGTCCCCGACGGCTGCTGCCTGGCAGAGTGCCAGGCACAAGTCCTCAGGGATCGGCGCACCTACATGCTAATGGCATGCAAATGGGGCTATAATGACATGCAAATGGCCCCCCCTGCGCCTTGCATGTATTATGGCCCCTATTTGCATGTCACCTTTTGAATATAAGTGATTTTGCGCAATAGATATGCATACAACCGCAAGTTGACTGCTCCACTCTGTCAACTTGCGCTTGCGCAAGTTCCACTGCGCCATGCACAGTGGCTATGGCTGGGGAGCGATATTCAAAGGAGTTGCTCAATAGCGCAACTCCTTTGAATATCGCACGGGACACACCCCTGCGCATCTATTTTGCGCAGCGCAAGGACTTGCACCTTTGAATGGCGCAGTTTGAATATCCGGGCCCAAGTCTTCTACCTCCAAGATATGGGTGGAGTCAACACATCATCGGCTGTATCCACCTCAGGCAGCCTGCTGCATGGCTCGCAGGTTGGCGTTATGTGCTGTTGACTCCGACCTTCCGCCAGTTCTGAGTCACCGGAGAGGTGAGGAAAAGGGTTGGGAGGGTGGGACAAGAAGTCCAAGGACAGACAAAGGAAAAGATATATAAACCAAAAGGAGAACTAAACGACTGAGAGTACAGAAGAAGGAGAAGGAGACTAAGGGGATTTAATAGGGGCCCCAATCTCTGGAAATAGGAAAGGGAGAGAGGAGGAATTAAGATAAGCTTGGAGGGGGAAGAAAGATAACAACCATACCCTAGACCTTGACTTGTCTCCAAATTCTGTAGGAACTGCAAGGAGTAGCCAAAAGGCTCACTGACAGAATTCAAGGCACAGAATTACTGACACTAACTCCAAAAGGCAGAAAAAGTACAGTTACATAAGAACTTACCGTAACAGTAGATCTTCGAGAGAGGCTCTTGCAGTAGGTAATTACATATAGGACTGACGCTGGCTGGCGGCAGGACCCCATGGAAAAATTTCTAGCTGGTGTCTCATGGCCGTCCAACATCGTCAGTGACCGCGTCACATGACGCCGGTATAAAGGGGCGGTCCCAGACGCCCGCTTCTTCAGTTCTTTCCACCACAGGCCGGAAGGCCCGGACGTGAGAGAAGCAGATATTTCCTCGATGGAAAAGGAGCTGAAAAAGCCTAGGGGGATGGAGGGCGGGAAGGTATTACCTACTGCAAGAGCCTCTCTCGAAGATCTACTGTTACGGTAAGTTCTTACGTAACTGTACTATCTTACTTCGAGAGGGCTTTTGCAGTAGGTAATTACATATAGGACAGAATCCCAAGCAGTCTGGAACAAAAGAAAGGCACCGGGAGGAGGTACTACTCCAAGAAGTAGCAAAGAAAACCTTGCAAGTCTTAAGAAAGGAGGCCTTGCAAGACCGCTAACCCGAAGCCTGCACTACGGCGAGAGGCAATGTCCAAACTGTGAGGTTTAGTAAAGGTATGGACGGAAGTCCAAGTGGCGGCAGCACAGATGTCTGCTGCAGACACGTTCTTGAAACAAGCCGCAGAGGTTGCTACTCCACGAGTGGAGTGACCTCTGACTTGACCTGGTAGGGTCTTGTTGTACTTGTCATAACAGAAAGTGATGCAATGGGCCAACCATTTTGATAGGCATTGCTTAGAAACAGCATTGCCTTCTCTTTTGTGAGCAAAAGAGACGAACAACTGATCAGTCTTTCTGAGATCCTTCGTCCTGTCAGTGTAGTATCTCAGAATCCTGCGAACATCCATGGTATGGAGCAAGTATTCTCCTTGGTTGGAGTACTGCGTGAAAAAGGCAGGTAATTCAATAGACTGATTTAAGGTAGATTCCGCTACCACCTTTGGGAGGAACTTAGGATTCGTGCGCGAAGAGCTACTCGTTCTTTGTGAAAAATCAGATAATGGATTTTGCACATCAGGACCTGGAGCTCAGAAATTCTGCGAGCGGAAGTAATGGCCACCAAGAAGAGCGTCTTCCACGATAAAAACTTCAAGTCTGTGGAAGCCACAGGCTCAAAGGGAGGAAGAGTAAGTTTCTCGAGGGCAAAGTTTAAGTCCCAAGGGGGAGCTGGAGTCCGGACAGGGGGCCTGAGATGAAGGACCCCTCTGAGAAAAGTTTTGGATACCTCCAGTTGGGCAAATGCCTTATCAGTGAAAGGGACATGGTAGGCTGAAATAGCCGCCATATGGACTTTCAAAGAGGAGTGACTGAGACCCAGGTCGAAAAGATGACGCATGTAATCAAGTAGAATGGTCACAGGACAGGAAAAGGGTTCCACATTCCTGGACACAGCTCAGATGGAAAATCTTTTCCATTTCATGGCGTAGGTGGACCTAGTGGAGGGTTTTTCTAGCCTCCATCAGAATCTCGGCCACCTTAGGAGAAATGCCAAAGCGAGATTGAGCTAGGTCTGCAGGAGCCATGCATGAAGTTGAAGGGATTTGAGTCCCGGATGGACCAGGGTCCCCTGATCCTGGGTCAACAATCCTGGAGATAAAGGAAGAGGAGGAGGAAGAGGAGGTGGAGGAACCTCTGAGTATTGTTGTAGAAGAGAGAACCAGATTTGCCTGGGCCAGAAAGGAGTGATCAGAATCATTCTCGCTCCTTCCAAAGCAAGTTTCTGCAACACACGAGGGACCAGAAGAATTGGGGGAAAAGCATAGACGAATCTGTCCTTCCAGTTTAGAGACAGAGCGCCAGAAAAGAAAGCGTCGCTTCTGGAGCGGTGAGCAAAGGTTGGAAGCTTTGCGTTTTGGGAGGAAACGAACAGGTCTATCTGAAGAGTCCCCCAAATCTGGAAGATGCTTTTTAGAACTTTTCCGTCCAGTTCCAACTCGTGTGGTAGAGCCGACGAACGACTTAGCCTGTCTGTCAGGACATTGTCGACTCCCGGAACGTGGATCGCCGTGAGGTGAAGGTTGTGAAGCGTTGCCCATTCCCAAACCCTCATCGCTTCCCTGCACAACGGGTAGGACCGAGTCCCTCCCTGCTTGTTGATGTACCACACCACGCACATGTTGTCCATTTGGACAGCTAGGTGACAGGGAAGGATGTATTGGTGAAGGGCCTGGAGAGCATACAGCACTGCTCGAAGCTTGAGCATATTGATGTGGAGAACTAACTCCAATTTTGACCATAAGCCCTGGGTTCGGTGAGGACCCAGATGGGCTCCCCAACCTTCGCCTGAAGCGTCCATGGTCAGAGTCTCATCGAGGGGAGGATGAAAAAAGGGGACCCCCCGGAATAGGTTCTCTCGAACCATCCACCATTACAAGTCTCTTACCATCGGCGAGGAGATCAGAACCAGATGATCTAGGTCATCTACTAGTTGATCCCACTGGGAGCGGAGAGTCCACTGAGAGATTCTCATGTGGAGGCGCGCACGCGGAACTGTCGGGATGGCCGCTGCCATAAGCCCCAGGAGTCCGGAGGCAAGAAGGCTCTGCACATTGTCGTATCGAGGATTGCCCCGATGAACTGGAGTCTCTGAGAAGGATCCAGGTGAGACTTGGAATGGTTGATGGTGATACCCAGGCCAGTGAAAACCTGCTGGGTGAGGGAGAGGAAATGCAGGAGTTCCTCCCTGAACGGGGCCGCCAGGAGCCAGTCGTCCAGGTAGGGGAAAACCTGAACTCCCAAAGTATGCAGATGGGCCGCTATCACCGCCAGGCATTTGGTAAAGACTCGGGGCAGGAGAGACCAAAAGGAGTGCCGAATTGGTAGTGGTCCCCCTGGAACGCAAACCTGAGGTACTTTCGATGCGAAGGGCGAATGGGGATGTGCAGGTATGCATCCTGCATATCCAGTGCACAAAGCCATTGGCCTGGCCAAAGCAGGGGCAAGAGGGTCTGAAGGGAGAGCATCCTGAACCTCTTGTATTCCACATATAGGTTCAGGGAGCTGAGATCGAGAATTGGTCTGAGATCTCCAGTCTTCTTTGGTACAAGGAAGACATAGGAATAGTAACCTGTCCCGTGAAGGTGAGGGGGGACGGCTTCTATAGCCTGCTTCGCAAGGAGAGCAGAGATTTCTTCCCTGACCAAAGGAAGATGGTCCCTTGAGTAAGAGGAGTTCAGAGGGGGGTGATGTGGAGGTTTTTGTAGAAACTCTATGGAGTGCCCCTCTGCTATGATCTGAAGCACCAAGAATCTGATGTTATCCTCTCCCAGCCCGGAAGGTGGAGGAGAATCTCCTCTCCTACCGTCCGGGAGTCCGGAGGCGGGAGAGGGGCACCCGCTGCTTTTTGGGCAGCGGGCCTGGGAGCTGTGGGGGCCCGGATGCTTAGTGGCCCACCTTCCCTGAGGTTTTCATGGAGGCCGGCTGCATCTGCAAAGGGACAGCGCCTGGTGGGGATGGGGACGGTACATTGAATCAACAGATTTAAGGGCCGTCCCCTTCTCCTGCAAGTCAGTGATGATGTCCTTGACATCACCACCAAAAAGCACAGAGCCTCTGAAAGGTGCTTCTTGAATTGCTGACTGCACCTCCGGGACGAGACCTGACACACGGAGCCATGCATGACGCCAAAGACTTACAGCGAACGCAGAGCTCCGACCTGCGGTGTCCACTGCATCATAGGTCATCCTCAGAATATGACGACTGGCCGAACGAGCAGAACGGACCAGGTCAGCTAACTCCTGCTTGACTTGAGAGTCAGGCAAGGAGTCAATCTTGGATTCTGCCTGGGTTAGGACAGCCTTCTGGTAGTCCCCCATATGTGCTACATAATTTAGGGCCCTAATCCCCAGTGTGGAAGAAGCATAGACCTTCCTTCCATACTGATCCAGAAGGCGAGATTCCTTATCCGGGGGAGATGAGCTCAAATGTTTCGGGTGTGCTGACCGTCCGTGAGCTGCGCTAATCACAACCGAGTCTGCACGGGTGTGAGAGTCTAAAAAGTCTACACCCTCTGGAGCCTGGTATAGCCTGTTAGACTTCCGAGGAAGCGGGGCTAAAGCCGACGGTTGTTTCCAAATAGTGGAAACAAGGTGGGCGTGAGGCTCGATCCAGGGTGGCACTAGAGTAGGAGCCGTAAGGGGTAAGTCCAGATGTTCGGCGAGTTTAACCCGCTGAGGATCTGGCTCTAAGGAACGCCACTGATGGACTTCCTGGATCTTCCTGAGCAACTCTGTGAAAGAAGGATCCTCCAGAGGAAACTTTGGAGGAGTCCTCAGCTGGGGCTTGGACGGAGAGCGCAGCTTGTCGTCTTTCTCGGAACAACCATCGGAGGCATCCGAGGAGTCTGAGAGAGAAGAAGAAGAGTTCGAAGCAGAGTAAGACTCCCTGGCTCATCTAGGGGGAGGAACGGGTTCCTTAGGGGGGATCCCCGGACACGTGTCCTGCCCCTCTCTGGATCCCGAGGGCAGAGCCTGGGAATCCAGAGGCGGAGAGGGAGTGTGCCGTCTGGGGCGTACGGGAGCCGGGGATGGCACCATCGCCGTAAGATGGCTCTCAACTTCCTTGGTGAGCTGAGTCTTGGCCTCAGCCCACCATTAGGCCAGAGTCTCCTGGAGATCCACCGGCGGCCCGGGGGGCGGTGGAGGAGGAGGTGGGGGATAGTTGCACGGATGGAATCCATAAGGAGAGTATCCGTAACCCGGCTGCGGGAATACCGGAGCAGGGTATTGCGGTGTTGTGTACTGCAGAGTTGGTGGAGATGGCGCCAGGTACTGCGGCGCAGGATACTGTGGACCTGGGAAAACCGGCGTCGGATAAGACGGCAGATACCCAGGTACCGGAGGAGCTGCCGGAGCAGACGGCCCAGTCGGGAAGTCCACGGGCGGATCAACTGGGATAGGCCCGTGGGGTGGAGGGGCCGATGGAAGAGGAATATCCCCCGCTGGCGCCGGAGGGGCCGGTGTCGGAACCGGCATCGGCGGGGCCGGTGTTGGAGCCTGCATCGGGGAGCCGGCGCCGCCGGAGCCAGTATCGGGGAGCCGCCAGATCCGGCTCTGTAGGAAGAGGATCGGACGGTGGCCAGGATCCCGAGCCTCGCCTGGGGACGGAGGAGAAAATCCTCGGGTCAGGCAGGGGGGACTGGCTCCCCGGACGGCAGCGAGGGCTGTAGGGAACCTGGTACGACTAGACAGAGCAGGGTTTGCCGTGAGGCTCCGAGGCCCGCGCGACGCCGGAGGAGCCGATGCGGCTTAGGGCCGTGTTCGCGGGACGCCAGAGGAGCCGGGCGTCTCGACTGGGGTCCCTCGTCAGAGACGGGCTGGCGTGTGAAGAGGCCCGGTCTGATGGGGACACTGCCGCATCGCCGCTCAAGGGCTGAGGCGCCTTAGCGCCTTCTTCCGCGGATGTCAGAGGAGCTGACGTCTGGCTTCTGGGAGGCGCCCGCACCAGTAGGCCGCAAGCCTGCGGTGGTACTGGGGGCTGAAGCCTCCTTTTTCCCGGAGGCACCCGGCAGGCTCGAACGTGAACCCGACGGGTGGGACGACGCCTCCTCCAAAGCCTTGGAGGCTGCTGTTGGGCGATCCCCCGGAGGGGACGTTACCTTGGCCGCGGTTCCAGCCAGAGTCGTGGAGGAGGCAGCCTTCTCCCGGTGCCTTTCTTTGTCCCGCTTCTTGTGTCCTTCAGGGGAGGTTGACACCTGCCGAAGCTTCTTCAACTCCTTCTCCATTGAGGACATCTTCTTCTTGAGGAGATGGGCTTCGAGAGACTGCTGGTGTCGTCTGCTGGTGGCTGCGTTGAAATGAAGGCAGTGCGGACACTTGTCGACCGCGTGGTCGGGGCCTAAACAGAAAAGGCAGAGGGAGTGACCGTCTTTGTGAGGCAGTTGGGCGCCGCACGAGTCGCACTTATTTTTTGAAGGGGATGACATATACCGACGTTCACCTGACGAAGAAAATACAAAATACTGATACTTTTCGGAAAACGACGAAGCAACAGGACTGAGCTTTATGAACTTCACCGTGAGGCGCTGCATGAGCTGACAGCGGGAAAGAACTGGAAGGCGGGCGTCTGGGACCGCCCCTTTATACCGACATCGTGTGACGCCGTCACCTGGCGTGGGGGCGGTCCCCGCCAGGGACTGCTAGCTAGAAATGTTTCCATGGGGTCCTGCCGCTGGCCGGCGTCAGTCCTATATGTAATTACCCTGCAAGAGCCCTCTCAAAGTAAGATTGGTTATTCTGGAAGAAAGACAGGACACAGGGAATTCCCCCCCCCCCCCGGGAAAACATTTTTGGTGCGATAAAATTTAGTTTTCTAAAAATAAAGGATATGTCCAACGGACAAAGAAAATTAAGCATTGATGGTAACAAAGGAGAAGTAGAGAATGGAGGGCAACTGTCAACTCCCACCCCACAGAGGTGGAGCTAGAGCACTGGAGAAAGAGTGCCCCCCAATCTGACCACTCTCCCCTTAGAAATATCATCCCCCCTATATGCTCCTGTCTATCCCACTCCTGATAAAAGAAAGTAGGGGGGCAAGCGAGGGCACAGAGAGGGAGGAGGACCCAGAGACTGAGGCCCCAGGGGAATGGCGGGTGGGATTGTGATGAATGAAGATACACAGAAAGATCATAATTATGGTAGGTACGTAATTTTCATATGTTATCTGTGTCAATCTTCACCATTCATCACATTTGGGTGAGTGCCGAGCCCCCCCGAAGTGGGTTTTAACCCTAAAGGACAGAGCCTTTGGCTCTCAGAGGGTGACACACCAAGAGGGAGAACCTTCTGGGACTGGGGAGGCCCGAGAGTGGGGAGAGTGAGATGGGGACCCCCCAGAGGGAGAAGGAAGGTGCCCCAACAAACGCCATCTCTCTCTACAGGAGAAGAGATAGGTTCTCTGGTGAGCAGAGTTAATCACCCTAAGCTGGGCCAAGGGTGACAACCGGGAAAGACGCAGCCGTGCCGCCCACCTAGTGCAGATCACTGTCCCTACGACCCTGGTAGCTACCTCGTTGGCATCGTACGATGCCCTCGCTTGGTGCCTTGCTAGAGCCAAGCCACGTGCAGAAAGTGCGATGCTTGTCTGGTTTGCTCTGTTTCAGGCAAGGAGGCTAGGAGCTGACCCAGCCTGGACCACAAGAACCTATCATAGGATGCGTAGTGGGCCTGATGTGCTGTGATAGAGAGCAGCGACTGTGCCGAGTAGAACGTCCTCCTCCTCCTCCAGAAGTCAAAATCCAAGGAATCTTGATCTAGGGGCCGGTCACAGTGGAGGGCGCGAAGCCCATCAGGAGTGTCCAGCTGCATCAATCCTGACTGAGGATGAGGCATGGAACCTGGGGACTCCGGGGGGGGGGCGCAATACCACTGGCAGAGATCCCTAGGGGCGGGAACTCCGGAGATGGGCCTCTGCCAGCAACGCGACGCCTCCTGAAAGGGAGCAGGCCAGGTGGGCACCACAAGGATGTCCTCGCTGATGTCGCCTAGAAAGGCATGTGCCGAGTGCTCTGGATTGTTTTGAGTGGGATGGGTGATGTGCAGGTCCTCCAACATCCTCACGAGGAAATCACTGATACTCCGCAAGATCAGCAGCTGGGGAGATATGGACAGAAGGTTCCTCTCCCCCAGAAGAGGGGGATGAGGAGTCAGAGGACCTCAGCTGCTCAGAGGGTGGCTGCTCGGGGGAAGGTTGAAAAACCTGTCTATCCATTACCCTGATGTAAGCAAGGAATCCAGCAGCCATGGCCCTGAACTGCTCCCAGGAGAGAAGCCCGCTAGGACCAAGGATGCCTGGGAGCACCGGAGAATGTGGCAGAGGGATAGGGGCAGAGCCGACAAGAGAAATTGACTGACGTCTGCCTGGGCTAGGGAGCGCACCAGGAGCACCAGAAGAAGAAGGTGCTCCAGAAGACTCCACAGCCGACAGCTGAACAACCATATCGGAACTGCCTTGGCTGCACCTGGAAGAATCCCCCCTGTGAGGTGACCGGGGCATTGTAGGTCCAGAAGGACAGTCCCCTACCTCCAAAGAATGGGGCCCTCTCAAAGAAACTGAGGGGAAGAGCAGAGATCCGCTTACAGCTTCTCCCAGAGCCGGTGTGCTCCAGAAAAGGTCACAAACAGACCCCATGCCCTCGACCTCGAACTGAGAGCACCTCCTCGAAAGAGCCAGCCTAGGAAACTGTCAGCCCTGGTCAGCCCCCGAAGGAGCTATCCAGGGTGCAGCACCCTTCCCTCCCGTGGGTGCTCTGATTGGCCCCAAAGTTGGGCAATCTAGGCACACCACCTGAGGGGGGTACCACCGCTGAGGGGTCAGAAAACCCTCCGAGGCCAGGCTGCAGTGCAATGGTAGCCTGCACCATTGCCTGCTGGTCAGAACCCCCTGATCCCAGCCCCAGCAGTCACTGTCCGCTCCTCAGAGGGGGTCTGACTCTGGCCTGTCGAGGACACTACAAGGGTGCCCATGCCAGCAGCTAACTTCAAGGAGCTGGACTGCCCATCTGACTCAGAGTCCGACTCCTCCTCCAAAGAGGTGGATACTGAAGCCCTGTGCCAAACAGTTGGCAGGCGCCTGCTGCCATCTCGACCAAATAGGGTACCAGAAACAGAGACCGTACCCGAGTCAGTACAAGTGTCCACCACAGCACTGCGAACGGTGGTAGAAGAGGACATGGCTCCAACCAGGACAGCAGTCTCTGAGCCAGAACCTGACACGGTGCCGTCCCGCCCCACGGTGCTGCGAGGACAGAGAAAGTGCCTATGATGGCTCTGACAGCGCTCTTGGCGCTGCGAATGGTGCTGAGGCCAGAGACATCCACAGCGCCATCCCGTCCCATGGCACCACAACAGAGACGGTGCCAATGATGGCTACTACAGCGCTCTCGGCACCGAGATCCGAAAACCCCCTCGGTGCCATGCCCATGTTTGGAACCGCGCATGGCCCCAGAACTGGGCACGGCACCGTGCTCAACCTCGGCACCGTGGACAGTGCTGAGGTGAGAAAAAGTCAGAGACGGCGCCGCAGAATCTCCCACAGCACCGCTAGCACTATCAGCTCCGCGAACAGCGCCAACAGCAGCCATGGCGCCAACCGACCAACTCTGTCAGGGCCCACGGCGCAGTGAACGGCGCTGAGGCCCAAAACAGTGCCAACAGACATCGTCGAAGACAGCGCCAACCCGGGCCTTCCGAGCCGTGGGTCCGATACTGAGGGAGCCTTCGCACCCGAAGGGGTGATTGCCAATGTGGTGCCTCCCATCTGTCTCCCGGGGGAAATGGAGTGGGTCTCCTGCACTGTGGGAGAAGCCTCGGCCACGGCTAGGCTATGAGAAGCTGAGGCTCCCTCCTCCTCGGTCCATATAGAACCGGGAGGGGACCCGGGGGAAAGGCCGGGAGAACGCGGCTTGGCCTGACAAGTGCGCGTCTGACCCCCGAAAGTCGGTGGAGCTTGCCCCACTTTCCACGCTCGTTGCTCGATGACCCGGCGGTCCATGGAAAACAGGCATCGCACAAATCCATGTCGTGAAGTGGGCCAAGACACGTAAGGCAACGGTCATGCTGGTCCGTGATGGAGTATTTTCGGCCGCATGGGCACCGTCGCATGGGGGGCGTCCCGTCTGAAGTTTTCATGCCCTCCGACTGAGACATGACCTACGGAGAAAAAAACACCAAATAAGACTTGACGTTGCAGAATAACAAAAATAATGGAAAGATCTTACCGGGCGACGTCGAGTGTGGTGAACAGAACCGGCAGGAAGGGTGCTGACGGACTTCGGCACCGAGAATAGACATGGAGTTACAAGGATAAATTTCCTGCAAAGCAGGTTAGGCCTCACTTTCTTCTCTCGAAGCGTCCCACGAGGTGACCTCAATGGCGGGAGATGAAGAACTGGCGAGAGGGCGGAGTCGACAGCACATAATGGCCAACCTGTGAGTACCACGCAGTGCGTCGGCCTCCAAGGCGGCGCTGATGGTGTGTTGACTCCGCCCATCCCCCCCCAAAAAAGAAGCTCCTGCGGGGTCATGACCTCCAGCCAATGACCCAAATGTGATGATTGACACAGATAAGATACAGCACCGATGGAGGGGGAGAGATGGCACAGAAGATGGTCCCAGCTTGAGAAGAGGGCAAGGGAGAAGACCTCCTACTGGGTCCAGAAAGCGTCCGGAGCTCCAGAAAACTGGGCTGCCAGTCCAGAATATAACGATCATTCTCTGATTCTGAGGAGTAGACCACAGAGATCCTGAAAGAGGCAAACCGGTACACTCTAGCCGTCCCAGCACAGAGGACGGTGTTGGAAGGTGACCCATCGGCAACGGCGGTGCCACCTTGCTCACCGGCACTGGGATCAGTGCCAGAAGCTGAGGCCACACCAGCCGAAGCTACCAAGCAAGTCGCTGATGTAGGCCCCCACATGCAGCTGAGATCTTGACACCGGGGTGGCCTGGTTCCCCGAAGGGGAACTACGCCGCAAGGGGTGCTCAATTGGCCCCCCCAGAGGAGGCCAACTGTCCACTCAACTCCTTGTTCAGGCGTCCGGTCTCAAAGAGACCCGAGACAGTGGAGGCCTGCTCTCCCCAATGCATACAGTGGCGGGGGGAGGCCTGGGGAAGGGCCCAGAGACCTTACATTGGCAAACCTCGTACGACGTCGACCACCGAGGGCCCTCCCCAACCTTGCTGCATGGTTAACTAGGGTGTGGAAATCCATAGAAAGACAGGCGTTGCACAAATCCAAATCATGGCGCAGCCCCGGGCAAGTAAAATACTGGTCGGTCATGCATGTCCATTGTGGTCACGAGACTACCACAGGAGCACCGACGCATTGGGGTAGTCCCCGCATTTACGGAACGTTTTTGCCTCGCACAGGACATGATCAGCTGCTCAAAATAATAAAAATGAAGCAAAAGACTCAACGCTGCACTTTTTAGAAAAGACAGTGACAGATGAACAGCGTCGAGTGACTGGATCCAATGAATAGAACTTCGAAGCTTCTGGAAGTTTCAGGTTGCTGCTCCCACAGAGTCGTCCTGCTGCCTCGATGGCGGGAAAAACAGAACTGAAGGTGGTGGAGGGGTCGGTGTCCATTACTGGCCAACCCGCGAGTGCCACATAGTATGTCGGCCTCTAGGGTGGCGCCATCCCTGATGTTGGCCCCTCCTCCAGAGAGAAAGCTTTTAGCTATAAGCTTCTTGTGGGGTCCTAGTACCTCCAGCTTGTACCCAAACCAGTGATGAATGGTGAAGATTCATCCAGGTAAGATTAAGAGTATTACATCCTGCTAGAAAGAAGGTCTCTTCCTCTCTCTCCTCTAAAAACGTGTTTATTTTTTTTTGTATTTATTTTTTTAGAAAAAAACAAGATGGGTCCATTTTCAGGGGTGCACAGAGAGTACAAGCCCTGAAGGAGTTTGCCTCCTGATGTCCCCTTTTTTTTTTTAACAGAAAAAGAGGAAGCCTGAAATAAAGGGAGGAGAGGTTGCCCAGAAGCCTGGCCATCGCGAGGGAAGGTGGGCAGGTTGCAGTGATTAATAGTGAAGACATTTTGGAAGATCAAGAATTACAGTGAGCATGTCATTTTCATATTTTCCATAAGAATCTATCTTCAACATTCATCACTGGTGGGTGAGACTACCAAGCCACCAGCAAACAGTGGTGTTGGAAAACCCTGAGGGAAATGGTTGCTCCCTTAACTTCCTGTGGGGGAAAGACAGAGAGGTGGGGGTCCCTCACAGGGCTTGGCGAGGCCAAAGATTGGTCAGAGTCAGGCGAAGCTCCTGTGGCCTGGGAGCAGGAATTCGCCCCGCAAGCTTACACCTGGCCCTACAGAAGAAACAAGCATTTGTCAATGCTGAATGTTGCTTGCTGGTACTGGCATTGATAGAGCAGGAGTTAGAGAGATGCATAATAGGAATGGCAATGAAGTACTGAACTAACGCCAACCCCCACCCTGCAGAGACTGACAGGTGTTGGGGGTGTGCCTTTGGGTCGTCGGGGATAACGCTCATGCCTTTCCATGTCACCCCACCCTGCAGACACCGATAGGTGTTATGGCATGCCTTAGGGTCTTCGGCCCTTATGCTCACACCAATCCATAAGGAAATAAGCAGAGATGGGTGCAGTGTAAGAGAATGGGCTGAGCGTTAGGGCAGAAGACCCCAAGGCACACCTCAATGCCTGTCTCTGGAGTTCCCCACTCTGCGAATAGCGTGCTTGTTGATGTAATACATCACTGCCTTGTTGTCCGTTTGAAGGAGAATGCTCTAGTGACAAAGAATGTCCTTCAAAGCCCGGACTGCATAGAAGACGGCTCTCATTTCCAGGATGTTTATGTGAAGCTGGGATTCGACTTGAGTCCATGTACCTTGGGTGTGGAGATCCTGATAGTGAGCTCCCCACCCCATCAGGGACGCGTCTGTGGTAATAGAAATCTGATGATCCAGAGGAGCAAAGGGGTATCCTTCTAGAAGATTGTCCTCTTATGACCACCAGGTGAGCGACCTCTTTAGAGGTTCCATCACCTTGATGAGAAAGGACTGAGGGTGAGTGGTCGGGGACCACTTAGTACTGAGCATCCATTGAGAGGTTCTCATGTGGAGACATGCTAGTGGCACCGTGAACACTGAGGATGCTATGAGACCCAACATCTGTTGCATCAAGACAGCTGGAACTGAGCTGTTTTCTCTGATGTATCAGGCCATCTGTAGGATATCACTCCTTTTGTCCTCCGGAAGAAAAGCTTTCTCACAGGAGGTGTCCAGAAGAGTTCCTATAAAGAGGAGCTTCTGGGAGGGCTGTAACTGCGATTTCTTGAGATTTAACAGGACTCCCATGGACGTGAGAAGGTTCAAAGCCTTGGCTACGGAATCGAGAGTCTGTTGTCTGGATGGCCTTGCTAAAAGCCAGTTGTCTAGATAAAGGAACACTTGAATTCCAATATTCTGAGATGCGCTGTGAGAATTGCACAACACTTTGTAAAAACTTGAGGTGCCGAGGATAGCCCAAAGGGCAGGACTCTGAACTGATAATGTTGGCCCAAAGCTACAAATCTTAGGTATTTGCGATGTTTTGGGTGAATAGGAATATGCTGGTAAGCATCCTGCATGTCCAGGGAAGCTAGCCAGTCATGTTGATAAAGCAAGGGTAACAGTGCCTAGTGATATCATTTTGAACTTTTCCTTGGGAAGAAATTTGTTAAATTTTCTGAGGTCCAAAATGGGGCACATGTCCCCGGTTTTCTTTGGGACTAGAAAGTAATGGGAGTAGAACCCTGTCTTTTGTTGGTCCACCAGAACTATTTCTACTGCCCTGTTGTTCAGAAGGCCTTGTATCTCGGAGGCGAGAGGTTCTGACTGAATTACTGACAGTCTGGGCTGCTGTTTGAGGGGAAGATCCAGAGGGGTCTCTGAAAGACTGAGGGAATACCCCTCAGGGATTATCTGGAGGACCCATTTGTCCAATGTTATGGTCTTCCACCAGTTGTAGAACTGAGTCAGATGACATCCCACCGCTGAGGAAGAATCCCCCTCGGGCAGCTGAGGTGGGACTTGGGCCAGAAACTCAGAAGGTGGCACTGGGCGCTTTGGGCCCTTGTGCTTTCTGTTGCATTTTCTTTTGAGGCTGGGGGGGCTTGGCTTTTATTAAAACCTCCCCTACCTTTGCCTCGAAAGGACTGACGGCTGTGAAACTGACGCTTATTAACACCCCCCCCGAGAAGGGGTGGGAGCAGGTCGAGCCAATTTAATGGCAGACCTAGTCTTTTGAGTGGCCTCTAGAGCTTGCTCTACTTGAGGACCGAAGAGATACATACTGAAGGGTAACGCCATGACCTGTTGCTGGGCATCATTTGTGAAGCCTGAAGTGCGCAGCCAGGAGTGGCGGTGGGTGCAAATGCCCGCCGCCACTCGGGAAGCAGTATCGAAAGTGTCCAAAGCTGCTTTAACCTGCTGGTTGTTGGACTCGATACCTCTGGTTATGGTTTGAAGAAGCTCTGAATCAGTGTTCGACTCTGGCAGAGCTTCTACCATCTGTTTGAGCAAATGCCAAAGAACATACTCATAGTGAGAGAAATAGCCCTGGTAGCTGGCAATATGCATACCCAGGGTGGATGCAGCAAAGACTCTCTTGCCTAAAGTATCTAATGAGATTCTTTGTTCATAGGGTGAGCTGTAGTAGTCTGTGGAAGGACGACCTTATCATTTTCTGCCAAGACTACAATAGGGTCTGCAAAGGCCTGAGAGGCCAAAATGTGTCGATTCTTGGGAGCAGCATACTTTCTATCTATGGACTTAGCCACAGAAGGAATGAGAGCGGGATTATTTCATACCATTTGAGAAAGTGTCTCAAAGGAAGGCTGTACCGGGGGAGTTACATCCATAGGGATCTCTGGGATATGAAGGTACTGGAGTCTTAAAAGCTTCCCAGGATCGATATCTGTAGTCTGGAGAGAAAGGGTGGAATTCAAATTTTTCAGCAGAGACTTAAATGACAGGTCCTCGACCACAGGCTCTGCAACAGGATTAGATTCTGTTCCTTCCACGTCATCACCCAGTCGAAGGTCTGGGTCAGGCTCAATATCATCTCCTGACAGCCCAGGAGGGACTGTATGGACAGGAAAGGAGTGAAAGTCAGAAGGAAATGAGGAAGGAAATGGGTTTGGAGATGAGAAGCCCTGTAGACTGGAAGTCATCAAACCAAGCCTCAGCGCCGAAGTAGAGCATGGCACCACCTGACCCAACGCAACACACAGTGCCGACAGAGCCCTCGGCACCGAGGATGGCTCTGCAAAGCCGCACAGCACTGAGGATGGCACCGATGATCCCAAAGGCACCGAGGACGGTGTCAACAGACGCATTGACGCCGAAGGCAGTGCCGAGCGGCTTACCAATGCCAAAGGCGCCAAAACCATCCCAGGGCTCCGAAAACTAGGATTTGATAGAAAGAGTGAAGAATACCACAAGATAGAGGCATCGGTGTGGCCCCCTGTGCCGCAGCCATGTGAGGGGAGAAAACACCTGAACGCGGAGTCGACGGCACCGAGGAAGGCGCCGCGTGACTAGGGAGGTCCAACCACCCTACTCACTCCCCCAAAGGGCCTGAGGGCCCTGGAGTGACCAGGGCCAGGCAGCTGGACCAACCTCCGAGCCCACTGCTCCATCAGAGCGGCCCACTGATGAAACTGCTCATCTGAAGCCCTACCAGAAGGCGAGGAAGGGCTCTGATGTCGAAGAGGTCGGAGACCAGAAATAGAAACCGCAACTCCAGAGAAGGAGACCGCAACTGACCCCAAGGCCGAATCACGCCAAGAGACATACTACAGAGGGCAACCTCGAGTGATGCCTTCTTTTCTGACCTGTGGGTCAAGACGAGCTCTGAGGCCGAACGGTGCCGAATGCAACCTGCTTTTTTATGCTTCCGAGGACTGCCCCTCCCTCGGCATTGGACCGTTCGTTGTCAGACCCCCCCTCCGGAGAGGGCGGTGGGCCAGAACCAGCCAGGCTGACTGAACAGCTTTCATCCGAAGTCTCCCTACCGTCACCTGACCCGCTCACGGTCGACTCCATCAATGTAGGCTGAAACTTCTTTCTTTAATAAGAATAAACTATAGTAAGTAGTACTTACTTGAGAAATACTACAAAATAATAAACTGAAAACTATACTGCTAGTTTGAAGTTTGACTCCCGACGGGCGAGCAACGTCATCACTGAAGCGTACTCGGCGGCAGGAAAAAAGGAACTGAAGTGGTTGGAGGGTCGACGCCGAGACAGTCATTGCCACACAAGCCCAGGCTCACAGTGCCGCTCCTTGTGGCTCCATCTCTGGCTTCGGCCATCCTGCAGAAAAGTTTGCTCCCGCTGGGTCCTAGCACCTCCAGCGTAGATCCCATCATTGTGAATGAGTGGTGGAGACTTTATGTCCAGGAAGATCACATTTTGGGCAGGATGTAAATAATGACAGCTGTACTGTTCTTGAGGAGGTGTGAAAAAATGACAATGTTGAAAATCTGGAGTGAAAATATGAAATATTGGTGAAGTTACGAGCGTGCGTAGAAACTGTGCAATGCACACGCCTGTAATGCAATCATTTTGAGGAATTTTTTCATGAAGTTTTCAACAGGGGCATTTTGGGACCCCACCTCGTGAACAGAGGCACTATCATTTCTGTACTCCATCCCGAAAGTTGATTTTGCACAGTGACTGCGCCATTCTGTGTCACAAAATGTGAAAAATGGAAATTACGTACCTACCGTAATTATGATCTTTCTGTGTATCTTCACCATTCATCACTGTTGGGTACTTGGCCGAGGTCAGGACTCGCAGGACTTTTTTTTTTTTTTTTTTAGGTAGGTGGAGCCGACGACCATTGGCGCCTCCCGAGACGAAGCACTGCGTGGCGCTCGTGGGTTGGCCGTTAGGCTGTGTCGACTCCACCTGCCTGCCAGTTCTGAGTTGCCAGAGAGGTAAGAGGAAGGAAGTGGAGGGTGGGACAAGGAAGTCCAAGGGACAGAAAAAGGAAAAGATACATGAACCAAAAGGAAAAATAACGACTGAGAGGACAGAAAGGGAGAAGAGTCGGAAACTAAAGGGATTGGGAGGGGCCCCAATCTCTGGAAATGGAAGAGGGAGGTAGGGTGGGTAAAGAATTTAGGAAGAGAGGGGAGAAGGTTAACACATCCCATAACCTGGTCCATCTCCAGATTGTATAGGAACTGCAAGGAGTAGCCAAAGGCTTTCTGCCAGTGTTCAAGGCACAGAATAGCTGGCAAACACTCCAGATAAGCAGAGTCGGCTATTCTGGAAGAAGGACAGGGTACAGAGAATTAACACCCTCTCAAGGAAAGGTTATTGGTGAAAAAAAGAGGAATTTTTTTTTATATATACTGTATATATATATATATAAACAAGGAGAAATAGGTTGGACGGGAACAGGGAGGAGGAGAGAAAGGGGGGCAACTGTCAACTCCCACCCCACAGGGGTGGAGCCAAAGCACTGGAGAAGGAGTGCCCCCCCGCTGTCCACTCTCCCCAGAACATTATCCCCCTGTGTGCCCCTGTTTTACCCCACTCCTAAGAAAGGAGAGGGAGAAGGATGGGCACAGAGAGGGAGGGGGACCCAGAGACTGAGGCCCCAGGGGGATGGAGAGTGGGATCGTGATGAATGGTGAAGATATACAGAAAGATCATAATTATGGTAGGTATGTAATTTTCATATCTTATCTGTGTCAATCTTCACCATTCATCACTGTTGGGTGAGTACCGAGCCCACCCAAAGGGGGTTTCTTTTACACCCTAAGGGAAAAAGTCCCTTAGCTCTCAGTGGATGACACACTAAGAGGGAGAACCTTCAGGGCCTAGAGAGGCCCGAGAGTGGGGAGAGGAGACGGGTCCCCTGGAGGGGAAGGAAGTTGCCCCGACAAGCGCCGTCTCGCTCTACAGGAGAAGAGATAGGTTCTCTGGTGAGTGGAGTTAATCACCCTACGCCAGGCCAAGGGTGACAACTGGGAAAGACGCAGCCATGCCGTTCGCCTAGTGCAGATCGCTGTCCCTACGACCCTGGTAGCTACCTCATTGGCATCATAGGATGCCCTCGCTTGGTGCCTTGCTAGCTCCAGGGCACGCGCAGAGAGTGCAATGGCTTGTCTGGTTTGTTCTGTATCAGGCAATGAGGCTAGGAGCTGACCTAGCCTGGACCACAAGAACCTGTCGTAGGCTGCATAGTGGGCCTGATGTGCAGAAATGGAAAGCAATAACCGTGCCGAGTAGAAAGTCCTCCTACCTCAGAAGTCAAAATCCGAGGAGTCTTGATCTGGGGGCCGGTCACGGTGAAGGGTGTGAAGCCCATCAGGAGTATCCAACTGCGTCAATCTGGACTGCAGATGAGGCATGGAACCTGGAGACTCCGGGGGTGCGCAATACCTCTGGATGAGATCCCTTGGGGCAGGAACTCCGGAGAAGGGCCTCTGCCAGGAACGCAACGACGTCTCCCGAAAGGGAACAGGCCAGGGTGGCACCACAAGGGTGGCCTCGCCAAAATTGCCTTGAAAGGCGTGTGCCGAGTGCTCAGGATTGCTAATAGTGGCAGATGTGAGGTGCAAGTCCTCCAACATCCTCACGAGGAAGCGCTGATACTCAGCGAGATCAGCAGCTGGAGAGATGTGGACAGAAGGTTCCTCTCCCCCAGAAGAGGGGGATGAGGAGCTGGAGGGCACCAGCTGTTCAGGGGGTGGCTGCCCGGGGGGGAGGTTGAAAAACCTGACTGTCCATCGCCCAACGTACGCTGGGAATCGAGCAGCCACCGCTCTGAACTGCTCCCAGGAGAGAAGCCCGCTAGGACCAAGGATGCCTTGGAGCACAGGAGAATGTGGCAGAGGAATGGGGACAGAGCCAAGAAGAGATGTCTGCTGACCTCCACCTGGGCTAAGGAGTGGACCGGGAGCACCCGCGGAAGAAGGTGCCCCAGAAGACCCCACAGCCGACAGCTGAACAACCATTTCGGTACTGCCTTGGCTGCACCTGGAAGAATCCCCTGTGAGGCGACCAGGGCCGTATAGGTCCCGAAGGACGGTCCCCTACCTCAAAAGATTGGGGCTCTCTTAAAGAGACTGAGGAGGAAGAGCGGAGATCTGCACTACGGCTTCTCCCAGAGCCCGGGTGGACCCCCGAAAAAGACCACCGTGCAGACCCCACGCCCTTCGACCTCTCAAAGTCCGAAAGAGCCCTCCTCCTCGAGAAGGCCAGCCTAGGTAGCTGACAGCTCTGGGCAGCACCCAAAGGAGCTATCCAGGGCACAGCACCTTCCCCTTCCGTAGATGCTCTGATCGGCCCCAAAGTTGGGCGATCTAGGCACACCACAGGTGGGGGTACCACTACTGAGGGGTCAGTGAACCCACCAAGACCAGGCTGCAGAGCAATGGTGGTCTGCACCACTACCGCTGGTCAGCACCCCTGACCCCAGTCTCAGTAGGGGGCTGACTCCGGCTTGTCGAGGAGACTACTGGGCTGCCCACCTCAACAGCCAACCTCAAAGGGTCAGACTGTCCGTCTGACTCAGAGCTCGACTCTGCCTCCGAGGAGGTTGAGGCCGAGGCCCTGTGCCAAACCGTAGGAGGGCGCCCACTGCCATCTTTGCCAAAGGGGCCAGAAACCAAAGAAGTGCCTGAGCCAGTACCAGTGCCCCCTACAGCACCGTGAGCGGAATCTGCAGGGGGCATGGCTCCAGCCCGAACAGGAGCTTCAGAGTCGGGACCAGCCACGGCGCTGCGAGCGGCGCTGAGGACGAAGACGGTGCTGATGGCCCCGACAGCTCCACGAACGGTGCCGAGGTCAGAGGCGGTGCCAGCAACGGTGCCGACGGCGGAATCCGATGGCCTCGAGCCCTGAGGACTCGGCGCCATGCTCAACTTCGCCGCCGAGGTGAGACATAGACAAAGATAGCGCCATAGCAGCTCCCACGGTGCCGATAGCAATGTCAGCACCGCGAATGGCTCTGACAGAAGCCACAGCACCGCACGACAAGTCAGCACTGACGACAGCTCCGTCAGGGCCCACGGAGCTGCAAATGGCACCAAGGCCTGCAACGGCGCCGACCGACAGTGTCGAGGATGGCGCCGACCCGGGCCTTGAGAACCGCGGGTCAGACACTGGGGGAGCCTTCACCCCTGAAGGAGCGACTGCCGTGGTGACACCTCCCGTCCGCCCCCGAAAGGATCGGGACGGGCCTCCTGTGCCACGGAAGGAGCCTTGGCAATGGCTAGGCTACTAGTAGCTGAGGCTCCCGCCTCCTCGGTCTGTGTAGAACCGGGAGGGGACCCCAGAGGAAAGGCCGAAAGAGGGTGGCTTGGCCCGAAGAATGCGCGCCCGACCCCCGAAAGTTGGCAGAGCTTGCCCCACTTTCCACGTGCGTTGTTCAATGACCTGGCGGTCCATGGAGAAACAGGCATCGCACAAATCCATGTCGTGAAGCGGTCCAAGACACGAAAGACACCGGTCGTACTGGTTGGTGACGGAATACTTTCGGCTGCATGGGCACCATCGCATGGGGGGCCGACCCGTCCTAGAAGTTTTCTTGCCCTGTGACTGAGACATGATCTACGGTGAAAAAAACACCAAAACCAGACTCGATGTCGCAGAAATATAAAGAAATGGAAAGATCTTACAGGGTGACGTTGAGTATGGCAAAACAGAACCGGCAGGAACCGACGGACTTCGGCACCGAAGTAAACAAAGAGGCGGCGTCAAAGGTTTTTCGGCGTCAAACTAGGCCTCTAGCAGCAGCTCCACACGAGGTGCGACCTCTACGGAGGGAGACGAAGAACTGGCAGGCAGGCGGAGTCGACGCAGCCTAATGGCTAACCCATGAAGCCCACGAAAAGGCCGACCTTTGAGGGCGTGCCGATGGTGTGTCGGCTCCACCTACCTAAAAAAAACAAAAATCTCCCACAGGGTCCTGACCTCCGGCCAAGTACCCAACAGTGATGAATGGTGAAGATTGACACAGATGAGATCATGTTTTGGGCAGGATATGAAAAATGACAGCTATACTATTCATAAGGAGGTTTGAAAAAATGGCAATATTGAAAATCTGGAGGGAAAATATAAAAAATTGGTGAAGTTACGAGCGTGCGTATGAACTGCGCAACACACGCCATAACGCCATCACTTTTTGGGAATTTTTCACCAAATTTGCAACATGGGCTTTTTGGGACCCTACGTCATAAACAGTGGCACTGTTGTTTTGTTACTCGGTCCCGAAAGGTGATTCCCACACAGCGATCGCAAAATCACTTTTCAGGACCGAGAAACAAAAAGACAGTGTTAATGTTCACGATGCGGGGTCCTAAGAACCTCATGTTAAAAATTTGAGACCGAAACACCAAAAATTGGATGAGATATCAACCTAAATTGCAAACCCCCCATTCACTGCTATTATAGGGATTATCGTAATTTCTTCAGTTCCCGGTTGGTCTTTGAAGACTGCAGACCAGGGTACGACCTTAACATTGTTTTACTAGCCCTGAACCTAGTGTAAATTGACTAGGGCTAGTGCAGCTAACCCTCTACTTGTCTGTCTTGACTAGTGCAGGTTTTTCATAGCTGTTAATGAAGTTGAAAAAATCCCTGCTTTAGCAGGCTGTAGTCCTTTTGCTAATTTTCCTGTGTTCTAGGTGGCCTGGTGTGATTAACAGCTCATTAAGAGCTGCAATTATCTGGCATTTCAAGAGGTGATCCAACAAAAGACTCAAAGTGAGTCATTATCACTCAATTGTTAGGATATTCAACTAGTGTGCATGCTGTGATCAAGGGTAGAGTGTCAAGTCACTAGCCTCCAGCTTACTGAACTTGTCTTTGATTTGTCCCACAATATTAAGACCAGTGTGCCTCATTTCCCAACCTTTTGAGTGCCTGTATCCAACACGGCAGTGGCAGAATGCTATGACTGTCTGCCCAGCCAAGTGGTCTGTCAGTCCCTTGACACCACTGCAGTAGGGTTACCACCTTTTAAGAAGCCCAAAGTGGGACATTTCTTACTGAAACATGATTTTTTGCAGGACAGTACGTAACCTTGACCAGTGCAACAGACTTGTTTTCTCTATATAATCACAATTAAGGCTAAGTATTGTAGTTTCTTGGTTGCTTCTGTGGTTTCATATAATTTTAATGTATTTTAGTTAATGTACTATAGTTTTCTACAAGATTTAGTGAAAAGGTAGAAAATATTTTTTCCACTGAAAAGTCAGGACATGTATTTTTCATGTTTTTTTGAGGGACACAGCTGCCCAAATCAGGACTGTCCTGTGGAACTCAGGACAGGTGGTAACCCTACACTGCAGACTAGGCATACTTCTCAACCTCTTGCATCATGAATCAGAGACAAAGCTTAAAAAAATCAGGGACAAAGACCCCAAATCAGGGACATATCTTAAACTCTGGTACTATTCACTCAGCTGATAGAATAAAGGGATTTGTGTTCATGTGCATTTTCTGAAGAACAAGAAGTCTGTTACTTTAATGTTTGACATCATTTTGTGATTTTAATTCCCACTGTTCTGTCACAAGAACACACATTTTACGAGGGACAGAGGAAAAATCTACGGCAAAATCAAGGATGTCCCTGAAAGTCCGGGACAGTTGAGAGGTACGAGACTAGGCTCTGAAGTGGCCATCCATAGACCCATAGCTGCCATTACTGACTGGTGTAGGGGTAAACCGCTCCTCTTAATGGATCACACTAGTCCAACAGTTCTCAAACTTTGTCATAGTGAGCCTCCCCTAAGCCATGGAAAAGATCTTGAGCCTCCCCCCAAAATACTGAAATATTTTTGGGCCTCCCCATAGAAAAATAGCTTACTTTTCACAGTACATCAGGAATAAATTGAAACCTCTTTGCAAATCTGGCTCTCATGTTATTAAGCTTATTGTAACCCCTCCTCCCCAACAGGACAACCTACTTAGCTTCAATATTTTGACTCTGAACAATTTGTTACCCTTACTGCCATACCTTCATGGGTCAGACTGCTTTTCTGTTTCCCTATCTGGCATGACCTTCCTGCCAATCTCTACCTGTCCCCCTCTCCCCCTCTCCCCCTGCTCTTAAGCAACTTCTCAGGGATCATTTTTCTCCCTCCTGCTCTTATTCCTAGTACCTGTATGGTTAACTCTTGTATTTGGACAATTCTGCTGCCAGTCTAATTGATCATTGCTCCTTGCATTGTTAGTTTATTTTTCTGAATTTTTTTGCATGTTTATTCATTTTGCATTGCCTGAGTGTTTTGCAATTACATTTTGAATTGCATTCTCTCACTACCCTTCCCTGGGTACACCTGAAATAAACCATGACTCAGTGTACAGTGCCTTCCCTGGTCACAGACTTGTGAATAAACACATAAATTCACCTCCTGTTATCCTCTTTCAGTTTGCCTTATCCCCTCACACAAAATCTTTAAAGTTCAAAACTGAAATATAATACTTTTTCAAGACTTGCTTGAGCCTCCCCTGGAACAGGTTGGGGCCTCCCCAGGGAGGCTGGCCTCACCATTTGAGAACCCCTGCACTAGTCAATGCCATCCATGCAGTCCCACCCTTATACCACCCAGCATGTCATTTCATCCTAAAAACAATGCTTTGGAGCACATATGGTACAAAGCAAAACCTTAGTAAAATACATAATTTGAAAGGTTAAAAAAAGGTATTCCTGTTGTGCATATATCATCCTAGATAGAAAGAGAGGTAGTACAGCATTACGCCTCTATATTGGCTCCCCTTTGACTGATGAAAGGACACCATTATGAAAACTCTGTTTTTGTTAGGGCAGAGCATGTTACATCAATATTTTTGTGTCTGGTATATATATAAACAGATATGTCAAAGTTTCTTAAATCCCAAGCCCCCTGTGTTTATTTAACTCTCTCCAAAGAAATCCTAGAACTTCCCCTGGCTCACTTCGCAGTGTAAGAATACTTCCAGAAGCGCAAGTCTGGTTAATCAGAGGGTGAGGGATATGACTCTCTTTCTCTGCCTGTTTCTGTACATTGCCCTGCAGGTCAGGGTGGGACTGTGGTGAGGTGCATGATAATGTTGGCTATTGTATGTGCAAAGCTAGAACTGCCTGACTGAACATTTGCTATTATGGTTTTCTCTGGTTTGGCGGGAAGGGGGTGAAGAAAGAGGAAGCAAGGGGCAGATGGTAAAAACAGTGGGGGTACACACTGCATGTGATTGTATTGCAGTCTTTTTTTTTTTTTTTTTGCTGGTGCAGGAAGCAATGTGGAAGCAGAATAAATATGCAATAATCAGAGTATCTCTTGGCTTGCATTTTTCCTGTATAACCGATCAAAATTGACCATTATTATTATTGTGGGCTAGTGCAATTTTTAATCAACTTGTCCGGCTGGCTAGTGCAAAAAAAGTTAAGGTTGACCCCTGGTGCAGATGTGTTCCCGGTCCACAAAAGATCTCTGCTCCTGACCTCTGGAGGTAAGTATGGGTGAGGAGGGGGTGCGGGGAGGTGGGATGCGCAGAGGAAGGGTGCGGATTGGGGCAGGGGGCTGGCTGGAATGTCGAGGGACCATTTTCTTTTTTTTTCAGGTTTAAAAAAATATACTTTGTGGGACTGTTTTCTTATTTACAGGTGAAATATTACAAAATGATTTGACACACTGGGGTGGAAACTCAGTGTGCCAGACTAATGGGGGGGGGATCAATGCCGACCCGGGGATTTGGCACCCCAAGGTCGGCTGAAAAGAAAAAATTACTCACCTTAGTAATTGTGTTTCTTCCAATGAAGTCTTGCTGTATTCTGACAATATGTTTGTTGACCCGGTAAGCCCACTGGGCCTAGAAGTCCCTTTTTCAGGGGCGACAGGGGAGGGGGGTACAGATGGTAAGCAACTGAAATTGAACCAGATTAAGCTGTTGGTGGTATCTTTAGTGAATGAGGGAAATTTGGCCAGGACACCGGGGAAATTCCCCTACTCTTGCAGTAGGGGGAACCCCTGGGACGACTGGACTGTTCTCAGTATGTCTCTGACTGCTGAGTGTGTGGATGTGTTGGAGGAGCATTCCATGGACCCTGCTAATGTTGCTACCAATGGTCCTGCTCTTATGGATATTGTGAATGGTTTGGCTGTTTCCTTACCTGCTGGAGTTGCTGATTTACAGCCTAACGCTGTAGAGCTTTCACCAGAGGCTGGTACGTCCGACCCGGTTGCGGTTCTGATCATGGAGGACGACAAGAAACGAAAACGCCCGGATTGCTGTCAGCCGGCACCCCCCGGGACAGCGAAGAAAAGTAACATGGATCCTTCAGAGGACTTAGCGGTAGACCCGGTTGAAGTGTCGGCCGCCCTGTTGGACGGCGAGTCCTTTCCTTTTTTGGCGAGGCTTTCTTCCTGGTCCCCGGAGTTGGCTCTTGAGAAAGCGGGGTGGGTCAAGACCCCCACCTCATGGATTCCTGACCCATGTATTCCCTTGCCAGGGGAAGGGTCGCCTATGGTCCCGGAACCCTGTGCATTACCATGTCTGCAGGGGTTTCCTAATTCGGAGCCGGACCGGGGTGTTGTGTCACTTCCGGCTGTTCGTGAGGGCACTGTGCGTCCTGCTCTTGCAGTCCCTGCTGCTTGTCTGGAATCTCGTCCGCCAGGGCCTTGTTTTCTGGTTTCTACTGACCCAGTTGCCTCGCAACATGTTCAATGGACTCCCGGCCTGTGGACTGGCTCTCCTCATGCAGGTCAGTCTTTTTCTGCTTTGGGTGATGACCTGGTTTTGCGTCCTGTTGGGGATGCGGTGCCACATGGCCTATGGGATGTTCCTCTGCAAAGTCTGTCAGCTATGCCTCCTTGTTTAAGACTTCAGATATACCTGCCAAGAAGCGTTTTGTGGCCCGCAATTATTACAGAGGTGGTTTAGACCTCCCCCCAGACCGCAACTATGTGGGCAAACGTTTAATAATTGACTCCCTGAGTATAAAGCCGACTGAGGTGTATGCTTTCATCCACACCTCGGGGGACCATAACTTTGATGTCTCTTTTCATTCAGCTACTTTATTGGATAAATTCTGGGCTGCATATTATGCTGCCCGCTCGGACCCAATTTGGAAGCCATTTGTAGTTACCCTATTACTAGGTCTACTGCTAAAGTGATTACTATTCTCTTTCGAAATGAAGGGGTAAATGTTTTGGATATTCTGTATTGGTTGGAGAAACGCTGTACTGTTAATGGGGTGCCTCATGCCCTAATTAATGATAATGGATTTTGGACTGGAGGGTGGAAGTTTAATGTCCAACTGAAGACGGGATTCAACATCTTCCTAACTGCTTTTATTTGGGGAGGGATTGTGGTATTTTGTTCTAGCCAGGCCAGCCTCGCTCCTGCTATAGATGTGGCTCCTTGTCCCATCTCAGCTCTGATTGTGATCAGCTGAAGTGTGCAGCCTGTGGAGTTTTGGGTCACTCAGTTCTGTCTTGTACTGTTCCTTCCACTTGCAACCTTTGTGGTGAGGTTACTCATGTTTTTGCAGCCTGCCCGTGGGCTGCCCATAATACCACTGATTATATGGAACATGACTTTTATATTGCCAAATCTGCCTCTTCCACCCCTGGCTGAGGTCCTGTTGCTAAATTTGTGCCCACGGAATGTCCCTCTGCTGCTTCGGAAGGTGACCCTGCTGTTCCTCGGAGGCAGGAGACCCCTTTAGTTCTCCCCAGTCCCTTCCTCTACCTATTTCCTCTGTTCTCCTCGCACCGAATCCGCCTCCCCCCCTTCCGGAGGCAGTGGGTCTGGGGTCGGAGACTATGGAGGCTTCTTACCCTGTTGGTATGCGACTCCGTTCAACCAAACCAGTGGAGGACAAGCAACAGTTTTCCATTCAGGTGGATAACCCCTATGAGCCTTTACAGAGCTGGGGAGACATTATGGATGGGGATGATCCAGACGGGTCTCTCCCTTCTTCTTCTCAACCTGAGGCTCCTCTAGTTCCTATACCTTTATCTGACACCCCTGGGACTACCTTGAAGAAGAGGTCCACCAGAACTAGGAAAAAGAAATGATTTTGTCTTTGTTCTGGGGTTACTTTCTCCGTCTTGCTATCATTATTGTTATGTCTCTGGTACCAACCACTATTAATTTAGCTACTCTACATGTTAATAGTATTCGGTCAGTGTATAAAAGGAAGGCTACGTTTTCAGCTTTGCACTCCTTACTTTATGAAGTTTATTTTTTACAGGATGTTTGGCTTTATACTACCATGGATGTTGATAGGGCTACTAGGGACTTGGGGTTTGGGCCTTCCTATTGGTCCCTTGGTCAAGACCTCTGTTCTGGTACTGGGTTTTGTTTCTCTACTATCTTTCAAAAACTGGTGGATTTGGTCCCTGGGAGGGCAATGATTTTGGATATTCAGTGGCATGATCTGTCTTATAGGTTCATTAATGTTTATGCTCCTCAACAAAAGGCTGCTAGGGTACAGATTTTTTGGTTGATTAAGCCTTATTTGTTCACAAATAGGATAGTTCTATGGGGAGGAGATTTTAATTCCAGTTTAGACATTAAGCCTAAAGGGAAAGTGTACTGTGATACACATGCATTACAAGCTATTATTGCAGACCTAGATCTGGTTGATGTGTTTGCCCGAAATCCATTGCCTACCTTTTCTAAAGGTAAACTGACCTCCAGGATAGATTTCTGGCTTTGCTCACGGAATGTCGGGGAATTTCAGGGTGTGGTTTTGCCATTTGAAACTTCTGATCACAATTTGTTGGGGCTGCAGATCCATTTGGGGGGGGGGGGTGTGAATGCTCATGGGCCTGGGGTTTGGTGGGTGAATACAACTTTATTATTGCATCCAGAGTTTCATAAGGGTTTTTTGGAACTACTCTCAGATAGGAACTCTGTGCTTTTTCTTTATGATTCTATAATTGATTGGTGGGTGGATACTGAGGTATGCCTAGTAGACTACTTTAAATTACATTCTAGACTTTTAGCTGATAGAAGGCACCAACAATCTCGGCTCCTTCGGGCTGAGCTATATGAAATGTTTTCTACAGTTTATTTGTCACAATCAGATTGTGGGGATCATATCCGGTATGTTAAATCAGCTCTGACACAATTACAGTATGACAGACAGAAGTCTTTAGATTTTGAACAGCGATTTTGGACTTCAGGGAAAGAGAGTCAATTTAACCCTTATGATAATTGTAGGAGGAAGGTTTTTGATAGGCAGATGTTTCAACTCACTGATCACCAAGGTCACCCTGTTAAGGGGAAGTTGAATCTTTTGCAGTATGCTGAAGATTTTGTGAAGCACACCTTTGAAGCCCCGGTGTCAGAATCGGAAGAAATGCATTTATTGTTACAGGCCGCGGATGTACCTACCTTGACATTGGTTCAGTAGCAGGCTGTTTTGGCCCCATTTTCATTGGAGGAAGTGAAGGTGGTCATCACCACTCTAAAAGATATGGTGGCACCTGGCTCTGATGGGTTATCTTCCAAAATTTATAAATCTCTATGGGGCATTATGCCTACTCAGTTATTGGCGGTCTTTACTGCTTTTTTATCTGAGGACCGCCTTTCTGACCAAATGTATGAGGGGTTGATGCTTTTTCTTTTTAAAAAGGGTAATAGGTCCGATTTAGGTAATTGGCGCCCGATTACACTGTTGAATACGGATTTTAAAATTTTTGCAAAGTTGCTGGGTAATAGGATTTTGAAATTATTGCCTTTTTTGATCTCTCCCTCTCAATATTGTTCCGTCCTGGGTAGGTCCATCCAAGATGCCTTGATCCTGGTACGGGAATTGTTTTCTCAAGGGCATAGGGGGGCTCTTACTGGTTATTTGTTTAATTTTGGCTTATCCAAAGCTTTTGATGGGGTGTCACAGGAATTTATTTGGTTAACCCTCCAGGTTTATGGTTCCCCAAAATATTTAATTGGCTTAGCTTATGTTACTCCTTGGCTTATGTCAGGCCCTATGTGAATGGTTGGATTGGGTCTCCATGTTACATCCGTCGGGTTGTTTGACAAGGCTGTCCTTTAGGCCCGCTTTTATTTGTATTAGCATTGGACCCCATCATTTGTTTACTTCAGAGATCTCCTGAACTTCCGGGTATTTCAGGTTTGGGTTTGTATAATCAAAAAATTATATGTTATGCTGATGATTTATGTGTTTTGGTACCGACCGTACCGGCTGGACATTTATTATGTCAGTTTCTTCTTGTTTTTTTACGATATATTGGTTCTCGTTTGAATTTTCAGAAGAGTGTTTGTTTCAATTTAGCGAGACCCTCTGTTGGGGGTTCCCATCTCTGTGGTATTCGGTTGGTAGACTCTCCACACAAAATTTTTGGTCTTTTTTTTTGGTATACCTGATATGGCTCAGTATAATTGGGAATTGTGTTTGAACATCAGTAGGTAAAAGGTTTGTAAATGGAATAAATGGTTTATGGGAAAAAGAAGAGGGTCTTTTTGATTAGAACTTGTTTAATGCCTTTGTTTTTATATGTTGCCCATATCTTTCCAGTGCCTAAACATTTTTTTGTGCCGCTTATGGGTCTCTTTTTTCCCTGTTTTTTGGGGCAGCCGGCTAAACCCAGTTATGAGGAATATTTTATTTGCTGATTACCACCATGGGGGGTCAATATGATTCACCCGATTGTTTTTTTTTCTATTTTCTTTTCCACCAATTTAAAGCCTCTGGTTCACCAGATACCTAAACTTTGGGTTCCGTTGGCTAAGGCTTCTCTTTCGGAGATTTTGCAGGAATAGTTTATGGCAAGTTTTGTGCACAAAAATAAGCGGAAATATGTTTTGTCTTCCGATTGGGTAGTGGTGTTTGACATGCTTAAGACATGGCGTATTACAGTACAAATGGTAACTGAGCTTTCTAGAAGAAGTTTGTATACGGTTACAGTGGATTCCTGGTTTTCGGAGGAAGTTTTCCAGATTTTACGGTTTCAGAGAAGGCCAAGATTGGCAGTCGTCTTACTGATACTAGAATTCCTCTGGTTATGTGGGATATATCATGGCTGGGTGTGCATAGCAAAATTAATGTTCGGGGGAATCATAAACATAAACAGTTATTAGATCGTTATTGTTTTAGAGATTCTTGTGCTGAGACAATTGAGACTATGGTACATTTATACTTTTCCTGTCCCTTTATCGAACAATTTTGTTTTTTTGTGGTGCCATAAGTATTGGCACCGGGTGTGGAAACCGTGGGACCCAAGATCCTTGTTTTTTGGTTTATTTCCAGCCTCATGGGATGGGTATAACTCTAGTACATTTCATTTAATACCTGTTATTATATTATATTGGGTTTGGCAAGTTAGGAGTTACTTTTTGTTTCAACAGCACCATGTATCCCCTACGGATCTGTTTCACAAAATTGTAAACAATATTGATTGCATTAAGGATGGTGAAAGGAAACTTCTCAAACGGAACATTTGGGAAAGATATTGGGTTTTTTGGTGATCTAGTTACTCACTGTTCTGAATTTTTCATTTTTGTTATTTCATTTCTTACAGATGGAGATCTTTGCTGCCTTGAGCATGACTTTTTTCATTTCTATAGTATGTATTATGTTTTATTGGGGGAGGGGGTTTCTTGGGGTTTTTCCTTTTGTTTGTTCTGATTTCTTACCTTCTGTATTAGTTTCTGATTTACCTGTTTCTTTTGTATATTTGCCTTTCTGTTATGATTTGTTATGGTTTTAATAAAAATGCCCCTACTCTTTTCGAGAAGTGCCATAGGATCTTTAACATCCACCTGAACTACCACCAATCCAGGCAGATGGGACCTCAGTTTAACGTCTCATCCGAAAGACGGCACCTCAGAAGTGCAGCACCCCCTCTCATGCTGCACTACCGTGTCAGTACTGGGATATTAACCCAAGTGTCAGATGTGGGAACTGAACCCACAGCCCTCTGATCTCCCAGCCTCAGAGCAGTTAGCCCTAGCACTTGAACTGCCCCAGAGATGAAAGAGTTAACTCTATGCTGGAAGCATAGAATGTTGAGCTCCAGCTCGGTTCAAACCACTGTCTGCTGCACTTGAAGTGTAACCGTCAGATTCTTACGAGCTACTACTAACTACACTCTAAAAGAGGAAATTGTAAAACCATTAGCCAAAAGGCAACTAAGTTTTTGGATCCCCAAAAGACTCAAGTTGAGAAACCCAAAAACAAAAACCACGTAGTGAACTTAAGTAACTTAAACAGAAACCAAGCCAACTCAGCAGAGACTAGTGCACCTCTGCAGCACTGTATCTGCCAACCCACTTCCCAAAAAAACAGGTTCTGAGAGGGGAGGTGGGGGGGAGGTCAGAATACAGCAAGACTCCATTAGAAGAAACACAATTACTAAGGTGAGTAATTTTTTCGTCAAACAACAGGAAGTCATGCTGTATTCTGACAATATGCAGACTACCAAGCAGTACCTCCCAGGGGGAGGGTACAGAACCTACTTAGGGAACAAGCTCTGCAGTACTGCTGTACCAAACCTAGCATCACTCCTAGCCTGGATGTCCAGAGAGTAATGCTTGGTAAAAGTGTGAACTGTTTTCCAGGTGGCTGCTTTACAGATCTCTAAAATGGGGATATCCCTGGCAGCAGCCAGAGAAGCCGCTGTACCTCTGGTAGAATGCGCCCTCAAGCCTGAAGGGGGTGTTTTGCCTAGCTTTTCATAGCAGAATTGTATACAAGAGACAATCCACCTGGCAATAGTACGTTTGGCAGCAGGCCTGCCCTTTCCCACTTCTCCAAAGGTGAGGATGAGCTGAGAAGAGTCAGATCTAAAGGCCTTAGTGCCTTCCACATAGTAACTAAGTGCCTTTTTAACATCCAAACTGTGTAATCTTCTTTCTCCTGAAGAAGAGTGATCAGTGAAAAACACTGGAAGGGACATGGATTGGTTCAGATGAAAATCCAATACCACTTTTGGTAAAAACTTCCTGTTGGTTCTAAGGACCACCTTATCTCTGTAGAATGAGATAAAATCAGGCTCCACCGATAGAACTTAAGAGTTCACTGATACGTCTGGCAGAAGTAATGGCTACCAGAAAAACAATCTTCCAAGTCAAGTACTTGAGCTCTGCAGAAACCAAAAGCTCAAAAGGTGGTTGCATAAGTTGAGCAATGCAAATGTTAAGATCCCAAACTGGGATAGGGTCTTTAAATGGGGGGGGGGGGTTAGTATGAAGCATCCCTTAAAGAATTTACAAAAAACTGGGTGGGAAGCCAGAGAGGAAGGCTTCCCCACTGACAAAAATGCAGAGACAGCTGATAGATGAACTTTCAGGGTTGCTGGTCAAAGGCCGAAATTATTTAGATTAACCAAATAGTCCAAGACTACTGAGAAGTCAGCTGAGTCTGGAGCTATCTGTTTACTAGAACACCAGATACCAAATCTTTTCCATTTGGAGTTGTAAGTTTTCCTAGTGGCAGGCTTCCGAGCAGCCTTGAGGATATCCAGAACCTCTTGAGACAGGTTCATATAAGCATATTCTAGCTCTTCAAGAGCCAAGCTTTGAGATTGAGAGACTGAAGGTTGGGGTACCAAACCCTCCCCTGAGAACATGTTAACAGATTGTGATGTCTGGGGAGAACTAGAGGAAGGTGAACTGCCAGAGACAGTAACAGAGGATACCAAGGCTGCCTGGCCCAATCTGGAGCAATCAGGATCACTTTGCAGGATTGTGACCTTGTCTTGACCAGAACTTTGATTAGCAGAGGAAAAGCATACAGAAGTTTCCCCGACCAATCCAAAAGAAGAGCATCCAGAGGGACTGAGCCCAAGACTGGGGGTCCACAACAAAAAAGAAGTTGGTGATTGCTTGGGGCTGCAAAAAGATCTATTTGAGGAGTGCCCCATCTTGAGAAAATCACTTTCAATATCAGGGGATCCAGGGACCATTCGTGGTGACCCCGAGAAATCCTGCTCAAGGCATCTGCCAACAAATTGTCCATCCCTGGAAGATGGACTGCTACCAGAGATGTCTGTAGAGAGTAGGCCAGAGACCAGATTTTCATGGCTTCTGTGCACAAGGCCGTGGACTGAGTGCCTCCCTGTTTGTTGATGTACCACATGGTGATGGTGTTGTCTGTCCTGAACCACCTTGTTCTGAATTGAGTCTGAGAATGCTAGCAGGGCTAGATAGACTGCCCTGAGTTCCAGAAGGTATATGTGGAGCAGGGACTCCTGAGGGGACCACACACCTTGAGCTGTGAGGGTCCCTAAATGAGCTCCCCACCCCAAGAGCGATGCATCTGTGGTCAGAACCAGTGAATGGGGCTGAGAAATAAAGGGAACTCCTTTCCTGAGGTTGTTGTGATCCAACCACCACTGAAGGGCTTGGACCAGAGAGTGAGTCACTGGAACTAGCTTGGTCAAGGGATCCTTCTTCTGAGACCAAAGGGATCTTAGATGGAACTGAATGTCCCTCATGTGGAACCTGGCTCCTTGAACCACTGCAGTGGAAGCTGCCATGTGCCCCAAAAGCTGCAGAAAATGCCTTGCTGGTCGGGAGACCAGAGGGCGAAAGGAGGAAGCCAGGTCTGTAAGGGATTTTACCCTTACTAGGGGAGGAAAGCTCTTGCCTGGATAGTGTTGAGCTCTGCTCCTATGAAAGTCAGTATCTGCACAGGTTCAAGGACTGATTTTGGAAGATTGAGAACAAATGCTGTATTATTTGCAGATGTAACTTGACTTGGTCTGGAGACTGTCCCACAATGACCCAGTCGTCCAGGTAGGGAAAAATAGAGATGCCTTTCCTTCTTAGGAATGCAACCACTACTGCTAGGCATTTGGTGAACACCCTTGGAGCTGATGATAGGCCGAAGGGCATTGCTCTGAACTGGCAGTGGCCTGAGGGCAACTGAAACTGGAGGTATTTTCTGTGGGAGCACCTGATGGGAATGTGAAAATAGGCATCTTTGAGGTCCAGGAAGGCTAACCAGTCACCTGGCCTTAGAGAGGGAAGGATTACTCCCAGAGTCACCATTTTGAATTTTAACTTTAACAGGTGCTTGTTTAAGTATCTGAGGACTAGGATGGGCCGCCACTCCCCTGTCTTTTTTGGGGTCAGAAAGTACCTGGAGTACAGGCCTTTTCCCCAAAGTGTTGTAGGGATTCTCTCTATGGCTCCGAGGGCCAAGAGAGAAGAAACTTCTGCCTCTAGGGCAACAGTTTCCAAGGTGTTTGCTGGTGGAAAGAACCTGGCCTTCAGCTTGGGAAATTTTTTGAAACTGAGTGCCAGGCCTTGGCTTACAACTTCTAGAACCCATTTGTCTGAAGTGATAGATTTCCAAGCCTGGAAGTAGTAAGCTAATCTGCCTCCTACAGGGATGGGGGAGTCGACCCGGGCTGACACATCCAGGTGTCTGCTTGGCAGGGGCCGTGGACTGAGAGGAGGATGCAGCTCTGCTCATCCCCCTTCTACCTCTCCCTCTAAAGAACCCCCTGTGGGAAAAAGGAGAGAAGGCTTGAGCTTGGAAGAAAGGCCTTTGAAAGGGCCTGCCCCTGCCCCTAGACTGCTGCCTCTCAGGAGTGGTTTGCCTTTCTTTGGCTTGAGCACTCCTATAGGTGGTCCTGTACTCATCCATCTTTTTCATGTAATTCTCTGTCTGCTCCCCAGAGAATTACCTACAGTAGGGGAATCAATGGCCTTAGCCTGGGTATCCTGTGGTAGGCTAGTACATCTGAGCCAAGCCATTCTCCGAAGAGCAACAGATGTAGCCATGACTCTAGATGACACATCACTGGAGTCGACAGCAGCATGAAATTGGATTTTTGATGCCTCAATCCCATCAGCAGCCACCTCCTCCAGCTCCTTGGCCAGCTGGGGGTGGGGCTGTTTAGCCCGCTCCAAAACAGACTCCCACCTGGACTTTTGGAACAAGGCTGCATAGGCCATGTACTTAGCCTGTCTGAGTCCCAAGGAGGATGCCAAATACTGCTTCTTGGCCATGGCATCTATCCTCCTGGAGTCCTTATCTGGGGGGTGTGAAGCCAAGGGAATGCCAGCGTTATCACAGGCTGCAGCCTGTACTGCCCCAACATGGCTGCAATGCTGATACAGGAACTCCGTACTTGAGCCTGAGAGCATATACCTCCTGTCCATATGTTTGTCCACTGGAGGCAAAGAATTTGGGTTTTTTAAAAGTTTATGTGTCTGTTTACCAAAAGATTTATGCAAAGGAATAGACAGCCTCTTGGACTCTGGGATGTCCATCATCTCAACGAAATCAGGCTCTTCTTCCTCCTCAACAGCTTCATCCACAGGGAGCTGGAGGGTTTCAGCCACTTTCTTGTAAAACATAAAGTGGGAAGGGGACTCAGAAAGCCTAGGAGGGGAAACTCCAGAAGGCCTGTCTGGGGAGATGTCTGGTTCAATAGGCTCATCCAGACCTTTTCCACCATACTTGTCTTAATCTTCTTCAACTTCCCCCTCCCATTCCAGGTCATAGTATTCCTCCAGAGAATAAGCTGTAACCGGAGGAACCGACCGAACCGAACACCTACCGTCAGGGGTTGGTTCAGTCGGAACCGGACAGAGTGATTCTACAACGCTAATTGCCCGGGTAATTTCATCGACCATCAGATGAAGGAATTCAGGGTCCGAACCAGTCGATTTCTCCTTCTTTTTCTTTTCTCAAGGAACCAACCCCTCAGAGTTGGTTTTCCTCTTGCCTGAGGAAGTACGGCCCTGGTCTGAGGGCACTCCCTCAGGTTCGGTTGGAACCGAAACGGGATGGCCATCCGGGTCAGCGGACTTCTCGGCCTCTTTATCCCTAAGCCTGCCCAACCATTTTTCTAGGGTGGTCTTAGGGAAATTTTTACAAATTTAGCAGTCTGAATCGAGGTGGTCAAACCCCAGACAATAAACACAGGTGGTGTGGGGATCAGCCTTAGCAAAGGCCTCCCCACACACACTCCAGTGCTAAAACCCAGTGGGCCCATTTTTTTTCCTGGGTTTTTCAGACATGGCCACAAGCAAATAAACGTAACCTTTACACGGCTTCAGGCTAGGTAAGACTAACCTATCAGTTCCTCACTGTATCACGGGTGTTGGAAAAAAACTGAAAAAGCGTTTTTTTTTTTTTAAGAACCGATAGGTACCGGAATCACCACAAGTACACACACAAAAGCAAATGGTCAGTTCAGCCGAACCGACCGCAAAGAATAAAACGTTACGATTTCCTCAGAAAACTCACAAAAACTCTACAGTCCACTACCTATAACACTTACTGTACCACAGACAGGGATCTAAACCGAGAAAATGAGAGAAATCTTACAGTTTAAATCGACGATTTACTTTACCGAACCGACAAACGAGGAGCAAACTCCGGAGCGACTGTTCAATTAGGTGGAGTAAAGAATCTGATGGTTACACTTCAAGTGCAGCAGACAGTGGTTTGAACCGAGCTCAAGCTCAATGTCCTATGCTTCCAGCATACAGTTAAATCATTCATCTCCGGGGCAGTTCAAATGCTGGGGCTAACTGCATATTGTCAGAATACAGCAAGACTTCACGTTGTTTGAAAAAGGGGGCAAGTGCTGGGGCTAACTGCATATTGTCAGAATACAGCAAGACTTCATGTTGTTTGAAAAAGGGGGCGTGGGGGCACATTCAACCCCAGGAGTGGGCATCCTGGTGTTGGGGAAAAAAAAAGTGAAGAATTACTTTGGCACACTGGGGTGGGCTCCCAGTGTGCCACAATAGTGGGGATGGGGGAGGGGCATGCAAAAACACAGGGATTAGGCACTCCACTGCCGGAAAAAAGATATGTTTGGGCTGGGGGGTCATCAGACACCGGGAGTGGGCATCCCAGCATCGGAAAGTGAAAAAAACAAAAACATTCATCTGGGCACACTGGGGTGGGCTCCCAGTGTGCCACAATAGTGGGGTTGGGGACATGCCGACATGGGGACTGGCCACCCGATGTCAGCTTTCAGGGGACTGTGTGGTGGGCAGCAGGAACTGCCAATCTGCAAAGCCATTTATTATGTTTAACTTTATTTATTGATATGTTTCACCAGGTGAAGCTACCTCTGGCTGCAAGCTGCAACACTGGACTTAAGATTTGCAAGAAAGTGAGTAGTGCTCACAACAGAGGGAAGTGAACTTTACAATTTACAATTGTGTTTGGTTTGAAGCAGATTCCTTTGGAAAGTTAATATTCTTCAGGCGGAGGATACTTCTAACTGAAGGGTGAAATAAGCAACTTAGAATTATCAGAAAAGGCAGTCTTTCAATCAACAGAGGGAGGTGGAGTTTGCTTTACTTGTGTTACAAGTGTTAAGGTTTTCAGTGCAGGAAGAGTTTAAACCCACATAGGCTAAATACTGTTTTCTCTGTCTGCCCTTCTGCACAGCTGGACGTTTGAGGGCTGACTGTTTCAAAGCACAAGTCACCAGGCTCTTTTGGGGCTGGGAGGTTTACCTGTGTCTGACTTGGATGTTTGGATTTTCTCTGTTTGATTAGCAGGGTATTTTCTCTGTCAAATTGGTTTGAAGCAGTATTACAAATTGTCGTGTATGGCATCTTGCTGACAGGAAGGCACCTCATCGCATCGGTAGGTCAGGCGTTTAGCTGATTGTTTAGTGAGGGCACAGTTTAGGTCCAACCCTTCCACCCTCACCCACCCACCCCTGGAAATAGTTCATTTATACCTGGGGTTCTGACATCATTTCCTCAAGAGGGGAAGGTACACATCACTGTCATATCCTGTCTAGCACACTGCACTGACAATATAAGCATACACATCATATAAATACATATATTTCTATATAATGCACCAATCACACACACACACAAAAAAAAAAATAAACAAGGTAGACAGTTATGTGGGGAGTAGTACAATGTAATGACTGTGGGGCAGCAGTCTTCCGGGAGTCTTTCTGGAGGCTGAGATGCTGCCCTGTTTGCAGACAACTATCTGCCCTGAGGGAGGAAGTTGCCCATCTTCAGGCCGCACTGGACAGTGGCAAGGGAACCTCCCCCATCCAGGGAGCACCACAGCCACCACCACTACCTCAGAGGTTGCGAAGAAAGCACAGCAGTTGGACCCCAGTGGGCTCAGGGAGGGTAAGGGTGGTGGAACAGAGGCGCACCCAGTCAGTTGTTACACTCCACAATCCATACACCATTCTGGGGAAGCATAATTCCCCTATGGATGCACCCACAGAGGAGACTAAGGAGGGTGCAGACAACTGTCACAAGGGAGGCCCTCAGGAAGGAGGCAGAGGGCACCTCAGGGAAAGAAAGCAGCTCCTGGTGGGGGACTCAATTATTAGGGGATAGAACTGGGGGGAGCAGGGAAAACTGAAGTAAGGTGCCTGCCTGGTGCCATGGCTTGGAGGGACAGGAAGCGCATCCTTAGGATCACGAGAACAGTTGCACGGGAGTCTGAGCTGGACATCATTGTCCACCAAGGGACAAATGACTTGGCTCATCATGAGATTAGAGCAGTGCAAAAGGACTTTGTAGAGTTGGGGAGGGGCTTAAGACAAGTAGCACACACAGTATCCTTCTCAGAGGTACTGCCTGTCAGTGGCATGAGGAGGCTTAGGTACTTTGCACCATGCAGTTTAACAAATGGTTAAAAAATGGTGTGAGCACAGGGTTTGGCTTCATTAGGGACTGGGGTTCCACCTGGAGGACACCAGCCTATACTGGCAGGATGGTCTGCATCTGTCCAGGAAGGAACAAGTCTTTAGTAATCGGTTTAAATGCTTCATTGGCAAGCCTTTAAACTAGTCAAGGGGAGGCACTGATAAGCAGAAGGAAAATCCCAGCCTCCCCTACAAAACAGGGTACTAAATGAGAAAAAGACCAAGGTAGAAAGGTCAGTGGGGGTTGCCGCTACAGAAGGTAAAGCCATCAAAAAATGGAGAGCAATGAGTACCAATGCCCGTAGTCTGGGTAACAAGCTTCCTGAATTAGTGGCCTTGATGGCGGAGGAAGATCTGGATATTGTGGCAGTCACAGAAACATGGTACACACAGAACCATGACTGGGACGTAAACATACCAGGATACACTATCTACAGGAGGGACAGGGAGGGTAAAAGAGGAGGAGTAGCTCTGTACATAAGAGAAGAAATCAAAGCAACAGAACAAAAGGGTAAACAGGGAGGAGAAGAAGCACTGTGGGTCAATTTGGAGGCAGGCAATGGCACCACAATCCGCACAGGGGTTGTATACAGACCCCCCTCTCAGGGGGAGGAAATGGACAAGGAAATGATAGAAAGTATACTTAGAATGGCAGATAAAGGGGAGATATTGCTGATGGGTGATCTGAATATGCCAGATGTTAACTGGAGTACAGTTGCAGCAGCCACTTCTAAGAGTGGGGTTATTCTGGATGCCCTACAGGGGGCATGCCTTAGACAACTAGTATTGGAGCCCACTCGAGAGGGAGCAATCTTAGACCTGGTTCTCTCAAGCGGAGATGAAGAGGATCACAGATGTAGAAGTGGGTAGCCATCTGGGAACTAGCGACCATCAACAGTATGGTTCACAATAAACACAGCAATAGAGTCAAGCCATACAAAGACAAGGTACTGGATTTTAGGAGGGCTGACTTTGCCAAAATGGGTGAGTGCTAAGGAATGCACTAGCAAATGGGCAGGAAGGAGGGTGGAAGAACAATGGGAATAATAAAAAACTGCCATCACAGAGGTAACAAGCCTTTGTGTAAAGCAAATAAACAAACGAAGCGAGGTAAGAAACCACTATGGTTCTCAAAGGAAGTGGCAGTGAAGGTTCAAGAGAAAAGAAAGCATTCAGGAAGTACAAGGAATCACAGAAGGAACAGGACAGAGAACTGTATCAGTTAAAGCAAGGGAAGCTGGAAAGGCAGTCAGAACAGCAAAGGCCCAAACCGAGGAAAAGATAGCCAAGTTAAGAAGGGGATAAAACCTTTATAGGTACATCAGGGAGCAAAGGAAGACCAAGGGAGGGATAGTGAGGCTTAATAAAGGGAGGGAGGGAGGGTGGGCAGAGGGTGACTGTGAAAGGCAGAGATACTAAACAAATATTTTTGCTCAGTATTTACAAAGGAAGAGGAGGGTACCTAAAACAAACAGTAGAAACACTCTGGATACAGAAGTTGATACCAGCCCATTTACAGAAGAAAGAGTTCTGAAAGAGCTCTTAAAACTGAAGGTGGACAAAGCAATGGGGCCTGATGGAATTCATCCCAGAATTATAAAAGAACTAAGGATAGAACTAGTGACACCACTGACTACCCTCTTTAACAAATCATGGGAGGATGGGGTGGTACCTGAGGACTGGAGGGCAGATGTGATTCCCTTTCACAAAAGTGGGAGCAAGGCAGAAGCAGGAAACTACAGACCTGTTAGTTTAACCTCAGTGGTAGGGAAAATGATGGAATCACTTCTGAAGGAAAAGAATTGTTGTATCTAGAGGCAAGAGGGCACAGTACCCAAGGCAGCATGGATTCACAGCGGAAGGTCATGCCAGACAAATCTGATAGATTTCTTTGACTGGGTGACCAAAGTAGTAGATCAGGAGGGGCTGTGGACATGGCCTACCTAGACTTTAGCAAGGCATTTGACACAGTCCCACACAAAGATTAATATACAAGTTAGCCAGCCTGGGGTGGGTCCCAAGATGACAGCCTGGGTAAAGAATTGGCTGGAGAATAGGACACAGAGTAATAGTAAATGGAGCCCACTCTGAAAAAGGGGGTTAGCAGTGGGTACCGCAGGGTTCAGTATTAGGACCTGTCCTCTTCAATGTCTTTATAAGCGACATTGCAGAGGGACTGGAAGGAAAAGTATGTCTCTTTGCAGATGACACAAAGATCTGCAACAGAGTTGATGCACAAGGTGGGGTGGAAAGGATGAGAAGGGACTTGGCAAGGTTAGAGGAATGGTCAAATGTATAGGAGCTTAGATTCAATGCTAAGAAATGCAAGGTAATGCACCTGGGAAACAAAAACCCAGGGGAAGAGTACACAATGGGGGTTTAGATACTAACAACAACAAAAATGGAAAGGGACCTGGGGGTAGTCATATCAGATGACCTAAAGGTGGGCAAGCAATGTGAGAGGGCAGCAAGGAGGGCTGGGGGATACTGGGATGAGAGGCATCACCAGCAGAAAACAAGAAGTTATTATCCCTCTGTACAGACAGCTGGTGAGACCAAATCTGGAGTACTGCGTGCAGTTCTGGAGACCCAATCTCCGCAAAGACATGGACAGGATGGAAGCTGTCCAGAGGAGGGCAACTAAAATGGTGCAGGGTCTGCACCGGAAGGCATATGAAATGAGACTAAGGAGCTTAATATGTATAGCCTCGAGGAAAGGAGGGAGAGGGGGGACATGATAGAAACTTTCAAGTACCTCAAGGGAATCAACAAAGTCCAAGAGGGTAGCATCTTTCAAAAAAAGAGGTGTGCAAGAACAAGGCGGCACAATTTGAAGAGAGAAGGGGGGCAGCTCAGAGGTAATTTAAGGAAGTATTTTTTCACAGAGAGGGTTGTGGATGCATGGAACAGCCTTCCAGAGGAGGTTGTGGAGTCAAAAACAGTGGTGGAATTCAAGCATGCATGGGACAGTCATAAGGCAATTCTAGGGGGTGGGGGTAGGAAGAAGTAGGCTGCTGGTTAACTAGGATCTGCAGCTTATCCATCAGGTAGGGAAATGGGCAGACTGGGTGGGCCAAGCGGTCCTCATCTGCCGTCAAATTCTATGTTTCTATGTTTCTACACTGAGCAAACGGGTTGCTCGTAACTCCAGCCATGCGCATTACTGTGCACTGTAATGCGCATGGCTGAAGTCTTCGGCACCGCTGTGTGCCTGGTTGTGGAGGCTGGGTGGAGCTGCTGCTGCAGTCAGAGATGACAAAACTGTCCCGGATTGGAGTGGCAGGTTTTCTTTTCAAGTCCGGTGCTTGCTCTGAAACTGCCGTCATCGGCAGCTTCCCTGTTGATTGGTGGCTGAGGGACACGCCCCCTTAAAGCGTTCGCTGGATTGACCAAACACTGCCACACCTCTGCAATGCTCTACTAACCTCAATGTTTCTTGTACGCTCTGCGCACCAGCAAACATAAAAATGGGCCCCTTGGTAGCATGAGGCAATCACCCTACGCCATCCAACTAATGCAGACCGCAGTTCCCACTAGCATGGAGGCTACCCCATTGGCAACATAGGATGCCCTTGTTTGGTGTCTTGCCAGCTCCAGACTGAGAAGAAAGGTGAATGGGTTGCCTGGTTGCCTGACAATCTGGCAAGGATGCTAGGAGCTGACCCAGCTTCGCCCACAGGTGCCTGCCATAGGACACCTGGTGTGCATGATGCGCAGCAATGCACAACATGGTGCGCTGTGCCGAGAAAACCCTATGACCCCAAATGTCAAACTCAACTGAGTCCGCATCTAAGGAGCGGTTTTGCACTAGGTGCCTATACCCAGAGGGAGTGTCCAGGAGATGGACCCCAGAATTGGGGTGAGGCAAGGCTCTTGAAAATCCCTGGGGCTGCGTAATACCTACGCTGGCAGTCCCTCGGAGTGGGAGAGGGGGCAAAGGGATGAGACCAGACTTCTAATGACACCTCCGCAAATGGCCAAGGCCATGGAGATATGACTGTGGAGTCATGACTGCACTCCCCAAGGAAAGACAGTGTCAAGACGTGTAGGACTGCGGCCTGAAAAGTGGGACAACTGCAGCTCCCTCATCATCTCCAGCAGGAACAGCTGATAGTGTGTGTAGTCAGCATCAGAGGAGAGGTTGACCAAGGGGTATCCTCTTCCTCAGAGGAGGAAGATGGAGAAGAGGAACAGCTGGACTCAAATGATGGCGATGCTGGGTTTCAGGCCTAAAGATGGCCTGGTCTATTGCCCTCAGGTAGGCAACTGCTGATGCCCTGATCTGCTCCCAGGTCAGCGGTCTCATAGGATCAGAAATGCCCGGGAAGGGGGGAGGGACAGGTAGAGGAGGAGGAGGAGGGTTGTGAAGAACCAGGCCAGGTCCTCTGCCAAAGCTACGAGAGTGAATAGGTGACCTGCCCCAAGGGAAGAGATTGTGCAACTCATCTGCCCAGATATGCCCAACTGTACAGGGGCAATCTGAGTGGTGCCCTTAGTGGAACCCCAGGTAGGGAGGTTGGAGCTGTAGAGGTCTCATAGGACAATCCCTATCCCTACCAATCACAAGCCCAGACAGTTCTGAAGGGGTCAAAGGACCTGAGTCAGCACTATGACTCCGGATAGAGCCGCCAGCAACTCTGGTCACAGAGCACAGTGCTGACTAGGACCTCACAACCCCCACTTCACCAGAAAGGGCTCTGCCCCTTGGACTGGGCTCAGAAGTATCCATAGCAGCCAAAGCCAGGAGTAAACGGGATCCAGTGCTGTGAGCGGCACCAGAACCCCATATGGCATCGCAAACGGTACCAGAAGTGGCACTGGAGCCCAACCCGGTACTGCCATCCCCTCCGGTGCCAGAATTGCCACAAGATGCGTCTCCGGTGCTGGAAGTGGCATCGTGGGACACAGGAGGCGGTACTGCAGCCCGCCCCAGGACAAGCACTCCCAGATGATGCCAACGCCAAAGGCCTAGGGCTAGGCCCAGAAAGGTCCCTACTCTCGCCCGAACCAGGAAGCCAGTCAAGATCATCCCGGTCCTCATCAGACTGCTCGGAGGACGAGATCCAGAAGATCTGTGATGGCTGGCTGGCTCCAGAGACCTTTCCTCTCAGGTGCTGCAAATAGCAGCAGGAAGGTACCTGGAGCTCACTGGCACCGGTCTTAGTGCCAAGAGCGAGGCACTGGACTGCAGTCCCAAGGGACCTGCCAGTGCAGGTCCAGCGTATAGCTGTGACATCACCACCAGGGGCATCTGGACCCCAATGGGGTACTGGACTGGGAGGGGTATACAATCGGCCGTGGACGGGGGGGCCTGTCCCTCAGACTCCTCCCCCAGGCCTCCCATCTCAGTGAAATGAGGATTAGTGGAGGCCTGGTCTCCCTCGATGCGTATAGTAGAGGTCTCAAGGAAGAGTCCAGAGATCTTACCTTTATGTCCTGTGTGCGATGCTGGCCTCTGAAAGTTTGTGTGTGTGTGTGGGGTGTCACATCCCAACCTCATCACGTGGATTTCGAGAGTGTGGTAGTCCACTGAAAAGCTGGTGTCGCAACAATCCATGTCGTGGTCCGATCCAAGGCAGGTCCAACACCGATCATGATGGTCCAGAACACACATCTTTCTCCCACAGGGGCCCTGACGCATGGGGAGAATCAGTTCTCTTCCGGATCTTCTACTTCTTAGGGCTCTGGGTCACGGACATGATTGTACTTTGTGGAAAATAAAGAAAATGAAGCAAAAATAGAACTCGGCGCTGCACTAGATGGAAAGAAAAGAAAGAAGTGTTGACGGGCCATTGAATAAACTATATGGTGTCAAGTTTTCATCAGCAAAAGCTGTGACACCGAGGAAAATGGCTGAATGCTCCTATGGAGCACCTTCCTCAACGGCAGGAAGAACAGAAGTGAGGAGGAAAAGGGGCCAGTCCACGAGTGCCACGTCATACATCTGCCTCATGGGAGATGCTGTCTCTGTCGGCTCCCTTCCTCCAAAACTCTTAAGGGCATACACTTCCATGGTGTCCTACTGCCTCTGACCTAAGACTCACCAGTGATGAATGGTGAAGACTGATTTTTGGAAAAGCTAATCTGACCAGCACAGTAGAAACGTTTAACTACAGCAGATGAAGACATTTACCTGGGTCAATGACTGAAAGCTCAAAAACGAGTACAGAATGTATATTCTTAAAGCAGCAGTGCAGCGAAAAGTTGCAATTTTATAGCCACCTGTGATTTTAGTTCACTAACATGCTGCTTGATGACCATTTTAAGCTATTCTACAGGTTTCCTTCAGTTCTTTATTATATTTTATCACTTCAATAAAAACTGTAAATTTGCATGTATCAATGTACTGCCCAAGTCACATGAAGAAAACAAACATGTGCAAATTAATTACAAAATAATAAAGAACCAAAGGAAACCCTTAGAATATCTTAAGACAGACATCAAGCAGCATGTTACTAAACTAAAATCACAGGTGCAAAAAATTACAACTTTTCGTTGCACTGCTGCTTTAAGTAAGGCCTGGAAAGATAGATCCTCCTGTGGAACAGAGGAAGGGCATGGTTCCGAAGAGTACATTCTACAGAAACAATCGCTGCCCTCAGAAATGGTGAGGTTGGGATCAGACTCGCCCCCCTCCACATCCTGCCCAGAGGGAGAATTGTAACGGGGGGGTTGGGGAGAAATCATAGGCTCGCCATCCAGAACATGGCCTTGGCCAGGGGACAGTACTAGGGTTGGTGCCAAACCTGAACTGAATCCAACGTAGAGATCCCAACCCCCCAGTACCGAGGGCAGCACCACAGCTGATGCTGGGCCAGGCCTTGAAAAGCCTAAACCCGGCACCGATGGCACGCCAGCATCGAAGTGACCAGCAGTGATACTGTAGTCGGTCCCATCACACTGACAGTGAATGGAGTGTGGCCAGTAGGCCAGGTGTCGGTGGTGCAGTTACCAACAAGGGCCATGGGGTTGTTGCCAGACCAAATGATGTACCTGGTATGAGTGCCCCACCTGCAGCTCCAGTTCCACCGGGCTCTGAAAGGACCAGAAACCGGCTCTGCTGGCAGAGGGAAATGAGCCAGAAGCTGCACCCACACTGCCCCATAAGAGCTGCCCAGTGGTAGACAGTGGCAGAACTGTACACTGGAGTCCCCACTTACAGAGAGGGGCGGTGCTCCTGAGGCATCGACCTCCTAGTGCCAGAGACCCTCAGTGATGCTGACAGCGCTGGTGAGGGCCTCCGACTACAGACGACAAAGGATCTCACTGCAGACCTCGCAGAAGATGACTTTGAGCACTACCATTTCTTCCCTTTCTGCTGGGAACAGGAAGAACCTTGAGGCTGAGCGGTGCAGAGAACTCAACCGGGATCAGGAAGCAGCCCACTTCTTTTTTGTGCTTCAAAGAGGACCGTCTTTCCTCTTGAGCACAGGACTGCTCATCATAACCTTTCCCAGATGAGGATAGTGGACCAGACACGGCAAAGCTGCCAGAGCAGCTTGCCTGAAAAAGCTCCCTACCGTCATCGTCCATTGCCGTCGACTGTTGACTTGGTAGGGCTGTGAGAGACTGACAAAATTTTTTTTTGTAAAATCACTAAACTGACACAAAAACTAACAAACTAGCTTTAAACACTAAAGCTGAAAATAGCTGAACGCTTTTGTATATATGAGAAGTTCTGGCTCATAGCAGGTGAGCAACATCTTCACTGATGCACACTTGACAGTGGGGAGAAAAGGAATTGAAGCGGTTGAGGACTGGTGACAAGGTAAGCCATGTGTGGCTAGACAGTCTCGAGGTGCTGGGCATGTGCATAGTTTTTCTTGGCACCAGCCCTCCCGAAAACTTCTGGTTCCTGCAGGTCTTAGCGCCTTTGGCGCAGACTCATTAGAGTTAATCAGTGGTGAACACCTATTCCTTGATTCGCAATATAAGGCTACCCTAGTTAGGGCGCCTCTTGAATTTGCTTAAACATCTGCCTTCTCCTTCAGATATATACACTTTGTGTTACCTGTTGTATTTTCCAGAGCTCCTTGTGATCCTGCAGATGTCCAACTGACGTCCTCCTTCTCCTGCTCTGTGTCACTCACATGATAGCATACTTGGGAAGACTCTACCTTAAGCTCTCTCCAGGTCAGTGTTGAATATTCAACTCAATGTTCAATGTTGAATATCTGGATATACCCTAATGCAGCAAATTTAGAAACACACTGACTGCCCAACTTTTAGGTTGTGGCAAGGGCTGGGAAAGGTGAAGCCAGAATGTCCATCTGATACAGACAATCAAACCTGCTTGGTGAAAGTCCATCTTGCTGGCATTGGATGACACTCACGACTGGTGCTGGTTTGCTTCCAGACCCCTGACAGTAATATTCAGTCTGCCTTGTGGATCCGCTTGTAGGCACTGCAGAGAGCAGACTGTGCACTTGTAACATTGGTAGGTTCCACAAGGGCCTGGTGCAAAGCTATAGCCAGGGATAACTTGGCAGGAGAAAAAACAAAACAAAAAAACTTCACACCCAACATGTTGAATTTGCTAGCGTCTGGGCTGGGAGGGTACTGCCCAGTCACAGACAGAGTGCCTGCCTCTCAAGAGGCTAGTGAGCGGCAGGCCTTGTGCTGGGCTGAGCTAGGTCTCCAACAGCTTCAGTGGGTGCAAGATTCCATAACTGGAGGTCCCTGGGGATAGGAGAAATGGGAAAGGGATGCTTCCAAGTTGCCCACACTGCCTCCTCCATGGCCCTATGCCAGGGAGGTACGACAACACTGTTTCTACTGGGGACCACAAGGAGCTCTAGTGACAAGGTAACAGCTTCGTGAATGAAGTAATGGAATGTCCAGCACTTCCATCATCTTCACCATGAAACGCTGATACATAATGTACTCAGCAGCAGCAGCCATGTGGAGCGAACAGAATGCTGTCTGTGCAGGCATTGTTCTTCCTGCAGGGGCAACAATGGAATAGGGGGCCTTTACCTCAGCCCTTCATAAAAGATGTGGACATTCTGTAAGACAAAATAATAAAATGAGGCAGAAGTGGAAAAAGGCTGTCGAACTGTGGTACGACTCGCTCACACGGTGTGCACTTGACAGTGGGAAAGACCAACTGAGGCAAGTTAGGCTGTCAGCAACAGTTACTGGTACACGCATGCCACCAACAGCCATATCTGGCTCAGTATAATCTCAGGCTCTAGTGGTTTCTCCCCCCATCATCCCTTGTATACCCATATGTCATTCCCTGGTGTCCAGTAGTCCCCCAACCCCTCAATCGCCAGGTCCACTCAGGACCTTGTCCCCCAACCCCTCTTGGCCTAGGCAAGTGTTTGCTCTTTGTTAATCAGCAAGCAGATGGTTGGGGTGGTGAACTGAGGGGCTGTGCTGGTCACTGTCTCCAGCATTCTCAGTATTACTGGGGTGAGAGTGGGGCAACAAAGGATTTGGGGAACTGAGGGTTATGAGTGGGAGGGATGGGTCGGGGGGGGGGAGCTGGTCACCAGGGAATGAGAAATGCATTGTTTAAACCTCCGAACTGATAACTGGACAACCACTGGATACCAGGAAGTGACATATGGGTACACCGGGCTGGCAATCGGCGGGGACAATTCGAGCCAGGGATACTACAACAGGGCATAGATGGGGCGTCGTTACAGTGATCAGGAGTGGAAGGATCACTAGAGTTGGGGCTATTACAATAAAACATATACGGGACATCATTATGGTGATCTGGGGTTACAGGGCCCTCTAGAGCCAGGGATATTAATACAAGACACATACAGGGCATCATTATGGTAATTACAGGTGGGGGAGGCCACTAAACATCAGGGAATAGAGACATGTATGTTTCAAACATTTGGATCAGTGACTGGTAGGGATGGCACGGCTCTACACAATGCCTCTGTGTAGTCATGCATAACAGCATTGTGCAGCATGATAATAAGCCCACAGGACCATGCAAATAGCCCACTGCATGCTGTATGGGCCATATTCTGGTAGGGGACTGTAGGAGCGCTGCACATAGTCAATGTGTGCTGTGCTGACACAGCCCCATAATCAAGTAGTTAATGTGCTCAGTTTGGAGCGTGCTGCCTGAATACTGTTCCAGGCTGGCTGTGCGCTATCTCACGTGCAGTGCAAATGGTTGCACGGTGCTATTGTCTGGTACTGAAAATGTGGTCACAAGACTTGAATTCACTGAAGTGTTTTGGCATACTTGACTGAAGTAATATAACAAAATAATGTATGTGTGTTTTGCAGTTATACAAGGAAAAGGGCAGTGTCTGTCTAAATTCTTCCAGTAATGTTATGTACATCTTTATTGCCGGTATATGAACAACTGTAAGCATGGAACTATAAACACACAGAGTAAAAGAACATTGGAAAACAACTAGAGCATTACACTCGCAAAGAGAAAAAACACAATTTTCTTAACGCAGCTTCTAAAAAATAAAGGCCAGTGGCCAATGAAGACACAATTTGCTGTTAAAAGTCATTTTTACTTTACATACATTTCTACAAATGTCTTCTGAAACAAAGATAAGACTACCTTTGCAACAACAGCAAAAATACTTGCATTCCCAGTTGGAATTCACATGACATCAGGGCCCCATGACCCATTTTGAATGCAGATACCCAGCTCTAATTCGTTTCCGACTCAACTGTAACAAAACCAGCATCAGCTGGTTCTTTAAAACGTTTTGCTGCTTATTAGGAACAGAGCTCTGAAGATATATATATTTATATATAAGTATGTATGTGCACAGAAGCGAATAGTTCTACAAAGTGACATTTCAGTTCTGAGTTCTTCCAGAAACACTTACAATAGCAGGCTGATTAAAAGCTGCCAAGAGGAGGTAGTGAGAATTCTAGTGCACCAGGCAAACAGCTTTTTAGTGCTCCTCCTCCCTCCTCCCTCCTCATTTCCCTTTATTAGGGACAAGACCCAGAACCCATCTACAGTGCCATGGTAAAGGGAGCCCAGATCCCCTCCCCGAAACAGTAAAGGCGGCCATTTCAGTCCTTCTCCTAAATGATTAGCTCGCTGTGATAACTAGATAAATCTTGAACATACACACACACATACGCACGGACCCATGTTTAGGTATTTAAGTTACAAACTTTCTTTAGTCATACATAAATACAAATGTACTATTCACAGGTAGCTGCAAAAATGTGTACAAGGTACAAACTGATCACCAACCCTCCCTTCCCCCCAAAACAAAAGAGCCCCCCTAAACACTGATTCAGTTAGATGCTGCAGGAAAATAGACCATGTGAACCTTTTCTTAAGAGCTCTCTCCATTAACCAAAACTAATGTCAGAATGAAGGGTACAAACACAGAGCTCTGAAGCAGCTACAACCACTTGTTCTCAAGACAAATTTGTGTGACTGCAAAATACGATATGTACATATACTCTTGCAGCCTCCAAGGCCTTTGCTTTGCAGAAGTTGTGCGTGCTAAACGTAGCAATTATATAAACAGTACGTACTGAGTGAGCTTGGGGAGAGCACTCCATTCTGAGGTATCCTTCTGCTTGAAGTATGAATATTGACAGATGTGGTTCATATCTGTGAAGGAATCCGATTCACTCCAGCAAGAGAAATGAAGCAAGGTGCACTAACACCACCACCAACAAAAATCTCCAAGATGACTCTCCACCACTACCTCCAAGACACTGTATCACTGCTTTAGCCTTCAGGTTAGCTGGGGTTACTCTCTGTGTGGAGTGATCAGTGATCAGCAATACCATTTTATCAAAACTGGACTATTCCAGCATGAGCCAGGCTGTTAGTCTGGAATCTCTAAAACAAGATGTAGAAGGATGTACCCAAAACACAGCAGTAGACCAGCGGCAGTTCAGACTAGTTATGCTCTGTTTTACAGCACTTTTTTTTTCTATTTTGCTTCCAGCAAAGATTATAATATTGGGAAAAAAATAAACAAAAAAGCATGAAGAGGTTGTAATGCAGCAGAACAGAAGCATTGTTTTTTTGTTTGACACCTTGAAGCTCAAAGCATTCCTTTTTCATAATTAGTATTTTTATTATTATTTTTTTACAATCATAACACTGGCAAAAGTTAATGGGAAGACACACAGAGGAGTGTGACCAGGGGAAATGGACTGATTTCCCTTATTTCCTTTCATGTATCTTGATCAACTGATACTAATACTGTTCCCCTCTGATTTGGAATAGCTTTAGTGCAACAGACACATGCAGGCCGAGGGATGCCATCGGTTAATCTCATCAAAAACGAAAACACAGAGTTCCAAAGTGTGTTACTGAAATAATCTTCTCTGTATAATGTAGGTCAAAAAATCATCCTTTCTCTGTGAGACCCTGCTCACTGTGGTTGTCTTCACTAGCTCTGACCAGAAATATCTGAAGCAGTATCACTTGCTCCAGAACCAGTCTGTGCACGTTTGATGTACAGGTTCAACAATTTCATCTGGAAAATAAAACAAAGCAATATGTTACAGATTTGTTATGGGGTCATATTTGGCAGAAACAGATTATGTCAGAACATCCACGGAAACAGTGTTATGCAAGAAGTGCAAATTAAGGTGCCAAATTGCTAAGAAACACACTGTAGGAAAAACGGGTTACTCACCTATAACAGTAGTTTTAGAAGTAGTATATGCTGTTCATCCACACTTGCTGGCATGTCCCCGACCCTTTCCCCTTTAAATCTTGCCGGAAGGTCTTCAAGCTGGCTCCTCCCACCCAACCGGGTGGTATAACCCTCAGCTCTGCCCCATGACGCAAGATCTTAGCCCACTGGAAGCCAGGTTGTGCATTGTAGCCGGGAAGGTCGGGTGGGTCAGTGCAGATGAACAACATATACCACTCCTAGAACCACTGTTACAGGTGAGTAACTTGCCTTTCTAGGGATGTGGATACGTTGTTCTTATCCACACTTGTTGGCAGACTCCTAGCAGTTCTCCGGGAAAAGGGAGGCAAGGCACACACCCCCTACTTTGCGAACAAAGACTGGAGAACTGAGTCCCCAAAACCAGCATCCTGGTGTGACTCAAGGTCGATGTGGTAATGGGTGAAGAAGGTGTTCTCTGTCTTCCAGGTAGCAGCCCTGCAGATTTCCTGGATAGGGATGTCTCTGGAAGCAGCTGCCAATGCAGTGATATGGCGGGTGGAATGAGCTCTTATCCCTCTGTGAGGATCCTCGGAAGAAATTTTGGGTGGGGGCGCAGGACAACTTTGTCCCTGTGAAAGACCAGATAAGGGGAGTCCACTGAAAGCGCCTGGAGCTCCCCTGTCCTTCTGGCTGACGTGATAACCACCAGGAAGGCCGTCTTCCATGACAAGTATGATAGCTCACACTTGTGCATTGGTTCGAATGGCTTGCTCATGAGTTTTGCCAATACCAGCAGTAAATACCACGGAAGTGGAGGTTCACGCACCATAGGGGATATGTGATCCAGGCCTTTGAAGAAGCATGCGACCACTGTCTCCTGCGCCAATGTCGGCTGACCGGCCCGTGCCCGGTAAGCAGAGATGGCTGCCAGGCGCACCCTAAGGGTTGATGACCGTAAACCCCCTTTGGAGAGGGACCAAAGGTAGTCGAGAATGTTAGCCACAGGACAGGATAAGGGGTTAAGACTCTTAACCCTGACACCAAATGGAAAACCTTTTCTATTTGAAGGCGTAATATTTCCTGGTTGATTCCTTTCTGGATGCCTCCACTACGGTGTAGACATCTTCAGAAAGACCCAAAGCCTGGAACTGTAGCCGCTCAGGTACTAGGCTGTGAGGTGCAGGGATTAAAGGTCTGGATGGAATACCTTCCCCTGGTTTAAAGATACCAGGTCCGGGTGTGTACAAAGCCACTCTGGGGGCCTGCAGCTGAGGCTGAGGAAATCTGGGTACCAGAACTGGCGTGGCCAATCTGGGGCTACCAGAATCACCTTCGCCTTGTCCCTCCTCACCTTGAGTAACACCTTGTGGATCAAGGGAAATGGAGGGAAGGCGTAGAGAAGGACTGGGGTCCACGGCCTCGAGAAGGCATCCCCCTGCAGCGAGCCCAGCTGAGGGAGGCAGGCATGACACAGCCTCAGCTTGTTGTTTTCCCTTGAGGCAAACAGGTCCACCATTGGTTTGCCCCAACGGGAGGACAGGCTGTAAGCTACCTCTGGATGGAGAGACCACTCGTGGGATGTCTGGCCCATGCGGCTAAGAGCATCTGCCAGCTGGTTCAAGGCTCCTGCCACATGGATGGTTAGGAGATCCACTTCCAACCAGCATATGAAGGTCCAGATGCGGAGCGCCTCCTTGCACAGCAGATGGGAGTGCGTGCTGCCCTGTGTGTTGAGGTAGTACATGGTCGTGGTATTGTCCGGCTGGACTTGAACCACTTGACCCCAGAGCTGAGGAGCGAAAGCTGACAGTGCCAGTCTGACTGCTCTGAGCTCCAACAGGCTGATGTGGCATCGGGATTCCTCGGGGGTCCAGAACCCGCGGGCCCTGTTGTTCCCCATGTGGGCTCCCCAGCCCATGAGAGAGGCATCGGTTGTAAGGACGACCGTCGGCTCGGGGCAGACAAACGGGATCCCTTCCGGCAACCAGTCTGGGGTGGTTCACCACTGGAGAGCGTCCCACATTTTCTGGGTTACAGTGAGCAGCTGGTCAAAACGACCATATCGCTGAGTCCACTGGGCGGCCAGCTCTCCACTGGAGGGGGGGGCATGTGCCACCGGGCCCAATGGACCACTGAGGTGCACGCCGCCATGTAACCCAGAAGGCGCACAAAGTCCTGGGCAGGGCACAAATGTCCAACCAGAAATGACTGGGCAAAGGAGGAGAGAACCTTCGCCCTGTCTGTTGGGAGCCGAGCTCTGGCTTGACAATAGTCGAACTCTGCTCCGATGAAGCCCATCACCTGAGAAGGCATGAGTTCTGACTTGGCCTCGTTGATCAGTAGGCCAAGTTGGGAGCAGGTCTGGAGGGCCAGATCCCTGGACCTCTCCACCTCCTGATGGGTGGAACCTGCCAAGAGCCAATCGTCGAGATAAGGGTAGATTCTGACTCCTCAACGCTGAAGATGGGCCGCCACCACTGCAATGCATTGGTGAAGACCCATGGGGCTGATGGACAGGCCGAGCAGCATGGCTTGGAACTCATACAGGGTCCCCTCGACCCTGAATCAGAGGAACCGCTGATGAGACGGATGGATTGGGACATGAAAGAATGCGTCCTGTAGATTCAGTGAACAGAACTACATGTTTTCTTCAGGGATGGTATGATCTGGTTCAGAGTAACCATCCGAATGGTGCCGGACCTGAGATATTGATTCAGGTCGTGGCGATCTGGGATGGGGCGCCAACCCCTCCGTCCTCTTGGGCACCAGGAAGTACCTGGAAACAAAGTCTGGGTCTGTCGGAGGATCTGGCACTGGAGCTACTGCCTCCTTGCGGAGGAGCTCAGCCACATCATCTCGAAGAGCCGACTGGGCGCATGCGGAAATCCGTTCCTCCCGAGGGGCGCGGGCTCGGCTGGAAGGGTACTGCTTGAATTCTAGAGGCAGTCCCTGACTGACCACTTCAAGAACCCACCTGTCCGAAGTGATAGCGGACCAGGTGGAAAGGAAGTGGCAGAGCTGACCTCCTGCGGGAGGACCCAGAGCTGACGTGATGGGTATAGGGGTGGCCACCCCCAACCCGTCACTGAGCAGGCTTAGCAGAGGAGGAGGAGGCTCCAGGGCCTGTGCCTCGACCTCCTTTACGGGGCTGCTTCGGCAGAGGGTGCCAAGCTTGAGCCTGCTGTTGCTGTTGATGCTGCTGACCTCCTTGATAGGAGGGCTGCTGGACCACAGGGAAAGAGTGCCGAAATGGCTTCTTCTTTCTCTTCTTCTGGTTCTTGCCCGAAGAACCCTTGGCAAAAGTAGCATCCAGGGTGGCACTAGATTGCTCTATACGCTGAAGGTGACTGGCCACTCCTGGACCGAACAAGTCGGTACCCAGGAAGGGCATGTCAGCAAGCTTATGCTGAGTGTCCGCTGGGAAGAAGGAAAGCCTCAGCCAAGCCCTGAGGCGAGAGGCCACTGCGGCTGCCAGTGAGTGGGCACAAGAATCCCCGATATCCAAGGCTGTCTGGAGCACAGCTCTGGTCATGGACCTGCTTGACCGTGGTCTGCATGTCCGGTGGGAGATGAGGGAAGACCTCGTCTAATAACCCCAGAAGGGCATGAGAGAAGTGTGCCATAATGACAGCCGAGCCGGCCTGATGAAGGCCCAGAGAAGAGGCCGCATAGACCTTGCGGACAGTGTGGTCCATATTCTTGGACTCCTTGTTCGGGGGTCGATCAGTGTCGGCCGAACTACCAGTAAGCCTGAACACAGAGGTGGTCACCAGGCTCTTGGCCGAAGGCTGCTCTGTGAACCCCGAAACGGACCCCATGGGCACCACGTACCTGTGGACCATGCGGGCAGACAGTGCTGGGCAAGAAGCCGGATGCTGCCAAAGCTCAAGGGCAGGGCCAACAATGGCCTCGGCCACTGGAAAGGCTTCTGTTGGGGTATTCTCTCTCTTGAGAATGTCAGTGAGAGGGTACTCCGTCTTTTTCTGGATAGGCTCCACGGGCATTCCAGTGAAATCGGAGATGAGGCGGAGAATGCCCTGGAAAGAGGAAGGGCCTTCCTCCATCCCTGCATCAACCGACGACTCATCATCCCCGGGATGTGAGTGCAAGCCAGTGACGTCCGAGTTCGAAGAATCGTGATACAGCGGTCTACCGCCTAAGTCACTCTTGATCTGCCGAGGGCAGTCCGAGGTGACTGTTATCAACAGATGTCGGGGAAGCACGGTGTCCTGTCGGTCCTCTTTCGAGGGCGCCCCTCCCTCGGGCTGTTTAGGCAGTGGTTCCACTTGAATCGGTGGAGAGACCAGAGTAGGCCTAACTGGGAGATGGCCCAGACCCACGGGTGGAGGAACAAAGGGCTTCAGTTCTGGAGGGGTCGGCTTCGGCCTAGGAGGCGAGAGCCAAGTGATGGCTGGGGTGGGCAGTGGAGCCAGCTTCTGTCCTGTTAAGATCAGCTGCTGCCACATGAGGTCTTCATAGCACCTGCAGAGTTTCTGCCGGAGCCTCTCCTCGTCCGAGGAGGATGAGGTCTTTTTGGAGGTGCTTATGTCTCTTCCTCGGTCGTTTGGCCGAGGGTGTCCTGGACCGAGACCGAGCCAGGGGAGGCCGACTCGGTCGACCGGGAGACACCAGGATCGGTGAGACCTGAGGGTCCGGGACTGGGTCCTTGATGGGGACACCAGCAGGCTGGGTCTCCTCATCCAGAAAGACCAGGACCGGAGTCCATTCCAACGAGTCATCAGGCAGAGCCAGCGACAAGGGGTCGATTGGGTTGAGGATAATTTCGACCTCGTCAGCCACTTCCTCGGTCCCTTGGCAAGATGGAGGGTCTGAAAAGCCAGCGGCCGAGGATGCGATCTTGACTGAGGTTGAGACCACGTGCTCTTGAGACTTGGACCTCTCCCGATCCCAAGAGCGTCTCCGTCGAGATGAAGACAACGGGTCCTTCTACCTCTTTCGAGAGTGGGAGGAGTGCGAGCCCAAGGGCGCCTCACCCCAAGTGGGGAGAGACTGGCACAACTCCTTGAAGGAGCCCATAAAAGTGGAGCCTAGGTTCAGCGGGATGAAGAAGCTTCGAATGGCCGAAGCGCTAGCTGTTTCCTCCTCGAATGCCTTCATCTGTTCCAGCTGATTGGTAGAGCCACGGCCATGGAAACCGCCCACTTGGCCTCCTTCGATTTCACCGGCGGGTTTCTTTTTTCTGGTCTCCCCAGCTTCAAGCGTGCCTTGCGGTCGTCCAGGACATTGGGATGGAAGGCCAAGCAAAAACGCGCTAGCGAGGTGTACGTGTCGACACCCTGGGCAATGTAAGCGAGGGATGAGGATCTGTGCGCGACATCTTCTGGTCAAGAGGGCATCAGCGTAAAATCCTGCAAGATTTTTCCTCCATAGTCACTGCGACGAAAGCGCCGCTTAACTCGAACGAGTTTGATTTTCGGTAAACCGACAATTTGAAAGCCAGGGCCTACCAAATGCTGAGAGCACGAGGGAACCTGTATCTTCCAGCAGAAAGGAAGATCTGGTATCACGGGGTGGAGCCGAGCTATATACCACCCAGGTGGGTGGGAGGAGCCAGCTTGAAGACTTCCGGCAAGATTTAAAGGGGAAAGGGACATGCCAAGAAGTGTGGATAGAACAACATATCCTCGCTCCTAGAAAACAAGTTCCTTACCTGTAACTGTAGTTCTGGGAGTGGTATATGGTGTACATCCACACTTCTGGCAGAATTCCTTTCCCCTTTATGACTTGCCGGAAGGTCTTCGATCTGGCTCCTCCCACCAACCCGGGTGGTATCCTATTCAGCACTGCCCCATGACATCAGATCTGACCCGCTGGAAGCCAGACCAGTGTGCCACTTGCCAGGGGAGGTTGGGTGGGTTTTGTGGATGTACACCACATACCACTCCTAGAACCACAGTTAGAGGTGAGTAACTTGTTTTTCTAGGGGCGTGGATATGGTGTACTATCCACACTTCTAGCAGACTCCTAGTAGTTCTCCGGGAGGAGGGGGCAAGGCGCACACCCACCATTTAGGGAAGAGAGATTTGAGAACCGTGGACCCAAAACCTACATCCTGGTGTGACTCAAGGTCGATGTGGTAATGGGAGATGAAGGTGTGTGCTGTCTTCCAGGTAGCAGCCTTGCAGATCTCCTGGATAGGGACGTCCCTGGAAGCAGCCACCAAGGCAGCTGTATGTCTAGTGGAATGAGCCCTAAGCGAGGCACCCTACCTGTCAACTTATAGCAGAGGTTGATGCAGTAGACTATCCACCTGCGAATCGTTCACTTAGCTGCTGGTCTGCCAGGTACGGCTTCAGCATAGGTGACAAACAGCTGGTGAAACTCTCCCCGAACTCCAGCCGTGCGCTCCTTATAATAGGCAAGTGCTCTCTGCAGGTCCAGAGTATGGAGCCTGTGCTCGGCCTCTGAGGTGTGGTTGGTGAAGTACACCGGGAGACTGACCACCTGGTTAAGGTGAAACTCCATGACAACCTTCGAGGGGAACTTTGGGTTGGGGTGAAGGACAACCTTGTCCCTGTGGAAGACCTGGTCAGGAGACTCCGATAGTGCCTGGAGCTCACTGATCCTTCTGGTGGATGTAATGGCCACCAAAAAGCTGGTGTTCCATGACATGTGTGACATCTCACACCTGTGCACTGGTTTGAGTGGCTTGCCCATGAGCATCGCCAACACCAGCAACAGGTCCCAAGGTGGTGGCGGTTCATGCAACAGTAAGAAATGTGGTCAAGGTCCTTAAAGAAGCACCCGACCACCTTCTCCTGCACCATTGTCGGCATACCAGCCCACACCTGGTATGCACCTTGAGGGTTGTCGACTGAAGACTCAACTGAGAAGGGGACCACAAGCCACGGGACAGGACAAGGGGTCAAGCTCCTTGCACTGGCACCAAATGGAGAATCTCTTCCATCTGAAGGCATAGCATCGACGAGTAGTCTCTTTCCGAGAGGCCTCCTCCACATGGAGGACCTCGTCGGAGAGACCTAGAGCCTGGAACTCTAGCCACTCAGGAATCAGGATGTCAGTTGCAGGGACTGAAGGTCTGGGTGGAGGACCCCCCCCGGCCCCGAGAGCAAGAGAGCAGGTCCGGGTGAAGTCACAGACGCTGCGAAGGCCTGCTGCTGAGATTGAGGAGATTAGGGAACCAGAACTGGTGCAGCCAGTCTGGAGCCACCAGGATCATCCGTGGCTTTTCCCTCCGAGCTTTGATCAGGACCTTGTGGATCAGAGGGAAGGCATAAAAGAGGTCCGGGGTCCAGGGCCTCATGAAGGCATCCCCCTGCAGCAATCCCCGCTGAGGGGGGTGGGCACAAAACAGCCTCAGCTTGGCGTTCTCCTGGGAGGCAAACAGGCTTACCTGAGGGGTGCCCCGCTGGGAGAACAAGACTGTCCACTACCTCCTGATGAAGGGACCGCTTATGAGACGCCTCACCCATGTGGCTTAGGGCGTCCGCCAGCCGACTGGTCACTCCAGCCACATGAATGGCCAGCAGGTCGACCTCAAGGCTGAGCACAAGGGTTCAGCTGCGGCGAGCTTCCCTGCACAGAGATAGGGAAAGCATCCCGGCCTGCTTGTTGAGGTAGTACATGGTTGTCATGTTGTCCGTCCGTACCTGGATGACCCGACCACGAAGATGAGCAGCGAAGGCTGTCAGGGCCAGGCAAACAGCCCTAAACTCCAGCAGGCTGATGTGACATCGGGACTCCTCAGGGGACCAGATGCTGTGGACCTTGTGTTCCCCCAGGTGGGCACCCCAGCCCATTAGTGAGGCGTTGGTTGTGAGAATGACTGTTGGCTCCAGGCGGACAAACGGGCCCCTCTTCCTGTAGATGTTCCGGGACCAACCACCACTGGATGGCATCTCACATTGGCTGGGTCACCGTGACTGGCTGGTCGAGGTGGCCCTGATGCTGAGACCAGTGGCAGGCCAACCCCCACTGAAGGGAGCGCATTCTCCAGCAGGCCCAATAGACCACTCTGGTGCAGGATGCCATGAAGCCCAGGAGGCGCAAGAAGTCCCTAGCAGGGCGCAACTGCCCAACCTAAAATGATCGGGCAAAGGAGGAAAGATCCTCCACCCTGTCCGCTGGAAGCTGGGCTCTGACTCGGCAAGAGTCATGCTCTGCCCGATTAAATGAATCGCCTGCCAGGGGATGAGTTCTGACTTGGCCTCGTTGACTAGGAGGCCAAGGTGAAAGCAGGTCTGGAGTGCCAGGTCTCTGGATTGCGCCACCTCCATCCTGGAGGGGGCCTGCAATCAGCCAAACATCCAGGTATGGGTACACCCAGCTCCCTCAGTGCCTCAGGAAGGCTGCCACCACTGCTGTACATTTCGTGAAGACCCTGGGAGCTGACAAAAGGCTGAAGGGCATGGCCTGGAACTCACAGATGGTCCTCTCCGTGCGGAACCGAAGGAACTGCTGGTGGGATGGTTGGATAGGGACGTGAAAGAAGGCATCCTGCCCGTCCATGGAGCAGAAATACAGGTTACTCACCTGTAACAAGAGTTCTAGGAATGGTATATGTTGTTCATCCACACTGTCTGGCAGGTTCCTTGCCGCTTTAAATCTTGCCGGAAGGTCTTCAAGCTGACTCCTCCCACCCACCCGGGTGGTAAAACTCTCGGGTCCGCCCCATGACGCCAGATCTGGCCCGCTGGAAGCTCAGGTTGTGCGTCGAAGCCGGGGAGGTCGGGTGGGTCGTGTGTGGATGAACAACATATACCATTCCTAGAACTCCTGTTACAGGTGAGTAACCTGTATTTCTAGGGACATGGATATGTTGTTCATCCACACTGTCTGGCAGACTCCTAGCAGTTCTCCGGGAGGAGGGAGGCAAGGCGCACACCCCCTACTTAGGGAATAAAGACTGGAGAACCTAGGCCCCAAACCAGCATCCCGGCGTGACTCAAGGTCGATGTGGTAATGGGTAATGAAGGTGTGTGCTGACTTCCAGGTAGCAGCCCTGCAGATTTCCTGGATAGGGACGTCCCTGGAAGCAGCCACCGATGCAGCAGTATGACGGGTAGAATGAGCTCTTATCCCTCTGGGAGGCTCCATGCCCGCCAACTTGTAGCAGAGATCTATGCAGGAGGTGACCCACCTGCTTATCGTCCGCTTGGCTGCAGGTCTGCCAGGTGCGGCTTCAGCATAGGTGACAAACAGCTGGCGAACCTCTCCCCGAATTTCAGCTGTGCGCTCCTTATAATAAGTGAGCGCCCTTCTAGGGTCCAAAGTATGGAGCCTGTATTCGGCCTCCGAGGTGTGACTGGGGTAGAACACCGGCAGAGTCAACACCTGGGTAAGGTGAAACTCCGACACCACCTTCGGAAGGAATTTTGGGTGGGGGCGCAGGACAACCTTGTCCCTGTGGAAGACCAGGTAAGGAGACTCGATGCAGAGCGCCTGGAGTTCTCCCATCCTTCTGGCTGACGTGATAGCGACCAAGAATGCGGTCTTCCATGACAGGTGAGAGAGATCACACCTGTGCATTGGTTCGAATGGCTTGCCCATGAGCTTTGCCAGTACCAGCAGTAGATCCCACGGAGGTGGAGGTTCTCGCACCGGAGGGGAGGGGAAATGTGATCAAGGCCTTTGAACAAGCGCCAGACCACCTTCCCCTGCGCCACCGACTACCCTCCCGGCCTGTAAGCAGAGATGGCTGCCAGGTGCACCCTTAGGGTCGCCGACCTGAGCCCTTGACTAGAAAGGGACCATAAATAGTCCAAGATGCTTGCCAAAGGACAGGAGGAAGGGTCCAAGCCCTTGCCCAGACACCAAATGGAAAATCTCTTCCATTTGAAGACATAGCATTTCCTGGTCGACTCCTTACGGGACGCCTCAACAACACTGAGGACCTCGTCGGAAAGACCCAAGGCCTGGAACTCTAGCCGCTCAGGAACCAGGCCGTCAGGTGCAGAGACTGAAGGTCCGGATGGAACACCTTCCCCTGATTGACTGAGAGCAGGTCCGGGTAGCTGGAAGCTGCCTCGGAGCCTGGAGCTGAGGCTGAGGAGATCTGGGCACAGAATGGCGGGCCAGTCTGGGGCTATCAGAATCACCTGCGCCTTGTCCCTCCTTGCTTTGAGAAGCACCTTGTAATCAAGGGAAATGGGGAAGGCGAGAAGAGGCCCGGGGTCCACAGCCTCGAGAAGGCATCCCCCTGCAGCGAGCCCTGCTGAGGGGGGCGGGCATGAAACAGCCTCAGCTTCGCGTTCTCCCTGGAGGCAAACAGGTCCACCTGAGGTATGCCCCAGTGGGAGAACAGATCTTGTACTACCTCCAGCAGGAGAGACCACTCGTGAGATGCAGCCCCTAACCGGCTCAGGGCATCGGCCAGGGTGTTGGAGGCTCCTGCCACATGAATGGCTAGGAGATCCGCCTCCAGGCTGCGCACAAGTGACCAAATGCGGAGAGCTTCCTTGCACAGAAGCATGGAACGCGTCCCGCCCTGGCGGTTTAGGTAGTACATGGTCGTGGTATTGTCCGTCTGGACTCGGACCACTTGACCCCGGAGAAACGGAGCAAAGGCGGTGAGAGCTAGGCGGACCGCTCGGAGCTCCAGCAGGTTGATGTGGCATCGGGACTCCCGCGGGGACCAGAGGCCGTGCGCCCGGTGTTCCCCCAGATGGGCACCCCAACCCATCAGAGAGGCATCGGTCGATAGACCGTCGGCTCGGGGCAGACAAACGGGATGCCCTCCTGCAGATGAGATGGAACGGTCCACCACCGGAGAGCGTTCCACATCTCCTGGGTCACCATCACTAGCTGGTCCAATGGATCGCAGCGTTGTGACCACTGGCTGGCCAGTCCCCACTGAAGGGGGCGCATGTGCCAGCGTGCCCAACGGACCACGCTGGTACAGGCCGCCATGAGACCCAGGAGGCGCAGGAAGTCCCGGGCAGGGCGCCATTGCCCAACCAGAAATGATTGGGCAAAGGAGGTAAGAACCTCGGCCCTGTCCGCCGGAGCCAGGTTTCGCTCAAGAGAGTCGAGCCTGCCCCGATAAACAGAATCACCTGCTTCGGCTCGAGTTCCGACTTGGCCTCGTTGATAAGAAGGCCGACTTGAGAGCAAACCTGGAGGGCCAGATCTCTGGACCGCTCCACCTCCTGTCTGGAGGGGGCTGCTATCAGCCAATTGTCCAGGTAAGGGTACACCCGGACCCCTCAGTGCCGCAGGAAAGCTGTCACCACTGCAATGCATTTGGTAAAGGCCCTGGGAGCTGGAGACAGGCTGAAGGGCATGGCTCGGAACTCGAACAGGGATCCCTCTGCTCGAAAGCGAAGGAATCTCCGATGTGACAGACGGATAGGGACGTGAAAGAACGCGTCCTGCAGGTCCAGAGAGCAGAACCACACGCCGTGTTCCAGGGATGGTATTATCTGAGCCAGAGTGACCATCCTGAAGGTTCGAGACCTTAGGAACTTGTTCAGGTCGTGTAGGTCGAGAATGGGGCGCCAGCCCCCCGTCCGTTTCGGAACCAGGAAGTACCTGGACACAAACCCCAGGTCTGAGGGAGGGTCTGCCACCTCCTGATCACCTCCTTTTGGAGGAGGAGAGCGATGTCGGCCCGACGAGCCAACAGTGAGGCTGTGGACCCCAGGTGCGACGGCTCTGAAGGGCAGGGCCTGCTCTAATTCTAGAGGCAGGCCTTTTCCCACCACCTCCAGTACCCACCTGTCCATGGTAATAACGGACCAGGCGGAAAGGAAGTGCCGGAGCCGTCGCCCCACGGGGAGAACCTGGGGTGAGGTGACGGGGTTGGGGGCGACACCCCTCAGCCCGTCACTGGGCAGGCTTGAAGGAAGGACCGGCCGAGGGACCTTCTGGGCCTTTACCTCCCTGCTTCCTGTTGGAGGAAGCCCCGGGCTTGGGTTTGGGATGCCAAGCCCGAGCCTGCTGGCCCTGATGTTGCTGGGCTGGACGCGCCACGGGCGCAGAAGGACGAAAGGGCTTAGGCTGTGGTTTGCGGCCTTTGTCCTTCTGAGCGGAAGAGACCGAGTCCAAGGTAGCACTGGACTCCTCGATCCTCTGCAGGTGACCTTCCACCCCAGGGCCGAAGAGGTCAGTCCCCTAAAAGGGAACATCCACCAACTTGTGCTGGGTATCCGATGTAAAGGTGGATATCCTCAGCCAAGCCCGACGACGCATAGCCACTGCGGCCACCACAGACCTGGCACATGAGTCCCCAATGTCTAAAGCAGTCTGGAGCTGCTGTTTGGCCACTGCCCTGCCCTGGTCCCGCACCTGCCTGATCGTAGTCTGCAGATCCGCGGGAAGATGAGGGACAACCTCATCCAGGGAGCCCAACAGGGCATGAGAAAAATGTGCCATGAGGACGGCCGAACTGGCCTGGCGAAGGCCGAGAGAGGACGCAGCATAGACTTTTCACCCGGCATAGTCCAATCTCTTGGACTCCTTGTTGGGAGTTTGTCGACATCCCTAGCGTTCCCGGCACGCCGGAAAACGCTGTCGGTAACCAACCCCTCAGCCGAGGGGTGTTCCGAAAAACCGGACAGGGAACTGGTAGGGACCGCATACTTCCTGGCCATCCTGGCCGAAGGCGCAGGACAGGAAGCAGGGCGCTGCCAGAGCTCCAAGGCCGGACCCACTATGGCCTCGGCCACTGGGAAGGCCTCCGTAGGGGAATCCCCTTGGTCCAGAATCTCCGTGAGGGGATACCTGGCCCGTTTAGAAACGGGTTCGAGCTTCATCCCGGTGGACTCCGAGATGAGCCAAAGCAATCCTAGGAAGGACGAAGGGCTATCGTCCACCGACTGTCCTCCTGAGGACTCCAAGTCCATTCGCTTGGAGAAAAGGGAGGAATCATCCTCGGACTCGGAAGAGTCCTCAAAGAGCTGCCTCGGGCCTGAGCCACCCTCCACCTGCCGAGGTCTATCGGGAGTGAGGGTGACAGACAGCCTATGGGGCAGTCCCTGAGCCGACCGAGAATTTTTGGTCGGAGCCCCAACTAACGACTGTGGAGGCGGAGGTTCCACCGGAATCGGTGGGGCAGCTGGAATTGGCCGAACAACCGGCCTGGGAACAGGCTCCTCGGCTAAAACGAGGGGTTGTTTCGGCCGCTCCGGTGACAGCCACTTAATGGCCAGGAAGACGACGGCGGTCGGCTTATTCCCGGTCAGAAGGAGCTGTTGCCACATGAGTTCCTCATACTTCCGACGCAACTTGCGCCGAAGCCTCCCCTCGTCCGAGGAAGAGCAGCGGCGCCGCTTGCCGTGGTGCCGAGACCGAGACCACCTATGGCGGTCCGGACGGTTGGACCGCAAGGATGTCCGACCGAGTCTCGACTAGGCCGAGGAAGGCGAGGAGAAGTGTCGGAAATCGCACCCTCGGCTCGGACGATCCCACCAGGCTCCGAACCAGAGGCACAGACGAGCCGACGGGATCCTCAACTCCCACCGGGGAACTGGGAGAGGGATTTCAGCTTCTCCAGGCCGACAACCCGCCTAACGGGTCGAGAAAAATCTCGACCGTGTCGCGGAGTCTCGGTCAACTGGCCTGACGGGGACACCGTGACAGTGGTCGAAGCCAGGTCGCACCAAGTCGACTGTCGACAAGAAGGGAGGGGATCTTTCCCGGCTCCAAAGAGCGCTGACGGAGAGACTTACTTTGCTCTTTTGGACCTGGAAAAGGTCCCGAAGTTGGACCTCACCTTTCTCGAGAGGGTCAGACAAAGCTCCTTAAAGAAGCCGAGCACGAGGCACCGAGAGAGAGCGGACAAATGCCGCAGCCGAGGTAGAAGCGGCTCCGCCATGACACCGCCAACCGGCCTCTTTAGATTTCACCGTGGAATTTCTTTTCGGTCGCCCAGTTGTAATCGGGCAGCACGGCCTTCAAGGACGAGGGCTGAAAAAGAAGAGCATAAGTCGCAGGCTCGCGGGTCGCTTCAAGGCCCAGGCAGTAGACGCACGTGGAGTGCGGATCCGTCCTAGACATCTTCTGCCCGCAAGGGCACCTCCGGAAACCGGGAGTCGATTTGTCCATCGCAGCTGCGAGGAGAAGACCGAAGTCTTTTTAGCAAAAAACTTTTTGATTTCGAACTTTCTAAGAATTAGGAACCAGTCTAAATCGCAGAGTGTTAAGGAGGGAACCTGAGCTTCCAAGCGGTAAGGAAGATCTGGCGTCATGGAGCGGAGCCGAGAGTTTTACCATCCGGCAAGATTTAAAGCGGCAAGGAACCTGCCAATAAGTGTGGATGAACAACATATCCATGTCCCTAGAAAAACAGGTTACTCACCTGTAACAGTAGTTCTAGGAGTGGTATATGTTGTTCATCCACACTTCTTGGCATAGTCCCTTTCCCCTTTAAATCTGCCAGAAGGTCTTCAAGCTGGCTCATCCCACCCACACGGTTGGTATAACCCTCGGCTCTGCCTCATGATGCCAGATCTTAGCCTGCTGGAAGCCAGGTGTGTGCGTCGCAGCCAGGGAGGTCGGGTGGGTCCGTGTGGATGAACAACATATACCACTCCTATAAAGTACAGTTACGTAAGAACTTTCCGTAACAGTAGATCTTCAAGAGAGGCTCCTGTAGTAGGTAATTACATATAGGACTGAAGCCGGCAGGTGTCAGGACCTCACGGAAAAATTTCTAGCTAGCAGTCTCTGGCGAGGGACCCGCCCCCACGTCAGTTGACGTTGGTATAAAGGGGTGGTCCCTCACACCCGCCTTCCAGTTCTTCCCACCGTTTGCTTTAGACAGCGCCTCGCCCAGTTAAGTTCCTGCTCTGCGTCACTCTGCCATTAAGCGGGCCAGTTATACCGTCGTTTTCTTCTCCGATTTGATTATTTTAGCGTCAGGATCTTCTTACCTGCCGTGTATGTCATCCCCTGCCACATCCGAGCACAAGAACAAGTGCGGCTCGTGCGGCGCCCAACTCCCGCACAAGGACGGCCATTCTCGGTGCTTCATCTGCCTAGGCCCTGACCACCCCGTGGATTCCTGTCAGCACTGCCTGAAGTTCAACGCGGCCACCCACAAAAGAAGGCAGCAGTCCGTGGTACTGTTACAGGTGAGTAACCTGTTTTTCTAAGGACGTGGACATGTTGCTCATCCACACTTCTTGGCAGACTCCTAGCAGTTCTCTGGGAAGAGGGAGGCAAGACGCACACCCCCTCGATACTTCCTTGGGGAACAGAGATTGGACAACTGAGGCCCCAAAACCAACATCCCGGTGTGACTCAAGGTCGATGTGGTAATGGGTGATGAAGGTGTTTGCTGACTTCCAGGTAGCAGCTCGACAAATTTCCTGTATGGGGGATGTCACTGGAAGCTGCCACCGATGCAGCGGTATGATGGGTGGAATGAGCTCTTATCCCTCTGGGAGGCTCTTTGCCCACCAACTCATAGCATAGACTAATGCAAGATGTAAAGTCCCCTACTAGGATTAACTACAAGACTGGCACCAGTACCCTCCTGGATTGGGTCCTCACCACTCACCCCACAATAATTTCTCATACGACTGTTCTCCCAGACTCTCTCAGTGACCACTCCCCAGTCATATGTGCATGGTCTAACAAATTCCTCAAGCCCCCTCCCAAAATTAGCGCTAGCAGAGTCCTTCCTCGTGGAAAACTTCCACATCTCAAACAATACCTGCTTCTACAAGACTGACTACCCATCTACGAAGCAACAGATGTTAACTTGGCTCTTGATCACTTCATCTCAATTTTCAACAAAGCCTGCGACCTCTTTGCCCCTGCTAAAAGGTGTAAAACAAAATCTCTCTCTAACCCATGGCTCACCACTGCCCTTCTCTCACAGCTGAAACTAAGGGACCACCTCTGGGCAGTTGCAGGGCCACTGGCAAACAACTGACATCCAAAATTACAAACAAGCATGAAATGCCTGCACAAAAGCCATCCGGCTCACGAAATCCAACTATTACAAGGACACTTTCACCAATACATGGGGAAATGGTCGTGCTTTCTGGGACAATATCAAGGATGTCACGGGGAAGCAGCCAAAAACCTCTCCAGCCATGTTAATGGTTGATGGATCCTCAACCCTCGACCCCAAGGTGATCGCAAACATCTTTAACATGGCTTTTTCAGATCTTAGTGCTGTCCTACCCCATGACTTTTTCGAAAACAGGGCCTACTCCCCAAATACCTCAGCCCCACAGTCTAACCATCCCCTCTTCTACTTCAGGGAGGTAAGGCTGAATGAAGCTTGCTGCTATATTACTGCAGCTATCTCTAAATCTAGATCTAGAAGCGACACCCTGGACCTTAAGCTTCTGTTGCTCACCCTCGATGAGGTAATTCATCCATTAACAAAAATCCTAAACTTCTCTCTCAGCTGTGGAAAATTCCCGGACTTATGGAAAACAGCCACCGTGACACACCTGTTCATAAAAGTGGGGATAAGACAAATCACTCAAATTATCGCCAATCTCCATACTGCCCCCACTCTCTAAGGCACTCGAGCGCATCGTGGCTGATCAACTTATCGACCACTTGGATAAATACAATATACCTTGTCCACAACAACACTGTTTCCGGAAAGATCACAGCACCACCACAGCCCTTCTTGAGTTCACTGGAGCTTTGCACAAATCCCTTGACAACAGCCTTCTCACAGGGGCTGTTTTCGTCGACCTCTCCAAGGCCTTCGATACAGTACACCACGGACTACTAATTGACCAACTACTGAATGCCGGGCTATCACCTGACTCTTCTCTCTGGTTTAAAGAAAACCGGTTGCAGAGAGTAAAAATTGCTGATGCTCTTTCTGACACCCTGCCTGTTCGTTCGGGTGTCCCACATGGATCCATACTGGGCCCTTTCCTTTTTAGCCTTTTCTTAAACTCCCTTCCTTACCACTGCTCTGAGCAGATCATACTATATGCTGATGATGCTGTTGTATTCTCCACTCACAAAGATCCTGCAAGTCTTCAACACAACCTTCAACTTGGTTTCAGTTCTGTAGAGACATGGTTTCTTAATCATAAACTGGTCCTCAATGACAAGAAAACCAAATCTATGCTCTTCTGCAGCTCTCATAACCCATACAAGCTACACCACTTGGCTATCTCCACCACCCAGGTGAACACTCTAGATCAGGTGGGGTCCTTCAAATACTTAGGGATACAGCTTGACCCTAATCTCTCCTATGGACCTCATGTAGATAATATAGCTAGAGCTGCTAATACACAGCCTAGTCTCCTCTACAAACACAGACAACACCTCATGCCAGAAGATTTGAAGGTTGCAGTCCTGAGCTCTGTGATCTCTGTAATAGACTATGGTCTCATCATTTATGGCTTGGCCACAACCACAACCCTTAGACGCCTCTCAAATGCCTTAAATAAGGCATGTCGGCTCATCACTGGTGCTCACCATCTCACCCATACATGTGACCTGTACACCCAGACCGGCTGGCTCTAACTATCAAACAGCATAAAGTTTCTCACCTGCTACATGGCAAAAAAAATCTACCTTGATCTTGCACCTTCTGGGGTCTCAACTCTGTTACAACACCGGACCAACAAACGGTGCCTTCGGAGATCCACGCTACAGCTACTGAAAGTCCCCCACTGTCACACTTCACAGGGACAACGCTTTTGCTTATCAAGTGCCACTCCGGTTCAATGGCCTCAGCCCCACCATCTCCTCTGCCCCACAATTGATATGTTTAAACTAGGCTCGGGACTATCTCACTACCAACAGCTCCTGTGACTGCCCAACTTAACCTTGTTTCTCCACTTCCCTGCCTGCTCTAGTTGTCCCCCCATCATTCTACCCTCACATCTTGGTATACCCAATGCTGCACTTTTCACCTTCTCCCTACCCTACCTACATCCCCCCCACCGACTCTGGCACTTCTTATCTCTTGTCTGTTTCTCTGACAAATGCTGCTGGCTGCCTTGCTTACAATGTTACCCTTGAATTGTAGTAATCTGTTTGCAATGTCCACATTGTTGTAATGTCTGTCTTGATGTTCCCCATAATTTGTATTTCTCTGACATGGAACCTTTGTAAAAGAGACTTGGCTCAAAGGTATTTGTAATCCTAGACTTGATAAATAAATAAATAAATAATCCATCTTGCGATCGTCCGCTTTGCTGCAGGGCTGCCAGAAGCTGCTTCAGCGTAAGTGACAAATAGTTGGTGAACCTGTCCCCGAATTTCCTCCGTCCTCTCCCTATAATAGGATAGAGCTCATCTCAGGTCCAAATTATGGAGCCTATATACAGCCTCCGATGTGTAACTGGGGTAGTACACTGGCAGAGTCAACACCTGGTTAAGGTGAAATTCTGACACCACCTTCGGAAGGAATTTCAGGTGGAGGTGCAGGACAACCTTGTCCCTGTGGAAGACCAGATAAGGGGAGTCCACAGAGAGCGCCTGGAGCTCCCCTGTCCTTCTGGCAGACGTGATAGCCACCAGGAAGGCCGTCTTCCACGACAAGTGTGACAACTCACACTTGTGCACTGGTTCGAATGGCTTGCCCATGAGCTGTGTCAAGACCAGCAGTAGATCCCACGGAGGTGAAGGTCCATGCACCAGAGGGGATATGTGATCCAGGCCTTTGGAAAATTACTCAACCACTGTCTCCTGCACCAGCATCTGCTGACCAGCCTGCGCACGGTAAGCAGAGATGGCTGCCAGGTGCACCCTAAGGGTGAATGACCAAAGACCCCCTTTGGAGAGTGACCAAAGGTAGTTTAGAATGTTAACCACTGGGCAGGACAGAGGGTCCAGGCCTGACACCAAATGGAAAACCTTTTCCATTTGAAGGCATAACACTTCCTGGTCGCCTCCTTCCTGGATGCTTCCACTACTGTGAGTACATCCTTGGAGAGACCCAAAGCCTGGAACTCTAGCCGCTCAGGTACCAAGCTGTCAGGTGCAGGTATTGAAGGTCCGGGTGGGGAACCTTCCCCTGATTGACTGAGATCAGATTCAAGCGTGCTGGAAGTTGCCTCGGGGGCCTGTTGCTGAGGAGATCTGGATACCAGAACTGGCGTGGCCAGTCTGGGGCTACCAGGATCATCTGCACCTTGTCCCTCCTCACCTTGAGGAGCACCCTGTGGACCAAGAGAAATGGAGGGAAGGCGTAGAAGAGGCCTGAGGTCCATGGCCTTGAGAAGATATCCCCCTAAGGCGAGTCCTGCTGAGGGGGGTGGGCATGAAACAGCTTCATCTTGGGTGTTTTCCCTTGAGGCAAACGGGTCCACCATTGGTTTGCCGCAGTGGGAGAACAGGCTGTGAGCTACCTCTGGATGGAGAGACCACTCGTCGGATGTCTCGCCTATGCGGCTGAGAGCATCCGCCAGTTGCTTCGAGGCTCCTGCCACATGGATGGCTAGGAGATCCGCCTCCAGTCGGCTCACGAATGTCCAGATGCGGAGCGCTTCCCTGCACAGCAGCCAGGAGTGCGTGCTGCCCTGCTTGTTGAGGTAGTACATGGTCGTGGTATTGTCCGTCTGGACTTGAACCACTTGACCCTGAAGCTGAGGAGCGAACGCTTGACAGTGCCAGTCTGACCACTCTGAGCTCCAACAGGTTGATGTGGTAATGGGACTCCTCTGGGGTCCAGAACCCGTGGGCCTTGTTGTCCCCTATGTGCACTCCCCAGCCCATGAGAGAGGCATCGGTCGTGAGGACGACCGTCGGCTCGGGGCGAACAAACAGGATCCCTTCCTTCAACCGATCCACCATTGCAGAGTGTCCCACATCTTTTGGGTCAGAGTCATCAGCTGGTCAAAATGACCTAGGCACCGAGTCCACCGGGCGGCAAGCTCCCATTGAAGGGGGTGCATATGCCACCAGGACCAATGGCCCACGGAAGTGCAGGCCGCCATGTAACCCAGAAGATGCAGAAAGTCCTGGGCAGGGTGCAATTGCCCAACTAGAAATGATCGGGCAAAGGAGGATAGAACCTCTGCCCTTGTCCACCGGAAGCCGAGCTCTGCCCTGATGAAGCACATCACCTGAGAAGGCACAAGTTCCAACTTGGCCTCACTGATCAGGAGGTCGAGTTGGGAGCAGGTCTGGAGGGCTAGGTCCCTGGACCTCTCCACCTCCTGCTGGGTGGAACCTGCTAAAAGCCAGTCGTTGTTGTAGGGGCATATTCCGACCCCTTCCCCATGCCTGAGGTTGGCTGCCACCACTGCAATGCATTTGGTGAAGACCCGTGGGGCTGATGAAAGGCTGAATGGCATGGCTCAAAACTCGGACAGGGTTCCCTCTGCTCTGAAGTGGAGGAACTGCTGGCGGGATGGATGTATTAGGACGTGAAAGAATGCGTCCTGGAGATCCAGTGAGCAGAACCACATGTTTTGCTCCAGGGATGGTATGATCTGGGACAGAGTTACCATCCGGGAGGTGTGTGGCCTGAGATACTGATTCAGGTTGTGCAGATCTAGAATGGGGCTCCAGACCCCCGTCCACTTCGGAACCAGAAGTACCTGGAAACTAACCCTGGGTCTGGTGGAGGATCTGCCACTTGAGCTACTGCCTCGAGTCGGAGCTGAGCAATGTCGTTTTGGAGAGCCGATCAAGTGTGGGTGGATACTCTCTCCTCCCGTGGGGCGCGGGCTCAGCTTGGAGGGTACTGCTCGAATTCCAGAGGCAGACCCTGGCCGACCACTTCTAAGATCCACCTGTCTATGGTAACAGTGGACCAGGTGGAAAGAAAGTGGCAGAGCTGGCCCCCCCACAGGAGGACCCAGAGCTGGCGTGATGGGAATAGGGGTGGCAACCCCTATCCCATCCCTGCACAGACTTGGAGGAAGAGGGTCCAGGGCCTGAACCCCGACCTCCTTTACGGACCTGGGAAGGTCCAGGCTTGGGGCAGGGGTGGGGGCGCCAAGCCTGAGCCTGCTGCTGACCTCCCTGAAAGGAGGGCTGCTGCTGCTGGGCCGCAGGGGAAGACTGTTGAAAAGGCTTCTTCTTCTGCTGCTGCTTCGTAGGACCAGAAGAACTCAGAGCTGAAGTGGCGTCCAAGGTGACACTGGACTGCTCGATGCGCTGAAGGTGACCGGCCACACCTGGGCCGAAGAGATCGGTGCCCAGGAAAGGCACATCAGCCAGTTTGTGCTGGGTATCCACCGGGAAGGAGGAGCGCCTCAGCCAAGCCCTTCGGTGGGAGGCAATGGCGGCTGCCAACGAACGGGCACCAGTCCCCAATGTCCAGGGCCGTCTGGAGCTGCTGCTTAGCAATGGCACAGCCTTGGTCCCGGACCTGCTTGACCGTGGTCTGCAAGTTCACAGGGAGATATGGGAGGACTTCGTCTAAAGACCCCAGAAGGGCATGAGAGAAGTGTGCCATGATGACAGCCGAGCTTGCCTGATGGAGGCCTAAGGTAGAGGTTGCATAGATCTTCCAGGCAGAGTGATTCAATTTCTTGGACTTCTTCTCAGGAGGTCTGTCGGTATCAGCAGAACTGCCTATACATCAGAACACAGAGACAGTCACAAGGCTCTCGGCTGAAGGGTGCTCTGTGAACCCAGCTAGGGACCCATGGGCACCGCATACCTGCCAGCCATCTGGGCAGACGGAGCTGGACAGGAGGCAGAGTGCTGGTCAACGACGGCTTCGGACACAGAAAAGGCTTCCACTGGTGTACCCCCTCTCTTGAGGATATCTGTGAGAGGGTACTAAGCCTTTTTCTGGAAAGGTTCCGGGGGCATCCTTGTGGACTCAGAGATGAGGTGGATAATGCCCTGAAAAGACAAAGGGCCTTCCTCCGTCACTAACTCACCAGTTGACTCGTCATCCCGTGGATGAGAATGGAGGCCAGTGTCATCCGAATCCGAAGTATCCAGATACAGCGGTCGACCACCCAGATCACCCTCAACCTGCCTAGGGCGGTCGGGGGTAAGAGTGACTGAAAGACGTCGGGGGAGCCGGGTCGAGCTTCCTTAGAAGGAGCCCCTCCCATGGGCTGCTTAGGTGGTGGTTCCACCAGGATCGGTGGAGACCGGTTTACGCCAAACTGGAAGAGGTTTAGCCAGCTCCGCGGGCGGGGGAACCGATTTATTGGTTCCTGGGGAGTTCCCTTTGGCCTAGGAGGCGAAAGCCAAGTAATGGCCAGGGTAGGAGCTGGAGTCGGCTTATGCCCAGACAAAATCAGCTGCTGCCACATGAGGTCCTCGTAGCGTTGACGGAGTTTCCGCCGAAGCCTCTCTTCATTCAAGGAGGACGAGGACAACTGGTGGTGTCACCTCTTTTTGGCGTGCTTTTGCGCCTTCCTTGGCCTGTCAGTTGAGAGGGTCTGAGACCTCGATCGAGAGTGGGCAGGCCGACTCAGTGGCTCGGGAGGTGCCGGTAAAACCGGAGACTTCCGGGGGTCAGGGACCAGTTCCTTGGCGGGTTTCCCAGCGGGCTGGGTCTCCTCGTCGGGGAAGGAAAGCACCGCAGTCCGATTGAGGGAGTCACTGACCGAAGTCTGCGACAATGGGTCGATCGGGTGGAGAACAATCTCAACTTCGTCGATTGAAACATTGGTCAACTGGCCAGACAGCAGAGCTGAGAAGCCAGCGGCCGAAGAGGCAATCTCGACTGAGGTTGAAATGGCCAGCTCCTGGGACAGATCTCTCCTGATCTCAAGAGCGTCTCCGTCGAGACGAAGACGGTACCGGGTACCTCTCCCGCTTATGGGACCGAGAGAAGTGCATGCCCATAGGACTCTCACCCTTAGTCAGGAGAGAGTGGCACAACTCTTGGAAGGAACCTGAGAAAGTGGAGCCCAAGTTGAGTGGAACGAAGAAGCTCCAAGAGGAAGATTCCACAGAGCGAGCCGCTTCCTCCTCGAAGGCCTGCATGTGTTCCAACTGCTTGGCGGATCCCACGACCGAGGAAACCACCCACCGGGCCTCCTTAGATTTCACCAGCGGGTTCCGCTTTCAGGCCTGCCCAATATAGGGCATGCGAGACGGTCGTCGAGATATTAGGGCTGAAAAGTTTAGGTAGGATCAGAGAGGTCGTGGTGTCATGGCCGATACCAAGACAGTAGTTGCATGTGGTATGCGGGTCTGTATGCGACATCTTCTGGCCGCACGGGCACCGGTGAAATCCAGGGGAAGGCTCGTCTTCCATAATCGAGAAGCAACAGTCGTATTCGCTAATGCGAGTAAATCTAATTTTCGTAATAACCGAAGGTTGAGAAGCCAGGGCCTACAGAATGCGAGAGCACGATGGAGGCAACCTGAATCGTCCAGCGGAAAGGAAGATCTGACGTCAAAGGGCGGAGCCGAGGGTTATACCACCCGGGTGGGTGGGAGGAGCCAGCTCAAAGACCTTCCAGTAGATTTTTAAGGGGAAAGGGACTATGCCAAGAAGTGTGGATGAACAACATATCCACGTACCTAGAAGGACTTTTCTGGGGTTTGGAGTCCTTGTCCTTTTGGGCCAAGATAATGCAGTCCAAGGTGATGCTGGACTTCTCAATCCTGGAGAGATGACCATCCACCCCTGGCCCAAACAAATCGGTGCCCAGGAAGGAGACATCTTCCAATCTGTGCTGGGTATCCGCTGTGAAGGTCGTGATATGCAGCCAAGCCTGTTGGTGTACAGCTACAGCTGCGGCCACAGACCTGGCACAGGTATCACCGATGTCCAGGACCATCTGAGCTGCTGTCTGGCCACAGTATGGCCCTGGTCCCAGACCTGCTTGAACGTCAACTGAGGGTCAGCCAAAAGGCAAGGGACCACCTTGTCCCGGGTGCCCAGCAGGGCATGAGTGCGCCATCACTAAGGTGGAACTAGCCTGCCTGAGACCGAGGTGTGAGGCCGCATACACCTTCTTGGCCACATGATTCAATTTCTTGGATTCTTTGTTGGGGGAATTATCAACATCCCCGACACTGTCTGTCCGGTTGGACACCGAGTCGGCAACCAGGCCATCAGCTGAGGGATGGTCCATGAACCCCGGAGAGGGAATCCGTTGGGACTGCATAGTTGCGAGACATACGAGCCAATGGAGTAGGGCAGGAGGATGGACACTGCCAGAGCTCCAACGTAGACCCAGGAATGGATGTGAACACTGGAAAGGCAACCCCTGGGGAGTCATCCCGGTCAAGGATCGCAGTTAGGGGATACTTAGCCTGTTTCTGGACGGGCTCCAAGTGGATCCCTGTAACCTCCGTTATGAGACGGACCATGGCACGGAAGGATGTGGGACCATGGTCCATGGACAAATCCTCTCCTGATTCCAGGACAACAGGCTTGGAATGCATACAGGAACCCTCCAATTCCGAGGATCCAAAGACAGGACAACCCCTCGAATCCCCACTAACTTTGTGGTGCTTGTCAGCCCGAGTGACCGTGACTGACGCCGCCGAGGAAGCCCAGGAGCAGTACAGGCATCCTTGGAGAGGGGACCATTCTTTGGTTGAATCAGTGGGGGTCCCTCAAGAATGGGCGGAGAGGCCAGAACCAGTTCAGGCCAAGGCGGTGGCAGCCAAGGAGGTGCCGGGGAGGGAGCCAGCACCAGCCTGGCCACATGAGCTCCTTGTAGAGCTATTGCAACTTGCGGCAGAGCCGGTCCTCCCCTGAAGAGGAGGAGAAGTGGCTTGTCCAAATTCCAAGAGCACGAGCGCCAACTTCCGTGAGGGCTACTCGACCTTGAGCTACGGGTTCAAGACCTTGAGCTTGATAGCCAGTGGACTGGATGGCAGGGAGAGACCGGAACCGGTGAGGGACGCCTGTTGCCTGCTGCAAGCTTATGTCCCATGAGTTAGGGACTGGATCAGCTGACAGCTCCAACCAGCCCTGAGACTGCAAGGCCAGACCCGGAGTCCTGGAGAGGGAGTTATCCTCCTCGTCCTGCGACAATGGGTCGATTGGGTTGAGAAAAATCTCGACAGGCTGGTTAGCCCGCGTCTCGACCGACAGGCCCGATGGGGATGCGGCAAGGCCAGCGGCCTGGACAGAAACCTCAGCCAAATTGTCGAGGAACACTGATGAAGCAGGAGCGCGGAATCCGAGTCCTGATAGCACTTGCGATCCCATGATCTGCGATGGGACTTTTTAACTTTTGCCTTAGAATCCTTCTTGGATTCAGACTCACGAGAAGGGTCCTCCCTGAGGGTGGGAAGGGACTGACATAAGTCCTGGAATGCCCCTGTAGGAGAGGTGCCAAAGTCCAGTGGAACAAGTGCAGACACCGAAGAAGAGCCCGTGGCCACCTGAGCAGCAGATTCCTCAAAAGCCACCATTTGTTCAGCAAACCCCGGAGCCACGGAGACCGCCTTATGGATGTCCTTGGAGTGAAAAGAAGGATTCTGCTTGTCTGGGGACCCAGTAAAAGTCTACTGTACTGGTACTCCAGGGTGGAGGGATGCAGAGTGTGGCAGAGGCTTCAAGCCTGGGGGTCATGGTCCTGCACCAAGCACTACACGCATGTGATGTGATGGTCTGCATGGGACATTTTCTGCCTGCACGGACAAAGCTTGAAACCGGGTGCCAACTTTAGAGTGGAAGAGTCCATGGTGTGAGCACGGAAAACTGCAAAGCAGCCAGAATATCAAAAAGTTTTGGATTTTTGTTGAAACGAAGATAGGGACTACAAAAATGCAGTGCGCAATGGAGAAGAAAGGAAGATCTGACGTCATGAGGTGGTGCCGAGGAGGATACCACCCAGGTGGGTGGGAGGAGCCAGCTTGAAGACCTTCTGGTAAGTCTTAAAGGGGAAAGGAATTCTGTCAGAAGTGTGGATAGCACACCATATCCAGGTCCCTAGCACATATGTTGTATAACAGAACATGACACGGCCTGACCAAAGGTATCATATTTATCTTCAGTCAGGCCATGTCATATCCCCTATACATGTATGTACATTGCAAAAAACTATGTTAACGCAGACATCAGTGTTGTAGAATGCAAAGTGCGTAAAGAAGGTGTCACCGGGTGTGGGTATACTGGATAACATTAACCAGGCAGACAACCATTCAAGTGCATAAAAAAACGCCTGATGACATCTGGCATTTTATTTTCTCATAAAAATCGAAATAATACAGTAAATGTGTACAGAAAGCAAAACAAAAGGAAAATACAAGGTGTTAATGCAGCACACCTAACAGGCTTCCTATAGTTAATTTCACAGACACCTTCTTGTGTCCTTCCAACACAGCCTGTGAACCTGCACACCTTCTTCCTTCCAAGGTCAGCTACCTAGTGACCCACCCTATCTAAAAAAACTAGACCCTAGTGGCAGGTTTATATACATTTCAGGGGTGACATCACCTGTCATGTGACCTGCCCACATTATGCCCCTTAACCAAAAGTTATCCCTCTGAGGCTCATAACCCAACCTATACAAAAAGAAAAAGGGTTATTTCTAAACCTTTTTCTTAAGCTATGTTCCCATAAATTCAACATTTTCAAAATATGAGTTTGGTTAGTATTTATTCAGGATAAACATTAATTGCCTTTGTTAATGAAACTCCTCCTCTTTTCTAGGATGAGTTTAACCCACTTTGTATAAATACAGCCCTCTAGGGGCCACTGTCTCCCTATAGAAATTACCCATTACCTGAAGAGCTTGCCAACAGGTCACTCACCGTAACGTGCAGTTTATTATTTGTAACAGACAGATATACAGGTGAAATATAGGGTTACTATGAGAACTATAGCCTTTAAAACCATATCTCAGGGCTCTGTACATTATGGTTTAGTGTGGGGCACCTTAGAGACCTCAACTGTCTCTTTAATTCTTTATTTTCTTTTAAAAGCCCTTATTTTCTTTCTAGGACAGCAGTCCTTTTTATTCACAGGGACAGCATAGTCCCTCTCTCATTAAGCGTTCGCTTTAAAAAGCGCCCAGTGCTATTTCTGGAAGCGAGGCGGCTGAAAGTAAAAGTTATTGCCGCTATGCTTTGGACTGCAACATAGCAGTTCATTTCGGGGAGAGAGAGAGACAGAGAGCGGGTGAGGAGCGAGCGCACTCCTCTATTCCAAAAATTCTCACTGCTCTCCATCGCTCGCTCTACTTCTCTAGACCCCGCAGGTTCTTTTTATTCATAACTAGGAAAAGAAAGGACACAGTACACAACCACGGAGTGGTGGCGAAGACTAAAGGAAAAGTCTGCTGCTCTGTGGCAATCCTGAATTGATTCAGGATGGTTTCTACTTCCGCTTCAGCCTGACCTGACTGCACACTTTTCTCAGACTCGGCCAGGGCTTGACAGGCAAAATTATATTTTGTCACACTGCCAGCAGCCGGGAGTCTTCCTAACACAAGGATTTGCAAAGAGGGGGGTTTGAAATAGTGCACAGAGTGGCGAAATGCAAAGTTAATGCCACTCGGTTTAAACAGCTCCTGCTTCGATGCAGGTTTTCTTTTAGTACAGGGGCTCTGTTTTCATTACGGAGCAGTGGTGAAAGAGCGCACACTGTCTGAACAATCACCGCTCTGTTTAAACCAACTGTTTCTGTTAGAAAAGCACATATTAAAGCTACTACTCAAGTAGCTTACCCCTCTAAAAGTATTGTTTTTATTTCACTACATTTGCAATTTATAGTAATCAACGTCCTGCAGTTTATTCTCTACTTGGCACAGGCACATTCAGTATCTATGCACTGCAGCACTTGAGATTATTCTGTACTTTTAATGCACTTTAATCAAGTCACTGCACTTAATGCATAAGATATAATTTACTGCGCATTTCCCCTGAGGCACACATCACATCTTAAGCACCCTCTGCCAGTAAGTATACTGGACCCAACAAGGTGCATATCTTTTTACTGCCTTTTAATATCAGCTAGCGAAGCAGCCTTCAGCTCCAAATGGGGGTTGGGGTGGTGTAAGGGAAGACCTCAGTCCCCTTACCAGGGTACTATCCTAAGACGGGGTCACCCTGTCACAGAAGGGAAATAAAAACATTAGGGATTTGGGTCTCCGGAGTATTGGCGAATCAGTGGTGGGGTCTTACTTGGGGTTGTCAACCCTAATGCCCATCCCCTCCCCCCAGCCCTTAGCCTCCTGTCCAAAGGAGACGATACGGCTCCAACCTAGTGCCTTAGAGCAATACAGTATGGCCAACATAGTCTGTCGGAGCTTTCTTCATGCAGGGCCTGTATCACATTTGACCTTGTCTGATCAGGGGGAGGGGGTGGGCACTGACAGCTAACAAACACATTAAAGAGGACCGGCCTAGTACTGAGACCTGAGGCACCCTACTGGTCACCTTGCCTTCTCCATAGTGGACACCATTTACACCACCCTCTGACTCCTGTAGCTTAACCAACTTCTTCTCCAGTTTATATCTTTTTGACCCACTTCCAGACAGGCCAGCTTGTTCACCAGTCTTCTACGTGGAACAGTGTTGAAGGCCTTACTAAAATCCAGGCAGGCCACATCTACTGCTTCTCATGATCTACTACCCTGGTCACCCAGTCAAAGAACTCAATTAGGTTTGTCTGGCAAGACCGCCTCCTTTGAACCCATGTTGCCTTGGATCCTGTAATCCACTGGTTACAAGGCATTCCACTATCCTTCCTTCAGTAGTGTTTCCTTTACTTTGCACACTACCAAAGTCTTGCTAACAGGTCTGTAATTTCCTGCCTCCTCCCTGTTCTCACTTTTGTGAAGTGGGATGGCATCTGCCCTCCTCCAGTCCTTCAGAACCTCCAGTTTCTAATGATAAGTTGAATAGAGTTGTCAGAGGTGCAACCAGCACCTCTTTGAGCTCCCTCAGTATCCTGGGGTGCACCTCATCAGGTCCCATTGCCTTGTCTACTTTTAATTGTGCTAGTGCCTTGAGGACCTTCTCCCCTGTAAAGTGACTGATGTCAACCTCCCTGCCATTTATGCCCTTGTCCCTTATCTCGGGCCCATCACCTGCCCCTGCTTCTGTAAATACTGAACAAAAGAGTTTGTTCAATATGTCTGCCTTCTTTTGGTCCTCCTCCTCGAAAACCCCTTCTTCCCTTTATTCTTACTATTTCTCCCTTTGGGCTTCTTCTTCTCGCTTATGTATTTAAATAAAAGTTTTATCTCCTTATTTTACTGACTGATCAATATTCTCCTCTGTTTGTGCCTTAGCGTGTCTAACTGCCTTCCCTGCCTCCCTTTGTTTCTCCTGGCAGTTTTCCCTATCTTCCTCCTGTCTCTTTCTGTACTTTCTAAATTGTAGTGTAACCCCCCTGCAAATGGGGGTTCCCAAAAGACTTCCAGGAGCTTGCTTGAATGCTCCAAGCCTGAATGGTGTTTGGCGTTTAAGCCACTTATCAGTGAGTGTTTTTAGAGCCTCTGGTACTGTCTCTTTAAGAGCTGTCTGCTTGCAGACATAATTAGTTTATATGGGGGGACTGTGTGTTTCTCTGTTTGAGTACCACTCGAACTGCTGCCAATTCACTTCATTTTTGCAGTCACTAGGGTGCAAAGGAACCTATCTGAAAGATGTAACTGTTTGCCAGAAATTATTTAGAGTAATAATGAAATTACAGTTTGTCTAACCTGCTTTCTTTTTGCAGTCAGAACTGTGTCTGCTAGTTCCCATTCTAGTTTTGAACTGCTGAACTGGACCAATCAGTGTGGGGTAAGCTAGCTCTAAAATGGTGCCTTGGACGAATCAGAACTTGGACTCATAATCTGAGCCAGCCACAAGAGGATTGTATGGGCAGTGACTCTGGGAGATGTAGTTTAGACTTCAGTGCCTTTTTGAACCAACAGCAGCAGTCTATTGTGAGTGACAGCCAATCCAGTCAAGAACTGGGAGGAACTCAAAGGAAGTGCCCAGTTTTTGTCAGTTGGAGTTCAGTTGAGCTTTGGCAGTGAAGAAGGAAGGAGCCCTGTGCTTTTTTCAGTGTGCAGTTTTAGTCAAAAAACGTGTGTAAGGCCCAGAGTTCCGGGTCTGCAGCTTGTGTAACAGCTTGTTAGGACTGAATCCGTCCTGTGAAAAGAATCAAAGGATCTCTGAAGAGTAGAAACCAGGCTCACCCTGTAGAAGACTGGAAGAATTGCTGAAAATTGCACTCGGTCTGTCAGGAACTGAATCTGCTGTGTGTTCTCCCAGGTATTGTGCAGTAATTGCGATCGGGATACAGATGCAGCCTGCCTGGTATAGTACTTTCTTTATATGGATGTGTGAAGAGGTTTGTGTACCTCAAGTGAGCCCTGCTGACATTGAAGGACCCTATCTTATTTGGAGGTCGTGAGTACTAATTCAGGGTTGCTCCCTGTTGAATTGCCATTAAATCCAAATGGAATTACTGTACTGCTGACTGTTTAATTCTCCTTTTCTCTGTGAAAGGAGCCCCTACCAGCTGCCACGGTTTGGACTAGCCACTAGGGCTTGGGTACCCAGGGACAGTAACTGAATGGAGATAGGCCTGTGCACAGAGCCATAGGTAGATTATTAGAGTGATAAGTTAATTAACCTGATTTCCCTGTCCTTGTTATATCCCCTAAATAAATCAGAGCTGCTTGTTTCAGCAAGTTATACTGCCTGAGGTATTTGTCTATGTTAAAGTACTGTACTGTGATTGTTGCACTGTATCTCATTTCACAGGAGGTCCCAGTGCCGAACCAGACCTGGGGGTAAGTGTATACTGTGAAGGTAATTTGATATATTGTGTGGGCCACTAGTGGGAAGAAAGGGGTTGCAGTGTCCCAGAGGGCTGTGACCAAGTTAGTTTAACTATTGCAAACCCTGACCTCTGGGTGGAGGCACCCGCCATTGGATCCAGGCCCCTCAACCTGTTAGTGGCAAATCAGGTGGGGTAGTAGCCCCTGGGATAGCGCCATCTAGGGGTTACATCTTGAGGCTCACCGCTGGGATTGTGTGTCCTCTAGTGGCCATTTACGAACCACTGTTAAGAAAAATGGGTACCCGACAGAAGTGGCTGTGCACCGCTGGTGGAGTGTGTACTGGGGAGGAGATCGACCCCCAAAATGCTATGCTTATCCTGGACATCCCCTGGGTATCAATACGGACACTGTGCAGGGAGTACTTTCCAAGGTGGAAGGTTTACAAACCCTGTGGTGGTGGGTCGCATGCTAATCTGCTCACCCACACTTTCCTGGCCCTAGTAGAGTTTAAGGATCCCATAGATAGCTCCAAAGTGCCACAGACCATTACCCCAGAGGGAGCCTCACTGCTTGGAGAGTGATAACTATGACAGAAAGACCTGGGGAATCAGCCCCCACCACTATCTGAAACTTTTGAGGAGAAATTTGCTGAATGGTTGCTGGGAGAGGGAAACTGTGGAGGACTTGAAGAAACTATTCTTTCACCTGGGGTGTTTCTCCCCAACCCTCTCCTGCTCCAGTGCCCGTAATGGTGGCTGAACCAATGCAGACTCTATTTCTGCACCTGCCATTAGTCACGACTCTTACCAAGGTTGAGGATCTTCTCTGGCACCTCCCACCCCCCAAGGGAGGATGACTGGGAGACCTGGATAGACTATGTTGCCCCCAAGTGCTAGAATGGCAATGCTCGGAAGGTGAAAAGTGAAGAGGGTTAGTGAGAGCCTCCGAGGTCCTGCCCCACAACATCCGTGCAAACGGGCCAGTAACCCTGAAGCGACTGCACAGGCCTATCTTGAGGCCTGAGAATGTGTATGGGAGCCCAGATTCTGATGAGGACCTATGGTGGAGAGTAAGAGATGCACAACAGTACCAAGGGGAGTTGTTGTCTGTGTATGTATCTCGGCTGGAAAAATTGTTGCAAGAATGCCTCAGAAAAGGTAGTTTGCCAGCGATTGAACTGGACCGAACCAGGCTGGACAGGATCCTTAGTCTGCCCCTTCTCAGAACTGCTGTTGCTTCAGTTACACCTGGCAGATCGACTGGAATCCCACCCTCCTATGATGAGGTTAATGAGAAAATTCGAGGAGTTGAGAAAAGGTACACTCGGGAGGGACCTGCACCAATAGCTGCCTACGACCCGAGTGACTGAGGGTGACCCATCAAGTGAAGTTCAGGGCAGAGGTTGGCAGTCAATGAGTGCTCTGACAAGGAAAAGATATATATCACAATGGGGCGAACTGTTGAGAGAGATCCGAGAATTCAAAAACGGTCCCTTTATGAAGGCCTGCATGCCAATGCGGGCTGACCTATATCCGACTGCATCTGCTATGGGGGTGGGGTACCCACCCATGTATCTCCTACTGATAACAGCTCGAACCTCGATTCCTTGACCATGGAAGTGGAGAAACTGATGAGATGTCTCCAAATGCTTATCACGCCGCAGACAGAGATGGCACCAAGGTTTCCAGTTAGTAATACCCCCCTGGCTCCCAGTGTGGCGCCTCGGCCAGCTCAAACTCCAGAAAGTATGTTTTGCTATAATTGTGGGAAAGATGGGCACATGAAAAGGAATGCCAGTCCCCAAAAGACACTGACAAAGTTGCATATAGGCTACAAGGAGAGCTTCGGAGAAGAAATCAGTGGTTAAGAGGTGCGACGCAGATCCCAGTGAGGGCACCAAAAATGCTAATTCCGTCCTTTTGTGGTAGGAGTCAGTTGCCCAGGCCCCTACTACCGCCTCTCCAGACTGGTCCAGAATAGTGGGTCCCTCCATGGAGACCACTGTAAAGGTGAACGGGTACTCATAAGAGCTATATTAGACAGTGGCTCCCAAGTGACAATTATGTTCCAAGATTGGTATCAGAAGCATTTGTCAGACATACCCTTACAACCATTAGAAGGACTGCATGTATGGGGTTAAGTGAGAAGGCCTACCCTATTCCGGTATATCCGACTTGGTGTTCTTTCCCACCTCCGTGGCTGGAGTGGCCGAACAAGTAGAGACCCTAGCCTTAGTGTGTCCCCCACTGGACTGTATGATGGTGTCCCTTTGTTGATTGGAACAAATGCTCATATGTTCGAAGGCTGGCACAGTTGTGTTATGAAAACAGGGGTCAAAGACTAGTAGAGCTTTAAGAGTTCCGGCTTTAATTAAGAAGGCCTATGAGGCACAGAGATGCTGAAAAACAGAACCAGAGGAACCGGGTCGAATTGTATGGAAGAAGGATCCTGAGTCTCTGATCCTGGCGCCAAATGCCCAGTGTACCTTACAGGGAGAGGTCCGTATCAGAAAGGATGTTAAGAATAAAATATTAATGTTGGATGCACCAGGCGATGGAAAATTGCCAGAGGGACTGCTGGTCAAGCTTAGTATTTTGCCCGCTAGGGCTTCCATGCTTATGCCAGAAGGGTAATGGTCCAAGTTCATAATGTGTCTGAAAGAGACATTCGAGTAAACAGAGGTTGCATCCTGGCTAATGTGCATTGTGCAGACACTGCAGTGCTACCCAGCAGCAAGAGTTCAAGGAAGAATGACAGAGTAACGCCTGACTTGTTTGATTTCGGCGACTCCCCGCTGCCAGCTGAATGGAAAGTGAGGATCAGTGAGAAGCTTGCCCAGAGAGACCAGGTGTTTTCTTTAAAGGAATGGGATGTAGGATGCGTGCAAGGAGCGAGCACAATATCCGCTGCATGACGAAAGACCATTTCGAGAGGTCTCGACGCCTGGCACCTGCTGACATAGATGATGTGAGACGCATCTGCAAGAGATGTTAGCTGCTGGTGTAATACAAGAATCCAGAAGCCCTTATGCTTCCCCCATTGTGGTAGTGAGGAAAAGAATGGAACAGTAAGGATGTGTGTGGATTATCGCACCTTAAACCGCGGACTATCCCTGATCAGTACACAATGCCCGCATTCAGGATGCTTTGGACTGCCTAACGGAGCAAGTGGTTCTCTGTGCTGGATCTCCGCAGTGGTACTATCAGATCCCGATGGCCCCAGAGGACCGTGGAAAAGACAGCCTTTATCTGTCCGCTATTTCTATGAATTCATGAGGATGCCTCAAGGATTTCAGGTGCCCCAGCCACTTTTCAACGATTGATGGAGCGTGCAGTGGGGGACATGAACTTACTAGAGTGCCTGGTATACCTAGATGATGTTATTGTGTTTGGCAGCTCACTGGAGGAACATGAGAGCAGATTATTTAAGGTATTGGACCGACTGGAGGACTTTGGCCTTAAACTGTCCATTGATAAGTGTCAATTTTTCAAACATCAGTAAAGTATGTGGGACACATAGTATCCACCGAGGAATAGAGACCGACCCAAGTAAAGTTGAGGCCTTGACCACCTTGGCCACAGCCCAAAAATCTAAAAGAACTGCAAAGATTCCTGGGATTCTGTGGTTATTATCGGCGCTTCATCAAGGACTACTCAAGAGTGATCCGCCTTTACTTAACCTTACTCAAGGGTATCCCCAACCCACAAAAATACTAAAAGTCAGCATCCTCAAGACTGAAAGAGTGTATTTTCATCCGAGTGAAGTATTTGGGGCCCGCTGGACCCTGATTGTGAGACTGCTTTTCATGAGATCATATATCAACTTACCCATGCTCCAGTGCTGGCCTATGCCGATCCAAGAAAACCTTACGCCCTGCACACTGATGCTAGCTTGCAAGGGTTGGGGGCTGTGTTGTACCAAGAGCACGTAGAATGGCCTGAGACCAGTGGCCTTTTGCCAGTAGAAGCCTGACCCCATCCGAAAAGAACTATCCTGTACATGTTAGAGTTCCTAGCTTTGAAGTGGGCTATTGTTGACCAATTCCATGAGTACTTGTATGGGGCTAAAATACTAGTAAAACTGACAATAATCCTTTGACCTATGTGCAGACCTCAGCTGTTGGATGCCACTGGCCATAGGTGGCTTTCTGCATTATCTACATATGACTATGCTCTCAATACCGAGCAGGTCTGAACCACATAGATGCTGATGCTCTCTCCGGAGGCCTGTTCCTAGAATGATTGGGTCCGACTGGCAGAACCTGACATTCGGGCACTCTGCCGAAGTTTGACAGGGAGGAACAAATGTCCACAGACGCAGTGGACTGCATGGTGGATTGCTTGGGAGCTCTGAGAATTGCATACCTGCAGCTTATTGCCACTTTTCTGCAATAGACATTGGTGCACTGCCTCAGCTGGACAATGACAGTATTCAAGTGGCTCAATCCTCGCGATCCCATGATCAAAGCAGCTTTAGAAGCCCTCTATGCAGGAAAAGATGTGTCCAAATTACGCTCCACTGATTTGAGAACTGCACTGTTATACAAAGAAGGTCCTAAGTTGAAACTGATCAATAAACTGTTATACAGAGAAACAGTAGACAGAGGGGACAAGTAGACAAACAACAACTAGTGCTGCCCACTGCCTTCGAGACTCAGTATTGAGGTCCTTGCACAACCCATGGGGCACCTTGGTATAGACAGAACACTTGACTTGGTGAGATCCAGATTCTATTGGCCTAAGATGGGGCTGATGTGGAGCAACACATTCGAACTTGTAGTCGCTAGCTTACAGAGGAAAGCTTTGTCTCAGAGGGCTGCCCCCTTGTTAACATAACCACCAGTGCACCCATGGAGCTGGTCTGTATTGATTTTCTAAGTTTGAGTCAGATCAAAGAAATATCAGTAATGTGCTGGTGGTCACTGACCATTTCACGAGATATGCCCAAGCTTTCCCCACCAAAGACCAGAAAGCATCCACTGTAGCCAAAGTACTTGTAGAAAACTTTTGTTCACTATGGGCTCCACAAAGAATCCATTCTGATCAAGGAGAGACTTTGAGAGTCGCCTGATCAAAGAGATGCTTTCTCTGTGGGAGGCGAAAGTCCAGAACCACTCCTTACCACCCCAGGGGACCCACAGCCTGAACGCTTTCAACCGCACTTTGCTAGATATGCTAGGCACCTTGCACCCAAAGGACAAGCCTAGATGGAGCCAACAAATTAGCACCCTGGTACATGCTTATAACTGCACCAAAAGTGATGCCACTGGATTCTCCCTACCGCCTGATGTTTGGAAGAGAAGCTCGACTACCAGTAGATGTGTGTTTTGGGGTCTCTCCTGATGGGGTTCAAGCTGACAACTATTTACAGTATGTAAAAGTTAAAGGCCCAGCTAACTCATGCGTACTAACTGGCTCAAACCATGGCTGCCAAAAGAAATCTGGCCAACAAAGAAAGGTATGATAAAAGGTGAAAGCACAGGAACTCCAGGAGGGAGATCGGTATTGCTAAGAAATCTGGGACTGCATGGCAAGCACAAGATTGCTGACAGATGGCACCATCTCCTCACATTGTAGTGGGCAAACTAGATGATCTGCCAGTGTACAAAGTAAGGCCTGAGAATAATTCAAAAGATGTAAAACAATGCATAGAAATCATTTACTGCCCATTGGACAAATCTTAATTGAGTCTGAGCCCTAGAAGATGCCCCTCTGGACCAGTGACTAGAGCTGCTGCTAAGAAAGATCAAGAAAGTCTGCACCTACAGAAGCAAAGTTAAAGTGTTTCCTCCACAAGTCCCAGTTGAGCATGACTGTCAGTCCATATCGAAGAAAGTGAGAGTGACTTTGAATACTATCCTTCTTACTAACTGAGTCAATTGTTCTGGGCAATCCCCTAGTCAATACTGGAGACAAAGCTGGGCCTTCTGGACTGTCTAAGCCCCCAGCTTCATCCCTGGAGCCAATGCTCCCAGAAAGTGAAGTGCAAAGCATCAGATCAGATGAAATGGAATCATTGTGTATGGTTGAACTGTTTGAGCTTTCAGGAGGAAAATGATAAATTGGGGCAGACTGGTGATACACCCGAACAAGAAGAGTATTTTGAGTGCCCTGACAGTCCACTGCCAGTGTCCGAAAGCTCTCCATGCGAGCCAAATGTTGTGGACTCAGAAACTGTAACTCCTGGAGCTGAAAGTGCCCCAGGTTCTAGCCTCTCTACCCCATGGAGACTCCTGACAAGTGAGGACAATGCTGAAAATGAGGCTCAGAGTGCAGAGACTATAACAGTTCCCCTAGAAAGACTGGTCGAGCTGTAAAGCCTGTGGTGCACCTCAGTTATGATTCACTTGGGAGGCCTGTGGACTTGCCTCTCAATGTTGTCCATAAAGGAGTGTATGTGTCCCCAGCTCATTGCCCAAACTGAGCATCAGTGCTAACTCCAAGTTACTTGTGTTGCCCTTAAGTATGGTGCCCTTGCCCCATCCAGCCCCAAGGTAACTGATAGGAAGGGCCCTCTCTTCAGGTTTCATGTACAAGAGGTAATAACTTGAGTTATGGTACAATGATGTATGTAATACTGTGTAAAGAGGACGTACTGCAATGTTTCAGAAATGTGTTCTTGGTAAAATGATATATTGACTGATGATTACATGTGCGAGCCTAATGCAAATGTATATGGTTGCAGTTGAAACTTATAGGTACTTGCTTGACGCTGACGCTGAACTTTCCCAGGCTAGGAAGGGTGTAACCCCCTGCAAATGGGGGTTCCCAAAAGACTTCCAGGAGCTTGCTTGAATGCTCCAAGCCTGAATGGTGTTTGACGTTTAAGCCACTTATCAGTGAGTGTTTTTAGAGCCTCTGGTACTGTCTCTTTAAGAGCTGTCTGCTTGCAGACATAATTAGTTTATATGGGGGGACTGTGTGTTTCTCTGTTTGAGTACCACTCGAACTGCTGCCAATTCACTTCATTTTTGCAGTCACTAGGAGTGCAAAGGGAACCTATCTGAAAGATGTAACTGTTTGCCAGAAATTATTTAGAGTAATAATGAAATTACAGTTTGTCTAACCTGCTTTCTTTGCAGTCAGAACTGTGTCTGCTAGTTCCCCATTCTAGTTTTGAACTGCTGAACTGGACCAATCGGTGTGGGGTAAGCTAGCTCTAAAATGGTGCCTTGGACGAATCAGAACTTGGACTCATAATCTGAGCCAGCCACAAGAGGATTGTATGGGCAGTGACTCTGGGAGATGTAGTTTAGACTTCAGTGCCTTTTTGGACCAACAGCAGCAGTCTATTGTGAGTGACAGCCAATCCAGTCAAGAACTGGGAGGAACTCAAAGGAAGTGCCCAGTTTTTGTCAGTTGGAGTTCAGTTGAGCTTTGGCAGTGAAGAAGGAAGGAGCCCTGTGCTTTTTCAGTGTGCAGTTTTAGTCAAAAAACGTGTGTAAGGCCCAGAGTTCCGGTCTGCAGCTTGTGTAACAGCTTGTTAGGACTGAATCCGTCCTGTGAAAAGAATCAAAGGATCTCTGAAGAGTAGAAACCAGGCTCACCCTGTAGAAGACTGGAAGAATTGCTGAAAATTGCACTCGGTCTGTCAGGAACTGAATCTGCTGTGTGTTCTCCCAGGTATTGTGCAGTAATTGCGTATCGATACAGATGCAGCCTGCCTGGTATAGTACTTCTTTATATGGATGTGTGAAGAGGTTTGTGTACCTCAAGTGAGCCCTGCTGACATTGAAGGACCCTATCTTATTTGGAGGTCGTGAGTACTAATTCAGGGTTGCCCTGTTGAATTGCCACATTAAATCCAAATGGAATTACTGTACTGCTGACTGTTTAATTCTCCTTTTCTCTGTGTGAAAGGGCCCCTACCAGCTGCCACGGTTTGGACTAGCCACTAGGGCTTGGGGTCCAGGGACAGTAACTGATAGGGATAAGGCCTGTGCACAGAGCCATAGGTAGATTATTAGTGATAAGCTAATTAACCTGATTTCCCCTGTCCTTGTTATATCCCCTAAATAAATCAGAGCTGCTTGTTTCAGCAAAGTTATACTGCCTGAGGTATTTGTCTATGTTAAAGTACTGTACTGTGATTGTTGCACTGTATCTCATTTCACAGGAGGTCCCAGTGCCGGAACCAGACCTGGGGTAAGTGTATACTGTGAAGGTAATTCTGATATATTGTGTGGGCCACTAGTGGGAAGAAAGGGGTTGCAGTGTCCCAGAGGCTGTGACAGCTAGTTTAACTATTGCAAACCCTGACCTCTGGGTGGAGGCACCCGCCATTGGATCCAGGCCCCTCAACCTGTTAGTGGCAAATCAGGCAGGGGTAGTAGCCCCTGGGATAGCGCCATCTAGGGGTTACAGTAGTTTTTTTGCTCTTACTTTTTCTGCTACGTCTTTAGAGAACCATACTGGCCTCTCTTCTCTTGCCCTTGTTAACCTGCCTGACACAGAGATTTACTGATTTTTCAATGCCCCCCCTTTATTTTTGCCCATGGTTCCTTGATTCCCCCCGGATCCTCTATCCCTGGCAGGGTGTCCCTGAGGCATTCTCCAATTTTCCTGAAAGCGGCCCTCCTAAAGTCTAGGACCCTTGTCTTAGTGTGGCTCGGTTCTGGCCCAGTCCTCATATTGAACCACAGTGTACAGTGGTAGCTGGACCTCCGGTTGTCACCCATCGTGACATCAGCAACACTGTCCCCAGTTGTCAGTACCAGGTCCAGCATCGCCACCCCCATGAGTGGGCTTAACTGTTGCCTAAGGAATGCCCTTTGCAGGGAGTCCAGGATGTTCCTACTTCTGACTGTTGCTGCAGCTGCTAGGCTCCAATCCATGTCTGGTAGATTGAAGTCCCCCACCAGCAAAACTTCCCCCTTGCGTGACATCCATTGGATGGCTTCCATCATGTCCTTATCCACCTCGCCCCCTATTCAAGAGGTCTGTAGATCACTCTTATGCAAACAGTGGCCCCCTTTGCTCTAGAGGTTTGATGCAATCAGAACCCCTCACCCGTGTGGCAGCACAGGCTGGTTATGCATAGTTGCCCAACCAGTATTCTCTGTATATTCAACAAGCAATGGGTAAGGGTGGAGCACTCGGAAGTATACCCATCTCAGGGGCTAATTAGGGCAATAAAATCACTCACCCTCTGGGCTCGTCGTGTTATAGCCCTTATTAGCCTTCTCGATGGGTATACATCCTTGTACACCACCCTTACCCATTATTTATTGTATATACATACACACATATACACACACACACACACATATATATACATACACACATATATACACACACACCCACCCACACTGGCAACAGGCTACAGCACTGTGGAGCTTGGCTTCCCTCTCCCTGTGCCCCCAAAGGGTAGCCGTGCACTAGTACAAACCTCCTACCCTGAGACCGTGGGCTTTCTCTGCCACCTGAGGTATGGTGGGGCCAGGCCTGGGGCACAAGAAAAAATTACTTACCATAGTAATCTTGTTTCTTCCAAGGTATTCTCCAATATTCATAAGTCTTGCAGTCAGCCTTTAAAGTAGAACTGCCTGGAGATAGAACGTTATGCCAGTGATGGACCCATCATTGGCTTGTGCCACTTATTCAAATGCTGCCCTTATCAACTGCTGCGTTCTAATAATACCTCAGATTTCATGGAAAGCCTGCAAGGAAAGGCCCAACCTAAATTTAAATCTATATAACAACAAAACCTAACCTAAACCCAAGAAACCTCCAACTAGAGGAAACGACACCCCTCAAATGTCAGAATAACGTGAAGAAGGGGAAACAATGCCCAAAAAGGCTCAAAAGATCAGATTAAGCCAGACTGTGGCACCCCTACATATCAGTTTGGAGTGCAGAGGCCACTGGTTCTAGAAAGGGAGGCAGGGTGGGTAGGTTACTAATATTGGAGAATACCTTGGAAGAAACAAGATTACTATGGTAAGTAATTTTTTCTTCTCACCCCAGGAATTCTCCAATATTCCTAACTCTTGCAGACTAAGAAGCAGTACCTTTAGAGGTGGGCACAGAACCTACTTTGGAAACAGACTCTGCAGGACTGTTTAGCCAAACCTGGCTGGCATCACTTCTGGACTGGGTATCCAGGCTGTAATGCTTTGTGAAGGTGTGTACTGTCCTCCAGGCAGCTGCTTTACAGATTTCCAACAATGGGACATCCCTGGCAGCTGCTGAAGTAGCAGCTGTTCCCCTTGTGGAATAAGCCCTCAATCTTGCTGGGGGTTCCTTTCCAGCTTTCGAATAGCAAAATTGAATGCACTTAACTATCCAGCAAGAAATGGACCTTTTAGATGCTGAATTTCCTTTACCCACATCCCCATAAGTCAGGAACAGCTGCTGTCTGTCCTGCCTATGGTCCTTAGTGATAGTCATGTAGTAGCTGAGGGCTCTCTTGATATCAAGACTGTGGAGTCTACGTTCATCTGAGCTAGAATGCTCAGTGAAAAAGACTGGCAAAGTGATGGATTGATTTAAGTGGAAATCCGAAACCACTTTAGGAAGGCACTTCCTATTTGTTCTCAAAACTACCTTATCCCTATGGAATGATATGTAGTCTTTTTCAATACACAAAGCCTGAAGCTCACTAATCCTTCTGGCAGAAGTGATGGCTACCAGAAACACAGTTTTCCAGGTAACATACTTCAAATGAGCTGAGACCATGGGCTCAAATGGAGGACCCATGAGCTGGGCAAAGCAAACATTCAAGTCCCAAGCTGGCACTGGTTCCCATGAGGGGGATGCAGGTGGGCCAAACCTTTTGAAAACAGGATTGGATGCCATGGAGGCACCTTTTCCAGATGAAATGTATGCAGATACCGAAGCAAGATGGACCTTCAAAATAGTGGGCTGCAAGCCCAAAGAGTGCAATTGGGTAAGGTAGTCCAGCAATGCTGGAATCCCTTCTTGTGTTGGTACCACATCATTGGCTGAACACCAAATAGAAAACCTTTTCCATTTTGAAGCATAGGTTTTCTTAGTAGGTGGAGCAGATAACTTCCTGTAACCCGTTAAGACATCCAGAACACTTTCTAAGAGATGCAAGCCTGCATATTCTAAGTCCTCAAGGGCCATGCCTTGAGCCTGAGTGATCTGAGGTTCGGTTGCAGGATCCTCCCCTGGTTGAAGGTTAATAGGCTGTGCCTCCGAGGGAGGTGTATTGGCTTGGCCACAGACATGGAGAGCAGCAGAGAGTACCATGGCTGCCTGGCCCAATCTGGTGTTATCAAGATCATTGATGCTGGTTGGGATCGGAGTTTGATCAGAACCCTGAGGATTAGAGGAAAAGGAGGAAAGGCATATAGCTGTCTCCCTAGCCAATCCAGAGTCAGAGCATCCAGGGGTATTGTGCCTCTTGCTGGTGGTCTGCAACAGTATTGTGGCAGGTGGTGGTTCTGATGGGACACAAAGTGGTCTACCTCTGGGATGCCCCACCTTCTGAACACTACTTCCAGCACCTGCCTGTTCAGGGTCCATTCGTGATGGGCCTGGTTGATCCGACTCAGTTCGTCTGCTAGGCTGTTGTCCTTGCCTGGCAGATGAATAGCTTGCGGTGAGGCTTTGAGTGAGTAAGCTAGACTCTATATTTTCATTGCCTCTGTGCACAGGGGGCTTGAACGTGTTCCTCCCTGTTTGTTTATGTAGTACATTGTTGTGGTATTGTCTGTTCTGACCTGTACCACTCTGCCCTGCACCAATGGTGCGAAGGCCTGCAAGGCTAGGAAAACTACCCTCGGTTCCAGCAGGTTTATGTGCCACTCTGCACTTGACCAGGTTCTGTGGGTTGTGTGCTCTCCTAGGTGGGCAACCCAACCCAGTAGTGATGCACCTGTTGTGAGATTCACTGATGGAGACTCTTGCTGGAAGGGTACACCTTCCCTGAGATTGTCTCCCTCCTTCCACCAGTGGAGGGGTTTCAGTAATGTTCCTGTTACTGGAATCAACTTTGATAGAGGGTCTCTCCTTTGGCACCAATGTGCCCTGAAGTGAAACTGTATCTCTCTCATTTGGAACCTGGAACCAAAGACTGTGCCTGTTGCTGCAGCCATGTGTCCCAGCAGCTGTAGGACCTGCCTTGCTGTCTTTGGTTTGTGCAACCTGAACGAGCCAGCAATCTGCAGAACATTGCTTACCCTGTCTGAAGTCAGGTAAGCCCTTCCTTTCAGTGCGTTTAGTTCTGCCCCTATGAAGTGCAGCACCTGCACTGGCAGTAGGACAGATTTGTTGAGGTTTATGAGGAACCCTAGAGACTCCAGGAGCCCCTGGGTTATCTGCAAGTGATCCTTTATCTGTTGTGGTGAATTTCCCACCCCTGGCCAGTCGTCCAGGTAGGGAAACACCATGATATCTAATCTTCTTAGGTGTGCCATCACCACTGCCAGACACTTTGTGAACACTTGGTGCTGAGGTGAGGCCAAATGGAAGTGTTGAGAACTGGTAATGACCTGATGGGGAATCTCAACCTGAGGTATTTTCTGTGAGACTCCCTTATGGGGATGTGGAAGTAAGCATCTTTTAAGTCCAGAGATGCCAATCAAGCTCTCTTTTGGAGGGTTGGCAGAATCAATGCCAATGTTACCATTTTGAACTTTGGCTCTGTTAAGTGCCTGTTTAGTAACCTTAGGTCTAGAATAGGCCACCTCTTCCCATTTTTCTTTGTGGTGAGGAAGTATCTTGAGTAAAAACCCTTCCCTTTTTGTTGTGGGGGAACAGGTTCCACTGCCTTTGATAATAGTAGGTTTTTCACTTCCTCTTCCAGCAGCTTTCCTTATGTAAGTGAAGCTGGTTTGAACAGTCTTGTCCTTAGGGGTGGAAGGGATATGAAGCTTAGGGACAAACCCTGACTCACTACTTCCAGGACCCACTTGTCTGTGGTAATGTTTTTCCAAGCCTGGAAGTAATGAGCCAGTCTGCCCCCTACTGGAATTTGGGAGGCAGCCTTGGCAACTAAGTCAGGGATTCTGTTTGATCTGGGTCTGGGCCTGACCAGTCTGGGAACCATGTCTGGACCTCCTTCTGCCCCAACCCCTGAAGTACCCCGTCTGCTGAGGGTACTGCTGGTATGGGGGTACAGCCTGGGGCCCAACTGAAAGGCCTGCTGTAGCTAGCTCTACCCCTGCCTCCCCTTCCATAGGGCCAGAAGGAAGGCGAAGGCTTTTCTTTGGCCAAATTTCTTTTGTAGGTAGCCTTGTACTCGTCCACCTTTTTCATATAAGCCTCTGCCTTGTCACCAAAAAACAGGTTACTCACCTGTAGCACTAGTTCTAGGAGTGGTATATTTTGTTCATCCACACTTGTTGGCAGGTAACTTACCGCTTTAAGATGTGCTGGAAGTCTTCAAGCTGGCTCCTCCCACCCACCTGGGTGGTATAACCCTCGGCTCCGCCCCATGACCCCAGACTGTAGCCCACTGGAAGCCAGGTTTGTGCATCAAAGCCGGGGAGGTTGGGAGGGTCAGCGTGGATGAACAACATATACCACTCCTAGAACTACTGTTACAGGTGAGTAACCTGTTTTTCTAGGACCATGGATATGTTGTTCTATCCACACTTGTTGGCAGATTCCTAGCAGTTCTCTGGGAGAAGGGAGGCGAGACGCACACCCCCTACTTAGGGAAGAGGGACTGGAGAACTGAGGTTCCAAAACCAGCATCCCGGTGTGACTCAAGGTCGATATGGTAATGGGAAATGAAGGTGTGTGTGGACTTCCAGGTAGCAGCCCTGCAGATTTTTTGGATAGGGACGCCCCTAGAAGCAGCCACCACCCAGCGGTATGGCAGGTGGAATGAGCCCTTGAAATCAACGGGAGGCTCCCTACCTGCCAACCTATAGCAGAGGTCAAAGCAAGACGTAATCCATCTAGCTATTGTCTGCTTGGCTGCAGGTCTGCCAGGTGCGGCTTCAGCGTAGGTGACAAACAGCTGGCGAACCTCTCCCCGAACTTCCGCCGTTCGCTCTTTGTAATAGGTGAGCGTTCGTGTCCGGTCCAGAAGAAAAAATTACTCCCCATAGTAATGTTGTTTCTTCTAATGGAGTCTTGCTGTATTCAGACATAACGCAGTTAGCCCCAGTACTTAACTGCCCTGGAGAGGAAAGAGTTAACTCTATGCAGAAGCATAGAACGTTGAGCTCGTGCTCGGTTTTCAAACCTCTGTCTGTGGTACTTCCCAATGTAACCGTCATATTCTTACGAGCGAACTAACTGATATACTGTAGTATGGAAATTGTTCAAAATACAGCCAAAGGGCAAAAGATTTCTTTTTGGGCCCCAAAAGACTCAAGTTGAGAACCCAAGAAGGAAAGGTAGTGACAATATTTAAGTAAAACACCAGAAAAATAACAACATCTACCCCACCCAAGAGGGAGGGTACACAAGGTACACCCCTGAGGTGCAACACTGTACCTGCCAGCCCACTTCCCAAAACCAGGTTCTGAGAGGGGAGGGGGGAGGTCTGAATACAGCAAGACTCCATTAGAAGAAACAACATTACTATGGTGAGTAATTGTTTTTTCAAACAACATGAAGTCTTGCTGTATTCAGACATAATGCAGACTACCAAGCAGTTCCCTATGGAGGAGAGAATGCAGAACCTACTTTGGGAAAAGGCTCTGCAGTACTGTTGCATTAAAACCCAGCATCACTCCCAGCCTGGATGTCCAGGAGTAATGCTTGGTGAAAGTATGTACTGTTTTCCAGGTGGCTGCTTTACAGACCTCTAACAAAGGTATATCTCTGGCTGCAGCTAGAGAAGCAGCTGTACCCCTGGTCGAGTGAGCCCTCAGGCCTGAAGGGGGCATCCTACCCAACTTGTCATAACAAAATTGTATACAAGAAACAATCCACCTGGCAATAGTTCTCTTAGTAGCAGGCTTACCTTTCCCCACTTCACCATAAGTGAGAATCAATTGAAGACAGTCATTTCTATTTGCCTTAGTATGCTCAGTGTAGTAGCTAAGGGCCCTCTTAACATCCAGACTGTGTAACCTTCTTTCACCTGAAGAAGAATGGTCAGTGAAAAACACAGGGAGAGATATAGACTGGTTCAGATGAAAATCTGATACCACTTTGGGCAAGAACCTCCTATTGGTTCTTAGGACCACTTTGTCCCTATGGAAGGAGATGAAGTCAGGTTCCACTGACAGAGCCTGTAACTCACTAATCCACCTGGCAGAAGTAATAGCTACCAGGAACACAGTTTTCCAGGTCAAGTACTTCAATTCGGCCAAAGCCAGAGGTTCAAAGGGTGGCTGCATTAGCTGAGCTATGCAGACATTACGATCCGAAGGTGGAGTGGGCTCCCTAAAGGGAGGGTTAATGTGAATCAGACCCTTAAAAAACTTTCTGAAAACAGGATGAGATGCCAGGGAAGAGCCCTTACCTGCTGAGAGGAATGCAGAGACAGCTGCTAGATGAACCTTCAGAGTGGCAGGCCTAAGGCCTAAACCATTGAGATGAACTAGATAGTCTAAGGTTGTGGAAATGTCTGCAGAATCGGGCAAGATGCCTTTCTGAGAGCACCAAATACTGAACCTTTTCCATCTGGAGTTGTAAGTTTTTCTAGTGGAAGGTTTCCTGGAGACCTTCAGAATATCCAGAACTCCCCAAGAAAGATGTACAGCTACATATTCTAACTCTTCAAGAGACAGGCCTTGAGATTGAGAGACTGGAGACTGGGGTACCAGATCCGCCCCTGGGAGGAGGACAGGAGATTGTATGTCCTGGGCAGAGACAGGGGACGTGACACTGACAAGGACAGCAGTAGAGGATACCAAGGCTGTCTGACCCAATCTGGAGCCGCCAGTATCACTGTGCAGAGTTGAATCCTGATCTTGATCAGGACTCTGAACAGCAGAGGGAAGGGAGGGAAGGCATAGAGAAACCTGCCCTTCCAGTCCACAAAGAGAGCATCCTGGGGAACTGTCCCCAGGACTGGAGGTCTGCAACAAAACAGAGGAAGTTGATGATTGTTTGGTGCTGCAAAGAGATCTATCTCTGGAGTGCCCCACCTGGAGAAGATGACCTTCAGGTTGTGAGGATCCAGGGACCATTCGTGGTGTCTCTGTGAAATTCTGCTCAGAGCATCTGCTAGTATGTTGTCCTTTCCTGGAAGGTGAACTGCTACCAGGGAAGTCAAAAGAGAACAGGCCAGAGATCACAGCTTCATGGCTTCTGTGCGCAAGGCCGAGGACAGAGTGCCTTCCTGCCCGTTGATGTACCACATTGTGGTGGTGTTGTCCGTTCTGACTTGGACCACCTTGCCCTTGACTGAATCCGAGAAGCACTGCAGGGCTAGGAAAACTGCCCTGAGTTCCAGAAGATTGATATGAAGGAGAGACTCCTGTGGAGACCAGAACCCCTGAGCTGTCAGGGCTCCCAGGTGGGGTCCCCACCCTAGGAGAGAAGCATCCGTAGTTAGAATTACTGATGGGACTTGAGGGAGAAATGGAACCCGTTGTCTGAGGTTGTCCTGGTCCAGCCACCACTGGAGAGCTTGGACCACAGTCTGAGTCACTGGAATCAGTTTGGTAAGTGAATCCTTCTTTTGAGACCAAAAATATCTCAGAGGAAACTGAATGTCCCTCATCTGGAACCTTGCTCCTTGCACCACTGCCGTGGAAGCTGCCATGTGGCCCAGGAGCTTGAGGAACTGTCTTGCTGGATGGGAGACCTGAGGTCGAAAGAAGGAAGCGAGATCCACTAGGGCCTTTACCCTTGCCAGGGAAAGGAAGGCTTTTGCTTGTACAGTGTCCAACTCTACGCCTATAAAGGTGAGAAGTTGAACTGGTTCGAGTACAGACTTTGGAAGATTGAGAAGAAACCCCAGGGAGCTGAGTAGGTCCTGGGTAGTTTGAAGAGCTGACTTGACCTGTAAAGGTGACTGACCCACTAAAAGCCAGTCGTCCAGATACGGGAAGATGGTGATACCCTGTCTTCTGAGGTAAGCCACCACTACTGCAAGGCACTTTGTGAACACCTTGGAGCTGATGTTAGGCTGAATGGCATGGCTCTGAATTGGTAATGGCCTGAAGGCAACTCGAACCTGAGGTATTTTCTGTGGGAGCACCTGATAGGAATATGGAAGTAGGCATCCTTGAGGTCCAGAGATGCTAGCCAATCCCCTGGCCTTAGAGAGGGAAGGATTATTCCCAGAGTTACCATTCTGAATTTGGGCTTTGAAATGTGTTTGTTCAGATACCTTAGGTCTAGAATGGGTCGCCACTCCCCTGTTTTCTTTGGGGTAAGGAAGTACCTGGAATACAGTCCTTTTCCCTTGTGCTGAGTAGGAACTTTCACTATAGCTCTGAGAGCTAGAAGAGAGGAAACCTCCGCCTCTAGGGCAAGGGTTTCTGAGACTGATGCAGGTGGAAAAGACTTGGCCCTCTTTTTTGGAAATTTTTTGAAGTTGAGGGCCAGTCCCTGGCTTACGACTTCCAGGACCCACTTGTTTGAGGTCACAGACTTCCAGGCCTGGAAGTAGTAAGCCAGCCTGCCTCCTACTAGAAATGGGGAGTCGACCCGGGCTGACACATCAGGGTGTCTGCTTGGCAGGAGCTTTAGACTGAGAGGAGGAGGGAGCAGCCCTGCTCATCCCCCTCCTACCCCTCCCTCTGAAGAACCCCCTCTGTGGGAAGGGAGAGGAGGCCTGGGCTTGGCCAAAAGGCATTTGAAAAGGCCTGCCCCTGCCCCTAGACTGCTGCTTGTGCGGAGTGGCCTACCTTTCCTTGGCCTGTGCACTCCTGTACGTGGTCCTGTATTCATCCATTTTCTTCATGTAAGCCTCTGTCTGTTCCCCAAACAGAGTGTTACATACTACAGGAAAATCCATGGCCTTAGTCTGGGTATCCTGTGAAAGGCTAGTACATCTGAGCCAAGCATGTCTTCTGAGAGACACAGATGTAGCCATGACTCTAGATACCACATCACTGGAGTCCACAGCAGCATGAAATTGCATTTTGGATGCCTCAATTCCATCAGCAGCCACCACCTCCAGCTCCTTGGCTAACTGGGGAAAGGCCCTTTAGCCAGTTCCAGAACCGTATCCCATCTGGATTTCTGGTACCTGGCTGTATAGGCCATATAAGTAGCCTGCCTTTTTTTTTTTTTCCCCCCTCCTACTCTCCTGGCGTGGTGGATCTTTCTTCCGGGTATCCCTAGACTGGGGACTCCCCTAATCCCTCCCCGGGTAACTACGTGGTGCCGCTCTTGGACTTACCTCCATATACATATAGCCCCTACCCAGTGAGAGGAGGGGTACCCTTTACACCCCTCCAGTCCATTAGTCTTTCGCCGGTGGTCCAGCTGCGCGCCACTAAAGCCCAGTTACGGCTTATCTGGGCAGTCGGGACCCGCCTACTTTCCCTCACGCCCAGGTGTCCTTTTCCTGATTTTCTTGTCCCCCCACAGGACGTGAGCGCTCTGGGAGACCAAGAATGGGCGCACTAACGTACGCTCGCTCTCTTCCGCCCACGCCCTCCCACCCTTTATGCGGTCCCCTGCAACACCACCCGTGCACCGGTGGTGGTCAAGCTGCGGGACAGGCATCCTCCTCCCCAGAGGAGGAGAGCAGCCGCTGGGCGCCGATCCTCCTCCTCTCTCGGGTTGCCCTTCCAGCTACCCGAAGTCCGCTTCCGAACCCGGTCGCTGGCATCGCAAGCGGAAATCCAACTGCTGCGCCGGCGGGCCGGCTCATAAGTAGCCTGCCTGAGTCCCAAAGAGGATGCCAAGTACTGTTTTTTGGCCATGGCATCCACTTTCCTGGAGTCCTTATCCGGGGGTGTGAAGCCAAAGGAATGTTAGCCCTGTCACAGGCTGCAGCCTGCACTACCCCAACATGGCTGCAATGACTATAAAGGAACTCCGCAGCTGAGCCTGATAATGAATACCTCCAGTCCATTCCCTTATCCACAGGAGGTACTGAATTAGGAGTTTGTAAAAGTTTGTGTGTCTGTTTCCCCAAGGATTTATGAAGAGGGATAGACAGCTTTTTGGACTCTGGGATGTCCATCATTTCCACAAAATCAGGCTCTTCATCCTCCTCTGCGGCTTCAACCAAGGGAAGCTGCAGGGTTTGTGTCACCTTTTTGTAGAACACAAAAGTGTGAAGGGACTCCAGAGCCTGGGAGGAGAGACACCTGAGGGCCTGTCTGGGAGATGTCCGTTCAATGGGCAATATCCAGACCCTCCATCGCTATCATCACCGGATAGTCTTTGTTCTCCCACTCCTCATAATAAGCACTTGGTTATAATCCAGAGGAGACGGATCTGACCGCCAACCGGGCGGTACCAGTTCGGACGGAACCCGCCTGCCGATTGGATTATACTAACGCTGATATTTTGCTCATGGATCCGAACCGCAGACTTGGCGCTTTTGTTTGACGGAAACCACCGGGTCGGTTTCTTCACCCGAGGAGGTATCGCCTAGGTCAGTAGGCACCTCCTCAGGTCTGGCTGCAACCGAACCGGGCTGGCCATCCGGATCTACGGACTTCTCGGCCTCCCTTTCCTTCAGCCTACTCAGTCTTTTATCTAAAGTGGATTTAGGAAAGATTTACAGATTTGGCAGTCTGACTTGAGGTGGTCAAACCCCAGACAATAAACACAGATGAGGTGGGGGTCGGCCTTAGCAAAGGCCTCCCCACACTCAGTACAGTGTTGAAACCCAGTGGGACCGGTTTTCTTCTTGGGTTTCTCAGACATGGCCAACCTAACAAATTACCCTATTGCAGCTTTCAAGCCAGGTAATTAAACAACCGATCGGTTACAAACCTTGCCACGGGCCTTTTAAAAGAACCAGCAAAAAGTCTGTTTTTTCTGAAACCGATCAGTACTGGAACACCACACTAATACCAGAAATTAAATTTAACAAAGTCGGTACCAAACCGGACCGACCGGGAAGAAACCGAAGAAAAAGACAATTTCCACTTTTTCATCAAAATAGAACACAGTCACTACCTATCTACAAACTACCTGTATCGTAGACAGAGGCTGGAAATCTGAAAATAACAAAAAAATATGTGGTTCAAACTGAATGCTTTACTTTTACCAAACCGAGCAGAGGAAATCTCTGGAGCGACTTCACTGTTAGGCAGAGTAAAGAATCTGACGGTTACACTGGGAAGTGCCACAGACAGAGGTTTGAAAACCGAGCTCGAGCTCAACGTTCTATGCTTCTGCACAGAGTTAACTCTTTCCTCTCTGGGGCAGTTCAAGTGCTGGGGCTAACTGCATTATGGCTCAATACAGCAAGACTTCATGTTGTTTGAATATGGAGCCTGTACTCAGTCTCCGAGGTGTGACTGGGGTAGAACACCGGCAGAGTAATCACCTATTTAAAGTGAAACTCCAACACTACCATGAGAAGGAATTTTGGGAGGGGGTGCAGGACAACCTTGTCCCTGTGGAAGACCAGGTAAGAAGACTCTATGGAGAGTGCCTGTAACTCCCCAGTCCTTCTGGCTGACGTAATAGCCACCAAGAAGGTGGTCTTCCACGACAAGTGTGACATCTCACATTTGTGCATAGGTTCGGAATGGCTTGCCCATGAGCTTTGCCAAAACCAGCAGTAAATCCCATGGAGGTGGAGGTTCACGCACCGGAGGGGATATGTGATCTAGACCTTTGAAAAAATGCCAGACCACCTTCTCCTGCGCCACCGCCTGCTGACCGGCCCGCACCCGGTAAGCAGAGACAGCTGCCAGGTGCACCTTTAGGGTCGTCGACCACAGCCCCTTCTGGAAGAGGGACCAAAGGCAGTCCAAAATGCTAGTCACTTTGCAGGATGAGGGGTCCAATCCTTTGCCCTGACACCAGATGGAGAATCTCTTCCATTTAAAGGCACAGCATTTTCTGGTCGCTTCCTTAAGGGATGCCTCAACAACGCTGAGGACCCCGTCGGAGAGACCCAGGGCCTAGAACGCTAGCCGCTCAGGAACCAGGCCGTCAGGTGCAGGGATTGAAGGTCCGGATGGAATACCTTTCCCTGATTGACTGAGAGCAGGTCCGGGCATGCTTGAAGCCGCCTCAGGAGCCTGGAGCTGAGGCTGAGGAGATCTGCATACCAGAACTGGCACGACCAGTATGGGGCTACCAGGATCACCTGCGCCTTGTCCCTCCTGTCCTCGATGAGCACTTTGTCAATCAAGGGGAGTGGAGGGATGGTGTAGAAGGGGCCTGGGGTCCAAGGCCTCAAGAAGGCATCCCACTGCAGTGAACCCTGCTGAGGGGGGCGGGCATGGAACAGTCTTAGCTTCGCATTCTCCCTGGAGGCAAACCAGTCCACCTGGGGGGGTTTCCCAGAGGGAGAACAGATCGTGTACTACCTCTTGGAGGAGAGACCACTCTTGAGATGCCCCGGCCAGCCGATTCAAGGCTCCTGCCACATGAATGGCTAGGAGATCTGCCTCCAGGCTGAGCACGAGTGACCAAATGCAGAGAGCTTCCTTGCACAGAGGTGAGGAGTGCGTCCCACCCTGTCTGTTGAGACAGTACATCGTCATGGTGTTGTCCGTCTGGACTTGGACCACTTGACCCCGAACAAATGGAGCAAAGGCAGTCAGAGCTAGGCGGGCCGCTTGGAGCTCCAGCAGGTTGATGTGGCACTGAGACTCCTGAGGGGACCAGAGCCCGTGAGCTCTGTGTTCCCCAGATGGGCACCCCAACCCATCAGAGAGGCGTCACTCGCCAGAGTGACCGTCGGCCGGGGCGGACAAATGGGATCCCTTCCTGCAGGTTGGATGGGACAAGCCACCACTGGAGGCCGTCCCACATTTTCTGGGTCACAGGGACCAGCTGGTCAAGATGACCTGAGCGCTGAGACCACTGGCTGGCCAGTTCCCACTGAAGGGAACGCATATGCCAGCAGGCTCATCGGACCACACTGTTGCAGGCCGCCATGTAGCCCAGAAGATGCAGGAAGTCCCGGGCAGGGCGCAAATGCCCAACCAGAAATGATCGGGCAAAGGAGGAGAGAACTTCCGCCCTGTCCGCTGGGAGCCGAGCTCTGCCCCGAAGCGCTGAATCACCTGCGCAGGTACGAGTTCTAACTTGGCCTCGTTGATCAGGAGGTCAAGTTCTGCGCATGTCTGGAGGGCCAGATCCCTGGACCGCTCCACCTCCAACCTGGAGGGACCTGCTATCAGCCAGTCGTCCAGGTAAGGGTACATCCGGACCCCTTGGCATCTCAGATAAGCCGCCACCACTGCCATGCATTTGGTGAAGACTCTGGGGGCTGAAGACAGGCCGAAGGGCATGACCTGGAACAAAAAGAGGATTCCTTCTGCTCTGAAGTGGAGGAACCGACGATGGGATGGACAGATCGGGACATGAAAGAATGCGTCCTGAAGATCTAGGGAGCAGAACCAGATTCTTCCTTCCAGGGATGGTATGATCTGGGCCAGAGTTACCATCCAGAAAGTGCGAGACTTGAGGAACCCATTCAGATCATGCAGATCTAGAATGGGAAGCCAGCCCCCCGTCCGCTTTGGCACCAGAAAGTACCTGGAGACAAACCCTGGGTCTGAAAGTGAGTCCACTACAGTGCGCACCACCTCCTTTAGGAGGAGCTGGGCCAGGTTGGCTCTGAGAGCTGCCTTCGAAGCTGTGGACACCTGATCCCCCTGTGGGGCGCGGGCTCGGTATGGAGGGACCTACTCAAATTCCAGAGGCAGGCCTCAACCGACCACTTCCAAAACCCACCAGTCTGTAGTGATAATGGATCAAGCAGAAATAAAGTGGCTGAGTTGGCCCCTCACAGGAGGACCCAGGGGAGGCGTGATGGAGTTGAGGGAGGCACCCCAACCAGTCACTGGGTAGGCTTGGAGGAGGGTCCGGCCGGAGGACCACCGGGAGCGTTCCCCCGGGCTTCCTGAAGGAGAAGGCCATGGACTTGGTCTGAGGACGCCAAGTCTGAGCCTGCTGGCTTTGCTGCTGGGCCGGTCTGGCCGCAGGGGTGGAGGAGCGAAAGGGCTTGCAGTTAGCACGCTTGGAGCCCTTGTCCTTTTGGTCAGATGTAGTAGAATCCAAGGTGGCACTGGACTTCTCTATGCACTGGGGGTGACCCTCCATGCCTGGCCCAAAAAGGTCAGTACCCAAAAAGAGGAAATCTGCCAACTTGTGCTGTGTATCTGCCGTGAAGGTCGAGATGCGGAGCCAAGCCCTGCGGCGCATGGCTGCTGCAGCTGCTACCGAAAGGGTACAAGAATCGCTACTATCCGGAGCTGCCTACAGCTGCTGTTTGGCCACCGTCCTCCCCTGATCCTGGACCTGTGTGACCGTGGTCTGGAGGTCAGCCAGGAGATGAGGGATCACCTCATTCAGGGAGCCCAAGAGGATGTGCGAGAAATGTGCCATGACAACGGCCAAGCGGGCATGACAAAGGCCTAGAGAGGAGGCTGCACAGACCTTCTTCCTAGAGTGGTCCAACTGCTTGGACTCCCTGTCCGGGGGTCTATCCACGTCTCCCTTGTTGCATGAGCACCGAAAAACAGAGTTGGCCACCAACCCCAGTGCAGAGGGGTGCTCCGTAAAGCCCGAAAGAGACACCATGGGCACCACATACTTGCGGGCCATGTGGGCAGAAGTTGCAGAACAGGAAGTGGGACGTTGCCTCAGCTCCAAAGCTGGGCCCACAATGGCCTCAGCCACTGGGAAGGCCTCCGCAGGAGAATCCCCCTTATCCAGAATCTCTGTGAGGGGATACTTAGCCTGTTTCTGCAGAGGCTCCAGCTCCATCCCCGTAGACTTGCAGATGAACCAACAAATGCCCATCAGTGAGGAAGGGCCCTTGTCGACAGAACCCCCCCCGCCCAAGGATTCTGCGTCCACCGGACGGGAGACCGTGGAGGAGTCCGAGGACTCAGAGGATTCCACATATAGTGGGTGCCCCCGAGTCACTCACCACCCTCCTTGGGCGGTCAGAGTGAGAGGACCGACAGTTTATGGGACAAGGCTTGAGTCGACCGGGAATCCTTGGTCGGTGCTCCAGACTTGGGCTGGTCAGGTGGCGGCTCCACCCGAATCGGTGGAGTGGCCGGCTTCAGCTGAGCCAGCAGGACTGTAACCGGCACCTTGGTGATGGTGACCGATGTCGGTCGCTCTGGCAAGAGCCATTTTATGGTCGGAGTCGATACTGGGGTCAGTTTGGATCAAGACAGGACCAATTGCTGCCACATGAGATCTTCTTAGCATCGACGCAACTTGCGCCGAAGCCTCTCCTTACTCGAGGAGGATGAAGAAGATGTTGAGCGGAGGCGCTGCTTGCCGTGACGTCAGGACCAAGACTGACAATGGCGGGACTTTCCCGTCGTCGAAGCCGAGGAGTGGGACCGAGACCCTGACTGTTGGCGATGCCGGCGGGGAAGCTCGACCGGAGGCAGGGAAACCCTCGGTTCTGGCTCCTTGGATACCGGCTCCTGCCCAACATTCTGGGCCGACCCTTCCAAAGACATCGGGAGCAACGGCTTTCGGAAAAGAGAGTTGTCGGCTGGACTGGGCGACAACCTGCCGATTGGCTCGAGAAAAATCTCGTCAGAAAGTCAACAGGCTGCCTCGCCAACTGGTTTGACGGGGACACTGTGAAACCAGCGGCCTTGGCCGTGACCTTGTCCGAAGTCGAAACAGGGTTCTCCTGTGAGTGGGACCACTCCCAGTCCCACGAACATAGACGAGTCGACTTGTCTTTCTTTGACTCCTTCTTCTTGGAGCGTGAAATATGGGACCCTGAAGGGCTCTCTCGCTTAGTCGAGAGAGACTGCCACAGCTCCTTGAAGGAAGCCGAATTGGAGGATCCGAGGTGCAGAGGAATGAAGACTGAAGCTGAAGAGGAACTCGCCGAGGCCTGAGCCGCCTCCTCCTCGAGGGCCTTGAGCTGTTCCAACTGCTCGGTGGATCCCGCAGCTGTGGAGACCACCCAACGGGCCTCCTTCAATTTGACCGGCGGGAAACGCTTCTTGGTCACCCCAATCTAAGTCAGGCAGCACGGTCTGCTAGCACGTTCAGGGTGAATGACTGACAAAATTCGCAAGCCTGCGGATCATGGTCTATCTAACCCCAGGCAATAAATAAGTGAGGCATGTGGATCCATGCGAGACATCTTCTGCCCGCAGGGGCACCGGCGAAACCCAGTGGCCAATTTTCCCTCCATCACGGATGTGATCGGAAAATGAGCAAATTTTATTCTAGAGAGCTTGAGGATCAGTTTTGGAAGCAAATCTGAAGATTCCGAAGCCAGGGCCTACTACACGTGGGAGCGCTAAGGAGGGAACCTGAACTTTCCAGTGGAAAGGAAGATCTCGCGTCATGGGGCGGAACTGAGGGTTATACCACCCAGGTGGGTGGGAGGAGCCAGCTTGAAGACTTCCGGCATAACTTAAAGCGGCAAGGTACCTGCCAACAAGTATGGATAGAACAACATATCCACGATCCTAGAAAAGAGAATTATTCTACAGGAAAGTCCATGGCTTTTGTTTGGGTATCCTATTTGAGATCTGTAGCCCTAAGCCATATAAATCGTCTGAGGGCTACAGTAAGGACCATCCACCTGGCAGCAGTGTCATTAGCATCTACTGCCATCTGGAATTGGTACTTTGCAGCCTCCAAGTCAAACCTGGCAGTTTCAGCTAGGTCATCTGAGAGACCAGATGGAGCCTTATCAGACATGGCTAAGACTGACTACCACAGTGACTTCTGATACTGTGCAGCATACGCCTGATAATTAGCCTGCCTTATAGCCAAAGAGGCAGACAGATAGCCTTTCTTGGTCATGCTGCCCATTTTTCTAGAGTCCTTCTCAGGAGGGTGTGATGCCAAAGGCACCTTTGCCCTATCACAGGCTACTGTCTGGACGACACCCTGGTGGTCAGGGTGAGTAAACAAGAACTCAGCCCATCCCCTATTCAGATAATACTTTTTTTCCACCCTCTTGTTCAGAGGTGGGACAGAGTTTGGTGTCTGCAGAATCTTCAAAATGTCCTTTTTAAAGAATTTGTTGATTGGGAGCAACAGCTTCTTAGTAGGTGTTAACCCCATAAGTTTGAGGTACTGAACCTCTTCTACCACTTCAGTTGTGGCTATGTCCAAGGCATCTACCATTTTTCTCACAAAGGAGACATGGGAAGAATAGTCTTCAGATGCTCTGGGTGGAGACCCAAAATCCTGTTCAGGGGAAACCTCAGGTTCAATGGGTTCCCCTTCCTCATACTCCTCATACTCCACTTGTTCTTGGAGTGAGGTATGAACCGAGGTAGGTGTCTGCCGACTCTGGATTTGAACCGGTGTCTGGGGAGCTGGACCAGTACCAACCCCTGTAAAGTTTGGATAACTCTGAAAGCCTGAGCAATTTCCTCAAGTGAAGGCAAACCTGAAGGCAAGTCCCCTTAGGCTTTTCAGCAGGGGGTTCAGTGTGTTTGGTTTTCTTAAGTTTTTTTGCAGAAACCAGAGATTCAACCAGTTCACCGATTCTTTTGCAGGTTGAAGAATCACCCCAGGGGTGGTTTGCTCTGGTTTGGCGGTTTCACCTACATTTTTTCATAGTGTAGGCTGGTCAGATCCTGAAGCACCCTTTTTCAACGTTTTATGCAGTCCAGGGGATGAAATTAAGTTTTGCGGCCACTAGCCAGCAGGGTTAGTGAATGGGAAAATCTGCTAGCCCCACAGACTTTTCCACTGGCCCTGCTGGTGTACATATTCAAATGTTACCTTCTCCAGTACAAGCCTGCAGGGCTAGTTAAAGGAAAATCTTACTAGCCCAATACAAAATCTACCAGCATTTGGCTAGTGGGCCGGTGCTAATTTCGATCCTTGCAGTCTTTCCCGACATTCTTCAGTCGTCTTTTGAGGGAAAGACTTGCAGATCTGACACTCTGAGGAGAAGTGTTCTTCACCCAGGCAGCCAACACATAAATCATGTTTGTCAGCCTTGGCAAACACATCCCCACACTTAAAGGAGTAGTTCACCGAAAATTTGCAAAAACATATGTTGTGCAGAGTGTTTTGATGCGTGTGTGAAGTCCTATTGTGTCTTTCCCTCTGTCTATTAGGAGTTTTTCCTAAATTAGCCTACTAGCTTTATGGCAGTTTTATGACTCCCTGGGGATCTCCATTTGAGATAAATTAATTGCATTCCTTGTTCCTACAATGCATCCTGTCTCATGTGACAATGATGTAGCAGAGACCATAAATTCAGCAGAAAGCACTGCTTTACAGTCAGTTCACAACAGAAGAAATGGCTATATTTTAAAATCTATACTGAGTTCAGCTTAGTGACTAAGCTCATGGTAAAGGTCTTTCTGTCCTGAACAACTTTGCTGCTGGTCATTTTTGTGCAGCTTGTAAAGTTTCCAAGACATTTAGTTTGTTTGACATGTGTGTGCTGAATCTTGGGTCTCTGCTACATCACTGTCACATGAGACTGGATGCATTGTGGGAACAAGGAATGCAATAAAGGTAACTCAGATGGAGATCCCCAGGGCCCGTAAAACTACCATAAAGCTAGCAGGTTAATTTAGGAAAAACTCCTAATAGCAGACAGAGAGAAGGACACACTAGGACTTCACACCGAAAGTAAAACACACTGCACAGCATATGTTTTTGCAAATTTTGGGTGGACTACTCTTTTAATACAGTTTTTAAACCCTGGTGGCCCGTTTTTTTTTTCTTGGGTTTTTCTGACATTTTAAAAAGGAAAAACCACAACAACTGCAAGCTGAAGTTTAAATCTGGATATTTATAGTGGTTGTGATTAGTTCAGGAACCAAGTTAGGTCCCAATAGGAACCAGGATCCAGGGAAAAAAAACGAAAAAAACCAACAAATTTATCGGTGCCTCACAAACCAAGAAAAACTATACCAAATATAAAACTATACGATTAAAACTGGAGTTTTCTGTCAAAAAAATGAAAATTATGTACCTACCGTAATTCTTGATCTTCTCTTGTATCTTCACCATTCATTACTGCTTGGCTGTCAGCCAGAGGCGCGCACCCGCTACGTGAGTCCCCCCCCCAGAGGAGTCGGTGCCACCCCCGAGAGTGACGAATCGCGTGATGTGCGGGGGCGGACGTTAGGTGCCACAGACTCCTCCTCCATCCCAGTTCTGTTAGCTGGAGAGGCGAAATAAAGGCAAGAAAAAAGAGAGCGAGGCAAGACAGCCGAGAGATAGAAAAAGGAAAGGATATAAACTGAAAAAGAAATAAGCCGGTAGAGGACAGAAAAAGGATGCATACCCTAAGGGACTGCAGGGCCTCACTCCTGGGGCGGCTCCAAAGGAGGAACAGAGAAAAGAGAGAGAGAGAGGAAGGAAGAAGAAGAAGAGAGGAAAAAAGAAAGAGGGATGTTGGGAGGGAGAACTCTGCCGATTAAGAGGTTGGTTTACGGCTTAAAAGCTTGGAACCAAAAACAAGGGAGCAAGGATTCCACTTGATAAAACTGAAGAAAAGGTTCAACCGAACCACTTGCACAGCTTGGACACAAAAGGCAGATTCTCTACAGCTCCCACCATTCCCAATCCCTTAAACTCTAGCTGAGAGCTCACAGACTGCCAAGGCAGAAATCTGTTCCGAAAGAAAGCACCCAACTAGGAAGGGGAAAGAAGCCCACTAGCACTTTGTTAAGTGCTAACACAGACGTGTGTGAGGAGGGGAGGGGGAAGGTTTGAGGCCCTACAGAGGGCACCCGTTACATAAAGAATATAGTGGGAACTCAACTGGGCTCCCTGAAGGCAAGACAAAGATCACCAGCTCAAGGTAATGAGTGTCAGGACAGTTTTACATGCTGACACAAGGAGATCGAGGCATGCCAGAGGGGAACTAGCAAAGGGGACTGAGCCATTTAAGGGATGGTCTCCTTAACTGTGAATTGAACAGCATGGCTAAGAATGAGCCAATAGGTCACCCCTGGGGTAATCAGAAAGAGTTCCCTCAGGATAGAAATACATCCTACTCGATCGCCTTCTCCCTCAGGAAATAGGATCTGCCCAGAACGACGAAAATAAAACCAAAAAAACAAGATTATATATATATATTTTTTTTTTTGGCTTAAAGGCCAAAGAAGAGGGGAGGAACAAGCAGGGAGGGGGAGACGCCGAAGTAGGAGGCCCTTGAGGGGAAGGTGGGTGGGTATCAGTAATGAATGGTGAAGATACAAGAGAAGATCAAGAATTACGGTAGGTACGTAATTTTCATATCTTCCCTTATCAATCTTCACCATTCAGTACTGCTTGGGTGAGTACCAAGCCACCCCCCCTGGGGGGGTGGGAGACAAGAGAAACCCAGAGGGATCAAGACCTTCAGCCTCCTGCTTGTGGAAAACAGAAGGGAGAGACCCTGGGCTAATCAGACGAAAAGCCTAAGGCTGAGGAGAGCTAGGAGGTGTCCCCTTGAGACGAGGAGATGGTGGAAGCCCCTGCAGAAGCCTCCTAGCTCTGGTGGAAAACAGACGGGTCCCTCGGAAGGCGGAGCGAATCACCCTACGCCGGGCCAGGGGTGACAACCTTGAAAGACGAAGCCATGCCATCTGCCTAATGCAGATCGCTGTCCCTGCAAGCCTGGAAGCCACCTCATTGGCATCGTAAGATGCCCTTGCCTGGTGCCTTGCCAGCTCCAGGCCTATAGCAGAAAGGGCAATGGCCTGTCTAGATTGCTCCGAGTCAGGCATTGATGCTAGAAGCCGAGATAGCATCGACCATAGATGCCTGTTGTAGGCAGCATGGTGTGCCTGATGAGATGTGATGCACATCATCGCACGAGAGGAAGAGAATACTCTTCTCCCCAACCGGTCAAACTGTAGAGAATCTGAGTCCGGTGGTCAGTCGTGCGTCAGGCGGCGCCCGGAAGGAGTCTCTAGGAATACCAATCCTGAAGGCGGGTTGGGAAGAGAACCTAGAGACTCAGATGGGGCACAATACCTCCTCCTGCAGTCTGCCGGGGCTGGGATAGGGGCGGCTGGAGACTGCCAGGAACGGACAGATGTCTCCTGGAAGGGAACAGGCCAGGATGACACCACCAAATGCTGGGCACTGAATTCACTGAGGAATTCACGCGTCTCCCGTTCGTTATTGTCTCGCCTAACAAAGGAGATACGAAGATCCCCAACCATCCTCGAAAGGAAGCACTGAAATTCAGTGAAATCAGCGTCGGAAGAGAGGTGAGCAGAGGGTTCCTCCCCCTCCGAGGAGGGAGACAAGGATGATGGGGAACTCGAATGTCCAGAGGACTCCTGCGGCGGTGGGGACAGGCGAAACACCCGCTCATGCATACATCTAAAATATGAGGGGAAGGCTGCCGCAGTGCCTCTGAACGTCTCCCAGGAGAACGGACCCGTAGGACCGACAAGGCCCGGGAGAGAGGGGGGGGTGGCTGTAGAGGAATGGGAGAGGGGCACCTACGAAGAGGCAAATGTCCTCTGCTAAGGCTCTGGAATCCAGGGAACGGAGCCAGAGAGGGTGGGGTCCCGGATAACAAACCAGGTCACAGAACGGAACCCTGGGGATGCGAACCTTGGAAGAGCCTGGAAGGGGATCCTCCCCTGAGACATACCTGGGGCTGCATGGATCCAGAAGGGCAGCCCAAAGCAATGCCACCGGAGGGGTTCATCGAGTCTAAGAGAGAGAGGTGGGGCTCGGTGCTACGGCTCTTACCTACACCCCGAGGGGTAGCAGGTGGAACTCGGCATGCCTCACCGCGGCCTCTCACCCCACTGGACTCAGAGGATGCCCTCCTCCTTGTTAGCGACAGCGCCCGATGATTCTGGGATCTCTCAGGGGAGCCCCCTGAAGACAGGGCCCCGAGTCCACCCCGAGAAGGCGCGGCGGCACCGGAGACGGCAGCTGCCACAGCCCCCTCTGGGAGAACAGCCCCCTCCTCAACCCCCACACCGTCCCCTCTCAAGGACCCCAGGCCACCCCCAGCCTGGGAGTCTTCAGAAGAAGACTGCTGTGGAGACTGAGGAATGGGCACATAGGGCCGCCTGACACCATGTCCCACAGAAGACTCCAATCCCGAAGAATCGGGGAGCTAGGATGGGTCCAAGTCTGAATCGTCTGCTTCTGAGAAAGACATGACTAGCAAGACCTCAATACTGGCCATCCCAAGAGTCTCCCGAGAAACGGCGCCGCGAACGGTGCCGGTGCCACTCACAGCGCCGGCCGCTGCACCAGAACCCAGTCTCCACCACCCGCGGCCCCAGCTAAGTCCCCAGCACCACCGGTGCTGGATCCGGCTACGCTGCTATCGGAGTCGACTGGACCCGTGGCGCTGAAAGCCAACAGGATGCTGCCCCGATCACGGGATCCGAGGCGGTGCTGGAAAGTGACGTCGAGGGTCCACCCACGCCGGGACTGGCAACCGCGGGCCACAATATTGGGGGAGCCTGCACCTCCGAAGAGGTGACTGCCGAGGTGATGTTCCCACTACGTACCCAGAAGGGACCACAGCGTTTCCCTGAAACCATGAAAGAGGCCGCCTCCTCCTCTGCAAGACCTGAAGATGAGGAGGCCTCCTCCTCCTCTCCAGACCGTATAGGCCTGGAAGGGGACCCAGAGGAAGGGTCTAAAGATCTGACCTGGGAGGCCCAAGAGCGACGCCGTCCTCCAAAAGTCGGCAGGGCCTTACCGATTTTGAACGTGTGGACTTCGAGAACACGGCGGCCCATCGAGAAACAGGCATCGCATCTATCCATATCATGGCTAGGTTGCAGGCAGCGAACGCAAACATCAGGCGTTGGTCGCCGCGGAAAACGTCGCCACAGGAGCACCGACGATAGGGGCACGGCCGCCTCGACTTTCGCTTAACTCCTGAACCAGACATGATGCAAAAATAATCAAGAACACAGTAAAGCTCCTGGCGCCGTCGAAAAAGAAAAGGAACGGACTTACCGGCAGTCAGTGGCGTCGGGAAAAACAGCGGGATAAAGGAGTCACAGACGAACTAGGGCCTGTGGCGCAGAACAGAAAACTCACACGCGACAGCAGGTGCAGCCTTGATGGTGGTAGAAACAGAACTGAGATGGAGGAGGAGTCTCCGCCTAACTGCCACCCTCGTGGAATCACGTGATGCCTCACTTCAGGTGGCGCCGCTGGCCGACTGGGACTCTGTGAAGCGGATGCGGTTCGCCGGACACCAAGCAGTAATGAATAGTGAAGACTGACAAGGGAAGATCTCCGAATAAACTAACAAAACCCCGGTTCCTCAGTGGTAATCCCGAACCGAGAAGAACAAGAAAAAACAGGTTACTCACCTGTAAAGTACAGTTACGTAAGAACTTACCGTAACAGTAGATCTTCGAGAACAGCTCTTGCAGCAGGTTACACTATTAGGACTGAAGCCGGCAGGCGCCAGGACCCCACGGAAATTTTCTAGCTAGCAGTATCCAGCGGGGACAGCCCCCGACGTCGGCCCCACCCCAACATCAGGCATCATACAAAAGGGGGCGGTCCTCCAGAATCCCCAGTTCTCCTGCCGGAGACTCCCAGCCACTAGATGACATCTGAAGTGGAGACTTGAGGATCCGCCTTCAAAGAAGGTATGCAGCAGGGAGGTGTTGAAAACACCGAATCCTAGGCAGTAATAAAAGGAACAACTCTACCTCCAGAGGGGACGGTGGGAGGGAAACTACCTGCTGCAAGAGCTGTTCTCAAAGATCTATTGTTACGGTAAGTTCTTCCGTAACTGTACTATCTTACTTCCAGAAACAGCTCTTGCAGCAGGTTACACCATTAGGACTGATTCCCAAGCAATTCTGGAAATCCCTCTCAGATGGGAGGAGGCTAGGGAGAGATCGAGAGTTGAACCGGAGTCCAGGACAGTAGTCCCTGAAGGACAGCTAGACCAAAACCAGCTCTTCACCGTGAAGCAACGTCCAAGCCATAATGCCTGATAAAGGTGTACATGGTACTCCAAGTAGCTGCTGCGCAGATGGCTGAAGTGGACACGTTCTTTAAAGCAGCAAAGGAGGTAGCCACCCCCCCTTGTGGAATGTCCCTTAACCGAGCCCGGTAGGGACTTGTTACGCTTCTGGTAACAGAACATGATACAATGGATGAGCCATCTAGAAAGGGTTTGCTTAGAGACCGGATCACCCAACATCCTATTGGCGAAGGAAACAAAAAGCTGATCAGATTTACAGTGTTGCCTGGTCTGGTCAGGTAGTATCTTAGACACCTATGCACATCGAAGTGTGTAGCAGGGCCTCTCCTCTATTACAGTACTTTGGGAAGTACACTGGTAGGTCAATATCCTGGTTAAGGGTAAGGGCTGAGACCACCTTAGGAAAAAATTTTGGATTTGTCCTTCGGGACACCCTGTCCTGGTGAAAAATCAAATAAGGTTCTTTGCACATAAGTGCATGTAAGCTCAGAAATCCTTCTGGCCAAAGTAACAGCAACTAAGAATAACGTCTTCCAAGCAAGAAGACAGCGCGCAATCCAAGGCTGGTTCAAAGGGAGGCAGTGTAAGCTGCTCCCGGCCGAAGGATAGGTCCCAAGGAGGAATGGGATCCTTAATCGGAGGCCTAAGGTGGAGAACGCCTCTCAAAAAGGCATGTGCGGTTTCCAACTGGGATAAGGACCGTAGGCCTATAGGAACGTGGTATGCAGAAGGGCTTCTTCTCGGTTGGTGTACCTTGGGAAATACACTGGTAAGTCAATATCCTGATTAAGGGTGAGTGCTGAAACCACCTTAGGCAGAAACTTTGGATTTGTCCTCAGGGATACCCTGTCCTGATGGAAAACTAAATAAGGCTCTTTGCACATTAGTGCGTGCAATTCGGAGATCCTTCTTGCCCAAGTAACCGCAACTAAAAATAACGTTTTCCACGACAGAAAACGTAGCTCGCAATCTGTGGCTGGTTCAAAAGGTGGCAACGTAAGCTGCTCCGGGACGAATGGCAAGTCCCAAGGAGGAATCGGATCCTTAATGGGCGGCCTAAGGTGGAGGACTCCCCTTAAAAAGGCACGAGTAGTGTCCAATTGGGCCACCATCCGATGGCCTATGGGGGCATGATAAGCCTAAATAGCACAAAGGTGCACCTTAATTGAGGAGTAAGCCAATCCTGAATGAAAAAGGGAAAGCAGGTAATCCAAAACCAGCTTTTCAGGACATTCTAATGGCGAAAAACCACGCGCTTGAGCCCACAAGCAAAATCTGAGCCATTTCATGGCGTACATTGCACGGGTTGCTGGCTTTCTGGTGGCAGAAAGTACATATGCCACTTCATAGACCCTCATATCGCAACATGGCTATGTCTCTAGGGAGCCAGCATGCAGGTTTAAGGAGCGTAGTCTGGATGGACTAATGAACCCTCCTCCTGAGACAGCAGATGGGAGCTGTTGGCAAAGGAAGTGGAGGTTCCCGGGATAGCTGACGCAGAAGCGGGAACCAAATTTGTCTGCGCCAGAAAGGCGCTATCAAAATGAGTGTCGTTTGCTCCCTGCGAAGAGTTAAGAGAACTCTCTGGATCAACGGGAAAGGAGGGAAGGCATAGAGGAATCTGCCCGCCCAGGAGAGGGACAACGCGACTTGCCAGAAAACACCAGGCCCTGGATCTAGCAAGCAAAAATTAGGCAGTTTTGCGTTGGATGGGGACGTGAAAAGGTCTAACTCTGGAGTGCCCCATCTGTGAAACAGATCCTCTGCCACCTCCTGTAGAAGTTCCCACTCGTGGGCTCTGGCCTGAGAGAGACTCAGACTGTCTGCGACGGTACTGTCCACTCCTGGGACGTGTACTGCAATTAGGTTTGCGCCGTGGTGCACTACCCACTCCCACACTCTCATGGCCTCCCTGCAAAGCGGGTAGGAGTGAGTGCCTCCTTGTTTCTTGAGGTAATACATCACCGTAGTATTGTCTGTTTGTAACAGGAGAGTACCCGGTGAAATCTCCTACTGGAAGGCTTGCAGAGCGTAAAGAACCGCCCTCATCTCCAAAATGTTGATGTGGAGATGAGATTCCTGGGCTGTTCATGTGCCCTGAGACCTCACCCCGTCTAGGTGTGCTCCCCACCCGAGACCTGAGGCGTCTGTGGAGAGAGTCACAGTCGGAGAAGGCGCTGTGAAGGGAACCCCCGTGGAGAGATTCTCCGGATCTAGCCACCACTGCCAATCCCGAATCGCGGCATTCGTGATTCAAATTGGCTGCTGCAGATGGTCTTGCCTTTGGTCCCATTGCACCCTTAGCATCCACTGGGTTACCCGCATGTGGAGTTGTGTCATCGGGACTGTTGCAATGGCCACAGCCATATGTCCAAGCAGGCAAAGGACCAGTCTTGCCAGGACGGTCTTCCTCACAGACAGGTCCCTGATGAGGGATCTGATGTGTTCCGCTCTGTCTGAGGGAAGAAAGGCTTTCCCTCCGACGGTGTCCAGAACTGCTCCGATGAACTGCAGTTTCTGGGATGGTACCAGGAGAGACTTCTTGTAATTGATGAGGGTACCCAGTGATTGGAAAAGGGACTGGGTGAGGTGAATGGCCGTCATCCGTGCCTCTTGGGAAGGAGCCATGACAAGCCAGTCGTCCAGGTAAGGGAACATGTAGTGGCCTTGTCTCCTCAGAGACACCGCTGCGACTACCATGCACTTCGAAAAAACGCGAGGTGCAGATGACAGTCCGAAGGGAAGAGCTCGGAACTGATAATGGCGGCTCTGAAACTTGAAGCGCAGGAACCTCCTGTGCGCTTGAGCAATGGGAATGTGCAGGTAGGCATCCTGCATATCCAAAGACGCCAGAAACGCATCCCGTTTCAGCATGGGAATTAGTCCCGGAAGGGTCACCATGCGGAAGCGTTTGTAAGCGACCGACAGATTGAGGTCGCTGAGGTCCAGAATTGGACAGAGGTCCCCTGTTTTCTTTGGAACCAGGAAGAAGTAATAATACCCTAGCCCTCTCTGGTTCTCTGGAACATGCTCTAAGGTTTCCTTGTCCAGAAGTGTGAGCACTTCCTGCTGTATGAGCAGGGCGTGCTGACCTGAGTAGCGGGAAAACAGGGGAGGTCTTGTAGGTGGGCTGCCTACAAATTCTACATAGTGGCCTTTTTCGACCAATTGCAGCACCCCCCTGTTGGGTTGTGATCGACCGCCACCCTGGCAGGTGACTGAGCGACCCCGATCTTCGCTTCCCGCTGATCTTGAGGAGGGGCGGGGCGGAAGGAGTCATGCTGTGGCAGCATTTGATCCCGCAGGCTGGGCCAACTTTGAGGCTCATTGGCCTCTGCCTGGGGAGGACTTGGCCTGGGCTTTTCGGGTAAAAGAGTCCCTCTGCTGTTGGCCGGAAAGTGGTTGTTGCCTCTGTGTTTGGCTACGAAAGCGACTCTGGTTCCTATGAAAGGAACTAGGTCGAGATCTGTACATGACCTGGGCAGATCTAACTGCCTTTCCTGCGTCCTGAAGTTTGGTGATCACCCTCTTGGAGGCTTCACCAAACAGGACTTCACCGTTGCAAGGGACGTCTAGAATATTCTTCTGGACGTCCGGGGTAAAACCGGAGACACAGAGCCAAGAGTGTCTCCGGAGACACACGCCTGAGGCTGCAGCTCTGGCCGAGGAGTCCGCAGAGTCATATGCGGCTCTGAGCACCTGGGTCCCCACATCCGAACCCGTACAGAGGAGAGTCAAGAGCTCCTCCTTTTGACCACCGTCGGGCATCTTCTCAACCAGGTCCTGTCCCTGTTCCCACAGTGCGTTCTGGAACTGAACCATGTGGGTGAGGTAATTCAAAGACCTGATGGCGCAAGTCGCAGCCGCGTACGTGCGCCTACCAAGGACATCCAATTGCTTGGATTCCGGGTCCGGTGGCTGTGTGCTCAAGTGCTGAGGTCTCTGAGACCGGTCATGCAAGGCAGTGATGACCAGGGAATCGGCCAGAGGATGGTTCGACAGATACTGGTCCTCCCTCGGGGCCTTGTATAGGCGGTCAGCCTTCTTCGGCACTGCCGGAGTCGAATGCGGGCGCTTCCACGCAGCCTTGGTGACGTCCGCAAAGGTGTCCGCCAAGGGTGGCACTACCACAGGCTCTGGGTCTTTCTGCCGAAGGTAGCGGGCAAGGCACTGTCTCTCAGGGTCAAGCTCTTCAGCATCCCACCCCATATTCTCCTGAATGTGTCTCATGATCTCCGCAAAGGAGGGATCATCCGGAGGAGACCTGGGTAGGTCGTGTGGGTCTGGGGAGGGAATGCTGATGGGAGAAGGAGATCTGGAGCACCCAGAGGTGCCAGATCTGGAATCCTCCGCAGACGTGGTGTACCGGCGTTGTCTGGGTCTCTTAGGGCTAGGTGACCCTGAAGTGGATCTTGGGGGGGTCTTCTCCTATCTGAGGATCTGCCCCTAGGAGGAGGTGTTGGCTCCTAGGGGTTGGTGACCGCCTACCGCCCCTTGCGTGGGGCATAGGTGAATGAGTGGGTGAAGGCAAAGCCGAGTAGGAGGGGGTGCGTGGTGACCACATCCTTCCTGATGGTGTCCCACCAGAAGGTAAAGAGCTCCTTTACCTCTGCCAAATTCAAGCCCGACGACGGGCTGGGCGCCGGTGGCCTGTCGCCGGGGTTTGGCGTCGGGTCTCCGGGGTCTCCCGCGCTGGGGAAGGTTCCCGTCGGAGTCCGATGACTCCGGTCTCGCCCGCCTGGTCCTTGGGCTGAGTGGTATCCTCCTCTGATAATTTCTTCTGACTGACATCAGCCGGCGACGGTGGTGCAGTCCTCCTCTCTGGGGTAGCCAACGTCGGTCCCCTGGCCGACGCCCTGGGAGGCGAACACCTGGCCGGCGACGGGTGTCTTGCTGTCGTCGTCTCCTGGGAGTGCCGGTGGTGATGCTTGGCCGACGTCGGATGGGCTGACGTCAGGTCTGGCGTCCGTTTTAGGGACGTCAGCTCCTTAGTCTTACGGAGGACCAGGTCCGACCCACGCGGAGGCTGGGACACTGACCTGGCGTCAGAGTCCCGACGGCGGGAGGAAGATTTGTGGCGCTCCCCAGACTTGGACGAGGCCTTAGAAGGAGTGGATGCAGCCGATGGCCTGGAAGTCTTGAGAGGCTGCAGAGAGGAGGAGCCGCTGGAGGATCTGACCTGAACCGGGGGAGGCTGAGATTGAGTCCTGGAGGGAGGCGGTCCGACCCATGAGCCGGAGCTCGGAGTCCTATCTCGCTGGGACCTGGGTCTTTCCTTCTCCCGGTGTTTGTGGGTCTTCCCTAACGACTCCCCCCTGGAGGAAGGTTCCCTATCCAAGGTCTTTAGTCCCTCCTCCAAGAGAAACGCTTGAAGGGCCTTCTGGCGGTGGATCCTGGTGCGACTGTTGAAGCCCTGGCAGAAGGAGCAGGCCTTGGTGTCGTGTTCCGGGCCTAGACAATGCACACAGGCAGAGTGAAGATCCTTGAAGGGGATCTGTTTGCCGCAGGCACACTTCGATGGGTGACCTTCCAGAGAGGTGTTGGGAGAGGACATCAGATGAATTCCAAATTCGTATAAGAAGAGAGAACGTTGTAGTTCTAAGTCGTCGCACGCTAGAAAGAGACCGAGAGGCCGATGCTTGTGATGTCGACGGCGGGAAAAGAACTGGGATTATGGGGGACCGCCTCTATGTATTACACGCTTGACGCCGGGCGGACCGACGGGGCAGTCCCCGCTGAAGACTGCTAGCTAGAAAATTTCTGTGGGGTCCTGGCGCCTGACGGCTTCCGGCCTAATGGTGTGACCTGCTGCAAGAGCTGTATCTCGAAGTAAGATCCTTCCACCTGGGACAGCAAGTGACAGCTGATTGGCAGAGGCACCGATGGTTCCTGAGAAAGTTGGTACAGCAGAGTTAACCAAATCTACCTGGGCCAAAAGGGCGCAATTAAGATCAGCGTCTCCTGCTCTCTGCAGAGTTTCAGAAGAACCCTCTGGATCAATGGGAAGGGAGGAAATGTGTAGAGGAATCTGCCCGCCCAAGAGAGGGACAACACGTCTCGCCAGAAAACACCAGGCCCTAGATCCAGCGAGCAGAAATTGGGTAGTTTTGTGTTGGATGGGGGCGCGAAAACGTCTAATTCTGGAGTCCCCCATCTGTGAAACAGGTCCTCTATGATCTCTTGGAGTAGTTCCCATTCGTGGACTCTGGCTTGAGACTGGTTCAGACTGTCTGCGATAACGTTGTCCACTCCTGCAACATGTACGGCGATAAGGTTTGCGCTGTGTTGCAGTACCCAATCCCACAACTTCATGGCCTCCCTGCACAGAGGGTAGGAATGAGTGCCTCCTTGTTTGTTGAGGTAATACATCACCGCGGTATTGTCTGTTTGCAGCAGAAGAGTACCTGGTGGAATCTCCAACTGAAAAGCCTTCAAGGCGTTAAGGACCGCCCTCATCTCCAAAATGTTTATGTGAAGATGAGCTTCCTGGGTCGTCCACGAGCCCTGAGACCTGACACCATTGAGGTGTGCTCCCCAACCGGATCCTGAAGCGTCCATGGAGTGTGTCACAACCGGAGACGGCGCAACAAAGGGGTCTCCCAACGAAAGGTGCTCTGAAATGAGCCACCATTGCCAATACTAGATGACGGCATTCGTGATCCTGATTGGATGCTGCAGATGGTCTTGCTTCTGGTCCCTCTGGATCCATAACATCCACTGAGTCACCCGCATGAGGAGACGGGCTAAAGGGACTGTTGCAGTGGCCACAGCCATGTGTCCGAGCAGGCAAAGGACCAATCTTGCTGGAACAGTCTTCTTTGCCAAGATATCCTTTATGAGGGATCTGATGCGTTCCGCTCTGTCCTGGGGCAAGAAGGCTTTCCCCTGGACGGTGTCTAGGACCATGCCTATGAACTGCAGTCTCTGAGACGGAACCAGGTTCAACTTCTCCCGACTGATGGTGATGCCCAAGGATCCGAAGAGGGAACGAGTACAATGGATCGCGGACATCAGGGCTTCCCGAGAGGGGGCGATGAGAAGCCAGTCATCCAGGTAGGGGAACACGTAGTGGCCTTGTCTCCTGAGAGCTGCTGCTACGACTGCCATGCACTTTGTGAATACCCGAGGTGCCGAGGACAGCCCGAAAGGGAGGACTCGGAACTGATAATGGCGACCTAGAAACTTGAAGCGCAAGAATTTTCTGTGCACCCGAGCTATCGGGATATGCAGGTAAGCATCCTGCATGTCCAGTGATACTAAGAAGGCGCCCTGCTTGAGCGTGGGAATTAGTCCCGGAAGAGTCACCATGCGTAAGTGTTTGTAAAGCACTGAAGCGTTGAGGTCGCCGAGGTCCAGAATCGGACGGAGGTCCCCTGTCTTTTTGGGAACCAGAAAGAAGTGGGAATAATATCCTGCGCCTCTCTGGTTCCGCGAAATGTGCTCTATGGCTTCTCTGTCCAGAAGCACTAGCACCTCCTGCTGAATGAGCAGGGCGTGCAGTCCCGAGTAAAGGGAAAGCAGGGGAGGCCTTGAAGGTGGGTGGTCGAGGAATTCGATAGAGTGTCCTCTCTCTACCAACTGTAGGACCTACCGGTCGGCGGTTATTGTCTGCTACCCTGAAAGGTGGTGGGAGATGCGACCCCCAGGAAGGAGTCATGCTGTGGCGGCGTTGCCTCCTGCAGGCTGGGTAGGTTTGGTATATCTCTGACCTTGGCCTGGGGAAGACTTAGGCTGGGTCTTATGGTTGAAGTTGCCCCTTTGCAGCTGGCCAGAACGTGGCTGTTGCCTTGTTGCCAGCCTCAAAAACGATTCTGGTTCCTACGAAAGGAACCAGTTTTGGGCCTGTACAGTCCTCACTGCCTTCCCGGCGTCCTGTAACTTGGTGATTAACTTTTCGGAATCTTCACCAAACAGGACCTCACCATTGTAGGGAAAGTCCAGGATATTTTTCTAGATGTCCGGGGTAAATCCGGAGACGCGAAGCCATGAGTGTCTCTGGAGACAGATGCACGAGGCTGCTCCCCTGGCTGCAGAGTCCGACGAATCACAGGCAGCTCCAAAACTTGGGTGTCCATGTCTGACCTCGTGTGAAGGAGGTTCAAAAGCTCCTCCTTCTGCTCACCATCCAGAAGGACTTTGACTAGGTCTTGACCCTGTTCCCATAGGGCATTCTGAAACTAAACCATGTGAGTCAGATAATGCAGTGACCTGATGGAGCATGTCGCAGCCGCGTACATACGCCTTCCCAGTGAATCCAATTGCTTGGATTCCTGGTCTGGAGGTTGGGTGCTCAAATGCTGTGGTCTTTGAGACCATCCGTGAGAGGCCGTGATGACCAGTGAATCAACCAGGGGTTGGTGCACCAAATACGGGTCCTCTACAGGGTCCCTGTACAGGCGGTCAGCCTTCTTCAGCACAGTGGAGGTGGAATGGGGACGTTTCCACGCGGCCTTGGTGACGTCCATGAAGGTGTCCGCCAAGGGTGGCACCACCACAGGCTTAGGATCTTTCTGCCGAAGGTATCAAGCTAGGTGCTGTTGTTCGGGGTCTAGATCTTCAGTTTCCCATCCCATGTTCTCCTGGATGTGCCTCATAATTTCAGCAAAGGAGGGATCATCCGGAGGGGACCTGGGAAGGCCTTGTGGGTCTGGTGATGGTACACTTATGGGAAAAGGAGACCTGGAGGTATCTGAAGTGTCCGGTCTAGAGTCGTCCCCCTGTGGAGTGGGCTTTCTTCCTCTGGGTCGCTTGGGGCTGGGGGACCCTGAGGGAGATCATGAAGGGGGCCTTCTCCTTTCTCTAGATCTACCCCTAGGAGGTGGTGTAGGCTCCTTGGGGGTCGGGGGTCTTCCTGCTGGTCCCTGGGGAGGAGGAGGAGTAGGTTTTACTGGGACCACGGCCTTTTTCAATCATGTCCCACCAAAAGGTGAAGAAGTCTTTTACTTCTTGAATGTTCAAACCGGATGACGATCCTGGCGTTGTGGTTGGTCTGTCGCCGGTATTGGGCGTCGGGTCCGAGGGCATCGCCGGTTCGGGCGAAGGCTCCCGTGGAAGCCTGGCATCCTCACTGCCGCCTGCCTGGTCATCGGCATCGTCAGATCCTCAGAAGAAGAACCCCAGCGACTGGTATGAACCGGTGAAGGGAGGGTAGTCGTCGGTTCCCTAGGTTGCTTGACTGACGTCGGGTGCTGAACTGACGTCTGGTCCGATGGGCATTTGGCCGGAGAAGGATTGGCAGCCCGCTTAGGGTCCATCGTCTGCTTAAGGGACGTCAGGTCCTTGGTCTTCCTGGGAGGGGGATCAGGTCCCCTGGGAGGCCGATCTGGCATCGGGTTCCCGGCGTCTGTCCGAGGAAGCAGAAGTAGACTTAGAAGAGGACTTGGACCAATGACGGTCGGAAGACTTCGGTGAGGCCCGGGAGGGTGCTGGAGAAGGGTCCGAAGTCCTGAAAGTTTTGAGTGGATGGAGAGAAGCTAAAGAACCGCCTGAAGTCCTGACTTTAATGGGAGGAGGCGGCAAGCGAGCCTTGGAGGGAGAGCGGTTTGAGCGCATGGAGTCTGAGCTGGTGCGTGAGTCCGAGGCCCGGTTCGGGGATCTGGACCTGGCCTTCTCCTGGTGTTTTTCCCGGTGTTTGTGGGACTTGCAGGTAGACTCACCTCTGGAGGCAGGGTCTCTATCCATATTTTTTAATCTTTCTCCTAACAGGAACCCCTGAAGTGCCTTCTGACGGTGGATCCTGGTGCGGCTGTTAAACTGCTGACAAAAGGCGCAGGCCTTGGTGTCGTGCTCCGGGCCTAGGCACCACAGACAGGCCGAATGAAGATCCTTGAAGGGGATATGTTTGCCGCAGGCACATTTGGAGGGGTGTCCTTCTATGGAAGGAGTAGGAGATACCAACATTTAGTTGAATAAATGCTGGAAGTTCAAGTCGTCATTCACTGAAACAGGCTTCCATGAGGCCGATGTTGGCGAGTCGACGGCCGGAAAAGAACTGGGGATTCTGGGGGACCGCCCCCTTTTGTATGATGCCTGACGTCGGGGGCCGGGCCGACACTGCTAGCTAGAAAATTTCCGTGGGGTCCTGGCGCCAGCCGGCTTCAGTCCTAATGGTGTAACCTGTTGCAAGAGCTGTTTCTCAAAGTAAGATCAGTAGTTCTAGGAGTGGTACATGTTGTTCATCCACATTTATTGGCATGTCCCTTTCCCCTTTAAGGATCGCCGGAAGTCTTCAAGCTGGCTCCTCCCACCCACCCGGGTGGTATAATCCTCATCTCTGCCCCATGACGCCAGATCTTAGCCCGCTGGAAGCCAGGTGTTGTGTGTCAGCAGCCGGGGAGGTCGGGTGGGTCTGTGTGGATGAACAATATATAACACTCCTAGAACTACTATTACAGGTGAGTAACCTGTTTTTCTAGGATCGTGGATACGTTGTTCATCCACACTTACTGGCCGACTCCTAGCAGGTCTCCAGGAGGAGGGAGGCAAGGCGCACATCCCCTACTTATGGAACAGAGATTGGAGAACTGAAGTCCCAAAACCAGCATCCCGGCATGACTCAAGGTCGATGTGGTAATGGGTAATGAAGGTGTTTGCTGATTTCCAGGTAACAGCCCAGCAGATTTCCTGGATAGGGATGTCCCTGGAAGCAGCCACTGATGCAGCGGTATGACGGGTAGAATGAGCTCTTATCCCTCTGGGAGTCCCCATGCCTGCCAACTCAGGGCACAGACCTATGCAAGATGTAATCCACCTTGCAATGGTCCGTTTTGCTGCAGTTCTGCCAGAAGCGGCTTCAGCGTAGGTGACAAACAGCTGGCGAACGTCTCCCCGACTTTCCGCCATCCTCTCTTTATAATAGGAGAGAGCTCATAACAGGTCCAAAGTATGGAGCCTGTACTCAGCCTCCGAGGTGTAATTAGGGTAGTATACCATCACAGTTAACACCTGGCTAAGGTGAAACTCTGACACAACCTTCGGAAGGAATTTCGGGTGGGGGCGTAGGACAACCTTGTCCATGTGGAAGACCAGATAAGGGGAGTCCATCGAAAGCGCCTGGAGCTCCCCTGTCCTTCTGGCAGACGTGACAGCCACCAGGAAGGCCGTCTTCCACAATAAGTGTGACAACGCACACTTGTGCATTGGTTCAAATGGCTTGCCCATGAGCTTTGCCAGTATCAGCAGTAGATCCCATGGAGGTAGAGGTTCACACACCAGAGGGGATATGTGATCCAGGCCTTTAAAAAAGCGCCCGACCACTGTTTCCTGTGCCAACGTCGGCTGACCGGCCTGCACCCAGTAAGCAGAGATGGCTGCCAGGTGCACCCCCAAGGGTCGATGACCAAGACCCCTAAGGACAGAGACCAAGGTAGTCGAGAATGTTAGCCACTGGACAGGACAGAGGGTCTAGGCCCTTGCTCTGACACCAAATGGAAAACCTTTTCCATTTGAAGGCGTAACATTTCCTGGTCGATTCCTTTCTGGATGTCTCAACCACGGTGAGGACATCCTCGGAAAGACCCAAAGCCTGGAACTCTAGTCGCTCAGGAACCAGGCTCTGAGGTGTAGGGATTGAAGGTCCGGATGGTATACCTTCCTCTGATTGAGAGATATCAGGTCCAGGCGTTCTGGAAGCCGCTCTCGGGGCCTGCAGCAGAGGCTGAGGACATCTGGATACCAGAACTGGCGCGGCCAGTCTGGGGCTACCAGAATCACCTTCGCCTTGTCCCTTCTCACCTTGAGAAGCACTTTGTGGATCTCAAGGGAAATGGAGGGAAAGCGTAGAGGAGGTCAGGGGTCCATGGCCTCGAAAAGGCATCCCCTGCAGCGAGCCCTGCTGAGGGGGACGGGCATGAAACAGCCTCAGCTTGGCGTTTTCCCTGGAGGCAAACAGGTCCACATCGGTTTGCCCCAGTGAGAGAACAGGTTGTAAACTACCTCTGGATGGAGAGACCACATGTGGGATGTCTCGTCCAAGCGGCTGAGAGCATCCGACAGATGGTTTGAAGCTCCTGCCACACGGATGGCTTGGCGATCCGCCTCCAAACGGCTGACGAAGGTCCAGATGCGGAGTGCCTCTCTGCAAAGCAGACGGGGGTGCGTGATGCCCTGTTTGTTGAGGTAGTACATGGTCGTGGTACTGTCCGTCTGGACTTGAACCACTTGACCCCGGAGCTGAGGAGCGAAAGCTGACAGTACCAGTTTGACTGCTTTGAGCTCCAACAGGTTGATGTGGTATTGGGACTCTTTGGGGGGTCCAGAACACATGGACCCTTTTGTCCCCCATGTGGGCTCCTCAGCCCATGAGAGAGGCAGTGGTCATGAGGATGGCTGTCGGCTTGGGGGCGGATAAACAGGATCCCTTCCTGCAAGCAGTCTGTGGCGGTCCACCACTGGACAGCGTCCCACATCTTCTGGGTTACAGTGATCAGCTGGTCGAAATGACCATGGCACTGAGTCCACTGGGCGGCCAGCTCCCATTGGAAGGGGTGCATGTGCTACCGGGCCCAATGGACCACTGGGGTGCACGCTGCTATGTAACTCAGAAAGTGCAGAAAGTCCCGGGCAGGGCGCAATTGTCCAACCAGAAATGATTGGGCAAAGGAGGAGAGAACCTCTGCCCTGTCTGCCGGGAGCTGAGCTCTGGCTTGACAAGAGTCTAGCTCTGCCCCGATGAAGCACATCACCTGGGAAGGCACGAATTCTGACTTGGCCTCGTTGATCAGGTGGCCGAGTTGAGAGCAGATCTGAGGGCCAGGTCCCTTGACCTCTCCACCGCCTGTTGGGTGGGACCTGCTAAGAACCAATCATCGAGGTAGGGATAAATCCTGACACCCCCCCCCCATGACGCCTGAGATGGGCTGCCACCACTGCAATGCATTTGGTGAAGACCTGTGGGGCTGATGACAGGCCGAACAACATGGCTTGGAACTCGTACAGGGTCCCTTCGGCTCTGAAGCGGAGGAACCACAGATGAGATGGACGGATTGGGATGTGAAAGAACGTGTCCTACAGATCCAGTGAACAGAACCACATGTTTTGCTCCAAGGATGGTATGATCTGGGACAGAGTGACCATCCGAAAGGTGCGTGACCTGAGATACTGATTTAGGTGGTGCAGATCTAGAATGGGGCGCCAGCCTCCCGTCCGCTTGGGCACCAGAAGTGCCTGGAGACAAAGCCTGGATCTGTTGGAGGATCCGCCACTGGAGCTACTGCCTCGTTGAGGAGGAGCTGAGCAATGTTGTCTCGGAGAGCCGACTGAGTCTGGACGGATACTATTTCCTCCCGAGGGGTGTGGGCTCGGCTTGGAGGGTACTGCTCGAATTCCAGAGGCAGTCCCTGACTGAACACCTCGAGAACCCACCCACCTGTCCATAGTGACAGCAGATGAGATTGAAAGGAAGTGGCGGAGCTGGACCCCCAAGGGAGGACCTAGAGCTGGCGCGATGGGAGAGGGGTAGGCAGCCCCCGGCCCATCACTGAGAAGGCTTGGAGAAGGAGGATCCAGGACCTGAACCTTGGCCTCCTTTACGGGCCTGGGAAGGCCCAGGCTTGGGCTGGGGGTGCCAAGCTTGAGCCTGCTGCTACTGTTGCTGCTGCCCTCCCTGAAAGGAGAGTTGTTGTGCCGCAGGGGAAGAGTGCCGAAAAGGCTTTTTCTTCTTCTGCTGTTTCTTGCCCGCAGAACCTTTAGCAGAACTAGCGTCCAAGGTAGCACTAGACTGCTCAATACGCTTAAGGTGACCAGCCACACATGGGCCGAAAAGGTCACACAGGAAAAGCACGTCAGCTAGTTTGTGCGGAGTATCTGCCAGAAGAAAAAAATACTCACCTTAGTAATGTTGTTTCTTCTAATGGAGTCTTGCTGTATTCTGACTATTGCAGTGATATCCAACCTTTGAACTGCCCCGGAGAGGAAAGAGTTAGCTTTCCATGCAAGGCATGGAACGCTGAGCTCGAGCTCGGTTGAGACTCTGTCTGTTGCTGTTTGAACCCAAACCGCCAGATCTTTACGAGCTAAACTCACTGGGCGTCCTGTGTGGAAACTGTAAACTTACACTAGCCAACTGGCAACTAAATCTAATAAAAAGGTTTTTTGGTTCCAAGGCAAACACTCAAGTCAGGAAACCCAAAAACAAAACACAACACATACCCAAAAATAAGAGGGTGAGAAAAAGGGGGGCAACTCTAGGGTGCCAACACTGTTCCTGCTCACCCACATCCCAAAACCCAGGTTCTGAGAGGGAGCCGGGAGATGTCACAATACAGCAAGACTCATTAGAAGAAACAACATTACTAAGGTGAGTATTTTTTCTTCAAACAACATGAAGTCTTGCTGTATTCTGACCATTGCAGACTCACCAACAGTACCTCCATGGAGGAGGACAGAACCTACTTGGAATAGGCTCTGAAGCACTGCTGTGCCAAACCGAGCATCACTCCTAGCCTGGCTATCCAGAGAGTAATGCTTGGTGAAAGTATGTACTGTTTTCCAGGTGGCTGCTTGACAAATCTCTAAAGATAGGAATATCCCTGGCAGCAGCCAGGGAAGCAGCTGTACCTCTGGTAGAGTGAGCCCTCAGGCCTGAGGGTGGGATCCTACCTAATTTTTCATAGCAAAATTGTATACAAGAGACAATCCACCTGGCAATAGATCTCTTAGTGGCAGGTTTCCCTAACCAACCTCACCATAAGTGAGGAAAGTACAGTTACGTAAGAACTTACCGTAACAGTAGATCTTCGAGAACAGCTCTTGCAGCAGGTTACACCATTAGGAATGAAGCCGGCAAGCGTCAGGACCCCACGGAAATCTTCTAGCTAGCAGTCTTCAGCGGGGACCGCCTCCGACGTCGGTCCCGCCCCTGACGTCAGGCGTAGTACATAAGGAGGCGGTCCCGCCAGAATCCCCAGTTCTCCCGGCGGAGACTCCTGGCCGCTGGATGACATCAGAAGGGGAGACCGAGGATCCGCCATCAGAAGAAGAATAAAGAGCGTTAGCTCCTGCCAAGGCCTGAACAGGCCATACCTCCTCCAAGGGGGAATGGTGGGCGGGAAGGTACCTACTGCAAGAGCTGTTCTCGAAGATCTACTGTTAACGTAAGTTCTTACGTAACTGTACTATCTTACTCGAGATACAGCTCTTGCAGCAGGTTACACCATTAGACTGATTCCCTAGCAGTAGTCCTCTAAGCATTCTGGGAGGAGCATAACGGAGGGATCTTGAATACATCCTGACTCTAGGACAGGAGACTTCTGTAGCACGGCAGGCCGAACGGCCTCCGCTCGCGGAGGTAATATCCAGGCTATAGTGCCCAATGAACATGTGCACTAAGCTCCAGGTAGCCGCGCACAAATGGCCAAGGTGGAGACATTGATGAGTGCTGCAAAGGAGGTAGCCACCCCTTGTCGAGTGGCCCCGGACTGTGCCCGGAAGGGGCTTCGTTTGTTGTGTCGAGCAAAGGAAATGCACTGGACAAGCCAGAGAGAAAGGGTTTGCTTAGAGACTGGTTGGCCCAACATCCTCTCAGCGAAGGATACGAACAGCTGCTCAGACGCGGCGGTTGTTTAGTCCTGTTCAGGTAGTACCTTGAGGAGCGGTGAACATCCAGGGTGTGAAGCAATGCCTCTCCTCTATTAGTGTACTTGGGAAAGTACACAGGCAGATCGATGTCCTGGTTAAGAGTAAGGGCAGAGACCACCTTAGGCAGGAATTTAGGATTTGTCCTCAAAGACACTCTGTCCTGGTGGAAAATTAAATAAGGTTCCTTACACGAGAGCATGTAGTTCGGAAATTCTCCTTGCTGACGTGACACAACTAAAAATAACGTTTTCCACGACAGAAAACGCAGCTCGCAATCTGCTGCAGGTTCAAAGGGGGGAAGCGTGAGCTGTTCCAGGACGAAGAGTAGGTCCCAAGGAGGGACGGGATCCTTGATGGGTGGTCTAAGGTGTAACACCCCCCTCAGGAAGTCCCGAGAGGCATTGAGCTGTGCCACTGTGCGCTGGCCTATCGGGAAGTGGTAGGCCGAAATCGCACAGAGGTGAACTTTAATAGAGGAGTAGGCAAGGCCTGAGTGGAAGAGGGAAAGCAGGTATTCCAGAACTGATTTCTCTGGGCATTCTAAAGGGGAGAGGCCGTGTGCCTGAGACCACAGGCAAAATCGGCGCCATTTCATGGCGTACGTTGCCGGCTTTCTGGCAGCGGAGAGAACTTCCGCCACCTCTTGCGAGACCCTGTGTCGCAAAATGGCTATGTCTCGAGGAGCCAGGCATGCAGGTTCAGTGAACATAAGTCCGGGTGGACTAGTGAACCCTCCTCTTGAGACAGTAGATGGGAGCTGAAAGGCAACGGGACAATTGCGTCAGCATGGGGAACCAGATCTGCCTGGGCCAGAAGGGCGCTACCAGGATCATTGTTGCGTGCTCCCTTCGTAGTTTGAGAAGAACTCTCTGGATCAACGGGAAGGGAGGGAAAGCGTAGAGGAATCTGTCCGACCAGGAGAGGGACAACGCGTCTCGCCAGAAAACACCAGGCCCTGGATCTAGCGAGCAAAAATTGGGCAGTTTTGCGTTGGATGGGGAAGTGAATAGGTCCAACTCTGGAGTGCCCCATCGAAGAAACAGATCCTCTGCAACCTCCTGAAGAAGTTCCCATTCGTGGACTCTGGCCTGGGAATGACTCAGGTCGTCTGTGACTGTGTTGTCCACGCCGGAAACATGAACTGCAATCAGGCTTGCGCCGTGTCGGATTACCCAATCCCACACTCTCATAACTTCCCTGCAAAGGGGGTAAGAGTGTGCGCCTCCTTGTTTGTTGAGGTAATACATCACCGCCATATTGTCTGTCTGGAGCAGAAGAGTACTCGACGGGATTTCTGACTGAAAAGCCTGCAGGGCATAAAGGACCGCCCTCATCTCCAGAATGTTGATGTGGAGGTGAGCTTCCTGAGGGGTCCATATTCCCTGGGACCTCACCCCGTTCAGGTGTGCTCCCCACCCCAGCCCTGAGGCATCTGTGGAGAGGATTACCTCCGGGGACGGCGCTGCGAACGGGACACCCGCAGAGAGTGTCCCTGGGTCTAGCCACCATTGCCAGTCTCGAATCACTGCGTTCGTGATTCTCACTGGATGTTGCATGTGGTCTTGCCTTTGGTCCCACTGCACTTTGAGCATCCACTGAGTTACCCGCATGTGAAGCCTTGCCATAGGGACGGTTGGAATGGCCGCAGCCATGTGTCCGAGCAGGTGAAGGACCAGTCTGGCGGGGACAGTCTTCTTCGCTAAGAGGTCCCTGATGAGGGACCTGATGCGCTCCGCTCTGTCCTCGGGAAGAAAGGCTTTCCCTTGGACGGTGTCCAGAACTGTGCCTATGAACTGCAGCTTCTGGGACGGTTCCAGGAGAGACTTCTCGTAGTTGATAAGTATGCCCAGTGACTGAAAAAGAGCCTGGGTGTTCTGGATAGCCAACAACAGCGCCTCTCTGGAGGCGGCCATGAGAAGCCAGTCGTCCAGGTATGGGAACACATAGTGGCCCTGTCTCCTTAGAGACGCTGCCACGACTGCCATACACTTGGTAAAGACCCTGGGAGCCGATGACAGTCCGAAAGGAAGAGCCCGGAACTGAAAGTGGTGGCTGAGAAACTCGAAGCGCAGGAACCTCCTGTGTGCTTGAGCTACGGGGATGTGCAGGTATGCGTCCTGCATGTCCAGAGATGCTAGGAAGGCGTCCTGTCTCAGCATGGGAATGAGCCCTTGGAGGGTCACCATGCGAAAACGTTTGTAGGCGACAAGAGATGTTGAGTTCGCGGAGGTCCAATATTGGACGGAGGTCCCCTGTTTTCTTTGGAACCAGAAAGAAGTGGGAATAGTAGCCAGTTCCTGTCTGGTTCTCCGGGACGTACTCCACAGCTCCCTTTTGTAGGAGTGCGAGTTCTTCTTGCCTGATGAGCGATCTGTGCTGACCCGAGTAACGGGAGAGCAGAGGAGGCCTTGTGGGTGGCTTGTCCACGAATTCTATAAAGCGGCCTTGTTCGACCAACTGAAGAACCCACCTGTCGGTGGTTAGAGACTGCCACCCTGGCAGGTGGTCCGCAATACGACCCCCGACCTTGGTGTCCCGTTGATCCTGAGGGGCGGGGGTCCAGGAAGTAGTCCTGCTGTGGCGGCTGAGGGTCCTGCAGGCTGGGCCGACTTGGCAGGGCATTGGCCTCGGCCTGCGGACGACTTCCCCTGGGCTCTTCGGGAGAAGGAGCCCCTCTGTTGTGGGCCGGTGCGGGACTGCTGTCTCTGCATTCGGCCTCGAAAACGGCTCTGGTTCCTGCGAAAGGAACTGAGCTTGGGTCTGTACATAGCTTGGACAGACCACACCGCCTTCCCGGCCTCTTGAAGTTTGGTGAGGACCTTCTCCGAGGACTCACCAAAAAGGACTTCTCCGAGGAACGAGGCGTCCAGAATGTTCTTCTGGACGTCCGGGGTAAATCCGGAGACACGGAGCCAAGAGTGTCTCCGGAGGCATATGCCTGAGGCTGCCGCTCTGGCCGAGGAGTCCGCAGAATCGTACGTGACTCGCAGCACCTGGGTTCCCATGTCCGAACCCGTGCGGAGGAGTTGCAGCAACTCCTCTTTCTGCTCACCCTCTGGCATCTTTTCCGCCAGATCCAGTCCCTGCTCCCACAAGGCGTTCTGAAACTGGACCATGTGGGTTAGCTAGTTGAGGGACCTAATGGCGCAGGTAGTGGATGCATACGTGCGCCTGTCCATAGCGTCCAGTTGCTTGGACTCTGGGTCCGGTGGCAGGGTGCTCAAATGTTGCGGCCTCTGGGACCGGTCATGTGAGGCTGTAATGACCAGAGAATCGGCCAGAGGATGTGATGCCAAGTATTGGTCCTCCCTAGGGGCTTTGTACAGGCGGTCAGCCTTCCTTGGCATCGCCGGGAGCGAGTGTGGATGTTTCCACACTGCCTTGGTGACGTCCACAAAGGGTGGCACCACCACAGGCTTTGGATCTTTTTGCCGAAGACACCTGGCAAGGCGTAGTCTCTTGGGGTCAAGTTTCTCTGCGTCCCAGCCCATGTTCTCTTGGATATGCCTCATAATCTCTGAGAACGATGGGTCATCCGGAGGAGATCTTGGGAGCTCACGTGGGTCCGGAGAGGGGACGCTGATGGGAGAAGGGGATCTAGATCCGTCCGAGAAGTCTGATCCCGTGTCCTCCGTCGACGGCGAATGGCGGCGTCTTCTGGGTCTCTTAGGGCTGGGTGACCCTGAAGAAGATCTGGACGGAGGTCTCCTCTTGTCTGGTCTGCCTCTAGGAGGCTCCACGGGCTCCTGGGGAGAAGGTACTCGGCCTGCTGCCCCGGATGGGGTGGGGGGCGCTGGGGCCGGTGGAGTCACAGGTGGAGGATAAGGAGGAAGAGGAGGAGGTGTGGGAACCACATCTTTCTTTATGGTATCCCACCAATAGGTGAATAGCTCCTTAACCTCGGAAATACTGAGACCCGACGACGGACCGGGTGCTGGTGGTCGGTCGTCGGGTTCCGGCGTCCGCTCCCCCGGGATCTCGGGTTCAGGAGAGGGTTCCCTGGGGGGTGCGACAGGGCCGGGTTCGCCCGTCTGGTCCTCGGGCTGGGTCAACTCCTCCTCCGTAGGCGCCTCCTGGCCGACGTCGGTAGGAGGCGTGGGTGTTCTCCTCTCTACAGGAACAGGCGTCGGTACCTCGGCTGGTGTCCGTGGTGGCGAAGGCTTGACAGGCGACGGGCGTCTGGCAGTCGTCGGGTCTCGGGACTGGTGGTGTTTGACCGACGTCGGGTGAGCCGATGTCGGATCCGATGTCCTTTTGAGTGAAGTCAGCTCCTTGGTCTTCCGCTGGGGTGGAGGGGGCAAGGAGACCAACCAGACGTCGGGGTCCGGGTGACGGGAGCCGGACTTGTGGTGGAGGGGGTTCCCTGACCTCGGCAAGGCCTTGGAAGCAGAAGAAGAGGGCCTGAAGGTCTTGGCCGGAGGTAGAGAAGAAGAACCCGAAGAAGTCTTCACCGCAGCCGGGGGAGGCTGAGAGCGGGCCCGGGAAGGGGAGCGGTCAGACCGGGAGCCAGAGCTACGGGAGTCAGAAGCCCTAGAAGAGGATTTTGATCTCACCCTCTCCCTGTGCTTTTCGAGATGTCACCGGGCTTTCTCAGACGATTCCCCCTTGGAGGCAGAATCCATGGCCTTAATTTTTTCTTCAAGAAGGAACGCTTGCAGGGCCTTCTGGCGACGGATCCGGGTCCGGCTATTGAACCCCTGACAGAAGGTACAGGCCTGGGTGTCGTCATCTGGGCCTAGGCACCGAACGCAGGCCGAATGCGGGTCTTTAAAAGGGATTTGCTTCCCACAGGCGCACTTGGATGGATGGCCTTCCACGGAGGTTGGGGAGGACATCAGATGGCAGACTTTGTAGAAAAACGGAGTTTTCCAAGTTGGAAAGAACTTTACCAGGTGTCGCACGCTAGAAACAGACCGAAGGGTCGAGACATGCAAGTCAATGGCGGGAAAGAACTGGGGATTCTGGCAGGACCGCCTCCTTATGTACTACGCCTGACGTCGGGGGCGGTCCCCGCTGAAGACTGCTAGCTAGAAGATTTCCGTGGGGTCCTGACGCCTGCCGGCTTCAGTCCTAATGGTGTAACCTGCTGCAAGAGCTGTATCTCGAAGTAAGATCAGTTGGAGGGAGTCAAACCTGTGACCCTTGGTGCGCTCTATGTAGTAGCTAAGGGCCCTTTTCACATCCAAGCTGTGCAGCCTCCTCTCCCCAGAGAAGGAATGGTCAGTGAAGAAAACAGGAAGAGACATATACTGGTTAAGGTGGAAATCTGAAACCACCTTAGGCAAAAACTTCCTATTAGTCCTGAGGACCACCTTATCTCTATGGAAAGAGATAAAATCAGGCTCCACTGACAGGGCCTGTAACTCACTTATGCGTCTGGCAGAAGTAATGGCTACCAAGAACACAGTTTTCCAAGTCAAGTACTTAAGCTCTGCTGAGGACAAAGGCTCAGAAGGGGGTTGCATAAGCTGAGCAATGCAAACATTAAGGTCCCAGGCAGGGCAGGGTCCCTGAAGGGAGGATTGGTATGCAGCAATCCTTGAAGAATTTACAGAATACAGGATGAGCTGAAAGGGAAGAGTGCTTGCCTGCTGACAAGAAGGCAGAGACAGCTGCCAGATGCACTCTAAGTGTAGCTGGTCTGAGTCCCAAGCTATTGAGATGAACCATATAGCCAAGGACTGTAGGCAACCCAGCCGAGTCTGGAGAAATATGCTTCCCAGAGCACCAAATAGTAAACCTTTTCCATTTTGAGTTGTAAGTCTTTCTGGTGGAAGGCTTTTGAGAAGCCTTTAAAATATCTAGAACACCCTGAGAGAGATGCAAATCAGCAAACTCTAACTCTTCAAGAGCCAGGCCTTGAGATTGAGAGATTTGAGATTCGGATACCAGACACTCCCCTGAGAACATGTTAACAGGTTGTAATTCCTGGGAAGAGACAGGGGAAGGTGGACTGCTAAGGACAGCAAGAGAGGGTACCAGGGCTGTCTGGCCCAGTCTGGAGCAATCAGAATCACTTTGCAGGGTTGAGACCTGATTTTGACTAGTACTTTGAACAGGAGAGGAAAGGGTGGGGGGGCATACAGGAACTTCCCTTCCCAATTGAGAACTAGGGCATCCAGGGGGACTGACCCAACACTGGGGGCCTGCAGCAAAAAAGAGGAAATTGGTGATTGTCTGGGGCTGCAAAAAGATCTATTTGTGGGGAGCCCCATCTGGAGAAGATCACCTTCAAAATTAGGGGATCTAAGGACCATTCATGATGGCTCTGAGATATCCTGCTGAGAGCATCTGCCAGGACATTGTCCTTCCCTGGGAGGTGCACTGCTATCAGACAGGTATTCAGGGAATAGGCCAGAGACCACAACTTCATTGCCTCTGTGCACAAGGCCATAGACAGAGTGCCCCCTTGCTTGTTGATGTACCACATTGTGGTGGTATTGTCTGTCCTGATCTCAACTATTTTGTTCTGAACAGACTTGGAAAAAACTTGAAGTGCTAGAAACACTGCTCTGAGTTCTAAGAGACTGATGTGAAGCAGAGATTCTTGAGGTGACCACAACCCTTGGGTGGTCAGATCCCCCAAGTGGGTACCCTAGCCCAAGAGGGAGGCATCTGTGGTAAGGATTAGAGAATGAGATTGAGTGACAAAGGGAACTCCTTGCCTTAGGTTGTCCTGATCTTGCCTCCATTGCAAAGCCTGGATCAGGGTTCGAGTCACTGGGATTAGTTTGGTCACAGAATCCTTTCTCTGGGACCAGAAGGCTCTTAAGTGGAACTGAATGTCCCTCATCTGAAATCTTGCTCCTTGGACCACTGCTGTAGAGGCAGCCATGTTGCCCAGGAGCTGCAGAAAATGCCTTGCTGGTCGAGACACCTGGAGGGTGAATGAAGAGGCCAGTGTAACAAGGGTCCTTGCCCTGTCCAGGGGAAGGAAGGCTCTTACCTTTATTGTATCCAGCTCTGCCCCTATGAAGGTGAGGAGCTGCACTGGCTCTAGAACTGACTTTGAAAGATTCAGAAGGAATCCTAGAGAAGTGAGCAGTTGCTGAGTTATCTGTAGGTGAGACCTGACTTGGTCTGGAGACTGACCTACTATGAGCCAGTCGTCCAGGTATGGAAAGATGGAGATCTTTTTTCTCCTTAGGAAAGCAACCACTACTGCCAGGCATTTTGTGAACACCCTTGGAGCTGATGTTAGGCCAAAGGGCATTGCTCTGAATTGATAGTGGCCTGAGGGCAACTCGAACCTGAGGTACTTTCTGTGGGAGCATCTGATGAGAATGTGGAAATAGGCATCCTTGAGGTCCAGGGAAACTAGCCAGTCCCCTGGCCTTAGAGAGGGTAGAATTATTCCCAGAGTCACCATTTTGAACTTTGGCTTTAAAAGGTGCTTGTTTAAATATCTGAGATCCAGGATGGGCCGCCATTCTCCTGTCTTTTTGGGAGTTAGGAAGTACCTGGAGTACAATCCTTTTCCCTTGTGTAGGGGTGGAACCCTTTCTATGGCTCTCAGAGCCAAGAGGGAAGAGACCTCTGCCTCTAGGGCAAGGGCCTCTGAAGGATTTGCAGGTGGAAAGGACCTGGTTCTCATCTTGGGAAATTGTTTGAAGCTGTGAACCAGTCCCTGGTTTACTACTTCCAAGACCCATTTGTCTGATGTTAAAGACATCCAGTCCTGGACAAAGTAAGCCAGCCTGCCAGCTACGGGTGGTGGAGAATCGGCCCGGGCAAACCCATCAGGGTGCCTGTTTGGCAGGGGTTTTAGGCTGAGGGGTGGAAGCAGGCCTGCTTTGTACCCCGTCGGCCTCTCCCTCTGAAGAACCCCCTCTGGGCAAAGGCGGAAGAGGAGGCCTGGGCTTGGTAGAGAGGCCTTTGAAAAGGCCTGCCCCTGCCCCTGGAATGCTGCCTCTGGGAGTGGCTTGCCTTTCCTTGGCCTGAGCACTCCTATAGGTGGTCCTGTATTCATCCATTTTCTTCATGTAGTTCTCTGTCTGCTCCCCAAACAGAGAATTACCAATAGGAAAATCCATGGCCTTAGTCTGGGTATCCTGTGACAGGCTAGTACATCTGAGCCAAGCCATCCTACGAAGGGCCACAGATGTAGCCATGACTCTAGATGAAACATCACTGGAGTCCACTGCAGCATGAAACTGCACCTTGGATGCCTCAATACCATCTGCAGCCACCTGCTCCAGCTCCTTGGCAAGCTGGCCAGGGACCTGTTTAGCTAGAGCCATCACAGTGTCCCATCTAGACTTCTGGTATCTAGCTGTATAGGCCATATAATTAGCCTGCCTGAGTCCCAAAGATGCTACCATGTACTGTTTCTTTGCCATGGCATCAATCCTCCTGGAGTCCTTATCTGGGGGGTGTGAAGCCAAGGGTACAGTATATTTGCCTTATCACAGGCAGCAGCCTGCACTACCCCAACATGGCTGCACTGCTGGGAAAGGAACTCTGTATCTGAGCCTGAAAGAGTATACCTCTTGTCCATTCTTTTATCCACAGTAGGTGTAGAATTAGGAGTCTTTAAAATGTTAAATGTCTGTTTCCCAAAAGATTTATGGAGGGGAATAGACAGCCTCCTGGACTCTGGGATGTCCATCATCTCAACATAATCAGGCTCCTCCTGATCCTCTACTGCTTCCTCCATAGGAAGCTGAAGAGTTTCAGCCACTTTTTTGTAAAACATAAAGTGGGAAGGGGACTCAGAAAGCCTAGGAGGAGAAACCCCTGAAGGTCTGTCTGGGGAGATGTCTGGGTCAATGGGCACATCCAGACTTTCATAATCACCATCACTATCCTCATACTCTCCTTCCTCCTCCTCCGGTTCATAAAAATCCTCTAAGTTATAATCCGGAACCGGGGAACCGACCGAATCGAGCCCCTAACCGATGGTGCCGGTTCGGTCGGAACCGGAGTTAGCAATTGAACAATCCTTATCGCTTTGGCTATTTCATCAGCGGTCGGAGAAAGAACCTGTGGATCCGAACCAGCTGACTTATCCCTTCTTTTTTTAACCGAACCGACTCCTCAGAGTCGGTTCTCCTTGCCCAAGAAGTTTCGCCTTGTCAGAGGGCACTCCTGGTTCGTTGGAACCGAACCGGCTGGCCATCTGGGTCAGCGGACTTTTGGCCTCCTTTCCTCAGCCTACCTACTCTCTTTTCCAGGGTAGCTGTGGAAAACCTTGCAAATCTGGCAGTCTGAATCGAGGTGGTCAAACCCCAGACAATAAACACAGGTGGTGTGGGGTCAGCCTTAGCGAGGCTTCCCCACACACACTACAGTGTTGAAACCCAGTGAGCTCAGTTTTTCTTTGGGTTTCTCAGACATGGCCAGTCCTAACCAAACTTACACTTTTTTCGCAACCTGCCAGGCATGACACCTTATCGGTTCCTGACCGTGTTATTGGAGTTGTGGAAAAACGTAATGAACTGCTTTTTTCAGAACCGATAAGGACCGGTTACCACACTCTAAAAAGTAGAACAAACTTTTTTTTAACAAACCTGATCGGTTCAAACCGAACCGATCCGACGTTTACAAGTTCCACACAGAAGCAAACAATAATAAACCTATCTAGTACTCACGGTACCTCAGATAGAGACTGAACCGACAGGATAGATGGAATAAATTTGGTTGAAACCGAGGGAAAAAACGACACTTTAACCGACTAAATTGAACCGAGCAAAGGAGAAATCTCCGGAGTGACTGTTCAGTGAGGCAGAGTAAAGAATCTGGCGGTTTGGGTTCAAACGGCAACAGACAGAGTCTCAACCGAGCTCGAGCTCAGCGTTTCATGCCTTGCATGGAAAGTGAACTCTTTCCTCTCTGGGGCAGTTCAAAGGTTGGATATCACTGCAATAGTCAGAATACAGCAAGACTTCATGTTGTTTGAAAAGAGGAGAGCCTCAGCCAAGCCCTGCGACGAGAGGCAATTGCGGCTGCCACCAAGCAGGCACAAGAATCCCCAATGTCCAGGGCTGTCTGAAGTTGCTGTTTGGCAACAGCCCAGCCCTAATCCCAGACCTGCTTGACCGTGGTCTGCATGTCCGTGGGGAGGTGTGTGGGGACTGCAACCAAAGACCCCAAGAGGGCATGGGAGAAGTGTGCCATGATGATGGCCGAACTTGCTTGATGAAGGTCTAAAGATGAGGTCGCATAGACCTTTCGAGTCAAATTATCCAAGAGTTTGGATTCTTTTTTGGGAGGTTGGTTAGTGTCAGCAGAACTGCCAGTACGCCTGAACACAGAGGCGGTCACCAGGCTCTCAGCCGAAGGGTGCTCTGTGAACCCTGCAAGCGACGCCATGGGCACCGCATACTTGCTGGCCAAGCAGGCAGATTGAGCTGGACAGGAGGCAGGGCGCTGCCAAAGTTTTAAGGCTGGGCCAACTATGGACTCGGCCACAAGAAAGGCCTCCATAGGGGTATATCCCCTCTCTTGAGGATGTCCGTGACAGGGTACTCAGCCTTTTTCTGGATAGGTTCCTGGGGCATCCCTGTAGACTCAGAGATGAGGCGAAGAATGCCCTGAAAGGACGAATGACCTTCCTCCGTCTCTAACCCACCGGCGAATTCGTCATCCCCGGGATGAGAATGTAGGCTGGTCTCATCCGTATCCGAGGAATCTGGATAAAACGGTCGACCGCCCAGATCACCTTCGACCCGCCGAGGGCAGTCTGGGGTGACAGTGACTGAAATCTCAGTGTCTGGTCTATCTTCCTTAGAAGGAGCCCCTCCCACAGGCTGCTTGGAGGGTGGTTCCACCACGATTGGTGGAGAGACCGGTTTGGGCCGAACTGGAGGTTTCGCCAGCTCTGCGGGCGGGGGAGCTGACTTCAGCCTGGGAGGCGAAAGCCAAGTAATGGCCGGGGTAGAAGCCGGGGTTGGCTTGTGCCCAGACAAAATCAGCTGTTGCCACATGAGGTCCTTGTAGCGCAGACAGACTTTCCACTGGAGCCTCTCCTCATCCGAGGAGGATGAGGACAACCGATGGCGTCACCTCTTTTTTTGAGCGCTTGTGGCTCTTCCTCAGCCTGTCGGTCAAGGGGGTCCTAGACCTCGATCAAGATCAGACGGGCCGATTCGGTCGCTCGGGAGACACACTGGTGGGACCAGTGATTTCCCAAGGTCGCGGACCACTTCTTTGATGGGGTTCCCAGTGGGCTGGGTCTCCTCATTGGGGAAAGAAAGGACCGGAGTCCGAATGACAGACTCGTCGACCAGAGTCAGCGACAATGGGTCGATGATTATTTCAACCTCGTCGATCGACAGTTCGGTCGACTGGCCAGGTGGCAAAGCCGAGAAGCCAGTGGCCGAAGAGGCAGTTTCGACTGAAGTCGAGACTCCTGGTTCCTGGGACAGAGATCTCTCTCTCGATCCCAAGGACGTCTTCGTCGAGACGAAGATGATCCCGGGTCCTTTTCCCGCTTCAGGGACCGAGGAGTGCATGCCCACGGGACCCTCTCCCTTAGCTGGGAGAGACTGGCACAACTCTCGGAAGGAACCCGAGAAGGTGGAGCCCAGGTTGAGTGGAACGCAGAAGCTCTGACAGGAAGATTCCCCAGAATGAGCCGCTTCCTCCTCAAAGGCTTGCATGCGTTCCAGTTGCTTGGCGGATCCCACAGCCGCGGAAACCGCCCACCGAGCCTCCTTGGATTTCACTGGAGGGTTCTGTTTTTCCAGCCTCCCCAACTTCAGGCATGCGAGACGGTTGTCGAGGACGTTAGTGTGAAATGCAAGACAAAAATCGCACTTCCAGGTGTCATGGTCGACACCCAAGCAATAGACGCACATGGTGTGGGGATCGGCGCGCAACATTTTCTGGCTGCACGAACACCGGCGAAATCCGGGGGAAGACTTATCTTCCATAACTGAAGATAAGTAGTCGCGATCGTTAATGCGAACTAGATGAATTTTCGGAGCAACTGAAGGTTTTGAAGCCAGGGCTAACAAAATGCGGGAGCACGAAGGAGGCAACCTGAATCTTCCAGCGGAAAGGAAGATCTGGCTCATGGGGTGCAGCCGAGGGTTATACCACCTGGGTGGGTGGAAGGGGCCAGCTTGAAGACTTTCGACGATCCTTAAAGGGGAAAGGGACAGGTCAATAAGTGTGGATTAACAACATATCCACGATCCTAGAAAAAAAACTTTAAATTGTACTCTAACTAGCGATTTAGTAAAATAAACAGATCATAAAGGCAGCAAATGAAAATCTTTAAAAGAAATATTTATACTTGCAAAGTCAACATTGAGGAATGACTGTGTAGAGAAGTCTCCGAGGTGTCTAGACTTGACAGGTGGAGAAAGAAATCTGAGGCGTTAATAGAACACAGCAGTTGATAAGATTAGTATTTGAATAAGTGGCATGAGCCAATGATGTTTCCATCACTAGCATAACGTTCTATCTCCGGGCAGTTCTACTTTAAAGGCTGCCTGCAAGAGTTAGGAATGTTGGAGAATTCCTGGGGTGAAAAACCAAGGTAGACAGCACAGTAAATGGACACATTTAGCACTGGGCCAACAGGTGGGCCCAAAAAGTATTACAATAAATAAGCGCAGGCAGCTCTGTCCAGTAATCGAAGTATTTATGAAATGCGACAATGAAAATAAGGGCAAGATTGATCTAACTTGAAGATGTTTAAAGCACACCAGTCACATTATCTGTAAATACAGATAAAAGCAACATCTTCTACTTAGAAATTGACTTGGAGAGAAGCCGCTCTTCTCAATGAATACACGTGAAAAAAGACTCTTAGTTCTTATTTGCAGTCACATCAGACAATTTCTAAATTTCAGAGGGTACAAACACAGCGAGCACCTTAAACATTCTCAAAATTGATTTTCTTGAAGGAAAGAAACTTTTATTTATCCTTACCTTACTACCAGTGAGTTGGCTGAGATGTGGTTTAAGGTCATCTCCAATTATTGAATGAATGGCAACAAGGCAAAACACGCATGCCTTTCGAACACTACTCTCTGAGTTGTCATAGCCCTAAGTTTAAATTTAAAGGAATGAAGTCAAAGGTTGATGATCTTTGCAAATATACAAGTGTAAATATAAGGGTGATAATACACATCAAATGACAAAGAGCCGAAACAGTAGCCTTCCATCTTGTAACATGAGTTAAGAGCAAACCACACTCTTGAGGCTACAAAGAAACAAAGACCTCATGGCATCTCCAAAGCTTTGGCAGCCTCCATCACTGCATACTGCTGACGTATGTCAGTGTACCGACTCCATATATATGTTGCGAGTATACCCAACTACCTCAGTTTGCTGCTAGAGAGAGAAGTGAAAGTTACTTAATGTAAATTTTGATTTTCTAAAGTATCCTTTCTACAGTCACATTCTTAGGTTTTAAACCTGGAGGCACTGGGACTCTAAAGCAAGCAAAACTTTTGAGGTGGCATGTGCCATGCACACGACTCCCAACGTATGGTGCCGTATGTACCTACGGCATAAATAGCGGTGCCGCCCCCAAATGTGTCACTACCTATTTTACTGAGAAGACAAAGACAAACTATGATGATGAACTACTTAAAATTTAAAAATGGCAACATTTTAAGACGCTAAAAGAATACAACTAAGATAAATCGAAATGCCCGCTTGATAGCAGTGCATCCCATACCCTGTGGTTAATAAAAGGGAGAGATACACCATATACATACAATAAACATGCATGAGTCTCAAGGATGGTGGACATGCGAGTCTCGCTCTATGCAGTAGATACTCCAGAAAGATCAAAAGTTTCAATAGGTAAAGAAAAGTTCTGTAATATAACACCAAATCTTTTAAGAATATCTTCTCCATAGAACCATACTCTTTGGTCTTAGGATCAGAGGCATTAGGACCCTGACGGAACAAAATTTTTGCAAACAAAATGGATATAGACAGAGAAACCAAAATAGAATATAAACAGCTAACCACTTTACAGGAGGGAAATGAAACTTATGTACTCACTGTAATTCTTGATCGTCCAGAATACCTTCACCATTCATTACTGGATGGCTCAGTGCCAGAGGCACCAGGACCCCCCCCCGAAGGAACATATAGCTTTAACAGTTTAGAGACAGGGGATCGATGTTGGGAATGGCGCCACCCACGAGAAGAATGCATGACATGGTATTCATGGGCTGGCCAGTAACTGATGCTGGCCCCCGACTCATCTCAGTTCTGTTCGCCAGGAAAGGAAGCAAAGTGTAAGAAAACAAGCATTTGTCAATGCCGAATGTTGCTTGCTTGTATGTGCTGTTTAGGTATTTGGAAGTGATAGTTCCATGCCTTCCTCCCAAGACATCCACTGTGTCTTTCTGTTCAGTATTCACAGAAGAGTGGGAGGGGCAAGGGGCACAGCAGTTGCCAAGGGGGTGAAGATGTGGACAATAGTCCATTCAAAGGCAAAAGAGTCCTGCAGGAGCTCACTAAATGGAAGATGGACAAAGCGATGGAACCAGATGGCATATGCCCAAGGATATTAAGAGAACTGCGAAGGGAGATAGCAGTACCTCTGGCAGCCATGTTCACTGGGTCATTCAACACAGGTGAACTGGAGGAGGGCATGTGGTCCCTCTACACAAGTCCGGCAGCAGGAGGAGGCAGGGAACAATAGGCTCAGCCTCACCTCAGTAGTGGGGAAGATCATGGAGATATTGCTTAAAGAAAGGATAGTGGGGCATCCAGAAGCCATCGGAGCCCAGGACCATAGACAACATGGATTCACAGTGGGGACATCATGTCAGACAAATCTGGTTGATTTCTTTGATTGGGTGACAAAGGAAGTGAATCAGGGTGGGGCAGTGGACAACGCTTACCTTGATTTCAGCAAAGCCTTTGACACAATCCCATATAAGAGGCTGATAAACTAGCTGAGTAGGCTGGGCATGGGGGAAAGGGTGGTAAACTGGGTTAGAAACTGGCTAACAGACAGGAGACAGAGAGTGGTGGTAAATGGTGTGCAGTCTAGGGAGAGGGGGTCACCAGTGGGGTGCTGCAGGGATCGGTCCTGGGGCCAGTCCTGTTCAATGTCTTCATTAGTAAAATTGCAGAATGTCTGAAGGGAATTTTTTCACCAAATTTTCAACATAGCCATTTTAAGACCTCTGCTCATGAACAGTATCACTGTGATTTTCTTAATCTGTCCCAAACATTGACTGTGCACACCGAATGCGCCATTGTGTGCTACATGCACGGAAACACATTTTGGGTGACGTGAAAAATGATAGCTGTACTGCTCATAAGGAGGTGTGGTAAAATGGCAATGTTGAAAATCTGGAGTGCAAATTGTAAAAATTTGCAAACTTACGAGCGTGCATAGGAACTGCGCAACGCACGCTCGTAAAACAGTCATTTTTAGGAATTTTTTCACCAAATTTTCAAACTAGCCATTTTTAGACCGCTGCTCATGAACAGTGTCACTGTGATTTTCTTAATGTGTCCCATACAATGATTTCGCACACCGACTGCGCCATTGTGCGCTACATGGGCGGAAACATGTTCTGGGTAAGATGTGAAAAATGACAGCTGTACTGCTTATAAGGAGGTGTGGTAAAATGGCAATGTTGAAAATCTGGAGTGAAAATATTGAAAATTCACGAACTTACAAGCGTGCATAGGATCATAAAACAGTCGTTTTTGGGAATTTTTGTCACCCAGTTTTCAACATAGCCATTTTAAGACCTCTGCTCATTAACAGTGTCACTGTGATTTTCTTAATCCGTCCCAAACATTGACTGCGCAGCTATTTCTGCCATTTAGCGGAGAAACACTTTTGAAGCAATGTAAAAAATGACAGCTGTACTGCTCATAAGGAGGTGGTAAAATGGCAATGTTGAAAATCTGGTGCAAATATTAAAAATTCATGAACTTCTGGCGTGCATAGGAACTCTTAGCACACACTCGTAAAACAGTCATTTTAGGAATTTTTTCACCAAATTTGCAACATAGACTTTTGAGAGCCAACCTTACGAACACTGGCCTGTCGTTTGATTAATTGGTCCCGAAGGTGATTTTGCGCAGTGACTGCTGAATCACCCGTAAGACCCATTGATGCTATGACAGTGACAGAATTCATGAGGAGGGTCTAAAAAACCCATGTTGAAAATTTGGTGCAAAAATTCCAAAAAATACCTGAGATATGCAGCGAAGTTGAAAAAACCCTATCTATCCCATTATACAGCTTACCGGCATTTCCTCAGTTCGTAGTCGGCTTTGAAGAGTGCAGACGTGTTCCCGGTCCACTGAAGACCGTCGCGCCGAGTCCGGAGGCAAGTATGGGTGGGGGTGTGGGGAGGCAGGGTGCGAGTGGGTGGGTGCGGGTTGTGGGAGGGGGCAGGAGGCCGAGGGACAGTTTTGCATTTACAGTTTTGTTTTTTGAATAAGGCGATGAGGGCGTTTGCCACGCTGGGTGGGCTCCCAGTGTGGCAGCTGGATGCTTTGGGGGGGTGGAGCCGGCGGGGATTGGGCACCCCGTCCGTATATTACATTTTGCCACGCTGGGGTGGGCTCGCCGTGGCACCTGGATGCTTTGGTTGGGGGCGTGGAGCCGAGCAGAGTTGGTACCCCGTCAGCCATAACACATTTTGCCACACTGGGGTGGGCTCCCGTGGCACCTGGATGCTTTGGGGTGGGCGTGGAGCCGACAGGGATTAGGCACCCCGTCAGCCATAACAAATTTTGCTCGTTGGGGTGGGCTCCCAGTGTGGCACCTGGAGGCTTTGGGGGCATGGAGCCGGCGGAGTTGGGCACCCCGTCGGCCATACAGTGTGTGCATGGGGGAGGGAGAGGCATGAGCATGCAGTATGCGTCGTGTGTTGTGTGTGTGTGTGTGTGTGTGGAGGGGCTCTGCTCACTGAAGCGAAGCTATCCCTTTCAACTGTACGACCACTGTATTTTCAATTGCTGTCATAGACAGCTGCAGCAGTGATTGGGGAACTGGGGCCGCGCCTGCAAACACAGTGACTGAATTGGAAGACGGGTGACACACCTCCGAAAACTCGGATGATGGCACTATGTTTCTTGCACATGCGTGCAAGCAACATAAAAAGAGAAAAGGGTGGGGCTAGATTGCCCAAGGGATAGAACAAAGGATATAGGATGTAAAATGAACAAAGCAACAAAACCCAACTACCAGAGAAGAGAAAGGCAAGGTTGGGATGGAGGGCCTAGGTACCGCGTTAAAATAATGACCAGGGCAAACTGGAAAGGAGAGAGAAAAACTACTAAGACAAAGAGTGCAGCGGGGATCCTCAGTCTCCTGGAAGGAAATACAATACTTCCAGTCAACATTCGCTTTAACCATAACTCCAGGGCAATTTTCTCATGTTTTCCTGCAGAGTACATTACTTCTCTGGAAGTCAGATGAGTCAGTTGTCCTGTATAACCAAAGCAAATCTATGGGGAAGAGGTTTCCTGTGGATTGCTCCATTTTCCAGTGAGCCCTGGAAATGTGTTACCAGCAAAAGGCGACACAACAGAAGAGGAGCCACCTAGGACATTGAGGGGTAACAGGAAGCAATCCCAAAGGAAGAAATAAACTGGGAGGAGAGGAGAGGATTCCCGCCAGGCAGGGAGAAGTCCAACTCAGAAAAATGAAAAGATATGCTGAGGTTCTCTTCCCATTTCTCTCTTTCTCTCTTTTTTTTTTTTTAATTTCCCTTAGGCAAAAGAAAGTAAGGGAAAGAGACAGTAGAAGGCTGACAGGTCTGGCAATGCAGGATGGCCTGCTGCCAAAAGGGAGGGATAAGACTGCTAGGAGAAGGAACTGAGCTGAGATTCCAGCAGATTTATTCTGGTCCTTTTCTATACTCCCTCTTTTCTTTCTTTTAAAAAGCAGAAGAAGGACAGCGAGAGAGCTCCTATAAATAGCAAACATGCCATACACATGCCCCATCTGAAAGGGGGAGATAAAAGGGAAGACGAGAACATTTTTTTGTAAGGCCAAACAAAAGGTTTAGGTATATATTTTCTTCCATATAGCTGTTTGGTCCCCATTGCCTCCTCTTGCCAGCTGGTGATGGGGACACATAGGTAGTTTACAGATTTTTCTCCCCTGGCTCCCCGGGGCCGCAGCACATGGCTGTCGGCGTGTGGAGGCATGCTCGCAACCCGTCAGCGTAGTTCAATTTACCCCATTAACTGTTTGCGCCCTTCTGCCTACGCTCCCCACCGGACCTCCACCCGGTGGAAGCGGAACGCCAACCCACCCTCAGAAGAGGAGAGCTGCCCATCGGCATGCTCGATTCTGCTCCGCCACCCCCCCACCCAACAAGCTGAAGTCAGCCCTGAACCTGGGTCGCCGGCGTAGCGTGAGGTGTGGCGTCCAGTGCCTCAACCCTCAGAGCCACCAGGCCGGTGAATTTATACTTTTTTTTTTAAAGAAAAAGGGTACCAAAGGAGCTAAGGCATAGCCCTATTTGTGTATTTTTCCCTTTGTCTCTTTTTCTTTTTTTTGGAAACAACTGAGCCAAGAAGAGGAATGGCAGAAGGGGGGTGAGAGAGAGAGAGGTGAGCTGCCCAGATGTCTAGTCATAGAGGGAGATGGTGGGCGAGTTGCAGTAATGAATGGTGAAGATATTCTGGAAGATCAAGAATTACACAAGTACATAATTTTCTTACCTTCCACGAATCAATCTTCACCATTCATTACTGGATAGGTCCGAGTACCAAACTTACCACTAAAGAAGGGTGGTGCTGGCTCACACGGAGGGAAATGGTTATTCCGACAGTCCCCTGTGGCAGAAAGACACAAAAAGGCAGAGGCCCCTTTAGGCCTGGTGAAGCCAGAGACTGGTCAGGGGCAGGTGGAGGCTCCCGTGGCCTGGGAGCAGGAAGGCACTCTGCAAGATTGCACCTGGCCATGCAGGAAAAGAAGTGGGCCCCCTGGAATCGTGAGGCAAGCACCCTATGCTAGGCCAAGGGTGACAACCAGGAGACACAAAGCCATGCCGTCCACCTAATGGAGACTGCAGTTCCTTCCAACCTGGAGGCCATCTCACTGTCGTCATAGAACGCCCTTGCTTCGTATCACCAGCTTCAGGCCCTGGGCAGAAAGGCGTATGGCCTATCTGGTTGCCTCACTGTCTGGCAAGGATGCCAGAAGCTGTCCCAGCATCGCCCACAGATGCCTGCAATAGGTGGCCTGGTGCGCATGATGTGCCGAGATGCACAATATGGTGCATGCCACCGAGAAGACTCTTCGACCCTAGGCATCAAACTCCCCAGAGTCTGACTCTGGGGGATGGTCATTCACTGGGTGCCTGTGCCCAGAGAGGGTGTCCAGGAGCCGGACTCCAGAATTGGGGTGTGGCATGGCTCCTGGAGAACCCATAGGTGCACAATACCTGTGCTGGGTGTCCCTCGGGGCTGGAGAGGGGCAGAGGGATGGAGCCAGATGTCTCCAGATGCCCCCGCAAAGGGCCTAGGCCATGGAGAATACGGACTGTGTAATTACTAGATTTATACTCCCAAGGAAGTGACAGCATCAGACCAGCAGGAATGCCGCCTGAAAAATGGTTGATTCGCAGCTCCCTCATCATCTCCGAAAGGAACTGCTGGTAACAGGGGTACTCAGCATCTGAGGAGATATGACGGTATGAGTTCCTCTTCCTCAGAGGAAGAAGACACGAATGATGAGGGCTGGGCTCAGGGTGGTGGTACTGGGCTCTCAGGCTGGAAAATGGCCTGGTCCGGTGCCCTGAGGTAAGTGGGAAAGGCACTCACCGACACCCTGAACTGGTCCCAGGTCAATGGCCCCGTAGGTTGCGAAATGCCAGGGAGAACAGGAGGGGAAGGCAGAGAGGGGTCACAGCAGACTAAGCCAGGTTCTCTGCCAGGGCTAAGAGAGCATACAGGGGACCTCACCCGAGGAAATGGTCTGACAAACTCGTCCACCAGAGAACACTCAACCGTGGAGGAGCGATCTCGATGGTGCCCTTGGAGGGAAACCCCCAGGTGGGCAGATTGGAGCCGCAGAGATGACACAGGGTGGCCCCTATCCCCACCTATGACAGGCCCAGATGGTTCTGGTGTGGCCAGAGGATTCAAGTCAGCACTACAAATCCTGCCAGAGCTAGGGTCGGCCCGTGGCATGGAGGCTAAGGCATCCGTGACTTTACTTCCTGCCATGCCTGTGACCCATGTTTGCGGTGTGAAAGGCGGGCACGCTGAGGTCGGCTGGGAAGGAGGGTCGGGTGTGCGGAGGACTGCTCTCCCCTCTCCCGGGGGGTGAGAGAGGTGGAGCCGCTGCTTGCCTGGTGCAGCGGATCTGAGCGAAGCATGGTGGAGTGTGGGGCAGGTGCACAGTGTGCTATGCGCGGAAGCGTGCGCGGTTCAGCCACTGGCATCATTGCTCGCCACCACACCGCACTTGGGGAATGGGAAGAAAAGTGGAACAATCTCGATTGGCGAGATGATGCCAGTCCCTCGCAGGTGCCACACCCGGCACCTTGTGAAGGCCAGAGGTGAGTCCAGTGGACACAGGGTGACAGGGCTAGGGGGGCCCTTGGAAGGGAGCTGGTCAGGAAGAGGAGAAAGAAGAAGTTATAAAAAAAAAAAAAAAACCTGCCAGAGCTGCCACAAACTCTGGACACAGAGTGAGGTGCTGACTGAAATCTACCAGCTCCAGCCTCACCAGAATGGGGTTTGACCCTTGGGCTAGGCCCAGCTATGGGCTCAGCATTGAGAGTCAGAGATGATGGGGAGACAGCACTGCAAGCGGTAGCAGAACTCCCTGTGGCACTGAAGACAACACCAGAGCCAAGCCCAGCACTGAGGGCAGCACTGGAACCCTGCCTGGTGCCGCGTTTGGGCACCAGCCCCTTTCCTGGCAATGGGGGCTGTCCACAGCACCACCAGACAGAAACGGGACGGCACCGTGACCCATGCCAGACAAAGGAGCAGCTGTAGATGCTGTCGCTGAACTCAATGCAGGCCTAGAAGTAGCCCAGATGAAGTAGCACCATGTGGCGGAAGCCGGTCGGGGATTATCCTGGCCCTCATTACCCAGGTCATCTGATCACTCAGTGGACAACAGTCAGAAGATCTCCACAGGGCCTCGTAACTCCAGGAGCTTTCCCCCTCCCCCAGCGCCGCAAGCAGCATCAGGTGGGGACCAGGCCACGTGGATGGTACTGTCTCACTCACTGGCACCAACTGGACTTAGTGCCAGGAGCTGAAATGGTGCCGGAACACTACCACAAGGAGCCCTCCAGTGTAGGCTCAGCGTATAGCTCCAACCAAAGGGGCCACAGACTAGGAGTGGCGGGCAACTGGCCTCCTAGAAGGTGTTGGTTGTCCTACAGATAACCTCCCCCTACCCCCAGCTCTCCATCTCGTTGAGATGAAGACTGGACGAAGTCTGGTTTCCCTCAGTACATAAAGTACCAGAGAGGGGCCCAGGGGAAGAGATCAGGGACCTAACCATGGAGATTCTCGTGCGACATCTGCCTCCGAACGTAGGGGGCAAGCAACCCCATTTCATCATGCAAATCTTAAGTGTGTGAAAATTCATCAAGAAGCAGGTATTGCAATGATCTATGTCGTGCTGAGCTCCAAGGCAGATCCAACAAGAGTCATGCCAGTCCTGGACAGACGTACTTCTCCCACAGCAGCACTGATGCATAGGGGGAATACCCATCTTTTTCTTCGACTTCTGCTTTTTAGGCCCCTGAGAAATTACAGTTACGTAAGAACTTACCGTAACAGTGGATCTTCAAGAGTGGTTCCTGCAGTAGGTCTTCACATATAGGACTGCGCCCCCAGGCGTCAGGGCAGCGCAGCAAACTTCTAGCTAGCAATACATAGCGGGGGACCGTCCCCGGCATCACATGACAGGACGTAGGTGTGACAGTATATAGGGGCGGTCCCCATGCCCGCCCTCCAGTTCTCCCATTGGAAGACCCCGAAAAGGGGAAATGGGAGAAAGGAGACAAAACTCCTTGAACCCAGAGCCACTGATAAAAAGCCCTGGGAGGGGAAAAGAGAAAAGAACAGGAGCTGGGGGAAGGTGGGAGGGAAAAGGTGACCTACTGCAAGAACCTCTCTCGAAGATCCACTGTTATGGCAAGTTCTTACGTAACTGTAATATCTTACTTCGAGAGGGTTCCTGCAGTAGGTCTTCACATATAGGATTGAATACCAAGCAGTGAAGAAAAAGAAGTCGGAGACTTAGGCCCGGGAGGAGGAACCATCTGCCAACTAGTAAGCCATTTAGGACAAGAGGCCTTGCAGGACTGCAAGACCGAAACTGGCCCTACGTCTTGAGGCGATGTCCAGACTGTAATGCTTGGTGAAAGTATGGACTGAAGACCAAGTGGCTGCAGCACAAATATCTGAAGCAGACACATTCTGCAAGAAGGCCGTCGAAGCAGCCATGCCATGGGTGGGCAGCGCTGGCACTGAAGGGCTTCTGCGCCTTTTGATAAATGTCGAGATGCAATTAGCTAACCATTTAGACAAACCCTGTTTACAAATGGCCATACCCTGATGTTTGGGTGCGAAAGCCACAAACAACTGGTGAGATTTGCGCACCTCCTTGGTCCGAGAGATATAGTATCTCAGAATCCTGTGCACATCCAGAGTGTGCAAAAGGTATTCCCCCCTATTGGAATACTCAGGGAAATAGACCAGCAGTTGGACATCTTGGTTCACCGTAAATTCTGAGACTATTTTTGGAACAAAGGAAGGGTTAGTTCGCAGAGCCACCCAGTCTCTGTGGAAAATCAAATAAGGCTCCTTGCAAACGAGGGCCTGAAGCTCTGAAATCCTTCGAGCTGAGGTAATAGCAACTAAAAAGAGCGCCTTCCAGGACAAATAGCGAATGTAAGCAACTTGCTGCTGGCTCAAAGGGGCAAGCAAGTTTCTCTAAAATAAAATGTGAAAGTAGGGTGGGTGGGGGACCAGAGGTTTAAGGTGGAGGATCCCATAAGAAAAGTTCTGGAGACCTCCAATTTATGTAGTTTGCCCTCACGGGAAGGTGGTAGGCAGAAACTGCAGGAAGAAACATAGAAGTTGATGGCAGACAAGGACCAAAAGGCCCATCCAGTGTGCCCATTTCTTTTTCTACCTTATAAATGTGCCATCGGCCTTTGCTCTGTCAATGGCCTATCTATTCATACTCATCAGTATTGCTCCCTTATGCCTATCCCATGCCTGTTTGAAGCCCTGCACTGTATTCATAACCACTTCCTGAGGTAGGCCGTTCCATGCATCCACCACCCTTTCTGTGAAAAAGAACTTCCTCACATTACCCCTTAATCAGCATCCCTCTAATTTCATGCTGTGTCCTCCTGTCCTGCTGTTTTTCTTATAATGAAACATGTTAGACTCTTTCACCTTGTTAATGCCCTTAAGGTGTTTAAATGTTTCGATCATATCACCTCTCTCCTCCTTTGTCAGTTATACATATTGAGCTCCGTTAATCTGTCCTCATATGTTTTCTGATGCAGTCCCTGCACCATTTTGGTTGCCCTTCTCTGGACTGCCTCAATTTGGTTAATGTTTTTGTGAAGGTGTGGCCTCCAGTACTGCATGCAGTACTCCAGATGGAGCCTAACCAGTGTCTTGTAAAGAGGGATTATTACCTCCCTCTTACGACTTGTGATACCCCTACTAATACACCCCAACATCCCCCTAACCTTACCTACTGCTTTAATGGTCTGCTTGGATGATTTCAAGTCATCTGTGATGATGATAATGATGCCCAAGTCTCTTTCTTCCCTTGTGACTGCCAGCAACTCCCCTCCCAGCCTACAGGTGGCTTCAGGGTTTCTCTTCTCTATGTGCATGATTTTGCACTTCTTTGCATTAAACCCCAGTTGCCACTCTTTCGACCATTTTGCCAGTTTATCCAGATCTCTTCTCATTCTGCCCACCACATCTGGATCATCTACTCTGTTGCAGATCTTGGTGTCATCTGCAAACAGACAAACCTTACCCTCCAGTCCATCTGCAATGTCACTGATGAAGATACTGAAGAGGATTGGCCCCAGGACTGATCCCTGAGGTACCCCACTTGTGACCTGCATCTCTTCTGACTGTATACCATTTACCACCACTCTCTGTTTTCTGTCCGTCAATCAGTTTGCCACCCAGTTGACCAACTTCTGATATACCCCGCGCCTAACCAGCTTATTAATCAATCTTCTATGTGGAACGTATCGAAAGCTTTGCTGAAGTCAAGGTAGGTGACATCAACTGCTCCCCCTTGGTCCACCACTCTGGTTACCCAGTCAAAGAAATCTATGAGATTAGTTTGACAGGACCTTCCTGCTGTAAACCCATGCTGTCTTGGAACCTGTGCTCCTATGGATTCCAGATGTTGCACTATCCTTTCCTCAATGAGTACCTCCATAATACTGCCCACTACTGACGTAAGACTGACTGGTCTGTAGTTCCCTGCCTCCTTCCTACCACCACTCTTGTGGAGCGGGATCACAAGCCCTTCTCCAGTCTTCTGGGACCTCTCCCGTGCCCAGAGACTCACTAAACAGTTCTGATAATGGCTCTGCTAATGCCACCCTTAGCTCCTTTAGTACCCTGGGATGTATGCCATCAGGTCCCACTGCCTTGTCCACCCTGAGCTTATCGAGCTCTTGTAGGACACTTTCTTTTGTGAAGGGACTAGTGCACACCTCCCTCCCCCCCTGTGTCCATGGTGCTGAGCTGTGGGCCTTGCCCTACATTCTCTTCAGTAAATACTGAGCAGAAGTATCTACTGTATTTAGGATAGATGCTTTTACATGGTCCTCCTCCTCACACGCCCCCTTATCCCCTTTGATCTTAGCAATACCCACTCTGGACTTTCTCCTTTCATTAATGTATCTATAGAAAGTATTTTCCCCTTCTTTTACTGTTCGTGCTAGTGTTTCCTTGGTTTGGGCCTTTGCCTGCCTTACTGCCTTCCCTACTTCCCTTAGGGAAGTTTGGTATGCCTCCCTATCATCATCCCGCTGCGTTCCCTTATATTTCCTGAAGGCCAGGCTTTTGGCTCTGATCTTTTCTGCTACTGTTTTTGAGAACCAAAGTGGTTTCCTTCTTCCTTTGCACTTCCTTTTCTCTCTAACACAATGGGATGTTGCTTCAAGTATTGCATCCTTAATGCTTGCCCACTTTGCTTGTACCCCCTTCACCTGTATTTCTTTTTGCCAGGGCTAGCTTAACTTTGTTGGCCATCTTAACAAAGTCAGCTCCTCTGAAGTCCCATATTTTTGCCTTGGAATGGGATGATTTAGTTCTAGTGGCCAAACTGAACTATACCATGTGATGGTCACTGGCCCCCAGGTGACCTTCTACCTGGAGATCTGTGATCCTTTCCCTGTTAGTCAGTACTAGATCTAGGATAGCCCTGTCTGTTGTGGGTTGTTGTACCAGTTGTTTGAGGCCCTCCCCCTGCAGGGAATCCATTATATGTCTAGTTCTGGCAGATGTTCCTGCTGGTATTGACCAATCTGTATCTGGCATGTTGAAGTCTCCCATTATCAGAACCTCCCCTTTAGCTGTCATGTTATGTATATCTTCTAACAGTAATCTATCTATGTCCTCCCCTTGGTCTTGAGGCCTGTAGACAACCCCAGTTCACATGGCTGTCCCATTTCCTGTTTCCAGGGTGACCCACAGTTGTTCTAGCTCCCTAGGTATATTCTGAATTTCTATAGCTTTGATATTTTCATTGACTTAAAGGGCTACTCCATCCCCCCTTTTTGCACATTGGTCTCTTCTGAACAGTACATAGCCAGGTACTGAATTCTCCCAAGTGTGGTTACTGGTAAACCATGTCTCGCTAATGGCTACTATTGTCCAGTTTAGCCTCTGTCATTATTGCCTGCAGGTCTAGGATCTTGTTTCCCAGACTGCGAGCATTTATGTACATGATTTTCCATTGGCCAGATTTCGGTGTGTTAGTTGTTGGGCAAGGTCTGGCATTTCCCCTGTGCGTCATATGGGGAGCCAGACCTTTTTCCCTACCTGGTGATGTAAATGAACTACAAACATGCTGAACTGTTTGATCACTAGCTGAGGGGGGAGGGGTGTTCTTCCCATTCGACATATCGGGTGCTGCACCCCTCTCCACATTTGATAGTTTAAATATTCTGCATAGACGTCAAACTTCTGCCCCAATGCAGTGACTCCCTCCTTAGTCAGATGCAGTCCATCAAATTTAAGGAACTTTCGCTCCCAAAACTGTTGCCAGTTCCCTACAAATGTGTGTCCTTTTCCCTGGCACCAGCCCTTGAGCCACATGTTTAGCTCCCCTATCTCCCCTTCTCTGACCTTCCGTCCATCTGCCCCCCTCTCCCAGACTGGCAGAATCTCAAGAGAAGGAGATGCCAGACGAAATGGATGATAGTTTGTCACCCAGCCTGGTCAGGTGTTCCTTGGTCTCCACAACTGACCGGCTGGCGAGATTGTTAGTCCCTATGTGTACCAGGACATTGATGTTTTGTCCTGCTTCCTGAACCATTTTAGCAGTGTAGTCAGTGTCTCTCCACGTTGATGTACCTGGGAGACATCTGACCATTACCCCTGGCTGGAGATAGGTATCAACTCAATGAATCATGGAGTCTCCTATGATCAAAAGTTTTTTTGATTTCCTTTTTGCTTTTTTTGTTTTGGTTCCTGTTTTGGGTGAGTTTTGTTGTGCTAGCTTCTGTGCTGCAGTGTCCTGCTCTGCAGTGTCCTCTTCCCCTTTGTTTGATTTCAGAGATAGAGGCAGATACCTGTTTGTAGTTTTTATATGGTTTGTGGAGATGATATGTTGGAGATCACCGAGTGATGGGGCACACGATTTGCCCCTCCTAACCACCTGACAACCTCTCGGACCAACTACCCTCTGCGGTCGAGGTGCTTCTGTTGGATGTTGGGGAAATGGTGGGTGGTTCTTATAATATATTTGAATATGCACTAAGGTGGCCCTTCAGAGATTAGTAACTGAGGCCCGAATCAGAGAAGTGCAAGAGATACTCAAGGACCTAGGGTACTGAGCAAGAGAATACGTTCCAGGCCCTTAGCTGTGGCTCAGATAGAGAATCGCTTCCACTTCACAGCATATGCAGACCTGGTGGAGGGTTTCCTGGCCTCCGCTAAGACCTGGGCGACTCGACAGGAGACACTGAAATGTGAGACTGCTATGTCCAAAGGTGCCATGCATGCAGGTGAAGAGACCTGAGGCTCGGATGCACCAGGTTGCCCTGCTCTTGAGACAGAAGGTCATGGAGGAGAGGAAATGGCACTGGAGGTTCCAATGCCAGCTGCTGCAGCAGAGGGAACCAAATCTGCCAAGGCCAGAGGGGAGCTATAAGAATCATGCGAGGGCCCCTGCTCGATGCTTCAGCAGAACCTTCTGAAGAATTGGAACGGCGTACAGAAACCTCCCTATCTAAGAGAGAGACAGCGCGTCTCACCAAAAAACACCACACCCGGGAATGAGCGAGCAAAAGCTAGGTAGTTCTGCGTTGGATGGGGAGGAGAATAGGTCTATTTCTGGCCATCACCACTGATCGAAGAGATCTTCTGCTACTTCCTGCTTTAGCTCTCACTCGTGAGCCCATGTGACAGTGCAGCTGAGACTGTCTGCCAAGACGCTGTGAACTCCCGGAACATGGACTGCTGTCAGAGACAGGCCATGCTGGACTGCCCAGTACCACACCTGCAATGCCTCCCTGCAGAGGGGGTACGATTGGGTGTCTCCTTGTTTGCTGCTGTACCAGATTGTGGCTGTGTTGTCGGTCTGGATTAGGAGTGTTCCCGGTAGTAAGAGGAACTGAAACGCTTGGAGAGTGTAGAGCACAGCTCTCATCTCCAGAATATTTATGTGCAAGTGCTTCTCTTGTAGAGACCATCTCCCTTGAGTCCGATGGTCTCCCAGGTGGGCTCCCCAACCTTGACTCGAGGCATCTGTCGTGAGGGTCATGGAAGGGGAATGAAAGGGAATCCAAGGAGAGGTTGGACTGTTCCTGCCACCAGAGGAGATCCCTCTTCATACTGCCAGAGACCAGGACCTTGTGGTCTATGTCATGTGAATGCTGGTCCCACTGGACCCTGAGGGTCCACTGGGTCACCCTCATATGCAGTCTGGCCAATGGGAATGTGGGGATGGCAGCCGCCATGAGACCCAACAGGCGAAGGATACAGCTCGCTGTGGTCCAACGGGAGCTGGACACATACACAGCTTGTTGAATCAGAGTTTCTGCCCTGTCGGAAGGTAAGAAGGTCCTGCCCTGGACCGTATCCAGCACTGCCCCAATGAATCTGAGGCGCTGAGAGGATGAGAGCAGAGACTTGGGATAGTTCACAGTGATGCCAAGTCTGGAAGAGGTCCAGGGTGGTGGAAAGAGAATCCATCAGACTGTCCTGAGATGGTGCTGACAACAGCCAGTCATCCAGGTAAGTGAACATGTAAATCCCCTTGTGGCGAAAGGCTGCAGCTACCACCGCCAGGCATTTGGTAAACACCCGAGGTGCTGAAGAAGAGCCAAAAGGAAGGGCCTTGAACTGATTGTGGTTCTCCTGAAAAGTGAACCTCAGGAAATGGCGGTGGGCCTGGAGGATAGGTATGTGCAGGTAAGCATCTTGCATGTCCAGCGAGCACAGCCATTGGTTCTGTTGGAGCAGGGGTAAGAGTCCCTAGAGAGTTAGCATGTGGAACCTGTTGTATTCCACAAAGACATTGAGCAGGCTGAGATCTAGGATGGGTGTCAGATCTCCCGTCTTTCTGAGAACTAGGAAGTAGCAGGAGTAATATCCCCTTCCTATCTGCCCGAGAGGAACCTGCTCTGTAGCTGACTTTTCCAATACAGCCTGGATTTCCTGCTGAATGAGCTGCTGATGGCCTGACAGGTAGTGAGACCTGCCCAGAGGGCTGACCGAAGGTCTGTCCAGGAACTCGATTGAGTGCCCTCTTGCAATGAGCTGGAGTACCCAAGTATCTGCAGCTATCGCCTTCCACCCTTCTAAGTGAAGGCGAACATTCCCCCTACCAGTTCCTCGGCAAACACGGGAGGAGGTGGGGAGGATCCCCTAGAGTCAGGAGGTGGAGTGGAGGACCACTTTACTACCTCCAGTGGCCTTTTGGGATTTTGCCTGGGGGGTCTGGGCACCAGAACCAGTGGCGCGGCGCTTACTCTGGCGTCTGCCCTGGTTCTGCCTGTTTCACCTCTTCTGGGGGTGACAAAAAGGCTGCTTGGGTTTTTCACCTGAACGATACATGGAGTGGACGTTCCTGAGGGATTGGATGCTCTCTTGTAGCTGTTATGATATCCTTTGCATCGCCAGCAAACAGGATGGAACCCCTGAAGGAAGCGTCCAGAGGAGTGGTTTGGACGTCTTGCACCAGTCCCGCAAGCCAGACGTCTCAAGCAAATGCCCAAAGCTGTGCATCGGGCCACCAAATCCATGGAATCATAGGTGGCATGCAATGCATGGCACAGGAAGACTTGTTAAGTCTCACCTTTTCCAAAAGCCTATTTCTGAGATCCTCATCCGAAATAGCTTGAAGTTCCTTCTCCAAGTCTGATAAAGCCGACTTCTGGAATGACACCATATGGGCCACGTAGTTAAGAGACCGAATGGCACAGGTGGAGGAAGCGTAGACCTTGCGGCCATATTAGTCAATCTGTTTGGACTCTTTGTCTGGATGGGAGGCACTCAGATGCTTGTTGAGCCTACCTTTCATGGGCTGTAGTGATGACTATGGAGTCGGCCTTAAGTTGACTTGTGAGGTGGCATGCCCCTTCCGGGGGGGGTGGTGATAGGTCCTTTCGCCTTTTAGAGAGCTGCAGGTATGTGGATGGCAGTTGCCATATTGTAGACGCACTATGGCCCCATCCATGATGAGAGATGGGAGGCAGTCCGGTGATAGTTAGGTCTAGGTGCTCCATGAGCCTCTTCCTTTTTGGGTCCATTTCCTGAGATGCCCAGCTGCAGGTCTGCTGGATGGATCTGAGGAGTTCCGCAAATGATGGGTCCTCTGGCGGAGATTTGGGAGACTCCTTTGGTTGCGGTTCTATAGGGGAATGAGGCTCCAAATGACGGGCAGAGTCAGAGTCCAAGTCAGAAGACTCCGGTCTGCTAAGTAAAGAAGTCACATCAGGGACCGCCTCCGTGATCCTGACTCCAAAAAAAGTCCCTGTTGGGCGCCTGCTAGAGTCCCTGTCTGATGACTGGTGGTCGACTGGGGATGGGTTCCTAGTGACTGCCCTATGGGTCGGGGTGGAAGCCACAACCAGATGGGGTTGTCCCAGCTCCTATAGGAGTTGCGACTTGGCATCTTTCCACCAGGCTGCAATCGTCTCTTGTGGTTCCGGCTGAGGAGGGGGAGGAGAAGGTGGTGGAGGAGGCAGTGGAGGTGGAGGAAGCTGATAGCCTGGGTACCCTGAGGGAGAGTATGGGAGGGGATAGTCAGCAGTCTGGGGTAAGGGGTAAGGCTGATGGGAACCCTGGTATATATGGCCCGGCGTAGGGTACCATGGCGTTGGCACCTGCGACGGGTAGCCCGGCGAAGGCCCTCCTGGCACTGGGTAAAATGGGAACTGTGGCAGCCGATAGCTGGGGTATTTGCCAGTAGGGCCCGACAGCGGAGGGACCGAAGGCCTAGAAGTAAGCGAGGCCGAGGGACTACTGGGGGCATGAGGGTCCATTGGCAGGCCTGTGGTCTCAGTCGTGATCCCTGAAGGGCCAGGAGGGGGCTTCAGCATCAAAGCGTAAAATCCTGAGGCAATCCCCGAGTCAAGAGAAACATGAACCGGAGAACGGCCTGGTGTCGGGGGCCGAACAGGACCCGATGTCTGGTCCAAGACAGGCGAGGGGGGTAAAGGAATTGAGACCCCCCCCCCCGTCGACAGGTCCGCTGGGGAAGCAGGAACCTCGGATGGAAGGCCCAACGCTGGAGAAGGAGTCTCCTGGACAGCAGTACTTGAGTCCTGGAGGTCTGGGGAAAACAAGCGGTCAGGCTGGGTCAGTGAGACCCGGGAGGGGGCAGCCTTGAAGCTGGCTCTGTGTGACGTCGGATACTGCCGTAGGATCCGATGGGAGACCTACGACTGAGCGGTCATCGGGCAGACCAGCTTCGACAGAGCGGATGTCAGATAAGCTGGCATCAGACTTATCGGTCGTGGTCGAGCAGACAACAGAGGAGCTGGAATCTGGCATATCGACTGAGGCTATGCACCCGGGGTCGGAGCCGGAAGCAGACTTATCGGCCAAAGAGCTGTCTACAGGCCCCGAAAACAGATCCTCCTGACAGGAACACCCTTGCTGCCCACTTATTGAGGCAGGAGGGGGGGAAGGCAACTGATCCGCCGGGGCGGACAGAGACCTAGGAGGAGGAGGAGGAGGAGTACTCACCAAGGTGGAGGCCCCACCTGAAGTGGCGTTGGCTGTCTGGCGATGCAGAGTAGAGAGAGACCAGCCCTGTTCCCGGCGCTTCTTCTTCTTTTTCTTGCGCTCAAAGGTGGGTGAATAGGAATGTTCCTGCAACTCCTGAAGCTCTTTTTTCCATCGATGCAAGGTGTTGTTTTAAAAGATGGGCATCGAGGGCCTTCTGGCACCTGATGCACGTGGCCTGGTTAAAGGACTGGCAAATATCGCAATCTGCCAACCAATGTTTTGGGCCCAAGCAGAGGACACAGCGGGAGTGATCATTCCTGTGCAGGATCTGAGCCCCGCACTGTGAGCACTTCTTAATTTTGCGTGAAGACATGCAACAAAATTACAAGAAAAAGATGGAAGAAATTTGGAAATACTTAAGAAAATGGCGGTCGACTGTAGCCGAGTTCACCGCAAGGTTCGATGAATGCAGACTGATGGCAGGAAAGAACTGGAGGGTGGGTGTGGGGACTGCCCCCCTATATACTGTCATGCCGATGTCCCATCATGTGACACTGGGGGCGGTCCCTCGCTATGTATTGCTAGCTATAAGTTTGCCGTGCGGTCCTGATGCCAGCGGGCCCAGTCCTACATGTGAAGACCTACTGTAGGAACCCTCTCGAAGTAAGAGTCGGACATGACTACGAACTTGGAAAATAATCAAAATTTGGGAAAATAAAGCCTGGTGCCATAAAAAAATAAAAATAGGACAGAAAGTGGAGCAGGAAGAGTAAAAAAAAAACAAACAAACCAGGACAGATACAGCACTGAGCTGGCATCAATGAACCGATGGCGCAGCAACAAAATGGTGAATATTCCCACGAAGTGTGACCTCGACAGCGGGAAAAACAGAACTGAAATGGGCAGTGGGCAGACGTCGGTTACTGGCCAGCGCACAAACATGTCATGCGTCCGCCTCATGGGTGGCGCCGTTGCCGGTTCCCTAGCTCTCAACTTTGAAAGTTATACGCTCCTGTGGGACTCCTGGTGTGTCTGGCACAGACCCATCCAGTAAATGATGGTGAATATTTATTCTTGGAAGATAGTAAGAGCTTCCTTCTCCAAGGATAACCCCCCCCCCAAAACAGGCATAAACCAAAAATGTATAGGAAGTTCTGCACTCAGACCATCACCCACAAATCCTAGGGTGAGGGGAAAAGTAAGGCAATGATTCTGTAAGCTGCCTCTCAATGCTTTCAAACAGAATGTACTGCACCCCAAAGAAATAGAGCAATGGCCTAAAGGTGCCCAGGGCAAGCTGTGTTTGTCAAGCAACAAGGCAATCTGAGTGTGTAGGTGCTATCCCTATCTATATGAGACAGTCAGGTGCATGGAGAGCAATAAATGTGTGCAATCTAATCGGTTCATACCCACCTAACAGAATTTTATTTTTAGGCTATAGATCACCAAAAGACTCGGAGAGAAACCAAATGCTTTGGTGACAGGAAAAAACTGACTCCTCCCTCAACAGTTAACACCCTACAGGGTATAAAAAGACAATTATTGATCATCCCACCAAGGGGGAGAAACAAATGCAACCCAGGGATCACTAATCTGAGAAAAAAGGAAAAGAAAACACATGGCTGGGTGGAAAATTCGGTTGTAGTGGAGCCCACAAAAATGAGACCAACTAAAACATTAAACGGCTGGAATTTAATTGATACCGGGTCCAAGGCCACCACAAAGCCAGGCACAAAACTAATTCTGGTGTGTTGGTATTTCACCTTGACTACCAGACAGAGGAAGTCTCTGCAATCTATGTGCAAAACACAGAAAGAATGAAAATTACATACTCGCTGTAACTTTTGATCTTACAGAATATTTTCACAATTCATTCACACATAGGGGTCTACTGCCGGAGGCACTAGGACCCCCGAGGAAGCTTTTGTCTTCTAGACAGGGAGCCGACGTCAGCTACCGATGTCGTTTGCATGCATCACATACCAATCTAGTGCCGTCCGCTGGCCAATAACCATCCAGGACTCCCTCACGCACCTCGGTTCTGTTCACCAGGAGAGAAACAGAGTAGAGAGAAAATAAAAGAGAAGACTAAATACCTTCTAGCCCAAAGGGATAGTGAAAGGATATAGAATACTGAATAGAAAAGAAACAACCAATCTGAACTCAATTACCAACTTAGAGACTAAGGAGTGGGCCTACTATGTAGCACAAGGACAGTGGGTCTAAAAAAAGAGCCAGGGCCTCTTAACACTAACCAGATAGAGTGTGGATAGGTAAAAGATAGGGTAACAGCCCTGAGTAAATAGCTCTGGGAGAATTAGGAAACAGGGAATTCCAATCTGGGACCCCCTTGCAAATGTGATGCCAAAATGAAAAAAAAAAAAAAAAAAAAAAAGACATACTGAATTATGAGTAAGTTCCATGCTATCAGGTACGATTGAGTAAACTCGAGAGTAAACTCACATCCCTGTTTTCTCTAAGAAGATTGGTGAGAAATGGGGAAGAACATAGGAGTTGCAGTACTCGCAGCCCTAGGAGTCAAGAAGTGGCTGCCTCCTCTGGTATGCTCCAGGTGGAGTGGACAAAGCCCTACACAAAGGGAAAGAGACAAGAAATACCAACCAAAAACACAGCATGAGAAGAAGAAGAACATGCTCTACTCTTCCCTGCAACACAAGAATGTACCCTGTGTGAAGCGGTACTTTGATACAGGCCAGTGCACAACTCCCTTCCAAAGCCAGAGCGTCTGATCAGTGGAATAGATTGCATGATCCTAAGGGCACATGTTGCATATAGCAACTAACAGGGATATACCTTATAGCGGATATACCTTGTGTGGGGAGGAGGGAGAAATATGGAGGGAAGGGGCCACCTAACCAGTCCAAAAGAAAAATAAAAGGGCTCTCTTTTAATTTTTTTTAGTTTGGGGGTGGGTTAAAACCCTACTCCTTTTTTATTTTTTTATGCAGAGGATTGGCACTGGGATGGTAACCTTCCTTTTATGTTTTTTTTTTAAACAAAAAAAACAGCCACTATAAAAGGGACATGGCAAAAGAGACAGCAAATACTGCCAGCACCCACGAGGTGAGCTGCCAGAGGCCCTGGTTCAATGCTGAGTGGGGGATGGTGGGCAGGTGTCTGAAATCAATGGAGAAGATATTCTGGAAGATCAACAATTACATTAAGTAGGTCATTTTCATACCTCCCATGACTCTGTCTTCACTACTGATTCATACATATGAGTACGAGTATACAGCTTCCCAAATTAGGGAGAAGAAGTCTCACCCTGAGGATAATGGTGACCCTCGGCCCTCTGCATGAGGAAGAACACCTGACGGCAGGGACTCCTTACAGGCCTGGACAGGCCAGAGAATGTGCAGTCAGACGGAAGGAAATGCGCCCCCTAAGTTCCTGTCTGACTCTAAGGGAAAAGGAGCGAATCTGTAGCAGTGGGAGTTTGGCACCTTTCACCAGGTGTGGCAGGGATGGATAAACACAGAAACATAGAAACTGATGGCAGACATGGGCTGCATGGCCTATCCAAGTCTGCCCTTTTTTGGTGCATTGCTTATGGCACTTTCTTTTCTACCCCTACCTATCCGTTATGATTCCCTTGGCCTTTTTTTTTTTTTTTGGGTTATTTTTATTCAATTTCAAACATACAAAGTACATATGAAGATTTCCTGGTTCTCAGAATAGCATAAGTGACATCTGATTATGTTTTATACCCAGGATAACATTTTCTTATCTTCTGTAGTCACTGCATGTAGGGGTCTCCTAACCACTTTGCATAACAATATTAAATAGATACTAAACGGAGCAATGCAGCAATAACCTTAGACTGAAGTTCGTTTAGGTAATTGGAAAGTTCTGATAGTGCTATCTTGCACAAAACACATCACGTTTCAGTGATGTTAAGTCTACGTAAGTCCTCGAGGTTCCTGAAAAGGGAAACCTGTGCACTTTATGAGGGAATGCTTATAAACCAGAGCCCCCGCCCCAATCATCAAAAGCACAGACGTTAAAACTGAAGAGTTCAATTTTATAGAAAATAAGCAGTGTGGTAATCACATCTTATACAGAAATACTCCTTAATAACTTTCACTTCTTATATGTAAATACACCTTCATAACTTTTAAAACTGTGATAATGTTGGGAACATAAACTTGTCAACTGCATCGGATAGGTATGTACCAGGCTTTTTTGAATCCCGCCACTGTTTTCACCCCCCCCCAACAAAACCTCCACTGGAAGACTGTTCCAGGCATCCACCTCTCTTTCTCTGAAGAAGTAATTCCTCACATCTCTCCCGAACCTACCCACCTTCAGCTTCATATCGTGTGCCCTTGCTCTGGAGCACCCTTTCTGCTGAAAAATACCTCCCACTTGTACCTTATTCACTCCAGTGAAGTATTTACAGGTCTCAATCATATCACCCATCCCCCCCAGCTGTACATTTCAACTCCTACAGCCTCTCCTCATAGGAATTTCTTTGTTTTTTTAGGGAAATTGGGATTCAGACCCGGACCTGCTGGATCACAGCTTTGTGTTCTAATCACTAGGCTGTACTGGCTGGCTGGTAAGACTGTGTCCCATTTGTTACACAGAGAGAGTTAAAAGCAATGATCTATTTTGTCCTCTCCTATTTTCCACCTGTCTGTCTCTTGCCTGTATGACTGTGTAATCAATTTTTTTCTTGTGGCACCTAGGAACTGGCCACTCTAATGGTTCCACAATTTCCCCGTTATTTCCCTTCTTCCATTTACTGTTTGTATTCTTTCTTCCCACACTTGATTCTCTGTGGTTAAAAAAATATTTGTAGATCTTTATGTGAAACTGGGTTTCCTTGGTTTCCAAATGTATATATAAGGAATAAAGTATGGGTGCCCATACACTACAAGCCTGTGTTTCCATGGAGGGGTTGAGATACCAGCGTATGGATCTCAAGGGCAAAGCTTGAGAAGTCCATGCTGGTATCTTAACTCTGAGATGGAAACACAAGGCAAGTTGTGTATGGGCACCCATATTTTATTTTTTATAGTGTATGGTTATTAAAATTAAAAAATGCAGCTGACATGTCTTTTAGCTGAGGTTCAGTCAGTAGAGCAGTGAAACCAGACAGTGGGAGTCAGCGCAAGGGAATCACAGATGCATTTAATGACAGAATGTGCACAAATTTTTTTTTAGAATGTGCACAACAACTTCAGAACGTGCACTGTAAGGTTTTTAAGCTGTCTGAATTCCGTGCACAATAAGTCCTAACCATACATTATAATTATATTGTTGAAATGATTGTAGATGGCTATTTGGGTTTGTTAAAAAGATAGTCTGTAACACGGGAGGCTGACCACGGAATGTATTTTGACTTCCACAAGCTTGTTTACAGAACTGTCGACAGGACACCAGCTCTGGGACATAATGTTCTGTTTTGCTGCACCAGTAAGAGACTAGATGTGCGCTTCAGGCTGGCCTCAGAAAAGAAACTGACAAAGTTCTGGTACATTTTGAGAAAGATGGGAGATTAAACTTACAAGAACGGAACACAGAGTTTAAACTGCCAGGCAAAGACATCATATAAAAAGAGAGCGATGCTTTGTTTAGACAGATATAGGGAGACAAGAGATGTAAACAAAGAGAAACTCAGAGGAAAGACTTTCTTGTTTGTATTGCCTTTATGAAGATCTATCCTGTACAATTTTATTTTTTATTTTATTGATAATAAAACGCTACTTGTGAACTTTATAACTTCACCTATTCTGCCTATTCTTCATGACCTATGCCTCAATGACACTGGGTCATACGTGCCAGTAGAGGCAAGGCCACACCATCTGCTGAATGCAGAATCCTGCTTCCACCAGCCTGGAGGCCATCAACTCCAAGCCGTTGGAAGAAAAGCAAATGGATTACCTGATAAACTCCAAAGGTGGCAAGGCAGCTAGGAGTTGAGCCAGCTGGGCCCACAGACACTTGTTGTAAGCTGCCACGTGTGCCTGATGTGCTGCACAAACAGGTTACTCACCTGTAACAGTAGTTCTAGGAGTGGTATATGTTGTTCATCCACACTCATTGGCATATCCCCTTCCACTTTAAGATGAACCGGAAGTCTTCAAGCTGGCTCCTCCCACCAACCCGGGTGGTATATACTTCACCTCCGCCCCATGACGCCAGATCTTAGCCCGCTGGAAGCTAGGTTGTGTGCGTCCGCAGCCGGGAAAGTCGGGTGGGTCCGGGTGGATGAACAACATATAACACTCCTAGAAATGGAAATTATGTACTTACCGTAATTATTGAGCTTCTTGGACAGTCTCCATCACTCATTCACACTAGTGGGACAGCGCCGGAGGCGCTAGGACCAAGTGGGAACCTAAAGTTTTCAGAAGGGTCGGTGCCGAGAGAGGACCACGCATGCACGGCACCGCGAGACTAGCTCGCTCCTGTGTAGGCTATCTTGGCATCGACCCTCCAACTGCCTCAGTACCTTTTTGACCGAGGAGGTGCAGCGTAACTAATGAGAATAACTCATCCTGAGTTTCTGGACCTGAGAGGGCCCAGATGGCCTTTGCAAGAAAGGCCAAAGAATAATTCCTCACAATCTGAATCATAGGATCGTGAAGACCAGGAAAAAAACTAGTGAACCCAGAGGATGGTGGGTGGGGTGTAATGAGTGATGGAGACTGTCCAAGATGATCAATAATTACAGTAGTACATAATTTCCATATCTTCCTGGTTAAGTCTCCATCACTCGTCTACAATAGTCAAGGAGAATGCCAAGCTAAAACCAACAACCCTGAGTAGGGTGGTAGGAGATAGGGTTCACTCAGAAAGGGCAGCCAAGGACTGTTCTGTTAATAAAAAGAGTTGTCTTGTAAGAGCCTCTAGAACATAGTGCCTACAAGATAAGCGCTCGAGTTGTAACTCGTCACCTTGCCGACGACTGCAATGGGCACAAAATGAAAGTCTGCCAGGCAGCTGCAACCACTCTAAGATAGCGGCAAGAACCTGGCCTCACAATTTGATCTAGGACCAAAATTAATAGTGTCAAAGACATGTACTAATGTAATGTAAAGGGACCTCAGGAACTGAAAGAGTCGGAGGTAAAATCTACTGGTTCAGGGTAGACCGGAAAGTGCAGATGGAAAGCCCCACTATCCAGTATGGTTGACCTGTAAACAACAGGTCCAGAAGCACTTGAACCCCTTACTTGGTGAGCAAGGGGGTCCAGGTGGGATTAGCCCATCAAGGAGAATGGTCTCCACTTAGTCACAGGATCTTCCTGATGGAAGGTCAAAGCACGACTTAGAAGCCTCTCATGGTGGTCTAGTAGAACCAGATCCTACCCACTATATATTCCAAGAGGAATCATCCTGCCCCTGTGTGTACAACTGTAGTAGCAGTCTCTGAACTCAGGGAAGAAAGGAAAAAGGTGTACACGAGGACATGCCCACTGTGGAAAAAAACATTCCGACAGAAAAAAAACAGGGGATGGATTTCTAAGGTCAATAGAAGCGGATGTGCGTCGAGGAGGGACACAGCAAGACCAAGTTAGGGCTAACCCATTTGTTGAAGTGACTGAAAGAGGCAGTGACTCAATGCGGTGAGGCACTACCCACTCTGGTTTTCCTAAAAGGAGTAGGAAAGGATTCTAGTTTGTTTGCTGAAAAAGAAACATCACCACTCCCTCTCGCACTTGAAGAGGATAGCTTCGTGAGCGGCTGGCATGGACCAGAGCGCAGGAACCGAAGGTGTGAATATTTGAGAAGCTTCCTCAGAAAAAGGGACCTACGTGAACATCCGTCAAGAAGGAGAAAATCACCTGTTAAATTAAGCAAGCAAGGAAGCAGGAACCTGAGTTCCAACTCAGTGGAGAGTCGCTTCTGCTTCTGCAAGGCTCTGTTCAGGAGAAGAAAGCCTGATAAAAAGAAAAGGAATTAACAGACTGGGCAGTCGCCTAGGTCTAGGAAATGTCTCTGAATGAGAGAAAACTCTCAGAGAAAGAGATGACCAATATCGTAGCCGGATCGGACTCCCCGTAAGGTAAGAAGAAATCAGGTACTCTTTACTGTATCCCGGAGATGAGCGCCTCAGGGGCTCAGGAAGAATCTGACCAGATCTCCCCCCCCAAAAAGAAAAGAAAAAAAGGGGGGGGGACTGGGTAATTTCGGCTAGGCCCTGTGCTGTGATAAAAACTATATTGATGTATATATATATATATATATGTATTTTTTTTTTTTTAGTCTGAGCCTAACAAGACCTTTCAGGCTGCTATTTTGAGGATTGTCCTGATACAAAAAGACAAAGATGTTCTCCATCTGAGTGCAGAAAGAGCCTGAGTGTCCATACTGAAATCATGACCGGACTAACAATCACAGCTGGAGAGAAGTTAACCACCTGTGCCGAAGAAGCCACCCAAGAGGCAATATCACAAGGGGGCTATATACCCCTATTGAAGGAGCGGAAGAGTCAGAGCAGCTCCCAACCATTAAATTAAAATGTTCCACAGAGTGTAACGGTCTTGACGATTGAAAAAGTCTAGACGCAGAAGAGTATGGTCCACGGACGCAGTGTGAAATACTATAGTGGACCCCATTACTGAGGAACTACTGAAAGGATTTTCCATCACGGACTCTGATGATAGACAGGACGTGCCCTCCAGTATATAAAATGAGCCGTCTGCTGTGTTACTGACCAGAAGGACAGGGAAAGACCCATCTAGATGCACTTCTACCCCAGAAGGCCCTCCAAGAGAGGTCTAGGTCAGAGCCACTAGAGACTCCACCAACAGGAAGGATGTAGAGGAGCTTGGTACCACGTAGGGAGCAGAGAAGGGGCTGAGCAGAATGAGATTCCGCTGGCAGAACGGTACAGCAGAGTTCCATAGCAGAAAACCGCTGGATGACACAAGATCCCACACAGACCACCACTCACTAAAATGTGTGGAGAAAATAATCCGCAGAACAGGAGTACATTCTGCGGTAAACATCCCGCCACAAGTTCTGTGGAAAGGAGACCGAAAGGAAAAATGTGTCACTCATTCTGCCATACAGCACCCACTAGCACCCATGTGGCATCAGCACCACTCGTGGCACAGGAGGGCACCAAGCAGTGCCTATGACAACCTGGGCAATATCCGAGGGCAGCCACGGCAGTATCCGCAGGTACTCCCGGCACCCATGTAGCAACGGCACTCGAGGGAATCTCAGACGCCCATGGCATTATGGCACTGATGGCACAATGGCACCCATGGCAAGAATGGCACCCGAGGGCACCCATGGCACCAGTGGCATCCATGGGCACCTGCGGTGCCACCCCCAGGTGTCACCCCCGGTACCCAAGGCGCCAGTGGCACCCATGGCACCTGAAGCATCCATGGAACCCATGGGCACCCACAGCATCACCCGCGGCACTCACGGGTGCTCCCGGTGTCACCCCTTGTATCCCTGGCACCCAAGGCACCCGTGGGTGCCACCTGCAGGAGCCTGACACTGCCCGAGGGTGCTTGGCGCTGCCTGCGGGTGCACGGCTGCCTGTGGGAGCACACGCCACCTGCGGGTGCATGGCACCACTGACTGCGCCAACAACCAATGGCAGCAAAGACAGCACCTGCGGCACCGCACAGAGTGATGGTGCTGACCCACGGCGCCGACAAGGCCCCAGGCGTGGCGCAACCAAGGCACCCAGCTACGGCCCACGCGCTTGGCACCGAGCCACGGCGACCAAGGCACCGAGGACGCGTCAAGGAAAAATGCCACAGAAATCCTGAGAAGGGGAGAAGGACAAAGGTGGTGCCTGTGCTGGCCCCTGCATGGAAAAAGGAGGGGGGGGTAGGCACGAGGGGTCGACATGATGGCAAAGGCACCCAGAGGGCACCTCGCCATACGTGATCCAATTGACCCGGCCCCGGTCCAACGGCTCCGAGGCCTGGAGGTCCTGAAATCAGGAACAGAGCCAGGAAAACTGGAAAGTCGATCCCCCTGCTCCATAGGAGCGACCCAGAGGTGAAACTGGCCACTGGAGCTCCAGCGAGGACAGAGATGGAGCTCGGAGTTGAGAAAGCAGCCGTTAGGAGCAGGGCCAAGATGAACCCACCAAAGTCGGTTCGGGCCCATCGCCCCTTCCGACGAACATTCCTCGTGCAGACATACTAACGGGCAACCTCGAGAGTCACCAATTCTTCTTCCCCGAACGAGGAAGAGGAGCTCGAGGTCAAGCAGAACGGATCACTGGAACCATTAGATTTGTGCTTGGGAGGACTGCCCCGAGCACAGGACTGTCCGTAGTCAGACCCCTCATTAATTAAGGGCTGGATCGACACAGCCCTCTGCCATAAAACTTTCAAATGAAGTCCTCCCACCGTCATCGCTCGTCTAAGGACGACTCTGTTGATGGCAGGAAAGAATGTCTTTTTCTTCTTCATAATCTTCTTCTTGTTCGTAAAATAATAAATTACTACTTTAAAATATTAAAACATTAAGAGCTGTTGTCGTATAGACGAAAACTTCGACTCCGGCAGACGAGCGATATCAACATCCAAGCGCACTCGACGGCGGGAGAAAATGAACTGAGGCAGTTGGAGGGTCGATGCCGAGAAAGCATACACAGGTGCGAGCTAGTCTTGCAGTGCCGCGTATGCGTGGTCCTCTCTCGGCGCTGACCCTTCTGAAAACTTTAGGCTCCCGCTTGGTCCTAGCGCCTCCGGCACTATCCCACTAGTGTGAATGAGTGATGCAGACTTAGTCCAGGAAGATCTACTGTTACAGGTGAGTAAATGAAAATTATGTACCTACCGTAATTCCTGATCTTTCTGTGTATCTTCCCCATTCATCACCTTTGGGTTCTGGCCGGAGGTCACGACTACACGGGAGTTCTTTTTTTGGATGGGCTGAGTCAACGCACTGACGGAGCCGCCCTTGAGGCTGACGCACTGTGTGGCGCTCGCGGGTTGACCATTAGATGTCATCGACCCTGCCCTCCTGCCAGTTCTGAGTTGCCGTACAGTGAGAGAGCGTTGGAAGGGAGGGACAAGAAAGTCCAAGGGACAGACAAAAGAAAAGATAAACAAACTAAAAGGAGAAATAAACAACGGAGACGACAGAAGTAAAGTTAGAAATCTAAGGGGAATCAGAAGGGGCCCTAATCTCTGGAAGCAGAAAGAAGAGGGAAGGAAAAACTAGAAATGGGGAGGGGGAAGACATACCTTGAATCTTTGACTGTCTCCAGACTGTATAGGGACTGCGAAGGAGTAGCCAGAAGGCTGAATTGCCAGAATTCAAGGCACAGAATCACTGGCAATAAACTCAGACATGAGCAGAAGCGGCTATTCCGGAAGAAAAGAAAGGATACAAGGTTGTCCTCCCCCTGAAACCACATATCTGGAGGAGAGAAAGAACAGGTTGCTCACCTATAACAGTAGTTCTAGGAGTGGTATATGTTGTTCATCCACACTTCTTGGCATGTCCCTTTCCCCTTTAAATCCTGCCAGAAGTCTTCAAGCTGGCTCCTCCCACCCACGCGGGTGGTACAGACCTCGGCCCGCCCAGTGACACACAGATCTTAGGCCCGGCTGAAGCCAGGCTGTGAAAAGGCCCCAGTCGGGAGGTCGGAGGAAGTTCAGGGATGAACAACATATACCACTCCTAGAACTACTGTTACAGGTGAGTAACCTGTTTTTCTAGGATCGTGGATATGTCGTTCATCCACACTTCTTGGCAGACTCCTAGCAGTTCTCTGGGAGGAGGGAGGAAAGGCGCACACCCCCTACTTAGGGAACAGAGATTGGAGAACTGAGGTCCCAAAACCAGCTTCCCGGCGTGACTCAGGGTCGATGTGGTAGTGGGTAATGAAGGTGTTTGCTGAATTCCAGGAAGCAGCCTGGCAGATTTCCTGGATAAGGATGTCCCAGAAAGCAGCCACCGATGCAGCGGTATGGTGGGTAGAATGAGCTCTTATCCCTCTGAGAGGCTCCTTGCCCGCCAACTCGTCATACAGAACTATACATGATGTAATCCACCTTGCAATGGTTCATTTTGCTGCAGGTCTGCCAAAAGTGGCTTCAGCGTAGGTGACAAACAGCTGGCGAACCTCTCCCCGAATTTCCTCCGTCCTCTCCTTATAGTAGGAGAGAGCACGTCTCGGGTCCAAAGTATGGAGCCTGTACTCGGCCTCTGAGGTGTAATTAGGGTACTATACCAGTAGAGTTAACACTTGGTTAAGGTGAAACTCTGACACCACCTTCGGAAGGAATTTCGGGTGGGGGCGTAGGACAACCTTGTCCCTGTGGAAGACCAGATAAGGGGAGTCCACCGAAAGTGCCTGGAGCTCCCCTGTCCTTTTGGCAGACATGACAGCCACCAAGAAGGCCGTCTTCCACGGCAAGTGTGACAAGGCACACTTGTGCACTGGTTCGAATGGCTTGCCCATGAGCTTTGCCAGTACCAGCAGTAAATCCCACGGAGGTGAAGGTTCACGCACCGGAGGGGAAATGTAATCCAGGCCTTTGAAAATCAACTGACCACTGTCTCCTGCACCAACATCGGCTGACCGGCCCGCGCCCGGTAGGCAGAAATGGCTGCCAGGTGCAGCCTGAGGGTCGATGAGCTCAGACCCACCTTTGGAGAGAGATCAAAGGTAGTCGAGAATGTTAGCTACTGGACAGGATAAAGGGTCCATGCCCTTGCTCTGACTCCAAATGGAAAATCGTTTCCATTTGAAGGTATAACATTTCCTGGTCGATTCCTTTCTGGATGCCTCCACCATGGTGTAGACATCTTTGGAAAGACCCAAAGCCTTTAACTGTAGTCGCTCAGGTACCAGGCTGTGAGGTGCAGGGATTGAAGGTCCAGATGGAATATCTTCTCCTGATTGAGTGATATCAGGTTCGGGCGTGCTGGAAGCCACTCCGGGTGCCTGCAGCTGAGGCTGAGGAGATCTGGATACCAGAACTGGCGCTGCCAGTCTGCGGCTACCAGGATCACCTTTGCCTTGTCCCTCCTCACCCTGAGGAGCACCTTGTGAATCTCAAGTGAAATGGAGGGAAGATGTAGAGGAGGCCTGGGGTCCATGGCCTCGAGAAAGCAGCCCTCTGCGGCCAGCCCTGCTGAGGGGGGCGGGCATGAAACAGCCTCAGCTTGGTGTTTTCCCTGGAGGCAAACAGGTCCACCATTGGTTTGCCCCAGTGGAAGAACAGGCTGTAAGCTACCTCTGGATGGAGAGACCACTCGTGGGATGTCTGGCCTAAGTGGCTGAGAGCATCCGCCAGATGGTTTGAGGCTCCTGCCACATAGATGGTTAGGAGATCTGCCTCTAATTGGCTCACGAGGGTCCAGATGTGGAGCGCCTCCCTGCACAGCAGATGTGAGTGTGTGACGCCCTGTTTGTTGAGGTAGTACATGGTCGCTGACAGTGCCAGTTTTACTGCTTTGTGCTCCAACAGGTTGATGTGGCATTGGCGCTCCTCGGGGGTCCAGAGCCCGTGGGTCCTTTTGTCCCCCATGTGGGAGAGGCATTGATCATGAGGACGACCGTCGGCTCAGGGTGGACAAACAGGATCCCTTCCTGCAACTGGTCTGGGGCGGTCCACCACTGGAGAGCGTCCCACATCTTCTGGGTTACAGTGATCAGCTGATCGAAATTACCATGGCGCTGAGTCCACTGGGTGGCCAGCTCCCACTGGAGGGGGCGCATGTGCAACTGGGCCCAACAGACCACTGAGACGCACAAAGTCCCGAGCAGGGCACAACTGCCCAACCAGAAATGATTGGGTAAAGGAGGAAAGAACCTCTGCCCTGTCCGTTGGGAGCCGAGCTCTAGCTTGACAAGTGTCGAGCTCTGCCCCCATGAAGCCCATTACCTGAGAAGCCACGAGTTCTGACTTGGCCTCGCTGATCAGGAGGCTGAGCTGGGAACAGGTCTGCAGGGCCAGGTCCCTGGACCTCTCCACCTCCTGTTGGGTGGAACCTGCTGGGAGCCAATCGTCGAGGTAAGGATAAATCCTCCCCCCCCCACGCCTGAGATGGGCAGCCACCAATGCGATGCATTTGGTGAAGACCCGTGGGGCCGATGACAGGCCGAACGGCATGGCTTGGAACTCTTACAGGGTCCCTTCGACCCTGAAGCGGGGGAACCGCTGATGGAATGGACGTGTTGGGACATGAAAGAACGCATCCTGCAGATCCAGTGAACAGAACCACATGTTTTGCTCCAAGGATGGTATGATCTGGGACAGAGTGACCATACAAAAGGTGTGAGACCTGAGATATTGATTCAGGTAGTGCAGGTCTAGAATAGGGCGCCAGCACCCCCATCCGCTTGAGCACCACCAGGATGTACCTGGAGACAAAACCTGGGTCTGCTGGAGGATCCGTCACTGGAGCTACTGCCTCCTTGAGGAGGAGCTGAGTGATGTCGTCTCAGAGAGCCAACTGGGTCTGAGTGGATACTCTTTCCTTTCGAGGGGCGCAGGCCCGGCTTGGAGGGTACTGCTCGAACTCCAGAGGCAGTCCCCGACCGATCATTTCAAGAACCCTCCTGTCCGAAGTGACAACCGACCAGGCAGAAAGGAAGTGGCGGAGCCGGACCCCCACTGGAGGACCCAGAGCTGAGGTGACGGGAGAGGGGTTGACAGCCGCTGCCCCGTCACTGAGCAGACCTGGAGGAGGAGGCTCCAGGACTTGAACCTCAGCCTTCTTTAGGGGCCTGTTGGGGTCTGGGGGCACCAAGCTTGAGCCTGCTGCTGTTGCTGGTACTGCTGTGCACCTTGAAAGGAGGACTGCTGAGCTGCAGGGTAAGAATGTCAAAAAGACTTCTTTTTCTTCTGCTGGTTCTTGCCCGAAGAACCCTTGGCAGAAGTAGCATCCAGGGTGGCACTGGACTGCTCAATGTGCTGAAGGTGACCAGCCACTCCTGAGCTGAACAAATTGGTTCCAAGGAAGGGCAAGTCAGCTAGTTTGTGCTGAGTTTCTGCCCGGAAGGAGGAGAGCCTCAGCCAAGCCCTGCGACAAGAGGCAACCACGGCAGCCATCGAGCGGGCAGAAGAATCCGTAATGTCCAGGGCCATCTGGAGCTGCTGTTTAGCAACAGCTGGCCCTCATCCCGGACCTGCTTGACCATGGTCTGCATGTCCATGGGGAGATGTGGAAGGACTTCATCCAGCGACCCTAAAAGGGAGTGAGAGAAGTGTGCCATGACGTTGGCCGAACTTGCCTGACAAAGGCCCAAGGAGGAAGCCGCATAGACCTTCCTGGCTGAATGGTCCAAAAGCTTGGACTCTTTATCAGGAGGTTGGTCAGCGATGGCAGAACTGCCAGTACACTCTGAACACAGAGGCGGTCACCAGGCTCTCGGCCGAAGGGTGCTCTGTGAACCCCGCAAGGGCGCTGCTAAAGTTCTAGAGCCAGGCCAACAATAGCCTCAGCCACAGGAAATGCCTCCATCAGGGTAACCCCTCTCTTAAGGATGTCTGTAAGAGGGTATTCTACCTTTTTTCTGGATTGGCTCCAGGGGCATCCCTCTAGATTCAGAGAGGAGGTGAAGAATCCCTTGAAAAGATGAGGGACCTTCCTCCGTCTCTAAGCCAACGGATGATTCATCATCACCTGGACGAGAATGCAAGCCGGTGACGTCCGAATCCGAGGAATCCAGGTATAATGGACATCCACCCAGGTCACCTTCGACTGGGTGAGGGAGGTCTGGGATGACCATGACCGACAATCGCCGGGGAAGCCTGGTGTCTGGTCTATCTTCCTTGGAAGGAGCCCCATCCCAAAGCTGTTTGGGTGGTGGTACCACCACAATCGGTGGAGGCACCGTTCTGGGCTGAACTGGTAGTTTTGCCGGCTCCGTGGGCTGAGAAACTGATTTAATCAGCTTTGAAGGAGTCGACTTCAGTCTAGGAGGTGAAAGCCAGGTAATGGCTGGTGTAGAAGCCAGAGTGGGCCTGTGCCCGGTCAAAATTAGCTGTTGCCACAAGGTCCTTGTAGCGCCGCCAGAGCCTCTCCTCATCAGAGGATGACAATGGCGTCGCCTCTTTTTCGCGTGTTTATGGCTCTTCCTCGGCTTGTTGGTCGAGGGGGTCAGAGACCCTGATCGAGATCGGACGGGCCGACTTGGTCGCTTGGGAGACATCGGTGGGACCGGTGATTTCCCGGGATCAGGGACCACTTCTTCGATGGGAGTCCCAGCAGGCTGGGTCTCATCATCTGGAAAGATTAGATTAGGGCTTCGATCGAGGGAATTGTTGACTGGAGTTGGTGAGATCGGATCGATCACAATTTCAACATCGTCTATCAATAATTCGGTCGACTGACCAGACGGGAAAGCCGAAAAGCCAGCGGCCGAAAAAGCGATCTCGACTGAAGTCGAGACTGCATGTTCCTGGGATTGAGATCTCTCCCGCTCCTAGGAACGTCTCCATTGAGATGAAGACGATCCCGGATCCTTCTCCTGCTTAGGGGATTGAGAGGAGTGCGAGCCCGGAGGCACCTCTCCCTTGGTCGGGAGAGACTGGCACAGCTCTTGAAAGGAACCCGAGAAGGTGGTCTCCAGGTTGAGCGGAATGAAGAAGCTCTGAGAAGTCTCTGAAGCACGAGCCGCTTCCTCCTCGAATGCTTGAATGCGTTTCAATTGCTCGGCGGATCCCGCGGCTACGGAAACTGCCACCGAGCCTCCTTGGATTTCACTGGAGGGTTCCTCTTCTCCAGCCTCCCCAGCTTCAGATGTGCGAGATGGTCGTTGAGGACGATGGGATGAAAGGCAAGACAGATATTGCATTTTGAGGTATCATGGTCGACACCGAGGCAATAGATGCATGCGGTGTGGGGATCTGAGCACAACATTTTCTGGCTGCAAGGGCACCGATGAAATCCGGGGGAAGACTTGTCTTCCATAATCGAAGCAGCAAACTTGCAATCACTAACATAAACAATGCGAATTTTCGGAATAACCAAAGGTGTGAAAGCCAGGGCCTACAAGATGTGTGAGCACGTGAGGAACCTAAATCTTCCAGCGGAAAGGAAGATCTGGCGTCATAGGGCGGAGCTGAGGTATATATTACCCGGGTGGGTGGAATTTATTTATTTATTTATTTCTGAAAGTCAGATTTACAACCTTTGAGTCAGGGACTCATTTACAAAGGCACTTCGTTGCAGGGAGGGTAGACATGGTTACAGTGTGAGATACAACAGTGGTAACACACAGGTTTAATACAGATATCAAAAGAACATAATATAACAGTCGTTTATGGAATAATATTACATGCAGTAAATAGCAATCATATAAAGTATAACAACAGTAGAAGTCACAACCCTGGTCATACCTGGGAAATACCTATGGAAGGGTGGGGGACGGGTGAGGAAAAGGGAAAAAAGGGGGGGCAGTCCAACGATATCAAGGCTATGGGCCAGAAACGAGGGACCGACCATTAGGTTAAGGGCAACTACAGCTTCAAGCCAAAATGATGGTTATGGAGAGTGACTTTAAAGGGACCAATTTTGGTAGACTTAGTGACAGAGGGCAGGAGGGAGCTGAACCATGTGGGGGCGTGGTAGTGGAAGGACCTTTGGGCTAGGGAGGTCTTGGAACGGGGCACCAGAAAGGTGGCCTTAAAGCAGCAGTACTGCGGAAAAAAAAATTGCACTTTTTTGACAGCTTATTCCCTGTGCCCTGCTAATCATATATCTGGTACTCTTTCTCGCCAGCATTGTACTATCGTCGGGTAATTTGCTCAGTTAATCTCTGCTTTTGTTTACATTTCTGCCACTAAGCATGTTGCATTGGAACCCCCTCTGCTGACAACTGCACATGTGAATGATTTGCAGGGACATCGGGAATGGTCAGCAGAGGGTCCCTCTGCTGTTGTCAAAAGACGTGATGTGACCTGCAGAAAAAGCGCAGCTGAAAATTAGTCAGCCGCCATATATTTGTTGTAGTGCTACAACAATTCAAATAAATTGCAAATATCTAAAAACTAAAGATGACTGAAAAACATTTACAGGTATGGAAACTGGAACTTTGGCCATGGTTATAGCCTAAAACAAATTTTGATAGCCACTTCCTGATTTCGTAGTACTGCTGCTTTAACTGAGCTATGGGTGACAACAGATAGGGATGGAAGCTTACTTGAGATGCAGTGACCTGGGGAGAGGAGAGTCCTAGCAGGGATTTTTTGGTAAGTAAGCAGGTTTGGTAGTGCAGGTGCTCCTCCAAGGTGAGCAGGTTGGTGATGGAATAGAGCAGGCAAGTATGCGTGCGGAGAGAAGCGCCAGTCAGGAGCCTGAAGGCTTTGTTTACCGAGGTCTGGATTCTGGTGAGGGCAGTATTGTTGGCTGCAGCATAGATAGGTAGGCCATAGTCCATTAGGGACAGGACGGAGGAGTTGATGGCCAGTCGGAGGGCAGTTTGGGGGAGGCAATCTCTGTGGCGATAGAGAAGGCCAATCCAAGAGTTTATGGCAGAGGACAGGGTATTGATATGGGTGTGGAATGTAAGAGCTGAGTCGAAGGTGATGGCCAGGTACTTGTAGGACGACACCTTCTCCAGAGGGTGAGCATTACTGGGGAGAATGCAGAGGGGGGGCATTTTTGGCCTTATTCTGGTGATGCGAAAAGAGCATTGATTTGGCTTTTTTTTTTTTAGGTTAATGACCAGCCGGTGGTCAAGGAACCACTTTTTGGCTTGGTCGAATGTGTGCTGCAGGGATTCCTCTAGAGATGCGGGGTCAAGGTGGGAGGTAAGGAGAACCGCATCATCGGCATAGAGTACCATATTGCCCGAGCAGGAGCTGGGGAGGGTGCTGAGAAATAGGCTGAACAGAACGGGGCCCAGGATGGAACCCTGGGGGAACCCCGAGCGAACGGGCAGGGTATTGGACAGGGTGCTCTTTACCTTTACACGCTGTGATCTGGTAGAGAGGTAAGTGGTGAACCAAGCCAGTGGGCCAGGGGAGAAGCCAAGTTGGTGGAGGGGGTCAAGTAGGAGGGGGTGACAGACAGTGTCAAAGGCCTTGGAGAGGTCAAGGAACACTGCACCCGCAACAAGACCAGAGTCGAGAGCCGAGTGGAGGTGCTGGGAGAATTCCAGGAGGGCTGTAGTGGTGCTGTGTCCAGGGCAGAATCCATGTTGTTCCGGACACAGCAGGTTGTATTTGGCCAGATACTCGGGAGAGCTGAATGGCCACTATTTTTTCTAGTGTTCTGGAGAGAGGGGGGAAGAATGGAGATGGGCCTGAAATTGTTAGGGGAGGTTCTCTCTCCACTATTATGGATAGGGGTGATTTCTGCAATTTTCCAGGCATTGGGAAATTGACCAAGACATAGTGACCGGTTTGAAAGGTTGGTGAGAGGGGCTAGTACAGTATATAGGACTAATCAGAAAATCCTGGAGTCCAGGAGATCACAGATGGGGTTGTTGCTAGCTAAGGCTTTTTGCAGATGAGGCCTGGCTTCAAGGGGTGATATGGCATGCAGGTAGAAAGTGGGGGGGGGCGATCCGAGTTGGGGAAGGGTGGAGGCAGGAACAGGGTCAAAAAAGTAGTTGGGGAGGACAGAGCTTAGATCTGAGAAAGCCATATTATGGCACTCAGCTATTTGGGGAGGATCAGTAGTGACAGTACCGGAGCCAGCTTGAAGACTTCCGGTTCATCTTAAAGTGGAAGGGGACATGCCAATAAGTGTGGATGAACAACATATCCACACTCCTAGAATGCACATTATGGTGTAAGCCAAGGTGAAAACCTTCCTACCTAATGCATTTGTCTATACAAAGTCAGCATCAGGAGGTCGGTCACACGCCTGGTGATAAAGCCCATCTGGGGTCTGCAAGACCTGAAGCCATGAAGTGGAGTGAGGTACTGCACCTGCAGAACCTGTGGGGGCACAATACTGCTGGCAAACATCCCTGGGGGCTGAAGGGAGAGTGAAGGAACATCTCCAAACTGTCCTGCAGCATTCTTCAAAGGCCCTTGGAGAGATGATGCAATGCTCACTGGTGAAAGCTCCTGGGAGTCCCAGCCATGAGGACAGGGTGTAGCATGCGGCAACAATACCAGTGTCCAGCACCTGTAGCACGTCCATCAGGAATCTCTGGTAGAGGACCGGCCCGGTGGCGCAGAGGGTTGAGGCGCCGGATGCCACACCTCGAACCACGTCGGAGACCCAGGTTCGGGAACGGACTCAGGACGCCGGGGAAGGAGAGGATTGAGCGTCTAGAGGACTGCTCTCCTCTCCTGGGGTGGGGAGCCTCGCTCTGTAGTGCCCCTGGTGGAGACTGGGAGTACTACAAGTGGCACAGGAGGGACAAGAAGAAAAAATTACTCACCTTAGTAATGTTTGGGCACAGAGGTTCTTTGTCTTTTAAATAGTTTTTTATTTTAACGGGTTCACCACAACATAACCCAGACAGACCATCTTAGGGTAGCTGGTTCATTCCACTGGGGTGTCAAACAGACGAGGCATACTGATGAGTCCTGGTAGGACGAAACACACGTCTATGTCATCTGTTAGCACCCTTTGCAAACTGTGTGAGAGGCCTTTCGGCACCATGCAATTCTGCTTAAAGCTGAACCAGCATAACATTCTGTGGTGATTTGCATATGCAGCCCATGATGCTTTGCATTGTGTGGGCATGTGTGATTTTGTATTTTTTAGTAATTATGTTTCTTCTAGTGGAGTCTTGCTGTATTCTGACATATGCAGTTAGGTCCTGCCTTTCAACTGCCCCGGAGAACAAAGGATTAATTTTGCTATGCCTTGCATAGAACGTTCATCACGAGCTCGGCTGAAGCCCCTGTCTGCTGTTGTTTAAACTGCAACTGTCAGATCTTTACGAGCAAAGACTCACTAGGTGTTGTGTATTGAAACTGTAAAATTCTAACTAGCCAACTGGCAAATATATAAAATGTTTCCTGGTTCCAAAGGAAGACTCAAGTCAGGAAACCCAAAAACCAAAACACATCCAAAACACAACATCCCACCCAAACAAAAAAGAGGGTGTAAAAAGGACACCACTAGGGTGCCAACACTGCTCCTGCCCACCCACATCCCAAAAACTAGGTTCTGAGAGGGGAGGCGGGGTCATAATACAGCAAGACTCCACTAGAAGAAAATGAAAATTACGTACCTACTGTAATTCTTGATCTTCTTGGACGAGTCTCCACCACTCATTCACACTAGTGGGATTAGCGCCGGAGGCACTAGGACCCATCGGGAGCAAACTTTTTGCTGGAGGGTCGGCGCGAGAGATGGCGCCGAGCACGGCGCGCCACAGCGGTCGAGCGGTAATGACTATTCTCGCGACGCACCCTCCAACCGCCTCTAGTACCTTTTTACCAAGGAGGTGCAGCGCACTAACGAAAGAGTAAATGTAACCTTAAAAACGGACATAAGATAGTCCGTATTTACCCATGAAAGAAGGGTCAACAAAGAAGTTCTCACGGCTTAAAGATTTGAGGGAGTGAAGACCAACACAGCGTGAGCTCGGGGATGGATAGGGATGAGTGGTGGAGACTCGTCTAAGAAGATCAAGAATTACGGTAGGTACGCATTTTCATATCTTCCTGACATAAGTCTCCACCACTCATTCACACTAGTGGGAGAGTACCAAGCTGATAATCCCACAAAAGGGCGGCAGGAGAGCCAGAGCTCACGCGACTAAGACAGAAGTCCACTGAGGATAGTTCTGCCGAATGCGGAATGACGCCTGGCATGAACATGCAGTGCATTGTGCTTAACGAAGGTATGCACTGAGCTCCAGGTGGCGGCGTTGCAGATATCTGCAATTGGAACATTGCGAATTTCCGCTAGGGATGCCGCGACCGCCCTAGTACAGTGAGCGTACACTCTACCTTCTAATTTAACTTGAGCCATGGAATAGCAATGTTGAAGGCATGCCACTAACCATGATGAGATGCATCTGATAGCGACAGGTTGACCCAGCCGGTGTCGCTGAAAGAAACAAACAGTTGCTGAGTCTTGTAACATCCTTGGTTCTATCTAAATAGAATCGCAAGGCTCTCTTAACATCCAAGGAATGAAGAGCTGCTCCCTTCATTTTGGAAATTAGCTAGTAAGCGGAGTACCAGAGGTTGGTTTAGATGGAATTCTGACACACCTTGGGAAGAAATTTAGGATGAGTCAGAGAACTACTTGTCTTTATGGAATACTGTATACTGGAGGGTCCGTAACCAGGGCATGTATCTCAGAGACCCCGGGCTGAGGTAATGGCCACCAGGAAGGAAGTCTTCCAGGTAAGAAATTTTAGCTCACAGGTAGCTAGGGTCTGAAAGGCTTCCGAGTGAGCATGTCCAGCACCAGGTTAATGTCCCAGGTTGCAACCGACGCTTAACAGGGGTCTGGTATGAAGAATCCTTAAGAAATCTCTTCACCATAGGTAACTGAGCCAGAGTTAAGGAAGAAACGGCTCATGGAACGCTGAGATGGCACTAAGGTGAACTTTAACTGTGGAGTACTGGAGACCTGAGTTTGATAGGTCCAAAGATACTCAGAACCTTGTCAGGAGGACAGGAAAGGGATTCCAAGAGGACCTCGACACCGAGAGAAAACGTTTCCATTTGGAAGCGCATGTTTTTGGCTGGCTCCGAGCAGCCAGAAGGATGTCTGAGACTCTACGAGAGGCGTTGAACCGATTCACTTCTATCTCTTCAGGAGCCAAGCATGAAGGTGAAGTGATTTCAGGTTGGGATGGACCAACGAACCCTGAGTCAAAAGATTGATTTGCAAGGGAAGTGGTCTCGGAGAGGCTGCCAACATACTGTTGAGTAGAGGAAACCATAGTTGTCGAGGCCAGGAGGGAGCAATGAGAATCATCTTGGTCCCCTGAGACTCGAACTTGAGGAGTACTCTCTGGATTAGAGAAAGCGGTGGAAAGGCGTAAAGAAAGCGTTTTGTCCACCGCAGCCTGAACGCATCCTGACAGAAAATGCCAGGCCCTGGATTTCTGGAGCAGAAGAGAGGCAGTTTTGCGCTGAGTGGGGATGCAAAAAGGTCCAGGTCTGGAGTCCCCCACTCTTTGAACAGAGACTGAGCTATGGCTGGATCGAGAGACCACTCGTGAGGGTCTGCCTCCGTTCTGCTGAGGTGATCTGCAAGGTTGTTTTGTATACCTGGCAGATAAACCGCTTGAATCAGAGACTTGTGCTCCAAGCACCACTCCCACACCCTCATTGCTTCCTGCAAAGGGATAAGAATGAGCACCGCCTTGCTTGTTGATGTAATACATCACAGCTTTGTTGTCCGTTTGAAGGAGAATGTTCTTGTGATAAAGGACATCCCTCAGAGCTCGGATCGCATAGAGGACCGCTCTCATCTCCAGGACATTTATGTGGAGATGAGTTTCGAACTGAGTCCATACACCTTGAGTGTGGAGGGAGTGACAGTGAGCTCCCCATCCCATTAGCGATGCATCTGTGGTGATGGAGATCTGATGATCCGGGGGCACAGGGGAATCCTTCCAGGAGATTGCTCTCTTGAGACCACCAGGTGAGAGACCTTCAAGGGGCGCTCCATTTGATGGGATAAGACTGGGGGTGAGGTGGAGACCACTGAGTGGAGAGCATCCACTGGGTGATTCTCATGTGCAACCGGCCAAGGGTACAGTGAACACGAGGACGCCATGAGACCCAACATGCTGCATCGCAGAGAGCTGTAACCGATTGGTTCTCCCGATGTAACGGGCCATCCGGAAGATGTCGTCTTCTGTCCTCTGGAAGGAAAGCCTTCATGAAGAGGTGTCTAGAAGTGCCCCTATAAAGGAGCCTCTGGGAGGGCTGCAGTTGAGATTTTTTCAAATTCAGCAGAACTCCATGGACGGAGAAGCGAAGAAGTCGTATGCACGGCTTCCAAAGTCCCTTGGCTGGAAGGGCTTGCTATGAAGCCAATCGTCCAGGTAGGGAAACACTGAGTCCGATCTTCCTGAGATGCGCCATGAGAACTGCACAACACTTTGTAAAACTCACAAGCGCCAAGGACAGCCAAAGGGCAGGACTCTGAACTGATAATGCTGACCCAAAGCTACAAACCTGAGGAACTTGCGGTGGGCCGGGTGGACGGGGATATGCTGGTAAGCATCCTGCATATCCAGAGAGGCCAGCCAGTCGTGCTGATGCAGCAAGGGTAACAGGGTACCTAGGGAAATCATTTTGAATTTCTCCCTGGGGAGAAATCTGTTTAGCTTTCTGAGGTCTAGAATGGGGCGCATCCCCCCAGATTTCTTTGGAACCAGAAAGTAAAGGGAGTAGAACCCTGTGTTTCGCAGATGCGGGGGCACCAGTTCTATTGCCCTGTTGTTCAGAAGGCCCTGGATCTCGGCGGTGAGGAGGTCTGACTGAGAAGCCGACAACCTGGGTTGTCGTCTGGGAGGACAATTCGGGGGGGTTTTCAAGAAATTGAGAGAATAACCCTCGAGAATTATCCGAAGGACCCATTTGTCCGAAGTTATGGACTTCCACTGGTTGTAGAAGTACATCAGACGACCTCCCACCGGAGGAGAAAGTTCCACCTCGGGCAGAGAGGATGGAACTTGGGCCAGCAATTCATAAGGTGGCGCTGGGGGCTTTAGGCCCCTGCGCTTTCTGCTGCGCCTTCCTTTGAGGTTGGGCAGGTTGGCTTTTATGGAAGCTTCCCCTGCCTCTGCCTCGAAAGGGCTGACGACTATGAAACTGGACGCTGTTCACATGCCCCGAGAGGGGTAGGTGAGGTCTGGCCAATTTAATGGTCACCTAGTCTTCTAAGTGGCCTCTAAGGCTTGCTCCACCTGAGGGCCAAAAAGATAGGAGCCATCAAAAGGCAGCGCCATTACCTGCTGCTGAGCATCATTCGTGAAGCCAGAAGTACGCAGCCAGGAATGGCGCCGAGTACAAATCCGCGGCTGCTGAGCGAGAAGCAGTGTCGAAATCTCCATGGCGGTTTGACCTGTTGGTTATTGGACTCAATACTTAATAACGGCCGGAAGAAGCTCTGACTTGAGTCCGAATCTGGAAGAGCTTCAACCATTCTTTTCTAGAGTGCCACAGGATATACTCATACTGAGAAAATAGCCTTGATAACTGGCAACACGCATACTTAGAGTGGAGGCAGCAAGACTCTCTTACCTAATGTATCAATCTTACGAGACTCTTGTTAATAGGTCGAGCTGTAGTAGTTTGAGGAAGAACGACCTTGTCATTCTCTGCCAGGACTACAATAGGATCCGCAAAGGCTTGGGATGCCAAAATGGGACGATCCTTGGGAGCTGAATACTTCTATCAATGGATTTAGCCACTGAGGAATAAGAGCAGGATTATTCCATACCATTTGAGACAGCGCCTCAAGGAAGGCTGGATCGAGGAGTCAAACCGTAGGGATCTCCAAGCATGAAGATACTGGAGTCTTAATATCTTCCCAGGATCGATGTCTGTAGTCTGAGAGAAAGAGGATCTCAGGTTCTTCAACAGAGACTTAAAGGGCAGGTCCTCACCACAGGCTCTGTAGCAAAGAAAGATCCTGTTTCCTCCACTTCATCACCCAACCGAAGGTCTGGGTCAGGCTCAACATCATCTCCTGATGGTCCAGAAAGGACTGTTTGGACAGGAAAGCAGTGAAAATTAGGAGAGGAGGAAATAGCAGAAAAACAAGGAGAGTCCCCGAGGGCCCCCCGCGCCGAGACGGCAAAACGGGTTGAAAACGGCACAGAGGAGGCGCACGGCGCCGAAGAGGCACGCGGCACCGCGACGCGCTTCCTGGCGGCGCCAAACGGCACCGCCGCCGACGGGCGCCACGGACGGGCGCCGCTGACCGCACACCGCTGAGATCACGCGGCGCCGTGATGGCGCCAAGAAGACCAGCGGCACCGAAACGGCGCTGACAAGCCAACAGACCCCGCGGAAGGTGCCGGAAGAGCCCCAGGAACCTGGAAAGCTAGAGAAGGAAAAAACAGGAGATAAAGGCATCGGTGAGGCCCTCGCGCCGCAGCCATGTGAGGGGAAACACTTGCATGGAGTCGCTGGCAATCAAGAAGGCGCCACGCCACTAGGAATGTCCAACCACCCTACCTGATCGCCGAGGGGCCCGAGGGCTCGAGGCAACCGCGCCAGGCAGAAGAACCAACCTCGAGCCCATTGTCTACAAGAGCGCCCACTGATGAAACTGCTCATCTGGAGTCCTACCTATAGTGCGGGAGGGGCTCGATGTCGAGGACGACGACACCGGAAGTTGGCGACTCCAAGAAGGAGACCGCAACTAGCAACGATAACCCAGCCGACGCCAGAGACATAGCCAGAGGGCGACCTCGAGTGATGCCTTCTCTTTTTGACCTGTGGGCGAAGAAGAGCTTCGAGGCGAACGGTGCCGAAATGTGACCGCTTATTTTAAGCCGGCGGGGACCGCCCATCCCGGCATCGGACTGACCGTTGTCGGAACCCCCGCTGAGGAGAAGGAGGCTGACCGACCCAGCCCGGCTGACTGAACAGCTTTCACACGAAGTCTCCTACCGCTCACCTGACCTGCTCATGGTCGACTCCGTCCAGTAGGCCGAGACTTCTTCAAGTAAAAATTTAAATATTCGAAAAATTTAACGAAAATAGAATAAAATTAAGCGATACTACTATCGTGATAAAGTTACAAAAAAACAAACTGAAAACTATGCGCTAGTTTGAAGTCTGACTCCGACAGGCGAGCGACGTCACTGAAGCACACTGACGGCGGAAAAAGGAACTGAGGCGGTTGGAGGGTCGTCATGAGATAGTCATTACCGCCGAGTCATTGCTCGGGCGCCAGGCCTCAAGCGGGCGCCATCTCCTCACACCTCCAGCAAAAGTTTGTTCTCGATGGGTCCTAGTGCCTCTGGCGCTAATCCCACTAGTGTGAATGAGTGGTGGAGACTTATGTCCAGGAAGATCATAATTACTAAGGTAAATAATTTTTTCTTCAAACAACATGAAGTCTTGCTGTATTCTCACATATGCAGACTACCAAGCAATACCTCCATGGAGGAGGGACAGAACCTACTTTGGGAATAAGCTCTGAAGTACTGCTGTGCCAAACTGAGCATCACTCCTAGCCTGGATATCCAGAGAGTAATGCTTGGTGAAAGTATGGACTGTTTTCCAGGTGGCTGCTTGACAAATTTCTAAGATAGGAATATCCCTGGCAGCAGCCAGGGAAGCAGTTGCACCTCTTGTGGAAAGAGCCCTCAGGCCTGAGGGTGGAGTTCTACCCAGTTTTTCATAGCAGAACTGTATACAAGAAACAATCCACTTGGCAATAGATCTCTTAGTGGCAGGTTTGCCTTTACCAACTTCTCCATAAGTAAGGAACAACTGGAGGGATTCAAACCTGTGACCCTTGGTACGCTCTATGTAGTAGCTAAGGGCTCTTTTTAACATCCAAACTGTGCAGCCTCCTCTCTCCCAAGGAGGAATGGTCAGTGAAGAAAACAGGGAGAAATATAAACTGGTTGAGGTGGAAATCTGAAACCACTTTAGGTAAGAACTTTCTGTTAGTTCTAAGGACCACTATATCTCTGTGAAAAGAGATGAAATCAGATTCCACTGACAGGCTTGCAATTCACTGATAAGTCTGGCAGAAGTAATGGCTACCAAAAACACAGTTTTCCAAGTCAAGTACTTAAGCTCTGCTGAGGACAAAGGCTCAAAGAGGGGTTGCATAAGCTGAGCAATGCAAACATTAAGGTCCCAAGCAGGAGCAGGATCCCTAGGGGGACTGGTGTGAAGCAATTCCTTGAAAAACTTACAGAATACAGGCTGGGATGACAGAGAGGAAGACTTGCTTACTGACAGGAAAACAGAAACAGCTGCCAAGTGTACTTTGAGGGTAGCTGGTCTGAGGCCTAGGCCAGTAAGATGGACCATATAATCCAGAACCATAGGCAATTCAGCAGAGTCTGGAGAAATATTCTTCTTAGAACACCAAGTGCTGAATCTTTTCCATTTGGAGTTGTAAGTCTTCCTGGTGGAAGGCTTTCGAGAAGCCTTAAGGATATCCAGAACCCCTTGGGAAAGATGCAGATCTGCAAACTCTAACTCTTTAAGAGCCAAGCCTTGAGACTGAAGATTCGGGTACCAAATCCTCCCCTGAGAGGGTGTTAACAGGCTGTAATTCCTGGGAAGAGACAGGGGAAGGTGGACTGTTAGGGACAGCAACAAGGGATACCATGGCTGTCTGGCCCAGTCTGGAGCAATCAGAATAACTTTGCATGGTTGTGACCTTATCTTGACTAACACCCTGAACAGGACAGGAAGGGGGAAAGCATACAGGAATTTCCCTTCCCAGTTCAGAATCAGAGCATCCAGGGGGACTGAGTCCAAGACTGGGGGTCTGCAACAAAAGAGAGGAAGCTGGCGATTGTCTGAGGCTGCAAAAAGATCTATCTCTGGAGTGCCCTATCTCGAGAAAATCACTTTCAAAACCAGAGGATCCAGGGCCCATTCGTGATGGCCCTGGGATATTCTGCTCAGTGCATCTGCTAGGACATTGTCCTTCCCTGGGAGGGGAGGTGAACTGCTATCAGAGAGGTTTGCAGGGAATAGGCCAGGGACCACAACTTCATTGCTTCTGTGCACAAGGCCGTAGACCGAGTGCCTCCTTGCTTGTTGATGTACCACATGGAGGTGGTGGTGTCTGTTCTGACCTGAACCACCTTGTTCTGTACAGATTTGGAAAAAGCTTGCAGTGCCAGAAACACTGCTCTGAGTTCCAAGAGATTGATGTGAAGCAGAGATTCCTGAGGTGACCACAGTCATTGGGTGGTAAGATCCCCCAGATGGGCTCCCCAGCCCAGCAGGGAAGCATTTGTGGTGAGTATCACTGAATGAGACTGAGTGACAAATGGAACCCCTTGTCTCAAATTGCCCTGATCCTGCCACCCACTGCAAGGCTTGGATCAGGGTTTGGGTCACTGGGATTAGTTTGGTAAGAGAATCCTTTCTTTGGGACCAAAAGGCTCTTAAGTGGAACTGAATGTCCCTCATTTGGAATCTTGCTCCCTGGACCACTGCTGTGGAGGCTGCCATGTGGCCCAGTAGCTGAAGGAAATGCCTTGCTGGTCGAGACACCTGAAGGGTGAATGAAGAGGCCAGTTCCATAAGGGTCCTTGCCCTTTCCAGGGAAAAGGAAGGCTCTCGCCTTTACCATATCCAGTTCTGCACCTATGAAGGTGAGGAGCTGCACTGGTTCGAGAACTGACTTTGGTAGGTTGAGAAGGAATCCTAAGGAAGTGAGCACTTGCTGGGTCACTTGCAGGTGTGACTTGACTTGGTCTGGAGACTGACCGACTATGAGCCAGTCGTCCAAGTATGGGAAAATGGAGATCTTTTGTCTTCTTAGGAAGGCACCAACTACTGCCAGGCACTTTGTGAAAACCCTTGGGGCTGATGTTAGGCCAAAGGGCATTGCTCTGATTTGACAGTGGCCTGAGGGCAACTTGAACCTGAGGTACTTTCTGTGGAGCACCTGATGGGAATGTGAAAGTAGGCATCTTTGAGGTCCAGGGAGGCTAGCCAGTCCCCTGGCCTTAGAGAGGGAAGGATAATTCCCAGAGTTACCATTTTGAACTTTGGCTTTAAAAGATGTTTGTTCAGATATCTTAGGTCCAGGATGGGTCGCCACTCTCCTGTCTTTTTGGGGGTTAGGAAGTACCTGGAGTACAATCCTTTGCCCCTGTGTAGGGAGGGAAATCTCTCTATAGCTCTGAGAGCTAGGAGAGAAGAAACCTCTGCCTCTAGGGCAAGGGTCTCTGAGAGATTTGCAGGTGGAAAAGATCTGGCTTTCATCTTGGGAAATTTTTTGAAGCTGAGAACAAGTCCCTGGCTTACTATTTCCAGGACCCATTTGTCTGATGTAAGAGACATCCAGTCTTGGACAAAGTAAGCCAGCCTACCCCCTACTGGTATAGGAGAATCGACCCAGGCAGACCCATCAGGGTGTCTGCTTGGCAGGGGCTTTAGACTGAGAGGTGGATGCAGGCCTGTTCATCCCCCTTCTGCCTCTCCCTCTAAAGAACCCCCTCTGCGAAAAGGAAGAAGAGGAAGAGGAGGCCTGAGCTTGGTAAAAAGGCATTTGGAAAGGCCTTCCCCTGCCCATGGACTGCTGCCTTTGAGGAGTTGCTTGCCTTTCTTTGGCCTGAGCACTCCTGTAAGTGGTCCTGTACTCTTCCATCTTCTTCATGTAATTCTCTGTCTGCTCCCCAAACAGAGAATTACCAATTATAGGAAAATCCATGGCCTTAGCCTGGGTATCCTGTGAGAGGCTAGTACATCTGAGCCAAGCCATCCTCCGAAGAGCCACAGATGTAGCCATGACTCTTGATGATACATCACTGGAGTCCACAGCAGAATGAAACTGTACTTCCGATGCCTCAGTCCCATCTGCAGCCACCTGCTTCAGCTCCTTGGCAAGCTGGTCGGGAGCCTGTTTAGCCAGAGCCAGTACAGTGTCCCACCTGGACTTCTGGTACCTGGCTGTATAGGCCATATAGTTAGCCTGCCTGAGTCCCAAAGATGCTGCCATGTATTGTTTCTTTGCCATGGCATCAATCTTCCTGGAGTCCTTGTCTGGGGGGTGTGATGCCAAAGGAATGTTTGCCTTATCACAGGCAGCAGCCTGCACAACCCCAACATGGCTGCATTGCTGAAAAAGGAACTCCGTGTCTGAGCCTGAGAGAGTGTACCTCTTGTCCATTCATCTGTCCACAGGAGGTATAGAATTAGGAGACTTACAAATTTTTTGTGTCTGTTTCCCAAAGGATTTGTGGAGTGGAACAGACAGTCTCCTGGACTCTGGGATGTCCATCATCTCAACATAATCAAGCTCTTTCTGATCCTCTACTACTTCCTCCACAGGAAGCTGGAGGGTATCAGCCACCTTTCTGTAGAACATGTACTGTGAAGGGGACTCAGAAAGCCTAGGAGGAGAAACACCTGAAGGTCTGTCTGGGGAGATGTCCGGGGTCAATAGGCACATCCAGACTTTCACCATCACCATAATCATCCTCATACTCTCCCTCCTCCGGTTCATAAAATTCTTCCGAAGTATAATCCGAACTCGGGAACCGACCGAATCGAACCCCTGCCAGATGGTGCCGGTTTGGTCGGAACCTAACTAAGCGACTGCACAATCCTTAATCGCTTTGGCTATCTCATCAGGCGTCAGAGTATGAAATTCTGGGTCCGAACCGTCGATTTGTCTTTTCTTTTCCTTTTTGTTGGAACCGACTCCTCAGAATCGGCTCTCCTTTTGCCTGAAGAAGTATCGCCCTGGTCAGAGGGCACTCCTTCTGGTTCGGTCGGAACTGAACCGGGCTGGCCATCCGAGTCAGCGGACTTCTTGGCCTCCGTTTCCCTCAGTCTACCTACCGGTAATCTCTTTTCCAGGGTAGATTTGAGAAAATTTTTGCAAATTTGGCAGTCTGAATCGAGGTGGTCAAACCCCAGACAATAAACACAGGTGGTGTGGGGATCAGCCTTAGCAAAGACCTCCCCACACATACTGCAGTGTTGAAACCCACTGGGCCCGTTTTTTTTCTTGGGTTTCTCAGACATGGCCAACCTAACCAAAAACTTACCCTTTTTTTGGCAATCTGCCAGGCAAGACTCCCCTATCGGTTCCTGACCGTGTCACGGGTCTTGGAAAAAAAAAAAACCTAATTAAATCCATTTTTTTTAGAACCGATATGGACCGGTAACCACACTCTAAAATGAGCACAAGTTTGTTTTTTTAACTCAATTTGATCGGTTCAGCCGAACCGATTCACAGTTTACAAGTTCCACACAGAAAACAGAACAAAAACCTATCTAGTACTCATGGTACCACAGACAGAGACTTGAACCGACTATGCGGAAACAACAATCCGGTAGAAACCGACCGAAAACCGACACTTCAACTGACTTTTGAACCGAGCAGCAGGAGAAATCTCCGGAGCGACCGTTCAGTGAGGCAGAGTAAGGAATCTGACGGTTGCAGTTTAAACAGCAGCAGACAGGGGCTTCAACCGAGCTCGTGATGAACGTTCTATGCAAGGCATAGAAAAGTTAACCCTTTGTTCTCCGGGGCAGTTGAAAGGCAGGACCTAGCTGCATATGTCAGAATACAGCAAGACTTCATGTTGTTTGAAAAGCGGAAAACAACTTCAGCGGTCGCGGATGGCGGCTTCCACGCCCACGCTGCCAGAACCTCCAGGAACCTACTCCTCCACAGCAGCAGCACCCTGGATCAGTAAAAAATAGAGTGCGCCGAGTTTCCCCTGCCCCCGGTGCCTTCCCCCTCGGAGGAGGGGGACCTGCCCGGCGAAGGGATATGCCGGGACACCCGGGGAGTTGGCTGCAGATCTGTGGTAAGGAGAGAGCTCGGGTAGAGAATAGCTGGGGCGATAGCAGCACTAGGAAGCCCGAAGGAGAGGGGGACGCCGGAGTGTCGGAGGAGGTGGGGAAAAAAAAAAAAAAAGGAATCTCTGGTAGAGAGTACTCAGAGGCAGAGGACAGGTGTTGGGAAGATTCAATGTCCTCTGAGGAGTACATAACGGAGAGGAGGTGCTGGCCCTGGAAGTGGGTGGTAGCTGAGGACTGTGCAGGAACTTGACACAGTCAGCACTGGAAGAGCATACCAGCAGCGCTTCCACGCTGACTCCAGGTGAGGGGGCCAAGAGGACCCATGATTCCTGCAAGCTCAGGAAGTGGTGGCATAGACCCAGGAAGGTCTGTGTCTGAGCTGCGGGATCGCTCAGTGGACCTCACCCTACAGTAGGCCATGGCAAACCTGCCTGAACAGGGTTGACCTACAAAATAGGAGTGACCTCCGTCCCCATAGAGGAGAATCCCCAGGCAAGGACAGCAGAGCTTTTCAGTCCCCTCAAGGAAGCTCTGGTCCTCATCAAAGATGGGTTTGGCCATGTCCGCGGGAGAATTCAGTGACCTGGTGGACCCTCAGCTCTGAGCTGGTATTGCCACTGGCACCAAACTCCAGGTCAGAGATCAACCTAGTCACCAGATTGCCTTCTCCCAACCCCACGGCTGGTGCCATCCTTGGTTCCAGGCCTGGTAAACACCCCAGGCGGTGTTGGGAGGCTGGTCCAGTGTCATGTGTGACAGCAGAACCAGGGTAAGACCCGGAGGCAGCACTGTTGTCGGCAGCATGCACAGTGATGGGCCCAGAACTGACACCAGAGTCACTGCTGTCACTTGGCAAGCTTGGCATCGACCTCTTCTTCTAAGCCATTAGGACTGCTTGAGTCAGAGATCACCACCAGCACCTCAGCAACAGGATACCACCCAGCTCTGGTACCTCTCTTGGTACTACGGGCGGCACCAGGAAGGGGCCTAATGTCACGGTCCGCAGCACCCCACTCACTGACACCCAGATGGTGCTGGAAGCCAGGACAGCACCCGGTCATGATACTGAGGTGTCCTCTGATGTAGACCAAGAGTATATCTTCAGCCGCACCACCGGGGATGTCTGCTGCCCAGGAGAGGTGGTGGGGGTTCCCAGCTGGCCGCCCAGAAGGAACCACCTGTTCACCAGACACAACGCCCCCCCGCCTCAGATGCCTCAATGAGGTCAAGGAAAACCCTGTGCTACCGAAATACCAGAGGCACTGGAAAGGGGCCCAGGGGAAGGGCCCAAGGACCTGACCTTGGCAGCACAGGTCTGCTGCCTGCCCCCGAGGGTGGAACTGGACAACCTAACTTCAAGGCACAGATTTTGACAGTACAGTGATCCACTGAAAAGCAGGCGCTGCAAGAATCCATGTCAAGTTCTGGACCAAGGCAGATCCAGCAAATCTGATGTTGGTCCTTCATCACAATCAACTTCCAAAAGGAACACCGACTCATCATCGGGGCTTTTCTGGGCCCCTTACTCTTTTTCTTAGACTCAGACATCATGGGGAAAAAAATAAATAAATAAAAGCAACACTTTAGTTATGTATGTATGTATTTAATTTGTTAACCAGGTAGACCCACTGAGACATAGCTGTCTCTTTCTCAGGGGTACCCCAGAATTAAGTACAAATAGACAATCAGGCAGAATGACGAACAGTCAGATACACTGTCAGGCCAAGTCACATATGACAAGGTCACAATACATTAAGTGTGATACTATTCAACTGGTCAAACATGGTGTGCAACATATGATAAAGAGTTAATAACAGTCTTGGAACAAAGTAAACTATGCAACAGTTCAAGGTGTTTTGGCGGTCTCTGCAAACTCCAGCAGAAGGAACCAGATCTGTTTGGGCCACAACTGAGTAGAACAAGAACAGCCCCCCCCCCCGTAGTGCAACCGTAAACTCTAGGCACTGAACCTTGTAAGCAGAAACACAGCAGTCTGGTTTAGTGGCGGGATGCAGAAAGTTTCATTTCTGGTGTACCCTTTTGCCTGAACACTACCTTTAAATGCAAAGACCACATGTGAGGAGCTGCTATTGTGCAGATGATGGATTCTTTCAGAACATTTTAATGGGTCACGTAGTTGCTCAGTGGCAGAATGTCTCGTTTCCAAGTGGACAACTCAGGTTCAGGAGAGGACCTGGAAGCCTGTACCCAGGGAGAACAGATGCTACTGACCACTCCTTGTGAGCAAGGATGAACTGCATTAGGCGTTGCAACCAGAGAACAATATGTGATACTGGGGAAACAGATGGATCACAAGGGACATCTCTGGTGGAAAGTATTGTTTGGAAAAACAGACCCACTGCCATCTGCATGAGAGACTGGTAATCTTGGCCACATGGTCTCCATAATGTGCAACGCCTGCTCCAACCAGAAGGTGTCCGGGGCGGGGGCAAACTATGATGAATTTAGGGCTTGTGTGTGTGTGGAGCTGCAGCTTGGAGGTGAGCACACCAGATGGGGTGACTGGCAGGTGAGGGACACAAATAAAATAATGATAATAAAAAACATTTTTTTGTTTGTTTTTAATCCCTGATAGATGAGTTGGTAAGTGGATTATACCATTTTATGATTTTGGTGAACATAATTTACACCTTTTATGAAGAGAACATGAAGGCTGGAGAGTCACAGACCTCTGAGTAGAAAACAGTCAACTAAATATAGCTCTCTCATTTGCGACACCAGAAGCACTGCCTGATCACTGGGCATGCCTGCATGCTCTGTGTGGACTGTGATCAGCAGTGTTATTGATACTGATTAACACATGGGAGCAACACTGACAGCAGCACCAGACTCCTCTATGCTGGAATCAAAAGGGCTCAGCCCCTCTGTCCGTAGATTTCCTAATTTGGATCTTACAAGTAACAGAGTGAGCCCACCACAGGCAATGCTACTTCCCATTTATTTCACCTGAACTGACCCACACTTGAATAAGAACCTTTATCACAGAAGCATTTTTTCACCTTGGAGTTATGGCATGGAAGACAATCAGACTGAGCTGCCACAGGATCAGCCAAGCACTTCATGGGGGAGGGCAATTGAGCATGCTCACACTATATATGATGTGTCAGTAGGTTGGCACTGTATGCTGACTGGCTGGGTGCCATGGTGCAGGCAGTTCAAAGCTTTAGAGGTTTCCATAAGGTCTTCATGATTAAGATTCCAGACCAAAATGTATGGCTGTAGGTGCAGAGCCTCTGAATTTAACTGCAATATTTCTAACAAATATACTTCGCAAAAACCAAAAGATTGCTTTGCTCAAGGCTCTACATCCAATTCAAGAGATTTAGCTAACAAGAAGTTGCATAGCTAGCTGCCCGTGGCACTGAGGGTTGAGGGCGCTTGACGCCACACCTCTGCCACCCATGCCGCGACCTGACTTTGGGAATGAGCTTGGGCTGCGGGGGTGGGTTGGGGGGCCAGGAGCTGGATCGAGATGCCGTGAGGCAGCCTCCTCTCTGGGGTGGGATGCGAGGTTCTCCAGCTCTTGACTGCCACCCAATGGAGGTTAGGTGGTAGCGCTAAGCCACAAGGGAACCTGGCATTAGGCCGGGTGGTGGGAAAGGGCTGTCACTAGAGCCGCAGGGTGCATGTGTGCCACCATGCGCATACGTGACCGTGTTCCGGGGTAACGGGGAGAAAACTGCACGTCTCCCTCGTTGCCAAGAAAGGCGCAGGTGGTAATGGGGGGAGCAAAAAGCAATATAGAAAACAAACAAAAAAAAAGAGGTTACATAGATGGCCCAGTAGCAGCATGCTGTACTGACGCAGGAAGTCAGGTTGGGGGTGCAGACCAAGGTCCGAAACAGCTGGCGCCCAGCAGTGTGTCTCGGCTGGGGAAGGTTGGCATCAGGTTCCACTGCCACAGCAACCCCTGTGGCTGGGCCAAGGAGCCTGCTCCTGCTGCAAAGTGGGCTGTGCAAGGTGATAAGAGGCATCACCCCCACCAGGGGAGGAGGGAGGAAAAACAGAGGGAGAAAAATATGGTAGCTGTCTGAATGACATCTGGGTTCAGCCTAACCAGAGTGTAGCCCTGGGGATAAGCTGCCGGCAGAGGGAAGTAAAAGGTTCTATGAAGAAAAAGATCTGGGTAGCAGGAGGAGTGTTGGAGCACATAATATAGAAAACCTGGGATAACAAACCTTTAAGAAGAAATTAAATGTGTAAAACAGTTATAATTATTGTAGTCATAGGGATATAAGTAGCAGCAACATTTCAGATTTATCCTCTCCCGTATTTATTACTGAGGAAATCTGCATGAACACATGCTCTTCACCCCTTAGACTTTATCTGCCTCTATAGCTTACTCCCTACTTCATGTCATAATCCTCTGCTGTGACATCACAGTCTGTTGCCAAGGGGGTAACTGTGATGTCACAAGCAGTGCATTATGACCTCGGGTAGGGAGAGAGTAATAGGAATAGATGAACACCTCAGAAGCAAAGATCCTGTTTTCATACAGATGACCTCAGTAATAAATAATGGGGATGAGAAATACAGAACTAATGTGAAATACAAGCTGAACTCTGTCTATGAGTTTTGTTGAAGTTCTCCTAAATCCTGTCAGCTGCTCTTTAAATCTTCATAAAAAAGAACCAATTTAATGTTTTGCAGTTAAAATGTTCTTGTATAAACTGGACACAAAAATAACCAGGCAAACAATATACCATTTATCATCACTTGTGAGTGGACAGGAATCTCATAACTCACTCGTAGCTCATCCACTCACAAGTTATGGTCCTGCCTCCTCACTCATGGAGAACTAACAGCATTTTTTGAGCCAGGCCCTTGCCTATCCTCAATTTAAATAGCTAACCAACCGGAATGCAGTTTCTTAGTTGCCATTTCATACCTTTATTAGTCCTGGGACAATCTCTGGCAGCAGCTGCTGGAGGGCCTCTTTGGAGACCCGCTCGATCACTTTTGTTTGCATTTTGATGGCAGCCAGGTTGGTGGGGTAGTCTGCTGACTGGATAATTGGACAAAGCACTTTGATGCACTGCTCTGGGCTGATGGATGTGGCTAGTGTTGCTGCTGCTTCTTCAGCGGCTCTTACCACCTGCACAAAGCAAATTAGTCGTCTGTCACATCACTGTTGCTTTGTTTTTACGCAAGGATATGGCGTACATATGTTCAGCGGCCATCAGTGCTATCTTGCCGATATCAATCAGTTCTGTTCTATATTCTGTCATTTTGTTAAAAAACTGTTTTTAAGTGGTTGATGAATGTGTGTGATGACATACATAAGCAACATTTTATTTTGCAATTTTGCCAGCCTTTGTGAATGAATAAAAAAGCAGTAAAAACAATGATTCCCATAACCAATAAAAAAGGTTGTAACACACATTTAAGGGGAAAAACAGAGCAAAAACTAAGGAACACCTGGTTAAATTAAACTATGCTTTTTTTCCCTTAAATCAGTATTTTGGCAATCTTTGCAGCAGGAAAAGAAAATGACATGATCGCTGTAATTCTTGATCTTCTAGAAATACCTTCATCACTGATTCACACTAATGGCTACTGAGCTAGAGGTGCTAGGATTGTACAGGAGCCAGAACATTTCAGGAGGGCTGGAGCCGAGGTAAACTGTGTGCATGCACGGCACCGCTAGAAGGAGCTCATGGCACAGGCTTACTTTGGCACCAGCCCTCAAGCCACCTCAGTAACTTTTTTACTGAGGAGGTGCAGCATTACTTAACTAGAAACACATAATTTGATGGCAGATAAGGACCGCTTGGCCCATCCAGTCTACCCATTTCTCCTTACCTACACTATTACCGCAGACCGTGCACGACCTACGGTTCCTTCTCCACCCCCCTTCCTTTTCACTGTGCTTTCCCTTGTGTTTATCCCATGCATTCTTGAACCTCACCACTGTTTTCACCCCCACCATCTCTGCAGGAAGGCTATTCCAGGAATCCACCACTTTTTCTGTGAAGTACTTCCTCACATCGCTTCTGCAACTACCCCCCTCCAGCTTCAAAGCATGTCCTCTTGGTCTTGAGCATGTTTGCTTCGGAAAAATACTCCCCCCTCCTGTACCTTATTATTTTGTTTTTTATTTAGGAGTTCTAGTATTACAATACCTTTGAGCCAAGGCTCTTTTACAAAGGCTCTACGTCAGAGAACAACATTTTTTGACAGAGGCAAGGAAAGTCTAACACAACAGTGGTTACAACATAAGAAACAACAAATAGCAACAACCAGTGAAGGGGGGAGGAGGGGGTGGAGTGGGTACACAGGCAGCCAAAGGCATTTGTTGTATGAGTAGCTAGTAGGTAGCAAGTAAGTGCATGTAGTTGAGGAAGTGAGAAGGTGGGAGAAAAAGATTCCGAGGGGTATGCTATTGGGGTAAGGAAGGAGAGCCAGAAACCGAAAGAGTACAGAAAGGGGTAGGGGAGAGAGGAGGAAAGAAGGGGGTGGAGGGCAGGAGGAAAAGACGGGACTAATGAAGAAACTTGTAGGAGGGGAAGGGAAGATGTGAAAGGAATCATAGCGGAGAATGGGGAGATTAGTTGTAGCAGTCACAAAAGCTAGTGGCAGCAAGATGGTTCCAGAGACTAGCTTTGAACGTACCAAGCGTGTTTGCTGAGGAGATGGCGGGGTCAAGGTCATTCAGCCAAAGTGGTGCTCTGTATGCAAAGGATCGTAGTGCCTGGGAGGTGTGACAGTAGGCAATTTTAAGGAGCTGTTGGTTCGAACTCCTAGTACTCAGACTGTTTGGTCTTACCTGCAGAAGGGTACAGACACTTGAGGGCGTATTCCCCAGGCAGATTTGCTTTGCAAATGTACAGGTGAGATACTTTATTCAATTTGATAGGTGAAGCCATCCAAACTGTGCATATAAGTCGCAGGTGTGGGTGAGCCGGTGAGCACCTGTAAGAAGTCGACAGGCCTTGTTTAAGGTAGTTTGCACCCTTCTGAGGGTTGTCGTAGTGGCAGAGCTGTAGATGATGAGACCATAGTCTATGATCGAGACCACGGAACTCTGCACGGCAATCTTTAGCGCTTCAGGAGTAAGACTTTGCCTGTGTTTGTACAGTAGACCGAGTCTAATGTTAGCAGTTTTTGCAACATAGTCAACGTGCGCCCCGAAGGAGAGGCTAGGATCAAGCAGAATTTCAAGATATTTGAAAGCTTGCACCTGCTCCAGGGTAATTCCCTGTGCAGTGGTGATTGACAGGGGATGTTGCTTGTGCGGATTTTGAGCGCTGCGAAATAGCATGGTTTTTGTTTTTTTTGTGGTTTAGTACTAGCTTGTGATTGTGGAACTAAGACTCAGTGGTGCTGAAACCACGCTAGAGGTTATCCTGAAGAGCCGTGGGGTCTTTGTGGGAGGAGAAACCACTGCATCGTCGGCGTACAGGATGATGTTTTCAGGGCAAGATTGCAGGAGGGAGTTTAGAAAAAAGACTAAACAGGAGTGGACCCAGTATGGAGCCTTGGGGTATGCCTGAGCAGACCGGCAGGGTGTCAGAGAGAGTGTCTGCAATTTTTACTCGTTGCATCTGGTTTTCGAGGTAGCTACTAAACCAAAGAACAATCAGGTGACAGTCTGGAGATTAGGAGTTGGTCAATAAGCAGCCTATGGTGGACTGTGTCGAAGGCTTTTGAGAGATCAATAAAGACCGCACCTGTTAGTTTGCCGTGGTCCAGGGAATTGTGGACAGCCCCGGTGAGCTCTAGGAGAGTGGTGGTGGTGCTGTGGCCCTTCTGGAAACCGTGTTGCTTGTCACACAGAATGTTGTATTTGTCCAGGTGATTAGTGAGTTGATCTGCTACAATACGTTCAAGTGCCTTAGAGAGTGGGGGCAGTATTGATATTGGGTGGTAGTTTGAGTGGATGGTCTGGTCACCGCCTTTGTGAACAGGGGTCACTAAAGTGGATCTCCATTTGTCAGGGAAGATCCCGCTGCTAAGAGAGAGGTTCAGTATTTTTGTAAGGGGATGAAGAACCTGATGATCTAGGATAAGTGACAGGAGCTTGAGATCCAGTGTGTCACCACTAGTTCTAGTTTTAGAGATAGCAGAGGCAATATAGCGGTGCGCATCCTTTAGCTTGACCTCCCTAAAGTAAAAAAGGTGGTGATCCAATTTGGGCTGAGGAGGTCCCGTGGTGGTGGCTCTATCGTCAATGTAGTCAGAGGGAAGGACAGCACTAAGGTCAGTAAAGGCCATGTTAAAGGAGTTAGCTATGACAGCATGGCCAAGGGTGATTGATCCGTCAACAGATAACATAGGGAGTTTTTTGGCTTCTTCCCCGTGATCTCCTTGATGTTTTCCCAGAACGCTTTACCATTCCCCCAGGTGTTAATGAGAACATTTTTATAGTAATTATTTTTCGTGTGTCTGACAGCTTTAGTGCAGGCATTTCTGGCTTGCTTGTATTTTTGAATATCCAGCTGGTTTCTGGTTCCCTTGACAACAGCCCAGAGGTGATCCTGCAGTTTTAGTTGGTTTAGCAATTTCCCCTTTGATCCATGGGTTACAAAGCGATTTTAATTTCCGTTTTTTGATAGGGGCAAAGAGGTCGCACGCCCTATTGAAAGTAGCGATGAAGGAATCAAAGGCCTGGTTAGCATCAGTCGTCATGTAAACAGGTGATCAGTCTTGCTGAAGCAAGTAGTGTTTGAGATGGATAAGTTTGCCACGAGGAAGGACTCTGCTGGAGATGATTTTTGGAGGCGGCTTGAGGAATTTGTTTGACCATACACAGGTAACTAGCGAGTGGTCACTGAGGGAGTCAGGGAGAACTGTGGTGCGGGAGATCCTGGTGGGCTGGTTGGTGAGTACCCAGTCAAGTAGGGTGCTGGTGCCTGTTTTGTAGTTGGTTCTGGTAGTGGATGTCACCATCTGTGTAAAGTTGGCTGCTGCAAGGGGGTTTTTAAGGGCACTTGCCTCTGATCCTAGCCAGTTTATGTTGAAGTCTCCTAGTAAGATTAGCTCAGAATCAGTGGGCTGCACGTCAATAAAATTAAGAACTTCGTTGAGGCCAAGTTTTTGATCCTTTGGTGGGATATATATAGAGATGCAATACTTAAGGCTTTCTGGTTTGCCCCAAGTATAATTTTTATTGGTAGGATTTGTGCTGAGATGAACCGAGAAGGAGCCCCTAGGGGGTGCCACGTGAGACTGTCTCTGATAAGAAAGGCACATCCTCCACCTTTTTTAGAGACCCTGTCTTGCCTGAGAATACTGTAGCCCAGAAAGGTTTGTGCCTGGTCCAGTATTTTTGGTGTCAGCCAAGTTTCAACCAGTGCCAAGATATCAGGGTTGTGTTGGCTAATGAAGGCTTGGAGGGCCTCGATCTTAGGGAGTAAGCTGCAGATATTGAGGGTAGCCAGGACGAGAGACCCCGAGGTTTTCAGGGGGTTGGCACATAGAGGGCCTGGGTTCGGGTGGACATTACCCGAGATGAGTAACAAAAGGAGGAGGAGTTTTAGGGTGTACAGGCGTAACCCCTTGGACGTTGGTCTATGTCGATTATAGTGGTGATGGAAGTAGGTGGTGGTCAGAGGGGCGTCCCAATGTGAAACTAGAGAGTACATAGAGTGTAGGTAGTTCCATGCATAGGGTTTAACGAGGTAGATGTAGGACTCTTCAGTTCGAGTGGGTGGGCCATGCAGAGGGCAGGGTCTGTAGTGGAGTGTTCCCTGTGAGAAGTAGTTTTGTATTTGAAGGCAGGGAGTGTTACATTGTGGCTTATGTGGATTGTTAGGACTAGGAAGGGAGAAAAAGGGGGCAGGGTAAGGAGGAGAAGGAGTGGAAGGAGCAGTGGGCAGACGGCCATCCCACCGTAGGGTCTGGGTGGACAGTGAGCGGATTGCGAGGTCCAGAGATGCGATAGGATGGAGAATGCACTACGGATGAAGGACAGAAGATCCTTAGAGGGATGAGCCAGTAGGCAGGAGGGGACGGTGAGAGTATACAGGTGGGCGGGGTTAGCAGTGTATTTAATTAAGGTGGGGGGTGAAATTTTTTGGCAAAACATGTACAAAGTCTATGGGCACAGTGCCTAGCGCCCAGAAAAAGGAGAGAGAAACAGTGCCAGCCAATCAGCTGCGGTCCAGTGGAAACAGGGGTCCAATCAGGCAAGGCAAAGCACACAGCAACCAATGGTGGCCGTGTTCGGCTTTGCCGGCTCCAAAGAGGACTTCTTACCAGGTGCTCCATGTCCTAGGCAGGATCGCAGGTGGTGGCTGAGGCGGCCGGCTGTTGGAGCCGTGGCCGCGCTCCTCTCGGGGGCCCTGGTCAGGGGCTGTAGCTCGGGCGCTCCATGTCCCAGGCAGGATCGCAGGTGGTGGCTGAGGTGGCCGGCTGTTGGAACCATGGCCACGCTTGGCACTCCTCTCGGGGGCCCTGGTCAGGGGCTGTAGCTCGGGTGCTCCATGTCTTAGGCAGGATCGCAGGTGGTGGCTGAGGCAGCCGGTTGTTGGAGCTGCTTGTTGCTTACCCCCATGAGGTATTTAAAAGTCTCTATCATATCTTCCCTCTACCTCCTTTGTTCCAGGGTGTACACATTGAGGTCCTTTAGTCTCTCCTCATAGGGCTTTTGATGCAGACCCTGTACCATTTTAGTTGCCCTCTTTTGTATCTCCTCCACTCTATGTCCTTCTGAAGATGTGGTTTCCTGAACTGGACACAATACTCTAGGAGGGATCTTACCAGTGATCTATACAGAGGCAACACCACCTCCCTCTTTCTGCTGGTCATACCCCTCCCTATGCAACCCAGCATCCCACTTGCCCTCCCTACCATCTTGTCATTTCACCTAGCCACCTTTAGGTCATCCAGAGTAATTACCCCCGGGTCTCTATCCTGCTTGGTGGTCATCAATACAACTCCACTCGTTTAGTACTCTGCCTCTAGGTTTCTGTGCCCTAAGTGCATTATTTTGCACTTTTTCGCATTGAACCCCAGCTGCCATATCCTTGACCACTCCTAGAGTTTTCTCAGATCTCTGCTTATCCCCCAGTCTCTACCCTATTGCAGATTTTGGTACCATCCACAAAGAGGCAGACCTTGCATTCCAGCTCCTCTGCTATGTCATTTATAAAGACATTAAAGATGACCTGTCCCAGCACTGTTCTCTGAAGCACTCTGCTGGTCACCCTCCCTTCCTTGGGGTGAACTCTGTTTACCACCACCCTCTGTCGCCTATCCCGTAACCAATTTCTGATCCAGCTTGCCACCTTTGGACCCACTCCTAAGCTACTCAGCTTGCTTGACGCAGAGGTTTGTTGCCTTTACTATGCTCCCTTTATCTTCGCCCACTGTTTCTCCACCCCACCTAGGTCACTCACCCCTGCTAGGTCATCCCTGCGGCATTCTCTCATCTTTTTAAAATCTGCCCTCCTGAAGCTCAGGACCCTCATCCTTTTGCAATTCGATTCAACAGCCATCCTTATACTGAACCACACTATTCGGTGATCACTGGTCCCCAGGTGGCCTCCCACCTTGACGTCTGCAACAATGTCCCCGTTAGTGAGTACCAGGTCCCATACTGCTCCATCATGAGTGGGTTCACTGACTGTTGCCTAGGGAATGCCCCCTGCAGAGAATCCAGGATGTTCCTGCTTCTACCTGAAGCCACTGCGACGAGGCGCCAAATTCACATCTGGTAGGTTGAAGTCCCCCACCAAAGCACCTCCCCCTTTTCTGCCATCTTGCCAATGGCTTCCATCAGTTCCTTATCTAATCCCCCTCCCCCTGGACTGCAGATCACTCCAGTGTGATTAGTGGCTCCATTCCCTGTGTCTCCACGGTGACCCACAGTACTTCTGCTTCTCCCTTCTGTTCCCTGTATCTCTGCTGCCTTTATGCACTGCCTCACATAAAGTACCTCACCCCCTCCTTTCCTTCCCACCTGATGCACTGAAAATCACGACTGGGACATGGCCATACCAAGCTATACTCTGTTCCTGAACACAGTATGGCCTGGTATGGCCATGTTCCAGTCATGGTTTTCAATGCACCATGATTCAGTAATGGCCACAATATCCAGTTCAGCCTCTCCCACGATAGCTTCTAGCTCTAGAATCTTATTTCCTAGACTTTAAACATTCGCGCACATGGCCTTTCAGATTTTGATTCTACTCTGCTTGTTGCCCCCGTTTTCCTTTTTGCGCCCCCTTCCTACCTCTCTTTTTACTACTCCTGTTCCTTTCCCACTTTATCTCTACCACCCTGCTCCCTTTATGAATTTGCACACTCCTCTTGGACTCTCCTTACTCTCTACTTCAGCCTGTGTGTGTGTGTGTGTGGCACTTTCTTACTCCCCAATTCCTTCTGCCACCCCTTGACAAATGTTGATCAAAGTAACATTTAAACCATCCACTGAGGAATGCGGCTCCTCTCACGGATGGATGCAAGCCATCACCCCTGTATAGGCCCTTTTCCTCCCAGTTGGGTCCCCTGTCCCAAATGTAGCTGAACCCTTCAGGAAGCACCTCAGTGAAAGCCACTGAGCGAGCTACCTGTCTGAGACCTCTCCCCAGCTCCCTAATCTCCCCCTGCACTATCCCAGCCCCATTCCTAGCCAGGTCATTAGTCCCCAAGTGGACAATGACAACCACCTCTCCATCCCATCCTGCTGCCCTAGTGATCCTCAGTATCTGCTTCCCATCCTTTCAGGCCATGGCACTGGGTAGGCATGTAACCTTCCTTTCCTCTGGGCACAAGATAGCCCTGGTGACCCATGTAAGAAGAGTCAACAAACCAGAAACACATTTTTTTTTTCAGGAATCAATCTTCATTATTGATGCACACTACTGGGTAGAGAAACAAGCTCAGACAAAAGTCCCCTGGGCATGGGCAGTGGAAGCCGAGGCTCACTCAGGACAAATGTAAATTAAGGATAGTCCTGCCGAAGGATGCATGCTGCCTGACATGGGCATTCAAGGCACTGTGCTTGACAAAAGTGTTCACCATGCTCCAAGTTGCAGCTCTGCAAATATTTCCGATAGGCACAGTGCAAATCTCTGCTAGGGATGTGGCATCTGCTCTGCTGGAGTGGGCACATGTCCTTCCAGCTTGACCTATGCCATTGCATAGCAGTGATGCAGGCAACTAACAATCCAAGAAGAAATGCACTTGATTGTAACAGGCTGTCCCATCCAATTAGGATCAAAGGAGACAAAAGAGCTGTTTACACTCTCTGAAGTCCTTAGTCCTGTCTCGGCAGAAAGAACAGGTTACTCACCTGTAACAGTAGTTCTAGGAGTGGTATATGTTGTTCATCCACACTTCTTAGCATGTCCCCTTCCACTTTAAATCATGCTGGAAATCTTCAAGCTGGCTCCTCCCACCCATCCGGGTAGTATATACCTCGTCTCCGCCCCATGACGCTAGATCTTAGCCCGCTGGAAGCAAGGTTGTGCGCCTGAAGCCGGGTAGGTATGTGTGGATGAAAGTACAGTTACGTAAGAACTCACGGTAACAGTAGATCATCAAGAGTAGCTCTTGCAGCAGGTTACACATTGGGGACTGGTGCCACCTGGCAGCGGTTCCGGCAACTTTTTCTCTAGTAGTACCAATCTGGGAACGCCCCCCGCTGACGTCGGCTCCACCCCTGACATCACCCTATATAAGGGAGGAGTTCCCCACGTGTTCCAGTTCATGAACACCCTGCCCCTGTCAGGCAAGAAAATGACAGGCAAGTTAGAAACTGGTTGTCAATGGACAACCTCTCAAAGAGGAAAAAATACCAGCCTGAACAGGACTTGATCCCTGGGGGAAGGTGGGCGGGAAATATACCTGCTGCAATAGCTTCTCTCGAAGATCTACTGTTACGGTAAGTTCTTATGTAACTGTACTATCTTACTTCGAGGAGAAGCTCTTGCAGCAGGTTACACATTGAGGACTGAGTCCCAAGCAGTATAAACTTACAACAACCCCAGGGAGGGGGAAGAAACATGAAAGGACAGCAAGAGAAGGGAAGATCCCTCAGGAAACCAGGCCTTGCAGAACCGCAAGGCCAAACCCTGCTCTGCGTCTGGAAATCATGTCGAGGCTATAGTGCCTGACGAAGGTATGGACAGAATTCCAGGTAGCGGCAGCACAGATATCTGCTGTCGGTACCCTCTTTAATGCTGTGAAGGAAGTAGCGATAGCCCTGGTAGAGTGAGCTTTAATTGGCCCCGATGTTGACCTATTATGCTTCTTATAGCAGTAGGAAATGCAGTGTATCAACCAGGGCGAAAGCGTCTGTTTGGTGACCGGGAGACCTACAGACCGTTGGGCAAAGGACACAAAGACCTAATCAGACTTCCTGTCTGCCTTGGTTCTAGCTAGGTGACATCTGAGAGCCCTGTGCACATCCAAGGAATGAAGCAGGATCTCACCCCTGTTGGAGTGCTCCGGGTAGTAGACCGGGAGCTGAACAGACTGATTCAAAATGAGCTCCGAGACCACTTTCGGTAAGAACTTCGGATTGGTACAGAGATCAACCCTGTCCTTGTGGAAAACAAGGTAGGGTTCTTTACACGTGAGAGCTTGAAGTTCTGAAATGCGCCTCGCTGAAGTAATGGCTATCAAAAGCAAAGTTTTCCAGGAGAGGAAACGAAGTTCCGATTTCATAGCCGTCTTGAATGGGGACAAGAAAGCTTCTCCAGGATGAACAGGAGATCCCAAGTAAGAACAGGGTCCCTGATGGGAGGTCTGATGTGGAGGATACCGCGCAAAAAGGCTTTGGAAACCTCCATCTGAGCCACTGTCTTACCTGACACAGGTAAATGGTAAGTGGAGATGGCGGCCAGGTGTACCTTGATGGAGGAATAACTGAGGCCTTTCTCGTAGAGAGAAATCAAGTATTCTAGGATGGTATTAACCGGACAGACCAATGGATCTACTTGCTTGGCTGTGACCCAAATGCAAAAACATTTCCATTTCATAGCATAAGTGGTCCTGGTGGCAGGTTTTTGTGCCTCAACCAACACCTGAGCGACCTGATCAGACACTCCGAAGAAAAAATTACTTACCATAGTAATTGTGTTTCTTCCCAGTGATGCTCAGATATTCATAACTTTATGTAGTAGTCTTCTAAAGTAGAACTGCTCGGAGAGATGGAACATATGCAAATGATGGAATCTTTTGCATGAGCCACTTTTCAAATGCAGCATTCTAGTAACTGCCTTTGCTCTAAACCCTCAGATTGCCTAGAAGCCTGGAAAGACAGGCCCACGAGGACTAAGTGTGACAATGATGACAATATTGAGCATGATAACAATAATAAAAATAATAATAATTATAGTACGAACTCCTTTAACACCCAGAAAAAGGGCCTCCAACAGGAGGGCATAGCATGTGAAAGAATACCACTGAATGGCAGAATCACCTGGCAAGGGGGGAATAACAACAGTGAATGCAATCACAACATATGTGCTACACATGGCATTTATACCCATGAGAGCACAGTATACAGGAGTGCAGAGGCTGAAGTTCTGGAAGGGGAGGTAAGGAGGGAAGTTAAAAATATCTGAGCATCACTGGAAGAAACACAAATTACTATGGTAAGTAATTTTTTCTTCAACCCCAGTAATGCTCAGTATATTTATAACTTTATGCAGACTACCAAGCAGTACCCTGGAGGTGGGTACATAACTCTAATTTGGAAACAGACTTTGCAGGACTGCTGTGCCAAACCTAGCATCACCCCGAGATAAAATATCCAGATTGTAATGCTTTGTAAAGGTGTGTACTGTTTTCCAGGTAGCTGCTTTACAAATGTCCAGTAATGGAACATCCCTGGCAGCTGCTAAAGTAGCAGCTGTCTTTCTTGTGGAATGAGCCCTTAAACCTGATGGGGTCTCCTTACCAGCCTTTGTGTTGCAGAACTGGATACACTGGACTATCCATTGAGAAATTAACCTTTTGATGCTGGATTAGCCTTTCCCACATTTCATAGGTCAGGATCAGGTGTTTCCTATCCTGCCTATGGACTGTAGTGGTTGTCAAGTAGTAGCTAAAAACTCGTTGACATCCAAACAATGACGACTCCTTTCACTTGAACCAAAGTGATCAGTGAAAACACAAGTAAGGTAATGGTTTGGTTCAAATGGAAATTAAAATCCATTTTAGGAAGAAACTTCCTGTTTATTTTCAGGACCACTTTGTCTCTGTGGAATGAAATGTAGCCATGTTCAATGCAGTGAGACTGGGGCTCACTGATTTCTCTGACAGAAATTACCGTAAGGAAAGAACAATTTTCATGTGGCATATCTCCAATAAACTGAAAGCATAGGCTCAAAAGGGAGGACCCATGAGCCTAACCACACACACATTTAGGTACCATGCTGGCACCGGTTCCTTGTGAGGGTGTGTGCAAATAGGATAGGCCTTTAAAGAACCTTTTGAAAACAGGGTCTGGGGCACAGAGAAATAGAGGAACATTCTGTCCACTGAAATATAAGTGTATGCTTATAAGGTACTGAACTGTAAGTCCAGTAAATGCAATAGGTAAGATAGTCCAGCACAGATGGGATACCAGCCTGTACTGTTATGTGTGAAGCCCTTAAAGAGCCCTTTTGGAGACAGGATCTGGAGCGACTTGAAACATCTTATCTAGCTGATATGCAGGCTGATGCTACAGCTAGGTGGACCTTAAGGGTGCTGGATTGCAAGTCTAATGGATGTAAATAAGAAAATAATCAGACATAGCTGGGACCCCAGCATGTGCTGGTACCAGTTCCTAGTTGAATAGCAATAGAAAAATCGTTTTCCATTTGAAGCACAGATTTCTTTAATAGAGGGACTCCTGTAACCACTTAAAATGTCCAAGACATTTTCAGAAAAATGCAATTCCACATATTGTAGGCCCCCAAGAGCCATGCCTTGAGCCCAAGTTTTAGGTACAGGAGCCTCCCTTGTTTGGAGGTTAGCAGACTGTACCTCTGAGGAAGGTGTATTGGTTCAAACCCAGACACGGAGAGTAGCAGAGAGTACCATGGCTGCCTGGCCCAGTCTGGTGCTATCAAGAGCACTGATGCTGACTGGCACCTGAGCTTAAGAAATACTCTGTACACCAGAGGGAAAAGAGGAAAAGCATGTAGCTGCTTCTCTGACTAATCCAGAGCCAGAGCATCCAGAGGGATTGTTCCCGTATCTGGTGGTCTGCCATAGTACAATGGCAGGTGGTGGTTCTGGTGGGGCAAAAACAAGTATACCTCTGGGGTGCCTCACCTCCTAAAGTTTCTTGCACCACCTGACTGTACAAATCCCATCTATGATTAGACTAGCTGATTTGAGTCGGGTATCTGCCCAGGTATTGTCCTTGCCTGGCAGATGAATAGCCCCCATGGAGCATCCTATACTGACTCCCTATTATCATGAGTCTTCTGCAGGCAGGGTTTGACTTTATCCATCCCTGCTTGTTTGTGTAATACATTGCAGTGGTACTGTCTCTTCTGACCCGCACCACCTTCCCTGTACTAGTTGGGTGGAAACCCTTAGTGCCAGTGACACTAATCTTGGCTCCAGCAGGTTTGTGTGCAGAAGTGACTCTGTGCTGGGATGGTGTGAACCCACAGATGGGAGTCACACACTAGCAGAGATGCATCTGCTGACTGAACAATTGATGGGGACTCTTGCTGAAAAAAGGGGACCCCTTTCCTCAGGTTGGTTTCTTCCTTACACACTTCGGTGACCTGTAACAATATTTGTCATTATCAGAATTAGTTTTAAAGGAGGGACCTTTCCCTAGTGAACTCAGAGGTGAAACTGAATGTCCCTCATCCATAACCTGGATTCCAGGACTATGCCAGTGGCAGCTATCATGGGGCCAGTAGCTGAAGAAACTGTCTTTTGGCTTTTTGTTTGTTCAGGCTGAATGAGCCCACTATCAGTGGGATACATCTTGCCCTGCTGAGAGGCAGGCAGGCCCTGCCTTGCAAGGTACCTAACTCTGTTCCTATGAACCGTAGTGCCTAAGCAGGCTGAAGGACAGAACTTCTTTAGACTATCAGGTACCCTAGTGACTCCAGGAGCCCCTAGGCCACTTGCTGGGTTGATTTTACAACCCCTAGCCAGTCATCTAGGTATGGGAAAAACTGTGACACACTGTCTTTGAAGGTGTGTCAGAAACCCTGCCAAGCACTTCGTGCAGACTCTTGGAGAGTGACCTGATGGGAGTATGCACCTGAGGTACTTCCTGTGAAATTCCCTTATGAAGGTGAGGAAATAAACACCCTTTAAGACCAGTGATGCCAACCCTTACGTTGCCTGGAGTATTGGCAGAATCAGTGACAAAGTTATCATTTTGAACTTTGGCCTTGTTAAAAATGCCTGTTTAGTACCGTGAAGTCGAAGACAGGCCAGCACACCCCATTCTCTTTGTGGTACCTTTTGTTGTACTAGGACTGGCTCCACTTTGTGACAGTAACATGTTTTGAATCTTTTTTTTTTTTTTTACTGTTGGCAGGGATTTGAACTCTGAGCCAATTCCTAACCAACTGTGGTGCCTGACGAACCCCTGGTGTGGGTACTGCTGATACTGAGGCACAACTCTAGCCTGATAAAAGAAAGGCTTAATGTGAAATGATCTGTCTCTGCCTCCCCTTCCTATGTTTTAGTGGAGGTGAAGCTTTCTTTTGCAGAACTGCAACTATAGGCGGTTTTTGTATACATCCACCTTTGTCATGTAAGCCTTTATCTTTCTTCCAAGAGGGGATGACCTACAACTAGAAAAAAAATAGCCTTGGTTTGGGTATCCTGAATGAGGTTTGTGACTCTCAGCCAGGCAAACCCCCTTGAGCTACTTAATCTGCCATTTATCTGGCAGTAGTGCCTGAAAAAGCATCAGTCATATGATTGGTATTTGGCTGCTCCTAAACCCAACTTAACTGTTTCAGCTAGATCATCTGACAGGGAAGTCTGGGCCTTGACTGCCATAGTGACTTCTGGTATTGAGCATCAAAGGCTTGAAAGCCGTGCTGTCAATTTTCCTGAAATCCTTGTTAGGAGGAATGCAGGGTATCTTTGCCTTGTTACAGGCTGTCACTTGTACTACTCCTTGGTGAACAGGGTGAGAGAATAAAAATTCAGCTCCCTTCCTGTCCAGCTGATATTTCTTATCCAGCCTCTTTTCAAGAGGGGAAGACAGAGCTTTGAATTTGTAGAAATCCTTAAAGTATCTTTCCTGAAGAATGTATTCACAGGAAGGAAAAGCTTTTAGTGGGCGTCAGCCCAATCATTTCTCACAATATATAAAAAGTGAGGAATAATCCTCAAATGCTCTGTGGGAATAGCCCAACTCCTGTTCAGGGAAAACCTCAGTTTAATAGGTTCCCCTTTCTTCTATTTAATCATAAATATATATTCTTCCTCTTAATAATAGGAAGATTGATCAGAGGAGAAAGACTGTTTTGCAGTAGTCTGCTGTTGAGGAACAGACAGCCCTTGCAAGCCTAAAAGTATATATTTTTTTAAAACCATTCAAGGCATTTTTCCACACTTTCTCCTAGGAAGCTTTACAATTTCTGCAGGAGTTGTTAGGCTTTATAGCAGACACAGAAGTCCCCAAATGCTGTCCAGCAGGAGGTTCTGTGTTTGATTTATTTGAGAGAACCAGGGAGTCAGCCGGTTCAATAAGTCTAGCAGGCACAGAAGTCCCTGTACGCTGTCTAGCAGGGGGTTCAGTGTGCTTAGTTTTATTTTATTTCTTAGAGGGAACCAGGCAGTCAGCCAGTTCAGCAAGCAAGCCTCTCAAGAACTGCTTGTATACCCGTCTCAGCGGTAGCAGTTACAACAATTGTGGTTTCAGCCACAGAAATTTAGGGTGTCTGCTGGTCAGAGCTAGAGGAACCCTTAGGTGGTGATAATTTTTTGTTTTAGTCTTATCCAGGCATGTTTAAATAGTTTTCTGAGGACATGTAATGCAGATTTCACTCTGCTTGGAAATGAACATGCCCAGAGAGCAAGCAAAGACTGTTTGCCTTAACAAATATCACCACTCTCAACACATGATTCAAAACCGGGATCACCAGTTTTCTTTCTCAGTTTTTCTGACATTTTCCAATAAAACCGATAAAAGTTGTAACCGCTAAAAGAAATTAATTTATTTAAACTTTATTTAACATTCGCGGTCGGGAACCAATTGGGACCAGAAACCCAAGTAAAATGAACCGAGGCTATCGGTTCAAAACCCAGTATTAGCGGTTCTTAAAACAAGCTAAATTAAATAAAATTAAACATAACTAATAGAGTTTTTTAGTCAGAAAACTCCAATAAATGTATAATACACTTTGGTTCCCCCCGGTTATACCGAACCGGAAGAAACCGATAAACTTACAATTTAAACACTAAAACTACGGGTTTACTTAAAACTATAAAAGTAGGAAGGCAGCAAATGAAATGTAAAGAATACTTATATAAATTTTATAAGTTTTCTCATGTCAGAACAAGATGATGAGGCGAGGATCTCTGAGCGTCTAGCCTTGACAGGCGGAGAGAAAAATCTGAGGGTTTAGAGCAAAGGCAGTTAGTAGAATGCAGCATTTGAAAAGTGGCTCATGCAAAAGATTCCATCATTTGCATATGTTCCATCTCTCCGGGCAGTTCTACCTTAGAAGGCTACTGCATAAAGTTATGAATATACTGAGCATTACTGGGGTTAGAAATGGACCTTAGCTAAGTCCTGAGGAGCCAAGCATGCAGGTGAAGAGAACATAAGTTTGGGTGCAGCAGGGTCCCCTCATCCTGCAAGAGCAGGTGCGAGGAGAGGATAAGAGGCACTAGCGACTCTGCCACTAGACGCTGTAGTAAAGGAAACCAGATCTGACGAGGCCAAAGCGGAGCAATCAAGATGAGTGTGGAAGGTTTGACTGAGCCTTGAAAAGGATCTTCCGAAGGAGGAGAAAGGGAGGGAAGGCATACAGGAACCTCCTGCTCCAGCAGAGGGATAACGCGTCTTGCCAAAAAGCTCCAGGCTCTGGACATAGCAAGCAAAAACTGGGCAGTTTTGCGTTGGATTGTGACGCGTAAAGGTCTGCCTCTGGCATCCCCCATAGACAGAAGATGCGATCCGCGACCTCTTGAAGCAACTCCCATTCGTAGGCTTGCGATCTTGTCCTGCTGAGCGTATCGGTTAGCACATTTTGAATCCCGGGAACATGCACTGTTGTCAAAAACAGACGCTGTTCCAGGGCCCAATCCCAAACCTGCATAGCTTCCCTGCAAAGGGGATAGGAATGTGTACCGCCCTGCTTGTTGATGCAGAACATCACCGAAGTGTTGTCTGTCTGCACCAAGAGATGGCCTGGTGCCAGGACCGAGGCCAGGGCCTTTGAAGGGAGCATCCAGAAGGTTAGTTTGGACGTCTGGATTGAACCCTGAGACCCGAAGCCAAGCAAGACGTCAGAGGCAAATACCAGTGGCGGCCGCCCTGGAGGAGGTGTCCGCAGAGTCGTAGGCCGACCGCAAAACGTGGGTGCCCACGTCTGAGCCGGTCTGCAGCAACTTGGTAAGCTCTGACCGCTGAGGACAATTGAGCAGGCCTTGCACAATGTCCACTCCCTGTTCCCAGAAGGCGTTCTGGAATTGGACCATATGCATCAGGAAGTTGAGGCTCCTGATGCTGCAGGTGGCAGCAGGGTACACCTCACGGCCCATAGAATCCAGCTGCTTCGATTCCCTATCAGGCTGGGTGCTCAGATGTTTGGGCCTCTGCGAACGATTGTGAGCCGACGAAATCACCACTGAGTCCGCTGCGGGTGGTCTGGCTAAAAAGGGGTGGTCCGCAGGCACTCGGTAGAGCCAGTGAGCCTTCTTTGGCACACTGGAGGGGGACTGAGGCAGCTTCCAGGTTGCATGGGTGGCATGCTGAAAGGTGTCGACCATGGGAGGGATGATCACCGGCTTTGGGTCTTTTTGGCAGAGGTATTTAACCAGCCGCAGTTGGTCCAGGGCCTCAGTGTCCAAACCCATGTTGACCTGGATGTGCCTCATCACCTTCATGAAGCTGGGGTCATCTGGAGGGGATTTAGGGAGACCCTCCATGTCCCCTAGGTCTGGCTCCGAGCAGACAGAGGCTGAAGAGTCCGAGTTCACATAGGAGGCCGCAGAAGAAGAGGGTGAGGGGCTACGCCTCTTCCCTTTGTGCCTCTTGTCCGGAGGAGGAGAGGGAGAGCGAGAGGAACTGCTGGACCGGTCCCTCTTGGACTTTTTCTTGTGCTTCTTTGGGGAAGACACCTCGTCCCCCCCACCATCCAGTTCAACAAGGTCTGGAACCGACTCCGGAGCGGATGGAGGTGCACAAACTGCTAGGTATTTTTTAACAGTCTCCCACCAGTGGGTAAAAAGCTCCTTAGCCCGAGAAAGGTGTAGTTTCAGTGAATCAGGTGTAGGCTGAGGAGCGCCCGAGCCCGTACCAGACCCGGCCCCGCCATCTGGGAGGGGCTGGTGTCAGGTCCGAACCCTTCTCGGAGGATGTCGGGGTGGCGTCAGCACCACCGTCGTCGGGTTCCGGCGTCAGGTGGACCGGCGACCGTGGAGAAGGGGTGTCAGAAGTGACATCGGGTGTCGGGAACAGAACCGGCGTCGGGAGGACCAGTGTTGGTTTAACAATGACCAGTGGCGCAATAACCTTCACCAGGTCTGGGGTAGTTGCGGGAGAACGAGGGTCCGGCGTCGTTCCTTTTCAGGGGACGGACAACATTCAGATTTGTGGCTCGAGGTTTTCTCGGCAGAACGCCGACCAGAGGCCTTGTTTTTAGGTGGCAAGGAGGAGGCCCTGCCCCCCCAAAGACCCTGAGGCCTTGCTCAACTCCCGGGAGTCGGCTTCCGAGGAGGAAGCTGAGTGAGAGGAGCCCTTACCTGAGCCCTTGGATTTCTCGGAGGGCTGAGAGACCTTTAAAGGCTGGAGAGAAGTAAGAGTGGAACCCACAGACGAAGGCTTTACAGCCGTGAAGCGGGAATCATGGCCGAATGACCCAGACTTCGAGCCTGAAGACCGATGTTTCGAGTGGGATCTCCCTCTGTCCTGCTCCCGATGCTTGTGGGTGGGCTGAGGGTCAGATTCCCCAAAGAGACCCATTCCATGGCGGCAAGTTTTGTTTCTGCGAGAAAAGCCGTGAGGTATTTCTGGCACCGGATTCGCGTCCGCGATTTGAAGGCCTGGCAGTGAGGGATGGCGTCGGTGCGATGGTTGGGCCCCAGGCAGTAGAGACATGCAGAATGTCCTTCTTTCGTGGGAATCTGTCGCCCACAAGTGCACTTGTTTAAATGCGAGGACACAGATGTCGAAAATCGAATTCTGAGGGAAAAACTAATACGGTGGAGAAGAGCAATCGGTACTAGTCAAAACGCTGAACTAACCCTGACCGTGAGGTGGGAAAGAACTGGAGCACGTGGGGAACTCCTCCCTTACATAGGACGATGTCGGGGGTGGAGTCAACGTCGGTGGGGGATGTTCCCATGTTGGTACAACTACAGAAAAACTTGCCGGAACCACCACCAGTGGTGCCAGTCCTCAATGTGTTACCTGCTGCAAGAGCATCTCCTCTAAGATCAACATATACCACTCCCAGAACTACTGTTACAGCTGAGTAACCTGTTCTTCTAGGAGTGGGGATATGTTGTTCATCTACACTTCTTGGCAGACTCCGAGCAGTTCTCCGGGAGGAGGAAGGCAAGATGCACACCCCACACTTAGGAAATAAAGATTTGAGAACCGAGGACTCAAAACCAGCATCCCGGCGTGACTCAAGGTCGATGTGGTAGTGGGTAATGAAGGTGTTTGCTGACTTCTAGGTAGCGGCCCGACAGATTTCCTGGATAGGGATGTCCCTGGAAGCAGCCACCGAAGCAGCAGTATGAGCTCTTATCACTCTGGAAGGCTCCTTGCCTGCCAACTCATAGCACAGACCAATGCATGATGTAATTCATCTTGCTATGGCCCATTTGGCTGCAGGTCTGCCAGAAGCGGCTTCAGCATAGGTGACAAACAGCTGGTGAACCTCTCCACAAATTTCCACCATCCTCTCCTTGTAGTAGGAGACAGCATGGCTCAGGTCCAAGGTATGGAGCCTGTACTTGGTGTCCGAGGTGTAATTAGGGTAGTAAACCGGAAGAGTCAACACCTGGTTAAGGTGAAACTCTGACACCACCTTCGGAAGGAATTTCGGGTGGGGGCGCAGGACAACTTTGTCCTTGTGAAAGACCAGATAAGAGGAGTCCACCGAAACACCTGGAGCTCCCCTGTCCTTCTGGCAGATGTGATAGCCACCAGGAAGGCAGTCTTCCACGACAAGTGTGAAAGCTCACATTTGTGTATAGGTTCGAATGGCTTGCCCATGAGCTTTGCCAAAACCAGCAACAGATCCCACGGAGGTGGAGGTTCATGCACCAGAGAGGATATGTGATCCAGGCCTTTGAAAAAGCGCCAGAACACTGTCTCCTGCGCCAATGCTGGCCGATCGGCCCGTGCCCTGTAAGCAAAAATGGCTGCCAGGTGCACCCTAAGGGTAGATGACCATAGACAACTTTGGAGAGAGACCAAAGGTAGTCGAGAATGTTAGCCACAGAACAGGATGAGGGTTCCAGACCCTTACCTTGACACCAAATGGAAAACCTTTTCCATTTGAAGGCATAACATTTCCTGGTCGATTCCTTTTGAGATGCCTCTACCACGGCATAGACATCTTCGGCAAGACCCAAAGCAAAGAACTCTAGCCGCTCAGGTACCAGGCTGTGAGGTGCAGGGATTGAAGGTCCGGATGGAAGACCTTCCATTGGTTCAGAGATATCAGGTCCGGGCGTGTACAATGCCGCTCTGGGGGCCTGCAGCTGAGGCTGAGGAGATCTGGATACCAGAACTGGCATGGCCAGTCTGGAGCTACCAGAATCACCTTTGCCTTGTCCCCCCTCACCTTGAGTAACACCTTCTGGATCAAGGGAAATGAAGGGAAGGCATAGAGGAGGCCTGGGGTCCACAGCCTTGAGAAGGTATCCCCCTGCAGCGAGCCCTGCTGAGGGAGGCGGGCATGATACAGCCTCAGCTTGGTGTTTTCCCTGGAGGCAAACAGGTTCACCATCGGTTTGCCCCAACAGAAGAACAGGCTTTAAGCTACCTCTGGATGGACAGAGACCATTCGTGGGATGTCTGGCCTATATGGCTGAGAGCATCTGCCAGCTGGTTCGAGGCTCCTGCCACATGGATGGCTAGGAGATCCGCCTCCAACCGGCTCATGAGGGTCCAGATGCGGAGCGCCTCCTTGCATGGCAGACGGGAGTGAGTGCCGCCCTGTTTGTTGAGGTAGTACATGGTCGTGGTATTGTCCGTCTGGACTTGAACCCAGAGCTGAGGAGCGAAAGCTGACAGTGCCAGTCTGACTGCTCTGAGCTCCAACAGGTTGATGTGGTATCAGGACTTCTCGGGGGTCCAGAACCTGTGGGCCCTGTTGTCCCCCATGTGGGCTCCCCAGCCCATGAGAGAGGCATCGGTTGTAAGGACGACTGTTGGCTCGAGGCGAACAAACAAGATCCCTTCCTGCAACCGGTCTGGGATGGTCCACCATTGGAGAGCATCCCACACCTTCTGGGTTACAGTGATCAGCTGGTCGAAATGACCGTGATGCTGAGTCCACTGGGCGGCCAGCTCCCATTGGAGGGGGCGCATGTTCAACCAGGCCCAACGGACCACTGAGGTGCATGCCGCCATGTAACCCAGAAGGCGCAGAAAGTCCCGGAAGGGGACAAGTGCCCAACCAGAAATGACTGGGCAAAGGAGGAGAGAACCTCCACCCTGTCCGCCGGGAGCCGGGCTCTGGCCTGACAAGAGTCGAGCTCTGCCCCAATGAAGCCCATAACCTGGGAAGGCACGAGTTCCGACTTGACCTCGTTGATCAGGAGGCCGAGCTGGGAGCAGGTCTGGAGGGCCAGATCCATGGATCTCTCCACCTCCTGTTGGGTGGAACCTGCCAGGAGCCAATCGTCAAGGTAGGGGTAAATTCTGACTCCCCGACGCCGGAGATGAGCCGCCACCACTGCAATGCATTTGGTGAAGAACCGCGGGGCCAATGACAGGCCGAACGGCATAGCTCGGAACTCGTATAGGGTCCCTTCGACCCTGAAGTGGAGGAACCGCTGATGGGACGGACGGATTGGAACGTGAAAAAACGCGTCCTGCAGATCCAGTGAACAGAAATGAAAATCACGTACCTACCATAATCCTTGACCTTCTCTTGTATCTTCACCATTCATTACTGCTTGGGTTGTGCCGGAGGCACGCACCCGTTATGGGAGATTTTTTTTTTTGGAGTCAGCATCAACAGTGCCGCCCCTGAGAGTGACGCACTGCATCATGCGCGAGATGCGGCCGTTAGGTGCCACAGACTCCTCCTCCATCTCAGTTCTGGTAGCTGGAGAGGCGAAAACAAAGAGTAAGAAAAAAGGAGGGAGGCAAGAGAGCCAAGGGAAAGAAAAAGGAAATGATATAAACTGAAAAAGAAATAAGCCGATAGAGGACAGAAGAGAAGAAGATGCCTACCCTAAGGGATCAAAGGGCCTCATCCCTGGGGTGGCTCCAAAGAAGGAACAGAGAAAGGAGAGAAAAAAGAGAGGAAAAGAGAAAGAGCATGGCAGGAGGGAGAGCTCTGCCGATTGGGAGATTGGTTTAAGGCTGATAAGCTCGGAACCAAAAACAAGGGAGCAAGGAGTGCATTTTATGAAATGAAGAAAAGTTTAACTGAAACACTTGTCCAGTTTGGACACAAGGCAGATTCTCTACAGCTCCCACCATCCCCAGCCCTTTAAATCCTAGCTGAGAGCTCACATACTGCCAAGGCAGAAATCTGTTCCGAAAAGGAGCGCCCAACTAGAGAGGGAGAGGAAGCCCACTAGCTCTTTGTTAAGTGTTAACACAGATATGAGTGTGGGGGGGGGGGGTTAGGGTTTAACGCCCTACAAGGGATACCCCTTAAATAGAAAAAGAGTGGAAACTCAATCGGACTCCCTGAAGGCAAGGCAAAGATCACCAGCTCGGGGTAATATAGTGTTAGGACAGCTTAAATTAGCAGAAACTGACACAAGGTGATTGAGACATGCCAGAGGGGACCTAGCAAGGGAGACTGAGCCATTTAAGGGATAATCTCCTTAACTGTAAATTGAACAGCGTGGCTAAGAAGAGCCAAAAGGTCAACCCCAGGGGAAATCAGAAAGAGATCCCTCAGGATAAAAATAAAGCTACTCGTTCCTCGATTCTCTCAGGAAATAGGATCTATCCAAAGGGATGGAAAACTAAGACTTTTATGTTTTTTTTTTTAAATAAAGAAGGGAGGAACGAGCAGAGAGGGGGAGACCCCGGAGAAGGAGGCCTATGAAGGGAAGATGGGCGGGTATCAGTAATGAATGGTAAAAATACAAGAGAAGATCAAGAATTACAGTAGGTACGTCATTTTCATATCTTCCCTTGTCAATCTTCACCATTCATTACTGCTTGGATGAGTGCCAAGCCCCCCCCCCCGAAGGGGGGACAAGAGAAAACCCTGAGGGAACAAGACACTCAGCTTCCTGCTGGTGGGACAAATAAGAGAGAGACCCTGGGCTAATCGAATGAGAAGCCTAAGGCTGAGGAGAGCTAGAAGGTGTGCCCCGGAGACAAGGAGACAGAGGAAGCCCCTGCAGAAGCCTCTTAGATCTGGTGGAGAAAAGACAGGTCCCCCGGAAAGCGGATTGAATCACCCTACACCGGGCCAGGGGTGACAATCTTGATAGACGAAGCCATGCCATCCATCTAATACAGATCGCTGTCCCTGCAAGCCTGGAAGCCACCTCACTGGCATCATAAGATGCCCTTGCTTGGTGTCTTGTCAGCTCCAGGCCTATAGCAGAGAGGGCAATGGCCTATCTAGATTGCTCCGTATCAGGCATTGATGCTAGAAGCTGGGATAGCATCGACCATAAGTGCCTGTTGTAGGCAGCATGGTGTGCCTGATGAGACGCAATGCACAGCATCGCACGAGAAGAAGAGACCACTCTTCTCTCCCACCGGTCAAATTGTAGAGAATCTGAATCCGGTTGACAGTTGTGCGTCAGGTGGCGGCGCCCGGAGGGGGTTTCTAGGAATGCCAAACCCGAAGGTGGGTTGGGGAGAGAATCTAGAGACTCAGATGGGGCACAATACCTTCTCCTGCAGTCTGCCAGGGCTGGAATTGGGACGGCTGGCGATCGCCAGGAACGGATAGATGCCTCCTGGAAGGGAATAGGCCAGGATGGTACCACCAAATGCTGGGCACTGAATTCACGGAGGAATTTACGCGTCTCCCAATCAGTACTGTCTCACCTAACGAAGGAGATACGAAGATCCCTCACCATCCTCGAAAGGAATCGCTGATATTCAGTGAAATCAGCATCGGAAGAGAGGTGAGCAGAGGGTTTCTCTCCTTCCGAGGAGGGAGTCGAGGAAGATGGGGAGCTCGAATGTCCAGAGGACTCCTGCAGCGGTGTGGACAGGCGAAACACCCGCTCATGCATACATCTAATGTATGAGTGGAAGGCCGCCGCAGTGGCTCTGAATGTCTCCCCGGATAACGGGCCCGTAGGACCGACATGGCCTGGGAGAGAGGGGGGGGTGGCTGCAAAGGAATGGGAAAGGGACACCTACAAAGAGGCAGCTGTCCTCTGCTGAGGCTCTGAAATCCAGAAAATGGAGCCCGAGCTGACGGGGTCCCGGACAGCAAACCAGGTTGCAGAACGGAACCCAGGGGATGCGAAGCCTGGAAGAGCCTAGTAGGGGAGGCTGCATGGGTCCAGAAGGGCAACCCACAGCAATGCCACCAGAGGGGTCCTTGGGGCCTGAGAGGGAAAGACAGAGTCCAGCGCCATGGCTTCTACCTGCACCCCGAGGGGTGGCAGGTGAAGACCGACGCACCTCACATAGATCTCTCAACTCCTCGGACTCCGAGAATGCCCTCCTCCTAGACCTCAGTGATAACCCACTCTGAGCAGGCGCAGCAGCACCGGGAGTGGCAGCTACTGCAACCCCCTCAGGAGGATTAGCCTCTTCCCCCATCTCCACGCCATCTCCCTCCAGAGACCTCAGGCCACCCCCCTGCCTGGGAGGCTTCAGGACAGGACATCAGAGGAGAGCGAGGAATAGGCACGCTGGGCCACCTAGCACCTCATCTCATCTCACTGGAGACCCCGATGAGCCAGGATGGGTCCACGTCCGAGTCACCCTCCTCCTCTGAAGAAGAGAACAGCTGGACTTCAATACTGGCCACCCCAGGGGCCTCCAGAGAAACGGCACTGCGAACGATGCAGGTGCCACCTACGGCGCTGGATGGCTTCGGCGCACCTGCGACACCCGAACCCAACGGCACTGGTCAGACCTGCGACACCGCTTTTGGCGCCAGGACCCGACGCGGCGCCACAAGAGGAGTCGACCAGGCCCACGGCACTGCGGCGGTGCCGGGATCCGGAGCGGCGCCGGAAGGCGGCATCGAGGGTCCACCAATGCTGGGCCCAGAAGTCCTGGGCCACAACACTGGGGGAAGCCTGCACCTCCGAAGAGGTGACTGCCGAGGCAGTGTCTCCACTGCGCCCCGGGAGGGACCACAGCGTCCCCCTGACACCACGAAAGAGGCCTCCTTCTCTCCAGACCATATAGGCCTGGGAGGAGACCCGGAGGAAGGGTCTAGAGATCTTACCTGGGAAGCCTGAGAGCGACGCCATCCCCCGAAAGTCAGCAGGGCCTTGCCGATCTTAAACACACAGACTTCAAAGATGTGACAGTCCATCAAGAAACAGGCGTCGCACAAATCCATATCATGGTTGGGTCCCAGGCAGTGAAGGCAAACACCATGCCGGTCCATTACGGAAAAATGCCAGCCACAGGAGCACCGGACGCACAGGGGTACGTGTCCGCTTGACTCATGCTTGGCTCCGAATCCTGACATGATGCTGAAACAACTGAAATGTTGAGAAAAGGCTCCCGGCGCCATAGAAATAAGGAACGGTCTTACTGGACTGAAAGTGGTTCAACGGCATCGGGAGGAACTGGAGAAGGAGTCGCAGGAAGGCCTACGACACAGGTTCAATAGAAATTCTCACACACGCGGAGCAGGTGCAGCCTTGACGGCGGGAGAAACAGAACTGAGATGGAGGAGGAGTCTGCGCCACCTAACGGCCGGCCCTCATGCATGACGCAGTGTGTCGCTCTTGGGGGTGGCGTCGTTGGTGCCGACTCCAAAATAAATAAATAAATAAATTCATGGGTGTGCACCTCCGGCACAACCCAAGCAGTAATGAATGGTGAAGACTGACAAGGGAAGATCCACATGTTTCGCTCCAACGATGGTATGATCTGGGACAGAGTGACCATCCGAAAGGTGTGTGACCTGAGAAACTGATTCAGGTCGTGGAGATCTAGAATGGGGCGCCAGCCTCCCCCGTCCGCTTGGGCACCAGGAAGTACCTGGAGACAAAGCCTGGGTCTGCAGATGGATCCATCACGATAGCTACTGCCTCCTTGAGGAGGAGCTGAGCAATGTCGTCTCGAAGAAGCGACTGGGTGCATGCAGAAATCCGTTCTTCCTGAGGGACGTGGGCTTGGCTGGGAGGGTACTGCTCAAATTCTAGAGGCAGTCCTTGACCGACCACTTCGAGAACCCACCTGTCTGCAGTGATAGTGGACCAGGTGGGAAAGGAAGTGGCGGAGCCGGCCTCCCACGGGAGGACCCAGAGCTGGCGTGACAGAAACAGGGGTGGCAACCCCCACCCTGTCACTGCGCAGGCTTGGAGGAGGAGGAGGAGGCTCCAGGACCTGAGCCTCGGCCTCCTTTGTGGGCCTGTTGGAGTTCAGGCTTGGGCCGAGGGCACCAAGCTTGAGCTTTCTACTGATACTGCTGCCCTCCTTGGTAGGAGGACTGCTGAACCGCAGGGGAAGAGTGCCGAAAAGGCGTCTTCTTTTTCTTCTGCTGGTTCTTGCCCAAAGAACTCTTGGCAGAAGTGGTGTCCAAGATGGCATTGGACTGCTCAATGCTCTGTAGGTGACCAGCCACTCCTGGGCCGAACAAGTCGGTCCTGAGGAAAGGCACATGAGCTAACTTATGCTGAGTATCCGCCGGGAAGGAGGAGAGCCTCAGCCAAGCCTTGTGGTGAGAGGCCACTGCGGCAGACATCAAGTGGGCACAAGAATATCCAATGTCCAGGGCCCTCTGGAGCTGCTGTTTGGCAACAGCACTGCCCTAGTCCCGGACCTGTTTAACCGTCGTTTGCATGTCCGCGGGGAGATGTGGGAGGACTTCATCTAATGACCGGAGAAGGGCATGAGAGAAGTGTGCCATGATGACGGCCGAACTGGCCTGACGAAGGCCGAAGGAGGAAGCTGCATAGACTTTCCGCGACGAATGGTCCAAAAGCTTGGGACTCCTTATTGGGGGGGATGGTCAGTGTCGCAGAACTGCCAGTACACCTGAACACAGAGGCGGTCACCAGGCTCTCGCCCAGGGTGTTCTAGAACCCCTGGGTACCGCTGGACCAGGGGCTATGCAGGCAGACGGTGCTGGACATGAGGCAGGGCGCTGCCATAGTGCGTAGTGCCAGACCAACAATGGCCTCGCCCACAGGAAAGGCCTCCGCCGGGTATCCTCTTGAGGATGTCCGTGAGAGGGTACTCCACCTTTTTCTGGATGGGTTCCAGGGGCATCCCTGTAGAATCAGAGATGAGACGGAGGATCCTTTGGAAGGTGGAAGGACCTTCCTCCATCCCTGTGCCAACGGACGACTCATCATCCCCGGGATGAGAGTGGAGCCCGGTGACATCCAAGTCCGAGGAGCCGGGGTACAGCGGCCTGCCGCCCAAATCACCCTCGAACCGTCGAAGACGGTCTGGGGTGACCGTGACTGACAGATGTCGGGGAAGCCCGGTATCTGGTCGGTTCTCTTTGGAAGGAGCCCCTCCTACAGGCTGATTTGACGGAGGCTCCACCACTATCGGTGGAGAGACTGGAAAAGTCCGAACTGGGGGAACCAAAGGCTTCAGTTCCGAGGGGGTTGACTTTGGCCTGGGAGGCGAAAGCCAAGTAATGGCCGGGGTACAATGCGGAGCCGGCTTCTGCCCGGTCGGAATCAGCTGTTGCCACATAAGGTCCTCATAATGCCGGAGTTTCCGTCGGAGCCTCTCCTCATCCCAGGAGGACAAGGACGACCTGTGGCGTTGCTTCTTTTTGGAGCGCTTATGGCTCTTCCTTGGCCGTTCAGCCGAAGGGGTTCTAGACCTCAACCAAGATTAGACAGGCTGACTCGGTCACTCGGGAGACACTGGAGGGATCGGTGAACCCCAGGGGTCTGGAACCGGGACCTTGATGGGGACACCAGCAGACTGGGTCTCTTCATTGGGGAACACAAGGACCAGAGTCCTCTCGGAGGAGTTGTTGGCCACGGTCGGCGACAGAGGGTCGATTGGGTTAAGAACAATCTGGACCTCATCGGCCACTTCCACGGTCGTCTGGACAGACGGAAGGTTTGTGAAGCCTGTAGTTTGTGAAGCTGATCTCTAATCGAGGTTGAGATCATTGATGCTCCTGGGACTGAGACTTCTCTCAGTCCCAAGAGCGCCTCGCCAAGACGGTAAGACGAGCTGGATTCTTTTGTCCTCTTCGAGAGCGGAAGGAGTGCGAAACCAGGCGGCTCACCACGGGTGGGAGAGAGCTGGCACAACTCCTTAAAAGAACCTGTGAAGGTAGAGCCCAGCTGAGTGGAAGAAAGCTCTCGACTACGGGCGCGGGCAGCTTCTTCTAACGCTTCATGTGTTCTAGCTGTTTGGCAGAACCTGCGGCCGCGAAACCTACTCACCTAGCCTCCTTAGACTTCACCGGAGGATTCCTTTTCTCTGGTCTCCCCAACTTCAAACGTGCCAGGAGGTCGTCCAGGACACTGGGATGGAAGGCCAAGCCAAAACTGCAGGATGAGGTGTCATGGCCGACACCTAGGCAGTAGACGCACGTGAGATGGGGATCGGTGCGCGACATCTTCTGGCTGCAAGGACACCGGTGAAATCCTGAAGAAGATTTCTCTTCCATGATTGAGGACGCAAAAGCGCGATCGCTACCTCAAACGAGTATTAATCTCGGTAAAACTGAAGTTTGGAAAGCCAGGGCCCACGAAATGCTTGAGCATGAGGGAGGCAACCTGTATCTTTCAGCGGAAAGGAAGCTCTGGCGTCATGGGGCGCAGCCGAGGTATATACCACCCGGGTTGGTGAGAGGAACCAGCTTGAAGACTTCTGGCAAGATTTAAAGGGGAAAGGGACATGCCAAACAGTTTGGATGAACAACATATCCATGATCCTAGAAAGTACAGTTATGTAAGAACTTACTGTAACAGTAGGTTTTCTTGAGAATCTCTTGCATCCACACCTATGAAACATAAGCTGTCAGGCTGTAGGATCACACAGAAACTTTTTTGAGCAGTACCACTTGGGGCTACCCACAACGACGTCCGATTTCGACATCCACATATAAGTGTGGGTGACCCCAACCTTCCTCAGTTCCCCGCTGGAGATCAAGCTCCGGGGACCTCCCTATAGGGAAACAAGAAAGGGACTACAGTTCTGCCCAACAGAATAGGCAGAAAACATCAGAAAAGCCGTAGTAAAAGAAAAGTACACTACTGAAAAAGCTCTAATGTCCCAAGAGGGATCATGTTCAGACAGCCTCCCTCTATGAAGGCAGGAGTGACAACAGTTCCTCCCAACCACCGAGGCAGAAAATGGCAGAGAACCTTTGATAAGAAAAGGGCAGCAATGGAATGCCTCTGATGCCCTGAGAAGAACGCGTTCAGAGGGCCTCACTCCAAGCAGCCAGGAGAGAACACAAGGTGTCCACTAGCAGGCACAATGGAAAACACCCTGCAGGCAATTCCCAAAAGGAGGGCGAAACAGGCCGCCAAGAGTGTGATGTGAAACAAAAGGCAGACTGTCCTGGAGAGAGGGATAGTATCGTAGAAGCCTGGAGACCAAGGGGACTTGGGGTGGGACAGCATGGCATGATGCAAGAGATTCTCTCAAAGATCTACTGCCATGGTAAGTTCTTGAGTAACTGTACTATCTTCATTGAGGATCTCTCTTGCATCAGGCCACGCCTATGGAATGAGTCTCAAGCAGTACTGACAGAGACAGTTTGGGTGGCTGGAAGCTGCAGACCTAAGACAGGAGACCTTGAAGCACAGCCATGCTGAAGCCTGCCCTTCTCCTAGAGGCAATGATAAGATTGTAGTGTTTAGTGAAAGTGTGGACAGTACTCCAAGTGGCAGCGGCACACATTTCAGTGGCTGGCACATTCCTGAAACAGGCAACAGAGATGGGCATGCCTCTGGTGGAGTGGCCATGCACAACCCCAGGAAGTTCCTTACCGTACTTCCTATAACAGAAAATAATATAGTTGGCCAACTGTTTGGATGGGCACTGTTTAGAAACTAGTATGCCCGCTTTCCCAGGGGCAAAAGAAGCAAGCAGCTGCGAGGACTTCCTGCAGTCCCTTGTATGGTGAACATAATATCTGACTATTATGTGCATCTAAAGTATGGAGCAATGCTTCCTCTGGATTGGCATGCTCTGGGAAATAAACTGGCAGGGAGATCGTTTGATTCAGGGTAAACTCAGGCACCACCTTTGGTAAAAATTTAAGGTTTATGTCTTCGTGGAAAACCAAATAAGCAGATTTCACACATCAGAGCCTGAAGTTTGGAAATCCTTCGAGCAGAAGTAATAGCAAATTAAAAGAATGCTTTCCATGACAGCAAGCGTAGCTCACATGTCACAGCCAGCTCCTGTTTGTCTAACACAAAATCCCAAGGCGGGACTGGATTGCGGATGGGAGGCTTCAGATGAAGAATGCCTCTCAAAAATGTATGGGACACCTCCAGTTGTGCCACTGTACAGTCATGAGCGGGCACATGTAAGGCTGAAATAGCAGCCAGGTGTAATTTAATGGAGGAGCATTGCAGGCCAGAATCTGAGAGGGACAGCAAATACTCCAAAAGGTGATTCACTCAATAAGGAAATATTCAAGAGTTTCCACATGATCCGACGAATGTTGGTCGATGGTGGGAAAATAACTGAGGAAGGTTGGGGCTGCCCACGCTTATATGGGGATGTGGACGTCAGACGTCCTCACGGGAGGCCCTAGTGGTACTGGCCGAAAAAAGTTCCATGTGGTTTTATAGCCTGATGGCTTATGTTTCACAGGCATGGACTGATGCAAGAAATATTCTTGATGAAGATCTTTATGTACCTTCATTTTATTCAAAAAATAAAGTTAAAAAAAATTATAACCCTTAACCACACCCAATGTATCAAAAGTGCCTTCACCCTTTGATATTATGATGTGTACTGCTAATGGGCCCATTTTGGTTCTTACTGATTCTCCTGGGTTGCAGGTCGGATAATTTGTTTCTGAGCAGAGTTTCAGACTGTAAACTATGTTAGATGAGAATCTGTTTTCTGGAATTTACATACTTTACTTACTGGATATCTGTTCAATATGAGTTTCCACTTCTCTGTAACGGGCACTGTTGTTCATTTGAAATATGCAGTAAAGAAGTTTTGAAAAAAGTGCTCTCACCCAGCTTGTAAAATTAATGACTCCCTCCCCCTCCATGGCCATCAAGATACATACATTATTGGGTTCCAAGGTGAGCGACTGACTCAGCCTTTCCTGCCATGTGCCTGACTGAGGTGGGAAAAATGGAAGAAAGTCCCAAGAAACAAATGGACATTTTTTTAAAGGGATTTAAAAACATATTGTTGGGACCAAATTCAAAGGTGCCAACTAGGTGGTTGTGGGGGGTTGGGGTAGGTGGGTGGTTAAGTGCCCTATCCTCAAATCTGATAAAAACATAAAAAAAAAAAACGTTATGGGTGATAAAACACCAGGGAAAATAAACCCTATTCCTATAAAAACAAACAAACAAACAAATAGAAAAAAAAATACGCACAGACTTGGATTTAGCTTTTCTGTGTGTTACTGGGACATAGTAAAGTGGAAAAAAAAAAGTCCTCCCATATACGGACATGAAACAAAAACTAAGTCCATGGGCATGCAGGTCTCCAGGTCTGCAGCTCAGAGCCTTAAACCACTGTGCGATACTGCCTCCCAATGTGTGTGTGTGTTTTCCCCCCTACCACACATGAATCAAATTTATTAACCAAATATGAGGGAATGGAGGTTACCCCCACCCATAGAATCACCCAAGTGCCAAACATCAGACCAGCTTGACAACAGACCCAGTGCTGCTTAGTATAGGCTGGGTGCATGGGCCATTTGAAAAGCACATTAAAGGCATGGTGCTTTATATGTCTTTTTAAAAAGTAAGAAAATTCACTGCAAAAAAACTATGTTAAATCTTCAATTAGAACTAAAGATAAAGTACTGCCAAAAAAAACAAAAAAAACAGGTTACTCACCTGTAACAGCAGTTCTAGGAGTGGTATATGTTGTTCATCTACACTTATTGGCATGTCCCTTTCCCCTTTAAGGATCACCGGAAGTCTTTAAGCTGGCTCCTCCCACCCACCCGGGTGGTATAACCCATGGCTCCGCCCCATGAAGCCAGATCTTAGCCTGCTGGCAGCCAGGTGTTGTGCATCTGCAGCCGGGAAGGTCGGGTGGGTCCATGTGGATGAACAACATATACCACTCCTAGAACTACTGTTACAGGTGAGTAATCTGTTTTCCTAGGATCGTGGATATGTTGTTCATCCACACTTACTGGCAGACTCCTAGCAGTTCTCCAGGAGGAGGAGGGAGGCAAGGTGCACACCCCCTACTTGGGGAACAGAGATTGGAGAACTGAGGCCCCAAAAGCAGCATCCCGGCATGACTCAAGGTCGATGTGGTAATGGGTAAAGAAGGTATTTGCTGACTTCCAGGTAGCAGCCCGATGGATTTCCTGGATAGGGATGTCCCTGGAAGCAGCCAACAATGCAGCGGTATGGTGGGTAGAATGTGCTCTCATCCCTCTGGTAGGCTCCATGCCCGCCAACTCATAACACAGACTTATGCAAGATGTAATCCACCTTGCAATAGTCCATTTGGCTGCAGGTCTGCCAGAAGCGGTTTCAGTGTAGGTGACAAACAGCTGGCGAACCTCTCCCTGAATTTCTGTCGTTCTTTCCATATAATAGAAGAGAGCACGTCTCAGGTCCAAAGTATGGAGCCTGTACTCGGCCTCAGAGGTGTAATCAGGATAGTATACTGGCAGAGTTAACACCTGATTAAGGTGAAACTCTGATACCACCTTCGGAAAGAATTTCGGGTGGGGGCGTAGGATAACCTTGTCCCTGTGGAAGACCAGATAAGGGGAGTCCATCGAAAGTGCCTGGAGCGCCCCTGTCCTTCTTGCAGTCATGATAGCCACCAGGAAAGACGTCTTCCACAAGTGTGACAAAGCACACTTGTGCATTGGTTTGAATGGCTTGCCCATGAGCTTTGCCAGTACCAGCAGTAGATCCCACAGAGGTGAAGGTTCATGCATCAGAGGGGATATGTGATCCCAGCCTTTGAAAAAACATCCAACCACTGTCTCTTGCGCCAACGTCGTGCCCGGTAAGCAAGATGACTGCCAGGTGCACCCTAAGGGTTGATGACTGAAGACCTCCTTTGGACAGAGACCAAAGGTAGTCGAGAATGTTAGCCACTGGACAGGACAGAGGGTCCAGGCCCTTGCCCTGACACCAAAAGGAAAACCTTTTCCATCTGAAGGCATAACATTTCCTGGTCGATTCCTTTCTGGATGACTCCACCACGGTGAGGACATCCTCGGAAAGACCCAAAGCATGGAACTCTAGCCGCTCAGGTACCAGGCTGTGAGGATCAAGGATTGGAGGTCTTGATGGTATACCTTCCCGATTGAGAGATCAGGTCCGGGTGTGTGCAAAGCCGCTCCGGGGGCCTGCAGCTGAGGCTGAGGAAATCTGGATACCAGAACTGGCACGGCCAATCTGGGGCTACCAGAATCACCTTTGCCTAGTGCCTCCTTACCTTGAGAAGCACCTTGTGGATCAGGGGGAAATGGAGGGAAGGTGTAGAGGAAGCCTGGGGTGCGTGGCCTCGAGAAGGCATCCCCCTGCAGTAAGCCCTGCTGAGGGGGGTGGGCATGAAACAGCCTCAGCTTGGTGTTTTCCCTGGAGGCAAACAGGTTCACCATCGGTTTGCCCCAGTGGGAGAACAGGTTGTAAGCTACCTCTGGATGGAGAGACCATTTGTGGATGTCTGGCCTAAGCGTCGGAGAGCATCCGCCAAATGGTTTGGGGCTCCTGCCACATGGATGGCTAGGAGATCCACCTCCAAACGGCTGACGAGGGTCCAGATGCGGAGCGCTACTCTACAAAGCAGACGGGAGTGTGTGCCGCCCTGTTGAGGTAGTACATGGTCGTGGTATTGTCCGTCTGGACTTGAACCACTTGACCTTGGAGCTGAAGAGCAAAAGCTGACAGTGCCAGTCTGACTGCTCTGAGCTCCAACAGGCTGATGTGGTATCGGGACTCCTTGGGAGTCCAGAACCCATAGAATCTTTTGTCCCACATGTGGGCTCCCCAGCCCATGAGAGAGGCACTGGTCATAAGGACGGCTGTTGGCTCGAGGAGGACAAACGGGATCCCTTCCTGCAACCGGTCTGGGGCAGTCCACCATTGAAGAGTGTCCCACATCTTCTGGGTTACAGTGATCAGCTGGTCGAAATGACCATGGTGCTGAGTCCACTGGGCAGCCAGCTCCCATTGGAAGGGCGGATGTGCAACCGGGCCCAATGGACCACGGAGGTGCACACTGAAAATATAACCCAGAAGGTGCAAAAAGTCCCGGGCAGGGCGCAACTGTTCAACCAGAAATGACTGGGCAAAGGAAGGGAGAACCTCCGCCCTATTCACTGGGAGCCAGCTTGGAAGAGGAGGATCCAGAACCTGAACCTCGGCCTCCTTTACGGATCTGGGAGGGCTGGGGGCACCAAGCTTGAGCCTGCTGCCCACCTTGAAAGGAGGGCTACTGTGCCGAGGGGAAGAATGCCCAAAATCAGCATCTCGGCGTGACTCTAGGTTGATGTGGTAGTGGGTAATGAAGGCGTTTGCTGTCTTCCGGGTAGCAGCCATGCATATTTCCTGGATAGGGAGGTCCCTGGAAGCAGCCACCGATGCAGCAGTATGGCAGGTTGAATGAGCTCTTATCCCTCTGGGAGGCTCCTTGCCTGCCAACCGGTAGCAGAGATCAATGCAGGATGTAATCCATCTGCCAACTGTTTGCTTTGCTGCAGGTCTGCCAGGTATGTCTCAGGTCCAAAGTATGGAGCCTGTTTTTGGCCTCTGAGGTGTAACTGGGGTAGTACACCGGCACAGTTAACACCTGATTAAGGTGAAACTCTGACACCACCGTCGGAAGGATTTTCGTGTGGGAGCGCAGGACAACCTTGTCCCTGTGGAAAATCAGGTTAGGAGACTCCACCGAGAGCGCCTGGAGCTCCCCAGTCCTTCTGGCTGACGTGACAGCCTCCAGGAAGGCGTTCTTCCACGACAAGTGTGACATCTCACACTTGTGCAATGGTTCGAATGGCTTGCCCATGAGCTTTGCCAAAACCAGCAGTAGATCCCAGAGAGGTGGAGGTTCACGCACCGGAGGGAATATGTGGTTGAAGCCTTTGAAGAAACGCCAGACCACCTTCTCCTGTGCCACCGTCTGCTGACCAGCCCGCGCCCGGTAAGCAGAGATGGCTGCCAGGTGCACCTTAAGGGTTGTAGACCGAAAACCCCTTTGGACAGAGACCAAAAGTAGTCTAGGATGCTAGCCACTGGACAGGACAAAGGGTTCAGGCCAGATGATTTGAGGCTCCTGACGCATGGATGGCTAGAAGATCTGCCTCCAGTCAGCTCACGAGGGTCCAGATGTGGAGCCCTTCCTTGCACAGCAGCCGGGAGTGCGTGATGCCCTGTTTGTTGATGTAGTACATGGTCGTGGTATTTTCCGTCTGGACTTGAACCACTTGACCCTGGAGCTGAGGAGCGAAAGCTGACAGTGCCAGTCTGACTGCTCTGAGCTCCAACAGGTTGATGTGGTATCGGGACTCCTCGGGGGTCCAGAACCCATGGACTCTTTTGTCCCCCATTTGGGCTCCCCAGCCCATGAGAGGTGTGTCAGTCGAAAAGATGGCCGTCAGCTCGGGGAGGACAAATGGGAAACCTTCCTGCAACTGGTCTGGGGCAATCCACCATTGGCGAGCGTCCCACATCTTCTGGGTTACGGTGATCAGCTGGTCGAAATGACCATGGCGCTGAGTCCACTGGGCGGCCAGCTCCCCTTGGAAGGGGCGCATGTGCAACTGGGCCCAATGGACCACGGAGGTGAACATCGCCATGTAACCCAGAAGGCGCAGAAAGTCCCGTGTAGGGCGCAATTGCCCAACCAGAAATGATTGGGCAAAGGAGGAGAGGACCTCCATCCTGTTCACCAGGAGCCGAGCTCTGGCTTGACAAGAATCGAGCTCTGCCCCGATGAAGCACATCACCTGGGAAGGCACAAGTTCTTACTTGGCCTCGTTGATCAGGAGGCTGAGTTAGGAGCAGGTCTGGAGGGCCAGGTCCTTGGACTTCTCCACCTCCTGTTAGGTGAGACCTGCTAGCAGCCAATCGTCGAGGTAGGGGTAAATTCTGACACCTCCCCTCCCAACGCCTGAGATGGGCTGCCACCACTGCAATGCATTTGGTGAAGACCCATGGGGCTAATGACAGGCCAAACGGCATGGCTTGGAACACATATAGGGTCCCTTCGGCTCTGAAGCGGAGGAACCGCTGAGGAGACAGACGGATCGGGATGTGAAAGAACACATCCTGCAGATCCAGTGAACAGAACCACATACTTCGCTCCAAGGATGGTATGATCTGGGACAGAGTGACCAATCGAAAGGCGCGTGACCTGAGATATTGATTCAGGTCATGCAGATCTAGAATGGGGCGCCAACCACCATCTGCTTGGGCCCCAGGAAGTACCTGGAGACAAAGCCTGGGTCTGCTGGAGGATCCGCCACTGGAGCTACCGCCTCCTTGAGGAGGAGCTGAGCAATGTCATCTCGGAGAACTGACTGAGTCTAGATGGATACTCTTTCCTCCCAAGGAGTGTGGGCTCAGCTTGGAGGGTACTGCTTGAATTCCAGAGGCAGTCCCTGACCGACCACCTCGAGAACCCATAGTGATAACCGACCAGGCGGGAAGGACCCACAGCTGGCGTGACGGGAGAGGGCATGGCAGCCCCCGCCCCATCACTGAGCAGGCTTAGAGGAGGAGGATCCAGGACCTGAACCTCGGCCTCTTTTACAGACCTGGGAGGGCCGGGGGCGCCAAGCTTCAGCCTGCTGTTGCTGCTCACCTTGAAAGGAGGGCTGCTGTGACGCAGGGGAAGAGTGTCCAAAACCAGCATCCTGGCGTGACTCTAGGTCGATGTGGTAGTGGGTGATGAAGGTGTCTGCTGTCTTCCAGGTAGCAGCCTTGCATATTTCCTGGATAAGGATGTCCCTGAAAGCCGATGCAGCAGTATGGTAGGTAGAATGAGCTCTTTTCCTTCTGGGAGGCTCCCTGCCCGCCAACCGGTAGCAGAGATCAATGCAGGATATAATCCATCTGCCAATCGTCCATTTTGCTGCAGGTCTGCCAGGTACGGCTTCAGCGTAGGTGACAAACAGCTGGCGAACCTCTCCCAGAACTTCAGCTGTCCGCTCCTTACAGTAAGAGAGCGCTCGTCTCAGGTCCAAAGTATGGAGCCTGTACTTGGCCTCCGAGGTGTAATTGGGGTAGTACACTGGCAGAGTCAACACCTGGTTAAGGTGAAACTCCGACACCACCTTCGAAGGGAATTTCGGGTGGGAGTGCAGGACAATCTTGTCCCTGTGGAAGACCAGGTAAGGCGACTTCACTGAGAGCGCCTGGAGCTCCCCAGTCCTTCTGGCTGACGTGACAGCCTCCAGGAAGGCAGTCTTCCATGACAAGTGTGACATCTCACACTTGCGAATCGGTTCAGTACAGGACAAAGGGTCCAGGCTGGTTGATTTGAGGCTCCTGCTTGAAGATCTGCCTCCAGACAGCTCACGAGGGTCCAGATGAGGAGCCCTTCCCTGCACAGCAGCCAGGAGTGCATGCTGCCCTGTTTGTTGAGGTAGTATATGGTCGTGGTACTGTCCATCTGGACCTGCACCACTTGACCCCAAAGGAGTGGGGCCAATGCTGACAGTGCCAGTCTGACTGCTCTGAGCTCCAACAGGTTGATATGATATCAGGATTCCTCGGGGGTCCAGAACCCATGGGCTCTGTGGTTCCCCATGTGGGCTCCCCAGCCCATGAGAGAGGCACTGGTTGTCAGAACGGCCGTCTGCTTGGGACGGACAAACGGGATCCCTTCCTGCAAGTGATACAGGATGGTCCACCACTGGAGAGCTTCTGGGTCACAGTGACCAGGTAGTCGAAGTGACCTTGACACTGGGACCAGTGGCTGGCCGGCTCCCACTGAAGGGGGCACATATGCCACCGGGCCCATGGGACCACAGTGGTGCAAGCCGCCATGTATCCCAGCATGCGCAAAAAGTCCCAGGCAGGGCACAAGTGCCCAACCAGAAATGACTGGGCAAAGGAGGAAAGAACCTCTGCCCTGTCCGTTGGGAGCCGGGCTCTAGCTCGGCAGGAGTTGAGCTCTGCCCCGATGAAACATATCACCTGTGAAGGTATGAGTTCCGACTTGGCCTCGTTGATCAGGAGACCAAGGTTGGAGCAGGTCTGGAGGGCCAGGTCCCTGGACCTCTCCACCTCTTGCTTAATGGGACCCGCCAAGAGCCAGTCTTCGAGATATGGGTAAACTCTGACCTATCGATGCTGAAGATGGGCCGTCACCACTGCAATGCATTTGGTGAAGACCCGTGGGTCCAATGACAGATCGAACGGCATGGCTCGGAACTCAAACAGGGCTCCTTCTGATCGGAAGCAAAGGAACCTGTGGTGAGATGGATGGATCGGAACATGAAAGAACGCATTCTGGAGATCCAGAGAGTAAAACCATGTGTTCTGCTCGAGGGGTGGTATGATCTGTGCCAGAGTTATCATCCTGAAGGTGCGTGACCTGAGGAACTGATTCAGGTCATGCAGAACTAGAATGGGGCACCAGCCCCTCGCCTGCTTCGGAACCAGGAAGTACCTAGACACGAACCATGGGTTGACTGGGAGGTCCGTGACTCTGGCCACCACCTCCTTGTGGAGGAGTTGGGCAATGTCATCTCGAAGAGCTGACCGAGTGAGTACAGACACCATATCCTCCTGTGGGGCACATGCTCAGCTTGAAGGGTACTGCTCCAATTCCAGAGGCAGCCACTGACACACCACTTCTAGAACCCACCTGTCCATGGTAACAGTGGCCCAAGCGGAAAGGAAGTGGTGGAGCCAGCCCCCCACGGAAGGACCCAGAGCTTGCGTGACAGGTATGAGGGTGGCCACCCCATCCCGTCACTGAGCAGGCTTGGAGGAAGAGGGTCCAGACTGGGGACCGCCTGAGTCCCATCCTCCGGGCTGCCGGAGGCCCGAACTTGGGCCAAGGATACGAAGATTGTGCCTGCTGATGCTGCCCCGCTTGGAAGTGGGGCTGCTTGGTAGCAGGGTGCCGAAATGGCTTTTTCTTCTGCTGGAATCCTGGGATTCCTTCTGTGCAGAAGTCATGGAGTCCAAGGTGGCACGGGACTTCTCTATGCGTTGGAGGTGACCAATCCAAACCTGGGACTAAGAGGTCGGTACCCAGGAAAGGGATGTCTGTAAGCTTGTGTTGGGTGTCCGCCATGAAGGTGGAGACCTTTAACCGAGCCCTGCAGCGCATGGCAACTGCGGCTGCCACTGAACAGTTGCATGAATCCCCGAGGTCCAGAGCCATCTGGAGTTGCTGCTCTGCAACAGCCCGACCTTGGTCCTGAATCTGCTTGACCTTGGTCTGGAGGTCTGTGGGGAGGTGAGGGAGAACCTCATCAAGGGAACCCAGAAGGGTGTGAGAGAAATGCGTTATGATGACGACCAAGCTTGCCTGACGGAGGCCCAGTGTAGAGGCGGCATAGACCTTACGGGCAGAGTGGTCCAGTTTTATAGTCTCCTTGTCCGAAGGTCTATCAGTATCTGCTGAGCTGCTTGAGCGTCTGAACACAGATTCGGTCACCAGACCCTTCGCACAGCAATGCTCTGTGAACCCCGAAATGGACCCAATGGGCACCGCGTATTTGTGGGCCATCCAGGGCAGAAGGCACAGGGCAGGAGGCAGGATGCTGCCAAAGCTCCAAAGCCAGAACGACAATGGCCTAGGCCACTGGAAAGGCTTCTACTGGTGAATCCTCCCGTTTAAGGACTTCTGTGAGGGGATATTTGGCCCATTTCTGAACAGGTTTGACAGGCATCTCTGTGGATTCAGAGATAAAGAGGAGGATGGCCATAAAGGAAGAGGGGCCCTCCTCCTTCGAGAGACTACCGATCAATTCCTCGTCCAAGGGACAGGAATGAAGGTCCGAGTCCTCAGACTCAGAGGAGTCCAGATAAATCAGCCGTCCACCTGGGTTTCCCTCCACCCGCCTAGGACGGTCAGGAGTGAGGGTAACAGAAAGCCTACGTGGGAGGCCCGGAACAGGTCAAGACTCTTTGGTAGGCACCCCCATGCGGGGTTGTTTGGGTGGTGGCTCCACCAAGAGGTCGATTTTGGCCGAACCGTTCTGACTGGCTTCGTGCGCGGAGGAACCATGCGTGCCGGCTCTGAAGGCGTCGTCTTCAGCCTGGGAGGCAAAAGCCAAGTAATGCCGGGGTGGAAGCCGGAACCGGCCTTTGACCGGATAAAATCAGCTGTTGCCACATTAGATCTTTGCAGTGTCGACAGAATTTCCGACGAAGCCTCTCCTCATTCCGAGGAGGACAAAGAAGAATGTCTGCATCGCCTCTTCTTAGAGCGCTTGTGCGCCTTCTTTAGCCTGTCGGTCGAAGAGGTCTGAGACCTCAACCTTGATCGTTGGAGTGACCAACGGGGTTGACTGGAAGGCACGGGGAGACCGATGGTTCTTCCTGGCCGGGGACCGGTTATCTGATGGGGTTCCCAGCGAGCTGAGTCTACTCTTCAGCGAGAGGCAGGACTGGGGTCCTGAATAAAGAGCTGTCGGCCACGTCGGGTGACAATGGGTCGACAATGATCTCAACTGGATTGTCGTCCAGTGTCTAGGCCAGCTGGCCTGACGGTGGAACCGTGAAACCAGCGGCCAAGGCCGCAACCTCGACCGAAGTCGAGACAGGTGATTCCTGGGACCGAGATCTCTCACGATCCCAGGAGCGTTGTCGGTGAGACGAAGATTCTCTCGGTGCCTTGTCCTTTTTATGGGACCGAGAGACATGTGTGCCCAAAGGCCCCTCGCCCTTGGTGGGAAGGGATTAGCACATCTCCCGAAAGGATCTGGAGAAAGTGGAGCCAAAGTTGAGCTGGATGAAAAAAGACTTAGAGAAATGATCCGCGGCCTGAGCTGACTCTTCCTCAAAGGCCTTCATCTGTTCAAGCTGCTCAGCGGACTCTGCAGCCTCAGAGACTGCCAATTGGGCCTCTTTAGATTTGACTGGCAGATTCCATTTCTCTGGTCTGCCCAATTTCAGCTGTGCAAGATGATCATCCAAGACATTTGGGTGAAATGCTCGCTACATCTCACAGGCCTGGGTGTCATGGCTGACATCTAGGCAATACACGTACGTAGCAAGCGGGTCTGTGCGAGACATCTTTTGCCCGCACAGGCAGCGCTGGAAACCTAGAGAAGCTTTATCTTCTGTAGTGGTCGAGATCGCAAAGCAATTTTTGTTAACACTGAAGAGTTTAATTTTAAGTAAATCCGAAGATTTTGAAGCCAGGGCCTACTGAACGTGCGAGCGGTAAGGAGGGAACCTGTATCTTCCAGCGGAAAGGAAGATCTGGCATCATGGGGCAGAGCCGAGGGTTATACCACCCAGGTGGGTGGGAGAAGCCAGCTTCAAGACCTTCCGGCAAGATTCTTAAAGGGAAAGGATATGCCAGACAATGTGGATAGAACAACATATCCACGATCCTAGAACTAATATTAGTTTTAAAAAGCAGTCAGCAATTACCTTTACTATCTGATGTTCTTTTTCTTTTCCCGTTGGTTAATTAGAAGATTGTTTACCTGATGTTATTAGGTGTGATGTGTGGAACAGCACTCTGCCTGGCAGCTGACATATCTAGTTCTATTCTCCCCATTACATATTCAGCATTGTCACCTCACCGACTGTGACATCACTCCTGCTTAGGAACAGCCACTCAGGAGCTGCCAGGTCAGTTGCCTGTGATGTTACTGTCAGTGAGACCACAATTCTGATGGTGGGGCATAGAGACAGATAAGTCAACTGCCAGGCTGAGAGCTGTTCCACATATCCAGCACATTACCATCACATTGAAACCTTTCTAATGAGTAAAAGGAAAAAGAAAAATACTTCAGAAATAAAAAGATACAACTGACTACTTCTTCAAATTTGTATCATTTTCCTGTCTGTTTTGGTTCCACTAGCTCTTTAAGTTTGGCCCGGTGGCATGGAGGGCTGAAGCTTGGGTGCCTTATCTCTTGCCACACTGGCGAATGAGTTTGGGAATGGACCTGGGTAGCTAGAAGGTTGCCCTGGGGAGGAAGGACTGCATGTCTGGCAGCGTGCCTGCCACCTCAAGTAATTTAGGTGGCAGCACCTTGGAACAGTAAAGGAGGGGGTTTACATACCTGAGGGCATCTACTCAGAGGCAAACCACACACAATGTGTCACTACACATGTGTGGACCCAAAACAGGGAGAAAATCATAGCTAAAACCTCTGACCACAGAAAGATGATGGCTGGGTTCCTCATAGGCCTCCCAGTGACAACTGGGCACCTCCACTGGGTGCAGCTGCAGGACGCAATGGACCAGGTAAGTCCCAGAGTTACGACGGGGCAGTCCAGATGAAGGCTGGTCAGAGTGACTGGAAATAAACATATGGGTGCAGCTGCAAGATGCAGTGGAGAAGGTAAGTCCCAGAGATGTGATGGGCCGGGGGTGGGGACTAGTCCAGATGAAGGCTGGTCGGAGTGACTGGAAATAAACATATAGTGGAACAAAACGTAAGGCACTGCAATATTAGGCTGAACATCCCCTGAGTCGTGGTGAATCTGTGGCCTGGTGTTCCATAGTGTTTTAACAATTCAGCGACATAGTGTTTGCACTGCCCTACCTTAGTCACTGTCTGTCCACTCCTTAAACAAAAAAATGCACGGCAATGCATGGGTGCCAATGCTGTATTGTGTGATCGCTCAAACCCTGAGGAATGCCAGGCTAAAGATTCACCACAGCTCAGGAGACTTGTACCCTTTAAGCTGCATTTCCTTACTTTTGTGACTTTAATCTTCAAACCCTTACAGAGGCTTTAGCATAGTTTCCTTGCAGTAAATATACAAAAAGGGCTCAATATAACAACATGTCTGCATGCCTTCCATGTGTCTCAGTTATCCTATTAAGTTTATTTATACTGTTTAACAAGTAGTTGACCTGTTTCTTCCATGACTGTTTGCCTTGTTCTCGACTGTCTTTGTACTACCTTGCTGTGTAATCTGCAGTACATTCTGTTTGTACTACTTGTTGTTCACTGACCCTTGACCCTATGTAACCTCCAGGGTTGTGTCTGAAAATAGACACTTACCCAACAGTAAATCAATCAAAATAAAATCATAGGGTAACAGGCATGGAGTCAGAACAGGCCAAAATCTGGAAAGAGCTTCAAAATGATTGTATTAAAGAAAAAAAATCAATAAACTTTTAATTAAAAAAAAAAAAAGGGAGAAGGAGCTAGACTGCACTGGTTGTCTTATCTTTCAAGATCGTAGCAAACAGTTACATTTGGCTGCAGTGGGAGGCTATGGCAAGTTGAACTTCATAAGTGTGTCAGCAGCGCCGGCTCTCTAATATTTAGATGAGAGTCCCACTGCCAGGTAGCCTGCCTACCTGTTATGGGGCTACGAAATAGCCCAGGGGCTATCCAGGTTTATGGTACTTTACTTTACGTAAAACAATGCTCAATCCTCCTGGGAGTCCCTGTGAATTTTAACCTGTTGCATTCTTGAGAATGGTGATAAATCCCTCCTGTTTCAGAGAGTGAGGAGAAGCCCCAGAAGTACTAGGCCACTGGGGATGCAGTGTGTGGTGACAAGCTAGCAGAAAAGCTACCTTCAGTGGGCAATGTAAAAGGACTTGCCTCTTTATGAGGATCCTTGTGTGCTTCTAATGTCTTCATGACGGTGAGTTCCGCATAGTTCTTAAATCTTGCAGGTTGGTTCCTCAGAATTTCTCTTAAAACTCGCAGGGCCAAAGCTCTGATTGCATGCTACAAAATGAAAATCGCATAATAAAAAATAAATAAGCGGTCAGTTGACCCATTACAACACATTTATGTAATACATTTATTTCAGTGACATTAGCTGAAGAAATTCATGCTAATAAACACAGTGGCACTGATGCAACTATTTCACAGCTGGCTGTCAGACAGCAAGGTCCCTCCCCTCCCTTCACAAATTAAAAACACTGCATACAATACTTCACACACTTAGCAGGCTAGCTGGATTGTAACTTTATCTGTAGTCATAAGCCTCTACAGGGGTAGAAATTAATGGTATTCCACTCTCTCTTTTGCATACCCCTTTCAAAGCAGAATACCATTTTCATTACGTTGGTATTACAACTAGAATACCATTTTCCACGCCACCTCTCTGCAGTTTAGTCTGTAGCACAGCTCTTTTGAATAGGCAGAACGCCAGACATTGAGATGGAATAAACAAATCTGGTGTTTTGGTATTCCACCTCCAATGCCAAGATATTTTCTTGATTTCTACCCCTGCTGTATAGTCATAGCAAACAAGCTCGGTAAATGATGCAAGGAATAGCATACTTAAAAAGCAGAAGGCAAATAATGTGTTTTTCAAGACGGACCACATCAACAAGCTGGTAGTCTACTAGTTCTCATTTTGAACTGTAATGCCAGTGCACGCACACACGCACGCACGCACGCACACACACACTCACTCACTCATACAGTGACCTGACACCTGTCTGCACTGGGCGCTCGCTCTGTTCCTCCACCAATGGCCTCCTGGCAGTTCCGAGGGCTAGGCTGAAAACCTCGGGAGACTGGGTGTTCGAGGTGGCTAGCACGGCCCTTTGGAACTCGCTTCCAAAGTTTCTGAGGGAGGTCCATCACTGGAGGCATTTAAGAGGGGGTAAAAGTTTTAGTTTAAGCTGTTTTTATTAACTTGTTTTATTGTATGTTATTTATTCTGCCTGAACCCGTAAATGTGTGACTGTATGTTCTATACCTTTCTTGTAAAGTGCCCACAGCCTCCAGGATTGGGTTCTCAAGAAATAAAAGCTTACTTACTTATACACACCCACACCCACCCAACTTGCAGTAAAACAGTCTAATGTAATTAAATGCAGTGAATGAGAACCACTGCCTAGGGCTGAAACTCATAAAACATTTCAAATGAACTACTGTTACACAGGCAGGACAAGTAAACAATAAAAGTTTAAGAGCTGCCTGCCAAACCTGGTAGTGCTGGCAGTTGTGTGTTGTACTAAGTTGGATTTGCACTGTGACATGACCAGTGCTACAAACAACGCTGACATACAAGAATGATGTACTCACCATTTTTGACATTCGGTGAGTGAAATATAATTCTGATGAGAGAAAGTGCTTTAAACTTGGAGGAAAAAATGAAAATGACGTACTTATCACAATTCTTGATCTTCTAGGAATATCTTCATTTATTCACATTAATGGGTCACAGACGGAGGCACTAGGACCCCGTGGGAGTCAAAATATTTGAGGAGGGACAGTGCCGAGGCAAGCGGTGCGCATGCACAGTGCTGCGATTGCGGCTCGTGGCACCAGGCTTACCTCGGCACTAACCCTGAACCGCCTCAGTTCCTTGAGATTGAAAATTGTTTGGGGAGGCCGCAAGTCCAGGACTTATGTTACTTTTGGTCGACAAGTCTGTGGCAGGCATTGGTAAGTCACATTTTTTTTCACCTACATTTTTACCACAAGAAGTCACTTTTTTCTCATTTCTCATAGGAAGTAACAGGGACCCCTTTACAAGCCAAATTATTCGCAGCTCACAGTCTGGATTCAAAATAGACTCTATGCTTGGCTCAAAATTAAGTTTTGCAGGCCTATCCAGCATGCATCAGTGAACCCCCACTTTTCAGAAATCTTAATTATTACTTTCCCTGGGCTAGTTGAAGTCCTTTAGCTTCAGCAGTGCTGCAGGGCAGACACACAGGGTCTCTGGGTCCACTCCAATCCTTCAGCATGAAAATCTTATTTATTTTTTTCAAAAGCCTCAGTCTCCCATTATTTTTAAGAACACCACTGTTAATTTCCTAAATCCTGCTATTTTAATCTAAATCACCCATTAAGGAGAAGAGTGCCCTGTTACCCCCAATTTTAAGAGTGTCCCCCTAACTTTTTAGTCAGAGATACCTAACACTGCCTGCTTAAATCTATTATGCAACCAACATTAAAGTGATCGATGAGACAAGAAAGTTTGCATTCAGTTTTACTGGCGCGGCTCTCAACACGTTCTTCTCCCACAATAAGGCTGTGAATGAGACACAGCACCAAAAACCAGCAAGAAGGTGTATGGTGGCCATCAGGGTATAATGTGGTGAATATTTCTGCAGGGATTACCCACCATGCGATCCACCGCCTGCACTGGAGTTTCCGATTCTGCAGTTGTAAGTCCAAACGCTAGTGTACACTTTTGCGACCTGGGTGCCCGCTTCTGTCATGTAGCCAATAGCAGTCTGCAGCACAGCAGACGACCTCCCCCACGTAATGCATGTAGTGTGCGCCGATCGTCAAGGAGACCAGGAAGAAGACTGTAAGCTTTGGGGAATGTAAAAATCCTTTTTTAACACACACAAAAAAAAAAAAAAAAGAAAGGTGAAAGATGTCAGCAGCTTCAGGCAGCAGGGAGAAGAAGTCAGGCAGGCTACCTTAATAAGATACAAGTCGCATATGTGCTCAAAAAAGTGGCTTTACTCCATCGGACTTACACAGGCTGACAAGTGAAAGCCCTCCTTTGCTTCTGGAGTGTCCCGTACCTCGGACTTGGGGATTTTTCAGCCCCTGCACAATTCAAGCATGGAACAAGGGGAGAAGACCAGTAAACATACTGGAGTGAGCTCGGGGGATGGTGGGTGGGCGTGTGAATAAATGAAGATATTCCTAAAAGATCAAGAATTACAGTAAGTACGTAATTTTAATATCTTTCAGGAATGTATCTTCACCATTTATTCACACTAATGGGTCAGAGTACCAAGCTGAGATAGAACCACTGGGGTAGGGTGGTAGGAGTGAAGAGCTCACTCTGAACTGAAGTCAATTCAGGACAGTCCTGCCAGCGGCATACCGGCTGGCAGTGACATGCAGGGCACAGTGTGTAACCAAAATGTGCAGTGCGATCCCAGTTACAGGTCACCGACAGGCACAGAACGAACCTCTGCTAGGGACTTGACAACTGCAGTGGTGGAGTTGGCGTGTACCTGACCTTTCAACATGACCTATACCATGGCATAGAGGCGTTAGACAGCTCACAACCCAGGCAGAAATGCACTTGAGTGGAGCAGGCTGACCCTTTCAACTGGAAGCAAAACAGAGCAAAAACTATTTGGACTGTTCGAAATCCTAGTTCTATCCAGGAGGAGCGAGGACCCCCTGAACGTTCAGAGAATGAAGAGTGTGTGCTCTCCGTCATTCTGGAAGCTGACAAGTACAGCAGGTAGGCAGCACAGTGGCAGATTCAGAGAGAACTTATCGAATGTGAAGCACTACCTTGTCTTCTATGGGAATCAGTGTAAAGGGAATCTGTGATCAAGAGATGGATTTCAAGACAATCTGCCAGCAGAAGAGATGGCCACTAAAAAGCCGCTTTCCAAGTAGAAACTTGGCTCACAAGTCACAGAATGCTCAAAGGGCTTGTTGGTTGAGCATGTGCAGCACAAGGCTGATAAACAAACAACCACCGGCTTTCAGAGAGGGGCCACATGTGTAAAAATGCCCTAACGCATTGCAGGGATGGAGTAGAAGACCTTGAGACAACATGTCCAACCTGAGAGAAGGCTCCTTTGTTAGCTGAGTGAAAGCCTGATTAACAGAGAAACCATATCTGCCAAGGCCACAGGGTGCAATCGCAGTGATTTCCCCCCGTGCGTCCAGTCTGAGCAATATTCCCAGCACTAGGGGGCTTGGAGGGATGCATACAGAAAAGATTTCGACACAGCAATCTGAACGCATCTTGGCAGAAAATGCCATGCTTTGGTCTTCTAGAGCAGACTCAAGGAAGTTCGTGCAACAGAGTCCACATCTGGGGTGCCCCACTCACTGAAATCTGATCTCACAAAATCAGTCGTAAAGAAGGATGCCTGTTTGGCCAAGCGTACCTGCCAGTGTGTACTAGATGCCTGGCAGATAACTGGCCTGGAGTAGGATCTAAGCACAAAGGAGGCAGCACTCTACAGCAAAAATGCTAAGATTAGCAATAAAAAAGCATAAAAAACACACACATTCTGGTTCCAGCAAAAACGGTCAGGCAATGCCATGGCACTAACTCCAGCGCTTCAAGTCTGAACATGACTCGTTGTCAGGTGGTGTGTTTATGGTGCACTGGCCAATCATTTATTTGAAATACTTAGTGATATGGGCACCATAGCACATCAGTACAGACGCCAATATAAATACAACATAAAGTTACCCCAAGTAAACAAACACCAATATGTGCAATTTAAGAAGATTTTGTTACAAGTCTGAGTACAGAAAAGCACAGCTAGCTAGTATGAATTGATAAATTAGAGAAATCTAGGTTAAATGGGGGATACTGTGCTAACCTCTGTGAGAGAAGACCTATATTTTAAATAACGTCTTCAAATAAGACACTAATCATATCAAAATTCTTAAGGTGTGGTGCATAACACATCAAATGCACTCACAAAAATGTAACACAGAGGTACACAGTAAGAAAAGAAAGTAAAAAATCTGATATAGGGAAACCCCTCCAAAAAAAAAAAAAAAAAACTTCAAAAAAGTAAACAAGAACTTTGGGGAATGTTAGCACTTCAATTCAGTAAAATTAATGGATATATAAAAAAATGAGAAAATTACAACCATTTTACACCTATGGGTGACACACACCAACTATAATGATAAAAAATTAAAAATTACATGTCCATTTTATGAAAAATAAATGTTTAAATACAAATCTATGTCAAAATGTAAATGTGAAGGTTACAGTATTATTTTAAGATCCCCTGCTCCAGGCCCTCTCTCCACACTCTCATAGCTTTTCAACAAACAAGGTAAGTAAGGGAGTGTTCTTTGTTGTTTGTTCATGTAATATAAGGCAGACAGACTGTCATCTGTCTGGAAAAGGGCAGTTTTGTAGCTTTTGAGATCCGCTAGGGCTAACAGGCCATACAAAAACAGTTTGCATGTGCAACCCACTAAAGTGGAGATGACACTCTGACAGATGGGTTCCAGACACCTTGTGACTGAAACACTGACAGTGGGCTACCCAACAGGGAGGCCTCCGAAGAGAGAGTTGGCCGGGGTTCGAATGGGAGAAGGGAAACTATGGAAGAGATTGTTCTCCACTGAGAGGCCCAGGATGGGTTGCATGGGGTAGGCATAAACAGAGTTGCTGTCCAAAAAGTAGCACGCTATATGCAGGATCATCTGTATATTGCCCTCAAGGGAAGGCTACGCCCTGACTGTATCCAGGAGAGCTCCTAGGAACAGCAACTACTGTGAGGGTCAGAGCCAAGACTTCTAGACTCAACAGAACTCCAAGAAGGGAAGGAAGTGAGAGGCTATGGCTAGAGCTTTGCGACTGGATGAAGTGGCTACCAGCCCACTGTTCGGGTAAGGGTGACTTGAAGTCTAAACATCTTGGGTGCGCTGAGAGAGCATAAGGGGTGGTGCCTAGAAGCTTGCATGTCCAGGGAGCCAACTAATCCTGGAGAAATAAAAAGGACTGGTGACTGCTTGGATAAAATCCTGTATATGGTAGTCAGCAGAATCCTCCCCTCCCTTTTTTTTGTAAACCCTGTGCCATGGGCAAGGCGAGCTCCAAAGGGATAGACACACAGAAAAAAAGTACCCCTGAAGTTAGCAAGCACAAGAGCATGCCCTGAGGCACAGTGGAAGTACCTGGGTCTGAAAAGTCCACTAAAAGAAGTCATTAAACGCCATGGTCAGAAGAGATTGTTTTGGGGTGGGGGACTCATCTTCTCGATATCCCCCCCAGAGGGGGAGAGGAGTAGGGAGGTTCCCCTAAACAGAGAACCTCTGGCGTCAACTGAGTGCCAGACAGAACACCGCAGAAGGTGCCAGAGACGGCACTAGGAACAGTGCAAACCCGGAACCTGGCCCCAATACTGGGCCCAGTGCCAGACACTACAGCGGATCAAACACAGCACCAGGTCAAACAAGGGGAGGAGCCAACATGGCGCCGGGCCAAACACGGCACCGCTCAACAGCTGGGAGAGAAACTCTGGCACCAGGGAGACATCGAAGAGCTGAACCAGCACTAGAACCAGGGCTAGGAAGGCACCATGACGGGCCTAGATGGCCAACGTCAGCCCTAGAGCACCAACAACCCCGGCATCACTGAGATGACCAGAGCAGTACACGGCCAGTCCTACCAAGTGACACAAGGTAGGGGTTGTGGCCAGCAAGGCAAGAGTCGGCAGTGCGGCCACCGGCCAGGGAAGAAGGCTGTTGCCGGAGCCAAACGCTCTACCTGGCTTGGGGGCCTCGCCTGTGGGTTCAGTGCCACCAGTCTATAAGGGCCAGGGTCTAAAACCACCAACAGTGACACCCCAGCCTGACGCTACACCCGCTGCTCTGAAAAGCTGCCCAGGGAAGACTGCCCACAGGGGACCCCCCCCAAAGAACAGAAGGGGGACTCCAGCCAAGGTCTCCATGTCCTGGCACCAAGGTCCATGCCGAAGGGGCCATGGCCCCAGGAACTGAGGGTCTCGTGGAAGATTTCCAGTAGGACGACCTTGAGTGGTACCATTTCTTTCTCAACCTGAAAGGTGAGAGAAAGAACTTGAGGCGAGCGGCACCAAGAACCCAACCGGAATCTGGAATCGGCTCAGTCCTTCTTGCTCCAGCGCACTGTCCTTCTACCTGAGCACAGGACTGTTTGTGGTCAGAACCCTTCCCTTGCAGGAAAGTGGACCGGACACAGCCCCCACTGCCAGAGCAGCCTACCAACCACAGCGCCAGGCCAAACATAACACTGGGCCCAAAACGGCGCCATGCCCAACATGGGACCAGCCCAATACGACACCGGATCAAACACGATGCTGGGCCAAATGCCGGGAAGACTCCCTACTGTGATCCTGTAGAGATGTCATGATGAGGCTTGGTAGGGCTGAGAGAAGAAAAAATTGCTTAAGATAGCAATCTTGTTTCTTCCAAGGGAATCTTACCATATTCTGACATATGCAGTGTGGTCTCACCATAAGACTGCCCCGGAGCTGAAATGGTTAATAGAACCTGGATACAAACGGCAGAGCCACACTAGAATCTTGGGTGCTCAGTGACAAAAATCCTTGTCATGTTTCACTCAATCGTGGGCTTTGACAAAGCCCACGATTGGGTGAACGTGAGAAGGATTTCTGTCTCTGTAACCTGCACCCAAGAGGGTTTGATTGATTCCAGTACCAAGTAAAACTTTTCTCAATTTAAATTTGAGGCTGTGGTCGTTTTTTTGAGAGAGAGTGTGTGGTGAGTGCCATGACTTCTCTCTTCAGGTTAACAGAACCTATGCAAATGATGGAATGCTAGGCTCGAGCTCAGTTTTCAAACCGCTGTCCCTGGAATACATCCTGCAACCACCAGATTCTTATGGAGCATGCATAAGAACAAACTATCTAAACTATCCTAATAAATAACTAGCACCCCCAAAAACTAACAACCAATCCCCTTGCATTTAAGACTGCGTGCATCACCAAGACTCAAGTCACAGATGCCCCAACAAGAAACAATGCAGAAGTTTCCAACAGCAAGGACAGCTGTAGTGCAGTGCCTATAGGTTATATCAGGTGAGGTAGGGTGGAAGCTCAGAATACATAAGATTCTCTAGGAAGAAACAAGATTACTATGGTAAGTAATTTTTTCTTCTAACCCCAGGAAATCTTACTGTATTCTGTCATATGCAGACTACCCAAGCAGTACCTTTGGAGGAGGGCAGTGAACCTATTTAGGAAACAGGCTCTGCAGTACTGCTGTGCCAAATCTGGCAGCACTTCTGGCCTAGGTATCCAGGCTACAGTGTTTGGTAAATGTGTGAACAGTTTTCCAGGTAGCTGCTTTACAAATTTCCAACAAAGGAACATTTCTTGTAGCCGATATAGAAACAGCTGTGCCCCTTGTACAATGGGCCCTAAGGCCCACAGGGGGTTCTTTGCCTACTTTGCTGTAGTAGAATTGAATACAGGCAACAATCCATCATGCAATGGTCCTCTCTGCGGCAGGTTTGCCCTCGCCCACCTCTCCATAAGTCAGGAGGCACCGAGTACTATCCTGTCTATGATTCTTAGTGTGATCCAAGTAGTAGCCGATAGCCCTCTTGACATTCAGTCTATGCAACTTACGTTCTCCTGAACTGGAATGCTCAGGGGAAAAGACTGGGAAAGAGATGGACTGATTCAGATGAATGTCAGACACCACCTTGGGGAGAAACGTCCTGTTAGTCTGGAGGACTACCTTGTCCCTATGGACCGAAATGTAATTTGGCTCTGTGGACAAGGCCTGGATCTCACCGATTCTCCTAGCTGAGGTGATAGCTAACAGGAACACTGTTTTCCATGTCACATATTTAAGCTCTGCTGAAGACATGGGCTCGAAGGGTGGCTGCATTAGCTGGCCAATGCATATATTGAGGTCCCATGCAGGAGTTGGCTCACTGTGTGGGAGATCCAAGTGTAACAGACCTTTGAAAAACGTTCTGAATACCTGGTTCGCAGCCAGGGATGAACCCTTACCCGCTGAAAGGTAAGCAGAGAGACAGCTGCCAGGTGCAGCTTAAGGGTAGATGGTCTAAGGACGAGGGAGTGAAGGTGTGCCAGATAATCCAAAATGACTGGCAAGATAGTCTGGCTACAGTCTACATGTTTTTGCTGGCATCAAACAGAAAACCTCTTCCACTCAGAGGTGTACTTATTCCTAGTAGAGGGTTTTCTTGAAACTCTGAGGACCTCTAGAACCCCTTCAGAGAGGTGTAGGTCAGCATACTTTAAGTCCTCAAGAGCCAAGCCTTGAGCCTGAGAGACTGTAGATTGGGGTAAAGGATCCTGCCCTGTGAGGAGGTCAGTAGGTTGTGCCTCCTGGGGAGAGAAACTGGTCTCGATACTGACAGGATCAGAAGCAGTGAATACCAGGGCCGCCTGGCCCCGTCTGCAGCAATGAGGATCATTGTCACTGACTGAACCCTGAGCTTGTTCAGTACTCTGAGCAACAGGGGGAATGGAGGGAAGGCATACATAAACTTCCCTGTTCAATCCAGTAGCAGTGCATCCAGAGGCACTGTGCCCACTGCAGGAGGTCTGCAAACTTTGGCAGCTAGTGGTTGTCTGGGGCTGCGAAGAGGTCCTCCTCTGGCGTGCCCCACCTTCTGAACACAACTTGCAGGATCTGCCTATTTAGTGACCACTTGTGGTGATTCCAACTGATCCTGCTGAGAGCATCTGTGAGGACACTGTCCTTCCCTGGGAGATAAACTGCTGAGAGGGAGATCCCCAAGGAATAGGCCAAATGCCATACTTTCATGGCCTTTGTGCACAGGGGGGATGACTGTATGCCCCCTTGCTTGTTGATGTAGTACACTGTGGTTGTTTTGCCTGTTCTGACTCGAACCACCTTGCCCTGCAGCACTGAGGCAAAGGACTTAATGCCTAGGTAAACTGCCGAGTTCTGGCAGGTTTATGTGAAGCAGGGACTCCTGCTGAAGCCAAGTACCATGTGCACCCCCAGGTGGGCACCCATTCTAGAAGGGAGGCATTCGCTGTTAGCACTACTGATGGTGGCTGCTGATGGAAAGGCATACCTTCTCTGAGGTTGTCCTTTTCCTGCCACCACTGGAGTGCTTGAAGAAGAGGTCCTGTGATCGACACCATTTTTGACAGGGACTCTCTCGTCTGTGATCAGTGGGACCTGAGATGGAACTGGATGTCACTCATCTGGAACCTGGCACTGCTGCTGTTGATGCAGCCACATGTCCTAACAGCTGGAGAAAGTGCCTTACTGGTCTCGGAATATGCAGCTGGAAGGAGCCAGCCAACTGTACCAGGCTGTCCACCCCTCCCTGAGGGAGGAATGCCTTTCCCCTTAGTGTGTCCAATTCCGCTCCTCTAAATTTCAGTAGCTGAACTGGCCTCAGCAATGACTTTTTTGGGTTTATCAGGAAGCCTAAGGACTTCAGGGTATCCTGAGTGGTGGTTAGTGCATCTTTGATCTGCTGGGGTGACAGGCCTACTACTAACCAGTCATCCAAGTACGGGAAGACTAAGTCCCTGTCTCCTTAAATGCACTACCACCACTGCTAGGCATTTTGCAAACACTCTTGGAGCAGGAGTCAGGTCGAAAGGCATGGCTCTGAACTGATAATGACCTGATGGCAATCTGAACCGGAGGTACTTTCTGTGGGATTGCCTAACAGGGACATGGAAGTAGGCATCTTTTAGGTCTAGAGATGCCAGCCAGTCTCCCTGCATGAGTGTAGGGAGGATGGTGGCTAGGGAGACCATTCTGTACGTTGGTTTTGTCAAATGTTTGTTTACATGTCTGAGATCCAGCATGGGTCGCCACTCCCCAGTTTTCTTTAGGGTGAGGAAGTGTCTTGAGTACAGTCCCTTTCCCCTTTGGGTCAAGGGGACAGGCTCTACTGCCTTCTCATGCAGGAGTTTTGCTATCTCTGCCTCCAACAGGATTGCTTCTGATGGGGTGGCAGGTCTGAAAACTCTTGCCCTCAGTTTGGGCAAGACCTTGAAGCTGAGAGTAAGACCCTGGCTCACTACCCCCCATGACTAACTTATCTGTGGTATTAAAACTCCAAGCCTAGAGGTAGTGAACCAGCCTGCTCTCTACTGGAAGTGGGGAGGCGACCCCCTTAGGGGGTCTCCTTTGCTTCTGCACTGGGCTGGGGACTGGGGCCAGCATGACTGCTGCCTCTTCTGCCCCACCTCTGAAGTACCCTCTCTGCAGCTGGTAAGCTAGGAGAGCCTGAGTCTGGAAGAAAGGTCTGTAGTGGGTTCTACCCCTACCTCCTCTACTCTGGTATGTGGAGCAGTTGTGGAATAACAGATGGACCAAACACCGAACTTCAGGTTCAACACACAATCTCGATGTGATGTTTATTCAAAATACAGGAAATAAGCTTCTGCAATGCCATATTCCTTCTTCAGTACATCCGTTTGCAGCAACAGACTATGTATGTCCTTTCTCTGCACTTAGCCAGCACCTACTGACACTGATCTCTGATCTGAACATTTTTAGTGAAAACCCTTCATCCCTAAGTGGGCCCAGTTTGCTTGGGTAGTGGCGGCTCAAGAAAAAAAAAACAAAACAAAAAAAAAAAAAGCTAAAAACAAAGAACCTCAGTGCAGAAACACCGAAACATGGGTTACCCCAGAGGACATTGGCAACAAATCAAGTTTCAAAGAAATACAACATCATACATACTTCCATAATGCAAAGCATCATGGGATATACGCAAATCACCAACACATTTCAGACTTGTTTAGTTTACAGCAATTTACATGCATTTTAAATAGCACAACTAACTTAATTTATATAATAGTCACCTAGTACTTTTACCATTATCAGAAACACCTAGTGCCATGGTATTTTCAACATTTACAGGTTTCATAAATGTAAGGTGTATACATCAAGGTATTTTATGACATAGTGCTGTTACATACTAAATCCAACAACGATAAACACAACCTGTTTTACATACGCTTGGAGGTCACCACAATAACCTCCCTGTGTGAGGACCTGAGAGGGAAAGGAAAATTAAAGAGGACACTATAGCACAGTCAAGAAAGGGGAGGGGTGCCCATAGGTGGCCAACCTTATGGACTAGAAATTGTAAAGGATAAATCAGACTAAGAAATAGAAGAACTGTTGCAACAGATTTAAGAAGAGGTCGGTCCTCAAGAGCAGCAGGAGCTTCCTGTCACATGGTACTTCTGAGGTGTTGCTGTGTTTTCCTTAGCAGCACCACTCTTGTAAGCCACCTTATGTCCATCTATCTTTTTCATGCAGGCCTCTGTCTGTCCACCAAAGAGAGACGTGGGCTCACAAGGCAAATACAGGGCCTTCGCCTGGGTGTCCTGGGATAGATTAGTGGCCCTGAGCCAAGCAAACCTTTGCAGGGACACTAAAGTTGCCGGAAGTCTGGCTGCAATGTCACTGACATCCACTGCCATTCTAAACTGGTACTTGGAGGCTTCTATGCCCCTTTTTGCAGCCTCAGCTAGATCAGATGCCATGGGAGCAGGGCAGGCCTTAGTAATCTCCAAAACTGTGTTCCAGAGACTTTTCTGGTATCTGGAAACATAGGCCATGTAAGTGGCCTGCCTAATGGCTAAAGAAGAACCCAAGTAAGATTTCTTGGCCATAGAGTCCATTTTCCTAGAATCTTGATCCAGGGGATGAGATGCTAGAGGAATGCCTGCCTTATCACATGCAGCAGCCTGCACCACCCCTTCATGACTGGGATGCCCAAAGAGTAATTCAGCTCCTACCTTGGCAACCCAGTATTTTCTATCCATCTTCTTGTCCACTGGGGAAACTGACGTGGGGGTTTGCAAAATCCTAGTGGCCTGTCTCTTCAGCGACTTATGGATGGGTAATAGTAACCTCTTAGTTGCTGGTACATCCATCATTTCCATGTAATCTGGTTCCTCCTCCTCCTCTGTAGATTCCTGGGTAGAGAGGTCCAGAGTTAGTGCCAGTTGCTTCATGAAAGCAAAATGAGAGGTAAAATCCTCAGGTCCCTTATCAGGGGAATCAGGGCGCTGAGGATCGGTGAAACATCCAGGTTAGAGGACTCTCCAAAGTCCTCATCATAATCCTCTTCATCACCATCATCACCGTAAACTTCGGTGTAGTGTTCAAGAGAACCATGAACCGAAGGTGAACCTGAAGTTTGAACCGATGGATGATGTGAACTAAGTCACGGAACCAAACTGGTACCAGTTTGCAGTGACTGAATTATTCTAATAGCATTAGCAATTTCTTCAGTGGTAGGAACCATTAGGTCTGTTGGTTGTAGTTCTTTCCCCAAGTGCTTTTCCTTCTTTTTCTTTTTTGAAGTGGTTGCTGGTTTGGTGGCATTTTCCGCAGTTCGCTTTCTTCCAGGGGAACCTACACCCTTGTCAGAGGGCTGTTCGTCCGGTTCCTTGAGTCTCTCTTTTGTATGAGGAGTCGGCTTACCCAAGGCTGGGTCAGTGGCCCTATCAGACATCTTTTCCCTCAGTCGGTTCAACTGCCTATCAAGTGTTGACCGGGAATTTTTTTTTTTTTTTTTAACAGATCTCACAGTCTGCATTAAGGTGGTCAAACCCTAGGCAGAAAACACAAACTAAGTGAGTGTGGATCACCTTTTGTGAATGGTTCACCATACTCTGTACAATGCTGAAACCCTGTAGGGCATACTCTGTACAATTCTGAAACCCTGTGGGGCCGGTTCTTTTCTTGGGAGTCTGAGGCATGGTCCAATAACTCCAAAACTGGGAAAATACACACACTATGAAATTAAAGTTCTCTGATTTTTCCTTTTTTTTTGCAGTCGGTTCAGCAACTGAAGTAAAACCGAGAGTTACCCCAGTTAAATAATACAAAATAAATGTAAATAAGAAACCAGATACCAGAGAAGTAAATTTCAAAGACGTTTTGCCTTGAAATGTAAACAAAGCCTTGGTTTCTTCCCGGTTGCAAGGAACCAAAAAACTTACCGGAACAACACTAAATCTATACTAGTCTACCTGTAATACCAAGGACAGTGCTTTAAAAATGAAAAGAAATAATTGGTATTTCAAAGAAACGAGAAAATAAAATCTTCAAGAAGATGAAGAGTTCTCCGAGGCGTCTTACTTAGGCAAGCGGAGTAAAGAATCTGACGGTTGCAGGATGTATTCTAGGGACAGTGGTTTGAAAACTGAGCTCAAGCCTAGTATTCCATTATTTGCATAGGTTCTATTAACCATTTCGGCTCTGAGGAAGTCCTATGGTGAGCCCATACTATATATGTCAGAATACAGTAAGATTTCTTGGGGTTAGAAACTGACAAATATTTTCAAAAAAACACTAAACTGATACAAAAATAATAAATTCTAGCTTTGAACAACTAAAATATGAAAATGATGTACTCACCGTAATTCTTGATTTTCTTGGACACTTTTTCACCATTTATTCATACTACTGGGTTGCAAGTTGGAGGTGCTGGGACCCTGCAGGAGTCAAAAATCTTCAGGAGGGACGGCGCTGTAGTAAGACTGTGCATGCGCGGCACCGCAAGCCTGGCTCATGTCTGTGTAGGCTATCTCGGAGTTGACCTTCCAACCGCCTCAGTACCTTTTTACCGAGGAGGTGCAACATAAAAGAAGTTAAGAAACATCTAACCTAGCAAGGGCATAAGATAGCCAGATTGACCCGTATAAGTAGGGTCAAATTAAACCATGTCTTCACAGCCCTAACAGATCAAGAGAGTGAAGACCAGGAACAGAGAGAGAGCTCGGAGGGTGGTGGGTGGGTGTATGAATAAATGGCGAAGGCGTGTGCAAGAAGATCAGGAATTACGGTGAGTACGTAATTTTCATATCTTCCTGGACTTAAAGACTTCACCATTTATACATACTGCTGGGTTAGAGTACCAAGCTGAAAACCAGACTCCCGTGAGTAGGGCGGTAGGAGACCGAGCTCACTCAGGAGAGCAGTCCATTAAGGACTGTCCTGCCAAAGGAAGCATGCTGTCTAGCATGGACATCCAGAGCGTAGTGCTTCACGAATGTGTGCACTGAGCTCCAAGTAGCCGCTTTTGCAAAAGTCCTCAATGGAAACAGAGTGGATCTCCACCAAGGATGCAGCAACCACTCCGGTGGAGTGGGTGCACACTTGGCCCGCCAATATAACCAGTGCCATAGAGTAGCAATGGCGAAGACATGCCACTATCCAAGCAGAGATACATTTCATGGACATTGGCTGACCCAGCTGGGCCATGTAGGACGACACAAAGAGTTGCTTGGCCTGACGGGTATTACTGGTTCTATAGATATAGAACTGTAGGGTTCTTTTAACATCCGGGGAATATAGGGTGCGTTCTAGAAACATAGACTTTGACGGCAGATAAGGACCACTTGGCCCACCCAGTCTGCCCATTTCCCTACCTATTGGATAAGCTGCAGATTATAGTTAACCAACAGCCTACTTCCATCAACATGCATGGGAGCATCATTTACGGAAACAATGGTATAGTTGTAGAGTTGTAGGGGTTTGGAATGCCTTGCCAATAGAACTGGTAGATAGTATTACTATGACCGAATTTAAGAATGGGATCAACTGTTATTTTGGTAATAGAAAATTCTTAATTTAATTATGTTTGGCAAGCCTTATAGGGTAGTATACTATCTTTTGGCTTGTAATTACCTATGATACCCATGAACCCCCCACTATAACTGCCTTATGTCTAACCCATGCATGTTTGAATTCCCCCACTGTTTTAGACCCAACAACCTCTCCAGGAAGGCGGTTCCTTGCGTCCACAACTCTCTCCGTGAAAAATAATTTCCTCACAGTACCCCTGAGCCATCCCCCCTCTAACTTTAAATTGTGCCCCCTTGTTCTTACACATCTCTTTTTCTGAAAGATGCTACCCTCCCGGATTTTGATGATTCCCTTGAGGTACTTAAAAGTTTCTATCATGTCCCCCCTTTCATCAAGGGTATACATATTAAGCTCTCTCAGTCTCTCTTCATATGGTTTCTGATGTAGACCCTGCACCATTTTAGTTGCCCTCCTCTGGACTGCTTCCATCCTGTCTATGTCCTTGCGTAGATGAGGTTCTCCTTCATTTTGGAAGTTAGCGAAGTAAGTAGGCAGAACCAGAGGCTGGTTAAGGTGGAAATCCGAAACCACTTTGGGTAGGAACTTAGGGTGAGCATGGAGAACCACCATGTCTTTATGAAAGACTGTATAGGAGGTCTGTGACTAAAGCATGTATTTCAGAGACCCTATGAGCAGAAGTGATGGCTACCAGGAAGGCAGATTTCCAGGTCAGACACTTCAGGTCATGCATAGCTAGAGACTCAAAGGGTTTATGAGTGAGCATATCTAGCACGACGTTAATGTCCCAGGGAGCAACCAGCTTTCTGACCGGAGGCTTTGTATGAAGGATACCTTTAAGGAATCTTTTGGACAGTGGCAACTGAGCCAGGGCCATGTTTTAGACTTGCTCATGACAGGCAGTAAGTGCACAGAGGTGCACCTTTACAGACGAGTATTGCAGACCTGCATCTGAAAGGTCCAACAGTTACTCCAGAACTTTCTCTGGAGGACACTGAAATGGGTCTAAGAAGATCTTAGCACACCATCCCGAGAAACGCTTCCATTTAGCTGTGCAAGTCTTCCTGGTGGAAGGCTTACGAGCTGCCAGGAGGATCTGAGAGATTATCTGAGACACCTGAAACCTGCTGACTTCCATCTCCTCAGGAGCCAGGCGTGGAGATGAAGGGAGCGCAGGTTAGGGTGGACCAGAGGTCCTTGCGCCAGGAGGTCCGTTTGAAGAGGCAACTGTTTTGGAGGAACCTCTGACAACCTGTTGATCAAGGGAAACCAAATCTGCTGAGGCCAATACAGTGCAATTAGAATAATTTTGCCCCTGTATGCCTCCAATCTGAGCAGCACCCTCAATTAGTGGAAGAGGAGGAAATGCGTATAGAAACGTTTTGTCCACCGAGGCCTGAATGCATCCTGACAGAAAATGCCAGGTTCTGAATTTCTGGAGCAGAATAGAGGCAGTTTTGCATTGAGTGGGGATGCAAAATGGTCCAGGTCTGGGTGACCCCACTCGTTGAGGAGCGACTGTACCACGTCTGGTGCCAGAGACTACTCGTGAGGATTTGCGTCCGTCCTGCTGAGGTGGTCTGCCAGATCATTCTGGACTCCTGGTAGGTAAACTGTCTGAATCAGGACATCGTGATCGAGGCGTCACTCCCATACCCTCATGGCTTCCCTGCACAGAGGGTAGGTGTGTGCTCCGCCTTGTTTGTTGATGTAGTACATCACAGATTTGTTGTCTGTTTGAAGAAGAATTATCTTGTGACATCACTTCTTCTAGGACTCGTAGGTCATACAGGACTGTCTCATTTCAAGATCATTGATGTAAAGATGAGACTCATCTTGGGTCAACACCCCTTGGGTGTGAATGTCCTGGCAATGAGCACCCCTAGTCGAGTAAAAATGCATCTGTGGTGATGGTGGTCTGAGATTCTGGCATGGCAAAAGGCAGACCTTGTAGAAGGTTGTCCTCCTGTATCCACCATGCAAGAGACTGATGCAGGGGCTCTGTCACTCTGATAGGGTAAGATGGCAGATGTGTAGTTGGCGACCACTGTGTGCTTAGCATCCACTGAGAAGTCCTCATGTGCAGAAGGGTTAGATGCACTGTGAAAATGGATGAAGCTATAATGCCTAACATCCGCTGCATGGAGTGAGCTCTCACAGAATTGTTTTCCCTGATGAAGTGAGCCATCTGGAGAATGTCATTCCTCCTGTCCTCCGGGAAAAAAGCCCTCACTTATGCTGTATCCAAGAGGGCTCCCATGAAGATAAGCTGCTGAGAAGGTTGAAGTTGTGACTTCTCCAAGTTCAGCAGAACCCCCATGGCAGTGAGGAACTGAGAGGCTGTGGAAACCACCTTTTGTGTCTCCTGCCTTGATGGGCTTGCCAAAAGCCAGTCGTCTAGGTAGGGGAAAACCTGAATGCTGTGCTTTCGAATGTTTGCAGCAAGGACTGCAGAGCATTTGGTAAAGTCTCGAGGTGCCATGAACTGGTAGTGTTGGCCCAAGGCCACAAATCGAAGGTACTTGTGGTGCACTGGGTGTACTAAAATGTGTTGGCAGGCATCCTGCATGTCTAGGGATGCCAGCCAGTCGTGGTTCTTTTCTTTTACCCTTTTCTCTCCGGTCGACGCCCCCAAGATCTCCTCGGACGAGCCTCTTACAGGGGCTTTCTCTGCCCAGCCTGAGACCCTCCCATTCAGGTCCCCTCCAGAGCTTCATCCTGCACCCATTCCTGCTATTAACCCCCCACGGTTTGTACCCCGAGGCAGGGCCGCCACTTCCTACCTTGGCACTCCATGAATCCAGTTGGCAGACAGGGTGAGGCGGAGGATATCGGAGATCCGACTGGGCTGGATCCGGCACTGGGCATGGGTGCCACTCTATGGCTTGTCATCGTCCTCCAGGCACCGGGGTTTTTCCCTTGTTCATGAGACATGACCGTGGAGGCACAGACGTGCAATGACATCCAGCGTGAGACAGGCACGTTCCCGGACCCTTCCACAGGACATCCGCCGCTGCCTCCCCCCCTTCCAAGGTGCCCCCCAGCTGTAGCACCCCCCCAGTCTCCACCAGGAGTCACTTGATGCCACAGATCCACAACCCACCCCTTCCCAGGAGAGGAGAGCAGTCCTCCAGATGCTCAATCCTCTCCTCCCCCGCAGACTCCCAACAACCCGAGTTGGCTCCTGAATCTAGGACACTGGTGTGGCATGACGTAAGGCGTCCAGCGCCTCAACCCTCAGCACCACCAGCCAGTTGTGTTGTTGGAGGAGTGGTAGTAGTGTCCCTAGGGAGATTATCTTGAACTGCTCCTTGTACAACGACTTGTTCAATTTTCTGAGGTCAAGAATGAGGCGCATACCGCCTGTCTTCTTTGGAACCAGAAAGTAATGAGAGTAGAAACCTATGTTCCTCTCTGCCCCGGGAACTACTTCTACTGCCCTGTTTCTGAGAAGGCCCTGTATCTCGGAAGTGAGAAGGTCTGACTGAGCGGTTGACACACTGTGCTGTCGTTTGGGTGGAAGATCCATGGGAATCTCTGTAAAAGTGAGAGAGTAACCCTCCCGAACAATCCTGAGGACCCAGTTGTCCATGGTGATAGATTTCCACTGGTTGTAAAACTGAGTCAGACACCTCCCACTGCCATGGAAATATCCGCCTCAGGCAGTTGAGGTGAGATCGGGGTCAAGCTTTCAGAGGGTGGCACTAGGCGCTTTTGGGTCCTATGCCTTGTGCTGTGTTTTATTTTGCAGCTGTGGATGCTAGTTCCTGTTAAGGGCTGGCTCCTCGGCCTGTTCTTCGAAAGAGCTGCCTGTTATGAATAAAATGATGGTTCCTGCCGCTCTGAGGAGCTGAAGGAGTCGATCTTGCTCCAAGCCCCAGTCGGAAGGAGGGAGAGCTGCTCCAAATAGGCTGTTGCCTGGCTTTGGCAAACGATAAACAGGAGACACTAGAACTGGCATCGGACCCAGTGCTACGGGCCCTGGCACCTCACCGTTAGGAGACGGCGCCACATATGGCACAAACGCAGCACTGAAGCTGGTGCTGAACCAGATGGCACCGCCTGAAGATCCACAGAAAACCTAGAAGGAATAGGAGAAAAAGGTGGTACCTGTGCCAGCCCCTGCGAGGAAGCAGAATGAAAGGGGAGGGCACGTGGAACCGGCATCGCCAGCGTGGGCACTGGCAAGGGAAGAAAATCCACTGCCGACACCGGTCGCTCAACCTGCCCCGAAAGTCCCAACTACGGCTCCGAAGTACCTAGGCCCGAGGGCCCTGGGACCGGGTCCACCAGGAGGGGTAACCGAGACTGACACTGTACCCATTGCTCCATGACAGCAGCCCATTGGTGAAATTGCCCACCAGAAACCCTGCAAGAAAACAGAGAAAGGCTTAGGTGTCGAGAGTCTGAGTGACCAGGAGCAGAGGCTGTCATGGAACCAGAGGGAACCACGGATGGCCTACCACTCCCAACCACCAAAGACCTCTTGGTAGACGTACCAGAGGGTGACCTCGAGCGGTACACTTTTTTCACCTTCTGACGGGAAGAGGAAGAACTCGAGTGGTGCCGGGTCCCCGATCTAGATCGGGCCTGCTTATTTTTGTGTTTACAGGAACACTGTCCTACCTCCTGAACACCAGACTGCCCACGGTTGGACCCCCTCCAGTGAGGGCGGCGGACTGGACACAGCCTAGCTGCCACAGCAGCCTTCCAACAGAGAGTCCCTACCATCACCATCCACTGTCGACTCCCTCGACCGGCAGAGCTCAAAGGAAAACAAGAAATTTTTTTTTTTTTTTAAATAAAATAATAAACAAGTTAATCTGAAAGATGTTGTTGTTGTATAGACATGAAGATTTGACTCCCGGCAGGCGAGTGACGTTATCACTGAAGAGCACGCAATGGCGAGAAAAAAGGAACTGAGGCGGTTGGAGGGTCGATGCCGAGATAGCCTACGCAGGTGCAAGCCAGCTTTGTGGTGCCGTGCATGCATGGTCCTACCTCGGCGCCGCCCCTCCTGGACTTTCGGCTCCCACAGGGTCCCAGTTCCTCCGGCTTGCAACCCAGCAGTATGAATGAATGGTGAAGACTTTAAGTCCAGGAAGATCTGAAACAAACTGAAGTGGCTGTCATATAGATGTGAAGTTCTGATTCCTGAAGGGTGAGTGATGTCACCACTGAAGTTCACTTGGTGGGAAAAAAGGAAATGTGGAGGGCGTGGCTTGGTAGTGGAATGGAGCAGGCACTCCTGCACAGAGCTACTGAGGAAAAGAGCCAATTTTGATAAAGTACTTACTTTTTCCTACTATATTCGGCCTCTTATTAAATTATCATGTTAACGAAGTCTTGTACGGACTCCCCAGTGGGTAAATCCAAGAACACTGCTGCTTCTTTGGGCTTTCTTTAAACCCAAGCAGTCACAGCCATGACACAGCAGGCCGTCCTTGCAAAATGGAGCCTCAGGTGGAAATGATGATGAATGAGAGGACGTATCTCTTCATATGGTAAATTCTACTCTGGCTAAACTGGTGCAAACCATACAAGATATTGACAAGAAATTGGATGCCCTCTCTCTGTGGGTCAGTGCACTGGAAACCCAAGCAGACAATGTGGAAAAGAAAATTACGTACCTATCGTAATTCTTGATCTTCTTGGACGAGTCTCCACCACTCATTCACACTATTGGGATCTGTGCCGGAGGCACTAGGACCCAGCGGGAGCAAACTTTTTTGCTGGGGAGTCGACGCCAGAGATGGCGCCGCGAGCCCCAGCTCGTGCGGCAATGACTATCTCAAGGCCACTCCCAACCGCCTCAGTACTTTTTTACCAAGGAGGTGCAGCGAATCAACCTACAAGGTAGCCTAACCTAAAAACTGGACATAAGATAGTCTGGACGACCCTGTAAGAAGGGTCAACAAAGAAGTCTTCAAGGCCTAAAGATCTGAGGGAGTGAAGACCAGCAAGAGAGATGAGCTCGGGGGATGGAGGGTGGGCGTGTGAATGAGTGATGGAGACTCGTCCAAGAAGATCAAGAATTACGGTAGGTACGTAATTTTCATATCTTCCTGGACATAAGTCTCCAACACTCATTCACACTATTGGGAGAGTACCGAGCTAATAATCCCCCCGAAAGGGCGGCAGGAGAAACCAAGAGCTCACGCTTTCTTAAGACAGAAGTCCATTAAGGATGGCTCTGCCAAAGGAAGAATGTCGTCTGGCATGGACATCGGTGCATAATGCTTAATGAAAGTATGCACTGAGCTCAGGTGGCTGCATTGCAGATGTCTGCAATGGGCACGCTATGGATTTCCGCTAGGGAATGCTATCCTTGGTAGAGTGGCGTAAACTCTACCCTCCAACTTAACTCTGCGCCATGGAATAGCAGTGACGAAGGCACGCCACTAGCCATGCTGAGATACATCTAATAGCGACAGGTTGACCCAGCCGGGTCTCACTGAAGGAAACGAACAGTTGCTGGGCTTTACGAAAATCCTTGGTTCTATCTAAATAGAAACTCAAGGCCCTCTTAACATCCAGAGAATGAAGAGAGCGTTCCCCTTCATTTTGGAAGTCCGCAAAATAAGAGGGAAGGACCAAAGGTTGGTTAAGATGAAATTCTGACACAACCTTAGGAAGAAATTTAGGATGAGTACAAAGGACTACTTTGTCTTTATGAAACACAGTGTATGGAGGATCTGTGACCAGGGCATGTATCTCAGAGACCCTACGGGCTGAGGTAATGGCCACTAGGAAGGCAGTCTTCCAGGTGAGGAACTTTAGTTCACAGGTAGCTAGACGCTCAAAAGGTTTCCGAGTGAGCATGTCCAGCACAAGATTAATATCCCAGGCTGCAACTGGTAGGAGGTCTGGTGTGCAGAATGCCCCTAAGAAATCTCTTAACCATAGGTAACTGAGCCAGTGAAAGTGAAAAAAACGGCTCATGATACGCTGAAATGGCACTAAGGTGAACTTTAACTGTAGAGTACTGGAGACCTGAATTTGAGAGGTCCAAAAGGTACTCTAAAACTTTATCTGGAGGGCAGGAAAAGGGATTCAAAGAGGACTTTGCACACCAGAGCGAAAAACGCTTCCACTTAGCCGTGTAAGTTTTCCGAGTGGCTGGCTTCCGTGCAGCCAGAAGGATATCAGAAACTCTTTGAGAGATATTGAACCGATTTACTTCTACCTCTTCAGGAGCCAAGCGTGAAGGTGAAGGGATCTCAGATTGGGATGGACCACCGGTCCCTGAGTTAAAAGATTCATCTGCAGGGGAAGTGGTATCGAAGGAACTGCCAACATACTGTTGAGAAGTGGAAACCACAGTTGTCGAGGCCAAAAGGGAGCAATGAGAATCATCTTGTCTCCCTGAGACTCGAACTTGAGTACTCTCTAAATTAGAGGAAAAGGCGTAAAGAAAGCGTTTTGTCCACCGCAGCCTGAACGCATCCTGACAAAAAATGCCAGGCCCTGGATTTCTGGAGCAGAAGAGAGGCAGTTTTGCGTTGAGTGGGGACGCAAAAAGGTCCGGGTCCGGAGTTCCCTACTCTTCGAATAGTGACTGAACCATGGTTGAGTCGAGAGACCACTGCGGAGGATCTGTCTCTGTTCTGTTGAGACAGTCTGCCAAGTCGCTCTGTACACTTGGCAGGTAGATTGTTTGAATTACAGCCTTGTGCTCCAAGCACCATTCCCAGACCCTCATTGCTTCTCTGCATAAGGGGTAAGAATGAGCACCACCCTGCTTGCTGATGTAATACATCACTGCTTTGTTGTCTGTTTGGAGGAGAATATTCTTGTGACAGAGAATGTCCTTCAAAGCTCGGACCACATAAAGGACGGCTCTCATTTCTAGGACATTTATGTGAAGCTGGGACTCGAGTTGAGTCCACACACCCTGAATGTGGAGAGCCTGACAGTGAGCTCCCCACCCCATTAGTGAGGTGTCTGTGGTAATGGAGATCTGATGGTCCAGAGGGGCAAAGGGGTATCCTTGCAGGAGATTGTCCTCTTGAGACCACCAGGTGAGAGACCTCTTTAAGGGTTCTGTCACCTTGATGAGATAGGACTGCGGGTGAGTGGTTGGAGACCACTGAGTACTGAGCATCCACTGGGTGGTTCTCATGTGCAGACGGGCCAGAGGTACAGTGAACACTGAGGATGTCATGAGGCCCAGCATCCGTTGCATCGAGAGCACTGTAACTGACCTGTTTTCTCCAATGTAACGGGCCATCTGAAGGATATCGCTCCTTCTGTCCTCTGGAAGAAAGCCTTCGCTGAGGATGTGTCAGAGGGTCCCTATGAAAAGGAGCCTCTGGGAGGGCTGCAGCTGCGATTTCCTGAGGTTTAGCAGGACTCCCATGGACGTAAGGAGGTGAGAGGCCGTCTCTACGGCATCCAGAGTCCCTTGCCTGGAAGGACTTGCCAGAAGCCAATCGTCCAGATAAGGGAACACCTGTATTCTGAGTTTTCTGAGGTGCGCTGCGAGAACTGCACAACACTTTGTAAAAACTCGCGGCGCCGAGGATAGCCCAAAAGGCAGGACTCTGAACTGATAATGTTGCCCCAGAGCCACAAACCTCAGGAATTTGTGATGCCTCGGGTGAATGGGAATGTGCTGGTAAGCATCCTGCATGTCTAGGGAGGCTAACTAGTCGTGCTGATGAAGCAAGGGTAACAAGGATCCTAGAGAAATCATTTTGAATTTCTCCTTGGGGAGAAATTTGTTTAGCTTTCTGAGATCTAGAAAGGGGCGCATTACCCCAGACTTCTTTGGAACCAGAAAGTAATGAGAGTAGAACCCCGTGTTTCGTTGATGCAGCGGCACAAGTTCTACTGCCCTGTTGTTTAGAAGGCCCTGAATCTCGGCAGGAGAAGGTCTGACTGAAGGGCAGACAGCCTGGGCTGCCGCTTGGAGAGGAACGATCCGGAGGTTTCACAAGATTGAGTGAGTACCCTCGCTGGATTATCCGAAGGACCCATTTGTCTGAGGTTATGGACTTCCACTGGCTGTAGAAGTGCATCAGCCGACCTCCCACCGGAGAGGAAAAGTCCACCTCGGGCAGTTGAGGTGGGACTTGGGCCAGCAATTCATAAGGTAGCGCTGAGCGCTTTGGGCCCTTGCGCTTTCTGTTGCGCCTTCTTTTGAGGTTGGGCAGGTTGGTTCTTATGGAAACTTCCTATGCCTCTGCCTCGAAAGGACTGACGTTACGGAAACTGACGCTACTGGCATGCCCTCGAGAGGGGCAGGAGGGTCTAGCCAACTTAATGGCTGACCTAGTCTTTTGTGTAGCTTCTAGAGCTTGCTCGACATGAGGACCAAAAAGATATGCACCATGAAAGGGCAATGCCATTACCTGTTGTTGCGCATCATTGGTGAAGCCTGAAGTGCGCAGCCAGGAATGGTGGTGGGTGCAAATACCAGCAGCTGCTGAACGGGAAGCGGAGTCGAAAGCATCCATGGCTGCTTTAACCTGTTGGTCGTTAGATTCAATACCCCTGGTAATGGTTTGAAGAAGCTCTGATTTTGAATCCGACTCCAGAAGAGCTTCAACCATTTGCTTGAGAGAGTGCCACAGGATATACTCGTACTGAGAAAAATAGCCTTGGTAACTGGCAATACGCATACTTAGGGTAGAAGCAGCAAAGACTCTCTTACCTAAGGTGTCTGTCTTACGAGATTCCTTGTTAATAGGTCGAGCTGTAGTGGTTTGAGGAAGGACGACCTTATCATTCTCTGCCAGGACTACAATAGGATCCGTAAAGGCTTGAGATGCCAAAATGGGACGATCCTTGGGGGCTGAATATTTTCTATCAATGGATTTAGACATCGATGAAGAGAGAGCAGGATTATTCCATACCATTTGAGACCAGCGTCTGAAGGAAAAGCTGAATGGAGGAGTCAAATCTGTAGGGATCTCCAGAGGTGAAGGTATTAGAGTCTTAACAATTTCCCAGGATCGATGTCTGTAGTCTGGAGAGAAAGTGTGGAAATCATATTCTTCAGCAGAGACTTAAATGACAGGTCCTCGACCACAGGCTCTGCAGCAGTAAAAGATCCTGCTTCGTCCACCTCTTCGCCCAGCCGAAGGTCTGGGTCAGGCTCAACGTCATCTCCTGACAGTCCAGGAGGGACTGTATGGACAGGAAAGGGATGAAAGCAAGAAGAGGAAGGAGGAAACGAGACAAAAGGGAAGTCCCTGAGAGCCCCCGGCGCCGAGAACGACGCCGAGGAACCACACGGCGCTGAAAATGGGGCCGAAGCGCATGGCGCGCGGCGATGCCGGCAGAGCTGACGACGCTGAGGACGGCGCCAGCAGGCCACACAGCGCCAAGGCACCTCCAGGGACCGTAAAAACAGGTTTTGAAGGAAAAAGAGCAGGAGATAAGGGCATCGTGTGGCCCTCACACCAAGCCATGTGGTGGGGGACACCTAAGACGCAGTCGACTGGCACCGAAGAAGGTGCGCGCGACCAGGAAAATCAACCTCCCTACCTGGTCACCCAGAGGCCGAGGCCCCGCGGCGACCGAGCCAGGTAGCCAAACCAACCTCCAAGCCCATTGCTCCATAAGAGCAGCCCACTGATGAAACTGCTCATCTGAAGACCTACCTGCGGGTGGGGTAGGACTCGATGTTCGAAGGCGTCGGCTACCAAGCCGCTGTTGGCGACTCGAAGGAGGAGACCGGAAACTAGCCCCGATAACCGAACGTCTACCCGCAGACGTATCAGAGGGCGACCTCGAGTGATGCCTTCTCTTTTTAGACCTGCGGGCTGAAGAAGAGCTCGAGGCCGAACGGTGCCGAGAATGCAACCGTTTGGCTTTATGCTTCTGCGGGGACCGCCCATCCCCCCGGGCATTGGACTGACTGTTGTCAGACCCCCCTTCCAGAGAAGGTGGCGGACCGGACCCAGCCCGACTGACTGAACAGCTTTCATACGAAGTCTCCCTACCGTCACCTGACCTGCTCATGGTCGACTCCGTCAGTGTAGGCTGAGACTTCTTTATTCGTTTTGTTTAAAAATAAGAATAACTTAAGCGATACTGTATCGAGATAATACTACAAAATAATAAAAACTGAAAACTATGCTGCTAGTTTGAAGTTTGACTCCCGACAATGACGGCATCGTCACTGAAAAGCGCACTATTGGCCAGAAAAAGGAACTAAGCGGTTTAGAGTCGACATGAGATAGTCATTACCGCGAGCTAGGCTCTAGGCGCCATCTCTGGCGCCGACTCTCAGCAAAATGTTTGCTCCCGAGGGGTCCTAGTGCCTCCGGCACAGATCCCAATAGTGTGAATGAGTGGTGGAGACTTATGTCCAGGAAGATCAAACTGTGCCGTATGTAGAACTTTTCTCGCTTAAAATCGGTGGACGCCACAACTACTTTAATAAAAGAGAATTCCCTGCTGCATCAAAGATTAGCGACTGTTGAAAATCAAGTGAGGGAACACAATATTTGGATCATTGGGCTCCCTGAGCAAAATGAAGAAGATACTCTGCTTTTTGTCCAGACTATGTTGCCTCAAGTTTTGGGGCTGAGGAGGACCTGACCCTAGCCCTGGAAAAAGTCTATAGGATGACACTTCGCCAAGCTGCTGTGGGAGGATTGGGACCTCGGACTCTGCTGGTGGTATGTAATGAGGTCAGTGTCCGGGACAGGACTATGACATTGGCTAAAAGGATGAGAAGATTGTGATATGGGGATGCCGAACTCTCATTGTTTCCAGACCTTTCGCACTTCACAAGGCAGCGGAGAAAAGCATTTGAAAAGGTGAGGTCCTCATTGCATTCTCTTAAAATTCAGCACCAGCTCCTAATCCCTGCGAAGTTGAAGGTGAACTGGAATGGGCAAACATATTTACTTAATGACCCCAAGGATGCCCTGAAGCTGCAGCAATGCAGAGAGGCCGAAATGACAGGCTTGGAGAGTGCCTCATTGGGTGAGGAAGACGGAGTTGGTGAGTGATTCTTTCATGCTGGTTTTTCAGGACTTGACTTTATGCTGAACACTGTGGGAGCGAGGTGCTTCCCACTTAAATGGTGCAGACTGCAAGTAATTATATGTTGAGCTGTTTCCTGGTGTGGAGAGCATTTTCTAGTGCTGTTTTCAGCTGGATTTTGGAGGGATCACAATGGGATTCAGACTGTTTTAACTTCTTCGGTTATTATGAGAACCCGCTTTTGCAGGGCTGTGGGACTTGCATATTTCCTTTTTCTATATTATTGCTGTAACTCTTAAGTGACTCCTCGTTAACTGGCTGTGTGTGTTACAGGAAGGGGGTTGTTCGTCACTTTCTCATTAGTAATTCAATGTAGTGAAATAATTTTATATTTTTATGCTGCCTATGGCTCAATCTCAGGGTAAAAGTTCTATATTACTTAAATTCCTTAAATGTCTATGTGGGACACTTGAAGGTATTATATGCCTATATAGTGAGAATGGGATTGCTTTTACTGTTTTTTTGGTTAACTGTAGTCCCTGTAATCGCTCTGTGCTGTTATAAACCATGGGATTATCATCTGAATAACATTATATTATGGTTACTCCCCCCAGTGTCGCACCTTATGGGAGGGTGTCATATTACACCTTTATAAGTGGACTGTATTTCTGATTCTTCAACTGTATCCCTTCATGTGTATTTTTATTGCACTTGCCTCGGTGCTGGCCCTCCTCGAAAGTTTTGACTCCCACAGGGTCCTAGTGCCTTCGGTCTAAGATCCATTAGTGTGAATAAATGGTGAAGATGCATTCCTGGAAGACCAGCTAATTCTGAAGAATTTATGAAGGGCAGAATTGATTATCAGTATTCTTCAAAAACATTTACAATGAGTATTTCTCAAAAATTGGTGAGTAAAATAGACCAATGCTGACCTTACCTGGAGCACTGGACTGTGCTAGCGTCATAGCAAAAGTGGGTGTTTAGGTAAGGACCAAAAGAGTGAGGTACCAGGTAGTGCTGCTCAGACAGTATCTTACCAGGATGGATACGATCACTTTAGCCAGGTTCTGGATGGCCTCGGATGGTATAGCCATCCGCCTTTGAATCTGATCTCCTCAGATCCAAGGTAAGTGTCTGAGGATGCCTGTGGATCTGACTAGGATCCAGTCACTGGATCCAACTATCTAAAGTTGGACCTGACTGATACAAATGATTCAAACTTGGATACACAACACTCAGACTATGGATCTGAAATCAGACTTTGGTTGGATTACTGTCGAATTTGGAAGTGGATACCCATACTATCAGTATAGAGAGTGGTGGGATCTATAAAAGCTTTATCCGAGGCCGGCCCGGTGGCATTGGAGGTTGAGGCGCTGGATGCTACACCTCGCGCCATGCCAGCCACCCAGGTTTGAGAATGAGCCCGGACCGCCGGGGGTCGGCAGGGGCAAGAGAGGACTGAGCGTCCAGAGGACTGCTCTCCTCTCTTGGAAAGGGAGGATCTGCCATCTCACTTGCTGATTGCCCTCAAGCGGTGGTGGAGGGCGATACAGGTCGAGAGGCATGTAGCCAGCGCATCTGACGCTGGAGGGGAGGTGGGTCAGGGAGAAAAACGTAAAAACAGAGCTGGCAGGCTCCATGACGGCCCTGGCTGGGCCCATGCCATTCTCCTGGAATCTGAACGCTGGCTTTCCGGGGTAGGGGAGAAAATCAATGCTACTCGCCTCCGGCTCTGTCATAGGTGGGGTGGGGGACCCATGGGAGATTTCCTGGGCAGGTTCAGTGCAGGGATGCTGGGGCCGGAGAGATGAGCTCCTCAAAGAGGAGCCGTAGATGCCTCCAGGCTCCACACCAAAAAGTACGTATGGGGAAAAAAAAGGCATTATCAGAGCACTACTAGTGCCAGGGGGTTAGCTTTTTCTAGAATTGGTGTATTTTAAAAAGATGCCTAAATTTGTTATAATCCTGTTATAATTCTTGGTACTCAAGCTTTCCAACTCCTAACCTGGCAACAGTATCTTCTAAGGTAAGGATAACTTTAAAAAAAAATTGAAGGTTTACTGTATGAAACTGATGACATAACACAGAAGCACAGAATTTGTTGGCAGAAAAGATCTCTTGGGTCCACCTGGTCTGCCCAGATGGTCTTTGCCCACTTTGTCTCTGCAGACCCTGTTTTTGTTTTTGTTATATATTTTGTTTATGCTCCACAGGGCAGGGCATCTCTCAGGGGTGCCCACTCGACCTACGCCTCTACTCCCCGTCGAAACCCCCACCTCCTCTGGGACCCCACCAGGACTTTCCAGCCCCTGGATCACCCCCCTCGGGAGACACGCCCTCCCACCCACCTGACGGCCTATCTGAGATTAGAGGGTCCACCCTGGTAGAGGCCCTGGAGGACCGGAGGAGGGATGGTCTGGTGCTGGGGATGTGGGCTTGGTCACTGGAGCCCTTGTCGCCTCCCTGTCCTATCAGGGATTTTTAATGTTGTGGTTTCCCCTCAGGAGCATGGATGTGCAATAACGTCCTGGCACAGACGTCCCGACGTCCGCCGCCGCTCCTCCCCAGGTCACGGCACCGCACGTTCCAATCTCCATCAGGGGCCAAGGGTGGCACAAAGCCTGGAACCCCCAGGAAGGGACAGCAGTCCTTGGGACGGGCAATCCCTTCCCTCCCCTGCTGACCCCAGGCGCCTGAGTCCGTTCCCGAACCTGGGTTGCCGGCGTGGCGCGCGGGGTGATGTCCAGCGTCTCAACCCTCAGTGCCACTGGGCCCCTTAACTGGTTCTCTGGTGACCTGCCCTCTTCCCTGCTTGTTTACTAAAATGCCCCCTATCTGTCCCATATATGCTTGAAGCCCCTACTGTTTTCACCTCTGTCACTTCCACTGGCAATGTACTCCAGATGTCTACCACTATTTCAATGAAGTAGTATGTCTTTACATCCCTCTTAAACTCATCCCCCATCCAGTTCATTGCATGCCCTCTGGCCCTGGTGCTCTTCTTCATTTGAAAAAGATTCCTTTCACTTGCACTCTGTTCACCCCGTGAGGTACTTGTAGGTCTCTATGATGTACCCTTTTGCTCTTCTTTCTTCCTTCCAGGGTATACCTGTAGAGATCCCAAAGTCTCTCCTCATAGGGTTTCTGGTGCAACCCCTGCACCATTTTAGTTGCCCTCTTTTTTTGCTATAGAAATACATAGATGGCTAGTTTTTATGCAGAAGCTCTAGAAGGGTGGTGGCACTGCCATGTACATATCCTCCAAACTTCAGTTCACCACAATCAAAAATGCATCACCCACGTTGTCATTGGATTCCCCACTAATCAAATTCTCTCTCCCGCACTCGATCCCTATATACGTAGCTGGGTCTTACTGCCCCCCCCCCCCGACACACCACTGCCTATCATCCTAGACCACCTAGGCACCCTGAGGTCCCTCGCGGCGGGAGGCGAACTCCATATCCTGGGGGATTTCAACCAGAACTGGCTAGCCAGCACAGCCTCTAAAGCACGTTGTTAAGTAAATGCATTAAACCTGTCCCAATAAATAACTGAACCCACTCACCTAAACCATAAATCCAAGAAGCATACCCTACTACTGGATTGGGCCCTAACCATCCACCCCCATCGTATAATTGATGCTGGCCTACTACCGGAGTCTCTCAGCGATAACCACATGATTTATTTGGTGCGGAAAATATTCAGACCTAAGGCCCCCCCCCTGCACATTGTACAATAGATCTTACAAATCCCTGGACCAGACTGCGCTCCTAAATGACCTCACCAACATCAACTAGTTATTCATCCCTAGGGCCCCCTCCATGGATGAGGCCCTCAGATTCTTCACGACCAGATTCCTGGCTATCTGGGATTCCCATGCGCCTCTCAGAAGATCCAGAGTAAGGGGATCCCACCTACCATGGGTAACAGCCAACCTTTTGGAACAATTACTAGTCAGGGACTGAACCTGGAAAACCTATAAGATAACAGGCACTCAAACAGCTCTGCAACACTACTGCTCACTAAGAAATGCCTGCACAAGACTCATCTGTCAGGCCAAATCAAATTATTTCAAGTCTGCTTTCCACAATAACTTTACTCATCCAGCACAATTCTGGAAGTCAATTAAATCCCTCCTTGCCCCGCCGGCCCAACCCCAACCCTCAATATAGCAAGAAATATTATCGCGGCACCGAGCGCTGTAGCCACAGAGCTCAACTCCTATTTCACAAACTGTACGTCCACTCTGCTCTCCTCTCACCCCTGGCTCCCTCCCCCTGTTCACCCAGTTTTCTCCTCACCAGCCTACTTCTCGTTTCGCCTTGTTACACCCGCAGAGGTACTAAAAATACTTTGGTCTCTAAATCCTGCCAAAGGAAAATGCCCCTCGGGCCTTGATTCCAAAATGCTCCATTTTTCTGCCTCAGCCATAGCCAACCCTCTAGCCGATCTCTTTAATCTGTCATTCAGACTTGGTACCGTCCCTACAAAACGGAAACATACCACAGTCATACCCCTCTCCAAAGGAGGCGACCCCTTCTACCCGTGTAACTACCGACCTATATCGCTACTCCCCATCCTAGCCAAAATCCAGGGGCGCCTTGTACTAGCCCCGCTCTCCCACTTCCTCGACTCCATCTCCTTCTTCACTCCTTACCAAGCTGGGTTTAGGAAAAAAAAAAATCACTCCACTATCACCTCTCTCCTCCATCTCACCGACATCATCCTCACGGGCATGGATAAAGGAGAGATAACTGTGGCTATATTCGTTGACCTGGCTAAGGCTTTTGACACAGTTTCTCATGCTCTGTTACTGTCCAAACTCGCCCAAGCTGGACTGACTAAGCCTGCCACCAACTGGTTCCAGTCGTACTTGGCAGGCAGGTCCCAGTCTGGACGAATGGGCTCAGCCATCTCCACCTCACTCCCTGTTACCACCGGCGCCCCCCAAGGATCGGTCTTAGGCCCTTTGTTGTTTTCTATCTTTCTCAGTGATCTGCCTACAGCCTGCCCACATACATCTATCCACATGTATGCCTCCGGGTCATCCCCCTTGCCGTGGCAGCCTGCCTGCAGCAGGATTTTGACTCTGTCCAACACTGGTTCCATTCAAATCAGCTATTTCTGAACCTAAATAAAACTGTCTCCCTAACATTCGGCACTCGGGCCAAACTGTCCCATTTCCCAGCCTCCCAATCATTCCACACATTGGAAGGCTCCCCCCTGGAGGATTGCACTTCCTACAGATACCTCGGGGTCTGGTTAGAACAGCATCTTGACTTCACCACGCATATTGACGCTATTCATAAGAAGCTACACCCCATGCTAGAGTGGTTATACCGTAAAAAGCTGCACCCCCGTCCACCTTTGGCTATCGCTCAAAAGATGATCCTCCCAATAATGGACTACAGGGATGTAGTCTACTGTGTAGCCTCTAAATCCTCCCTGACCAAACTAGACCCTCTCTTCAACTCATTCTGCCGTTTCTCCCTGGACTGCCCTCCCAGTACACACCACTGCGACCTCTACCATTCCTTAGACCTCCCTTCTCTCCACAATCGGAGACTGGTACACAGTGCTAGAACCGCCGCGAAATTCTGGTCACAGATCCTCCCCTCCTACCTTGACACCACCCTTAATGTTCTTCCTCCTCCAGCCTACTCACTCAGGAACACTGATTCTCCGCTACTCCACATCCCCCACAGGTCCACCAGGTCTGGGCAAGCTGCTTTCAGCTTCCGGATACCTAAGTTATGGAACTCCCTGACAGCTGATATTAGACATACCTCCAGCGCTCCTCACTGTAATGCTCTATTCAAGACTCAGTTCTCCACTACTTGCTCATGCATTCCGGCCCGTTGAAGCCCTTGCCGCCTTGATGGCAGCTGTTTAGTATCCTTGCTAAATGTTACCCTGCTGCTGCTGCCAACCCTGCTTATTGTTATGATGTTGGTTGTTGTGTAATTATGTTACTATAGCCACCTTTCCAGTACTACCCTGCTGTATGTTTACTATATATTTATATGTATTTGCCTATTCTGTCATGTCTGTACTGGTGTAATATGTACATGCGTAGAATTCTATTTGTAACCCCCCTGCAAATGGGGGTTCCCAAAAGACTTCCAGGAGCTTGCTTGAATGCTCCAAGCCTGAATGGTGTTTGGCATTTAAGCCATTTATCAGTGAGTGTTTTTAGAGCCTCTGGTACTGTCTCTTTAAGAGCTGTCTGCTTGCAGACATAATTAGTTTGTATGGGGGACTGTGTGTTTCTTTGATTGAGTACCACTGAGACTGCTGCCAATTCACTCCATTTTTGCAGTCACTAGGAGTGCAAAGGGAACCTATCTGAAAGATGTAACTGTTTGCCAGAAATCATTTACAGTAATAATGAAATTGCAGTTTGTCTAACCTGCTTTCTTTGCAGTCAGAACTGTGTCTGCTAGTTCCCCATTCTAGTTTTGAACTGCTGAACTGGACCAATCAGTGTGGGGTAAGCTAGCTCTAACATGGTGCCTTGGATGAATCAGAACTTGGACTCATAATCTGAGCCAGCCACAAGAGGATTGTATGGGCAGTGACTCTGGGAGATGTAGTTTAGGCTTCAGCACCTTTTTGGACCAACAGCAGCAGTCTATTGTGAGTGACAGCCAATCCAGTCAAGAACTGGGAGGAACTCAAAGGAAGTGCCCGGTTTTGTCAGTTGGAGTTTGAGTTGAGCTTTGGCAGTGAAGAAGGAAGGAGCCCTGTGCTTTTTCAGTGTGCAGTTTTAGTCAAAAACGTGTGTAAGGCCCAGAGTTCCGGTCTGCAGCTTGTTAGGACTGAATCCGTCCTGTGAAAAGAATCAAAGGATCTCTGAAGAGTAGAAACCAGGCTCACCCTGTAGAAGACTGGAGGAATTGCTGAAAATTGCACTCGGTCTGTCAGGAACTGAATCTGCTGTGTGTTCTCCCGGGTATTGTGCAGTAATTGCAATCGGGATACAGATGCAGCCTGCCTGGTATAGTGCTTTCTTTTATATGGATGTGTGAAGAGGTTTGTGTACCTCAAGTGAGCCCTGCTGACATTGAAGGACCCTATCTTATTTGGAGGTCGTGAGTACTAATTCAGGGTCGCTCCTGTTGAATTGCCACATTAAATCCAAATGGAATTACTGTACTGCTGACTGTTTAATTCTCCTTTTCTCTGTGTGAAAGGGCCCTACCAGCTGCCACGGTTTGGACTAGCCACTGGGGCTTGGGTACCCAGGGACAGTAACTGATAGGGATAGGCCTGTGCACAGAGCCATAAATGAGATTATTAGGCGATAAGCTAATTATCCTGATTTCCCCTGTCCTTGTTATATCCCCTAAATAAATCAGAGCTGCTTGTTTCAGCAAAGTTATACTGCCTGAGGTATTTGTCTATGTTAAGTACTGTACTGTGATTGTCACTAGTATCTCATTTCACAGGAGGTCCCAGTGCGGAACCAGACCTGGGGGTAAGTGTATACTGTGAAGGTGATTCTGATATATTGTGTGGGCCACTAGTGGGAAGAAAGGGGGGTTGCAGTGTCCCAGAGGGCTGTGACCAAGTTAGTTTAACTATTGCAAACCCTGACCTCTGGGTGGAGGCACCCGCCATTGGATCCAGGCCCCTCAACCTGTTAGTGGCAAATCAGGCAGGGGTAGTAGCCCCTGGGATAGCGCCATCTAGGGGTTACATATTAACTCTGTATCATGCCTATCCCCTATACCCCCAGGGCGCATCCGGAATCGAGCGGTACTCTGCTCAGTATGCCTTCCTGGCAAAACTATTAAATAAATAAACAATTAGTTTGATTGTACTATAGCACTTGATCCTTAGCTGTGAAAGCATGTGAGTTAATGGTCTTTTCCAAGAGTGACTTCAGAGCCTGCATATGAACTGACAGTAGTGCCACCTCGCACTTGTATCACCCCTGTAATGCATCAAAACTCCATCTGAACAATGCATTTGCAAGAAAATTGAATCCAACAGCCGATTCCCTAAGAGCCAAGTTTGAACTTTTTGCACTACAAAGAAAAGAACTAATCACCAAAAGATTTACCTCTTTGTCCCCAAGGGTTTCCAGCAGTAGCAAAAGAATTGTTTTAAAGTGTACATCCCATACTCCCATGGAGTCCTCTCGCGTTAGAGTCAGGAGTTCGTACAAGGCGGCCTTTCTCTCTTCCACTCTCTCATTGTGATTTGACAGCTCCTTTAACAAATCTGCAACTAAATCTGACTGGTCCTGTGAAATATCTTCTGAAAGGGGAAAAAAAATGTTACCTGACACAAACAAAAACAGGAAAAGCTGTTCTTGTACAAAAAATGAAGTCAAAGAATACTAAACCCCTAACAAGCACTCTACGAAAGACGGCAATATGAACCCATAAGTGCAGAGCATTTAAGAAGCACTACTGCTCTTACCCCCTCGACTGTAGTGGGTTTTACATGTTTTCCTCATGTCTCAAAATATACCCTGCTGACAGCCTACAATGACTACGAGAGTCAGTGCACAACAAGTAGAAATCGCCTGCGAGCACGGTGGCTGCTGTACTATACCCATTTGGTGCAGTGTCAGTTCCTGATAACACAATGCCCTTGTCAGGGGAGTAATCATTAAAACCTAGACTTGGGAGCTGGCCCAGTGGTGTGGAAGGCTGAGGTGCTGGGTGCCTCACCTCCTGTCACACCAGAGACTCGTGTTCAGGAACGGATGCGCGTTACTTAAGGACCGACCAGGAAAAGAAGATTGAGAGTCCCAAGACAGTTCTCCTCCTCGGGATTTGGGGGATGGATGTCTGGCTTGGCAGCTGCCACCTAATGGTACAAGGTGGTAGCAAAGGGACATCAGGGAAGGTGTCCTGCCCTCTGGATGCCTGGAGCCACCTCTGTAGAGGCAGAGTGTGGACAATGCGTCACTGCACTTGCCGTGGGCCAAGGGAGGAAAACCAAGTTGGAAAATCCCTGACCCCCGCAGGATGGTGGACCAGTCCCTCACAGACCCCATGCTGGCGAATGGGCTCTCCCAAAATTCTCTGGCTGAGGACAACGGGCAACAAACAAGGTACGCCCCGGGGATGTGGGTGATGGGGGGACCGGGCCAGAGTGTGGCCATGCTGACTGTAAGGAGATAAAATACGATAAGAGGGGAAAAAAAAAAAAAGAGACTTAATTTGTGCATAGACTAATACAGCATGGGAGTCGGGCAACAGGGCGCAGGTGTAAAGCTCAAGGGAGGGGGTTATTGACATGCTGAACCCTGCTCACATCTAATGAAAATTTCAGTGCCCCCAGACCAGACCCCGAGCAGGCAAGGTCATGTGATGGTTCCACTGAAATTAAGCCACAGGACCAGAAAGCAGCAAAAAAAAAAAAAAAATAAAAAAATAAAAATAATCCGGCACCTAAAAACTGATTGGTCAGACCGCCTAGCAGTCTGACCAGTATCCCATTCCCGTGAGCCACGCCTCTGGTGCAGAGGGCTGAAGCACTTGTCCCTTATCTGCCACCGGATGAAGCTTCCTCTGCTTGCAGGCCTCGCACCCATCTACTGGGCAGTCATCATGCAACTGAGCTAAACACCTCCCGGGAATGGGGCCACTTGGGAGAGGCTCTGCCACAAGGGGGCAATCTGTGGGGCACCTCAAAGGGTGATTCATTAAGTCCCTGGGATGGTGGGCTGACAGGGACAGATCCGGGAACCAGGGGTTAAAAAGAAATTATTAAAAAAAAAAAAAAAAAGGGAAGTATCCCATTCCCGCAAGCCATCCTCGGACCTTGCCCTCAAGTGAGTAGCATCAAGGATTGGTATCAGACAAAAACAATAACAAAAAACAGCCCTACATGGGAAAGAAAGGACAAAAAAAGACACTGAGGCACGCATCCACCATCTGCACTATATAAAAAACCCCTTTCCTTATTTTTACAGTTGCTGATGCATACCTCACTGCTCAGAGAGGTCCACCACTGGAACCTTACGCCTCTGTTTCTCAGCCCTTTGGAGCCAGTACAGCGTAGTGGTTAAGGGCACTGAGCTGCAAACCTAGAGACCTGGGTTTGAATCTCATCAGCCCCCACTTGCATAGTGTGTGACACTGAGCAAGTCACTTAACTTCCTTGTGCTCACAGGTTGCACCTGAAAACAAGCTTCGTCTTAAGTGTGCCGTTCCTGGTTAAACAATTTCCTTTTCCCTTTGCCCCCAATCTTACTTTTTCTGTGCCCTCAATCCTGCTTGTTTAATTCTAGTTCCCCAGTCCTTTTGTGCCTCCTGAATCCCTGTTTCTGTCTCCTTCTTTGCCTGTCTCTATTCTGTTGCTGTCTCTCTCTCCATTTGTGCTGCTTGTGATACTCACATGGGTGACAAACAGCATGCATGCTCTGTTTACTGAGGCCCCAGCACAAAACTGAAACTGACAATGCGTTCTGACTTAAGAGTGCATTAGTTATTGATTTCAAATCGAGGTTGCCAAATCACAGTACATGGAACGCGCTATGGATTCCTCTATCATCACATGACAAGCAGTTGTAAAAAAAAAAAAAATATATATATACAACCCCAAAGCTGGTATCTGACCAAAAGTACTAGCATCACTAATAGGGTGTTCAGAGACAGGTTTTGGTACACATGACGAAACACCAAATTAATACTCTGATGCACTGTACTAACCCTGTTAAAAACGCAGAGGAACTACTATGTGGATTACAGTACCAAAATCAACAACACATGAACAGTAAAGTTACTGAAAAAGTTCTTCCAACTTTCTTTTCCAGAATGAGTTGACTTTGGGCTGCACAGCAGACAACGTACTGTAAAACTAAGATATTAATTCAATCTCACTTTAAAAGGTGCATCTGTTGCGGAGTGTTTTGTAAACATGGTGTACCTGGGCTCTTGATTTAAGTACAAATATGTCATCATTTATACACACATTCCGCAAGAGGACGCAAAAGCACAAGCCTATGCTGTCACATTTTACAGGAACTGCTTTGAACCAGTTGCTGTTACTTTTTATAGTTAAGCAATTTGGTATGGTGCCTTGCTCTGCACTAATGTACTAAAGCTTGCCTGTACATTTTGTTCAACTATTACGGCAATCAAAAATTCATTAATAAATAAAGACTTTTCAGTCATTTTGTCAAGTATCTAACATCATTCATAGCAACATATTGTCGGCTACCGAAATGAGGCACAAAGAAAAGTTACAGTACTTGCCGTAAATGAAAAGTATGCATTCATTATAATTTGTTATCTTCACCATTCAGTCACATTTATGGGTTTAACCCAGAAATGCTAGGGCCCAGTGGGAGCAAAGCCTTTTGCAGCCTAGCAGGAGACTGACAGTGCAGGCGCTCCCCATAAAGGCAGATGTAGTGATGTCGCGCTCATCAGTTGGCCAGTGCTAGCCCCCTCACTTCATCACTTGTTTGCCAGGAGAGAAAGCCTATAGATTCTCTTAGTCCAAAGGGATAGGAAAAGGGTACAGGATATAAAATCATAAAAATAACACCTGACTACCAACTTAGAGAATTAAGGGATGGGCCTAAGTGGCACGGGGTTGGGGTGCAAGAGCCAGACTCTAACCCAGCCACCTGGGCAAGAAAGTGGAGAGATGGGAAGCAGTTCTGGATAGAGCTCTGGCTAGAGTTAGAGGCCTGGAGGACCGCAACGTAGTTAGGAAGGCAGATCCAAACCAGAATCTTCTACTCAGCAGATGATAAGAATTTAAGAGGCATGCTCAAAGCTCCAGAGGAGCAGGAGCAAAGCCAAACAGAAAAACAAGTGCAAGAAGAAAAAATTATTCACCTTAGTAATGTTGTTTCTTCTAATGGAGTCTTGCTATATTATGACAGTAGCAGTTTGATCCAGCTCTAGAACTGCTCCGGAGGTGAAATGGTTAAAACCATTCCAAAATAGAATTTTGGCCACGAGCTCTAAGAAGCAGCTCTATCTGTGTTATTTCAAACCTGAACTGTCAGATCTTTACGAGCCAAACTCACTAAGGTCTGTGTGGAAGCTGTAACCTACACTAGCCAAATGGCTACCTAAATAATAACAACCATTGCTGGTCCCAACACCCAAGACAGGGGACCAGAAATACTAACACAATTCTAATCATATGAGAATAAAATATAAGTATAATAAAACACACACACACACACACACACACACACACACACCTCAAAAGGGGACAAAAATGCTAACAGGGCATAAAAAGGTGCCCACACCAAGTTGCCCGCACCCCACCCAAGTAGAGGTTCTGAGAGGGGCAGGTTGGGGGGGAGGTCATAATATAGCAAGACTCCATTAGAAGAAACAACATTACTAAGGTGAGTAATTTTTTCTTCAAACAACATGAAGTCTTGCTATATTATGATAGTAGCAGAATACACAGCAGTACCTCCATGGAGGAGGGGCAGAACCTACTTAGGGAATAGGCTCTGAAGAACAGCTGTGCCAAACCGAGCATCTCTCCTGGCCTGGACATCCAGGGAGTAATGCTTGGTAAAAGTGTGTACCGTTTTCCAAGTAGCAGCCTGGCAAATCTCTAATATAGGGATGTCTCTGGCAGCAGCTAGAGACGCAGCTGTACCCCTGGTAGAATGAGCCCTCAAACCGGGGGCTCTGCCCAGTTTCTGATAACAAAATGGATACAAGAGACAATCCACCTGGCAATTGATCTCTTGGTGGCAGGTTTGCCTTTCCCAACTTCACCATAGGTAAGGAAAAGTTGGAGGGATTAGAACCTGTGACCTTTGGCACGCTCTATATAGTAACTAAGAGCTCTCTTAACATCCAGGCTGTGCAACCTCCTCTCACCAGAAGAGGTGATCAGTGAAAAATACTGGAAGGAGATAGATTGATTAAGATGGAAATCTGAAACCACCTTAGGCAAAACTTCCTATTAGTCCTAAGGACTACCTTATCCCGTGGAAAGAAATAAAGTCAGTTTCCACTGACAAGGCTTGCAACTCACTTATCGTCTGGCAGAAGTGATAGCCACTAGAAAACAGTTTTCCAAGTTAGGTACTTAAGCTCTGCAGAAGACAGAGGTTTAAAAGTGGGTTGCATTAACTGGGCAATGCAAACATTAAGGTCCCAAGCAGGGGCCGGTTCCCGAAAGGGTGGATTAGTATGGAGTAATCCCTTAAAAACTTGGAAAACACAGGATGAGAGGAAAGGGGATGACTTTCCTGCTGACACAAAAGCAGATACAGCTGCCAAATGAACTCTCAGGGTAGCTGGTCTGAGACCCAAGGAATTAAGATGTACCATGTAATCTAACACAATGGGCAAATCAACAGATTCTGAAATATTTTCCCAGCACACCAAATGGAAAACCTTTTCCATTTAGAACTATAAGTAGCCCTAGTGGAAGGCTTTCTAGAAGCCTTTAGGATCTCAAGAACACCCTAGAGTGGTGTAAATCAGCAAACTCTAACTCCTCAAGAGCCAGGCCTTGAGGTTGAGGGTTGAGGTCCGGATACCAAACTTCCTGGGCACAAGTCAACAGGTTGTGATTCCTGGGAGGCAAGGGAAGATGGATTGTCAGTGACAGAAGGAGTGGGTACCAGGGCTGCCTGGCCCAATCCGGGGCAATCAGAATCACCCTGCAAGGCTGAGATCTGATTTTGACTAGTACTTTGAATAGGAGAGGAAGGGGAAAAGCATGAGAAACTTCCCTCCAATCCAGAAAGAAGGGCATCCAGGGAACTGAGCCCAGCACTGGAGGCCTGCAACAGAACAGAGGAAGTTTGTGATTGTCTGGGGCTGCAAAAGATCTATCTGAGGGGTGCCCCATCTGGCAAAGACTATCCCCAGCACTTGAGGATCCAGGGACCATTCGTGATGGCCCTGGGAAATCCTGCTGAGAGCATCCGCTAGGACATTGTCCTTCCTGGAAGATGAACTGCTATGAGGAAGTGTTCAGGGAATAGGCCAGAGACCACAACTTCATTGCCTCGGTGCACAAGGCCGAAGACCGAGTGCCCCTGTTTGTTGATGTACCACATTGTTGTGGTGTTGTCTGTTCTGACTTGTATCACCTTGTCGTGGACAGATGCAGAAAATGCTTGAAGAGCTAAAAGACAGCTCTGAGTTCCAGCAAATTGATGTGGAGCAGAGATTCCTGGGGACCACACTCCTGAGTGGAAAGGTCCCCACGTGGCTCCCAACCCAGAAGGGAAGCATCTGTAGTGAGAGTCAAGTCATGAGTAGGGGAATGAAGGGACCCTCAATCTTAAATTGCTCTGATCCTGCCACCACTGGAGGCTAGGATCAAGGTTGATCACTGGGACCAACTTGGAAGGGGTCTCTTCTCTGAAACCAATAGGTTCTCAAGTGAAACTGAATGTCTCTCATCTGAAATCTTGCTCCCTGCACAACAGCTGTGGATGCAGCCATGTGCCCAGGAGCTGCAGAAAGTGTCTTGCTGGTCGAGACCTGCAGAGTGAAGGAGGAGGCCAGAGCCACTAAATTCCTTACCCTTTCTAAGGAAGAAAGGCTCTGGCTAGCTTTGTCCAATTCTGCCCTATAAAGGTGAGTACCTGGACTGGTTCCAGAACCCGACTTTGGTAGATTTAGCAGAAAGCCCAGGGAGGTGAGAAGCTGCTGGGTGACCTGCAGGTGAGATTTCACCTGTTCTGGGGACTGGCCTACAATGAGCCAGTCGTCTAGATAGGGAAAAACAGCAATCCTTTGCCTCCTTAAGTGAGCCACTGCCACTGCTAGACACTTTGTGAATACCCTTGGGGCAGAGGTAAGGCCGAAAGCATTGCTCTGAACTGGTAATGACCTGAGGGCAGTTCGAATCTGAGGTACTTTCGATGGGAGCTTCTGATTAGGACATGGAAATAGGCATCCTTGAGGTCCAGGAGGGTAGCCAGTCCCTGGCCTTAGGGAGGGTAAAATCATTGCCAGAGTTACCATTTTGAACTTTGGTTTCAAAAGATGCTTGTTCAGATATCTGAGATCTAATATGGGCCGCCATTCTCCTGTCTTTTTTGGGGTAAGGAAGTATCTGGAATACAGACCCCTGCCCTGGTGCAGGGGAGGAACCCTTTCTACTGCTCTGAGAGCTAACAGGGATGAGACCTCTGCTTCCAGAGCAAGGGTCTCTGAAGCACTTGCAGGTAGAAAAAGTCTGCTTCTCAACTTGGGAAACTTTTTGAAGCTGAGAACCAGACCCTGGCCTACTACTTCCAGAACCCACTTGTCTGAGGTTAAAGAAGCCCAATTCTGGCTGAAGTAAGCCAGCCTGCCCCCTACCGGTACAGGAGAATCGGCCCTGGGCACCCCATCAGGGTGCCTGCTTAGCAGGAGCTTTAGGCTGGGGGGTGGGAGCAGGTCTGCCCACCCCTCGTCTGCCTCTGCCTCTGAAGAAGCCCCTCTGAGCATAGGCAGAGGAGGCCTGAGTCTGGTAAAAAGGCCTGTGAAAAGGCCTACCCCTACCCCTGGGGGTATGCCTTTGAGGAGTGGCTTGCCGCTCCTTAGCCTGGGCACTCTTGTAAGTAGTCCTATATTCATCCATCTTTTTCATGTAGTTCTCTGTCTGCTCCCAAACAGAGAATTCCCCACCACAGGAAAATCCACAGCCTTAGTCTGGGTATCCTGTGACAGACTAGTACACCTGAGCCAGGCCAACCTCTGAAAGCTACAGATGTGCCATGACCCTAAAGGAAACATCATTAACATCCACAGCAGCATGAAACTGAACCTAGAAGCCTCAATGCCATCAGCAGCCACCTGTTCTAGTTCACTAGCCAGCTGGCCATGGGCTTGCTGGCTAATTGCATCACAGTATCCCATCTAGATTTCTGATACCTAGCTAAATAAGCCATATAATTTGCTTGCCTGAGTCCCAGAGAGGCTGCCATATACTGTTTTTTTGCCATGGCATCAATCTTCCTGGAATCCTTGTCAGGAGGATGTGAAGCCAGGGGAATATTAGCTTTATCACAGGCAGCAGCCTGAACTACCCCAACATGACTGCATTGCTGAGAAAGGAATTCTGTATCAGGACCTGACAATGTGTACCTTCTGTCCATCTTTTTATCTACAGGAGGCACAGAATTAGGAGTTTTAAAATTTTTATTGTTTGCTTCCTAAAAGACTTATGTAAAGGAATAGACAATCTCCTAGACTCTGGAATATCCATCATTTCTACAAAATCAGGCTCCTCTTGCTCATCCACAGCTTCTTCTAAGGGAAGCTGGAGGGTTTCAGCAACTTTTTTGTAAAACATGAAATGAGATGGGGACTCAGACAGCATAGGGGGAGATTCTAAAGGTCTGTCTGGGGAGATGTCCGGTTCAATGGGCACACCCAGACCTTCCCAGCCACATTCATACTGTTCATAATCATCCTCCCCCTCCTCTGGTTCATAAAATTCCTCAATATCATATTCCTGAACCACTGGGACCGGACGAACCGACCTTTTGCCAGATAGTGGCGGTTCGGACGGACCCTGAGACAGTGACTGGACAATTTGTATGGCTTTTGCTATCTCTGCAGCAGTTGGAGAAGGGGTTTTGGACTCCAGACCTGCCGATTTTCTTGTTTTCTTTACTGGAATTGGTTCCTCAGAACCAGCTTTTCTTTTGGCCGAGAAGTCTAGCCCTGGTCAGAGGGCACTCCCTCCGGTTCGGCTGGCACCGAACCGGGCTGGCCATCCGGGTCAGCGGACTTTTTGGCCTCTCGTTCCCTGAGCCTGCCCAATCTTTTTTCCAGGCTGGCTGCAGGGAAATTGTTACATATCTGGCAGTCTGACTGGAGGTGGTCAAACCCCAGACAATAAACACATGTGGTGTGTGGGTCAGCCTTGGCAAAGACTTCCCCACAAACATCACAGTGTTGAAACCCAGTGGGCCCGGTTTTTCTTTTGGGTTTCTCAGACATAATGCCAGCCTAACCAGAAAACTTGCCCTTTTAACGGCAGTGCCAGGCAAGACACCCTTATCGGTTCCTAACCGTGTCACGGGTATTGGAAAAAAAACGTAATAAATCCGTTTTTTTAGAACCGATAAGAACCGGGAACCGCACTCTAAAATATTACATTTTAGTTTTAAATGAGTTTTAAACCCAACTGATCAGTTCAAAACCGAACCGATAACTTACAAGTTCCACACAGACAAAACCTTCAATTTACTTACGGTTACCACAGATAGAGCTTGAACGAGCGGTTTTACGTTTAAAATAAAACTATTCTCGGTTGAATCCAACGAGAAAACACTTTTTAAACCGAGAAATGAACCGAGCAGTAGGAGAAATCTTCGGAGCGACTGTTCAATGAGGCGGAGTAAAGAATCTGACAGTTCAGGTTTGAAATAACACAGATAGAGCTGCTTCTTACAGCTCGTGGCCAAAATTCTATTTTGGAATGGTTTTAACCATTTCACCTCCGGAGCAGTTCTAGAGCTGGATCAAACTGCTACTGTCATAATATAGCAAGACTTCATGTTGTTTGAAAGAAGCATTCTTGCCACTCCAAAGAGAGCTGAAGTACTTTCCATAAGGGTGTAGGAGAGAAAACCCACTCAGCCCAGAGGCTGAAAACAGAAAATAACCCCCCACCTGCCTCTGTCCCCTCCTTAGCTTGGAGTGAGGCTGCGGTAAAGTGAGGTCTTGAGGCTGCCACACGGCAGAGGCTCAGAGTAGATGCTAAGAAAAGGTTATTAGCAGCCAGGGTATGAATCTATAAAATATCTCCACAGGGGGAGAAAGAGCATAAAAAGGGGAAAAGGTGGATATAAAATAGACTTTTTTTTTTTTTGAGAGGGGGACGAGCTCCCTCTTCCATTTTTAATTATTTTTTTATATATATTCTGCAACAGGAAGAAAAGGAAAACTGATCTCAAGGAGAGAAGCAGCTCCAGGGGAGTGGCAAGACGTGCAGAGCACTATCAAAACAAGCATTTGTCAATGGCTAATGTTTGACACTTGTTAAACAATTTAGTTTTAAATTTTGACCCCAACTTTTGAAGGTGCTTGTTTTAGTATTCACCTTATAGAGATAACTTGTACCATTTATGGCATATTGGCTGAAATATCATTTCACACCAGAGGTGCGAAAAATGGAAATTACGTACTTACAGTAATACTTGATCTTCTTGGACGAAGTCTCCACCACTCATTCACACTAATGGGAATCTACGCCGGAGATGCTAGGACCCAGCCAGAGCAAACTTTTTTTTTGCAAGAGGGCTGGCACCAGAGATGGTGCCGTGAGCCTCTGCTCGTGCGGCAATGACTATCTCAGCGTCGACCCTCCAACCGCCTCAGTACCTTTTTTTCCGAGGAGGTGCAGCGTAACTAACACAGGATAGTCTAACCAAAAACCGGACATAAGATAGTCCGGAAGACCCGTATAAGAAGGGTCAAGAAGAAAAAATTACTCACCTTAGTTATTATGTTTCTTCTAATGGAGTCTTGCTGTATTCTGACAATTGCAATGATTCCCAACCTTTGAACTGCCCCGGAGAACAAACAGTTAACTTTCTATGCAGGGCATAGCAGGATGAGATCGAGCTCGGTTGAAGTCTCTGTCTGGAGTGTTTCAAACCTAAACCGTCAAGATTCGTACGAGCCCAACTAAACTAAAAATTCTATGTGGAAATAGTAAAAATTCCTACTAGCCAACTGGCTGAAAAAAGGTTTTGATTCCCAAGGAAGACTCAAGTCAGCAAACCCAAAAACCAAAAACCAATCTACTACAAATAATAATAAATCAGCACCCAAACAAAAAGGAGGAGGGTGCAAGCAAAAAACACCCCTGGGGTGCAACACTGCACCTGCCCACTCACTTCCCAAAAACAGGTTCTCAGAGGAGAGGCAGGGAGGGAGGTCACAATACAGCAAGACTCCATTAGAAGAAACATAATTACTAAGGTGAGTAATTTTTTCTTCGAACAACATGAAGTCTTGCTGTATTCTGACAATTGCAGACTACCAAACAGTACCTCCAAGGAGGAGGGACAGAACCTACTTTGGGAATAGGCTCTGAAGTACTGCTGTGCCAAACCGAGCATCAATCCTAGCCTGGATATCCAGAGAGTAATGCTTGGTAAAGATATGGACTGTTTTCCAGGTGGCTGCTTGACAAATTTCTAAGAGAGGAATATCCCTGGCAGCAGCCAGGGAAGAAGCTGTACCTCTTGTGGAATGAGCCCTCAGGCCTGAGGGTGGAGTTTTTCCCAGCTTTTCACAGCAGAATTGTATACAAGACACAATCCACCTGGCAATAGATCTTTTGGTGGCAGGTTTTCCCTTTCCCACTTCTCCATAAGTGAGGAACAACTGGAGGGAGTCAAACTTGTGACCCTTGGTATGCTCTATGTAGTAACTAAGGGCTCTTTTGACATCTAAGCTGTGTAGCCCCCCCTCTCTCCTGAGGACGAATGATCAATGAAGAAAACAGGGAGAGACATAGACTGGTTTAAATGGAAGTCTGAAACCACTTTGGGCAAGATCCTTCTATTGGTTCTAAGGACCACTTTATCCCTGTGAAATGAGATAAAATCAGGTTCCAGTGACAGGGCTTGCAATTCACTGATATGCCTGGCAGAGGGAATGGCTTCCAGGAACACATTTTTCCAAGTCAAGTACTTAAGCTCTGCTGAAGACATAGGCTCAAAGAGGGGTTGCATAAGTTGAGCAATGCAAACATTCAAATCCCAGGCAGGGTCAGGGTCTCTAAAAGGACGACTGGTGTGAAGCAATCCTTTAAAAAATTTACAGAACACAGGATGGGAAGATAGTGAGGAAGACTTCCCCACAGACAGAAATGCAGAAACAGCTGACAAGTGTACTTTGAGAGTAGCTGGTCTGAGGCCTAGGCCATTAAGATGGACCATATAATCCAGAACCGAAGGCAATTCAGCAGCGTCTGGAGAAATATACTTCTTAGAACACCAAATGTCGAATCTTTTCCATTTGGAGTTGTAAGTCTTTCTGGCGGAGGGCTTTCGAAAAGCCTTGAGGATATCCAGAACCCCTTGGGAAAGATGCAGATCTGCAAACTCTAACTCTTCAAGAGCCATGCTTTGAGATTGAGAGACTGAAGACTGGGGTACCAAATCCTTCCTGAGAGGATGTTAACAGGTTGTAATTCCTGGGAAGAGACAGGGGAAGATGGACTGCTAGGGACAGCAACAGGGGGTACCAGGACTGTCTGGCCCAATCTGGAGCAATCAAAATCACCTTGCAAGGTTGTGACCTTATTTTTACCAGAACTTTGAACAGAAGTGGGAAGTGGGGGAAGGCATACAGAAACATCTCTTTCCAATTCAGGATCAGGGCGTCCAGAGGGACTGAACCCAAGACTGGAGGTCTGCAACAATACAGAGGGAGTTGGTGATTGTCTGGGGCTGCAAAGAGATCTATCTCTGGAGTGCCCCACCTTGAAAAAATCACTTTCAACACCTGAGGGTCCAGGGACCATTCGTGATGGCCCTGAGAGATCCTGCTCAGTGCATCTGCTAGCACATTGTCCTTGCCTGGAAGGTGAACTGCTACAAGAGAGGTTTGCAGGGAATAAGCCAGGGACCACAACTTCATGGCTTCTGTGCACAAGGCCGTAGACTGAGTGCCTCCCTACTTGTTGAGGTACCACATGGTGGTGGTGGTGTCTGTTCTGACTTGAACCACCTTGTTCTGTACTGACTGAGAGAAAGCTTTTAGGGCCAGAAGAACTGCCCTGAGCTCTAGGAGATTGATGTGGAGAAGGGATTATTGGGGGGACCACAGCCCTTGGGCAGTGAGGGACCCCAGATGGGCCCCCCAGCCCAGGAGAGAAGCATCCATGGTAAGGACCCCTGAACAAGGCTGAGTAACAAAAGGAACACCTTGTCTTAAACTGTCCTGATCCTGCCACCACTGGAGGGCTTGGATCAAGGTCAGAGTCACTGGGATCAGTTTGGTAAGGGAATCCTTCCTCTGAGACCAAAAAGCTCTCAGGTGGAACTGAATATCCCTCATCTGGAATCTTGACCCTTGGACCACTGCTGTTGAAGCTGCCATGTGGCCCAAGAGCAGGAGGAAATGCCTTGCTGGTCGAGATACCTGAAGGCTGAAAGAAGAAGCTGGTTCCATAAGAACCCTTGCCCTTTCTAGAGGGAGGAAGAAAGGCTCTTGCTCTGAGTGTGTCCAGTTCTGCCCCTATAAAGGTAAGAAGCTGGACTGGTTCGAGAACTGACTTGGGAAGGCTGAGAAGAAATCCTAGAGAAGTGAACACTTGCTGGGTCACTTGCAGATGAGACTTGACTTGGTCTGGAGACTGACCCACTATCAGCCAATCGTCCAGCTATGGAAAAATGGAAATCTTTTGCCTTCTTAGAAAGGCAACTACTACTAACAGGTACTTTGTGAAAACCCTTGGGGCTGAGGTTAGGCCAAAGGGCATTGCTCTGAATTGATAATGGCCTGAGGGCAACTCGAACCTGAGGTACTTTCTGTGGGAGTACCTGACGGGAATGTGAAAGTAGGCGTCTTTGAGGTCCAGGGAGGCTAGCCAGTCCCCTGGCCTTAGAGAGGGAAGGATTATTCCCAGAGTTACCATCTTGAACTTTGATTTTAAGAGATGTTTGTTTAGATATCTTAGGTCTAGGATGGGTCGCCACTTCCCTGTCTTTTTTGGGGGGTCAGAAAGTACCTGGAGTACAGTCCTTTGCCACAGTGTAGGGTAGGTACTCTCTCTATGGCTCTTAAAGCCATGAGAGAAGAAACCTCTGCCTCTAGGGCAAGGGTTTCCGAGAGATTTGCAGGTGGAAAAGATCTGGCTCTCATATTTGGAAATTTTTTGAAGCTGATAACCAGTCCCTGGCTTACTACTTCCAGGACCCACTTGTCTGATGTAACAGACATCCAGTCCTGGACAAAGTAAGCCAGCCTGCCCCCTACTGGAATAAGAGAGTCAACCTGGGCAGGCCCATCAGGGTGTCTGCTTGGCAGGGTCTTTAGGCTGAGGGGTGGATGCAGCCCTACTCATCCCCCTTCTGTCTCTCCCTTTGAAGAACCCCCTCTAAGAAAAAGAATAAGAGGAGGCCTGTGCTTGGTAAAAAGGCCTTTGAAAAGGCCTGCCCCTGCCCCATGACTGCTGCCTTTAAGGAGTTGCCTGCCTTTCCTTGGCCTGAGCACTCCTGTAAGTGGTCCTGTACTCATCCATTTTTTTCGTGTAATTCTCTGTCTGCTCCCCAAACAGAGAATTACCCACTACAGGAAAATCCATGGCCTTAGCCTGGGTGTCCTGCGAGAGGCTAGTACATCTGAGCCAAGCCATCCTCCGAAGAGCCACAGATGTAGCCATGACTCTTGATGACACATCATCAGAGTCCACAGTAGCATGAAACGGAACCTTAGATGCTTCAATCCCATCTGCAGCCACCGCCTCCAGCTCCTTGGCTAGCTGGGGGCCTATTTAGCCAGTGCCAGTACAGTATCCCACATGGACTTCTGGTACCTAGCTGTATAGGCCATGTAATTCGCCTGCCAGAGTCCCAAAGAAATGCCATGTACTGCTTCTTTGCCATAGCATCAATCTTCCTGGAGTCCTTGTCTGGGGGGTGTGAAGCCAAGGGATTATTTGCCTTGTCACAGGCAGCAGCCTGCACTACCCCAACATGGCTGCATTGCTGATATAAGAACTCCGTGTCTGAGCCTGAAAGTGTATACCTCTTGTCCATTCTTCTATCCACAGGAGATACAGTGTTAGGAGACTTTAGAATTTTTTGTGTCTGTTTCCCAAAAGATTTATGGAGGGGAATAGACAGTCTCCTGGACTCTGGGATGTCCATCATCTCTACATAATCAGGCTCCTCTTGATCTTCCACAGCCTCCTCCATAGGAAGCTGGAGGTTACAAAAAGCCACCTTTCTGTAAAACATAAAGTGATAAGGGGACTCAGAAAGCCTAGGAGGGGAAACACCTGATGGTCTGTCTGGGGAGATGTCCGGTTCCACAGGCACATCCAGACCTTCACTTACATCATCATCATCCTCAAATTCCCCTTCCTCTTCAAATTCCGGTTCATAAAAATCTTCAAGGGTATAATCTTGAACCGGGGGAACCAACCGAACCGAATCCCTGCCAGAAGGAGCCGGATCGGTTGGAACCGGACAGAGCGATTTCACAATCTCTGTCTATCACTGTCAGACTCTCCACACTCAAGGAACATGGACTCAGGAAGAGTCCCAGCTTTACATAAATGTCCTAGAAATGAGGGCCGTCCTTTATGCAGTCCGGGCTTTGAAGAACATTCTCTGTCACAAGAACATTCTCCTTCAAATGGACAACAAAGCAGTGAAGTATTACATCAACAAGAAGGGCGGTGCTCACTCTTACCCCTTATGCAGGGAAGCTCTGGCTATCTCTTCGGCGGTCGGAACACGAACCTCTGGATCTGAACTGGTCGATTTGTCTTTGCGTTTTCTTTTTGTCGGAACCGATCCCTCGGAATCGGCTCTCCTTTTGCCCGAAGTATCAACCTGGTCAGAGGGCACTCCTTCTGGTTCGGTCGAAACTGAACCGGGCTGGCCATCCGGATAAGGGGACTTCTCGGCCTCCTTTTCCCTCAGTCTACATAATCTCTTCTCAAGGGTAGATTTGGGAAAGTTTATACATATTTGGCAGTCTGAATCGAGGTGGTTAAACCCCAGACAATAAACATAGGTGGTGTGGGGATCGGCCTTAGCAAAGACCTCCCCACACTCACTGCAGTGTTGAAACCCAGTGGGCCCGTGTTTTTCCTTGGGTTTCTCAGATATGGCCAACCTAACCAACTTACCCTTTTTATGGCAACCGCCAGGCAAGACTCCCTTATCAGTTCCTAACCGTGTCACGGGTATTGGAAAAAACTGCACTAAAACATGTTTTTTTTAGAACTGATAAGAAACGGTAACCACACACTAAGTAAAACACACAAAATTTCACTATCAAATGGCCGGTTCAGCCAAACCGAGCTGCACTTTTACAAGTTCCACACAGAAAAAACAGAACAATTCCTAGTACTAACTCACGACACTATAGACAGAGACTGAACAGACTATGCGGATACGTTTTCGGTTTAAAAACCGACGAAAACTGAAACTTTAACCGACTTTCGAACCGAGCTGAAGGAGAAATCTCCGGAGCAACCATTAGCAAGGCAGAGTAAAGAATCTGATGGTTTAGGTTTGAAACACTCCAGACAGACACTTCAACCAAGCTTGAGCTCAGCATTTTATGCCCTGCATAGAAAGTTAACTCTTTGTTGTCCGGGACAGTTCAAAGGTTGGGAATCACTGCAATTGTCACAATACAGCTAGGACTTCATGTTGTTTGAAAGAAGTCTTCACAGCCTAAAGATTGAGGGAGTGAAGACCAACAACAGAGGTGAGCTTGGGGGATGGTGCGTGGGCGTGTGAATGAGTGGCGGAGACTTCGTCCAAGAAGATCAAGAATTACGCTAGGTACATAATTTCCATATCTTCCTGGACATAAAGTCTCCGCCACTCATTCAGACTAATGGGAGAGTACCGAGCTAATAATCCCCTGAGAGGGCGGCAGGAGAGACCAAGAGCTCACAAATTTAGGACAGAAGTACAATAAGGGTGGTTCTGCCAAACAAAATATGTCTGGTATGGACATCCAGGGCATAGTGTCTGACAAAAGTATGCACTGAGCTCCAGGTAGCCGCAGTGCAAATATCTGCAATGGGCACGTAGCACATTTTCATCAGGGATGCGCGACCCGCTCTAGTAAGTGAGCATACACTCTGCCTTCCAGCTTAACCTGCGCCATGGAATAACAGTGGTGAAGACATGCCACCAGCCATGCTGAAATGCGTCTGATAGCGACAGGTTGACCCAGCCGGGTCTCGCTGAAGGAAACAAACAGTTGTTGAGCTTTGCAAAATTCTTTTGTTCTATCTAAATAGAAACGCAAAGCTCTTCTGATGTCCAAAGAATGAAGAGAACACTCCCCTTCATTCTGGAAGTTCGCAAAGTAAGTAGGAAGGACCAAAGGTTAGTTCAGATGGAATTCTGAAACAACCTTAGGGAGAAACTTAGGATGGGTCCTAAGAACTACTTTGTCTTTATGAAACACAGTATACGGAGGGTCTGTGACCAATGCATGTATCTCAGAGACCCTGCGGGCCGAGGTAATGGCCACCAGGAAGGCCGTTTTCCGAGTGAGAAATTTCAACTCACAGGTAGCAAGAGGCTCGAAAGATTTTCGAGTGAGCATGTCTAGCATAAGATTAATGTAGCAGGCTGTGACTGGACCTCTGACAGGAAGTCTGGTATGCAGAATTCCCTTAAGAAACCTCTTAACCACAGGTAACTGAGTCAGTGACAAGAAAAGTACTGGCTCCTGATAAGCTGAAATGGCACAAAGGTGAACCTTGACTGCAGAGTATTGCAGACCTGAATCTGAGAGTTCTAAAAGGTACTCTAGAATTTTATTTGGTGAGCAGGAAAAAGGATTCAAAGAGGATTTTGCACACCAAAGCGAAAAACGCCTCCATTTGGCTGTGTAAGTTTTCCTAGTGGCTGGCTTGCGCGCAGCCAGAAGAATATCTGAAACTCTGTGAGACACATTGAACCTGTTCACTGCTATCTCTTCAGGAGCCAAGTGTGAAGGTGAAGCCATCTCAGATTGGGATGGACCACAGGCCCCTGAGTCAGAAGGTTCGTCTGAAGGGGAAGTGCTTTCGGAGGGGTTTCCGACATACTGTTGAGTAGCGGAAACCATATTTGTTGAGGTCAGAAGGGAGCAATGAGGATCATTTTGTCCCCCTGGGATTCGAACTTGAGAAGTACCATCTGAATGAAAGGAAGAGGCAGAAAGGTGTACAGAAAGCATTCTGTCCACTGCAGCCTGAATGCATCCTGACAGAAAATGCCAGGCCCTGGATTTCTGGAGCAGAAGAGAGGCAGTTTTGTGTTGAGTGGGGATGCAAAAAGGTCCAGGTCTGGAGTTCCCCACTCTGCGAATAGTGACTGAACTACAGTTGAGTCGAGAGACCATTCATGGGGATCTGTCTCTGTTCTGCTGAGACGGTCTGCCAGTTCGTTCTGCATTCCCGGCAGGTAGACCGCTTGAATTAGAGCCTTGTGCTCCAAGCACCATTCCCCACACTCTCATCACTTCCCTGCATAAGGGGTAAGAGTGAGCACCACCCTGCTTGTTGATGTAATACTTCACTGCTTTGTTGTCCGTTTGAAGGAGAATGTTCTTGTGACAGAGAATTTCCTTCAAAGCCCGGACTGTGTAAAGGAAGGCCCTCATTTCTAGGACATTTATGTGAAGCTGGGACTCTTCCTGAGTCCATGTATCTTGAGTGTGGAGAGTCTGACAGTGAGCTCCCCACCTCATCAGGGATGTGTCTGTGGAAATGGAAATCTGATGATCCAGAGGAGCAAAGGGATACCCTTCCAGAAGATTGTCCTCTTGCGACCACCAGGTGAGTGACTTCTTCAGAGGTTCTGTCACCTTGATGAGAAAGGACAGAGGGTGAGTGGTTGGGGACCACTGAGTACTGAGCATCCATTGAGAGGTTCTCATGTGCAGGCGTGCTAGGGGGTACAGTGAACATCGAGGATGCCATGAGACCTAGCATCAGCTGAATCGAGATAGCTCGAACCTAGCTGTTCTCTCTGATGTATCGGGCCATCTGCAGGATACCGCTCCTTCTGTCCTCTGGTAGAAAAGCTTTCACACAGGAGGTGTCCAGAGAAGTTCCCATGAAAAGAAGCCTCTGGGAGGGCTGCAGCAGTGATTTCTTAAGATTTAGCAGGACTCCCATGGACATGAGAAAGTCTGAGGCCGTGGCAACGGCATTGAGGGTTCCTTGCCTGGAAGGGCTTGCTAGAAGCCAGTTGTCCAGATATGGGAACACTTGTATTTCGATTTTTCTGAGATGCGCTGCGAGTATTGCACAACACTTTGTAAAAACACACAGCGCCGAGGACAGCCCAAAGAGCAGGATTCTGAACTGATAATGCTGGCCCAAAGCCATGAACCTTAGGTATCTGTGATGCCTTGGGTGAATAGGAATATGTTGGTAAGCATCCTGCATGTCCAGGGAGGCTAACCAGTCGTGTTCTTTGGGAAGAATTTGTTTAATTTTCTGAGGTCCAAAATCGGGCGCATGCCTCCGGTTTTCTTTGGAACCAGAAAGTAATGGGAGTAGAACACTGTGTTCTGCTGATCCAGTGGAACTACTTCTACTGTGCTGTTGTTCAGAAGGCCTTGTATCTCAGAGGCGAAAAGTTATGACTGAAGTACTGACAGCCTGGGCTGTCGTTTGGGGGGACGATCCGTAGGGGTCTCTGAAAGACTGAGGGAATACCCCTCGCGGATTATCCGGAGGACCCATTTGTCCAATGTTATGGACTTCCACCGATTGTAGAACTGAGTCAGACGACCTCCCACTGCTGAGGAAGAGTCCCCCTCGGGCAGCTGAGGTGGGACTTGGGCCAGCAACTCAGAAGGCGGCACTGGGCGCTTTGGCTCTTTGCACTTTCTGTTGTGTTTTCTTTTGAGGCTGGGGGGCTTGTTTTTTATTAAAACCTCCCCTGCCTTTGTCTCGAAAGTACTGACGGTTATGAAACTGGCGTTTAACTCCCCCTTGAGAGGGGGCGGGAGGAGGTTGAGCCAATTTAATGGCTGATCTAGTCTTTTGTGTGGCCTCTAGAGCTTGTTCTACTTGAGGGCCGAAGAGGTACACACCATCGAAAGGCAACGCCATGACCTGTTGCTGGGCATCATTCGTAAAACCTGAAGTGCGCAGCCAGGAATGGCAGCGGGTACAAATGCCCGCCGCCGACGCTCAGAAGGCAGTATCGAAGGCGTCCATAGCTGCTTTAAACTGCTGGTTGTTGGACTCGATACCCCTGGTTATGGTTTGAAGAAGCTCTGAATTAGTGTCCGACTCCGGTAGAACTTCAACCACTTGTCTGAGCGAATGCCAAAGAATATACTCATACTGAGAGAAATAGCCCTGGTAGCTGGCGATATGCATACCCAGGGTGGAAGCAGCAAAGGCTCTCTTACCTAAAGTATCTATCTTACGAAATTCTTTGTTTATAGGACAAGCTGTAGTAGTCTGAGGAAGGACGAACAAACAGGTTACTCACCTGTAACAGTAGTTCTAGGAGTGGTATATGTTGTTCATCCACACTGTCTGGCATTGTCCATTTCCCCTTTAAATCTTGCTGGAAGTCTTCAAGCTGGCTCCTCCCACCCACCTGGCTGGTAAATACCTCTGCTCTGCCCCATGACGCCAGATCTTAGCCTGCTGGAAGCAAGGTTGTGCGCCTTAAGCCGGGGAGGTCGGGTGGGTGCGTGTGGATGAACAACATATACCACTCCTAGAACTACTGCTACAGGTGAGTAACCTGTTTGTCTAGGAGCGTGGATATGTTGTTCATCCACACTGTCTGGCAGACTCCTAGCAGTTCTCCGGGAGGAGGGAGGCAAGGCGCACACCCCCTACTTAGGAAAGAGAGATTAGAGAACCGAGGCCCCAAAACCAGCATCTTGGCGTGACTCAAGGTCGATGTGGTAATGGGTAATGAAGGTGTTTGTTGACTTCCAGGTAGTAGCCCGACAGATTTCCTGGATAGGGATGTCCCTGGAAGCAGCCACCAATGCAGGAGTATGGCGGGAAGAATGAGCTCTTAACCCAATGGGAGGCTCCTTGCCCGCCAACTCATAATACAGACCTATGCATGATGTGATCCATCATGCAATAGTCCGCTTGGCTGGAGGTCTGCCAGAAGCGGCTTCAGCGTAAGTGACAAACAGCTGGCGAACCTCTCCCCGAATTTCTGCTGTCCTCTCCTTATAATAGGAGAGAGCACGTCTGAGGTCCAGAGTATGGAGCCTGTACTCGGCGTCCGAGGTGTAATTAGGGTAATATACCGGCAGGGTCAACACCTGGTTAAGGTGAAACTCTGACACCACCTTCGGAAGGAATTTCGGGTGGGGGCGCAGGACAACTTTGTCCCTGTGAAAGACCAGATAAGGGGAGTCCACCGAAAGCGCCTGGAACTCCCCTGTCCTTCTGGCTGACGTGATAGCCACCAGGAAGGCAGTCTTCAACGACAAGTGTGAGAGCTCACACTTGTGCATGGGTTTGAATGGCTTGCCCATGAGCTTTGGCAAAACCAGCAAGAGATCCCACGGAGGTGGAGGTTCATGCATCGGATGGGATAAGTGATCCAGGCCTTTGAAAAGGCGTCCGACCACTGTCTCCTGTGCCAATGTCGGCTGACTGGCCCGCGCCAAGTAAGCAGAGATGGCTGCCAGGTGCACCCTAAGGGTCGATGACTGAAGACCCCCTTTGGAGAGGGACCAAAGGTAGTCTAGAATGTTAGCCACAGAGCAGGATAAGGGGTCCAGGCTCTTTCCTGACACCAAATGGAAAACCTTTTCCATTTGAAGGCATAACATTTCCTGGTCGATTCCTTTCAAGATGCTTCCACCACGGTGTAGACATCCTCGGAAAGACCCAGAGCCTGGAACTCTAGCCGCTCAGGAACCAGGCTGTGAGGTGCAGGGATTGAAAGTCCGAGTGGAATACCTTCCTCTGGTTCAATGATATCAGGTCCGGGCGTGTACAAAGCTGCTCCGGGGTCCTGCAGCTAAGGCTGAGGAGATCTGGATACCAGAACTGGCGCGGCCAATATGGGGCTACCAGGATCACCTTTGCCTTGTCCCTCCTCACCTTGAGTAACACCTTGTGGATCAAGGGAAATGGAGGGAAGACGTAAAGGAGGCCTATGGTCCACGGCCTCGAGAAGGCATCCCCCTGCAGCGAGCCCTGCTGAGGGGGGTGAGCATGGTACAGCTGCAGCTTGGTGTTCTCCCTGGAGGCGAACAGGTCCACCAACGGTTTGCCCCAACGGGAGAACAGGTTGTAAGCTACCTCTGGATGGAGAGACCATTTGTGGGATGTCTGGCCTAAGCAGCTGAGAGCATCTGCCAGTTGGTTCGAGACTCCTGCCACATGGATGGCCAGGAGATCCGCCTCCAGCCCGGCTGATGAAGGTCCAGATCGGGCGCCTCCTGCATAGCAGGCGGAGTGCGTGTCGCCTGTTTGTTGAGGTAGTACATGGTCGTGGTATTGTCCGTCTGGACTTGAACCGCTTGACCCGGAGCTAAGGAGGCAAGCTGACAGTGCCAGTCTGACTGCTCTGAGCTCCAACAGGTTGATGTGGCATCGGGACTCCTCAGGGTCCAGAACCCGTGGGCTCTGTTGTCCCCATGTGGGCTCCCCAGCCCATGAGAGAGGCATCGATCGCCAGGGGCGACGACCGTTGGCTCGGGCAGACAAACGGGATCCCTTCCCGCAAATGACTCGGGATGGTCCACCACTGGAGAGCGTCCCACATCCTCTGGGTGACAGTGACCAGCTGGTCGAAAAGACCCTGACGCTGAGACCACTGAGTGGCCAGCTCCCACTGAAGGGGCGCATGTGCAATCTGGCCCAGCGGACCACTGAGGTGCACGCTGCTATGTAACCCAGGAGGCGCAGGAAGTCCCGGGCAGGGCGCAAGTGCCCAACCAGAAATGACTGGGCAAAGGAGGAAGGAACCTCCGCCCTGTCCGCCAGGAGCCGAGCTCTGGCTTGACGAGAGTCGAGCTCTGCCCCGATAAAGCCCATCACCTAAGAGGGCACGAGTTCTGACTTGGCCTCGCTGATTAGGAAGCCCAGGTGGGAACAGGTTCGGAGGGTCAGGTCTCTGGACCTCTCCACCTCCTGTAGGGATGAACCTGCCAGGAGCCAATCGTCTAGATAGGGGTAAATACGAACCCCTTGACGCCGTAGATGGGCTGCCACCACTGCAATGCATTTGGTGAAGACCCGTGGGGCCGATGACAGGCCGGATGGCATGGCTCTGAACTCGTACAGGGTCCCTTCGACCCTGAAGCGGAGGAACCACTGGTGGGACGGAAGGATTGGGACGTGGTAGAACGCGTCCTGAAGATCCAGTGAACAGAACCACAGGTTTCGCTCCAGAGATGGCATGATCTGGTTCAGAGTTACCATCCGGAAGGTGCGAGACCTGAGATATTGATTCAGGTCGTGGAGATCTAGGATGGGGCGCCAACTCCCCATCCGCTTGGGCACCAGGAAATACCTGGACATGAAGCCTGGGTCTGTAGGAGGATCCGGCACTGGAGCTACCGCCTCTTTGTGGAGGAGCTGAGCAATGTCGTCCCGAAGGGCCGACTGAGCGCCAACTGAGATTCTTTCCTCCTGTGGGGCACGGGCCTGGTATGGGGGGTACTGCTCGAACTCTAGAGGCAGTCCCTGCCCGACCACTTCCAGAACCCACCTGTCCGAAGTGATACCGGACCAGGCGGAAAGAAAGTGGCAGAGCCAGCCCTTCACGGGAGGACCCAGAACTGGCGTGACGGGTGTAGGGGAGGCCACCCCCCGACTTGTCACTGTGCAGGCTTGGAGGAGGAGGAGGCACCTGGACCAGCACCTCGGCCTCCTTTGCGGGGCTGTTGGGGGACCTTGCTTGGGCCTAGGATGCCAAGCTTGAGCCTGCTGTTGTTGCTGACCTCCCTGGAAGGAGGGTTGTCTAACCACAGGGGAAGAATGTCGAAAGGACTTCTTCTTGCGCTTCTGCTGGTTCTTGCCCAAAGAACCCTTAGCAGAGGTGGCATCTAAGGTGGCATTAGACTGTTCAATGCGCTGGAGAGGACCTGCCACTCCCAGACCGAAAAGGTCGGTGCCAAGAAAGGGCATGTCAGCTAGCTTGCGCTGAGTATCCGCTGGAAAGGAGGATAACCTCAGCCAAGCCCTGCGGCGAGTGGCCACTGCGGCAGCTAGTGAACGGGCACAGGAATCTCCAATGTCCAGAGCCGTCTGGAGCTGTTGTTTAGCAACAGCACAGCCCTGGTCACGGACCTGCTTGACCGTGGTCTGCATGTCTGCTGAGAGATGAAGGAGGACTTCATCAAGTGACCCCAGTAGGGCGTGAGAGAAGTGTGCCATAATCACTGCCGAGGCTGGCCTGGTGAAAGCCAGGGATGAGTGCATAAACTTTCCAGGCGAGTGGTCCATATTTTTGGACTCCTTGTCCGGAGGGTCAGTATCCATAAAGCTGCCTGTCTTGAAACACTGATGCAGTCACAAGGCTCTCGGCTGAGGATGCTCAGTGAAGCCCGCTAAGGAACTCATGGGCACAGCGTGCTTGCGGCCACACGGGCAGACAGGCGAGCAAGAGGCGGGCTGCAAGCTCCAGTGCCAGGCCAACTATGGCTTCGGCCACTGGAAAGGCCTCTGTCGGGGTATCCCCCCTCTTAAGAATATCCATGAGAGGCTATTCTACCTTCTTTTGTATAGGCTGCAAAGGCATACCCATGGACTCAGAAATGAGTCGAAGGATGCCCTGGAAGGAAGAAGGACCTTCCTCCAGGCCGGTCACTGACAGCTCATCATGTGAGTGAAGGCCAGTAGTATCCCGAGTCTGAGGAATCAGGATACAGGGGTCTCCCACCTATGTCCCCCTCGATGCTCCCAGGGTGATCAGGAGTAACAGTAATGGACAACCTATGGGGCAAGCCCGTAGTTGTCCAATCCTCCTTAAAGGGGGCTCCTCCTTGAGGCTGTTTAGGTGGTGGTTCCATCAAAATTGGTGGGAAGCCCGTAACAGGCCGACCAGAAATATGTGCCGGTCCCACCGGAGGGAGAACCGGAGTCCTCGGAACAGAGGGAGTCGGTGTCGGCCGAAGAGGCTGGGGCCAAGTAATGGCCGGTACAGCCGGAGTAGACAGCTTTTGACTGGTCAAAAGGAGTTGCTGCCACATGAGGTCCTCATAATGTCGACGGAGTTTCTGTATAAGTCTCTCCTTGTCTGAGGAGGATGAGGCACGGCGGCGGCGCCTCTTCCGGGAGTGTTTATGACCCTTTCTCGGTTTTTCGACCGACAGGGTCCTACTCCTCGATCGAGACCGACGGCGTCGGCTCTGTCGGTCAGGAGAAGCCGGATTCGGAGAAAACCGAGGTTCCGGCTCTTGTCCCTCATTTGGGATGCCCGTAGGACGGGTCTCCTCGTCGGGGAAGGAGAAAATGGGAGTCCTCGATTTGCATCGGCGACAACGGCTCGATCGGGTCGAAAGAAATCTCGGCTGGTTCTGCCGTATCCTCGGCTTCAGTGCCCTGACCTGATGGAAGGTCCGAAAAGCCAGCAGCCGAGGAAGCGATCTTGACCGTGGCTGAGACCGCCTGCTCCTGAGTATCGGACCGCTCTCGGTCCCAGGAACGTCTTCTTCGGCTAGAAGATGATGATTTGGGGTCCTTGTCCTTGGATCGGGAGGAGTGCGAGCCCGAAGGTGCCTCACCCTTGGTAGGGAGAGAATGGACCCCGTGAAGGTGGAGCCCAGGTTGAGCGGGACGAAGAAACTTCGGCTGGCCGAAGCTTGGGCAGCTTCCTCTTCGAAAGCCGCCATCTGTTCGAGCTGCTCGGCGGATCCCGAAGCCACGGAAACCACCCACCTGGCCTCCTTCGATTTCAGTGGTGGATTGCGAAGCTCCGGTCTCCCCAGCTTAAGGTACGCCTTGCGGTCCTCCAGGACGGTGGGATGGAAGGCTAAACAGATGGTGCAAGCTGAAGTATCATGCACAGCGCCTAGGCAATAAACGCATGAGAGGTGGGGATCGGTGCGAGACATTTTCTGTCCATAAGGACACCGGCGAAACCCAGGGGATGACTTGCCCTCCATATCCGGAGTGTTCGGATCCGAATCGTAAACTCTGACGAGTTTTACAGCAAGTAAGTGCGGCGAAAACCGTCGATTAGACTCCAGGGCCTACGGTACTTGCAAAGTAGCACGAGGGAACCTTTATCTTCTAGCGGAAAGGAAGATCTGGCGTCATGGGGCGGAGCCGAGGTATTTACCACCCGGGTGGGTGGGAGGAGCCAGCTTGAAGACTTCCGGCAAGATTTAAAGGGGAAAGGGACAATGCCAGACAGTGTGGGTGAACAACATATCCGAGCTCCTAGAATTATCATTCTCTGCCAAGACTACAATAGGATCCGCAAAGGCTTGGGAGGACAAAATAGGTCAATCCTTGGGAGCAGCATACTTCCCAGCTATGGACTTAGCCACAGAAGGAATGAGAGCAGGATTATTCCATACCATTTGAGAAAGTGTCTCAAGTTGTACCGGGGGAGATAAATCCATAGGGATGTCCGGAACATGAAGGTACTGGAGTCTTAAAAGCTTCCCAGGATCGATGTCCATAGTCTGAAGAGAAAGAGTGGAATTCAAATTTTTCAGCAGAGACTTAAATGACAGGTCCTCGACCACAGGGTCTGTAACAGGATTAGGTCCTGCTCCTTTCACATCACCCAGTCTAAGATCTGGGTCAGGCTCAATATCATCTCCTGACAGTCCAGGAGGGACTGCATGGACAGGAAAGGAATGAAAATCAGCAGGAAAAGAGGAAGGAAAGGAATTCAGAGAGGAGGAGCCCTGAAGATTGGCTAATGAAAAGCCAGGCCTCAGCGCCGAAGAACACGGCGCCGACAAAGCAGACGGTGCTGAAGAAGAACACGATGCTAAATAAATGCTGAAGATGGTGCTGAAAGGGCACATGGCACCGAGAAACTCAACGGCACCGAAAAACTGCACGGCGCCAAGGACGGCGCATTGGTGCTGAAATCGGCGCCGAACGACCCACCGACGCCGATGGCATTGACACCAACCCAGGGCCCTGAAAATTAGGATTTCAGGGGAAAGAAGGAAGAATACCAGGAGATAGAGGCATCAGTGTGGCCCACTGCGCCACAGCCATGTGAGGGGTGAAAACACCTGAGCGCAGAGTCAACGGCATTGAAGAGGGTGCCGTGAGACCAGGGAGGCCCAATCGCCCTGCCCGATCTCCTGAGGAGCCCGTGGGCCCCGGAGTGACCGGGCCAGGCAGCTGGACCAACCTCCAAGCCCATTGCTCCATAAGAGCAGCCCACTGATGAAACTGCTTATCGGAAGCCCTACCAGAAGGCGGGGAAGGGCTCCGATATCGAAGAGGTCGGTGACCAGAAACAGAAACCGGCGACTCCGAATGAGGAGACCGACAACTGACTCCAATGACTGACCGTCGACATGCAGACATATCAGAAGGTGACCTCAAGTGATGCCTTCTCTTTTTTGACTTACGGGCCGAAGAAGAGCTCGAGGCCGAATGGTGCTGAGAATGCGACTGTTTTCTTTTATGCTTCCTGGGGGACCCCTCCTTCCCCTTGGGCACTGGACCGCCTGTTTTCATACCCACCCTCCGGAGAAGGCGGCAGACCGGACCCAGCCCAGCTGACTGAACAACTTTCATATGAAGTCTCCCTACCATCACCTGACCTGCTCATGGTCGACTCCATCAATGTAGGCTGAGACTTCTTTCTTTGATGGGAATAAACTATTGTAAGCGGTACCTTATTCGGAAAATACTACAAAATAATAAATTGAAAACTATGCTTCTAGTTTGAAGTTTGACTCCCGGCGGGTGAGCGACATCGTCACTGAAGCGCACTCGACGGCAGGAAAAAAAGAACTGAGGCGGTTGGAGGGTCGATGCCGAGATAGTCATTGCCGCATGAGCAGAGGCTCGCAGCGCCACTCCTCACGGCTCTATCTCTTGCGCCGGCCCTCCTGCAAAAAAAAGTTTGTTCCCGCTGGGTCCTAGCACCTCCAGCGTAGATTCCCATTAGTGTGAATGAGTGGTGGAGACTTTATGTCCAGGAAGGTGGTTCCATGAGTCCACCACTCTCTCTGTGATAAAAAAATTTCCTCACATTACCCCTGAGTCATCCCCCTCTATCTTTAAATTGTGTCCCCTTGTTCTCACACATCTCTTTTTCTGAAGCTCCATCCCCCTGGGGCCTGTCTCTGGGTCCTCCCCCTCTGTGCCCTCCCTTGCCCCCTCCTTTTTGGCAGGAGTGGGATAAACAAGGGCACATAGGGGGATGTTATTCTAGGGGAGCGTGGTCAGCATGGGTGGCACTCCTTCTCCAGTGCTTTGGCTCCACCCCTGTGGGGTGGGAGTTGGCAGTTGCCCTCCATCCTCTGCTCTTCCTTTGTTCCCATCAGTCCTTAATTTTCTTTGTCCGTTGGACATATCCTTCTATAAAAAAAAAAAACAACAAATTTTTCTTACACCAAACATATTTTTCCTGGGGGTGGGGGAATCGCTGTGTCTTGTCTTTCTTCCAGAATAACCGCTTTCTGCTTTTGGAATACTGCCAGTAATTCTGTGCCTTGAATTCTGTCATTAAGCCTTTGGCTACTCCTGGCAGTTCCTTTACAATCTGGAGACAGGTCAAGGTCCAGGGTATGGTTGCTACCCCCCCCCCCCCAAGCTTACCCTAAATTCCTCCTCTTTCTATTGCCTGTTTCAGAGACTGGGGCCCCTACCCAATCCCCTTAGTTTCCTTCTTCTTCTTCTGTCCTCTTAGTTGTCTATTTCTCCTTTTGTTTATGTATCTTTTCCTTTTTCTGTCCCATGGACTTCCTTGTCCCACCCTCCCATCCCTTTTCCTCACCTCTCCAGCGACTCAGAAATGGAAATTACGTACTTACCGTAATTATTGATCTTCTTGGACAATCTCCATCACTCATTCACACTAGTGGGATAGCTGGGCGCTAGGACCAAGCGGAAGCCAAAATTTTCTGAAGGGTTGGGCGCCGAGGTAGGACCACGCATCTGTACCCATAAGACTGTTCGCGCCTGTAGGCTATCTGGCAGTCGACCTCCAACCGCCTCAGTACCTTTTCGACCAAGGAGGTGCAGCATTACTAATGAGAACAACTCATTCTGAGTTTCCTGGCCTGAGAGGGCCCAGATGGCCTTTGTAAGAAAGGTCAAAGAACAATGTCTTCACAGTCCGAACCATAGGCCATGAAGACCAGGAAAGAAAAACCAGTGAACCCAGGGGATGGTGGGTGGGCATGTGAATGAGTGATGGAGACTGTCCAAGAAGATCAATAATTACGGTAAGTACGCAATTTCCATATCTTCCTGGACTGAGTCTCCATCACTCATTCACACTAGTAGGAGAGTAACAAGCTAAAACCCACAACCCTGAGTAGGGTGGTAGGAGATAGGGTTCACCCAGAAAGGACGGCCAAGGACTGTTCTGCTAGTAAAAAGAGCCATCTTGTAAAGAGCATCCAGAACATGATGCTTACAAGATAAGCGCTCGAGTTGTAACTCACCACTTCGCAGACGACTGCAATGGGCACAAAATGAAACTCTGCCAGGAAGCCGCAACCACTCAGAGAGAGGCGAAAACCCGGAGTCACAATTTGGTATAGGACCAAAACTAATAGTGTCAAAGACATGTACTAATCTAATGTAAAGGACCTCAGGAACTGCAGGAGCCAGAGGTAAAGTCTACAGGTTCAGGGCAGACCGAAAAGCGGAGACGGAACCTCCACTACCAAGTATGGCTGACCTGCAAACAACAGGTCTAGTAGCACTTGAACCCCTTACTTGGTGAGCAAAAGAAGGTCCAGGTGGGGTTCGCTCATCAAGGAAAATGTTTTTTACTAAGTCACTGAAAACTTCCTGATGGAAGGCGAAGCACAACTTAGAAGCCTCTTGTGGTGATCTAATAGAATCAAATCCTAGTCACTGCATATTCCCAAAGAGAATCATCCTGCCCCTATGTGTATAACTAACTATAGCAGCAGTCTCTGAACTCAGGGAAGAAAGGAAAAAGTGTACAGGAGAACGTGTCCACTGTGGAAAAAAACATTTCAACAGAAAAAAATGGGCTGGATTTGTAAGGCAAATAGAGGCAGATGTGCGTCGAGGAGGGACACAGCAGGACCAAGTTAGGGCAAACCCATTCGTTGAAGTGACTGAATAGCGGCAGAAGTGGCTCAATGCAGTGAGACACTACTTACTCCGGCCTCCCTGAAGTGAGTAGTAAGGACTATAGTTTGCTTGGTTGAAAAAAACAAACATCACCGCTCCGTCACGCAGTCGGAGGGGACAGCTGCGAGTGCTGCTGGCACGGAACCAGTGCACAGGAACTGAAGGTGTGAATATTTGAGAAGCTACCTCAGAAAAAGACCTACTTGACCTATGGTCAAGAAAGGAGCATGTCGTCTGTTAAGTTGAAGCAAGCATGGAAGTAGAAATCTAAGTTCCGACTCGCTGAAGAGTCACTTCTGTTGCTGCGAGGCTCTGATCAAGAGAAGAAAGCCTGATTGAAAAACAGAAAGGGGCTAGCAGACTGGTTAGACGCCTAGGTTTTGGAAATATCTCTGAATAAGAGAAAATCCTCTAGGGAAAAGAAGTGAGCTATACCACCGCTGGATCAGACTGCCCCTAGGGGTAGAAGAAATCAGGTACTCTTTACTAAAGTTAGAGACAACCGCCTCAGTGTTGAGGCGGAACCTGACCAGATCCAAAGTGTGGTATCGGGAAATTCCAACTAGACCCTGTGCTGCAATATTTCTGACCCCCCCCCCTTTTTTTTTTATTATCATTAGTCCGAGCCTGACAAGGTTGCTGGCTGCTATTTGGCAAGGATTGCCTGATAGAGAAATGACAAGGATGTCATCCCTCTGAGGAGCAGGAGGGGCCTAAGGATCCATAACTGAACTCCTGAGTGGACTAATAATAGCTAGACAGATGTTAACCACCTGTGCTGAAGCAGCCACCAGAAGGGCAGCATCAAAAGAGGGCTGCATACCCCTATCAAAGGAGCGGAACAGTCTGTGCGGCTCCTGACCATTGAATTAGAATGGTCCACAGAGTGTAATTGTCTTGACGACTGAAAGAGTCTAGACGCAGAGGTATATGGTCCACAGATCCAGTCTGAACACTATGGTGGACCCCATAAATGAGGAACTACTGAAAAGAGCTTCCATCACAGACTCTGATGAAAGAGAGGCGTGTCTTTCAGTATATAAAATGAGTCATCCGCTGTATCACTGACCAGAAGGACAGGGAGAGACTCATCTAGATGCCCTTCTACCGCAGAAGGACCCCAAAAAGAGGTCTAGGTCAGAGCCACTAGAGACTCCGCCACCAGGAAGGGTGTCGAGGAGCTTGGCACCACGTAGAGAGCTGAGAAAGTGCAGGGCGGAATGAGAGATTCCGCTGACAGAACAGAACAGAACAGAAGAGTCCCATCAGTGGAAAACTGCTGGATGATGAGACCCGATGCAGACCGCCACCCACTAAGATGTGTGGAAAAATAATCCGCAGAATAGGACTTCATTCCGAAGAAACATCCCACCACAAGTCCTGCGGAAGAGAGGTCTGCAAACAGAGATCTTTCCCTAGTTCCGTCAGACAGCACCAACTGGTACCCCTGTGGCACCAGCATCACTCGTGGCACAGGAGGGCACCAAGCAGTACCTATGCCAACCTGGGAGACACCTGAGGGCACCTACGGCGGAACCCGCAGGTATCCTCGGCACCAACAGCACGCAAGGGCACCCCCAACGCCCATGGCACCCATGGTACCAAAGAAACCCACGGCACCCATGGTACCATGACACCCATGGGCACTCATGGCACCCATGGGTGTCAGGTGCCACCCATGGGTGCCCGGCACCACCCATGGCACCCACAGCACCACCTGCGGGTGCCCGGCGCCACCCGCGAGTGCCTGCAACACCCATGAGCACCCGCGGGCATCCGTGGCACCGTGAGACACCCACAGCACTGCTAGCAGCGCTGGCAATGAAGGCAACGACAGCACCCACGGCGCTGAGAGCAGCACCGAGCACGGCGCCGAGTGCGGTGCCGAGCCATGGCGCCGATCCAAACACCAGCGGCGCCGCCTATGGCACCAATGCCAAACCAGTGGCACGACGCCGGAACTGCGGTGCCACCAAGGTGTCGGGCACAGCACCAGGAAAAACACCATGGAAAAGCCAATGGCAAAGATGGGGAGAAGGAGAAAGGTGGTGCCCGTGCTGGCCCCAGCATGGAAAAGGAAGAGGGGGGTAGGCACGAGGAATTGACATGATGGCGAAGACACCGAGAGGGCACTGCGCTCATTCTGATCCAATTGACCCGGCCCCGGTCCAACGGCTACGAGGTCCGGAGGCCCCAAAAACAGGAACACAACCAGGAAAAAAAGAAAGTCAAACCCCCTGCTCCACAGGAGCAGCCCAGAGGTGAAACTGCTCACCGAAACTCCACGAGGACAGAGATGGAGTCTGGAGTCGAGTATCGGCCGTTATAAGCGGGGCCAAGGGGAACCGACGAAAGTCGGTTCAGGCCTATCACTCTACCAACGAACAATCCTTGTGCAGACGTACTCAACGGCAACCTCGAAGGGCACTGATTCTTCTTCCCAAACGAAGAAGAGCTCGAGGCTAAGCGGAGCCGGATCCCTGCACCGCCAGATTAGAGCTCGTGACTGTCTCCGCCGCACAGGACTGTCCGTAGTCAGACCCTCCCACTACTTAGGGTGGCAGACGGGCACAGCCCTCTGCCATAACAACTTTCAAACAAAGTTTTCCTACCGTCACCGCTACCGTTTAAGGATGACTCCGTTGATGGCAGGAAAGAATTTCTTTTTCTTCACAATCTTCTTTTCTTGTTCGTAAAATAAAAAATGACTACTAAATAGTTAAATTAAACAATTAAATTAAACACTAAAAGCTGTTGTCGTATAGACGAAAACTTTGACTCCGGCAGACGAGCGACGTCGACATCCAAGTGCACTCGACGGCGGGAGAAAAGGAACTGAGGCGGTTGGAGGGTCGACGCAGAGTTAGTTTACCAAGCGCTGAATAAGTCCGCTGCGATGCGCGGGTCCTACCTGGGCGCCAACCTTCAGAAAATTTTTGGCTCCCACTTGGTCCTAGCGCCTCTGGCGCTATCCCACTAGTGTGAATGAGTGATGGAGACTTAGTCCAGGAAGATCTGGCGGAAGGGCAGTGTTGACAGCACGTAATGAGTGCGTCAGCCTTGAGGGCAGCGCTGATGCTGTGTTGACTCCGCCATCCAAAAAAAAAAGAAGACGCTCTTGCGGGGTCATGACCTCCGGCCAGTAACCCAAATGTGATGAATGGTGAAGATACACAGAAAGATCATAATTACGGTAGGTACGTAATTTTCATTTTTCTGCCTTTTGGAGTTATTGCCAGTAATTCTGTGCCTTGAATTCTGTCAGTGAGCCTTTTGGCTACTCCTTGCAGTTCCTATACAATCTGGAGACAAGTCAAGGTCCAGGGTATGGTTGTTACCTCCTCCCCCCCTCAAGCTTATCCTAATTCCTCCTCTCTCCCTTTTCTATTTCCAGAGATTGGGGCCCCTACCCAATCCCCTTAGTCTCCTTCTTCTTTTGTATGCTCAGTCGTTTATTTCTCCTTTTGGTTTATATATCTTTTCCTTTGTCTGTCCCTTAAACATCCTTGTCCCACCCTCCCAACCCTTTTCCTTACCTCTCCGGCGACTTAGAACTGGCGGAAGGGCAGTGTCGACAGCACATAATGAGTACGTCGGCCTCGAGGGCGGCGCCGATGGTGCGTCGACTCCTCCCATCCCCCCCAAAAAAGAAGCTCCTGCGGGGTCATGACCTCCGGCCAATAACCCAATGGTGAAGATACACAGAAAGATCATAATTACGGTAGGTACGTCATTTTCATTTACTCACCCAAAACAGTAGTACTAGAAGTGGTATGTGTTGTTCATCCACACGGACCCACCTGACCTCCTGGGCTTCGACACACAACCTCTGCTTCCAGTGGCATGATCTGACGTCATGGGGCGGAGCCGAGGGATATACCACCTGAGTGGGTGGGAGATGCCATCTTTAAACCTTCCGACAAGATTTAAAGGGGAAAGGACACCAAGTGTGGATGAACAACATATACCACTCCTAGAACTACTGTTACAGGTGAGTAACCTGTGTTTTTGTACTTGTGGCGTGGAATGATGTTTTGGTGGGAATTTGACAATGTTCACTTACCAGGTTCATTAGGCGGTGTAATAAGAACGCTCTGTTGAAAATTTGGTGTACAAATACAGTAAAATGATCAGGTTATGACTGAACATTACAGTATTTCAGCGTTCGCTCATTTTCAGTATTACGACTCCAAACTTTCAACATAGCCATTTTTCGACACCACCTCATAAACGTCATGTGTAATTTGAAAAATTCTTGACATGACGTGATCTTCCTGGATAGGTTGTGGGGTCTAAAACAGTGGGGGAATTCAAACGTGCATGGGATAGACATAAAACAATTATAGTGGGGGGCTGCAGGAAGTAGGCTGTTGGTAAACTAGAATCTGCAGCTTATCCAATAGGTAGGGAAATGGGCAGACTGGGTGAGCCAAGTGGTCCTTATCTGCCATCAAAGTCTTATGTTTCTATGGCGGGCGGGATTGTGATGAATGGTGAAAATACACAGAAAGATCATAATTACGATAGGTACGTAATTTTCATATCTTATCTGTGTCAATCTTCACCATTCATTACATTTGGGTGAATGCTGAGCCCCCCGAAGGGGGTTAAAAACCATAAAGAGCAGAGTCCCTTAGCTCTCAGTGGGTGACGCACTAAGAGGGAGAACCTTCAGGGTCTGGAGAGGCCCGAGTGTAGGGAGAGTGAGACATGGAAGGAAGCTGCCCCGACAAATGCCGTCTCACTCTACAGGAGAAGAGATAGGTTCTCTGGTGAGCAGAGTTAATCACCCTACGCCGTGCCAAGGGTGACAACCGGCAAAGACATAGCCATGCCGTCCGCCTAGTGCAGATCGCTGTCCCTACGACCCTCGTTGGCATTGTATGATGCCCTCACTTAGTGCCTTGCTACCTCCAGGCCACGTGCAGAGAGTGTGATGGCTTGTCTGATTTGCTCCATGTCAGGCAAAGAGGCTAGGAGCTGACCCAGCCTGGACCACAAGAACCTGTCATAGGATGCATAGTGGGCTTGATGTGCTGCGATGGAGAGCAGCAACCGTGCCAAGTAGAATGTCCTCCTCCCCCAGAAGTCAAAATCCAAGGAGTCTTGATCTGGGCGCCAGTCACGGTGGAGGGCTTGAAGCCCATCAGGAGTGTGGAGCTGCGTCAATCCTGACTGAGGATGGGGCATGGAACCTGGAGACTGCAGGGGGGTGCAATATCGCTGACAGAGATCCCTAGGGGCGGGAACTCCGGAGAAGGGCCTCTGCAAGGAATGCCACAACACCTCCCGAAAGGGAGCAGGCCAGTGGGGCGCCACAAGGGTGTCCTCGCTGAAGTCGTCTAAAAAGGCGTGCGCCGAGTGTTCCAGATTGCTTTGAGTGGGAGGGGTGATGTGCAGGTCCTCCAACATCCTCATGAGGAATCGCTGATACTCCGCAAGATCAGCAGCTGGAGAGATGTGGACAGAAGGCTCCTCTCCCTCAGAAGAGGGGGATGAGGAGTTAGAGGACCGCAACTGTTCAGAGGGTGGCTGCTCAGGGGAAGGTTGAAAAACCTGACTGTCCACTGCCCTGACATAAGCGGGGAATCAAGGAGCCACGGCCCTGAACTGCTCCCAAGAGAGAGGCCCACTAGGACTAAGGATGCCTGGGAGCGCCGAAGAATGTGGCAGAGGAACAGGGGCAGAGCCGAGAAGATAAATCGGCTGATCTCTGCCTGGGCTAGGGAGCACACCAGGAGCAGCAACAGAAGAAAGTGCTCCGGAAGACCCCGCAGCTGACAGCTGAACAACCATTTCGGAACTGCCTTGGCTGCACCTGGAAGAATCCCCACTGTGAGGCGACCGGGGCTGTGTAGGTCCAGAAGGATGGTCCCCTACCTCCAAAGAATGGGTCCCTCTCAAAGAAACCGAAGGGGAAGAACGGAGATCCACACTACAGCTTCTCCCAGAGCCCAGGTGGACTCAGAAAGGGCACGCACAAAGCCCACGCCCCGACCCCTCAGAATCCAAAGGGCCCTCCTCAGAGTCAGCCCAGTGCGACAGCCTTGGTCGCCCGGCGAGCTATCCAGGCGCAGCACCTTCCTCCCGTGGGTGCTCTGATCGGCCCCAAAGTCGGGCGATCTAGGCACACCACCTGAGGGGGTACCACCGCTGAGGGGTCAGAGAACCCTCCGAGGCCGGGCTGCAGTGCAATGGTAGCGTGCACCGTTACCTGCTGGTCAGAACCCCTGACCCCAGCCCCAGCAGTCTCTGCCCGCTCCTCAGAGGGGGGCTGACTCCGGCCTGTCAAGGACACTATGAGGGTGTCCATGCCAGCAGCAAACTCCAAGGAGCCAGACTGCCCGTCTGACTCAGAGTCCGATTCCTCCTCTGAAGAGGTGGAGATCGAAGCCCAGTAACAAACAGTTGGCAGGCGCCTGCTGCCATCTCGACCAGACGGGGCACCAGAAACAGAAACCGTACTCGAATCAGTACCAGTGTACTCCACTGCACCGCGAGCGGTGGTCGAAGAAGACATGGCTCCAACCAGGGCACCAGTTTCCGGGCCAGAAGCCGACATGGCGCCAACCCGTCCCACGGCACCGTGAGGGGCGCAGAGGACAGAGACGGTGCTGACGATGGCGGCAACAGCAATCTGAGCCCCCCACGGCGCCATGCCCATGCTCGGAGCCACAAACTACTCTGGAACTGGACACGGCGCCATGCTCAACCTTGGCGCCGAGGCAAGAAAAGGCCAGAGATGGCGTCGTAGAACCTCCCATGGCGCCACTAGCACCACTGGCTCCGCGAACGGCACCAATGGTTGCCACAGTGCTGAGCGACCAACCGGTATGGACGATGACTCCGTTAGGGCCAATGGCGCCGAAGCCCAAGACGGTGCCGACAGATGGCATCGAGGATGGCGCCAACCCGGGACTTCCGAGCCACGGGTGCGACACCAGGGAAGCCTTCACCCCTGAAGGGGCCATTGCAAATGTGGTGCCTCCCGTCCATCTCCCGGAGGAAATGGACTGGGCCTCTGCAGCACGGGAGAAGCCACGGCTAGGCTACTAGAGGCCGAGGCTCTCTCCTCCTCGGTCTGTATAGAACTGGGAGGGTACCCGGAGGAAAGGCCGAGAGAACGTGGTTTGGCCCGACGAGTGCGTGCCCGACCCCTGAAAGTCGACAGAGCTTGCCCCACTTTCCACGTGCGTTGCTCGATGACCCGACGGTCCATGGAGAAACAGGCATCACACGAATCCATGTCATGAAGTGGGCCAAGACACATAAGGCAACGGTCGTGCTGGTCGGTGACGGAGAATTTTCAGCCGCATGGGCACCGTTGCATGGGGGGCCATCCCGTCTTTGAAGATCTCTTGCCCTCCAACCGAGACATGACTTACGGAGAAAAAAAACACCAAACAAGACTCGATGTCACAATAAAACAAAACTAATGGAAAGATCTTACAGGGCGACATCGAGTGTGGCGAACAGAACCGGCAGGAGGGAGCCAACGGACTGCGGCACTGAGGAAAACGACACGGGGTCAACGGAAATAACTGCGAAGCAGGTAGACCTCAAATTTCTTCTGTCAAAGCTCTCACAAGATGACCTCGATGGCGGGAGAAGAAGAACTGGCGGGAGGGCTGAGTCAACAGCACATAATGGCCAACCCACGAACGTCACGCAGTGCGTCGGCCTCGAGGGCAGCACCAGTGCTCCGTCGACTCGCCATAAAAAAAAAAAAAAAAAAAAAAGAAGCTCCCATGGGGTCATGACCTCCTGCCAGTAACCCAATTGTGATGAATGGTGAAGACCGACACAGATAAGATCCATACTTGCTGAGGCCAGAAAAGGGCAATGAGAATCATTCTGCCACCCCACCCCCGACTCCAATTTGAGAAGTACTCTCTGAATTAGGGGAAGGGGTGGAAAGGCGTATAGAAACCGTCTTGTCCACCGCAGCCTGAATGCATCCTGACAAAAAATGCCAGGTTCTGGATTTCTGGAGCAGAAGAGAGGCAGTTTTGTGTTCAGTGGGGACGCAAAAAGGTCCAGGTCTGGAGTTCCCCATTCTTTGAAGAGTGACTGAACAACGGTTGAGTCGAGAGACCAGTCGTGAGGATCCGTCTCTGTTGTGCTGAGACGGTCTGCCAGCTCGTTTTGCACTCCTGGCAGGTAAACTGCCTGAGTCAAGACCTTGTGTTCCAGGCACCACTCCCACACTCTCATTGCTTCCCTGCATAAAGGGTAAGAGTGTGCGCCCCCTGTTTGTTGATGTAGTACATCACTGCTTTGTTGTTCGCTTGGAGAATGTTCTTGTGACAGAGTATGTCCTTCAAGGTTTGCACTGCATAGAGGACAGCTCTCATTTCCAGGATGTTTATGTGAAGTTGGGATTTGTCCCGAATCCACGTACCCTGAGTGTGGAGATCCTGGCAGTGGGCTCCCCAACCCATCAGGGATGCATCCGTGGTAACTGAGATCTGATTATCCAGAGGGGCAAAGAGATATGCTTCCAGAAGATTGTCCTCCTGAGACCACCAGGTGAGTGACCACTTCAGAGGTTCCGTCACCTTGATGAGAAGGACTGAGGATGAATGGTTGGGGACCAGTGAGTACTGAGCCATCCACTGGGAGTTTCTCATGTGGTGACGAGCTAAGGGTACAGTGAACACCGAGGATGCCCTGAGGCTCAGCATCCATTGCATCGAGATAACTGGAACCGAGCTGCGTTTTCTGATGTATCGGGCCATCTATAAGATATCGCTCCTTCTGTCCTCTGGAAGAAAAGCCTTCGCACAGGAGGTGTCCAGAAGAGTTCCTACGAAGAGGAGCTTCTGGGAGGGCTGCAACTGCGACTGGTTGAGATTCAGCAGGACTCCCATGGACGTGTGGAAGTCTGAGGCCATGGCCGCGGCCTCCAGAGTCTCTTGCCTGGAGAGACTTGCTAGGAGCCAGTCGTCCCGATATAGAAACATTTGTATTCCAATTTTCCTGAGGTGCACGGCGAGAACTGCACAACACTTCGTAAAAACTCGAGGCGCCAAGGACAGCCCAAAGGGCAGGACTCTGAACTGATAGTATTGACCCAATGCCACGAACCTTAGGTATTTGTGGTGCTTTGGGGGTATGATAATATGTTGGTAGGCATCCTGCATGTCCAGGGAGGCTAGCCGACCGTGTTGATGAAGCAAAGGAAGCAGGGTACCTAGTGATATCTTGAACTTTTCCTTGTGAAGGAACTTGTTTAGTTTTCTGAGATCCAGAATGGGGCGCCTGCTGCCAGTTTTCTTTGGAACCAGAAAGTAATGGGAGTAGAAACCTGTGTTTCGTTGATCCAGCGGAACAATTTCTACTGCCCTGTTTTTCAGAAGGCCTTGTACCTTGGAAGCAAGAAGGTCTGACTGTACTGCTGACAGCCTGGTCTGTCATTTGGGAGGATGATCCGGAGGGGTTTCTGAAAGAGTGAGAGAGTACCCCTAGTGGATTATCTGGAGGACCCATTTGTCTGATGTTATAGATTTCCACTGATTGTAGAACTGAGTCAGATGTCCTCCCACTGCTGAGGAGGTGTCCCCCTCGGACAGCTGAGGTGGGACTTGGGCCAGAAACTCAGAAGGTGACACTGGGCACTTTGGGGCCTTGTGCCTTCTGCTGTGCTTTCTTTTGCGGCTGAGGGATGTGGTTTTTATTAAAACTTCCCTTGCCTCTGCCCTGAAAGGACTGATGGTTGTTCACACCTCCTCTGGAGGGAGTGGGTACAGGTCTAGCCGTCTTATTGGCAGACCTAGTCTTCTCTGTGGCTTCCAGAGCTTGCTCCACCTGAGGCCCGAACAGATACATACCATCAAAGGGTAAGACCATAACTTGCTGCTGGGTGTCATTCATGAAGCCCGAAGTACGTAGTCAAAAGTGGTGGCGGGTGCAGATGCCAGCCGCCGCTGCCTGGGAGGCAGTATCGAAGGCATCCATTGCAGCTTTAACCTATTGGTTATTGGATTCAATACCCTTATTTATGGTGTGAAGCAACTCTTGAGCTCGCTTCAGATTCAGGCAGAGCTTCCACCATTTCTTTGAAGGAATACCAAAGTACATACTCATATTGAGAAAAATAGCCCTGGTAGATGGCAGTGCGCATCCTCAGGGTGAGGCAGCAAAGACTCTTTTACCTAAGGTGTCTATCTTATGAGATTCTTTGTTTATTGGTCAGGCCGTAGATCCTTGAGGAAGGACGGCCTTGTCATTCTCTGTCAAGATCACAATGGCATCAGCAAAGGCTTGTGAGGCCAAAATAGGATGATCCTTGGGAGAAGCATACTTCCTATCGATGGACTTAGCCACGGAAGGAATGAGAGCCGGATTCTTCCACACCATCTGAGACAGGGTCTCGAAAGATGGCTGTACTGGAGGGGTTAAATCCATAGGGATCTCCAGGACATGAAGATACTGGAGTCGTAAAAGCTTTCCAAGATCATCTCTGAAGCTTGGAGAGAAAGTGTACAGTTTAAGTTTTTTTTAGCAGAGGCTTAAAGGATAGGTCTTCCACCACAGGCTCTGCAGCAGGATTGATTGATGCTCCGAGCGCAGTATCATCATCAACATCATCACCCAGACGAAGATCTGGGTCAGGCTCAAAATCATCTCCTGACAGTCCAGGGGGGGATTGCATAGACAGGAATGGAGTGAAAGTTAGGAGGAAGAACAGAAGAGGAAAGAATCGGAGTCGAAGACCCCCTAAGACCGGTCAGCGCCGACAGCCCACATGGCACGGAGGATGGCGCTGACAGCGCACACGGCACAGAGGACGCTGCTGACAGTGTGCATGGCACCGAGAGAGCTCCCGGTGCTGCTGAGCTAATCCCAGAGGTCAAAAACTGCGATTTGACGAAAAAGAGGGAAAAATGGCAGGAGATAGGGGCATCGGTGTGGACCCCTGCGCCGCAGCCATGTGAGGGGGATAAACACCGGAGCGCAGAGTTGACGGCACCAAAGAAGGCACCGTTGACCAGGGAAGGCCCAACTGCTCCACCCATCCCCCCGGAGCCGAATGGCCGAAGGTCCCGGCGTCAGAGTGCCTGGCTTGGGCAACTGGAACAACCTCCAAGCCCACTGCTCCATAACAGCAGCCCACTGGTGAAACTGCTTATCTGAAGCTCCCCGGAAGGGCGGAGAGGGGCTCTGATGTCGAAGAGGTTGGCCATCAGAGACAGAGACCGGCGACTCCGACAGAGGTGGAGACCGGTGCCTGGCGCCAACAAGTGACCGTCCACGTGCAGACATACCAGATGGTGACCTCGAGTGCTGCCTTTTTCTCTTTGACCTATGCATCGAAGAGGAACTCGAGAGACCCCCCGGGAGGGCGTCAGACTGGACCTGGCCTAGCTGACTGAACTGCCTTCATACGAAGTCTCCCTACCATCACCTGACCCGCTCATGGTCGACTCCATCAATGGAGAGCTGAAGACTTCTTGATGTACAATTTAAATATATAGAAAATAATCGGTACTTCAAAATAAAATTACCAAACAATAAACTGAACTATTGCTGCTAGTGAAGTTTAACTCCCGGCGGGTGAGCTACGTTGTCACTGAGGCGTACTCGACGGCGGGAAAAAAAGGAACTGAGGCGGTTGGAGGATCGATGCCGAGATAGTCTCTTACAGCACGAGTCGAGGCTCGTGGTGCCGCTTCCTCGCGGCTCCATCTCTGGCGCCAGCCCTCTTGAGAAAAGTTCGCTCCTGCTGGGTCCTAGCGCCTCTGGTGAACTCCCATTAGTGTGAATGAGTGGTGGAGACTTTATGAACAGGAAGATCTGCAATTTGAAGTTACAGGATGAAAAATGGTAGGCGATAAGGGCATCGGTGTAGACCCCTGTGCCGCAGCCGTGTGAGGGATGAACACAGGCGCAGATCGATGGCACCGGAGGGCGCCGCACGACTAGGAAGCCCTAACCACCCTGCCTGCCGTTCCAGAACTGAAGGTCGTGAAGGCCCCGGTGTTGGACTGGCCGGTTAGGGCAATCAGGACAACCTCCGAGCCCACTGCTCCATAAGAGCAGTCCACTGGTGAAACTGCTCATCGGAAGCTCCTCTAACAGGCGGAGAGGAGCTCCGGTGTCAAAAAGGTCGGCCATCGGAGACAGAAACCGGCAACTCCGACAGAGGTGAAGACCAGTGCCTGGCCTAATAACCGACCATCTACGCGTAGACGTACCAGAGGGCGACCTCGAGTGATGCAGTTTCTTCTTTGACTTGTATGCCGAAGAAGAACTTGAGGCCTAACGGTGCCGAGAATGGGACCATTTATTTTTATGCTTTTGGGGAGACCACCATTCTCCCTGAGCACTAGACCATTCATTGTCAGACTCCCCATCCGGGGAGGGTGGTGGACCAGACCCGGCACCGCTGACTGAACAGCTTTCATACAAAGTCTCCCTACCGTCACCTGCGCCACTCATGATCAACTCCGTCAATGGAGGCTGAAGACTTCTCTCTTGTATAAGTAGAATTTATTAAATATAATCGGTACTTATCGAAGATAAAATACAAAACAATAAACTGCATAGTAAGCTGCTAGTTTGAAGTTTGACTCCCGGAGGGCGAGCGATGTCACTGAAACGCACTCGAAGGTGGGAAAAAAAGGAACTGAGGAGAATGGAGGGTCGATGTCGAGACAGTCATTACTGCACGCGTCGGGCTTGTGGTGCCACTTCCTAGCGGTTCCATCTCAGGCTCCGGCACTCCTGAAAATGTTTGCTCCCGCTGGGTCCTAGCGCCTCTGGCATACTCCCGTTAGTGTGAATGAGTGGTGGAGACTTTATGTCCAGGAAGATTTAGAGTTGTTACTTCCATGTGAAGCTTAATCAGAACCTTCTGGATTAGAGGAAAGAGAAGAAAGGCAAAAAGGAACCTCCCCTTCCAAGAGAGGGACAACACTTCTTGCCAGAAAACTCCAGGCCCTGGAGCGATTGAGCAAAAACATGGCAGTTTTGCACTGAATGGGGATGCAAAAGGTCCAACTCTGGCGACCCCATCTGTCAAACAGGTCTTCTACTACCAACATCAGCCGCTCCCATTTGTGCATCCTGGACTGCAACAGGCTTAGCCGGTCCACCAGGATGCTTTCGACGCCTGGAACATGGATGGCCGGCAGTTCAAGACCATGTTCTAGAGCTCAGTACCAGACACTCATCGCTTCCCGACACAGAGGTATGAATGGGTGCCCTCCTGCTTGTTGATGTAGTGGACTATACTGAGATTATCCATCTGCAACAGCAGATGGCCCAGGGATAGAGTCTAGAAGGCTTGTAAAGCATACAGAACAGCCCTCATTTCTAGGACGCTAATGTGGAGGGCAGCCTCCATTCTGGACCATGGCCCTTGAGCCTGATAAGGCCCCAATGAGTCCCCCAGCCCACCCCCCGAAGCATCTGCAGTAAGAATCTCCTGAGTGGAAGGAATAAGGAAGAGAACCCCTTTCAACAGGTTGCTGGGTTCCATCCACTATAGCAGCACCTTTTTGACCAGAGAGGAGACTAAAACATGCTGCTCGAGGTGATTGGCGCACTGGTCCCACTGGACTCGAGGTCCACTGAGGGACCCACATGTGCAGCTTGGCTAGAGGTACCACGATAATGGCTATAGCCATCAGGCCCAAGAGCCTCAGAAAGGTTCTGGACATGAGATATCTGCTGTTGTAGAGCAGCTGGGCCAGAGTCACCAGATGGTCCACTCTGTCCTGGTACAAAAAGACACACCCCCAAGCCATGTCCAGTACTGCCCCTATGTACTGTGGACACTGACAAGGGGTTAAGATGGACTTGGGCATATTGACAGTGATCCCCAGGGCATGGAACAATTGCATGGTATGTGCTAGGGTCTGGAGCAGCTGCTCCCTGAACTGCACTTTGAGTAACCAGCCATCCAGGTAAGGGAAGACATAGAGCACCTCTCTCCTGTGGGCTGCTTCTATCACCGCCAAGCATTTGGTAAAAACCCATGGCACAGAAGACAAGCCAAAGGGCAATGCTCAAAACTGGTAGTGCTCCCCCTGGAACTGGAACCTGAAGTACTGCCGGTTGGGAGCACAGACCTGGATATGCAATTATGCATCCCATCCTGCATGTCGAGGCAGCATACCCAGTCTCCCCTGTGCAGCAGTGGCAGCAGACCATGCAGAGTTACCATCTGGAATTTCTTATACTGGATATAGAAATTCAGGTTACTTGAGATCTAGGATGGGCTGTAAATCCCCTGTGGATTTCGGAACTAGAAACATGTGGGAATAGAACCACCTGTTCTTCTGATCTGTGAAGGTGGGCAAGCAATGTGAGAAGGCAGTAAGGAGGGCTGGGGGGATACTGGGATGCACAGGGAGAGGTATCAACAGTAGAAAACAGGAAATTATCTCTCTGTACAGACAGTTAGTGAGACCCCACCTGGAGTACTGCGTGCAGTTTTGGAGACCCCATCTCCACAAAGACATAGACAGAGTGGAGGCTGTCCAGAGCAGGGCAACCAAAATGGTGCAAGGTCTGCACCAGAAGACATACAAACAGAGACTAAAGGAGCTTAATATGTATACCCTCGAGGAAAGGAGGGAGAGTGAGGACATTATAGAAACTTTCACGTACCTCAAGGGAATCAACAAAGTTCAAGAGGGTAGCATCTTTCAGAAAAACAGATGTACAAGAACAAGGGGGCAGAATTTGAAGATAAAGGGGGGGACAGCTCAGAGGTAATGTTAGGAAGTATTTTTTCATGGAGAGGGTTGTGGATGCATAGAACAGCCTTTCTGAGGAGGTCATGGAGTCAAGAACAGAGGGGGAATTCAAGAATGCATGGGACAGACATAAGGCAATTTTAGTGGGGGTAGGAGGAAGTAGGCTGTTAGTTAAAGCAGCAGTATTACGAGAAAAAAAAGCTGCACTTTTTTGACAGTTTATTCCCTGTGTCCTGCTAATCATATACTTGGTACTCTTTTTCGCCGGCATTGTACTATCGCCGAGTAATCTGCTCGGTTATTCTCTGCTTTTGTTTACATTTCTGCCAGTAAGCATGTTGCACTGGAACCCCCTCTGCTGCCAACTGCACATGTGAATGACATGCGGGCATCGGAATGGTCAGCAGGGGCCCTCTGCTGTTTTCAAAAGACGTGATATAACCTATAGAAAAAGCGCACAGAAAATTAGTCAGCCGCCATATTTGTTGTAGCACTACAACCATTCAAATAAATTGAAAATATCTAAAAAACTAAAAATGACAGGAAAAAAACATTTACATGTATGGAAACTGGAACTTTGGCTGCATGCTTACAGCCAAAAAACAGAATTTTGATAACTTAGTTCCTGGTTTCGTAGTACTGCTGCTTTAACTAGGATCGGCAGCTTATCCATCAGGTAGGGAAATGGGTAGACTAGGTGGGACAAGCAGTCCTTATCTGTCATCAAATTCTATGTTTCCATCTGTGGGGACAGGTTCTATGGCCCTTTTCTGCAGCAACGTGCAGAATGTTTTCTGGAGGGTAGCTTGAATGTACTGGAGGTAGATCTGGAGGCCACTCCACAAGCTCTAGAGTGTGGCCTTACTCTATGAGCTGCAGGACTCAAGCATCTGTAGCGATGTCCCTCCACCTTTCCAGGTGGAGGAAGAAATGACCCATACCACTACGACCTCCTGTAGATATGCAGGAGGGTGGAGGTCTGGCAAGAATTCATGCTGAGGTGGCACCTGCAGCCGGGCTGCACCACCTTTTCTGGGGGCTTTCCCAGTGGTGAAGGTAGGAAGGGCTGCTGCTGCCCAGTGCTTGTCCTGAGGCTTGATGCCCAGCTTGGGCTTTTGGGAGGCAAGACAAAAGGGCACCTACTGGCCAGTTCTTGGCTGGGTGTGGTACAAAGAGTGGACAGACTGCAGAGTCCTGCAGGTCAGAAAGGATGCCCTGCACATCCACCCCAAAGAGCTTATAGCCTCTGAAGGGGGCATTCAGGATGGACTGTTGTATGTCAGCAGCAAACCCAGACACCCTGAGCCAAGAATGCCTTCTCAGACAGATGCCAACTGCAGCTGCTCCAGCATAGGCATCAGCTGCATTATAGACAGACTTCAGAAGATACTTCTTCACATCTGCCCCAGACTGCAAGGTTTTGAGTAATTCCTGCTTCTGAGGACCCTTTGGAAGGGCTTGGGAAGCCACCTTGGCTTGTTTCCAGAGGGCACACTGAAATTTGACAACATAGGCAATGTAATTTTTCACCCTGATGGAATGTGTAGCTGAGGCAAAATCCACTCTGCCCATACGGGCCAGCTTTCTGGACTCCTTATGAGGTGGAAGGGAGCTAAGATGTTTAGTTTTCTTGGTCCTGTCATGGGCAGCATTTATTACCACTGAACTTGCCTGTGGTTGCTCTGCAAAATATGTTTTTTCAGAGGGTGCCTGGCACAATTTGTCTGCCTTTCTGGGCATGGTGGGGATCAAATTCAGCCTGTATTAGGCAGCCACGGTGGCATCCTCAAAGGTCACTATTAAATGCGGAATGATGAGGGGTGGGGACTCTGGCAATTACAGATATTCAGCCAGATTCCTCCTAGTAACAGCCTGCTCCTAAGAATCAAACCCCATGCTAGACTGCAACCGCCTCATGACTGAGATGAAGGAGTGGTCATTGGGGGTATGTGTGTGTCGGGGTGTATTTGGTGGAGTCCTCACCCCCTGAGGAAACAGTAGAAGCAGAGTGGGAGGGGCTAGCAGCTTTGTCATTCATGTCCCTCCTCATCATGGGTGAGGAGGTCAGGATGGTATTCATCCCCCGAGCCCAGCTCTGAAATGGGCACTGACAGCGTCAAAGACTGAGGGTGCGCAGGTGCTGGTGCGGAAGCAGGTCTACAAAGCTGTGGCAGTGCCGACTCTGGCTCCCCCGGGGGGGGGGTGCATTAACTCCCAAAAGGAGTACAGCATAGCCGGGAAATCAATGGCGACCAGCGTCAGAACGTCCTGTGGTGCTAGCTGGGGAGCCTGGGGACCCAGCACTGGAAGAACTGTCTGAGATGGCGCAGGTAGGGTCTGAGGCTCTGGTGTCGGCACCACAGCCTCAGATGTCATTGGGGTAGAATGAGACCGCAATAATGATGTGGAGTTTTGGGGGCCCCTAACATTGAGTGGGAGGCCTCGGGAAGGGCCGAAGATGCACTTGGTGAGGGTGGGACTCCCGATGATGTAGTGCCAGTGCCAGCCGCAGTAGAAGTGGCAAAGCTCCCTGTCTGGTGGCCCGTGATGAAGAGGGCCAGAACAGCATGGGCTGGAAAGTCAGTGGGGGCCAGAGAAGGCCTGACACAGAGACGCCACCACCAGCCAAGGTAAGACTGGCAGAAGGCGCTACCAGAACCGACCCTGTGGAAGAGAGGGTGTGGGTGGCAGAGGAGGCCACTGCTGAAGTGGTCGACAACCCCATCGCGGCAGACTCCCGCAGCGGTGACCGTGAACGAGCCGGGGAGAACCCATCCTTGGGTCCCTGTCCCGGGGGCTGGGCTTCCCGACTGACTTGTCCTGGGCCTTGGAAGAGTGTGAGCCCGTGGACAGAGCTAGAGAAGCAGAGGAGTTTCTGGCCTGGAGTTCCTTTTCCATTCAGGTGACCTTCTGTTCAAGCAGGATGTTTTCTAAAGCCTTCTGGCAGCGGCTCCGGGTGGCCTGGTTGAAACTCTGGCAGACCTCACAGGCATGAATGTCATGGTCTGGCCCTAGGCAGCGGACGCAGGTGTCGAGGTCATCCTTCTTGGGGATCTTCTTACTGCACCCGCATTGCCTGAAGAGTTTCTTGGGGTCAGTCAGAAAAGCAAAAATCACTTTAAAAAACAAAGTGATAGACAAACTAGGGAGAGAACAGAAAGAAAATCGAAGATCTTGGCAGTCGACTGAAGTGGCAGTGTCTCCGTGGAGTCTGATGTGTGATGAACTGGGGAGGGACAGCATCAGCATGTGACGTCACCATGGGCAGCCCCCTTGTAGACTAGCTAGAAAAGTTTCCATGTGGTCCTAGTGCCTGGTGGCTGCAGTTCTATAAGTGTGACCTGATGCAAGAGACATCCTCGAAGATGCATAGAACCGCAGTTTGGTTCCTTACGAAAAGGAAAACCGCTACTATATAATAATATTTAGAGAACAATAAGCCAAATAGGGTCTCTGTTCCATCAAAAAGGAAAACAGGAACAAGAAGAAAAAAACAAACAAAAAAAACAAACAAACAGCAAAGCAGTTATCAAAAGGTAAATATAAAACTTTGTAGTTAGTTATTTTTAGATAACGTGGTTCCCTGTGAGTGGGAAATGGAAATTACATACTTACCGTAATTACTGATCTTCTTGGACAGTCTCCATCACTCATTCACACTAGTGGGCTAGCGCTAGAGGCGCTAGGACCAAGCGGGAGCCTAACATTTTCAGAAGGGTTGGTGCCGAGACAGGACCATGCATGCAAGGCACCGCAAGGCTGACTTGCGCCTGTGTAGGCTATCTTGGCATCGACCCTCCAACTGCCTCAGTACCTTTTTGACCGAGGAGGTGCAGCGTAACTAATGAGAATAACTCATCCCGAGTTTCTGGGCCTGAGAGGGCCCAGATGGCCTTTGTAAGAAAGGTCAAAGAACAATGTCTTCACAGTGTGAACCATAGGACCATGAAGACCAGGAAAGAAAATGAGTGAACCCAGGGGATGGTGAGTGGGCGTGTGAATGAGTGATGGAGACTGTCCAAGAAGATTAACAATTACGGTAAGGACGTAATTTCCATATCTTCCTGCACTAAGTCTCCATCACTCATTCACACTAGTGGAAGAGTACCAAGCAAAAACCAACAACCCTGAGTAGGGTGGTAGAAAATAGGGCTCACTCAGAAAGGATGGCCAAGGAGTGTCCTGCTAATAAAAAGAGCTGTCTTGTAAAAAGCATCTAGAACACAGTGCTTACAAGATAAGCGCTCGAGTTGTAACTCACCACTTTGCAGACGACTGCAATGGGCACAAATGAAAGTCTTCCAGGAAGCTGCAACCACTTTAGGAGAGTGGCAAAAACCTGGCCTCACAATTTGGTCTAGGACCAAAAGTAATAGTGTCAAAGACATGTACTAATGTAACGTAAAGGGACCTCAGGAAGGTAAAGTCTACTGGTTCAGGGTAGACCGGAAAGTGCAGATGGAAACCCCCACTATCAAGTATGGCTGACCTGTAAACAACAGGTCCAGGAGCACTTAAACCCTTTACTTGGTGAGCAAAGGGGGTCCAGGTGGGGTTAGCCCATCAAGGAGAATAGTCTCTACTTAGTCACTGGAACCCTCCTGATGGGAGGCCAAGTACGACTTAGAAGCCTCTTGAGGTAGTCTAGTAGAACCAGATCCTATCCACTGCATATTCTAAAAAGGAACCATCCGCCCCTGTATGTACAACTGTAGTAGCAGTCTCTGAACTCTGGGGAAAAAAGGAAAAGTGTACAGGAGGACACGTCCACTGCGGAAAAAAACATTCAGACAGTAAAAAACAGGGGCTGGATAGGAGGGGCACAGCAGGACCAAGTTAGGGCTAACCCATTCGTTGAAAGTGACTGGAAGCAGCAGTGACTCAATGCGGTGAGGCACTCCTCACTCTGGCCTGCCTGAAGGGAGCAGGAAAGGATTCTAGTTTGTTTGCTGAAAAACAATCATCACAACTCCGTCACGCACTTGGAAAGGATAGCTTCGTGAGCGACTGGCATGGAACCAGTGCGTCGGAACTGAAGGTGTGAGTATTTGAGAAGCTACCTCAGAAAAAAGACCTACTTGACCTTCGGTCAAGAAGGAGAATATCGCCTGTTAAGTTAAAGCAAGCAAGGAAGTAGGAACCTGAGTTCCGACTCGGTGGAAAGTTGCTTCTGTTGCTGCAAGGCTCTGCTCAACAGAAAGCCTGATAAAAAGAAGGGGTTATTAACAGACTGGGCAGTCGCTTGGGTCTAGGAAATGTCTCTGAATGAGAGAAATCTCTCTTGGAGAAAGAGATGACCCATACCACTGCTGGATCGGACTCCCCCTAGGGGAAGAAGTAGTCAGGTACTCTTTATCGTACTCTGGAGACAAGCGCCTCAGGGACTGAGGCGGAACCTGACCAGATCCAAAAAAGGGGGTATCGGGTAATTTCAGCTAGGCCCTGTGCCGTGATAAAAAAAAAAAAAAAATTAATTTTATTTTATAGTCTGAGCCTAACAAGGCTTTCAGGCTGCTATTTTGCAAGGATTGTCTTGATACAAAATGACGAAGATGTTCTCCATCTGAGTGCAGAAGGAACCTGGCGTCCACACTAAATCATATTGGGACTAATAATCACAGCTGGAGATGTTAACCACCTGCGAAGAAGCCACGCAAAGAACAATATCACAAGGGGGCCATATAGCCCTATCAAAGGGGCGGAAGAGCCTGAGCGGCTCACTACCATTAAATAAGAATGTTCCACAGAGTGTAAATGTTTTGATGACTGAAAAAGTCTAGACGCAGAAGCGTATGGTCCACACAGTCTGAAATACTACAGTGGACCCCATTACTGAGGAACTACTGAAAAGATCTTCCATCACGGACTCTGATGATAGAGAGGACGTGCCCTTCAGTATATAGAATGAGTCATCCGCTGTATCACTGACCAGAAGGACAGGGAAAGACCCACTAGATGCACTTCTACCTCAGAAGGACCTCTAAGAGAGGTCTACGTCAGAGCCACTAGAGACTCCGCCATCAGGAAGGATGTCGAGGAGCTTGGTACCATGTAGGGAGCCAAGAAAGTGCTGAGCAGAATGAGAGATTCCGCAGGCAGTGCAGTGAGCTTGGTACCATGTAGGGAGCCAAGAAAGTGCTGAGCAGAATGAGAGATTCCGCAGGCAGTGCAGTACAGCAGAGTTCCATTGGCAGAAAACCACTGGATGACACAAGATCCCACATGGGCTGCCACTCACTAAGATGTGCGGAAAAATAATCTGCAGAACAGGACTTCATTCTGCAGAAAACATTCAGTCACAAGTTCTGTGGAGAAGAAGTCCGAAAAAGAAAAATGTGTCACTAGTTCTGCCAGACAGCACCCACTAGCACCCCCGTGGCACCAGCATCACTCGTGGCACAGGAGGGCATCAAGCAGTGCCTATGCCAACCTGGGCAATACCCAAGGGCACCCGCGGCAGTACCCACAGGCACCATTGGCACACATGCAGCAATAGCACCCGAGGGCACCCCGACACCCATGGTATCATGGCACCCATGACACCCATGGCAAGAAAGGCACCCAAGGACACCAGTGGCACCCACAGCACCTGAGGGCACCAGTGGCACCCATGGGTGCACGGTGCTGTCCGCAGGTGCTCAGCACCATCCAGACACACGTGGCACCAGTGGCGGCACTGACAACCAACGGCAGCAACAACAGCACCCATGGCACTGCACAGAGCGATGGTGCCGACCCGCAGATGCCACGGCAGTAAGTACCGACTAAGGCACAGCGCCCGACCAAGCACCGAGCCCGCGGCTCGAGGCACGGTGCCGACCAAGGCACCGATGCCATGGCGCCGCACCACAGCGCCGAAGGAAAATGCCAATGGAATCCTGAAAAGAAGGGGAGAAGGAAAAAGGTGGTGCCTGTGTCGGCCCCTGCATGGAAAAGGGAGAGGGGGTAGGCACGAGGGGTTGACACGATGGCAAAGGCACCAAGAGGCCACCTCGCCCATCGTGATCCAATCAACCTGGCTCCAGTCCAACGGCTCCCAGTCTGGAGGCCGAAATCAGGAAAGAGCCAGGAGAACTGAAACAGTCAACTTCTGCCCACACAGGAGCGCCCAGAGGTGAAACTGCCCACCAGAGCTCCAACGAAGACAGAGATGGAGTTCGGAGTCGAGAATGCAGCCGTTAGGAGCGGGGCCAAGGGGAACCCACCAAAGTCGGCTCAGGCCCTCGCCTCTCCCGAAGAACAATCCTTGTGCAGACGTACCAAGGGGCAACCTCGAGCGGCACCGATTCTTCTTTCCCCAACGAGGAAGAAGAGCTCGAGGTTAAGCGTAGCCGGATCCCGAACGCTAGATTTGTGCTTGAGGACTGTCCCCTCGAGCACAGGACTGTTCAGAGTTGGACCCCTCACCAGATATTGAGGGTGGCAGACTGGACACAGCCCTCTGCCATAAAACTTTCAAAGTCCTCCTACCATCACCACTACCGTCTAGGGCGACTCCATTGATGGCAGGAAAGAATTTCTTTTTCTTCTTCTTCATAATCTTCTTTTCTTGTTCGTAAAATAAGAAAGTACTACTTAAAATATTAAACGCTAAAAGCTGCTGTCGTATAGATGAAAACTTAAGACTCTAGCAGATGAGTGACGTCGACATACAAGCGCACTCGACGGTATGAGAAAAGGAACTGAGTCGGTTGGAGGGTCGACGCCAAGATAGCCTACACAGATGCGAGCTAGTCTCGCGGCGCAGCACATGTGTGGTTCTGTCTCGGCACCAACCCTTCTGAAAATTTTAGGCTCCCGCTTGGTCCTAGTGCCTCCAGCGCTATCCCACCAGTGTGAATGAGTGATGGAGACTTAGTCCAGGAAGATCTGCGATGCAAAGGCCTTTCTCTGGTTCTTAGGAACTGGAGAAAATGGAGAAAAATATTAACAAACACTAAAGTAACACCCTAACACAGAGAATTGAAAAAATTAAGTAAATTCACTTAATTTCACTATAATAAAATAATAAACCATCAAACGGCACTGAAGATGCAGAGGCAACTTCAGAGTGACTTCTTCCGCAGACCGAGGAACAAATCTGACATTAGTGGGCAGGAGTGAGTGTGACCACACAGCAGAGTTTTGAATTTCAGTCTAAGATTCCATACTTAACATAAAATTCTAGGCTGCGGGGCAGCTCATTCCAAGGGAATGACTGTAGCTGTTAAGCATAGCGAGGGATTCCTGGGGCTTAAATATGCAGCTCCTTCCTATCAGAAATCTAACCCAAAAGAAAGTGGCGATATTTAAACCACTTTCATTATCACATCCTGAAGTTCCATCTCTATAAGCTAAACTCTCCAAACCTGCTCAACCAATGAATGACATGGACATGTTTAACTCATCTCCTGAAGTATGCAGCAACTCTTTAAGAACAGCTCAGATCTCTCTTAAAGCCACATTACCAAGCATGTAATGCCACTTTATCCTTTAAAAGCTCTTCTTAAAACACCGTTATTCACTTACCCAAATCCCTATTGATAAGTGGAATAAAACACATCAGACTACTGTAGGTATTATACCTCACTACAGTGTTGTGTGCTGGCAGAGGTGTGGTGGTGGGCAGTTGACGTGTCGAAGCTTGGAAATGTTGAGTGTCACACTGCTCGCACCAGAGCTTTCACAACATACCATTTTTTCCCCTCACAAGTGAGGCTGGTAAAGCCAGCACAACACCTCCTGAAAGCTTGCTTCGACTGCACTGCCACCTGTGGCCACCCAAATGGTGGTATAGCAGGGGAACCTGCTATCTTCCTCCCCAGTGGAGCAGAGCATCCTCTGGGAAGCTCGGTCTTCCTTTTCCAGGCCAGCCAATGATGCCCCTGGCTCATTCTCAAACACAGATCTCCAGAGCCATGAGCGAAAAAGCTGATGCTGCGCCAATCTTCTGCATTATTTCATTTTCTGGTAAGCAGAAAATACTTATCCTTAGATTCCAAGCTTCTTCACTTTTTCATTTTCTGGTAATATCACATTCTTACATATGAAGATTTTACATCAGTGCAGATAAACTGAGAAACTAAAGCCAGGGTCTGAAATACAGAATCATCAGGAGACATGAAACCTGAAACTTACCATCAGGAAACTGCTCAGCATCATCATCAAACATGGCCTCCTTCAAAGCAGACTTGCTGAATGAACCGATGCTATCAGAGTAGTTAAACGAGTTGTAATCCCGTGACCGTGGTGGTGTCCGAACAGGCATTGTGTTGAGTAGAGATGTTTTGTTATCTAGGGCAGTTCGGCCTGTATCTGTTGCATCTCCGCCCGCTCGTAGGTCAGGAACTATAGAGCCAATGCCACCACAAACCTTGCAGGGACAAAAACAGCAACAGAAAAATCAGTTTAGTCTCTTTACACACAACACAGTAAAATTTTTAGATAGCGTCGGACAGGTAAAGCTTCCACTCCATACTTCAGTGATCCGGGTTCAGGAACAGACTTAGGTTGCTGAGGACAGCCAGGGTAACCGGTCAGATAACATGTGCTCCCTTGGGATCCCACCATGTTGGGGGAACATGGAGGCTGTGCTAAGTACTTAAGAGATGGACGCGGTGGGGGCTGGCCAGATAGGTGAAGGTCAGGTAAGTACTGCTGTTTTGCTCAAGACAGTCCCCAAGTTGCATAAGGGTGCAACTTTAAAAGCTGGCAGTGTGCAAACAGGCAGCACAATGCTCCTGTAAGCATAACACACATGGCCGGCCCTGAATATGAGGCCTATATCCCTTTACCCGGTGGAACCTAAGGTGCAGAAGACAATGGGTACTGGGGTAAGAAATGTCTGCACATAGCCTCAACTGTTGTTCTTGTTCTAACTTGTAACAGTATGCAAGCAAACATATTTGGCATTGACAAATGCTTGTTATATACAGTACTGTAAGTGAAGTCAGCAATCCGACCTTCCACGTCACCCAAATCAGCATGAAACTCCTGTCGGAATGCCCATACCTCCCTTGTGATGGAATCCAATTTAGGGTCAGATGCAGATTGGGGAGAGGTCATGAAAATTATGGATATTATACTGGAGGTCCAGGAACCCATTCCAGCACAGGTCCTGCCAGGTGGGAACCCTGGACATGGCCTCTCAGTATCTGGGTGTACCATCTGGGGCCAGGGTCCCCTACACTCTTTATATAAAACTCACCATACCTTCTTGGTAGATTATGTTGCCAGCAGGGAGTTACATAACATTACAAAAGCACGTGGGAAGACTGGACAGGGCAAAAGGGGGATATGAAAAAGCACAAGGGGAAAAGAGATGAGGGCAGATGGGGGGAATGCCGAAAATGGAAGGTCATGTGTGCAAATGCCCGCAGCCTGGGAAGTAAAATCCTGGACATGGCAGCCTTGATGGCAGAGGATGACCTGGATATTGTGGCTATAACCGAAACATGGTACAATGGGAACCATGAATGGGATGTAGCTGTTCCAGGGTATACTTTATTCAGGATGGAGAGGAAGGAAAGAAGGGGACGAGGGGGGGGCTCTTTACATCAAAGAGGGGATAAAAGCAACAGAGGCACAAGGAATACAGGGGGAAGCAGAGGCACTGTGGGTCACCATGGAGGCAGGCAATGGCACAGCCATCCATACAGAAGTGATCTACAGACCCCCAGCACAAGGGAAGGAACTGAACATGGAGCTCATGGAGGCTATACATAAAATGGTGGCAAGGGGCGTGATCTGGTGGGTGACGTTTACCTACCAGATGTAGACTGGAACAGCTCAACAGCAGCTACAGCCAGGAGCAGACACATCTTGGACTCCCTCCAGGGAGCAAGCCTCAAATAGCCAGTGCTGGAGCCAACCCGGGAGGGAGCAATTTGGACCTGGTACTAACAAATGGGGACAGAATTACGGATGATAGGGTGGGAGAGCACCTAGGGACCAGCGACCATCACACAGTGTGGTTCAATATGAGTACAGAGACGGCGTTGAGCCACACTCCTGGACTTCAGGAGGGCACATTTTGCCAGGACAGGAATATGTCTCAGGGAGGCCCTGGCAAGGGGGAAGCAATATGGGGAAGCTGAGGACCAATGGACCCACCTAAAGGGAGCCATACTGGAGGTAACGAACCTTTGCTTTCGGCAAGTACACAAAGGCAGGAGAGAAAAAAAGCCACTGTAGTTCTCCCGGTAGGTGGCTGGGAAAGTAAGGGCAAAAAGGGTGACCTTCAGAAAATATAACGAAACACAGGAAGAGGACACAGCACTGTATCTAGAGAAACAAAGGGAGGCAGGAAAAGCGGTCAGAAGTGCAAAGACACAGACAGAAGAAAAGATAGCAAAGGAAGTGACTAAGGGGGACAAGACCTTCTATAGGTACATTAGCGAGAGAAGAAGGACTTGGGGTGGGAGTAGTAAGGATAAAAGGGGAAGAAGGAGACCGCATTGAAGGAAACCAAGAAAAAGCATCAATCCTTAACAGATATTACAGTTCAGTTTTCACAGAGGAAGAGGTAGGGGATGGGCCAAAGCTAGGTAAGAGAAGTGGAATGGAGGTGGACACAGGACCGTTCACAGAGAAGGGTGTCCTAAAGGAACTCACAAAACTGAAGGTAGACAAGGCAATGGGACCTGACGGGGTACACCCTAGAGTGCTGAGGGAGATAAGGAGGGTGCTGGCAAACACCGTTCATCGAATCTCTGGAAACAGAAGTAGTTCCAGAGGACAGGAGGAGGGCAAATGTAGTCCCTCTCCAAAAAGTGGGAGCAGGGAAGAGGCTGGAAACTACAGACCTGTCAGACTGACCTTGCTGATGGGAAAACTTATGGAAAAGTTACTAAAAGAGGAGCACCTTGAATCAAGCCGAGCACAGGATCTGAGGCAGCACGGAGTCACATCAGGATGGTCATGTCAGACGAATCTGATAGATTTCTTTGAATGGGTGACCAAGGAAGTGGATCAGGGTGGAGCGGTGGACATGGCCTACCTGGACTTCAGCAAGGCATTTGACACCGTTCCACATAAGAGGCTGATAAACAAGCTGGGCAGTCTAGGATTGGGACACAAGGTAGTGAACTGGGTTGAAAGTTGGTTGAGGGACAAGAAAGCAGAGAGTGGTGGTAAGCGGAGCTAGATTCGGGGAGGGGAAGGTGACCAGTGGGGTGCCACAAGGATCAGTTCTAGGATGAGTCCTGTTTAATGTGTTTCTCAGTGACATTGCAGAGGGACTGGCAGGGAAGGTATGCCGCTTTGCAGACAACACAAAGATCTGCAATAGGGTAGATACACCAGAAGGGGTGGAAAAAATGAGAAAAGACCTAGAGAAACTGGAACAATGGTCTGGAGTGCAGCAGCTAAGATTCATTGCAAAGAAGTGCAAAATCATGCACTTGGGGCATATAAATCCAGGGGAGGAGTACAGGATGAATGGGGAATTGCTAGTGGACACCAAACAGGAAAGAGACCTGGGGGTTCTCATATTGGATGACCTTAAGGTGGCCAAACAATGCACCAAGGAAGTAGGAAAAGCCAGCGGGATACTGGGGTGTATAGGAAGTGGCATCACCAGTAGAAAAAGGAGGTGGTAATGCCACTACATAAGTCTTTGGTGAGACCACATTTAGAGTACTGTGTTCAGTTCTGGAGACCACATCTCCATAAGGACAGAGTAGAGGCAGTTCAGAGAAGGTCAACTAAGATGGTGCAGGGCCTGCACCAAAGGTAATATGAAGAACAAAGAGAGAGGGGAGACATGACAGAGACCAAGTTCCTAATGGGAATAAACAAGGTCCCGGAGAGTAGCATCTTTCAAAAAAGGAATTACACCAGAACAAGAGGGCATGACATGAGATTGGTAGGGGGTAGGCTAAGGGGCAATGTAAGAAAGTACTTCTTCACAGAAAGGGTGGTGGAAGCATAGAACAGCCTCCCAGCAGAGGTGGTGGGGGGGAAGTCAGTGGGCAGTTCAAAACTGCATGTGCACTACAAAAGAGGAGATAGGCCGAGGATAGTACAAGGCTCAGAGGCTTTGTTTAGGAGATGGGGGGCAGATTAGATGGGCCTATTGATCCTTAACTGCTGTCCAATTCTCTGTTTCTTGCTCCAGCCTCCTTTCACAGCCGAGTCCGAAAGCCTTTCCCTCCTCTACCCCAGATTTTTATTCTGTGCAATTCTGTATTGTTTTTGTTTTGGTGCTTGGTTGGAGGGGTGCTAGTTCTTGAGAAGGGGCCCACAGCATGAAAAAAGAGGATTTTGGCGGCGAGTGCTTTGGCTTTGCAGCAACCTTTCTCTCCTCTCCCAGAGATATTTATTCTGTGCAATCTGTGCAGTTCTGCATTCGTATTTTGGTGCTACGACACAAGAAGACTTGGCTAACACAAGCTGATATCACAAAAAATAGTTCACAAATACCTGGAGGTTTGGATGTCAAAACTGCTCTTGCGGACCTAGAAAATGTTTTTGAGCTGGCCACCAAGCGCCTTGTGCTACTAACTCCATGACGCTGGTGACCCGGATTGGAAGCAAGCCCACAACATCAAAGGGCTGGCGGGGAGAGGTTGGATGAGCATATCAGGGACAGCAATCCACTTCAGGGTGGGGGTTGGTGGTGCCCGACACTTAAGTGACACCCAGCAGAGTCTGGGTGCACACTGAAAAAGCACCATGAGTAAGAGGGAACGGCAGCGGTGGACATCTGCAGGGCATGCGTGGGAGTATGCATGCCCGCGTGCTGACATCACTGCACATCCACACCTCAGGGGAACAGACACAAGGTAAAATCCTGTACAGCAGCACTAGATAAAGTCTTACAATCTCTGCCAAATGGCACTGGAAGCATAAGTCTCAGGCGGGTAAACATGTGAATCTCGATCTCTCCCTCAGAAGCCCTGCCACAGGTGACAAGCTACACAGCCTCTAACCCATGTAGCCAACAGGAGGATGCTGACGAAGGTGAGTGGGACAGAGTTTGGGTGCTTACCCCGCCAGCAGCAAAGAGGCAAAAATGGAAAATTATGTACTTACCGTAACTCTTGATCTTCTTGGACGAAGTCTCCACCACTCATTCACACTAATGGGACTACTCTGGAGGCGCTAGGACCCAGTGGGGAGCTAAAATCTTCAGGAGGGTCAGCCAAATGTAGGACGCCACTGCAACTTTTACTGGGGAAGTGCAGCGTTTACTAACCTAGTGAAACTACCCTATGTCGGACATAAGACAGTCCGAATGATCCGTATAAAAAGGGTCAACACAACAGAATCTTCACAGCCCAGCCATCGAGGGAGTGAAGACCAAAAACAGATAAGTGAGCTCGGAGGATGGAGGATGGACGTGTGAATGAGTGGTGGAGACTCTGTCCAAGAAGATCAAGAATTATGGTACTGTAGCTATGTAGTTTTCATATCTTCCTGGACATAAAGTCTCCACTACTCATTCACACTAATGGGAGAGTACCAAGCTAAAATAATCCCTCCAAGAAAGGTGGCAGGAGAGAGAAGCTCACTTAGGACAGAAGACCATTAAGGATTGTCCTGCCAAAGGATTGATACTGTCTGGCATGGACATCCAAGGCATAGTGCTTCACAAAAGTGTGCAGAGCTCCAAGTAGCTGCATTGCAGATGTCAGCAATGGGCACATTTCCAATTTCTGCCAGAGATGCCTTAACTGCCCTGGTAGAATGAGCGTATACTCTGCCTTCCAGCTTAACCTGTGCCATGGAGTAGCACTGGCAAAGACATGCCACTAGCCACGCCGAAATACATAGAAACATAGAAGTTGATGGCAGATAAGGACTGCAAGGCCCATTCAGTCTGCCCATCTGATAGCAACAGGCTGACCCAGTCAGGCCATGCTGAAAGAGACAAATCATTGTTTAGATTTGCAGATTTCTTTAGTTCTGTCTATGTAGAACCATAAAGCTCTCTTAACATCCAGAGAATGCAGAGTACGCGCCCCCTCATTTTAGAAGTTCACGAAGTAGGTCGGAAGAACCAAGGGCAGGTTCAGATGGAATTCCGAGACCACTTTAAGGAGAAACTTACGATGAGTTCACAGAACCACCTTGTCTTTGTGAAATACAGTATACGTGTGTGTGTGTGTGTGTGTGTGTGTGAGTGTGTCTGTGAACAAAGAAACAGGTTACTCACCTGTAACAGTAGTTCTAGGTGTGGTATATGTTGTTCATTCACACTCTTTGACATGTCCCTTTCCCCTTTAAGGATCACCAGAAGTCTTCAAGCTGGCTCCTCCCTCCCATCCGGGTGGTATATACCTCGGCTCTGCCCCATGACACCAGATCTTAGCCCGCTGGAAGCCAGGTGTTGTGCGTCCGCAGCTGGGGAGGTCGGGTGGATGAACAACATATACCATTCCTAGAACTACTGTTACAGGTAAGTAACCTGTTTTTCTAGGATCGTGGATATGTTGTTCATCCACACTCTTTGTCAGACTCCTAGCAGTTCTCCGAGAGGAGGAAGGCAAGGCGCACACCCCCTACTTAGGGAACAGAGACTGGAGAACTGAGGCCCCAAAACCAGCATCACTCAAGGTCGATGTGGTAGTGGGTGATGAAGGTGTTTGCTGACTTCCAGGTAGCAGCCCGACAGATTTCCTGGATAGGGATGTCCCTGGAAGCAGCCACCGATGCAGCAGTATGGCAGGCAGAATAAGTTCTTATCCCTCTGGTAGGCTCCTTGCCCGCCAACTCATAGCACAGACCTATGCATCATGTAATCCATCTTGCAATAGTCCGCTTCGCTGCAGGTCTGCCAGAAGTGGCTTCAGCGTAGGTGACAAACAGCTGGCGAACTTCTCCCTGAATTTCCGCCGTCCTCTCCTTATAATAGGAGAAAGTACATCCCAGGTCCAAAGTATGGAGCCTGTACTCAGCCTCCGAGGTGTAATAAGGGTAGCATACCGGCAGAGTCAACACCTGGTTAAGGTGACACTCTGACACCACCTTCGGAAGGAATTTGGGGTTGGGGCGTAGGACTACTTTGTCCCTGTGGAAGACCAGATAAGAGGAGTCCACTGAAAGCGCCTGGAGCTCCCCTGTCCTTCTGGCTGACGTGACAGCCACCAAGAAAGCCGTCTTCCTTGACAAGTGTGACAGCTCACACTTGTGCATGGGTTTGAATGGCTTGCCCATGGGCTTAGCCACTACCAGCAGTAAATCCCAAGGAGGAGGAGGTTCACGCACAGGAGGGGATATGTAATCCAGGCCTTTGAAAAAGCACCCAACCAATGTCTCCAACGTTGGCTGATCGGCCTGCACCTGGTAAGCAGAGATGGCTGCCAAGTGCACCTTAAGGGTTGATGACCATAGACTCCCTTTGGAGAGAGACCACAGGTAGTCGAGAATGTTAGCCACCGGCAGGACAGAGGGTCCAGGCCCTTGTCCTGACACCAAATGAAAAACTGCTTCCATTTGAAGGAATAACATTTCCTGATCGATTCCTTTCTAGATGCCTCTACCACAGTGTAGACATCTTCAGAAAGACCCAAAGCCTGGAACTCTAGCCGCTCAGGTACCAAGCTGTGAGGTGCAGGGATTGAAGGTCCGGATGGAATACCTTCTCCTGACTGATGGATATCAGGTCTGGGCGTGTACAAAGCTGTTCTGGTGGCCTGCAGCTGAGGCTGAGGAGATCAGGATACCAGAACTGACGGGGCCAAGCTGGGGCTACCAAGATCACCTTCGCCTTGTCCCTCCTCACTTTGAGAAGCACCTTGTGGATCAAGGGAAATGGAGGGAAGGTGTAGAGGAGGCCTGGGGTCCACAGCCTCGAGAAGGCATCCCCCTGCTGAAGGGGGGCGGGCATGAAACAGCCTCAGCTTGGTGTTTTCCCTGGAAGCAAACAGGTCCACCATCGATTTGCCCCAACGGGAGTACAGGCTGTAAGCTACCTCTGGATGGAGAGACCACTGGGGATGTTATTCATGCCAGGCGCGAGCATCCGCCAGATGGTTCGAGGCTCGTGCCACATGGATGGTTAGGAGATCCTCCTCCAATGGGCTCACGAGGGTCCAGATGTGGAGCGCCTCCTTGCACAGCAAATGAGAGTGCATGCTGCCCTGTTTGTTGAGGTAGTACATGGTCGTGGTATTGTCTGTCTGGACTTGAACCACTTGACCCCGGAAATGAGGAGTGAAAGCTGACAATGCCAGTCTGACTGCTCTGAGCTCCAACAGGCTGATGTGGCATCGGGACTCCTCGGGGGGTTCAAAGGCTGTGGGCCCTTTCGTCCCCCCCACGTGGGCTCCCCAACCCATGAGAGAGGCATCGGTCATGAGAATGACAGTCAGCTCGGGGCAGACAAACGGTCTGGGGCGGTCCGCCATTGGAGAGCATCCCACATCTTCTGGGTTACAGTGATCAGCTGGTCGAACTGACAGAGGTGCTGAGTCCACTGGGCGGCCAGCTCCCACTGGAGGGGGCGCATGTGCCACCAGGCCCAATGGACCACTGAGGTGCATGCCGCCATGTAACCCAGAAGACGTACAAAGTCCCGGGCAGGGTGCAACTGCCCAACCAGAAATGATTGGGCAAAGGAGGAAAGAACCTCCACCTTGTCCGCCGGGAGCCGAGCTCTGGCTTGACGAGAGTCGATCTCTGCCCCGATAAAGCCTGAGAAGGCACGAGTTCCGACTTGGCCTCATTGATTAGGAGGCTGAGTTGGAAGCAGGTCTGGAGAGCCAGATCCCTGTCTCTCTCCACCTCCAGCAGGGAGTGACCTGCCAGAAGCCAGTCGTTGAGGTAGGGGTAAATTCTGATCCCCCAATGCCGTAGATGGGCCGCCATCACTGCAATGCATTTGGTGAAGACCTGTGGGGCCGATGACAGGCTGAACTATATGGCTCAGAACTCGTATAGGGTCCCGTCGACCCCGAAGCAGAGGAACCGCTGATGGGACGGATGGATTGGGATGTGAAAGAATGCGTCCTGCAGATCCAGTGAACAAAACCACATGTTTCGTTCCAAGGATGGAAAGATCTCAGACAGAGTGACAATCCGAAAAGTGCGAGACCTGAGATGTTGATTCAGGTCGTGGAGATCTAGAATGGGGCACCAGCCCCCTGTCCGCTTGGGCACCAGGAAGTACCAGGAAACAAAGCCAGGGTCTGCTGGAGGATCTGCCACGGGAGCTATTGCCTCCTTGAGGAGCAGCTGAGCAACGTCGTCTCAAAGAACAGACTGGGTGTGAGCGGAAATCCCTTCCTCCCGAGGGGCGTGGGCTCGGCTGGGAGGGTACTGCTCGAATTCTAGAGGCAGTCCCTGACCGAACACTTCGAAAATCCACCTATCCGAAGTGACAGCAGACCAGGCGGAAAGGAAGTGGCAGAGCTGGCCCCCACGGGAGGACCCAGAGCTGTTGTAACGGGAGTAGGCGAGGTAGCCCCCACCCTGTCACTGAGCAGGCTTGGAGGGGGAGGCTCCAGGACCCAAGCCTCAGCCTCCCTTGTGGGCCTGTTGGGGTCCAGGCTTGGGCCAAGGGCACTAAGCTTGAGCCTGCTGCTGATGCTGGTGCTGCTGTACCCCTTGGAAGGAGGACTGCTGAGCCACAGAGGAAGAATGCCGAAAGGGCTTCTTCTGCTGGTTCTTGCCCATCTGGACCTTCAATCCCTGCACCTGACGGCCTGGTTCCTGAACGGCTAGAGTTCCAGGCCTTGGGTCTTTCCGACGAGGTCCTCAACGTCGTTGAGGCATCCCGTAAGGAGTCGACCAGAAAATGCTACGCCTTCAAATGGAAGAGATTTTCCATTTGGTGTCAGGGCAAGGGCCTGGACCCTTCCTCCTGTTCCTTGGCAAGCATTCTGGACTACCTGTGGTCCCTTTCTCAGCAAGGGCTTCGATCGATGACCCTTAAGGTGCACCTGGCAGCCATCTCTGCTTACCGGGCACGGGCCGGAAGCAGTCAGTAGTAGGAGAAGGTGGTCCGCACTTTTTCAAAGGCCTTGATCACATATCCTCCGCGCAGAACCTCCACCTCCGTGATCTACTGCTGGTATTGGCTAGCTCATGGGCAGGCCATTTGAACCAATGCACAGGTGCGACATCTCCCACCTGTCGTGGAAGACCGCCTTCTTGGTGGCTATCACATCAGCCAGAAGGATGGGAGAGCTCCAGGCGCTTTCCATCGAGTCTCCTTATCTGGTCTTCCACAGGTACAAGGTTGTCCTGCACCCCACCCAAATTCCTTCCGAAGGTGGTGTCGGAGTTTCACCTTAACCAAGTGTTGACTCTGCCAGTGTTCTACCCTATCACACTGAGGTCAATATAGGCTCCATATTTTGGACCCTAGAAGAGCGCCGCTTATTATAAGGAGCGGACGGCTGAAGTTCGGGAGAGGTTCGGCCAGCTGTTTGTCACCTACGCTGAAGCCGCACCAGGCAGACCTGCAGCCAAGCGGACGATAGGTGGGTCACCTCCTGCATAGATCTCTGCTATAGGTTGGCGGGCATGGAGCCTCCCAGAGGGATAACAGCTCATTCTACCCGCCATACCGCTGCATCGGTAGCTGCTTCCAGAGACGTCCCTATCCAGGAAATCTGCAGGGCTGCCACCTGGAAGTCAGCACATACCTTCATCACCCATTACCACATCGACCTTGGGTCACGCCGGGATGCTGGTTTTGAGGCCTCGGTTCTCCAGTCTTTATTCCCTAAGTAGGGGGTGTGCGCCTTGCCTCTCTCCTCCTGGAGAACTGCTAGGAGTCTGCCAGACAGTGTGGATGAACAACATATCCATGTCCCTAGAAATACAAGTTACTCACCTGTAACAGGAGTTCTAGGAATGGTATATGTGGTTCATACACACGACCCACCCGACCTCCCGGCTTCGACGCACAACCAGCGGGCTAGATCTGGCATCATGGGGCGGAGCCGAGAGTTTTACCACCTGGGTGGGTGGGAGGAGCCAGCTTGAAGACCTTCCGGCAAGATTTAAAGCGGCAAGGAACCTGCCAGACAGTGTGGATGAACAACATATCCATGTCCCTAGAATCCCCAATGTCCACGGCCATCTGGAGCTGCTGTTTGGCAACAGCTCGGCCCTGGTCTCAGACCTGCTTGACCGTGGTCTTCATGTCCACGAGGAGATGTGGGAGGACTTCATCTAATGACCCAAAGAGGGCATGAGAGAAGTGTGCCATGATGACGGCCTAACTTGCCTGACAAAGATCCAAGGAGGAAGCTGCACAGACCTTCCTTGTCAAATGGTCCAAAAGTTTGGACTCTTTGTCGGGAGGTCGGTCAGTATCGGTAGAACTGCAAGTATGCCTGAACACAGAGGCGGTCAACAGACTCTCGGCCGAAGGGTGCTCTGTGAACGCCGTAAGGGACCCCATAGGCACCATTTACTTGTGGGCCATGCGGGCAGATGGAGCTGGACAAGAGGCAGGACACTGCCAAAGTTCGAGTGCTGGACCTACCATGGCCTCAGCCACAGGAAAGGCCTCCGTCGGGGTATCCTCTCTTTTAAGGATGTCCATAAGAGAGTACTCCGCCTTTTTCTGGATGGGTTCCAGGGTCCTCCCTGTGGACTCAGAGATGAGGCGAAGGATCCCTCGGAAGGACCTTCCTCCATCCCTAGCCCAACGGACGACTCATCATCCCCAGGGTGGGGTAAGACCCAGTGGCGTCCGAGTCAAGGAGTCTGGATACAGCGGCTTGCCACCCAAATCACCCTCAACACGGCGAGGGTAGTCAGGGGTGACCGTGACCGATAAACGCCGGGGGAGCCCGAAGTCCGGTCTGTCTTCCTTCGAAGGAGCCCCTCCCACGGGCTGCTTAGGCGGTGGTTCCAACATTATGGGTGGAGAAGCCGGTTTAGGCATAAGAAGTGGATTTGCAGGCCCCGCGGGCAGGGCACCCAAAGATTTCGGCTCCGGGGGGTCGGCTTCGACCTAGGAATCGAAAACTAAGTAACAGCCAAGGAAGGAGCTGGTATCAGCTTGTGCCTGGACAAGATCAGCTGTTGCCATATGAGGTCCTCGTGGTGCCAGAGTTTCCGCAGGAGCCTCTCCTCATCCGAGGAGGACGAGGACGACTGATGGCGTTGCCTCTTCTTAGAGTGCTTATGGCTCTTCCTCGACTTGTCAGTCGAGGAGTTTCTAGACCTCGACCGAGATGGGGCGGGCCGACTCGGTCACTCGGGAGACACCGGCGGAACTGGTGATTCCGGGGGTCCAGAACTGGGTCCTCGATGGGAACACCAGCAAGCTGGGTCTCCTCAGCGGGGAAGACAAGGACTGGGGTCCTTTCCAAGGAGTTGTCGGCCAAACCCGGCGACAGAGGGACGATGGGGTCGACAACAATCTCGACCTCGTTGGCCGGATCTTCGGTCATCTGGCCCGAAGGAATGTCTGAAAAGCCAGCGGCCGAAGAAATGATCTTGACAGAGGTCGAGACCGCATGCTCCTGGGACTGAGACCTCTCTCAGTCCCAAGAGCGTCTTCGCCGAGACAAAGACTTGCTCAGTTCCTTCTCCCGCTTGAGGGATTGGGAGAAGTGCGAGCCCGCAGGTGCCTCTCGCTGGGTGGGGAGAGACTGGCACAACTCCCACAAGGAGCCAGAGAAGGTGGAGCCTAGGTTGAGCAGAACGAAGAAGCTCCAAGAGTCTGCTGCACGAGCTGCTTCTTCCTCAAACACCTGCATGCGTTCCAATTGCTCGGCGGAGCCGTCAGCCACGGAAACCGCCCACCCAGCCTCCTTGGACTTCACCGGATTCCTTTTCTTCGGTCTCCCCAATATCAAACGTGCCAGGCGGTTGTCCAGAACGTTAGGATGGAAGGCCAAACAAAAGCTGCAGGACGAGGTGTCATGGCCGACACCTAGGTAATAGACATACGTGAGGTGGGGATCGGTACACTACATCTTCTGGCCGCAAGGACACCGGCGAAATTCGGGAGAAGATTTTTCTTTCATAATCAAAGACTCGAAGGCGCGACTGCTAACTCAAATGAGTTTTAATTTCGGTAAAACCGAGGTTTTGAAAGCCAGGGCCTACAAAATGCAAGAGCACGAGGGAGGCAACCGGAATCTTACAGCGGAAAGAAGATCTGGCGTCATGGGGCGGAGCCGAGGTATATACCACCCAGATGGGTGGGAGAAGCCAGCTTGAAGACTTCCGGTGATCCTTAAAGGCTAAAGGGACATGCCAAAGAGTGTGGATGAACAGCATATCCATGATCCTAGAACATGTATTTCAGACACGCTGTGAGCAGAGGTAATGGCTACAAGGAAGGTGGTCTTCCAGGTCAGGAACTTCATCTCAAGTCACTAGGGTCTCGAAACATTTATGGGTGAGCATGTCTAGAACAAGGCTAATGTCCCAGGTGGCTACCAGTCATCTGACCGGTGGCCTAGTGTGGAGTATACCCTTAAGAAACCTCTTGATCAAAGGTAACTGAGCAATAGACATGGAGTGTACAGGATCATGGTATGCTGAGATCGTGCACAGGTGAACCTTCACAGTTGAGTATTGCAGTCCTGTATTTGACAGGTTCAGAAGATACTCCAGGACTTTGTTTGGTGGGCAGGAGAAGGGGTTCAGGGAGGACTTTGCACACCAGATGGAGAACTGCTTCCACTTTGCCATTTAAGTTTTTCTAGTAGCTGGCTTGTGTGCCGCTAGGAGAATATCTGAGACCCTATGTGAAACGTCAAATCTACTCACCTCTATCTCCTCAGGAGCCAAGCGTGGAGGTGAAGGCATCGCAGGCTGGGTTGGACCATTGGGCCCTGGGTCAGCAGGTTAATTTGAAGTGGAAGCTATCTCTGTGAAGTTTCTGATAATCTGTTGATTAATGGAAAGCAGATCTGATGGAACTAAGGAAAGAGGAGGAAATGCATACAGAAAGCATTTTGTCCACTGCAGTCTGAATGCATCCCGACAGAAAACGCCAGGTTCTGGATTTCTGGAGCACAACAGAGGCGGTTTTGCGTTCAGTGGGGATGCAAACAGGTCCAGGTCTGGTGTTCCCCACTCTTCAAAGAGCGATTGCACGATGCTTGTGTTGAGAAACCACTCATGAGGATCTGTTTCCGTTCTACTGAGATGATCCACCAGATCGTTCTGCACTCCTGGAAAGTAAACCGCTTGGATCAGGGCTTTGTGCTCCAGGTACCACTACCACACTCTCATCGCTTCATGAAAGCACGGACGGTTATGAAACTGCCGTCGGTTCCTGCCCTGTTGAGGGACTGCAGATGGCGGCCTGGCCATTTTGACAGCCGTTCTAGTTTTCTGTGTAGCCTCTGGTGCCTGCTCGACCTGAGGGCCAAACAGATGCGTTCCATCAAATGGTAAACTCAGCATTTGACACCGTGGACCATGGGGTGCTGCTTGAGCACCTGAGGTTCATCTGTGGCCTGTCTGGTACAGTCCTCAGGTGGTTTAAGTCCTTCCTTACCGGCACAACTCAGAGGGTGGTGTCAGGGAGTTATTCCTCTGACCCTCTGTCTCTGTCATGTGAGGTCTCTCAGGGCTCAGTGCTGTCCCCCATGTTGTTTGCGGTGTACATGCTGCCCCTTGGAGACATTGTAAGATGGTATGGGCTGAGGTTTTACTGCTATGCTGATGATACCCAGCTCTACCTGTCTTTTGCATCTGACCAGGATAGTGCACTCTCTGTATTTAATAACTGTCCCTCTGAAACCCAGGATTGGATGAATACCAGCTGTCTGACGCTGAACTTGGGAAAGACTGAGGTGATGGCTGTGGACCCAGGCCGGTGGTGGGCATGGTGCTTGACGATGGGCTGAAACTGCATTCTCAAGTGTCGGCAGTCGTTAAGTCATCCTTTTATCATCTGTGGAACATCGCCAGGGTCAAGCACCTTGTTTCGTCCAGTGATCTTCCTACACTGGTCCATACCTTTGTGACCTCATGCCTTGATTATTGCAATGCCCTTTACCTAGGGGTTCCAGGGGCTGATATCCGCCGCCTGCAGCTGGTGCAGAATGCAGCAGCCCAGTTGCTGACGGGGACTCCTCGGACGTGTCATATCACGCCGGTGCTGCGCGAACTGCACTGGCTGCCGATTCAGTGGTCTATCACCTTAAAGGTCAGACTTCTGACCTATAAAGCCCTACATGGACTTGGCCCAGACTACCTGAAAGAGCTTCTGTCTTACTACCGCCCTGAGCAATCGCTCTGCTCGGCTGACGAGGGGTTGCCAGAGATTCTAAGGGTGTCCTTAAAATCTTCAGGGGCCTGTGCATTCATGTATGCGGCCCCAGCCCTTTGGAATTCTCTACCCCATCAGCTACGGGAGTGTGCTACCGTGGGGGTATTCAAGCAGGCATTAAAAACATATCTGTGGCGCCAAGCATAGGCTGCCTGATTATGCCGAATTTTATTGGTCATCTGTTTTATACTGTGTGTTTTATTTTTTTAGCTTGTTCTATTTATTCTTTTACATCAAGCACCTTGATGCTCCGGAGAGGCGCTCAACAAATAAAGCTTATTATTAATCTTATTATTATTGTATAACTCTCTGTTGGGCATCATTTGTGAATCCTGATGTACGTAACCACGAGTGGCGGCGGGTGCATATACCAACTGCTGCTGCCCTGGATGCAGTGTCAAAGGCATCCATAGCGGCTTTAAGCTGCCATTATTGGATTCAGTGCCTCTAGTAATGGTCTGAAGAAGCTCTGTGCTAACGTCCGATTCTGGAAGAGCTTCTACAGTGGCCTTGTGCGAATGTCAGAGGATATACTCGTACTGAGAGAAATAACCCTGGTAGCTAGCAATGCGCATACTCAGTGTGGAAACAGCGAAGACTAGCTTCCCCAAAGTGTCAATTTTGCATGATTCCTTATTTACTGGACATGCCGTAGATTCTTGAGGAAGAACGGCCTTGTCATTCTCTGCCAGGACAACTATGGCATCAGCAAAGACTTGCAAGGCCAGAATAGGACGATCCTTGGGAAGGGCATATTTCTTATATGGATTTGGCCACAGAGGAAATAAGCACCGGATTATCCCACACCATTTGAGAGAGAGTCTCAAAAGAGGGTTGCACAAGAGGAGTCAATTCCACAAGAATATCCGGAACATGCAGATACTGCAGATGCAACAATTTCCCAGGATCAATCTCTGAAGTCTGGAGAGAAAGAGTGGTATCCATGTCCTTAAGCGTAGACTTAAAGGAAAGGTCCTCGACCAAAGGCTCTGCTGGAAGAGAAGGCTTATTTGCCACCCCTAGAGAAGAATCGTCATCAAAGTCATCTCCCAACTGAAGATCAGGATCAGGCTAAATTTTGGGACAGAATAAAGAGGAAAGGGAGGAAAGAGAGGAGGAGGAGCTCTGCGAGTTGGAGTTGAGAACCCCGGCGCCCTACGCGACACCCAAGGTGCTCCTGGAGCCAGTACAGAGTGCAGTGCCGAAAGAAAAAATTACTCACCTTAGTAATTATATTTCTTCTAATAGAGTCTTGCTGTATGCTGACATACTGCAGTGATTCCCAACCTTTGAACTGCCCCGAAGAACAAACAGTTAACTTTCTATGCAGGGCATAGAATGCTGAGCTTGAGCTCGGTTGACGTCTCTGTCTGGAATGACATGGTTAGGAACCCATAAGGGAGTCTTGCCTGGCGGCTGCCATAAAAAGGATAAGTTGGTTAGGTTGGCCATGTCTGAGAAACCCAAGAAAAAAACCGGGCCCACTGGGTTTCAACACTGCAGTGAGTGTGGGGAGGTCTTTGCTAAGGCCGATCCCCACACCACCTGTGTTTATTGTCTGGGGTTTGACCACTTCGATTCAGACTGCCAAATATGTAAAAACTTTCCCAAATCTACCCTTGAGAAGAGATTAGGTAGACTGAGGGAAAAGGAGGCCGAGAAGTCCGCTGGCCGGATGGCCAGCCCGGTTCAGTTCCGACCGAACCAGAAGGAGTGCCCTCTGACCAGGGCGATACTTCTTCGGGCAAAAGGAGAGCCGATTCCGAGGGATCGGTTCCGACAAAAAGAAAACGCAAAGACAAATCGGCCGGTTCGGATCCAGAGGTTCATGTTCCGACCGCCGAAGAGATAGCCAGAGCGATTCAGATTGTGGAATTGCTCCGTCCGGTTCCTACCAATCCAGCTGCTTCTGGCAGGGGTTCGGTTTGGTTGGTTCCCCTGGTTCAAGATTATACCCTCGAAGATTTTTATGAACTGGAATTTGAAGAGGAAGGGGAATGTGAGGATGATGATGGTGAAAGTGAGGGTCTGGATGTGCCTGTGGAACCGGACATCTCCCCAGACAGACCTTCAGGTGTTTCCCCTCCTAGGCTTTCTGAGTCCTTTATGTTCTACAGAAAGGTGGCTGAAACCCTCCAGCTTCCTATGGAGGAGGCTGTGGAAGATCAAGAGGAGCCTGATTATGTAGAAATGATGGACATCCCAGAGTCCAGGAGACTGTCTATTCCCCTCCACAAATCCTTTGGGAAACAGACACAAAAAATCCTAAAGTCTCCTAACACTATACCTCCTGTGGATAGAAAAATGGACAAGAGGTATACACTTTCAGGCTCAGACACGGAGTTCTTATATCAACAATGCAGCCATGTTGGGGTAGTGCAGGCTGCTGCCTGTGACAAGACAAATATTCCCTTGGCTTCACATTGAATGAGAATCATTCTGCCCCCCAGTGCCTCCAGTTAAAGCAGTACTCTCTGAACTAGGGGAAGAGAAGGAAATGCGTAAAGAAAGCATTTTGTCCACTGTAGCCTGAATACATCCTGACAAAAAAAAAAAAAAAAAAAACACTTGGTCCTGGATTTCTGGAGCAGAAGAGAGGCAATTTTGCGTTGAGTGGGGACGCATAAAGGTCCAGGTCCAGAGTTCCCCACTCTTTGTAGACTGACTGAATGGTATCACGTGATAATCGCGACTTTAAAATCGCTACTCCAAAAACGGTGACTATAAATACAGCGAATGCAGGATTGGTACACAAACATATTAGCGCATACACCATAAAAGCGACTAAAACTGCCATTATGTAAACAAATATCGCGACTTGCAAATGAGCAACTTCAACTGCCATTCGGCAAACAAATGAGTGATTACACACATCGAGTAAAAGCAACAGACAATGCAAACAACAAACAGGCATTTGCACTGGCGCAGTATTCCTCCTGAAACCCCTCCGAGCAATGCAACCATACAGGCACTTGCAAGCAGCTGAGTTCTGTTTGTAATCACTGTGTCCATGATCCTGGCTTCCAAATCTGATGTACGCTGGGTCACCTCCGCTAAACCTTTAGTAGTGTTGGCCACTGTTTGCTTTATTTTTGTCATTGTGGTACTAATTTTATTTAGTTCTCTGATTAGTCATTTTTAAGTGATTGTGCCGTCACACTGATGACTCAAGATCGGTGGAGCAGGCTTAGGGGGATGACAGGCAGTGGAGTGAGTGTCATGTTTGGGAGGAGCAGATCAGTGGAGCACAGCCCTTACTCTGGACCCTGCTTGTCTAGGACTATAGATGGACACAATAAAAAAACACTTCAGTTGCATAGGGTGTCTGATACCCTCCCAGTAACAACTACAGTTCCTGCCAAACACCCTCACCACCAATTCTGCTGCTGATTATTTATTTAGTGAGAGCTGTAATCAGAAAGGCTAGCTAAATAGCTGTAATCAGAAAGGCTAGCTAAATTATTTATGGTGTCCATTTATTCAATGAAGTGTTACATAGTTCTAAATCAGCACTGAAGTTACTTTGGCAGTATTCATGTGCATCGCTTGGCGCTATTTTGACATGTTAGCTAAATGTGCAGCGCTATTATGCTTGAGCGCTAAGTTAACAGTCACCGTTTTGAATTCATCGTTTTTTATGGCGCTATTATGCGGTTCGCGATTTTAACATGGAACCGACTGAACGACAGTTAAGTTGAGAGACCACTCGTGAGGATCTGCCTCCAACCTGCTGAGATGATCTGCCAGTTCGTTTTGTACTCCTGGCAGGTAAACCGCCTTAATCAGAGCACTGTGTTCCAGGCACCATTCCCACACTCTCATAGCTTCTCTGCATAGTGGGTAAGAGTGTGCACCACCCTGTTTGTTGATGTAATACATCACCACCTTGCTGTCCATTTGAGGGAGAATGTTCTTGCGACAGAGTATGTCCTTCAAAGCTCGGACTGCATAGAGGACGGCCCTCATTTCCAGAACGTTAACATGGAGTTGAGACTTGCCCTGGGTCCACGTGTCCTGGGTGTGGAGATCAGGGACGTGTCCATGGTAATGGAGATCTGAGGATCCAGAGGTGTGAAGGGATACCCTTTAAGAAGGTTGTCATCCTGAAACCAGCCGATGAGGGACCGCTTCAGTGGTTCTGTCAGTTTGATGTGAAAGGACTGAGGATGAGTGGTTGGCGACCACTGAGTACTGAGCATCCAACCAGTGGTTCTCATGTGAAGATGAGCCAAAGGCACCCTGAACATGGAGGATGCCATGAGACCCAGCATCCACTGCATTGAGAGAGCTCAAACTGAGCTGTGTTCTCTGATGAAGCAGGCCATCTGTTGAATATCACTCCTCCTCCTGTCCTCCGGAAGGAATGCTTTCGCACTGGAAGTGTCCAGAAGGGTTCCTATGAACTCCCATGGACGTGAGGAAGTCTGAGGCCGTGGCCACGGCCTCCAGAGTCTCTTGTCTGGAGGGCCTTGCTAGAAGCCAGTTGTCCAGATATGGGAATATTTGAATCTGATTTTCCTTAGATGCGCTGCGAGAACTGCACAGCACTTTGTAAAAACTCGAGGCGCCGAGAACAGCCCAAAGGGCAGGACTCTCAATTGATAATGTTGACCCAACGCCACAAATCTTAGGTATTTGTGATGTTTTGGGTGTATGAGAATATATTGGTAGGCGTTCTGCATGTCCAGGGAGGCTAGTCAATCGTGTTGTTGAATCAAAGGTAACAGAGTACCGAGAGATATCATCTTGAACTTTTCCTTGTAGAGGAATTTGTTTAACTTTCTGAGATCGAGAATAGGGCACATGCCGCCAGTTTTCATTGGAACCAGAAAGTACTGGGAGTAGAAACCCATGTTTCGCTGTTCCAGCGGAACTATTTCTACTGCTCTGTTGTTAAGAAGGCCTTGCACCTTGGAACCAAGAAGGTCTGACTGCACGGCTGACAGCCTGGGGTGTCGCTTGGGAGGATGATCCAGAGGGGTTTCTGACAGGTTGAGAGAGCACCCCTTGCAGATTATCCTGAGGACCCATTTGTCTGATGTTATAGACTTCCACTGGTCATAGAACTGAGTCGGATGACCTCCTACTGCTGAGGAAGAGTCCCCCTCGGACAGGTGAGGTGGAACCTGGGCCAGAAACTCAAGAGGGTAGCACTGGACGCTTTCGGGCCCTGTGCTTCCTGCTGCGTTTTCTTTTGTGGCTGAGGAGTTTGGTTTCTGTTAAAACCTCCTCTGCCTTTGCCACAAAAAGACTGAAGGTTATGAAACTGACGCCTATTCCCACCTCCTCGAGAGGGAGCTGGTGGGGGTCTAGCTGTCTTAATGGCAGACCTAGTCTTCTGAGTAGCCTCTAGTGCCTGCTCCACTTGAGGTCCAAACAGATACATACCGTTGAAGGGTAAGGCCATGACTTTTTGTTGGGCGCCATTCGTAAAGCCTGAAGTACGCAGCCAGGAATGGCCACGGGTGCAAATGCCAGCTGCCGCCACTCTGGAAACAGTATCGAAAGAGTCCATTGTAGCTTTAACCTGTTGATTACTGGACTCAGTACCTCTAGTTATGGTCTGTAGCAGCTCTTGAGTTAACATCCGACTCGGCCAGAGCTTCTACTGTTGTCTTGCCAAAGAACATACTCGTATTGAGAAAAAATAAACCTGGTAGCTAGCAATACACACGCTCAGAGTTGAGGAGACAAAGACTCACTTACCCAAGGTGTCGATCTTGCGAGATTCTTTGTTTATAGGATGGGCTGTGGATTCCTGAGGGAGGACAGCCTTATTCTCTGCCAGGACCACAATAGCATCAGTAAAGGCTTGTGAGGCTAAGATGGGACGATCCTTGGGAAGGGCATATTTCCTATGTACAGACTTAGCCACAAAGGGAATAAGAGCTGGATTGTTCCATACCATCTGAGAAAGAGTCTCGAAAGAGGGCTGCACCGGAGGAATTAAATCCGTAGGGATATCAGGAACATACAGATACCGGAGGCGTAGAAGCTTCCCAGGATCGATTTCCGTGGCCTGAAGAGAAAGAGCAGAATTTAAATTCTTGAGCTGAGACTTAAAGGAAAGGTCATCGATCATAGGCTCTGCAGGAGAACTGATCCTGTCCCCAGGGCAGAATCGGCATCGAAATCAGTACCCAGCTGTATATCAGGATCAAGCTCCTGACAGTCCAGGAGGGACTGTACAGACACGAAAGGAGTGAGAACCAAAAGGAAAAAGAGGAGGAGACAGAATTGCAGTTGAGAACCTCTAGAAACCATGCGGTGCCATTGAAGAGAGCAGCGCCAAGTACAGAGATGGCACTGGGATAGACAGCGGCACCGCAAGTGGCGCCAACAGAGCACACAGCACTGACAGCACTCCCGGCGGCACCGACAGGGGATGTGCCAACACCACACACGGCGCCGCAAAAGATCCCGGTGCCGGAGAAGCGGGTATCGCAGGCTGCGGCACCGCTGCAGAAGCCTGCCAACTGCGATTTGAATGGAAAGAATGAAAAATGGCAGCAGATAGAGGCATCGGTGTGGACCCCTGCACCGCAGCCATGTGAAGAGGATAGAAACCGGAGCGTGGAGTCGATGGCACCGAAGAAGGCGACGCACGACTAGGAAGTCCTAAGTGCCCCGCCCGCTGATCTGAAGCCAACAGGCCCGCAGGCCCCGGCAACAGACTGGCTGGTTCGGGCAGTCAGGAGAACCTCTGTGCCCACTGCTCCATAAGAGCGGCCCTAAGGTGAAACTGCTCATCGGAATCCCCTCCAATAGGTGGTGCAAGGCTCTGGTGTCGAAGAAGCCGGCCACCAGAGACAGAAACCAGAAATTCCGAAACAGGTGGAGACCGGCCTCTGGGCCCGACAACTGACTGTGTGATGCCGTTTCTTCTTCGACTGGTGGGCCGAAGAAGAGCTCGAGGACGAACAGTGCCGTGAATGGACGGTTTCTTTTATGCTTTCGAAGACCAACACTCCGTACTGGACCATCTATAGGGTGGTGGACCAGACCCAGCCTGGCTGACTGAACAGCTTTCATGCGAAGTCTCCCTACCATCACCTGCCCCACTCATGGTCGACTCCGTCAATGGAGGGTTGAAGACCTCTTCTTGTACAAGTAAGAATTTTACTGTAATGTAATTAGTACTGTTTCAAGATAATATACAAAATAATAAAACAGAAAACCAAGCTGCTAGTTTGAAGTTTGATTCCTGACAGGCGAGCAACGTCGTCACTGAAGCGCACTCAATGGCGGGGAAAAAAGGAACTGAGGCAGTTGGAGGGTCGATACAGAGATAAGTCTATACCATGCGAGCCTGGCTCGCCGTGCTGCTTCATCTCAGCCACGGCCCTCCTGAAAAAGTTTGGTTCCCGCTGGGTCCTACTGCCTCCGGCATACTCCCATATTAGTGTGAATGAGTGGTGGAGACTTTATGTCCAGGAAGATCCCCCAATCCCAAAGGGTGGAGTGGGTAGGAGGTGCTGGAGATGGGACCCAGGTCCTAGCTGAGAAGCAAACAGGGAGGAGGATTGCCAAGAGACTGAGGCCTGAAAGGGGAAGGTGAGCGGAATTCAGTGATGAATGCTAAAGATACACAGAAAGATCAAGAATTACGGTAGGTACGTAATTTTCATATCTTATCTGTGTCAATCTTCACCAGTCATTACTGTTGGGTGATTACCAAGCCCCTTGAAGGGGGTCCAGTACCTCCCTAAGGGACAAAGTCCGTCAGCCTCCAGTGGGGGAGGACACCAGAGAAGGGAACCCTAACAGGCCTGTTTAGGTCTGAGGCTGGTCTCGGTGAGGCGAGATTCTTCTAGCAGGAGAGGGGAGGCGCCCCTGAAGTTCTTGTCTCACTCTGCTGGAAAAAAGATGTGTTCCCTGGAAAGAGGAGGCAGTCACCCTACGCCGGGCCAACCGGGAAAGACAAAGCCACACCATCCACCTGATGCAGATCGCTGTCCCCACCAACCTGGAAGCCACCTCGTTGGCATTTGTAAGATGCTCTTGCTTGGTGCCTCACAAGCCAGGCCCTACGTGGAGAGGGCAATGGCTTGTCTGGTCGCCTCAGAGTCAGGCAAAGAGGCTAGGATCTGACCTAGCAGACACCACAAGTGCCTATTATAGGCAGCATGGTTGGCCTCATAAGCTGATAAGACATAAAAGAAGGCGCGCTGACAAGAAGGCTCTCCTCCACCAAAAAAGAAACTCAGCTGAGTCAGAATCTAGGGGTCGGTTACGCCTTGGGCTTCTATGCCCGGAGGGTGTGCCCAGGAGAGTCACGCCCAAAGGGAGGCGAGGCAGGGCTCCTGGAGACCCAAGGGGTGTGCAATAACTCTGGCGAAGGTCACTCGGGGCTGGTGCAAGGGTTGAGGGACGTCATCAGGCCTGGTATGATGCCTCCCGGAAGAGAGCAGGCCAGGTGGGAACCAACAGGTTGGCCGCACTGAACTCGCCAAAGAAGGCATGCGTCGACCGGTCAGGATTGCGACTGCCTAGGGTGGAGATATGGAGCTCGTCTAACACCCCCAACAAGAAGCACTGATAGCTGGAAAGATCAGCTGCGGGGGAAACGTGGACAGAGGACTCCTCTCCCTCAGAAGAGGAAGACGAGGGAGCAGACTAGTCCGGAGAGTTAGGTTCTGGCTGCACCGGGGAGTGATGGAATACCTCCTCGTCCATGGACTGGTAGTAAGCGGGGAATAGTGCAGCCATAGACCTAAACTGCTTCCAGGTAAGGGGTCTTATAGGACTGGAGTGACCTGGGAGTGAGGGAGGGAGGGAGGGGTTGGCAAAGGGACCAGGCACCTCTGAGGAGGGGTGCGGCCTCCGCCCGGGCTGGGATCGTGGCTATGTTGTTCATCACAATTATTGGCAGACTCCTAGCAGTTCTCCGGGAGGAGGGAGGCAAGACGCACCAACCGCAATGATACTCACTTGGGAAATAGACTGGAGAACTAAGGCCCCAAAATCAACATCCCGGCAAGACTTAAGGTCGATGTGGTAATGGGTAATGAAGGTGTTTGCTGACTTCCAGGTAGCAGCCCGGCAGATTTCCTGGATAGGGATGTCCTTGGAAGCAGCCACTGATGCAGCGGTATGGAAGGTAGAATGAGTTCTTATCCCTCTGGGAGGCTCCATGCCCACCGACAGCACAGGCTTATGCAAGATGCAATTCACCTTGCAATAGTCCGTTTTGCTGCAGGTCTGCCAGAAGCGGCTTCAGCATAGGTGACAAACAGCTGGCGAACCTCTCCTCGAATTTCCGCCGTCCTCCCTTTATAATAGGAGAGAGCTTGTCTCAGGTCCAAAGTATGGAGCCTGTACTCAGCCTCCCAGGTGTAATTAGGGTAGTATACTAGCAGAGTTAACACCTGGTAGAGGTGAAACTGTGACACCACCTTCAGAAGGAATTTCGGGTTGGGGCGTAGGACAACCTTGTCCCTGTGGAAGACCAGATAAGAGGAGCCCACCGAAAGCGCCTGGAGCTCCCCTGTCCTTCTGGCAGCCGTGATAGCCACCAGGAAGGCAGTCTTCCACAAGTGTGACAATGCACACTTGTGCACTGGTTCGAATGGCTTGCCCATGAGCTTTGCCAGTACCAGCAGTAGATCCCACGGAGGTGGAGATTCACGTACAGGAAGGGATATGTGATCCAGGCCTTTGAAAAAGCACCTGACCACTGTCTCCTGCGCTGTCGGCTGACCGGCACGCGCCCGTAAGCAGAGATGGCTGCCAGGTGCACCCTAAGGGTCGATGACTGAAGACCCCCTTTGGACAGAGACCAAAGGTAGTTGAGACTATTAGCCACTGGACAGGAGAAAGGGTCTAGGCCTTTGTCCTGACACCAAATGGAAAACCTTTTCCATTTAAAGGCATAACATTTCCTGGTCGATTCCTTTCTCGATGCTTCAACCATGGTGAGGACATCCTCAAAAAGACCCAAAGCCTGGAACTCTAGCCACTCAGGAACCAGGCTGTGAGGTGCAGAGATTGAAGGTCCAGATGGTATACCTTCCCCTGACTGAAAGAGATCAGGTCTAGGCGTGCTGGAAGCTGCTCTGGGGGCCTGAAGCTGAGGCTGAGGAGATCTGGATACTAAAACTGCTGCAGCCGGTCTGTGGCTACCAGAATCACCATCGCCATGTCCCTCCTCACCTTAAGGAGCACCATGTGGATCAAGGGAAATGGAGGGAAGGCATAGAGGAGGCCTGAGGTCCACAGCCTTGAGAAGGCATCCCCCTGCAGCGAGCCCTACTGGGGAGGGCGGGCATGAAACAGCCTCAGCTTGGTGTTGTCCCTGGAGGCAAACAGGTCCACCATCGGTTTGCAACAGTGGGAGAACAGGCTGTAAGCTACCTCTGGATGGAGAGGCCACTCGTGTGATGTCTCGCCTAAGCGGCTGAGAGCATCCGCCAGATGGTATGAGGCTCCTGCCACATGGATGGCTAGAAGATCTGCCACCAGATAGCTGACGAGGGACCACATGCCGAGCGCCTCCCTACAAAGCAGACGGGAGTGTGTGACGCCCTGTTTGCTGATGTAGTACATGGTCGTGGTATTGTCCATCTGGACTTGAACCACTTGACCCTGGAGCTGAGGAGCGAAAGCTGACAGTGCCAGTCTGACTGCTCTGAGCTTCGGCAGGTTGATGTGGTATCGGGACTCCTTGGGGGTCCAGAACCCATGGGCCCTTTTTCCCCCCATGTGGGCTCCCCAGCCCATGAGAGAGGCATCAGTCTTGAGGACGGCCGTCGGCTCGGGCGGACAAATGGGATCCCTTCCTCAACCAATCTGGAACGATCCACCATTGGAGAGCGTCCCACATCTTCTGGGTTACAGTGATCAGCTGGTCGAAATGAACGTGGCACTGAGTCTACTGGGCGGCCAGCTCCCATTGGAGGGGGCGCATGTGCAACCAGGCCCAACGGACCACTGAGGTGCACGCTGCCATGTAACCCAGAAGGCATAGAAAATCCAGGCAGGGCTCAATTGCCCAACCAGAAATGATTGGGAAAAGGAGGAGAGAACCTCCGCACTGTCCACTGAGAGCTGAGCTCTGGCTTGATGAGAGTCGAGCTCTGCCCCCATGAAGCACATCACCTGGGAAGGCATGAGTTCCGACTTGGCCTCGTGGATCAGGAGATCAGGAGACCCAGTTAGGAGCAGGTCTGTAGGACCAGGCCCCTGGACCTCACCACCTCCTGTTGGGTGGGACCTGCTAAGAGCCAATCGTTGAGGTAGGGGTAAATTCTGCCCCCCCCCCCCCGAGATGGGCTGCCATCACTGCGGTGCATCTGGTGAACACCCGTGGGGCCGATGACAGGCCGAACAGCATGGCTCGAAACTCGTATAGGGTCCCTTCGGCTCTGAAGCGGAGGAACCGCCAATGAGATGGACGGATTGGGATGTGAAAGAACGCGTCCTGCAGAGCCAGTGAACAGAAACACAGGTTTCACTCCAAGGATGGTATGATCTGAGACAGAGTGACCATCCGAAAGGTGCGTGACCTGAGATACTGATTCAGGTCGTGCAGATCTAGAATGGGTCGCCAGCCCACTGTCCGCTTTGGCACCAGGAAGTACAGTACATGGAGACAAAACCTGGGTCTGCTGGAGAATCCACCACTGGAGCTACTGCCTCCTTGAGGAGGAGCTGAGCGATGTCGTCTCGGAGAGCTGACTGAGTATGGATGGATACTCTTTCCTCCTGTGGGGCGCGGGTTCGGCTTGGAGGGTACTGCTTGAATTCCAGAGGCAGTCCCTGACCGACCACCTCCAGAAGCTTCCTGTCTAAGGTGGTAGTGGACCAGGAGGAAAGGAAGTGGGGGAGCCAGCCCCCCATGGGACCCATAGCTGGCGTGACGAGAAAGGGGATGGCAGCTCCCGCCCCATCACTGAGCAGGCTTGGAGGAGGAGGATGATCCAGGACCTGAACCTCTGCCTCCTTTATGGGCCTGGGAGGGTCCATGCTTGGGTTGGGAGCGCTAAGCTTGAACCTGCTGCTGCTACCCTCCTTGAAAGGAGGGTTGCTGGCCGCAAGGGAAGAATGTCGAAAAGGCTTCTTCTTCTGCTGCTGTTTCTTACTCGAAGGACCTTTAGCAGAAGTAGCGTCCAAGGTGGCACTGGACTGCTCAATATGCTGAAGGTGACCAGACACACCTGGGCTGAAAAGGTCAGTGCCCAGAAAAGGCACATCAACTAGTTTGTGCTGAGTATCTGCCGGGAAAGAGAAGAGTCTCAGCCAAGCCCTGAGGCAAGAGGCAACTGCAGCTGCCATTGAGCAGGTACAAGAATCCCCAATGTCCAGAGCTGTCTGAAGCTGCTGTTTGGCAATAGCCCAGCCCTGATCATGGATCTGCTTGACCGTGGTCTGCATGGAGGACTTCATCCAAAGACCCCAAGAGGGCATGGGAGAAGTGTGCCATGATGACAGCCGAACTTACCTGATGAAGGCCTAAAGATGAGGCCACATAGACCTTTCAAGCCGAATGATCCAAGAGTTTGGATTCTTTTTCGGGAGGTCGGTTCTGTGTCGGCAGAACCGCCAGAATGCCTGAACACAGAAGCGGTCACCAGACTCCCTCCTGACGGGTGCTCTGTGAACCCCGCAAGGGGACCCCATGGGCACCGAATACTTGTGGGCCATGCGGGCAGATGGAGCTGGACAAGAGGCAGGGCGCTGCCAAAGTTCTAAGGCTGGGCCAACTATGGCCTCCGTATTAGGAAAGGCCTTCTTTGGAGTAGCCCTTCTCCTGAGGATGACCGTGATAGGGTACTCCGCCTTTTTCTAGATAGGTTCTAGGGGCATCCCTGTAGGCTCAGAGATGAGGCGAAGAATGCCCTGAAAAGACGAAGGACCTTCCTCCGTCTCTATTCCAGCCAATTCATCATCCCCAGGGTGAGACTGTAAGCCAGTCACATCCGAATCTGAGGAATCCGGGTATAACGGTCGACCGCCGAGGTCACCTTCGACCCGCCGAGGGTGGTCCGGGGTGACAGTGACCAAGAGACGCCGGGGAAGCCTGTTGTCTGGTCGCTCTCCCTTGGAAGGAGCCCCTTCCACAGGCTGCTTGGGCGGCAGTTCCACCAGGATCGATGGAGAGACTGGTAAAGGCTGAACTGGAGGTTTTGCCGGCTCCGGGGGTTGGGGAATCGACTTAATTGGCTCCGGAGTTGGCTTCGGTCTGGAAGGCGAGAGCCAGGTAATGTTCGGGGCTGAAACCGTGGTCAGCTTATTCCCGGACAGAACTAGCTGTTGCCACATTAGGTCCTTGTAGCACCAATGGCGTTTCCACCGGAGTCTCCCCTCATCCGAGGAGGACGAGGACAACCGATGGTGTCGCCTCTTCTTAGAGTGCTTATGGCTCTTCCTTGGCCTGTCGGTCGAGGGGGTCCTGGACCTTGATCGAGATCGGGAGACACCGGCGGGACTGGTGTTTTCCTGGGGTCAGGGACCACTTCCTTCATGGGATTCCCAGCAGGCTGAGTCTCCTTGTTGGGGAAAGAAAGGACCGGAGTCCGATCAAGAGAGTCATTTAGAGGAGTCAGCGACAATGGGTTGATCGGGTCGATGACAATTTCAACCTCGTCGATCGACGGTTCAGTCGACGGGCAGATGGCAAGGCCGAGAAGCCAGTGACCAAAGAGGCAATTTCGACCAAAGTCGAGACTGCCGGTTCCTGGGACCGAGATCTCTCCCGATCCCAAGAACATCTTCGCCAAGACGAAGACGATCCCAGGTCCTTTTCCAGCTTACGAGACCAAGAGGAGTGTGTGCCCACAGGACCCTCCCCCTTAGTCGGGAGAGACTGGCACAACCCTCGGAAAGAACCCGACAAGGTGAACCACAGATTGAGCAGGATGAAGAAGCTCTGAGAGCAAGATTCCGCGGCCTTAGCCGCTTCCTCCTTGAAGGCTTGCATGCGTTCCAATTGCTCGGCGGATCCCGCAGCTGTGGAAACCGCCCACTGAGCCTCCCTTGATTTCACTGGAGGGTTATGCTTTTCTGCCCTCCCCAACTTCATGCGTGTGAGACGGTCGTCGAGGACGTTAGGGTGAAATGTAAGGCAAAAGTCGCACTTCGAGGTGTCATGGCCGACACCCAAGCAGTAGACGCAAGTGGCATGGGAATCAGTGCGTGACATTTTCTTACTGCACGAACACTGGCAAAATCCGTGGCAAGACTTGTCTTCCATAATCGGAGTAGAAGAGTCACGGTCGCTGAAGTGAACTAGACAAAGTTTCGGAAGAACCAAAGGTTTAGAAGCCAGGGCCTACAAAATGCAGGAGCATGAAGGAGGCAACCTGAATCTTCCAGCGGAAAGAAAGATTTGGTGTCATGGGGTGGAGCTGAGGGTTATACCATCCGGGTGGGTGGGAGGAGCTAGCTTTAAGACTTCCGGCGATTCTTAAAGGGGAAAGGTACATGCCAATAAGTGTGGATGAACAACATATCCACGATCCTAGAATCTTGCATTTGGCGAACCGGATGCGAGCCTGTCCTCTGAAAGCTGGCAGCGCATGGCCGACTTTTAACATGTGCAATTCCAACATAATGGTCCATGGAGAAGCAGGCATCACAGCGATCCATGTCATGGCTAGGGCCCAAGCAGGTGAGACACCTGTCATGCTGGTCCGTGACGCAATATAGTCGGCCGCAGGGACACTGATGCATTGGAGATCGACCTGCCTTGGAAGATTTCTTTTTGTCCTCTGAAGGAGACACGACTGGATGAAAAACAACAGTGAACAAAAACAGCACTTGGAATTGACATAGAAAATAATGGAAAGGTCTTACCGGTTGATCGCCGAGGAAAGTAGCAGCAGAACTAGGAGTCAAGGAAACAACATCGGACTAGGCCGCTGGCGTAGATAAAATGGCGCTGACTTGCAAGGTCGTATTCACTCGACGATGGGAGAAGCAGAACTGGGGCTGACGGGTTGGCGTCAGTTACTGGCCAACCTGCGAGCGCCACGCATTGTGTCAGCCTCGAGAGTGGCGCCATCCCGACGTCGACTCCTCCCCCTTGAAAAAGAAAAAAAACATCTCCCACAGGGTCCTGATCCTCTGGCCAGAACCCAACAGTGATGAATGGTGAAGACCGACATAGATAAGATCACAGGCAGCGCCAGCACCAGTGCAGCTGGCGCTGCAGGAACAGGGGCTCCTAACAATCCACTTGGGGATGAAGAACAGAGCAAATCAGCAGGCGAGAAAGGCACCTGCTGGCCCCGTACCACAGCCATATGAGGGGGAAAAGCACCAGAGCACGGTGTCGACGGTACCAAAGGAGGTGCCACGCGACTAGGAAGTCCCAACCGCCCTGCCCGCAGGTCTAAAACCGGTGGGCCTGAAGGCCTCAGTGACGAACTCGCCGGCTCAGGCAGGCGGGACAACCGCTGAACCCACTGCTCCATAAGAGTGACCCAATGATGAAACTGCAAACTGGAGGACCCCACCAGGGAGCAGGGAGAGACTCCGGAGTCAAGGATGCCGGTCACCAGGAGCAGAGACCATAGGAGACCCTGGAGGAGTGTGAGTCGAACCCCTGCCCCTAGCCACTGATGACTGACACACAGACATACCAGAGGGCGACCTCGAGCGGTACAGTTTCTTCTTCGACTGGGCAGCTGAAGAAGAACTCAAGCTCCAGTGGTGCAGAGTCCTTGATGAAGATCGAGAATGAGACCGCTTCTTTTTGCGCTTTTGGGAGGGCTGCCCATCCCCCTCGAGCACCGGACTGCCTGTAGTCAGACTCCCCCTCCATAGAGGGAGGCGGACCAGACCCAGCCCTGCTGAAAACACAGCTTTCATGCGAAGCTCCCTATCATCACCTGCCCAGTTCATGGTCGACTCCATCAAAGGAGAGCTAAAGACTTCTTTGACAAAAAATTACTTTATTTATGAACTACTAAAATAAATAAAACCTAACAAATACTAAATCGACTATAGCTGCTGTCACATAGACATGAAGATTTGACTCCCGGCTTGCGAGCAACGTCGTCACTGAAGCACACTCGACGGCAGGAAAAAAGGAACTGAGGCAGCTGGAGGGTTGACGCAGAGGTAGCCTATACAGCGTGAGCGGGGCTTGCGGTGCCGCTTCCTCGCGGCCCTACCTCAGCTCTCCTGAAGATTTTTGGCTCCTGCTGGGTCCTAGCGCCTCTGGCATAGTCCCATTAGTGTGAATGAGTGGTGGAGATTTTATGTCCTGGAAGATCAGTGTTTAACAAAAAAAAAGGTTTTGGATCTGTTCTGGTACATTTTTATGTTCTGCCAGTGTTTACGTCTATGTTTCTTCTATGTAACTCCAGCGCTTCAAGAATATCTTCTCCATATAGCCATATTCTGTGGTCTTAGCCTGGAGGCACTAAGATCTTGCGGCAACAAACCTTTAGTCAGGATGCCAGCAATGGTGTTGGCACCAACACATGCACGGCCTTACTCGCTGGATCCAATAAATGCTGATTGTGCCCCAACTGCCTCAGTTCTGTTACTAAGCAGAGTGAAAACAGAAAACCAAGCAACGTGCCCGTATTTGGATAAAGAAAACAAAACAGATACAGAAGGAGAAAAAAAACTAAATATAAATGACCAACAGGCAGAAAGAGAACAACTTCCCTCTCTGGGGTGCTGCTCCCTCAAGGGCAGGCAGGCTGAAACGGGCAATTATATACAAGCCTGGAAGAAGAACAAAAGACAAATGATTGGAGGTGTGGAGAGCATTGCCAAAGACGGAGGAGTCACCAACTGAAGTGTAGTAAAGATATCCTTAACAGCTGCTTTGATAAGCTGCCAATTGGGCTGTCGAGGGGGCACTCCCAGAAAACGTGGAACTGATCTGCCACTTGTGCGCTGCAATGCCACCAGCACCGACCTGCTTCAGACCCCATGTATTCTGACTGTATTGCTGGTGTTCTAAAGCTATGCTTTATTATCTGGATTTTATAATACCTGACCTGTGGTATATACGGAACCAAAGTTTGCACCTGTGCTTCATGTATTTATGACTGGGCTTAATGAGAAAAAAAATGTTCAGTAGATAGTACAGCTCTGTCTGCAGAGTGCCCTTATTCTGGCATAGCCATGCTGCTATCAAGTGTGCCTTTGTTTTTGCCGGCTAAGATGGCCGAATGAGGAAGACATATTTCCCTACATTCCACTGGCAACAAAACATCTGTATGCCTCAGCAAACTCATGCAAAATTACAGGAAAATAGAGCAAATGTGTGCGAAATATATGCATTAAATTGTGTGAAAATGACTTGCTTTCATGAAAAACTAAAAGATTCACAAAATCATAGAAATCTGACAGCAGAAATTGACACAATGGGCTATCGAGTCTGCCCTATTCCCCCCCCCCCCCTTTTACTCACTGATCATATCTCTGGGCCTTCCCTTCCCCCACCTACCAACCCCATGTGTGTGTGTCCCATTCCTTCTTAAACCCCTCCACCCTTTCAGCCCCCACCACCTCCTCTGGTAGTTTACTCCAGGCCTCCACCACCCTTTCTGTGAAGAAACGCTCCATTACATTACCTTTACATCTTTCTCCTCCTAATATTAGACTATGCCCTCTAGTTTTTGCCTCTCCTTCCCTTTTAAATAAGCCCCCCCCCTTCATCTTGTTGATCTCCCTAACGTATTTAAAAGTTCCAATCATGTCCCCCCTCTCCCTTCTTATCTCCAATGGGTTCAGATCCAATCCCCTCCACCTCTGCTCGTATGGCTTGCCCTGCATGCCTTGCACCATCTTGGTTGCCCTTCTCTGTACCCTCTCTATTCCATCAATGTCTTTACGTAGATGTGGTCTCCAGAACTGGACCCCATACTCTAGGTGTGGCCTCACCATGGCTTTATACAGAGGCATGATTACCTCCCTCCTTCTGCTGGTTATGCCCCTCCCAATGCATGCCAACATTCCATTTGCCTTCCCCACCGCTTTGCTGCATTGGTTATCTACCTTCAGGTCCCTCTCCTGCTTGGTTGTCTTTATTTCTTTCCCCCTTAGAGTGTAAGTGGATTGGGGTTTTTTACGCCCTATATGCATCACAACACATTTCTTGGTGTTGAAATTCAGCTGCCAAGTTTCTGACCACCCTTCCAGATTCTTCAGGTCCTGCCTCACAGCCTCCACCCCCCTGGCGTGTCCACCCTATTGCAGATCTTCATATCATCTGCAAACAGGCACACCCTCCCCTTCAGCCCATCTGCTATATCACTGATATAAATATTAAAAAGGAGGGGTCCCAGTACTGACCCTTGTGGTACCCCACTCGTCACCCTCATCACCCTGAAGTGTGTTCCATTCACCACCACCCTCTGGCTCCTGCCCATCAGCCAGTTTTCCACCCACCTAGTGACCTTCTGCCCCACCCCTAAGCTTTCCAGTTTATTTTCCTTCTGTGAGGGATGGTGTCAAAGGCCTTACTGAAGTCCAGATAGGCCATGTCCACCACCCCACCCTGATCAACCACCAGTGTCACCCAATTGAAGAACTCTACTGCATTAGGTTCGTCTGACATGGCCTCCCATTTGTGAAGCCATGTTGCCTATCATCCTGCAGCCTGCTGTACACCAGATATTTTACCACCCTTTCTTTTATTAGTTCCTCCATCACCTTGCCCACCACTGAAGTGAGGCTGACCGGCGATAATTCTCCACCACCTACTTACTGCCTCTCCCTTGAGTAGTGGTACCACATCCGCCCTCTTCCAGTCCTTTGGCAAACACCCTTTATCCAGGGAGAAGTTCAACAGCCTTGTCAGTGGGGCTGCCAACTCCTCCCTCAGCACCCCCGCCCCCCAAGTACCCTCGTGTGCAAGCCACCCGGCCCCATTGCCTTGTCCACTTTCAAAAATCCAAACAAAGAGCACTCAGAGGCACAAGTTCACTTGCAAAAAATGCTTACATACAGTGCCTTCAGAAAGTATTCACCCCCCCTTGGATTCTGTCACATTTTGTTGTGTTACTACCAGAATTTTTAATGCATTGAAATGATTTTTTCCCCCTTGAGTCACACAGCATACTCAACAATTTAAAGGGGCAAAAATATTTTTATTGTGTAACAAAAATTTATGAAACATTAAAAATTGAAATATCTTGTTTACTTAAGTATTCACCCCCCTGAGTCAATACTTTGTAGAAGCGCCTTTGGCAGCAATTACAGCTTTGAGTCTTCTTGGGTATGTCTGTATCAGCTTTGCACATCTGGATTTGGGGATTTTCACCCATTCTTCCTTGCAGATTTGCTCAAGCTCTGTCAAGTTGGATGGGAGCATCGGTGAACACCCAATCTTCGTCTTTCCACAGATTCTCAATGGGATTCAAGTCTGGGCTTTGGCTGGGCCACTCAAGGACATTCACCTTCTTGTTCTGAAACCACTCCAGTGTTGCTTTGGCTGTATGCTTGGGGTCGTTGTCCTGTTGGAGCGTAAATCTTTGCCCCAGTCCAAGGTCTATTGCAGACTGATGCAGGTTCTCCTCAAGGATGTGCCTGTATTTGGCTCCATTCATTGTTCCCTCTATCCTGACAAGTGCCCCAGACCCTGCCGCTGAAAAGCATCCCCATAACATGATGCTGCCACCACCATGCCTCATGGTAGGGATGGTGTTACACGGGTGATGAGCTGTGTTCGGTTTGCGCCAGGCACAGCGCTTTGCATTCAGGCCAAAGAGTTCAATTTTTATTTCATCAGACCAGAGAATCTTTTGCCACATGGTCTCAGAGTCTGCCACATGCCTTCTTGCAAACTCCAGGCATGCTATTATGTGGCCTTTTCTCAGGAGTGGCTTCTGTCTAGCTACTCTCCCATAGAGGCTACATCTGTGAAGTGCTGCAGAGATTGTTGTCCTCTGGACAGGTTCTCCCATCTCAGCCATCGAACTCTGTAGTTCTCTCAGGGTGGTCACTGGGTTCTTAGTCACTTCCCTGACCAAGGTCCTTCTTGTCCGGTTACTCAGTTTGGGAGGACGGCCTGCTCTAGGAAGAGTCTGGGTGGTTCTGTAATCTTTTCATTTCCTAATGATTGACTTGACTGTGCTCCTGGGGAACTTTCAACACCCTAGAAATGTTTTTATACCCCTCCCCAGATCTATGCCTCCTCACAATTCTATCACGGAGTTCTACGGACAGCTCCTTGGCCTTCATGGTAGAGTTTCTGCTCTGACATGCACTGTCAACAGTGGGACCTTATATAGACAGGTGTATTTCCTCTGAAATCATGTCAACCATTTGAACTGACCACAGGTGGACTCCATTCAAGTTTTAGAGTAATCTCACAAGGAAACTGGATGCACCTGAACTCAGTTTGGAGTGTCATAGCAAAGGGGGGTGAATACTTATCAAATCAAGACATTTCAGGTTTTTATTTTAAATTACATGTACACAAAATTCCAGAAGTTTCATTCCACTTTGACATTATAGAGTAATTTGTGTAGATACGTGACAAAAAAATCCCATATATATGTATTTTAATTTGAGTTTGCAACATCACAAAATGTGACAAAATCCAAGGGGGGTGAATACTTTCTGATGGCACTGTAATTTATTTGGACTCTCGGTTCCGAACCCTACTTTCTTTTTTAAAATCTTCTTTTTATTATTCATATTTTAACTTATATACATACAGGTCATCAGTTTTGATTTTACACAATACATTTGCATCTGGTCAATTAATACAAGCAGTTTTGAGGATATTCCAGTCCATTCGACAACAGGTATCATAATTATTTCAACAGGTTTGTTGCTCCCATGTGGGTTACAGCCTAATTTTGCTTAACTTTATGTAACCCCTAGATGGCGCTATCCCAGGGGCTACTACCCCTGCCTGATTTGCCACTAACAGGTTGAGGGGCCTGGATCCAATGGCGGGTGCCTCCACCCAGAGGTCAGGGTTTGCAATAGTTAAACTAACTTGGTCACAGCCCTCTGGGACACTGCAACCCCCCTTTCTTCCCACTAGTGGCCCACACAATATATCAGAATTACCTTCACAGTATACACTTACCCCAGGTCTGGTTCCGGCACTGGGACCTCCTGTGAAATGAGATACAGTGCAACAATCACAGTACAGTACTTTAACATAGACAAATACCTCAGGCAGTATAACTTTGCTGAAACAAGCAGCTCTGATTTATTTAGGGGGATATAACAAGGGCAGCGGGAAATCAGGTTAATTAGCTTATCACTCTAATAATCTACCTATGGCTCTGTGCACAGGCCTATCCCTATCAGTTACTGTCCCTGGGTACCCAAGCCCTAGTGGCTAGTCAAACCGTGGCAGCTGGTAGGGCCCTTTCACACAGAGAAAGGAGAATTAAACAGTCAGCAGTACAGTAATTCCATTTGGATTTAATGTGGCAATTCAACGAGGGCGACCCTGAATTAGTACTCACGACCTCCAAATAAGATAGGGTCCTTCAATGTCAGCAGGGCTCACTTGAGGTACACAACCTCTTCACACATCCATATAAAGAAAGCACTATACAGGCAGGCTGCATCTATCCCATCGCAATTACTGCACAATACCCGGAGAACACACAGCAGATTCAGTTCCTGACAGACCGAATGCAATTTTCAGCAATTCCTCCGGTCTTCTACAGGGTGAGCCTGGTTTCTACTCTTCAGAGATCCTTTGATTCTTTTCACAGGCCAGATTCAGTCCTAACAAGCTGTTACACAAGCTGCAGACCGAACTCTGGGCCTTACACACGTTTTTGACTAAAACTGCACACTGAAAAAGCACAGGGCTCCTTCCTTCTTCACTGCCAAAGCTCAACTGAAACTCCAACCGACAAAACCGAGCACTTCCTTTGAGTTCCTCCCAGTTCTTGACTGGATTGGCTGTCACTCACAATAGACTGCTGCTGTTGGTCCAAAAGGCACTGAAGTCCAAACTACATCTCCCAGAGTCACTGCCCATACAATCCTCTTGTGGCTGGCTCAGATTATGAGTCAAGTTCTGATTCGTCCAAGGCACCATTTTAGAGCTAACTACCCCACACTGATTGGTCCAGTTCAGCAGTTCAAAACTAGAATGGGAACTAGCAGACACAGTTCTGACTGACAAAAGCAGGTTAGACAAACTGTAATTTCATTATTACTCTAAATAATTTCTGGCAAACAGTTACATCTGTCAGATAGGTTCCTTTGCACTCCTAGTGACTGCAAAATGAAGTGAATTGGCAGCAGCTTGAGTGGTACTCAATCAAAGAAACACACAGTCCCCCATACAAACTAATTATGTCTGCAAGCAGACAGCTCTTAAAGAGACAGCACCAGAGGTTCTAAAACACTCACTGATAAATGGCTTAAATGCCAAACACCATTCAGGCTTGGAGCATTCAAGCAAGCTCCTGGAAGTCTTTTGGGAACCCCCATTTGCAGGGGGGTTACATTTAAAAGACCATAGGCCTAGTAACTTACATTGAGTTATGAGTTGGTCAGTAGGACATCGAACTATTTACTTTTTATCTTTTTCCTTCCTAATTAAGTTATGCAGATCTATATCCCCAAATTAATTGTCATAAGGGCTCCAGCCACATGGGGGGGAGGGGGACGGGGGAAACCAGACACCAGGACCCGCAATGGAAGGGTTCAGCCCCTGGGCTCAGGGCAACTAGGGCATCTCTGGGACCATGTTCCTAAGGCACAAAAGTGGGGTCTTTTAACATATAATATAGCTGCCAGCGTGTCCATCTCACAGAACAAAGTTCCCCACGCTCATTTAGATTGTGTGTCATTTTTTCCAGGTTATATATTTGCCCAGTGATTTCCCACCACTCCCGAACGGTCGGAACTCCCGTTGACAGCCAGTGCCTGGCAATTGCCTTTTTAGCTGTTGTGAGAAGTAGTGAGAGAAGGTACCTGGTATTTGGTCCCTGATAGGGCTTAGGTATTATGAGGAACATGTACATCTCCAGTGTCAGCCAAAACTTTGGGTCGATAAGCTCCCACAGCTGTATCTCGAGCTGTTGTAAGTAATTGGAGAGAGCTGGACAGGCCCACATAATATGAGTCAGGTTGGCTTCCCGTTCCCCACATTTTCTCCAGCAATCCGCTCTTTTACTCGATGTATAGTGTTTGGTGATCGAAGGAGATTTAAAGTAACGAATTAGTACCTTCCAGGCATATTCTCGCCATTGATGTGAGCTCGTGACCCTGGAAGCCTGGCCGCAGGCCACCCTCCAGTCTGAACTGATGAGCCAGTAGCCAGACTCCCTGTGCCACTGTGCACGAATATTTTCGGTGAGGACGTCCCCTTGTGTGTTCAGGGATTGATGGTAGAGGGAGATCAAGTGTTCCTGCCTCCCTGAACTGTTAAGTGAGATTTGACATTGTATTAGTGCTGGGTATTTTTCAGGATTTTGTAAGGGGGGGTGGCAGGCCTTCTACGTAGTGTCGAGGTTGTAGGTATCGGTAGAAGTCTTTGTGAGGCAAATGAAATTTTGCCTGGATTTCTGCCAAGTCCATAGTCTCCCTTTTGCCATTATTTGTGGCAGAAATCTTAACCCGTGAGTGTCCCATGTGCCAAACCCAGAGTCCAAGGCATTGGGGGGAAAATCTGGCAGTGTCTGGATTGGAGATATTAGTGGAAGGTAGGGTAATAGTCTGGAAGATTTTTTCAGAGAGTTCCAATTTCGAAATTGGGCTATCAACCAGGGGTTAGTAGTTAGGTAAGCCAAATCTCCTGACGTTTGCCGGTATAGTATCCGAATGTATTTTCCGTCACTAAGTAGCACCTTCTCCATTTCCATCCAGTGTGGGAGTGCCTTCTTATTTTGCCTAGCCATAACGTTAACCATGGTTACTGCCTATTGGTAGCGCTTTAAGTCCGGAAGGGCAAGTCCCCCATCAGCCCGTGCGAGGGATAGCACCTTAAGGTTTACTCGGGCTCTACGCCCTGCCCATACAAAGTTCCGTATTGCGTGGTTAATTTCTTTGAAGGTCTTTAGGGGAACTGACAGCGGGACATTTTGAAAGAGGTATAGCGCTCTAGGGAGGGTTATCATCCTTATGAGTTCAATTTGTCGTGCGAGTCTTAATGGTATGACAGACCAAGTTCGCAAGTCCTGCTTTAGTTGTGCCATAAATGGAGAGTAGTTATACTTGTAATAGTCTGACCTCTCCTGAGGTATGTAAATGCCCAAGTATTTTAGTTTTGCCAGGTTCCATCTGCCGGGAAGACTTGCAACGGTTTTCTGTGTGGGGGCATAATTAAATGTGAGTATTTCGGTCTTAGTTAGGTTAAGCTTATAACCTGACACTATACCGTAGGAATCTAAGATTCAACGTAACTCTGGTATAGATTGTTCCGGGTTTTGGAGATATAAGAGTATGTCATCTGCGTATAAAGCAACTCGGTGTTCCGTGTCACCAAAGTAGACTCCCTGTAATTGTGGGGAATCCCGGATTTGTTGCGCTAGGGGTTCTATGACTGCTGCGAATAGTAATGGGGATAGTGGGCATCCTTGTCGGGTGCCTCTCCTGTGCTGGAAGTATTCCGAATGATGCCCATTCACTCTCACACAGGCCCGGGGAGTGGAGTATATATTTTGTAGAACTTGAATAAGGCCATAGGGGAAGCCAAATTTGCTCAGGATCGAATACAAAAAAGGCCTGGCCACTCTGTCGAAGGCCTTCTTGGCGTCTAGACTAATCAGTACTGCTGGTGTCCCCGTATGGCTCATTTGGTTCACAAGATAGAGAGTACGCTTGATATTATCAGTGGTAGTACGGGCCCTAACAAAGCCTGTTTGGTCTTTGTGTATTAAAGCAGGTAGGATTTGGTCAATGCGCTTGGCCAATATAGTCATGAACAGTTTGTAATCTTGATTTAATACCGAAATTGGTCGGTATGATGCGCATTCCTGAGGGTTCTTCCCTGGCTTGGGAATCACAGAGATAGTTGCATAGGACCAAGACTCTGGGGGTAGGTTGCCCTCTAACAGAGAGTTAAAAACACTAAGAAGAGTAGGAAGGATCTGAGTCTTTGTAAGTTTGTAGAACTCTGCCCCATATCCATCGGGTCCTGGAGCTTTCTGGGATTTGGAGTTGGTTATGGCATGGGCTATTTCGGCTGCTATTATAGGTCTGATAAGAGAGTCTCTGCTTTCTTCCGTAAGAGTCCGTAGGGTGAGCTTCTCAATATACGATGTTAGACTGTCTAAAGAGGGATTGGACTCTGGGGTATATAAGTTTCTATAATATGTCAGAAAGGCTCTGGCAATGTCATGTGTTTTAGAAAGAGGTTGGCCTTTCACTGGGTGCCGTATGGTAACTATTGTTGCACCTTTCTTCTGTCTGCTGGCTTGGTATGCAAGCATTCGTGTGGCTCGAGGCCCTACCTCGTAAAATCTCTGTTTCAAAAATGCAAGTGCTATTTCGGTTTGTTGTAATGCGAGTTTATCTAATGCTTGTTTGGTTTGTTGTATCTGAGAAAGGAGAGACTCGTCGCCCTGTTGGTGTGCCTGCTGTAGGAAATGAATAGTTTCTTCAAGTTTAGTCCTATATTCTTCACGTTGTCTCTTCTTTTGTGCTGCATACTTAATTATATGTCCTCTGAGGACTGCTTTGATTGTGTCCCAATGGACCGAGGGGGAAGTGTCAGATGCTGGGTTGTCAGCCAAAATCTCAGTTATCTTGTCCGAGACGAATTCCTTGAATTCTTTGGACCGTAAATAAAGTGGGTTTAGTCTCCATTGAGTGGTTCTGGGTTGAAGGCCCAGCTCCCATTGTGTAATCACGGGCGCATGGTCCGAAATGGAGATATCTCCCAGTTGAGCATCACTTACATTATGCAGCTTTTCAACTTGTGTGTAAGCATAATCTATCACGGGAGTATGTATTATGAACCGGGGAGTAATAAGAGTAGTTTCCCGACCGCGGATGTAATTTTCGCCAGATATCACACCACCCAATCTCCGAGACGAACTTATTAAAAAACTTTTCAGTTGTTGTTAGTTTCTGGGGCCTCCCTCTAGAGGAGTCCAGGTTTGGGTCAGCAGTCAGGTTAAAGTCTCCGGCCATCAACAGGGTGCCTTTGGTGAACTTCACCACCTTATCCATTAGGGGCCTCAGTTGTGAAACTTTGATGCCAGGTGTAAGGTACACATTAGCTAAAGTGATTTCTTCATTGTTAAGCCTTCCCCGGGTTAGGACCATCCGCCCCTCCGGGTCTGACCAAGTTAGTTCTGAATGATATGGTGTATATGGTGAAATAATTATGGCTACCCCTCTGCTTCTACCGCCCTTATAGGATGCGTAGAATGCCTGCCCTTTACTTAGTTTAGCTAATTTAGCATGTTCCACTGAGTTCATGTGGGTTTCCTGGAGGTAAACAATATCGGCTTTAGTTCTGCGGAGGTATGCCAATGTCTTCGACCTTTTAATAGGAGAGGCCAGGCCGTTTATGTTTAGAGAGAGCAATTTTAGTTTTGGGGAGTACATCACATCTGATGGGTGGATTGCTGGTGTGCTGGTTCCCCCGCAACCCCATGGGATGCCCAGGAGAATCGTATATTTTGCTGCAAAGACCAGAGGAAGTTTGATGACCTATTCACAAAACCATCAGCAATAACAATACAACTATTTACATAAACATATGACATGAAACTAGAAAGGAACCAGTTGGCCAACATGGCCATTAAGACAACAGTTGGTACTTCCACAGATCTGGGCAAAGCCCTGATCTTTGATAGGAACCAAAGGTCCTACCTATACAGTCCTTTTTTTACTTAAGGACCTTAGGTACCAAGGTACCTAGAGGAAAAGGGGTAGTGGAGGTTGGTGACTAGGACCGTGAGGCATTGCCTCCCCTGAAGTTAGTCATGTAGGAGGGGCACACTCTTTATAGCGGTGAGTCGAGGCCATCTAGTGCCACGCATGGGTTTTGACCGACCTCTATGGAATATTCACTGTTGTAAGGGGCCTGGTGGGGCTGCCTAGAGGGCGCCCCTATACCGCTGGGGCATGCTCTCCAGCCTCAACTATTCAATGTAAGGTGTCAGAGCATGGATATAAGCATGTACTGAGAGTAAGGCCATCCAAACAGGACTCAAAGTTCCTGACAGATGGACCGACTATTACACCCAGCACAGAATGCGCTGAAGTGGCTTGGATCCAGTTCAAGAGAGCGCAGGGTATCCTGAGCATTGGTGGATCCGTGAGACAGGTCAGGTGGGGCCGTCGTCTAAGCCTAGTTCCCAGGCTCGGTCCACACACTGGGTGACAAGGGGCCACATCTCCAGCACATCTTTGTTCCCCATATGGGCTCTACGCAGTATAAAAAAACATCAATTGCACATCATATCCCCACTGCTAGTTCCCCTTCCCATCCCAATCACAGATCCACTGTCTTCCTTATCGAATGTTCCTGGATATACTAAGAATCAACTAATTTAAACCGGGACATTAATTCCTTCCCCCACCGCTCCTAAATCCCCCCCACTCCAGCGTCCACATCTGGTAGTTCTCCCAACATCCAGGAGGTACCCGATCCCAACGGCAGACACCATCCTGCTAGGTTGCAAGGAAACTCCTGAGAGCAGCCCAAACCCAGGGCTCGCTGCCTCCACTCTCCAGGAGCCTGGGTAAGGCGCCGTCCGCAGGCAACAATCTAGCAGAGGTAACTATACTATTGACTCATAGATATTCAGACAGCTTAGGGGGTCAGATAATGTAAGAGCTACCCTCCCTCCCCCTCCCCATTTCGGTTTAAACTGGTGAATGAGTACCAGCTCGAGCTACCCCCCACCCCTATCTGTCTCCTAGGGGGTCCATATCCATGCACCAGTCAGTCCAATAAGTAGCCTTCGCTGTCTGGAGGACGCAGGTGTGCATGGCAGGAGAGGAAAAAAAAAAAAAACCCGAGGCCATTTCTGGACAAAGATATATCAGCTATTTTAGATCTGAACCTTGCGGTTCATCCCCCAGCAGGGGGTTACGGAGAAAGCCAGAATGTGCCGCATGGAGTCTATGCGTGAGGGGAGAGAAGGTGCACTGCGAATCCGAAACACATCTGAGCACAAGGCTGTGGCGGACTATCTGAGGTGTGCAGCCTCGCTCCTCCCGTTACACAGACAGCCCCAGCATTCGATCAATATCAGGGGGCTTCTCAAGGACTTACAGGGCAGGGCATCTGCTGGTCGTCCAATCCTCTCGTTCCAACTAGTACTGCAGGTTAGTTTCCCGGTCCCCCACCCCCGGTGCCAGACCCTGCGACGAGGAGCTCAGTGCCGTCCACCAACTGTCAACCACTGCACTCCAATATCACCGGGGACAAGCCACGGGGTGAGTGAGCCCCACTAGCAGCCAGTCTAGATTCCATTTATCTATCTGCCGAAACGAACAAAGAGATCTACCCTGACTGCTTTGCCACCATCATTACAGTTCTCTAGACTCCAGAGAACATAGGAGACTTCCCAGGAAGTAACAAGAGATGCAGGCCTCTGCAAGCGTCGTGAGGCAGGGAGGCATCTGAGCTGCTATTACCAATATACCTCCCCTCCCCCCTCACAATCACAGACCCTGATAGACCCCTCCACCTCCACTTTAGCCATCAGGGACATTCCTTTTGGCATAGTCGGCAATCGTGGGTGGGGGCCGGCCCCCGGAGCATACACGACACCCTCCTGCAGATTCCCCCGTTCAAATAGACGATTCTTCGCTCAGGACACGGCAAACTCAGTCCTGGACTGCACGTTATCTGTGCCGGTGGAGGCAGAAAGCCAATCCCCTATGACGCCGCTCAAGACTTATTCTCGGGCCGTCCCCCCACATCTGCCAAAGGCCAACTACTGGCGATCCGGCCTGCTGCAGAGGAAGGGCCAGCTGCAATTTTTCAAGCCAAGCAGACGAGCAGCAATCATGAAGGGGACTCCGCCTATCAACTAATGCTGGGAAAAGCTACCCAGCTTGAATGCATCCAGAGCGAGGAAACAAATATTATATCACAGTTTTATGAAACCCTCCCCCACCCCAGAATCCTTTATCTAGTCCCTAACTTCTTCCCAAGGCAATATAAATTTCAACATTTCAATCAATTCTTTGACAGTTTTTATGATACAAAAACAAGTCCCGAGGGGATACCCATGTGAAACATATAGACCCTCTGATAATACTTGCAGTTCATATCTTCAGGTTTCAGCTGGGCACTCAGTTCAAGTCCTGACTGTATTTGAGAGCCGGTTTTCAGGGCGCTGACAATGTTCTGAAGGGCCTCAGCACCATGTCTTCGACGGTTCTCACGCTGTCCTGCAGACCATGCTTTCTGGGCCAATTTTGCAGCAATTGGAACTGTGTCGGTGGTGCGTTGTTGTGGAACCTCAATTGTCCTGGTTTGTAGCTCCTTTATCGCTGTGGCTGCTGATTCAAATAGAGTAGGTCCCTCCACGAAGTAGTTAATGAGCTTCGTCGGGTACAGGGCCGAACCTAATTCCCGCACTTTTGAGAGCCTTCAACACTGGGAAATATAGCCTCCAGCGTGCCATAACCTCCGGTGCACAATCATTCTCGAAATAGAGCCGGTGAGTCTTGTAATGAACTTTGTCTTGCTTCCATGCGGTGTGCAGGACGGTTTCCTTCTGATGTCGGAGAAACTTGAGGAGGATCGTCCGGGGGCGAGCACCTGCAGGAGGTCTAGGTCACAGCGTACGGTGGACTCGTTCCATTTCTACAGTAAGGTTTTCAGGCAGGGGGAGGATCTCTTTCAGCAAATTCTGCATGTACCGGATAAAATCAGTGCTCTCAGCGCCCTCTGGCAGCCCCGACAGCCAAATATTATTAAGTCGGTTTCTGCATTCCACATCTTTGGCGCGCTCTTGCAGGGCCTGGATGTGGGTGTGCAATTGAGTAATGGCCCTTTCCGCATTGTCAACTCTTCTATCGGTTGCCGTAAGTTGTTCCTCAGCTCCGTCCTGCCTTTTTTCCAATTTATTAAAATCGGTTCTTAGCGCTGCCACAGTAGATCACATTTCCTTCCGGAAGTCGTGGATTTCTGAAAGCATTTGGGTCATTTGCCTCTGTAAGATCTCATGAGGGATGTGATCGACGCTTGATGTACTATGGCGGGGCCGACGAGATCTGCGAGTCCTTGCTGTCGGATTCCTCGACCCAAGATCTATTGCCATCTGGTTGAGTAGTGGACCCTGTTTTATCTGCCCCTCGCTTCTTAGGCATTGTAAAATACTGGATTGATTCAGAGAAGTTGTTTTAGAGGGATTCGCCAATATTAATCAGGTTGTTTTATTAAGACCACAGGGGAGCCTCGCATTTGAGCTGCTCATCCGCTTATGACGTCACCGGAAGTCCCGGAACCCTACTTTTAACCTGCCTAGTTCCTCCCTTACTCTGTTTTTGCTGAACAGGCTCGGATCCACCTTTATGTCTTCCCTTCCCCTCCCTTTCAGCTCGAGTTCCCGGCCCCCCTCCGTGAATACTGAGCGGAAGTAGCTATTTAGCACCACTGCCTTCTCAAAGTCCCCTTCCAGTTGTATTCCCCATCTCCCCTCAACTGAACTATCCCCTGCCTTGCCCTCCTCCTCTCCCCTACATACCTAAAAAAAAGTTTTATCCCCCCTTTTGGCCTGTCTAGCAATTTTCTTCTCCGTGTCGACTTTGGCCCTCCTCATCTTCTGTCCTGCTACTTTCAGCATCTCCCTGTAAGCCTCCCTATCCTCCTTTCTCTCTGCCATTTTGTATTTTCTGCAGGCTTTTTTCCATTCCCTGATCACCCTTGCCACCTCTCTTGTGAACCAAAGTGGTCTCCTCCTTTTTTTGTTCTTCCTTACCTTTTCTATGCAAATTTCTGTGGCTTTCAATACCCCTTTTTTTAATAGTTTCCCACAGCTCCTCTACTCCTCCAATATTCCCCTTCACCGCCATCTCCTTGCTAAATATCCTCCGCATTCTGGTGAAGTCAGTTTTCCTGAAGTCCATAACCCTCGTGCTGGTCTGATTTGTCTTACTCCCCTTTTTCACCCTGAAGCTAACAGTTCTGTGATCACTTGTGCCCTTGCCCACCTCCATTTCTTCCACACTTTCTCCGTTCGTCAGGATCATGTCCAGTAAGTTATCGCCCCTAGTGGGCTCCTTAACCAGCTACTGCAGGAATACAGCTTGTAGTGCCTTTGGGATCCCCCTGCTCAGAGTCTATACTGCTACCGGGCTCTCCCAGTCCACACTGGGGAGGTTACAGTCCCCCTTGAGAGCTATCCATGTAACCGTCTGCATCAGCTGTCTATCCCCTTCCTCTCCCTGCGACAAAGGCCTGTACAACACCCCCAGCCTCAATGATTCTTCAGTCCGTTTGTCCAGTGTGACCCACAGGATCTCAGACTCCCCTGTCTCCTCCCCCCTTCCATTGCCCTAGTGTCTTCCTTTATGTACAATGCCACCCCTCCTTTTTTCCAGTCCTGTCCCTCCTAAACAGTACATAGCCTGGAATAACAGTCTCCCATGTATGATGTTCTGTCCACCAAGTTTCACTCACTGCCACTATGTCCAGCCCCTCGCCCACCATGATGGCCTCCAAGTCTCACATTTTGTTACCCAAACTTCTCGCGTTGGCTGCCAAACCCTTCCACCATGTATCCCCTTCCTCACTGCCCTCCCGATCTACCATTTCCTTAGTTTTTTTTTTTTTGAGTCCTCATCTACAACCTGGGGGTGGGGAGGCTGCATGCCTCCCATCTCTCCTGCCTCCTTGAGTGGACTCTGTCTTAACCCCCCAAAATCAGTTTAACTTATGCATTCTTTCAATAAAGTCCTCTAGCTTACTCTTAAGCACTGCCGATCCCGCCCTGTTCAGGTGCAGTCTGTCTAGGGCAAATAGGCTCTCATCTTCCTATGTTGATCTCCAGTCCCCCACCATCCCAAATCCCATCTGCTTACACCACCCCACCAGCCATTTATTGAATTCCTCAATCCTTTGCTTCCTTGATGTGCTTGCCTTTGGCACAGGCAGCACCTCCAAGAAAGCAATGGACTGGAGCACCGTACTACTCCAAAATCTGGCAAGCTCCTTAAATCTTGCCTGCACCTCCTTTAGACTATTCCTGTCTACCTTACTGGTGCCCAGGTGTATCACCAAGTAAGTTCTTGGAGTTTTCCCCATGAGGGTAGATTGTGTCTTACCTCGAGTACCATCATTCTTGGTATACACTCTACCCAAATTGCGCTTCTACTACCTCCTTTCCCACCCAATTTTATTCCCTTTATTACTGAGTCCCCTATGAGCAAGACCCTGCTACTACTTTCCCACTGCTTATACTTTTTGATCTCCTGCTTACTCCCCTTTCCAACCTCCCATTTACCTCACTGTTCACTATTTTCTCCTTGCTCAGTTCCTTACCCTGATTTCTGCTCTCCACCTGAACTGCAGCTCTGTTCCCCCCCTTCTGGTGTCACCACTGCTCCCACCTATCCTTGCCCCACGTTTCGTGGGTTTTGCCCCCTCTTTTATTTCACTTCCTGCCCCCCTACTGTCTGATTCCATCCTCCTTCCCCTCACCACTGATCCTCCCTTGTCCTGAGCTTGCTATACGCTCCCCTCTCTATTTCTTCTGTGGGGTGTGTCCTCCTTATGAGTGCATTTTACCCCACCCCTAGTGTCATTTGGAGATTTCCTTTGAGGGTCCCTTCCCTGGGTGCCTTCCCCATTCCCCTTCCTCCAGACCCTTCTTTTACATTAGGCCCTCCTTCACCCCCTGTGGCCACCTCGCATCTGCTCTCATCTGCCTCCTCTACTACTTGGGTCGCCAAGAGTGTGAATCTGTTTTCTTGCTCAGTACCCTTGCTCTGTAGCCTACTGTCAGATGCACCCCCTTCTGTCACCTGCCCATTACCTGCCTGTGAAGTATTTTCTCTTTTTGATCTGACTACTTGCCACTACCACAACCCCTCCCACCTTTTTCTATACCTGTTTCTAAATCCCCTGCAGCCTTGCTTGCTACCTCCCTCCCCTCACCCATAACATCCCTCCCCATTGCTCCCTCCTCCACCTGCATTGCTCCTTTGTTTCTCCAGTGTCTCTGTCCATTTCATGCCCTGGAAATTGACCTCTCATACCCATTTCCTGAATGCTCTTCTCCTGCCCTGCTACTGGGCCCTCCTCTGCTGCCCCAGCTAATTCTCCTCATGCATTACCTTTCCAAGTTTTCCTCAAGTGTGGTAACTTCTGCCTCTAAATGTGACAGTCTTCTACATAGTGGGTAAAATCCCATTCTCCAGAGCATCTCCGTATACAGTGCTGCCCCACATCCACTATACCAAATAATTATCTTCGATCCTGTCCTCACCCCCTGTAGCCCCTGCCAAGTGACCTAACTGGGAATGGGATCAGAGCAGTGCAGGAGGAATTTGTGGAGTTGGGGAGAGGCCTTAGACAAGCAGCATGCACAGTAACCTTCTCGGAGGTGCTGCCTGTCTATGGTATGAGTGAGGCTAGGGTACTCCGCACCATGGGATTCAATGAATGGTTGAAAAACTGGTGCAGAGCACAGGGTTTTGGATTCATTGGGGACTGGGGGTCCACCTGGAGGGATATAGGCCTATACTGGCATGATGGTCTGCATCTGTCCAGAGGGGAACCAGGGTCTTAGGTAATAGGTTTAAATGCTTCATAAGAAAGCTTTTAAATTAGCCAAGGGGGGAGCCAGTGACAAGGAGCAGGGAATTCCAAGCCTTCCCCCACAAAACAGGGTAGTTAGCAAAGTATAACACCAAGGTAGAGAAGTCAATAGGAAGCAGAGCAGGGGGCAACAGAGAAAAGGGCAGTAAGGGCAGGGATGGGGCCAAAAGGGGTAAGGTCATCAAAAAATGGAGGGCGATGAGTACCAATGCCCACAGTCTGGGTAACAAGCTTCCTGAACTAGTGGCCTTAATGGAAGAGGGATGCCTGGATATTGTGGCAGTCACAGAAACACAGTACGCAGAGAACCATGACTGGGATGTCAACATACCAGGGTACACAATCTACAGGAGGGACAGGGAGGGTAAATGAGGAGGAGGAGGAGTAGCTCTCTAGGTAAGGGAAGGGATCAAAGTAATGGAACTAAAGGGTAAACAGGGAGGACAGAAAGCACTTTGGGTCACCTTGGAGACATGAAATGGCACCACAATTTGCACGGGTGTGGTTTACAGACCCCGGTCTCAGGGGAAGGAAAGGGACATGGAAATGACAGAAGGCATCCTTAGAATGGCAGAAAAAGGGGAGATACTATTGATGGGGGACCTGAATATGCCGGATGTTAACTGAAGCACATTTGCTGCAGCCATATCCAAGGGCAGGGTCCTTCTCAATTCCCTACAGGGGGCATGCCTCAGACAGCTAGTGTGGGAACTCACTTGGAAAGGAGCAATCTTAGATCTGGTACTCTCAAACGGGGACGAAGAGAGGATCTCAGATTTAGAAGTGGGTAGCCATCTGGGAACAAGCGACCACCAAACAGTGTGGTTCATGATAAACACAGCCGTAGAGTCATGATATACAAAAGCGAGGGTACTGGACTTTAAGAGGGCTGACTTTGGCAAAATGGAAGCGTGCATAAGGAATGCACTAGCAAATGGGCAGGAAGGAGGGGTGGAGGAACAATGGGGAAAAATCAAAACTGTCATTACAGAGGCAACAAGCCTTTGTGTGACACAAACAAAACAAATAAAAAGGAAAAAAAACACTATGGTTCTCAAAAGAGGTGGCGGGCAAGGTTAGGGAGAAAAAGATAGCATTCAGGAATTATAAGGAATCACAGAAGGAGCAGGACAGGGAACTGTATCAGTTAAAGCAGAAGGAAGCATGGAAGGCAGTCAGTACAGCAAAGACCCAAACAGAGGAAAAAACAGCCAACTCGGTTAAGTCGGGGGATAAAACCTTTTATACGTACATTAGGGAGCAAAAAAAGAAAAAGGGAGAGGAGGTGGGCAGAAGGTGACAGTGAAAAGGGAGAGATACTGAATGAATACCTCTTGCTCAGTATTCACAAAAGAAGAAGGGGGATGTACATAAACCAAACAATAGAAGCACTCTGGAAAGGAGGGGTCGATACCGGTCCATTCACAGAAGAAAGGGTCCTGAAAAAAATCCCAAAACTCAAAGTAGACAAAGCAATGGGGCTTGACAGGATTCACCTCAGAATTCTAAAAGAACTAAGGGGAGAACTAGTGACACCACTGACTACCCTTAACAAATCATGGGAGAATGGTGTGGTACCTGAGGACTGGAGGAAGGCAGCTGTTATTCCCCTCCACAGAAGTGGGAGCAAGGCAGAGGCAGGAAACTAAGAGACCTGTTATTTTGACCTCAGTGGTAGGGAAAATTATGGAATCACTTCTGAAAGAAAGAATTGTTGAGTACCTAGAGTTCAGCGGGGCGCAGGACCCAAGGCAGCATGGATTCACAGCAGGAAGGTCATGTCAGACAAATCTAATAGATTTCTTTGAGTGGGTGACCAAAGTAGAAGACCAGGAAGGGGCAGTGGGGATGTGGCCTGCCTAGACTTTAGAAGGCATTTGACACAGTCCCACACAAAAGATTAATAAACAAGTTAGCCAGCCTGACAGTGGGTCCCAGGGTGGTAGCCTGGGTAAAAGATTGGCTAGACAACAGGATGCAGAGGAAAGAGGGAGTTACTAGCGGGGTACCGCAGGGTTCAGTATTGGGACCGGTTCTCTTTAATGTCTTTATAGATGACATTATGGGAGGAAAAGTATGCCTCTTTGCAGATGACACAAAGATCTGCAACAGGGTTGATACACGGTGGGAGCGTGTGGAAAGGATGAGAAGGGACTTGGCAAGGCTGAAGGAATGGTCAAAAGTATGGCATCTTAGATTCAATGCAAAGAAGTGCAAAGTAATGTACCTGGGAAACAAAAACCCAGGGGAAGAGTACACAATGGAGGGGGGGAGGTACTAACAAAAACAAAAATGGAACTGGAAATGAACCTGGGGGTAGTCATATCAGACGACCTAAAGGTGGGCAAGCAATGTGAGAAGGCAGTAAGGAGGGCTGGGGGGATACTGGGATGCATAGGGAGAAGCATCACCAGTAGAAAACAGGAAGTTGTTATCCCTCTGTACAGACAGTTGGTGAGACCCCATCTGGAGTACTGTGTGCAGTTCTGGAGACCCCATCTCTGCAAGGACACAGGCAGTCCAGAGGAGGGCAACTAAAATGGTGCGGGGTCTGCACCAGAAGCCAAATGAAGCGAGACTAAGGGAGCTTAATATGTATACCCGCGAGGAAAGGAGGGAGAGGGGGACATGACAGAAACATTCATGTACCTCAAGGGAATCCACAAAGTCCAAGAGGGTAGCATCTTTCAGAAAAAGAGATGTGCAAGAACAAGGGGCACAGTTTGAAGATAAGACGGGGACAGCTCAGGGGCAATGTGAGGAAGTATTTTTTTCACAGATGGTGGTGGACGCATTGAACAGACTTCCAGAGGAGGTAGTGGGGTCAAAAAGCAGTGGGGGAATTCAAGAATGCATGGGACAGACATAAGGCAATTCTAGTGGGGGGGTGGTGGGAGGAAGTAGGCTGTTGGTCAACTAGGATCTGCAGCTTATACGACAGGTAGAGAAATGGGCAGACTGGGTGGGCCAAGTGGTCCTTATCTGCCATCAAAGCCTATGTTTAATGTCCTCCTCCACCCTCACCTGTTGCCCAATCCTGTCTGATCCCCGCCCCTCTCACCCTATATTTCCCCTCCCAATGCCTATGAAGCTCCCCCATATCAAAATACATTTCTAGACTGTTTCTCTAATACTATTCTAATATTTCAGCACCTTTTTTCTGGCCCTGGTTCAGTACTCAGTCCTACTGTGCTAAGCAATCCAGACAATTCTAATTTCCCAACATTATTTTTCAGGTTTTATACAGAAAATAATTTCCTGGAATCTACTGTGCCAATCTCTTTCATTTATCAGACTTTTCATTCACATTACATGAAGTCCCTGCCAGAAAGTATTTTTTTTTTTTTTTTAAATCAACTGTGCCAAACAATTTCATTTTTCAGACTTTTCATTCAGAGTATATGAAGCTCCTGCCAGGCAGCAATAAGTGTTAAGAATGTTATTTGGGAAAGAATATTTCCTCCACAGGATATGAAGCCCCACATTGTATGAAGCTCCTGCCAGGCAGCAGTTAGTGTTAAGTTTGTTCTTTGGGGGAAAAAAATTTCTTGGGAAGGAAAGAAAGAAATGTTCCTTGGGAAAGAGAGACGAGGAAACTTTTTCCACATGGCCATTCCCCTTTTTCTGCTTAAATTTCTCCACCTCCTCTCCCCTCCTGATGGGCGTAGCCTCTTCTGGGAGAAGCCCAGTGAGGGTATTTAATTTGTGGTGGGGTGGTAGAATTTTCCCCCCCTGTGCAAGATACAAGTTCTGTAGTACGAGACTGGGCTCTGCTTTTATAGCCTGGTCACACTGGTTTGAATCTGGCACCTTTACAGCTACGCCCAACTGGCTCACAGTCTCTGAGCCTGGGAATGTCTCCGCGGCTACGGCCGCCATCCCCTCCTGTTGCAGCAATGGCTGCCTTCCCCTCCAGTTGTGGCAATGGCTGCCGAGTTCTCTGCCGTCCCCTTCTGTTGAGGCAGTGGCTGCCTTCCCCTCCACTTGGGGCAATGGCCACCGAGTTCTCCGCCGTTCCTTCCTGCTGCAGGCTGCAAGTTCTATAGTAGCAGACTGGGCTCTGCTTTTATAGCCCGGTCACACTAGTTTGAATTTGGCACCTTTGCAGCTGTGCCCTGATTGGCTCACAGTCTCTGAGCCTGGGACTGTCTCTGTGGCTACGGCTGCCTTCCCCTCCAGTTGCGGTAACAGCTACCGAGTTCTCCGCCTCCCCCTCCAGTTGTGGCAACGGCTGCAGATTTCTCTGCCGTCCCCTCCTGCTGCAGCAGCGTCTGCCTTCCCCTCCAGTTGTGGCAACGGCCACAGAGTTCTCCGCCGTCCCTTCCTACTGCAGACTGCAAGTTCTGTAGTAGAAAACTGGCCTCTGCTTTTATAGCCTGGTCACACTAGTTTGAATTTTGTGCCTGTGCAGCTGTACCCTGATTGGCTCACGGTCTCTGAGCCTGGGACTGTCTCCACAGCTACAGCCGCCGTTCCCTCCAGCTGCGGCAATGGTGGCTGAGTTCTCCACCTTCCCCCTCAGTAGCGGCAATGGCTGCCAAGTTCTCTGTCTTCCCCTCCTGTTGCGGCAACGGCCACCTTCTCCTCCAGTTGTGGCAATGGCCGCCTAGTTCTCTGTCCCCTCCTATTGCAGGTTACAAGTTCTGTAGTAGGAGACCGGGCTCTGCTTTTACAGCCCAGTCACACTGGTTTGAATTTGGCGCCTTTGCAGCTGCTTCCCTGATTGGCTCACAGTCTCTGGGCCTGGGACAGTCTCCTCGGCTACGGCCGCCATCCCCTCCTGTTGCAGCAATGGCTGCCTTCGCCTCCAGTTGTGGCAACAGCTGCAGAGTTCTCTGCCATTCCCTCCTGTTGCAGGCTGCAAGTTCAAGAAGAAGTAAGGTAAAGTTGTGTGGGGAAAAAACAGAAAACTGTCAGTTGTAGGTGTAACCCCCCTGAAAATGGGAGTTCCCAAAAGTCTTCCAGGAGCTTGCCTGACTGCTCCAAGCTTGGGTGGTGTTCGGCGTCTGAGCTGCTTAACTGTGGTTGCAAGTGAGTGCTATCTGAGCCTCCATGTACTGTCTCTTTAAGAGCTCTCTGCTTGCAGACTTAATTAGTTTGTATAGGGGACTGTGTATTTAATGTTCGAATCCCGCCCAAGCTACGGAGTAATCGCTCCATTTTGCGGTCACTGAAGATGCAAAGGGAGCCCATCTGAAAGCTGTAACTGTTTACCTGTAATCATTTAAAGCATTAGCAAAATTGTAGTTTGTCTAACCTGTTTTTATTGCAGCAGGGACTGTGTGTGTGTTGCTCTCCATTTTGGACCTAAACTGCTGTGCTGGGCCAATTGGGTTAAGGGAGCCCTAAAATGGAGCCTGTGGACGAATCAGAACTTGGACTCTTAATTTGAGCCAGCCACAAAAGTTATTGTATAGGCAGTGACTCTGGGAAATGTAGTTTTGACCTTGGCGCCTTTTTCTACCAACAGAGAGAGTCTTATTGTGAGTGACAGCTGAATCAGCCAACAGAATAGTGTGGAGCTAAAGGAAATGCCCTGCTCTGTGACTGGAAAGATCAGATCAGATCAGTTGTGGCAGTGAAGAGAGAAGGAGCTGTGTGCTTCTACGGTGTATAGTTTCGCATGGGAAGCGTGTTTGAGGCCCTGAGTTTCGGTCTGCAGCCTTTGTGAGTGCCAGTTTGGACTGAATCACAGCTGTGAGGAGAAAGAAGCACTAGAAGTGTGGAAACCAGGCTCACCCCGTAGAAGACTGGAGAAATTGCTGAATCGCTCTCGGTCTGTCAAGAACTGAAGCTGCTGTGTGTGCTCCCCGGTATTTTGCAGTAATTGCGATCGGGACTGAGGAGCAGCCTGCCTGGCATGGTACTTTCCTTTTACATATAAATGTGCATAGTACTTGTGGGGAATCGCTATTTCAAATCCCCTGTGCAGTGAACTGTGGGCTGAAGCTGGAAGTAAACCCCAGCTTAATTCGGACTACATCCATTTGCTATTAACTGCAGTGGGCTCCAGTCACAAGGACCTTGTCCTCATGCCCTGCTCTTCTAGCAATCCAGAGGAACATTCTCCATCCGATCCTCAGCTTGGGTGTTGTGAGTACAAATCAGGGTATTCCCCTGCAGCTTGTTTTTCAATCACAAGTGTGTCACCTAATTCTTCTTGTTTCACTGCTTCATGGGCTGAGCCATCCGGCTCCGGATTACAACTGGGTGTTGTGCATATACTTTCTTCTACAGGGCACTATCTATCTGCACCTGCCGGCCAACCCTGGGCAACGGACCTAGCTAGCCCCCCCAACCTGGGTACCCAGAGTGTGACTTTTCAGACCCTGTATGTGTGCACAGTACTGTGATTTAATGCCACCAATTAACCTGACATCCCTCCCGTGTTACTGTCCCCCAAATAAATCAGATTTGTTGTTGTTATACTATATACTGCCTGCGGTGCTGGTACTTATGGAAATACAGGTTACTCACCTGTAACAGGAGTTCTACGAATGGTATATGTTGTTCATCCACACTGTCTGGCAGGTTCCTTGCCGCAAGGTCTTCAAGCTGGCTCCTCCCACCCACCCGGGTGGTAAAACTCTCGGCTCCGCCCCATGACGCCAGATCTAGCCCGCTGGCTGTGGGTTGCATGGCCGGGCCGGGAGGTAACGGGGGATGTAGGGATGAACAACATATACCATTCCTAGAACTCCTGTTACAGGTGAGTAACCTGTATTTCTAGGGACATGGATATGTTGTTCATCCACACTGTCTGGCAGACTCCTAGCAGTTCTCCGGGAGGAGGGAGGCAAGGTGCACACCCCCTACTTAGGGAATAAAGACTGGAGAACCGAGGCCCCATAACCAGCATCCCGGCGTGACCCAAGGTCGATGTGGCAGTGGGTAAATAAGGTATGTGCCGACTTCCAGGTAGGAGCCCTGCAGATATCCTGGATAGGGACATCCCTGGAAGCAGCCACCGATGCAGCGGTATGGCGGGTAAAATGAGCTCTTATCCCTCTGGGAGGCTCCATGCCTGCCAACCTATAGCAGAGATCTATGCAGGAGGTGACCCACCTGCTCATCGTCTGCTTGGCTGCAGGTCTACCAGGTGCGGCTTCAGCGTAGGTGACAAACAGCTGGCTAACCTCTCCCCAAACTTCAGCCGACGCCCTTAAGAAATCGAGCTCCAACTAGGGTCCAATATGGAGCCTATATTCGGCCTCCAAGGTGTGATTGGGGTAGAACACTGACAGAGTCAACACCTGGTTAAGGTGAAGCTCCGGCACACCACCTCGGAAGGAACTTGGTGGGGCGCAGGACAACCTTGTCCCTGTGGAAGACCAGATAGGAGACTCAAAGGAAGCGCCTGGAGCTCTCCCATCCCCCTGGTTGACGTGACAGCCACCAAGAAGGCGGTCTTCCACAACAGGTGGGAGATATCACACCTGTGCATTGGTTTGAATGGCTTGCCCAGGAGCTTAGCCAATACCAGCAGTAGATCCCACGGAGGTGGAGGATCTCGCACTGGAGGAAATGTGATCAAGGCCTTAGAAAGTGCTTGACCACCTTCACCTGCGCCTACCGACTGCTTTCGGCGCGCGCCTCGGAGGGCAGAGATGGCTGCCAGTGCACCTTAAGGGTCGCCGACCTGCCCTTGCTGAGAAAAAGGACCACAGGCAGTCCGGATGCTTGCCGAGGAACAGGAGGAAGGGTCCAGGCCCTTTCCTGACACCAAATGGAGGAACTCTTCCATTTGAAGGCATAGCATTATCTGGTCGACTCCTTACGGGACGCCTCAACAACGTTGAGGACCTTGCCGGAAGACCCAAGGCCTGGAATCTAGCCGCTCAGGAACCAGGCCGTCAGGTGCAGGGATTGAAGGTCCGGATGGGATACCTTCCCCTGATAACAGAGATCAGGACCGGGCGGGCTGGAAGCTGCCTCGGAAGCCTGGAGCTGAGACTGAGGAGAACTGGATACCAGAGCTGGTGGAACCAGTCTGGGGCTATCAGAATCACCTGCGCCTTGTTCCTCCTCGCCTTGAGAAGCACCTTATGGATCAAGGGAATGGGGGAAAGGCGTAGAAGAGGTCCGGGGTCCACGGCCTCGAAAAGGCATCCCCCTGCAGCGAGTCCTGCTGAGGGGGCGGGCATGAAACAGTCTCAGCTTCACATTCTCCCTGAAAGCAAAAAGGTCCACCTGAGGCGTGACCTAGTGGGAGAACAGATCTTGTAATACCTCCGGCAGGAGAGAACCACTACTGGGACGCAGCCCCTATCCGGCTTAGGGCATCGGCCAGGGTGTAGAGTACCCTGCCACCTGAATGGCTAGGAGATCCGTCTCCAGGCTGCTACTTAGACCATCTGCGAGAGCCTCCTTGCATAATGGCAAGGCGGCGTCTGAGCAAGGCGGTTTAGGTAGTACATGAGTCGGGTATTGTCCGTCTGGACCTGGAACCACTTGACCCGTAGAAAGCGGAGTCAGGCGGTAGAGCTAGGCGGACCCTCAGAGCTCCAGCAGGCTGATATAGCATCGGGACTCCGGAGGGGAGCAGAGGCTGTATGCTCTGTGCTCCCCGATGGGCACCCCAACCCATCAGTGATGTATCAGTCGATAAAGAGACTGTCGGCCTGGGGCAGACGAATGGGATGCCCTCCTGCAGATGTGCTGGAACGGTCCACCACTGGAGAGCGTTCCACATTTCCTGGGTCACCGTCACCAACTGATCCAATGGATCGAGCGTTGTGACCACTGACTGGCCCGTCCCCGTTGAAGGGGATGCATGTACCAACAGGTCCAACGGACCACACTGGTGCAGGCTGCCGTGAGGCCAGGAGACACAGAGGTCCGGGCAGGGCTGGTGCCCAGCCAGGAATGATTGGGCAGGAGGAAAAATTTCGCCCTGTCCATGGGGCCGAGCTCTGGCTCTGAAGAAAGTCGAGCTCTGCCCCGATGAGAAGCATCACCTGCTTCGGCATGAGTCCCGGCTTGGCCTCGTTGATGAGGAGGCCAATCTGAGAGCACACCTGAAGGGCCAGATCTCTGGACCGCTCCGCCTCCGCTCTGGAGGGGGCTGCCAACAGCCAGTCGTCCGGGTAGGGGTACACCTGGACCCTTCGGCGCCGCAGGAATGCCGTCACCACTGCCATGCATTGGTGAAGACTCTGGGAGCTACAGAGAGACCGAAGGGCATGGCCCGGAACTCGAAAAGAGATCCCTCTGCTCTGAAGCAGAGAAATGTCTGACGAAACGGACGGATCGGGATGAGAAGAACGAGTCCTGGAGGTCCAGGGAACAGAAACACATGCCCTAATTCCAGGGATGGGAAGATCTGAACCAGAGTGACCATCCTGAAGGTCTGAGACCTTGGGGACCTGCTCAGGTTGTGCAGGTCAAGAATGGGGCGCTAGCCCCCGTCCATTTTGGGACCAGGATTTCCTGGACACAGACCCCGGGTCTGGAGGAGGATCAACCACCTTCCTGATCACCTCTATCTCGAGGCGCAGGGCAATATTGGCTCGGCGGGCCAACAGCAAGCCTTCGGACCCCGTTGCCCCCCGGGTGGGGGGCGACGTCAAAGGGAAGGGTCTGCTCGACTACCAGGAGGCAGGCCTCACCTACCACCTACTACACCCAACGGTCCATGGATAGCGGACCAGGTCAAGGAAGTGGTGGAGCCATCCTCCACAGGGGACCCGGAAGGGTGGCGAGGCTGGGGCTACGCCCACAACCCATCACTGGGCAGGCTTGGAGGAGAGACCGGCCGAGGGACCTCCTGGGCCTTTACCTCCTTGCTTCCCATTAGAAGAAGCCGCTGGCTTGGGTTTGGGATGCCAAGCACGAGCCTGCTGGCCCTCATGCTGGTGCTGTTGGGCTGGTCATGCTGCAGGGACCGAAGGACGAAAGGACTTACGCTGATGTTGCCGGCGGCCCTTGTCCCTCTGGGCGGAGGTGACCGAGTCCAGAGTGGCGTTGGACTTTTCGATCTGCTGGAGGTGTCCCTCCACTCCAGGGCCGAAGAGGTCAGTCCCCAAGAAGGGGATGTCCGCCAACTTGTGCTGGGTATCCGCCGTGAAGGTGGATATCCTCAGCCACGCCCTGCGGCGCATGGTCACCGCGGCCGCTACTGACCTGGCACAGGAATCACCTATGTCCAGAGCAGTCTGAAGCTGCTGCTTAGCCACCGCCCTTCCCTGGCCCCGCACCTGCTGGGCTGTGGTCTGCAGGTCGGCCTTGAGATGAGGGATCACCTCATCCAGGGAGCCCATGAGGGCGTGGAAGAAGTGTGCCATCAGCGCGGCCGAGCTGGCCTGTCGGAGGCCGAGGGAGAACGCAGCATATACCTTGCGCCCGACATAGTCCAGCCTTTTGGACTCGTCATGGGGGCCTATCCATGTCCCGAGCGTTTCCGGAACACTGGAAGATGTTATCGGTGACTAACCCCTCAGCAGAGGGGTGCTCTGAGAAACCGGGCAAAGAGCCGATAGGGACCGCATACTTCCTAGCCATCCTGGCCGAGGGCGCAGGACAGGAAGCAGGCCGTTGCCAAAGCTCCAAGGCTGGGCCGACAATGGCCTCAGCCACAGGGAAGGCCTCCGTGGGTGAATCCCCTCGGTTTAGAATCTCTGTCAGGGGATAATAGACCCGTTTGGACACGGGCTCGAGCTGCATCCCGGTAGACTCCGAGATGAGCCTAAGCAGACCCAAGAAGGACGATGGGCTATCGTCCAGAGACTGGCACCAGGAGGACTCCAGGCCAACCCACCTGGGGAACAGGGAGGAGTCGTCATCGGACTCCGAAGAGTCTGCGAAGAGCTGCCTCAGGCCTCAGCCAATCTCCACCTGCCAAGGGCGGCCGGGAGTGATGGTGACCGACAACCTGTGGGGCAGGCCGTGACCCGACCGAATCGGTGGGGCAGCTAGATTTGGTCGAACAACTGGCCCAGAAATGGGCATCTTGACTGCGGTGAGCGGTTGCTTCGGCCGATCGGGCGGCAGCCACTTGATAGCCGGGGAATGAATTGGAGTCGATTTACTCCCGGACAACAGCAACTGCTGCCACATAAGCTCCTCGTAACGTTGACGCAGTCTGCGTCGAAGCCTCTCCTCATCCGAGGAGGATGACGAGGAGGAACGGTGTCGCCACTTAATTCGGTGCCCAGACCGAGACAGCCGAAGACGGCGGGAGCGACTTGACCGAGATGAAGTCCAAGACCGAGACCCTCGGTGAAACCGAGGGTGGGCCTGGGAAGGGGCCGGGGACACCCGCTCTTCCCTCGGCTCGGACACCTTGACTGGGGACTGCCGCCCCGAAGGTGCGGGCAGATCCCCCCCCGGTGGAGAGGAGTTGATGGCTCTACCAGTCGACCACCCGGCTGACGGGCCGAGAGATAACTCGACTACGTCGACGGGAGTCTCGGCAGGCTGGCCTGACGGGGACACCGTGAAGCCAGCGGCCTGAGCCGCAACCTCGATCGAAGTCGACGGGGTCAGCTGGACCGAAGGAGACCTCTCCCACTCCACAACGCCGACGATGGGACTTAACCTTCGACTCCCTCATCTTGGGCCGAAAGGAATGTCCCGATGGCCCCTCTCCCTTCGTGGAAAGGGACTGGCGAAGCTCCTTGAACGAAGTCGAATAAGAGGAACTCAAGAGAGGGATAAACGCCAGCGACCGAGGAGGAGGGAGATGCAGCCTGGGCCACCTCCTCCTCGAGGGCGATCGAGTGCTCGAGCTGCTCAGCCGAGCCAGCCGCCGCGGACACCGCCCAACGAGCCTCTTTGGGTTTTACCAGTGGGGAAAAGTCCTCGGGGCGCCCGAGCCTCAATCGGGCAGCGTGATGCTCAGAGCGTTGGCGAAAAGCGTGACTACTCGCAGACCTGCGGGTCGTGGTCTAAGTCGAGGCGTATACGCACGTGGAGTGCGGATCAGTTCTCGGTATCTTCTGCCCGCCAGGGCGCCTCCGAGAGCCCGGAATCGAATTGTCCATCGCAGCCACGAGGGATAAGAAGACCGGAGTTTAGAAAAACTTCAAAATTAAGTTCGGACGAACCGAAGAATCAGGAACCAGTCTAAAATGCAGAGCACTAAGGAGGGAACCTGAGCTTCCAAGCGGTAAGGAAGATCTGGCATCATGGGGCAGAGCCGAGAGTTTTACCACCCGGGTGGGTGGGAGGAGCCAGCTTGAAGACCTTCCGGCAAGATTTAAAACGGCAAGGAACCTGCCAGACAGTGTGGATGAACAACATATCCATGTCCCTAGAAACAGTATTGTATTTCTCTGTGTATGTTGTTTAACCTTATTTTACAGGGGGCCCTCAGAGGCGTGCTGCAGAATCAGTCTCGAGGGTTAAGTGGTGCTTTATGAGTGAACAGTGTGTATACGTGGGGTATTGGGGCTGTAACTCCTGTGTACTGTGTGAGCCACTAGAGGGAACCAAAGGGGTCACGGTGTCCCAGAGGGCTGTGATCAAGCTAGTCTAACCACTACAAACCCTGACCTCTGGGTGGAGGCACCTGCCATAGACCTAGGCCACTCAACCTGTCAGTAGTCAAGCAGGCAGGGGCAGTAGCCCTTGGGATAGAGCCACCTGGGGGTTACATATGAAAAAAGGCATTATTATGGCATTGGTGCTCAGCACAGATGGCGGCACCATGTCCAGTACTTAGAACAGCATCATGCAGAGTACAAATGCTGGCACTATGCATGACATCATTTTATTATCCCACCCAGCACACTATGATGGCACCATGCACAGCACTGATGTAGCTGGTGAGCAGGGCCTTTGATGGCAGGAAAATGTCCCAAGGTGGGGTCTTTAGTACCTACTTATACCATTACTAACTTTGTTATCAATGTTATGTTATGGTGGGGACATGGAGAGAGACATCTACGTGACTGGTACCATTTTCGTCATTAACATCAGAGACCCTAATCACTGACAGAGACATTTCTAGTCACTGACAGGCAGAGCAATGTTGGATGTTGATACAGACCTGAACAACTCTCAACTTCAAGTCTGGGGCACAGAGGAGGTTGGTGCTGACAAGAGGAATGGCACTGAAAACTGTTAGTCAAAATTGAGTACAGCGTTATGATGAGGGAAAAAATTATGATGGAAGAGTCATAGTGATAAAGCTTAGCCATTGCTCAGTACCAAGTAAACTAAGATAAATTAGCAAAGAATTACACCAAACTACTTAGTTACACACAAGTTAAAAGGAAAAACTACAGAACAACAAAAACAAACTAGACAGGAAAGCTATCTGGTGCACTAAGAAAGTCTGGTTCCCGATGAGATCATAGCTTCCGATGGCAGGAAAAAGTAACTGAGGCAGTTGTAGCTGGCATCATTATTTTTACCAACACTGTCCTGAGCACGGCTGGTACCAATATTTCTGGTTCCCGCAAGGTAACAGTGGAGCTCTATGGAGGAGACTGACTCTTAGAACAGACCAATTTTAAAAATGTCTGGCAACTACTTACTGCATCACCATCGCTGTCCTTTTTGGAATCCCTTTTCACAGGCTCATTCATGTCTTCCTGACTGCGGAAGCTGAAGTTCTGGATGGCTTCGGTAACTCCACGAAGGGAGCTATAAATATCTTCCGAATTCATATTTTCTGTGTCGTAGTCAAATACACTGTTGAAAATAATTTTATTCTTAATTATTACAAATCCTGAATCAGAAAAGATTTTGTGGAGAACAAAATGAAAATGATATACTCACAGTCATTCTTGATCTTTCAGAATATCTTCACCATTTCACTACTGGTAGGTCTGTGCTAGAGGTGGCAGGACCTTGCAGGAGCGTACACCTTTCTAGAGCTAGGGGTCCAACGTTAGGGACGGTGCCGACGATGAGGTGAACATATCACATGGCGCTCACGGACTCGCCAGTAACTGATGCCGGCCCCAGCTCTCCTCAATTCTGTTTGCCAGGAGAGGAAACAAAGGGTTAGAGAAAAAAAAAAGGGGTTGGGGCAAGGTTGCCCAAGGGACAGGAAAAGGATACAGGGTACAAAAGGAACAAAGCAATAAAACCCATCTTCCAAAAGAGCTAAAGGACAGGTTGGGAGGGATGGCCTAGGTAGCAGCCCAAAGGATGACCAGTACAACTGGACAGGAGAGAGAGAGAGAAGGACGACAGAGTGCACAGTGGGGACCCTGAGCTTCCAGCAGGAGAGCAGTGCTCTCGGAAGAGTTGACTTACACCCAACTGCAGTGAAATTTGCTTATGGTCTTGCACAGTCTATACGACTTCCAAGCAAAGTCAAAGGTCCCCGAAATCCACAGCACCAGCAAAAGGTTGTACTTCCTTGAAAGACACAGAAATGGTAGTAGAGCTGTGATCCCTGAAACTGTGTTACCAGCAAGGGTACTCCATCTGCAAATATGTGAACTGTAGAGGGGTCAGAAGTTAAGGATCCCCTATAGCCAAAGCAAAATAGAGGATGCTATTTACAGAGAGTCCTGCTATCTTGAAGAATAGCAATCAGCAGAGCTAGGGCCGCAGAAATGCACTACTAGCCAAGGTTCGTGAGCCGAGGAGAAGATACTTAGGAACTCAAAAAGTAACCCCGATGTGGGGAAAAACAACAGAGAGGAGGGGGTTCCTGCTAGAAGGACAGAAGCCAGTTAAGAGAATTGCAAAAATGGTACGATTTCCTTACACATGTTCCCATTTTATTACTGAAGATTACCCCAGATAGAGGGGATTAAGAGAAAGAGAAATGTAGCAGGCTGCCTGGACGGAAATGCAGGAGGTGTACTGCAAAGGAAAAGAAAGCTGCACCAGGTAAAGGAGTTTGGGCTGGAATGCCAAAATATGTCTCTTACTCTTCTGCGAAACCTTCTCCATAAAAGTGTATGGAAAAAGGGAGCTTCTCCAACAGTAAACAACTACAGACTCTTCCCTCCTAAAGGGTGGTGGGAGGAGGACTTTCTCTGTCCTATTTTTGTTTTCCTAGTGCTCCTCTCCCCCACAAAAAAAACACAAAACAATGAGAAAGGACTAGAGGAAATAGGGGAGGAGGAAAAACCCCATGTGTGTGTGTGTTTTTTTTTTTTAAAGAATTGCCCCCTACATGCCTCCCTTTTCTTTTTTTTTTTTGAGTAGGTCACCTAACAAAGGAGGCAGAGGTAAGACTGCCCAGAAGTCTGGTTATTGAGGGTGGAGGTGGGCAGACTGCAGTAATGATAGGTGAAGATATTCTGGAAGATCAAGAATTACAGCGAGTATGTAATTTTCATATCTTCTAAGAATCAATCTTCACCATTCACTACCTGATGGGTCTGAGTGCCATGCTTACCACCAAGGGTGGTACTGGCCAACCATGAGGGAAATGGTTATTCCCTCAGCCTTCTGTGGGGGGAAAATAGGGAAAGGTGGGGGCCTCTTGTGGGCCTGGAGAGGCCCGAGACCGGTCAGGGGCAGGCGGAGGCTCCCATGATCTGGGAGCGGGAATGCATCCCGCAAGCCCATGCCTGGCCCTGCAGGAGACTAAATGAGCCCCCTGGAAGCGTGAGGCAATCATCCTATGCCAGACCAAGGGTGACAACCTGGAGAGATGCAGCCATGCCATCCATCTAATGCAGACTGCAGTCCCACTAACCTGCAGGCTACCTCACTGGTGTTGCAGGACACTTGCCTGATGTCTCAGTAGCTTCAAACACTGTACAGAAAAGCATATGTCTTGTCTTGTTTACTCACAATTCGGCAAGGATAGCAGGAGCTGTCCAAGTGTCACACACAGATGCCTGTCATAGAATGCTTGGAGTGCAGAGATGCACAACACAGCGCAATGCGCAAAGAAGATTCTTCGACCCCAGGCCTCAAACTCAGCTGCGTCTGACGCTGGGGGATGGTGATGCACTGGGTGCCTATGCCCAAAGTGTGTGTCCAGGAGCTGGATCCCAGAACTGGGGTGTGGCATGGCTCCTGAAGATCCCAGGGGTGTGCAATACCTGCACTGGGTGTCTCTCGGGGCTGCAGAGGGGCAAAGGGATGGAGCCAGATGTCTCTCAACACCTCCACAAAAGGCACAGCCCATGGAGGTATGACTGTATAGTCATAACTATACTCCCCAAGGAAGGACAGTGTCAGACGTGCAGGACTGTGGTCTGAGAAATGGGACAGTGGCAGTTCCCTCATCATCTCTGAAAAAAAATGGTAACGACAGTACTCTGTGTCAGAGGATAGACAGAGGGAAGAGTCCTCTTCCTCAGAGGAGGAAGACGAAGATGAAGAGGAGCTGGACTCGGGGTGGAGGTGCTGGAGTCTCAGGCTGGAAAACAGCCTGATCTAGTGCCCTCAGATAAGTTGGGAAGGCAGTTTCTGAAACCCTGAACTGATCACAGGTCAGTGGCCCTGTAGGACCCCAAATGCCTGGGAGAGCAGGAGGGGTAGGCAGAGGAGGAGGGTTGTGGTGGACCAGGGCGGGTCCTCTCCCAGGGTTACAACAGCGTACAGAGGACCTCTCCAGAAGGAGGGCCTGAACAACTCGTCCACCTGTGATTGCCCAACTGTAGAGGGGAGGTCTAGGTGGTGCACTTCCAAGGAAACCTCCAGAGGGGGAGATCGGAGCCATATAGAGGTCCCACAAGGTGGCCCCAATCTCCACCTCCAGTAGGCCCAGACAGTTCCGGGGAGGCCAAAGGATCCAAGTCAGCACTCCACCTCCTGCCAGAGCCACCAGCAACTCAGGACGTGGAGCGCGACGCTGACTGGGAAATACCAGCCCCCACCTCACCAGAATGGGCTCTGTCCCTTGGGCTAGGCCTAAAGACAGAACCAATGTCAAAAACCTGACCTAAGGGGAAGCCGGTGCCGCAAGTAGCAACAGAACCCCCCTTGGCATTGTGAAGGGTGTTAAAGTCAGATTCGGCACCATGGATGAAGCCCAAACCCGACTGGGTGCCACACCTGGCACCTCTCCTCGGTGCCGAAATTACCACCAGGACTGTCCCCGGTGCCAAGTGACAGAAGACAGGTCGTGCTGAAGCTGGCATTGGGCTGAAAAGCACCCGGGGACAATGCCGAGGAAATCAAAGGCTTAGGACTAGACCCAGACAGGCTTCCTTTACCACCAGACCCTGGAAGCCAGTTGGGATCATCCCATTCCTCATCCCCCAGGAGTCATATGACCACTCGGGGATGAGATCCAGAAGCTCTTTACTGGGCCACTAACTCCAGAAACCTCACCTGTCCTTATGCCGCAGGTGGCATCAGGAGGGGACTCCCACCAGCGTAGGCCCAGTGTATAGCTCTGAACATGCCACGTGGGGAAGGGGGGTGTCGGACTGGGAAGGGTGCACAACTGGTCCTTTGGAGGGGGTCAGCTGTTCCACAGACCCCTCTCCCAGGCTCTTTGTCTCAGCGAGACAAGGACAAGAGGAGGCTTAATCTCCAGCAGTGTGTATAGTACTGAGGATGGGCTATGGGGAAGAGCCCCGGGACCTTACATCAGAGTCCCATGTATGACTTCTGCCTCCGACAGTGGGGGGTGACTGATGCCTCTTCAACAGGTGGACTCTAAGGTGCAGAAGCCCACTGAGAAGCAGGCACTGCAGTGATCCACACTGCGTTTCATTCCAACGCATGCCCAGAAGTGGTCATGCCGGTCTTGGATGGACATGTTTCTCCCAAAGGAGCACAGATGCATGGGGGGAGACTCAGTGTTCTTATCAGACTTCTTCGATTTTGTTTTAGACACGAGACCTGGACATGACTATGGATAAGAATCAAAAAGCATCCAAAACAGGGCCTGGCGCCATAAAAAGAGACAGGAAGGAAAGCAGCGATGGAAAATACTGAAAAGAAGGGTTACAACATTAAGCAAGTGGCGATGAACAGAACTTCACAGTATTAGACAATAGAAAATGGCGAATGCTCCCCATGGAGTGCTACCTTGATGGCAGGAAGAATAGAACTGAGGAAAGCAGGGGTCTGACATTGGTTACTGGCTGGCCTGCAAGCACCATGTCATACGTTCACCTCATGGGCAGTGCCATCCCTTACAACGCTCCCCTAGCTCTAAAGTTTTAAAGGTATATGCTCCCGTGGGGCCTGCTGCCTCCAGCACAGACCCACCAGTAATGAATGAAGATTGATTCTTGGAAGGTCAGTAAAAAAATGACCAAAGAAACACCCTGCAAGAAGTTTGTACATTAGGTTTCAGAGAACCTTTACATGTCCATTCAGTCCTGGATTTACTGGGGAAGGAGCCAACATAGCTTTAAACTGAGTTCCACTTGTTCGTGCCATTTCAATGCAATGGGCATTAAAGAGCAACTATGCAGCTGCTAACCCAAGTAGTATGAATCAGATGCACACCCCTGGTCCTACTGTTTGAAAGTTAATAAAACAATATAACTCTGAAGAGCAACCTCATTTTCTAATTTCTCCCCAAGGTGACGTGTCCTTACCTGTTCCAAAGTTGTATACTGTTAATATTTCTTTTTGTAGTAGCCCCTATTTTGTACGGGAAGGGATTGTATTTTGGCTCTGTGGAGCCACGCCAAACTCTTCCACTTCCTGGTACCTCCACAACGTGTAATCCACCCCGTTTTGTGAGGTCATTATATGGAGAGTGTGGGGGTGTGCTCCATAGACATGAATGGGTCAGTTTCTAAAGCTGATATTTTCGTAGTTTAGATGGTCATTTGGAACAAATCAAGGCCACCGCTTGTGACAGAGTTGAATAAGACCCTGTCCCATTTGTTATGTAGAAAGAGCTAAACACAAGGATCTGTTCTATCCTCTTCTTTTCTGTCTCTTGTCTGACTGTGCAATCAGATTTTTCTCTGCCTTCACTTGCTGTTTCTATCTTTTCTTCCTCCTTGTGTATCTGAAGATATAAAATATGTGAGAATCTTTATGTGAAACTGGGATTCCTGGATTTGAAAATGTGTAGTTATATTGTTGAAATGATTGCAAAAAGCTTTTTGGAACTTAGGGGGTTAACCTGGAATGCAACACTAGCTCTTTTGCAGAGCTGTCAACAGGAGGTCAGTTCTGGGACACCATGTACTGTTTTGCTGCACCTGCAAGGAAGGAAACTGACGAGAACATTTTCTGAAAAACAGGATGTCTCTTTAATGAATTCCCAGGCAAAGACTTATTTATTGAAATATTTCAGCAGGAAAGGCACACTGAGCAACACGATGCTCGTCTCTCGATGCGACGTGGAGGGGGGGGGTTACAGAAGGAGAGCAGAGAGTATACATACAGTAGTGTGACATGAATTATCAATTACAATGTACAAGGATTATAGCACTTCAAAATATTTGGTTACATACATAGGGTTAAATCAACAGGTACAAAAAGAAAAAGAAAGAAAAATGGGTTAGGTTGCAACAATACAGTGAAGTACAGAACTAGACAGCCATAGTGCTCAGCAAAGACAACTTAGAGACAGGGACAACAGGATTTAAGTGCATATCCGACAAGTGTGTAGGTTGGTGGCATAAGCCAGCATTCATAGCAGTTGCTATATGCCGATGGACATGGCGCTTAGGGTAGGTAAAAACGCTGAGGTAGGGGAGCAGTGGGAAAACGCTGTGGGAGGGGAACTGTGAGGTATGGGTGTCAGTTACACAAGCAATTTACCATGTAGAAATTTGACAGGGCGGCGGACAGAGTGTGGATAGAGGAGGAGTGGTGGATATGGTCCGGAAGTTCGTTCCAGAGATTGGGGAGGTGGTAGGAGAAGGCGGATTGGCCCACTGAGGTTCAACGGTGCAGAATTGATAGCAGTCTGTGGTCAGTTGACCTGAGGGCATGAGAGGGGGGTAGGCGGAGATGAAAGGGAGGAGGCAAGGTAGTGTGGGAGGGAACTGAGGCAGAATTTCTAAATAAATTTAGCACTATGGAGTAAACACCGGTTGTTTAGGGAGGGGAAGGCCAGCGACTGGTAGGGCTCGCAGTGAGGTGCGTAGGTGAGGGCATCGAGGACGAAGCGGCAGAAAGCATTGAAGAGGGGGTCCAGTCAGGATAGGGTGGACTTGGGAGCAGCACCGTAGATTATATCACAGTAGTCGAAGGTAGGTAAGATGATTTTCTGCACCCATTTCACGTCTGGCAGGTAGCGGGAGGCTACTGCGGTTTCTTTAGAGGGCACCAAGCTTGGGGCGCACTTTTTTCAGGATAGTGTCGACGTGGGCAGAGAAGGATAGGTGTTGGTCTAGCCAGGCCCCTAGGTACCTAAAAGTAGTTGTGTTCTCAAGGACTGTCCCGTCAAGGGTGTGGAAGTTAGGGAGGTGAGCCTGGATAGTCTCTGTTTGGTGCCAAAGGTCATGGAGACTGTCTTTTTGGCGTTGAGGGAAAGTTGGTTGGAGCTAATCCAGAGCTGAACTTTACTGAAGGCTGGTAGCAACCTCCACGGGTGTCCTGCCAGAGGTAAACAGGACCGTGTCATCTGCGTACATGTGAATGGAGGATGATGAGCAAATTTGTGGCAGGTCATTGAGAAGATGGAAAAAAGGATAGGGCCGAGTACAGATCCTTGTGGGACACTTGTGTCAATAGGGAGTGGAGGGGAGGGGAGGTGGAATCAGTGATTTGTACAGATTGAGTTCTGCCTAGCAGGTAAGCTCTAAACCAGTTTGTGGCAGGCTCTGATAGGCCGGCTGCAGAGAGGCATGATAACAGGGGATGGGAGACAGTACTGAATGCTTTGGCTAAATCAACAAAGACGGCTGAGGTGATAAGCCCTCTGTCCATCCCAGATAGGATGGAGTCGGAAAGCCTTAACAGGGAAGTGGCTGAAGAAAGGTGCTTTCTAAATGCAGACTGGTAGGGTGTCCCGGGCATTCTGGCACATTATTAGTTTGGGGGAAATCCAGGGTAGGTGGTTACCATGACCCCCGATACACCGCATAACGGCGTGTTTTTCCCAGACGTTGAGAAATGTGTTTCTGAAATGTGCAAGAGAGTCATCGATATTAACATTATTAATGTTTGGGCACCAGTTTGCGTGAGCTAGGTCTTCTAGCAGGAGGGGACAGGTTTAGTGATTTGTAGGAGCGTTGTAGCAGTAATTTGGGGGGTTTAGGATGGATTTTGAGGACTAGGTAGGTTATACATAGATACATAGACAGTGTCGGCAGATAAGGGCCTATGGCCCACCTAGTCTGCCCATTTGAGCTTGTAAGTTCAGTTTGTTTTCCTAGAAGTCTATTTCCCCTTACCCCTGACCTCTAGAATTCCTTTATGTCTATCCCATGCATTCTTAAATCCCGTGATTGTTTCAGCCCCCACCACTTCCTCTGGCAGGGTGTTCCACTTGTCCACCACCCGTGTGTGGTGGTCGCTTATAGAGTCAGGTAGTAGGCCAGCTCTGAGGATGCGGTGAGGGTGGGAGGTGAGCGCCCAGTCGATTAGGGAGTGATTGCCGGTCTTGTGGTTAGTGCGCGTGTGCTCAGTGATGACTTGGGTGAGATTTAAGGCTGCTATCTCTAAGCGGGCTTTGTTTAGTGAGGGGGTAGGCCAGCTGAGATTGAAATCACCCATGATGTAAAGTTCACCGGAGGGCGTGAGGGAGACTAGGTGACTTATAATGTTGGAGACAGTTGCGGCAGGAGTACCAGGGCGGCAGTAGATTCCAGCGACATAAATAGGGAGTGAGTAGGGGGAGAGACAACTGTAACATTAGCAGTTCATAGGCTTGGGGCATGGTTTTAGCTAGTGTTACAGAGAAGAGTAGGTTTGAAGCGGTGTAAATAGCAACACCTCCTCTTCTAGTGGGACAGTCAAGACGTGAGACAGTGTACCCTGGGATGGCAATGGATGGATCCTTCAAGTTTTGGTTTAGCCAGATTTTGGATAAAATGATAATATCAGGAATATGCTGGGCTGCTAGTACTTGGAGTAGGTCAAGTTTAGGGGCAAGGCTACGAATGTTTAGCTGTAGTACGTGCAGGCCACAGAGGAGAGGGCCACATTGAATGGTAGAGGTGGCTGCTGTGGGGGAGTTTACCGCTGGACCTGTGGGGGTACTGGCGGGACCAGGGCCTGGGTTTGGATGTATGTCACCTGTGGCAAGGAGAAGTGTAATAGTTAGATATTGTGAGAGAATTTGTATACACCATGGTGTGGTGAGCAAGTGTCGCCTAGGAGGTGATTTTGAGTGGACAGAGTGGGTTATGTGAGAGGCAATTTGGTGGAGGGCTGACCAGAAGTAGGCATAAAAGAAGAGAGAGGAGCAGGGGCGGAGTGGGTAGTGGGACCATGTGAGGGCCAACAGGGAGGGGGCTGCAGGGGAGGGGGCAGTGTGGGATTGGTTAGCACAGGGCAAGGTAGGATGAGGTCATTAGCTAACAATGAAGGGAGGATGGGGGGTAGGCAGATGCCGATGGAGATAATAAGAAACAGCATGATAGCTGGGAGAGACAAAACTGCCAGTTTTCAGCAAAGGCAGTGAGGGGTTGATTGGTGGCCTTGAGGAGGCAGGTGAACTAGTAGTAGTGAAACTGGAACAACCACTTGAAGTCTTGGTGGCAGCTATAGGCTGAGAGATCGGCGTGGCGATAGGCAGGAGAATGGAGAGAGGGAGGGAGCCAAAGAAGTAATTGCAGCCGAGGTGGGAGGGGCTAGCAGTGAATTCAATAGGTGGCCTGGATGGGTGGGGAGAAACCTCCTTGGGAGAAGTGCACGGGGAAAGATTAAAATCTGGATGGTGCAGTTCAGGCAGAAAGCTGGCTATTAGGCGCACCAATCAGGAGCTTAGGGCAACCTGCCTGGCCAATCGGGAGCCTTGGAGAGAGAAGGCGCACCAATCACAGAGCCGCCGAAACGTGCCGGCTGAGGAGGTAGATTCAGTGGTACTACCTTGTAGGGAGTCCGTGTGGGGGGATCAGGAGGGTGGTCGGGAGACTGGTTCTTCCTCAGTAGCGGCGGCTGGGGTCATGGCCGAAAGCACCGCCTGGATCCGGGAGCACCGTTCAGGGCGTGGGCAAACCTTGTAGGCAGTCCATGCAGTGGGACCAGGAGGGCAGTTGGGAGACTGGTTCTTCTTCCGTAGCGGCGGCTGGGGTCACGGCCAAAGGCACTGCCTGGATCCAGAAGCGCCACTTGGGGCGCAGGCAGACCTTGTAAGGAGTTCGCGCGGTGGGGACCAGGAAGGCAGTCGGGAGACTGGTTCTTCCTCGGTAGAGGTGGTTGGGGTCAAGGCCGAAGGTACTGCCTGGATCCAGGAGCACCGCTCATGTGTGGCAGACCTTGTAGGGAGTCCGCTAGGGGGGGACCAAGGAGGGGGTCGGGAGACTGGCTCTTCCTTGCAGCGGCGGCTGTGGTCACGGCCGAAGGCACCGCCTGGATCCGGGAGTGCCACTCAGGGCGCGGGCAGACCTTACAGGGAGTCCGTGGGGGAGGGGGACCAGGAGGGCAGTCGGAAGACTGGCTCTACCTCAGTAGAGGCGGCTGGGGTCAGGGCTGAAGGCACCGCCTGGATCCAGGAGCACCGCTCGGGCTGTGGGCAGACAAGACAGCCTGAGATGCAGATCACGTGATCTGAGATGAAGGCAGTTCTCCTTTAGCAGAGCAATTGAAAGGTGAGTAAGAAGCCGATGAGATGTCTGAAAAGACTGATCTTTTTGTTAAACCAGGGATTCCCTGGCGATTCAGAGCAGCAATACTTTTGCTAGTGAGTGAGAGAGAGACTGAGCAATTGAAACTTGGAATTAGAGATACCCTCAGATGAAGGACTTCATTTTGTCTGTTTGAAATGCCTTTGTAAATAGTTATATTGAAGAATTTTTATTTTACTGTTATTGGAAAAGAATAAAACACCACTTGCAAATTGGATACCTGCTCCTGGTCTTCCTATGCTTTCTGACCCATGCCTCGACGACAGATGGTGTTGGCCTAAGTGGGATTTACGCCATGCATACTCTAAGCCAGGTGTTTTCAGCATGGGTTTTGCAGCAGCAAGCCCATGAGTAATTACCAGAAAGATGGCAGTCAAGAAAAAATTACTCACCATAGTAATCTTGTTTCTTCAAAGGGATCACTCATTATGATTAAACAAATGCAGTCAGCCTCCCGTGTTGGACTACCCAGAGAGATAGAATTATATGCAAATAATGGAACTCTCAATTGGCTCATGCCACTTTCAAACTGCTGCCCTAGCAACTGTTGCACTCTGAGTGCTTCAGATTCTTACGTAGCCTAAACTGGGTGTAAGACCCATTAACTATGATAATTTTTATATATAATAATGTTTTGTCCTATCAGGTCAAAAAAAATCCCAATAAATAAACCAAAAAAACTTGAGACCACAAGGGAACCAACTGGTTAACAAAAGGTGAGTCTCTAACTTAACCTATGTGGAAAAAATATCCTAAAACAGGGATGCAGAACAATGTTCATAGTTTTTTTTTTTTTTAGAAAGGAAGGCAGGGTGGGTGTTTTAATCATAATGAGTGATCCCTTTGAAGAAACAAGATTACTATGGTGAGTAATTTTTCCTTCTAACCCCAGGAATCACTCATTATAATTAAACAAATGCAGACTACCAAGCAGTGCCTTTGGAGGTTGGGCAGAAAACCTATTTAGGAAACAGGTTCTGTAGCACTGCTGTACCAAACTTGGCATCACTTCTGGATTGCAGGTCCAGGCTGTAATGCTTTGTGAAGGTGTGTACTGTTTTCCATGTAGCTGCTTTGCAGAATTCCAAGAGTGGAATATCCCTTGAAGCTGACACTGAAGCAGCTGTACCCCTGGTGGAATGTGCTCTGAGGCCCAAGGAAGCCTGTTTACCCACCTTAATATAGCAAAACTGGATACATGCTGTCACAAACCCACTCAGCAGGTCAGGCCCTCTGCTCCCACAGTGCCAACCTCAGAGCGCAGTCTTGTGAACAGTTAACAGAACAGGGTAACCCTCCTGTCTGTTTTGTGGGTTCGAATCAAACTTTGGTCTCAAGTTCTGGGAGGATTCAAACTGGCTATCATCTTGCTAGCATACCCAATGTGCAGCCTCAGATAATTCTGCCTTTGGGGCATATATCTTTCGCCTACAGGCACCTAACCAAGTGTACAAAATGAACCCTTAAAAACTCTATGAAGGACCTCAGAATAAACTCTTACCTTTTCCCAGTTTGGTAAAACCAGTAAGCTTTGTACAGTGTCAACTTTAACCATGTATGCTTCACTTGTCAAGAAAAAGAATTTCAAAGGCACACCAAGTAGTCGCTAAAGTACAGGTTTACTTAAAAATAGATCAAAAAAATGAAAAATGTAAATACAGAACCATATATCACAAAACCACGCAGTCATTTAAAAGAACAAGGGTTAAAAAAAGTGCAAAATTCCTACCACCAAACAACTAGACATATATCTAAAGTATCTCTTCTAATAGTGCCAATAGACAGATGTTGTTGTTGTCAAGATAGTCCAAACATATGTGCCTTTACAGGTCACTCACAGCATAATTAAAACACTGTCTTGAGCCTGCCTTCTCCATGTCACCCAGCTCCTCCTCTGTTTATTAAAAAAATTATACACCCAGGATGTCTTGTGTCAGGAGGTAAATTAATAGAAGACATCAGCAAAAATTCATGTCCCCACATGACTTCCCAATCAAGTCTGTAATTTTCTGAAGTCTTTCTTTCATCCATGAGCAGTATCCTGCTCTTTACAGACATCAAAGGAACATTTATGACTTCGCACCACTGTGACATAACCTGGTTTTCCTCCTCTAAACATCATAAAATGGATATTTTCTGTGCTGTCAACTGGCAAGCTACAATTAAGCTAGATAAACAGGAGGTGCTTAATTTAGGCCTCGTCTAGCCTGTAATTATCTCTTGGCCTTCCAGGTAACACCTTGTATCTAAAACCTGGGAGGGGGGGGGGTGTCATTCCACAGACTGTGTCAGCATGTCTCATGAGAGACGCTCAATAAATGAAAATTACGTACCTACCGTAATTATGATCTTTCTGTGTATCTTCACCATTCATCACCTTTGGGGTATATGGCCGGAGGTCACGACCCCGCTGGAGGTTTTTTTTTTTTTGGTGGGCAGAGTCGACATACAGTCATGGCCAAAAATATTGGCGCCCTTGCAGTTTTTTCTAATAATGCACCATTCCTTCCAGAAAATTGTTGAAATTAAAAAATATTTTGGTATCCACATATGTATTTCTTTGGTTTGCAGTGGAATAAAACACAAAAAGCAGAAGAATTTACTAAGTCTTAGCTTATTCCACACAGAAATCCTTAAATGGCCCAGACAAAATTATTGGCACCTTTTAAAAGTAGTTAGAAATAATTAGATTTCAAGCAGGTGATTCTCCTTCACTTTGGAACTGAACTCACCTGTGGTGAGTTGCAGGTGCCTGCAATATAAAAATCACTCATTCAACCAGTTTAAATAGAGAAAAGGACTCATTCTCCTGTTTTGTGTCACTGTGTGTACCGTAATGAGCATTGGAGAAAAGAAAGACAGCCAGAGAACTGTCTGAGGAGGTCAGACAGAAGATTGTAGCCAAGCATGGACAATCTCAAGGCTACAAATCAATCTCCAGAGACCTTGATGTCCCTGTTTCCACCGTATGTAATGTTATCAGGATGTTTAAGGCCCATGGCACTGTAGCCAACCTCCCTGGACGTGGCCGCAAGAGAAAACTTGATCGAAGATTGCAGCGCAGGATTATTCGAATGGTGGAGAAAGCACCTCGATCAACTGCCAAACAGATTCAAGCTGACCTTCAGACACAAGGTATGACAGTTTCAACTCGCACCATCCGTCGCCAACTCAATGAAAGCGGGTTATATGGTAGGAGGCCCAGGAGGACCCCACTGCTGAGAGAGAGAGAGAGACATAAGAAAGCCCGACTGGGGTTTGCCAAACACACCTGAACAAGCCAAAATCCTTCTGGGAGAATGTCCTGTGGACAGATGAGACCAAATTAGAGCTTTTGGTAAAGCACATCATCTCTATGTTTACAGAAAACAAAATGAAGCCTTCAAAGAAAAGAACACCTTCCCTACAGTCAAACATGGAGGAGGTTCAGTGATGTTTTGGGGTTGCTGTGCTGCCTCTGGCACTGGGTGCCTTGAATGTGCATGGCATCATGAAATCTGAGATTACCAGGCCATTTTGGGCTGAATGTTGAACCCAGTGTCAGAAAGCTGGGTCTCCGCAAAGGTCATGGGTCTTCCAGCAGGACAATGACCCCAAACACACTTCAAAAAGCACCTAGGAATGGTTCAAGACAAGATGCTGGACTGTTCTGAAATGGCCAGCAATGAGTCCAGATCTAAATCCCATTGAAAACCTGTGGAGAGATCTGAAAACAGCAGTTGGGAGAAGGCACCCTTCAAATTAGGGAGAAATGGAGCAGTTTGCACAAGAGTGGGCCAAACTGCCAGTAGAGTGGTGCAGGAAGCTCATTTATGGCTATAGGAAGCGGTTGATTGCAGTTATTTTGACCAAAGGCTGTGCTACCAAATATTAAGTCTAGGGTGTCAATAATTTTGTCAATGTCATTTCTTTTAATTTTCTGATTTAAAAGTATATATTAAATTCTGAACAAAAACAAAGGTTCTGTAATATTAATAGAGAAATAAAGAATTGTGGAGACCAAATACTGTACTGTTGTTAATTTCAACTTATGTTTACAGGAAATTGTGAGTTATTTGAAAAAGTGCAAGGGTGCCAATATTTTTGGCCATGACTGTACCATCAGCGCTGCCCTCGAGGCCGATGCACTACGTAGTGCTCACGGGTTGGCCGTTAGGTGCTGTCGACTCCGCCCTCCTGCCAGTTCTGAGTCACCGGAGAGGTGAGACAAGGGTTGGGAGGGGGACAGATAAAGGAAAAGATATAAAAATATAAAAACCTAAAAGAAGAAATAACGACTGAGAGGACAGAATAAGAAGAGGAAGACGAAACTGAGGGGATTGGGTAGGGGCCCCAATCTCGGGAGGTAGAAAGAATGAGGAAGGGTGGGTTCGGGATTCCAGATATTAAGAAAAGAGTGAGAGGGGGGAAAGGTAAAGACCATACCCTGGAATCATGACTTGTCTCCAGATTGTATAGGAACTGCAAGGAGTAGCCAAAGGCTTACTGACAGAATTCAAAGCACAGAATCACTGGCAAAACTCCATTTAAGCAGAGTCGGCTATTCTGGAAGAGAGACAGGATATGAAAATTACGTACCTACCGTAATTCTTGATCTTCTCTTGTATCTTCACCATTCATTACTGCTTGGGTTAGTGCCGGAGGTGCGCACCCGCTACGGGAGTTTTTTTGGAGTGGCTCAGTAGGCGCCTGTCATCATGGCCAAGGCGCGAGGGCAGCCATGGGTGTTGCAGACCTCCTCTATCTCAGTTCTGGTAGCCGGGAGAGGCGAAATAAAGGGTAAGGAAAAAAGGAAAGCGAGGCAAGAGAGCCGAGGGACAGAAAAAGGAAAGGATATAAACTGAAAAAGGTATAAGCCGGTAGAGGATAGACAGAAGAGAGAGAATTCCTACCCTAAGGGACCACAGGGCCTCCTTTCCGGGGCAGCTCTAGGGGAGGAACAGAGAGAGGGAAAGAGGAAGAAGAAAAGGAGGCATGTTGAGAGGGAGAACAGTGCCGATCGAGCATTGGTTGAGAGGCTTATAAGCTTGAGACTAACAAAGGAGCAAGAATCCCTGTTGATAGGACTGAGGGGAGGTTCAACTGAGCCACCTGAACAGATCCGATACAAGGGCAGATTCTCTGATCTCTCAACATGCCAAGTCCCTACATCCTAGCTGAGGGCTCATAGACTGCCTGGGCAAAACCTGTTCCGGGGAGAGCGCCCACCCAGGAAGGGGACTATGTCCCTTAGCACCCTGTTAAGTGCTAACACAGCAGTGTATGGGGAAAGATTATGCCTTACTGAAGGCAGCTTTGTATGAAGGATAGAGTGGGAACTCAATCAGACTCCCTAAGGCAAGGCAATAGCAGACGCTCAAGGCTGACAAGTGCAAAGCAGCAGCTAGAATGAGCTTAAAGATAATACCTGCCAGGGGGATTCTAAATTTTTGTTGAGGCCGAGTCAGGGCACGGTCTCTTAAGCTGTGAAACTGCATAACCTGATCAAGGTACTTAGAAGTCGCACCCTAAGGGTAGTCAGAAAGAGTTCCCTCAGAATAAGAGAAAAGTACAGACCGTGCTCGTTCCTCTTTACCTTGAGGAAAAAAGGAACCATTCACTAAGAATGGAAAACAGAAAGTTTTTTTTTTTTGGCATAAAGGCCAAAGGAAGGAAGAGGAACGAGACAGGAGGGGGAGACGTCACAGTAGGAGGCCACTGAGGGGAAGGTGGGTGGGTATCAGTAATGAATGGTGAAGATACAAGAGAAGATCAAGAATTACGGTAGGTACGTAATTTTCATATCTTCCCTTGTCAATCTTCACCATTCATTACTGCTTGGGTGAGTACCAAGCCCCCCAAAAAGGGGATAGAAACCCTGAGAGAACAAGACCCCCAGCCTCCTGTTGGTGAGAAACAGAAGGGGAAGACCCTGGACTAATCTAGAGAAAAGCCTATGGGGGAGAAGAGCTAGGAGGTGCCCCCCGAGGACGGGGAGATGGAGGAAGCCCCTGCAGTAGTCTCCTAGCTCTGGAGGAAAAGAGACGGGTTCCCCGGAAAACGGAGCGAATCACCCTACGCCGGGCCAGGGGTGACAACCTTGATAGATGAAGCTATGCCGTCCGCCTAATGCAGATCGTTGTCCCCGCAAGCCTGGAAGCCACCTCACTGGCGTCATAAGATGCCCTTGCTTGGTGTCTTGCCAGCTCCAGGCCTATAGCAGAGAGGGCAATAGCTTGTCTGGTCTGTTCTCATCAGGCATTGATGCTAAGATCTGAGAGAACATCGACCACAAATGCCTACTGTAGGCAGCGTGATGAGCCTGATGAGATGCAATGCAAGACATCGCACGAGAGGAAGAGAACACTTTGCTTCCACCGTCGATGAGGAATCCGAGTCCGTGGACAGTCGCAGATGGCGGCGCCTGGAGGGAGTCTTAGGTATGCCAAACCCGAGGGCGGGTTGGGGAGAGTACCCAGGATTCGGAGGCACAATACCTACGCCGCGCAGTCTGCCGGGCTGGAGAAAGGGCGGCTGGCACTGCCAGGAACAGATAGACGCCCTGGAAGGGAATAGGCCAGGAAGGTACCACCAGGTGCTGGGCACTGAATTTGCCAAGGAATTCACGCCGCCTCCGCTCGGGTATTGTCTTGCCTAACGTAGGAGATTCGAAGATCCCTCACCATCCTCGAAAGGAATCACTGATATTCAGTGAAATCAGCATCGGAGGAGAGATGAGCAGAGGGTTCCTCTCCCTCAGAGGAGGGAGACGAGGATGATGGAGAGCTCGAGTGTCCAGAGGATTCTTGTGGCAGTGGGGATAGGCGAAAGACCCGCTCATTCATGTCACTGACATATGAGGGGAAGGCCGCCGCAGAACCTCTGAACTGCTCCCAGGATAACGGGCCTGTAGGACCGACATGGCCTGGGAGCACGGGGGGTGGCTGCAGAGGAATGGGAGATGGGCACCTATGAAGAGGCAACTGTCCTCTGCAAGGGCTCTGAAATCCGGGGAACGGAGCCCGAGCTGGCGGGATCCCGGACAATAGACCAGGTCGCAAAACGGAACCCTGGGGATGCGAAGCCAGGAAGAGCCCAGAAGGGGATCCTCCCCTGTGACTGCATGGATCCAGAAGGGCAGCCCACAGCAACGCCACCAGAGGGGACCCCGGGGTCCAAGAGGGAAAGGCTGGGCCCAGCGCTACGGCTCCTAGACACCCCCCGAGGGGTGGCCGACAGAGACCGAGACGCCTGCACCCTGCCCCTCGACCCCTCGGACTCCGAGAGCGCCCTCTTCCTCGACCCCAGCGATCTCCCACCCTGAGGGGCTGTAGCAGCACCAGGGTTGGTAGCTGCCACGAGCCCCCCAGGAGGGAGAGCTCCCTCCGCCCCCGCCCATCGCCTCAGGGACCCCGGACCACCCCTAGCCCGGGGAACCCCAGGGGAGGACAGCAGCGGGGACAGAGGAAGAGGCTCGCTGGGCCACCTAGCACCTCGTGCCACCGGGGACCCTGACTCCGAAGAATCAGGTTGCCAGGACGGGTCCACGTCTGAATCATCAGCCTCCGAAGAGGAAGAGATCAGCTGGACCACAATACTAGCAACCCCAGGGGTCCCCGGTGAAACAGCGCCGTGAACGGCGCTGGTGCCGGAGGCGGTGCCGGACGACCTCAGCCCCCCACACCCGCTAAGCCCAGCCCCGGCTCCCCACTGGCGTCGGCTAGGCCCAGAGTGCCGCCCTCGGCGCCGAACCCAACCCGCACCGCCAGGAGAGTGAACCGGGCTCGCGGCGCCATCTCGATCCAGCGGCGCTGAATTCAAAACGCCGGGAGGCGACGGCTGGTCCACTGCGCCGGGCCCAGCAGGTGTGGGCCTCGACACTGGGGGAGCCTGCACCTCCGAGGAGGTGACTGCCGAGGCGGTGTCTCCGCAGCGGTTCTGGGACCTCGACGTTCCTCCGACACCACAAAAGAAGCTTCCTCTTCGGCAAGAGAAGATGAGAAAGTCTCCTCCTCCTCTACGGACCGTATAGGCCCGAGAGGGGACCCAGAGGAAGGGCCTAGAGACCTTACCTGGGAATCCCTTGAGTGACGCCGTCCCCCGAAGGTCGGCGGGGCCTTGCCGATCTTGAACGCGCGGACTTCGAGGACACGACGGTCCATGGAGAAACAGGTGCTGCACGCATCCATATCGTGGTTGGGTCCCAGGCAACGAAGACAAACATCATGCCGATCCGTGACGGAGGAATGCCGGCCACAGGAGCACCGACGCATAGGGCCACGGCCCGCCTTCGACTTACGTTTTGCCCCAGAACCTGACATGATGCGAACTAAATAAGAGAAAAAATTAGCAACAAAGCACTCGGCGCCGTTAACAGAAATAAAAGAAACGGTCTTACCGGGAGACGGCGTTGAGCAAATATGAAATAAGAGAGTACCAGGAGTCTGGCTTGAGTGACGCAGAAAGTCTTCAACTACCGTGCAGCAGGTGCAGCCTCGACGGCGGGAGAAACAGAACTGAGATAGAGGAGGAGTCTGCAGCACCTAACGGCCGCCCCTCGGGCATGACGCAGTACGTCGCACTCGAGGGTGGCGCTGTTGGAGCCGACTCCAAAAAAAAAAAAAAAAAAAAACCTCCCGTGGCGGGTGCGCGCCTCCGGCACTAACCCAAGCAGTAATGAATGGTGAAGAGTGACAAGGGAAGATACAGGGAATCCCCCACAAGGGTAAATACTTTTGGTGTAATAAAGGTATTTTCTTGAAATAGTTAAGGATATGTCCAAATGACAAAGGAACTGAGGAATGATGAGAGAAAAGAGAGGAGGACAGAACGGAGGGCAACTGCCAACTCCCACCCCACAGGGGTGGAGCCTAGAGCACTGGAGAAGGAATGTCCCCCATCCTGACTGCTCTCCCTAGAAACATCATCCCCCTATGTGCTCCTGTTTACCCCGCTCCTGACTAGAAGAAAGGAGGGGGTCAAGGATGGGCACAGAGAAGGAGGGGGACCCAGAGACTGAGGCCCCAGGGGGATGGTGGGAGGGATTGTGATGAATGGTGAAGATACACAGAAAGATCATAATTACGGTAGGTACGTCATTTTCATATCTTATTTGTGTCAATCTTCACCGTTCATCACCTTTGGGTGAGTGCCGAGCCCTCCCGAAGGGGGTTTTCAACTCTAAGGGACACAGCCCCTTAGCTCTCAGTGGGTGACACACTAAGAGGGACAACCTTGCGGGCCTGGAGAGGCCCGAGAGTGGGGAGAGTGAGACGGGGAACCCCCAGAGGGGTAAGAAAGTTGCCCCTACAGACGTCGCCTCACTCTACGGGAGAAGAGATAGGTTCTCTGGTGAGCGGAGTAAATCACCCTACGCGGGGCAAAGGGTGACAACTGGGAAAGACGCAGCCATGCCATCCGCCTAGTGCAGATCGCTGTCCCTACGACCCTGGTAGCTACCTCACTGGCATCATATGATGCCCTTGCTTGGTGCCTTGCTAGCTCCAGGCCACGTGCAGAGAGTGCAATGGCTTGTCTGGTTTGCTCCGTGTCAGGCAATGAGGACAGAAGCTGACCCAGCCTGTACCACAGAAACCTGTCATAGGATGCGTAGTGGGCCTGATGTGCTGCGATAGAGAGCAGCAACCGTGCCGAGTAGAACATCTCCCAGAAGTCAAAATCCAAGGAATCCTGATCTGGGGGCCGGTCACGGTGAAGGGCGCGAAGCCCGTCAGGAGTGTCCAGTTGGGTCAATCCTGATTGAGGATGAGGCATAGAACCTGGAGACTCCAAAGGGGTGCAATACCACTGGCAGAGATCCCTAGGGGCAGGAACTCCGGAAAAAGGTCTCTGCCAGGAATGCAACAATGCCTCCCGAAAGGGAGCAGGCCAGGGGGGCACCACCAGGGTGTCCTCGCTGAAATCACCTAGAAAGGCGTGCGCCGAGTGCTCTGGGTTGCTTTGAGTGGGAGGGGTGATGTGCAGGTCCTCCAACATCCTCATAAGGAATCACTGATGCTCCACAAGATCAGCAGCTGGAGAAATATGGACAGATGTCTCCTCTCCCCGAGAAGAGGGGGATGAGGAATCAGAGGACCTCAAATGTGTGTGTGGCTGCTCAGGGGGAGGTTGAAAAACTGTCTATCCATGACCCTGATGTAAGCGTGGAACCGAGCAGCCACGGCCCTGAACTGCTCCCAGGAGAGGGGCCCACTAGGACCAAGAATACCTTGGAGAGCAGGAGAATGGGGCAGAGTTGACAAGAGAAATCGACTGACTTCCGCCTGGGCAAGGGAGCGCACCAGGAGCCCTGGAAGATGAAGGAGCTCCAGAAGACTCCACAGCCGACAGCTGAACAACCATATTGGAACTGCCTTGGCTGCACCTGGAAGCATTCCCCCTGTGAGGTGACCGGGGCCGTGTAGGTCCAGAAGAACGGTCCCCTACCTCTAAAGAACGGGGCCCTCTCGAGAAAACCGAAGGGGAAGAGTGGAGATCTGCACTACGGCTCCTCCCAGAGCTTTGGTGGGTTCCAGAAAAAGGCCACCTGACAGAACCCAAACCCCTCGGAATCTGAGAGTGCCCCCTCGAGAGAGAGAGAGCCTAGGCAGTTGGCAACCCTGGTCGGCCCCCGAAAGGGCTATCCAGGGAGCAGCACCCTCACCTCCCGTGGGTGCTCTGATCAGCCCCAAAGTTGAGCGATCCAGGCACACCACTTGAGGGGGTAAGACCGCTGTGGGGTCAGAGAACCCTCCGATGCCAGGCTGCAGAGCAATGGTGGCCTGCACCACTGCCTGCTGGTCAGCACCCCTGGCCCTGGTAGTCCCTGTCCACTCCTCAGAGAGGGACTGGCTGCACCCTGTTGAGGACACTTCCAGAGTGTCCACATGGGCAGCTAACTCTAGACAGCCAGACTGACTGTCCGACTCAAGAGTCCAACTCCTCCTCTGTAGAGGTGGAGACCCGAAGTCCTGTGCCAGACAGTGCGTGGACGCTCACTGCCATCCCGACCAAATAGGGCACCAGAATCAGAGACCGCACCAGAGTCGGTACCAGCGCCCCTTGCAGCACCGCGAACGGTGGCAGAAGAGGACATGGCTCCAACAAGGGCAGCAGTCTCAGAGCCAGGCCTGACATGGCACCGTCTCGCCCCATGGCGCTGCGAGCAGCGTCGAGGACAGACACGGCGCCAACGATGGCTCCGACAATGCTTTCGGTGCTGCTGAGATCTGGAACCCCCACGGCACCATGTCCATGCCCGGAACCGCGAATGGCTTCAGAGCTGAACACTACGCCGTGCTCAACCTCGGTGCTGTGGATGGCGCCGAGGCGAGAAAAAGTCAGAGACGGCACCGTAGTACCTGCCACGGCGCCACTAGCACCATCAGAGCTGTGAATGGCACCGACAGCAGCCATGGCGCCGAGCGATGGTGTCATCAGGGCCCACGGCGCCATGAACATCACAGACAGACGGCATCGACCCAGGCCTTCCGAGCCGTGGGTCTGACACCGGGGAAGCCTGAAGGGGCAACTGCCAATGCGGTGCCTCCTGCCCGTCCCCAGAGGGAACAGACTGGGCCTCCTGCACTGTGGGAGGAGCCTCAACCATGGCTAGGTTACAAGAGGCCGAGGCTCCCTCCTCCTCGGTCCGTATAGAACTGGGAGAGGACCCGGAGGGAAGGCAGAGAGAAGGCGTCTTAGCCAGATGAGTGTGTGCCCGACCCTTGAAAGTTAGCGGAGCTCGCCCCAATGTCCACGTGTGTTGTTCGATGACCCGGTGGTCCATGGAGAAGCAGGCGTCGCATCTAATCCATGTCGTGAAGCGGCCAAGACACGCCAGGGCAACGGTCGCAAGCTGGTCGGTGATTTAAGAACTGACGGCCCAAGGGCAATCACGCATGGGGACGCGCTCAGAAGATTTCTTGCTCTAAGACATGACCTACGTAAAGAAACACCAAAACAAGACTCAATGTCGCAAAATTAAAATAAATAAAGGAATAATCTTACCAGGCGACATTGAGTAGGCTATCAGAATCGGCAGGAGAAGGGGTCGACGAACTGCGGCTTGGAGTCGACTCGGAGTCGAACGCTAGAAACGAACTTCGTAGAAGTAGGCCTCAAATCCAGCTCAGAAGCTTCCCATGAGGTGACCTCGACAGCGGGAGACGAAGAACTGGCGGGAGGGTGGAGTCGACAGCACCTAATGGCCAACCCACGAGCGCTACGCAGTGCGTCCGCCTCGTGGGTGGCGCTGATGGTGTGTCGACTCTGCCCACCGAAAAAAAAAAAAAAAAAAACCTCCCGCGGGAACATGACCTCCGGCCATATACCCCTAAGGTGATGAATGGTGAAGATTGACACAGATAAGATCACTTTTTTTATATTACAAAAATCATAGATTAATCAGAACCAGCTGTCTGAGTGTCACAATTCCTCCCCACCTAGACTAAATTTGGGGGCTCTATCCCCTGCATGGGATGAGCTTCCAAAATCAGTTCACTCCTCACAGACACGAGACAAACCATCTGAGTTCTGATTTTTGGCTCCAGCCCTATGTGGAATGGTCGTGTCATACCCTTCCAAAGCAAGACTCCATCTTAACAATCTACCATTGTTTTTTTCCTCTGCTTCAGCCAAACCAGAGAGTTGTGGTCAGTCTGTACCACATAATGCTGCCCATACAAGTATGGTTCTAACTTCTTTAGGGCCCACACGATGGCAAGACACTCCTTTTCCACAGTGGAGTACGCCTGCTCCTTGGGAAGTAACTTTTTACTCAGGTATGCTATTGGGTGATCTCTCCCTTGGCTGGATGTCTGACTCAGTACTGCCCCAATACCCACGTCTGAGGAGTCAGTCTGAACTATAAAGGGTCTGCTATAGTTAGGACTTGACAAAACAGGAGCACTGCACAGTGCCTCCTTCAGTCTGGTAAAGGCTTCCTCACAGGCTGGGTCCCAGGTAATTTTCTTTGGCATTCTTTTCTGGTCAGATAGGGGAGCAGCCAGGGCACTGTAATTTTGAACCAATTTTCTATAGTACCCTGCTGTCCCAAGAAACTCTTGACCTGCTTCTGAGTTTCTGGTCTGTGCCATGCCTGGATTACCTCTATTTTTATTTGGTTAGGACGGAGCTGTCCTCGGCTTACCACATGCCCGAGGTATGCCACTTCTCCCATGGCCACCTGGCACTTCCCAGCTTTGACAGTGAGCCTCACCCTCTGTATCCTGCCCAGCACTTCCCTTAGGTGGGACAGGTGTCCCTCCCAGCTGGCACTAAAGATGGCAATGTCATCCAGGAATGCCATGGTGTACTCCTCAGCACCATTTAACACCTGGTCCACCAACCTTTGGAAAGTGGCCGGGGGCGTTCTACATTCTGAAAGGCATTACTTTGAATTCAAATAAGCCTACTGGAGTGATGAAGGCCGACCTCTCCCTAGCTCTGTCTGTCAACTCTACCTGCCAATACCCCTTTGTCAGGTCAATAGTCTTAAGGTAGGTCGCCCCTCCCAACTTGTCCAGGAGTTTGTCCGTCCGGGGCACTGGGTGTGCATCTGACTTCGTGACTGCATTCAGTCCACGATAGTCCACACAGAAACGAGTAGAGCCATCTGGCTTAGGCACAAGGACTACGGGTGAGGCCCAGGGTCTGTGGGATCTCTGGATTACCCCTAAATCCAGCATCTCCTCCTAATCTCCTTTTGGACAGCCTCCGACACCCGATATGCTGTCCGCCATATGGGCGTCTGTGTCCGCCTCCACATCGTGCGTTGCTAAAGGGGTTACATTCAGGCCTGATGCTAAACAATGAGGCAAAGTCTGCTAAAACCTCCCTTACTTAGTGGATCTAGTCTGGGGCCAGCTGGGGAGACAATTTAACTGGCTCCACAGAGGACTCCAGCTTACTTTCTTCCAGCAAGTCCAGAAGGGGGTCTCCTTCGCCTGTCCCCTTCCCAGGATTACACACTGCAAACACCATGTCAGCCCTATTTGCATATGGCTTCATCATGTTGACATGGTACATCCTCTTTCTGTCTGTCTTCGGTCAGGTAACTATATAATATAGTTCACGTCATTTACCTTCCTAACCACTTTGTACAGTCCTGCCCACTCAGCCTGCAGCTTGTCTTTCTGGACCAGAATAAGGACCATGACATGACTTCTTGACCCACCATGTACGAGCAAACTCTAGCTCTGCAGTCATACCACACTTTTTGTTTCTGTTGGGCAGCTGCCAGGTTGCTCTGGGCTGTCACCATAAGCTCCTTCAGCCTTTCCCTAAACTTAAGGACATAATCCACTATGGGAGCTCCCTGGGTGCGTGCTTGCCTTCTCAGTCCTCCCGCATCAAGTCTAGTGGGCCCACATACCTGGCATCCATATAAGAGTTCGAAGGGGGAAAATCCTGTCGACTCTTGGGGCACCGCCCTGTATGCAAACAACAGGTGGGGAAGGTATTTCTCCCAGTCCCTCCCATGCTGTTCAGCAGACGCCCGGAGCATTGACTTCAGGGTACCACTGAATCTTTCCACAAGCCCAGTGGCTTGTGAGTGATATGGTGTCATGCATCTGGGAGAAAATCCCAAGTAAGGTATCTGCCACTTTGTCTGTCCTCAGTGAGGATAGGGCGACTGCCTCTGGGTACCGGGTGGCATAATCCACCATAGTCAGGATGAATCCCTTCCCTGAGGAGCTGGAGGTATTTAAAGGCCCCACAATATCCATTCCCACCCTCTGGAATGGTTCCTTCACTATGGGCAATGGAATCAGTGTGGCTTGGGTTTTCTTGCCCACCTTCCCTATTTCTCGGCATGGGTGACAAGACCTGCAATACTCTTTCACCTGCTGGGTGAAGTTAGGCCAATAGAAATTCTGGGCCAACCGCTGCGTAGTGCGCGCGAATCCCAGATGACCAGACAAGGGAATATCATGTGCAATCTTGAGCAACTGCTCATGATACCCCTGGGGAACGACAAGCTGCCTGCCTAGCACCCCTCCCTCTGTCTGCACAGCAGGAAATCTCCCTGGGTCAGTAAGGCCGATGGGGAGGTCCTGACACCAGGCGTGCCGGCGTCAGAGGGGCGGCGTGAACTGGCAGTCGAGAGCCCGGCGTCAGGTCCGTCACTCCAGAAGGAGGAAGAGGACTAGCGGGCAAAAATCCCAACTCAGCCGGGGATGGAGGAAAAAGTCCCCAGGTTCAGGTTGGGGGGACTCTGGCTCCTCAGATAGCAGCGAGGCTGCGGTGAACCGAGAACGACGGACGCTGGGGGGCCCGTCGTCGGTTCCCTCGCCGGCCAGATGTCGGACAAGCCGTGAGGCGTAGAGGCGAGCTCTCGACGGGCGCCGGAACAGCCGACGTCCAACTTACGAGAGCCATCACAGGAGACAGGTCGAGAGGAAGGGTTGGCCTGGTCCGGTGGGGAAGAGGCTGCGCGTCGCCCCAGAGGGTCGGACGTCTTACCAGCCCTCTCCGGGTGGACGTCAGAGGAGCCGACGCCCGGCTTACTGGAGCCGCCCACGAAGGTAGGCCACAAGCCTGCGGCAGAGCCAGGGGTGGAGGCCTCCAACTGCCTTGAGGCGCCCGCAAGGCCCGAGCGCGAGCCAGACGGGCGGGCCGACACTGCCTCAGAAACCTCCGAGGCGGGCGTTGAGGAGCGATCCCCTGGAAGGGATGTTACTTGCGTGCCCGCGACTCCCGAGGGAGACACGGTGGAGGAGCCTTTGTCCCGGTGACTCTCCTTGTCCTTCTTCTTTCGATGGCCTTCAGGGGAAGTGGACGCCTGCCTTAGCTTTTTAAGCTCCTTCTCCACAGAGCTCATTTTCTTCTTAAGAATATGGGCCTCCAGGGATTGCTGCCGTCTTTTTCAGGTAGCCGTGTTAAAGCTAAGGCAATGCTGGCACTTCTCGACCTGATGATCAGGGCCTAGGCAGAACAGGCACAGGGAGTGGCCATCCTTGTGCGGTAGTTGGGCGCCGCACGAATCGCACTTGTTCTTATGCTCACAGGGTGTAGGGGACGACATACACCCACGTTATTACTGACGTTAATTGAAAAAATAAAGATTTTTCGGTAAAAAAAACGACGAAGGTAGGGCTGACGAAGCACAAACTTTTCCATGAGGCGCTGCACGAGCTAACGGCCGGAAAGAACTGGTAGGCGGGCGTCCGGGACCGCCCCTTTATACCGATGTCACCAGTCACCTGACTTGGGGGCGGTCCCTCACCAGGGACTGCTAGCTAGAAATTTTTCCGTGGGGTCCTGCCACCTGCCGGCGTCAGTCCAATATGTAATTACCTACTGCAAGAGCCCTCTCGAAGTAAGATCTACAATTTTCCCTTGCTGCTTGGCTACGGGTAACGGCACACACCATCTCCTGTTTGAGATTGTTGCCCAGGATCACATCCACTGCTAAGGTTTGGCCTACAGCCACTTGTTGCACAGTTCCCCCCGTTTCACCCCAGTCTAGGAGAACACTAGCGAGGGGCAATGTTTTCTCTTCACCAGTAAAGTCCTGTACAGTGACGTATTTATTGGGTATAAGCTGACCCAGCTCTACTAGATCCCCTTTTACCAATGTCAGGGATGCCCCTGTATCCCTTAACCCTTGTGTCTGTACACCATTTACCATGACTGGGTGCATGTGTTCCCTCATGTTCACAGGCATGCTTCCAGGGACACACAAACAACCCACTTCCTTCCTAGCCCCCTGTTGTGTATTTCTTGCCATTTTGGGACACTGTCTGGCAATATGCCCAGTTTCTTTACACGACCAACATTCATTTCTTTTCTCAGAGAAATCTTTTCTCTGAAACCTGGAGCTAACTGGTTTTGGTGGAAGCAGTGAGGGTTTTAGTTGCCCTGAAGGCATGCTTTTCCCTTTCTGCGCTGCCACATCCGCCCCATTCGCTCTCACAGCAGGTCTGCTCTTGGCACAGCAGTCCGAGAGTTCAGCAGCCTCTTGCACTGTTTTGGGATCTCAGTCCTCCAGCCAGGTTTTCAGCTCTGCTGGGCATGCCCAGAAAAACTGTTCTAACAAAATCACATTTTCAATTTTATCAACAGAGTTTGCTTCAATTCCTTCCCACCAACGTTTTAAAAACCGATGTTGTTTCATGGCTAGCTCCTCGTAGCTCATGTCAGGGCTTCTCCTGAGCTTACAGAATTTAGCTCTGTATGATTCAGCAGTTAATTCAAATTTCTTTAACAGTGCAGCTTTAAGTTTGCTGTAATCATCACTGTCCATTTGACCCAATGAATCTCGAGCTTTCCTGGTAAGTAGCAGGGATAGCTGGAAGCTCCAGGACTCTCTAGGAATTTTAGCCTGAATACAAACTTTTTCAAAAGAATTTAAAAAGGCATCCATATCCTCCCCCTCTTTAAATTCAGCTATCAATTTGGAATTCAATTTGTAACCCAGTCCTGTAGTCCCAGTTAAACCCAAGCCACTTACCTGCTCTGGTGCCGCTGGTTGGAGTTGTAGCTTCTCCAGTTCATGTTGCCTCTGGCGCTCATGCTCCTCAAGGTCTACCTCTCGGTGTTCTCGCTCTGCCTCATGGTCCGCTTCCCGCTGTTCACGGTCCCTCTCCCTCTGGAACTCCAGCTCCATTCTGTGCAACTCAATTTGCAGCCAGAGTCCTTCTGGATCCAGGATACTGATGACCTTCCCCTGCTGCTGTGGCCCTTTGCTGACAGTGGCCCTGTTGCCCTCCTCATTGGATCCAGACACTTCACTGGCCGCTAGCCCTGCTACACTCAAGGTTCGGTCCTTTTCAGTCATTGTCTGTGACTCGATGCTCTGGTTATCTGCTACCATCAGGGCATCCACGAAGTTCTGTTTGGTGGCTTTCACCTCGAACGGGACTCCTCTGTCCCCACACAACTGCTTTAAGTAATCTACAGTGTGCCTGCTGTAGTTGGAAGCATCTTCTTCCCTAACTATGGCTACTCTGACTTGCACTTTAGAAAAAAATAAAATAAAACGAGTAGGAACTTGACTATACGCCAAGTGATATAGTTCTGTCTCCTTTTTAAATAATAAATCACTGCCTTTTTCTTTCTTTGTAAGTGAGCTGATGGTCTCAAGCTGACACACTGAACGATAAGCTCTGCTGGGCATGCCCAGAAAAACTGTTCTAACAAAATCACATTTTCAATTTTATCAACAGAGTTTGCTTTAATTCCTTCCCACCAACGTTTTAAAAACTGACGTTGTTTTGTGGCTATAGCCTGAAAATAGGCACTTAGCTGTCTAGTGTGCTTACCTGATTACCAAAAGCAAATAAATAAAAGCTTGTAATACCAAAATTATCGCACTGCTGCCAACCGATCTGTCACAAACCCACTCAGCAGGTCAGGCCCTCTGCTCCCACAGTGCCAACCTCAGAGCGCAGTCTTGTGAACAGTTAACAGAACAAGGTAACCCTCCTGTCTGTTTTGTGGGTTTGAATCAAACTTTGGTCTCAAGTTCTGGAGGGATCCAAACTCGGAACCTCTTGCTAGCGTACCCAATGTACAGGCTCAGATAATTCTGCTCTTCGGGGGCTACATATCTTTCGCCTACAGGCACCTAACCAGGTGTACAAAATTAACCCTTAAAAACTCTATGAAAGAATTAGAATAAACTCTTATCTTTTCCCAGTTTGGTAAAACCAGTAAACTTTGTACAGTGTCAACTTTAACCACGTATGCTTCACTTGTCAAGAAAAAGAATTTCAAAGGCACACCAAGTAGTCTCTAAAGTAGAGGTTTACTTAAAAATAGATAAAAAATTTTAAATGTAAATACAGAACCATAAATCATAAAAACACAATCATTTAAAAGAACAAGGGTTAAAAAAAGTGCAAAATTCCTACCACCAATTAGACTTATATATCTAATGTATCTCTTCTTTTTGTTTTTTTTTGGCATAAAAGGTTTTTATTGGAGCAATCCATCTTTATGCATATTAAACTACATATCATATTTGCCCCAGTCGTTTTACACAGTTATCCCCTTTCATACAACTATATACATTTAAACAAACACAAACCCACTAGACAGCCTATATTTGTACATTTGTACATTTTCAAAACATCAGTAATGCCATTTGCTTAGTAACTTACAATACAGTCAGTCATAGGCCTCTATGGGACCTAGGTCTTCTTTCTTCTCTACATCTTTAACACAATTCATCAGAAGTCTCTACAACCCTTCATTAAGAATACGCATCTCTGCCAGTAAGAGTGATCCTATAAATGCCTCCCATTCCTGCCAAAATCTATGTTCCTTATTTTACAGTGTGAATGTCAATCTCTCAAGGGCTAAAGCCTGGATTACCAGAGTCTTCCGTTGCTGTGCACTTAGGGTGGCAGCTGAAACCCAGGTATTTAAGATACATTGTCAGGCTAGGGTCAGCAGGATTCATACCCATCTGGGCATGGGGATCCATTCTTCCAGCCCTTTCCCCCCGAATCCCAAATAACAATGTCGGGGGCTACCTCAAGGCTTTCACCCAGCATTCCTCCTATTACCTGTACTACTTCCCTCCAAAACCGCCTCACCTTAGGGCCTTCCAGAAATAATGTATGTATGTACCCAGGTCCCCATTACACCTACTACATAGTGGGGACACCACGGGGTTGAATTTGTGGATCAGTGCAGGGGGGGCAGTATAATTGATGCATAAATTCATATGTGGCTTCTTAGTATCTATCACATATGAGCATTCCTTTATTCAGTTCCAGCACCTGCCACCAGTTCTCCTCCAGTATCTCTCTACCCAAGTCAACCTCCCATTGCTTTCTTACTTTGTGTGGGTGATCTGGCAAGAACATTCTCCCCACCTGACTACACTTTGCCTATCAAGCCTGTTGTTCCATTTCTCGCCTGTGCGATCAGGTGTTCCAGCTGGGGTGAGTCTGATGCTATCGTCCTATCTAAGCCTCTTATATAGAACTTTACCTGCAGCAGTCTATAGTACCTCCCTGCAGGTGGCACCCTACCTCTCCCGAGCTCCGCCATAGACGCCAACCGATCTTCCATATAAAGATCCCTAACACATCTAATCCCATTCTCCTCTCATTTCCTAAACTCCAGGTCCTTGATCCCTGCCAAAAAGCTCGGATTTCCCGTAATCGGTAGTAGCAATGTGTCATCCTGAGAGGCGTCCAGACGCTTCTTTAATTTTTCCCAGGCAATAAGGCTCGCCTCCACCATCGGATTCCTATTCGAAATTCTCCTATATCTTTTAAGTCCATCTCTACATAAGTATGCTGTTAAAGTATCCTGCAAGTCCCTCTCTTCCAAATTCAACCAACGTGACACATCCGGCCTATAAATCCAATCACTTATATATCTAATTTGGGTTGCCATATAATACAGTCTCAAGTCTGCAAAGTTCATACCCCCCCCCCATCCTTATCTCCCTGCAACCTTTTTATACTTGCCCTGGCTTTTCTTGCCCACCACAGGAACTCTGAGAACGCCCTCTCTAGATGCCTATAGTCTCCTCTGGTGAGTTCAAGAGACAGCATCTCCATCAGGTATAAAATCCTCGGAAGGATATTCATTTTCATCACATTAATACGCCCTAGCCAAGTTATGATCAATTCCCTCCATCTGCGCAGGTCCTCCTCAGTTTTTTAATTAGAGGGGTCTAATTCAGTCCATAAACTGAGTTTACATCCTTACCTATATGAATACCTAGGTATTGAAAGGAAGTACCTACCTGCTTCAAGCCCCAACTCTCTCCTCCCCATCCCTCTCTGACCTACCCCCAAATCTTGACTTCTGACTTTGCAATATTAATCTTGTAGCCAGAGAATTCTGCAAATTGGTCAATCCAATCCAGAATAGGAGATATAGAGCCTTCTGGTTCCCTAACATATAACAGCACATCGTCTGCATACAAAGTTATTTTACTCTGTTGGCCACTGCTACCCATAAGTCCCAAGATCCTTGATCGTTCCTTATGCTAACTGCAATCGGCTCTATAGCCAATGCAAACAATAATGGCGAAAGAGGGCACCACTGGTGTGTTCCTCTTCGCAACATGATCCGCCCCATCCCAACCCCATTTACTAACACCCAGGTCGAAGGGCCAGTATACAGAGCGCGGACCCATCCAAGAAGTTCACCCCTAACCCATATTCCTTGAGTACGATAAAAATGTACCCCCATTCAAACCTGTCAAAGGCCTTTTCAGCATCCATTGACAGTACCGCAGTTTCCCCTTTTACCTTTGAAGCCAACCAGGCCATATTCAATAATTTTCTGATGTTATGATACAACTGTCTACCACAAACAAACCCTGTCTGGTCCGGATGAACCAAATTCGGTAACAGCTGGTCCAGTCTGCCAGCCAGTAACTTAGCCAATATCTTGGCATCGCTGTTCAGGAGGGAGATTTGGCGGTATGAAGTACAATCCAGTACATCCTTGCCCGGCTTGGTATCAAACATATCACCACCTCCAAAAAGGAGACAGGTAGTGTCCCCGAATCTCCTGAAACACCTTCCGCAATGGCTCGGTTAACTGGCCCTGTAAGGTTCTATAGAACTCAATGGGGTACCCATCAGGTCCACTTGCCTACTTTCGTCCACTGAATTGTCACTCTTATTTCTTGCTCTGTAATCTCCTTGCTCAGAGCCTCACCTTGATCTCTAGAGAGCCTCGGCAGGTTCAGCCCATCTAAAAATGCCTGTGCCTGCCCCTCCTTCTCCTCACATTCCAATGTATAGCTCTCCTGATAAAATTGTTCAAATCTCTTTTCAATTTCACCCTTCCCCGTTACTACTGCCCCTGCCTTTGTTCTGATACCTGTAATTCTCACCTGTGTACGGCCACCTTTAATGACCATAAGAATGGGCCCGGTTTATTTCCCCACTCATAAAACTTATTTTTGGCAAAAGAATAGGATGGATGGGCTTCAGTAACAGTATGAGCATTGAGAACCTCTCTTGCTGCTGTAAGCTGTTTAAGAACTTCTACGCCATAGCTATCCGCAGAAAGTTGTTCCAGAAGGTCTTCCCTCTTTTGCCGCTGAGCCTTTTTATATTTAGTCACATATCTTATAATAGCCCCCCGGAGCACTGCCTTTCCAGCCTCCCAAAAAAAACCCCGCCAACCCCACTGAACCCTCGTTATGTATCTTATAGTCTTCTCATTGATCCTCCAAAAATTCTAAAAAATCTTTGTTATTCAATAAGCACCTTGGAAACTTCCATGGCGGAAGGGTAAGTCTCTCAACTGTGAAACTGCATTCCAGCAAAACCATAGCATTGTCTGAAATATATATTGGGCTGTGCTGGGTTTTCCCAATCCTATGCACCCACCCCCTAGGGACATAGAGGTAATCCATCCGAGAACATGTACCACGTGGGCTGGAGTAAAAGGTATATTCCTTGGCTCCAGGATTTGCAGTTCTCCAGCAGTCAACCATATTCAACTCCGCCATTCCCTGATTCCATCTCCTTACCCCAACTGAGTCCCTACCCCGTCCCTGAGAATGATCCAGAACTGGATGCATAGGGTTATTAAAGTCCCCCCCATGATTAATCCCTCAAACTGTTCTCTTACTAATAAATGACGCATTTGTTGGTAAAACTGTGGGTCAAACCGAGTTGGGGCATAGACACTTCCCACCGTAATTTTTTCTCCATACAGAGACCCCTCCACAAACACATATCGCCCCTCCCGGGGATCAGCAACCACTCTAGATATTTGTAAGGGGAGCGGTCTATGAATCAGCACTGCTACTCCTCTTTGTGTGAGTTACACGAAGCTGCAGTACAATGCCCTACCCAACCCGTTACCAATTTCTGATGTTCCCTTTGTGTTAGGTGGGTTTCTTGCAGTAAGGCGATCTGTGCCCCCTGCTTCCTTATTGCCGACAAGACCCTTCTTCTCTTTATTGGTCTAGAGAATCCCCAGATATTCCAGGAAATTATTTTCACTGGAGCTCTACTACCCATTAGGTTCTCTTAATTTGTCCCTTCTACCCCTCTGTACTACCCACTCATGTAACTCACTCCTACCCCCAGTGAGGACAACACTCCGGCCCCCAGCATATAGCAATGTCTTTTGTAGGATGTCAGAAATATACATTTTCAAATAACAACCAGTAATCTTAATAAACATATGAATCTCCCTCTGAGAATATCATCTTATTATGCTTCCCCTTATCAGAACAGCAACTATGTAACTTTTTGAATCCATCCTCCCTCCCTCCCTGAGGAGCACAGATTTCCCCAACACAACTTAATGCTCCTGCGCCCCCCCCGAAGAACTTCTTTTCAAAGCCTGTTGCAAATCCTAACATGTCGTGGACCAGAGTTCGAGCCCAGAGTCCCAGCAATCCAAATTAACATATAATATTAAATCCATTTCTCTAAAATTAACTACTAGCATCCATCTGCTCACTAATTGGTGAGTGTGTAACTAGATACCATCAAACAATAATGAATTTGTGGCCAGCTCCCCAGACAATATTTCTTTCCCCCCGAAATATTATAAATCATTAGCCCAAACCCGTCCCCCTCCACAATCCCAATACATAGTATGGCAACCAGCGTTTAAGACCAGTATAATGTTCACCATCATGGCCCAGGCTGTGGAAGGCGGAGCCAGGCCCCGTGGCTTAAACTAGTAACATGGGTCCCCGGATCCCCACCCCCACCCCCCAGGCCTACCTGAATCATGGTTCTCCGGGACTCCGCTCTCCTTTAGCTGGCTCCTCGTCCCTCACTGGGCAGAAGGTAGGGCCCTGTCATATGTCCATTCTCTGTCCACAGGGCAAAAAATCCACAAATATAAACGCACACAGGGGTAGTCTCCAAAATCATACCCTCTCCAGGATCCGACCAACATTTCCAGCCCCTAGTTTATCCTATCGAAATTCAAGATATCAAAGTATCAGCCACACAGTAACGAACACAAGTCCTGAGATGTCAAGCGCCTCTCTCAACCCACCTTCCTTTTGAGCTGTGCGACAAACTTCTCTGCTTTCTCCACTTCCAAAAACGAATATGTAGCTCCCTCCGATTTAATTTTCAGATGGCTGGGTAAATCAAGAAATGCTCCGTCTTTACCTCACGAAGTTGGGCAATCACCTGCCCAAAGGCCCTCCATCTCCGCAGCACACGTATAGAATAGTCCTGGCGCAAGAACAGACGCAGCCCCTCATATCTCAGCTCAGGGATATTTCAGTAGGCCTCCAGCACCTTTTCCCGATCCTGATAATTGTGGAAAAGGAAAACAATCTGCCGAAGCGGCTGTCCTCCTGGTGGCTTAGGTGCAACTGCTCGGTGTGCCCTTTCCAGCTTCCCTTTCACCAGAATTTTTAATAACTTCGGTAACACCACCGAGCAAAACTTTATTGCAGAGGGTCCCTCCCCACCCTCCGGGAGCCCCTTGATCCTCAAGTTAAGGCGCCTATGGTAGTTCTCCTGGTAATCCAGGAGGTCCTTAGTTTCCTCTAGTTCTTTTTCAAGAGTTGCTTTCCGCTGTGGAAGAGGGTCTGCCATATCTTCCAGGCCGGATACTCGTTCCTCCGCCTCCGTGATGCGTGCTGCCTGTGCCTCCGTCTGTTCCACCAAACCCTGCAGTCGGGTGTCAAGCGTAGCCTCCAGCTTGGTTAATCAGGCATCCAAAGTTGACATCAGCTGTTCTGTGATCTCTCGGCCTAGAGAAGTCATCTCGGCTGCTGACAGACAAATTTTATCTCCAACTAGGCCTTGCATTGCAGCCCCGTCTACAACCGCTTTTCCCGACTCCCTTGCCGGATTTACTCACTTCACAGGTCAGATATTCATCCATGCGGATCCTTCAGCTCTTGCTGGTAGGTGGATGATAGTTTTATTGCAAGAAATTATGTGGTTATTCTTTATTTGCGGAGACTCTGGAGCTCTGAGAAATGTGTCCTCACAGCATCACGCTCACTAGCGCCCCCCCTCACAGCATCGTATCTCTTCTAATAGTGTTGATAGACAGGTGTTGTTGTCAAGAGAGTCCAAACATGTGCGTCTTTACAGGTCACTCACAGCATAATTAAAACACTGTAAGATGAACATCTTACCACGACTATTGTACAGTATGCCGATGCTCCATATGGAGCTCACTTGTGCAGATATGCAGAATTTTTGTGGCAGGGTAAACGACCCTGCACAAGACTTGCATATCTAAAGACGTCACTTGATAAATACAGGTTACTCACCTGTAACAGGAGTTCTAGGAATGGTATATGTTGTTCATCCACACTCATTGGCAGGTATCCTTGCCGCTTTAAATCTTGCCGGAAGGTCTTCAAGCTTGCTCCTCCCACCCACCCGGTGGTATAACTCCTCGGCTCGCCCCATGACGCCAGATCTGGCCCGCTGGAAGCTCAGGTTGTGCGTCAAGCCGAGGTGAATAGGAATGTAGGATGAACAACATATACCATTCCTAGAACTCCTGTTACAGGTGAGTAACCTGTATTTCTAGGACATGGATATGTTGTTCATCCACACTCATTGGCAGACTCCTAGCAGTTCTCCGGGAGGAGGGAGGCAAGACGACACCCCAATACTTACTTGGGAAAGAGAGACTGGAGAACCGAGGCCCCAAAACCAGCATCCCGGCGTGACTCAAGGTCGATGTGGTAATGGGTAATGAAGGTGTTTGCTGACTTCCAGGTAGCAGCCCTGCAGATTTCCTGGATAGGGACGCCCTGGAAGCAGCCACTGCAGAGCAGTATGGCGGTAGAATGAGCCTTATCCTCTGGGAGGCTCCATGCCCGCCAACTTATAGCAGAGATCTATGCAGGAGGTTACCCACCTGCTTATCGTCCGCTTGGCTGCAGGTCTGCCAGATGCGGCTTCAGCGTAGGTGACAAACAGCTGGCGAACCTCTCCCAATTTCAGCCGTGCGCTCTTATAATAAGCAGCGCCTTCTAGGGTCCAGAGTATGGAGCCTATATTCGCCTCCGAGGTGTGATTGGGGTAGAACACCGCAGAGTCAACACCTGGTTAAGGTGAAACTCCGACACCACCTTCGGAAGGAATTTCGGTGGGGCGAGGACAACCTTGTCCCTGTGGAAGACCAGGAAGGAGACTCGATGGAGCGCCTGGAGCCTCCCATCCTTCTGGCTGACGGATAGCCACCAAGAAGGCGGTCTTCCACGACAGGTGAGAGAGAGCACACCTGTGCATAGGTTCGAATGGCTTGCCCATGAGCTTTGCCAGTACCAGCAGTAGATCCCACGGAGGTGGGGGTTCCCGTGACTGGAGGGGAAATGTGATCAAGGCCTTTGAAAAAGCGCCAGACCACTCTCTCCTGCGCCATCGACTGCTTCTCGCCCGCGCCTGCAAGCAGAGATGGCTGCCAGGTGCACCCTTAGGTCGCCGACCCAAGCCCTTGACTAGAAAGGGACCATAAATAGTCCAAGATGCTTGCCAAGGAACAGGAGGAAGGGTCCAAGCCCTTGTTCTGACACCAAATGGAAAACCTTTTCCATTTGAAGGCATAGCATTTTCTGGTCGACTTTACGGGACGCCTAACTACATTGAGGACCTCGTCGGAAAGACCCAAGGCCTGGAACTCTAGCCGCCAGGAACCAGGCCGTCAGGTGCAGGGATTGAAGGTCCGGATGGAACACCTTCCCTGATTGACTGAGAGCAGGTCCGGGCGAGCTGGAAGCTGCCGCGAGTCCTGGAGCTGAGACTGAGGAGATCTGGTACCAGAACTGGCGAGGCCAGTCTGGGGCTATCAGAATCACCGCGCCTTGTCCCTCCTCGCCTTGAGAAGCACCTTGTGGATCAAGGAAATGGGGAAAGGCGAAAGAGGCCCGGGGTCCATTGCCTCGAGAAGGCATCCCCTGCAGCGAGCCCTGCTGAGGGGGCGGGCATGGAACAGACTCAGCTCGCTCTCCTGGAGGCAAACAGGTCCACCTGAGGTGTGCCCCAAAGGGAGAACAGATGCTGTACTACCTCCGCAGGAGAGACCACTGCGGGATGCAGCCCCTATCCGGCTCAGGGCATCGGCCAGGGTGTTGGAGGCTCCTGCCACGTGAATGGCTAGGAGATCCGCCCAGGCTGCGCACGAGTGACCAAATGCGGAGAGCTTCTGCATAGAAGCATGGAGCGGCCCGCCTGGCGGTTTAGATAGTACATGGTCGTGGGTATTGTCCGCCTGACCGGACCACTTGACCCCGGAGGAACGGAGCAAAGGCGGTGAGAGCTAGGCGGACCGCTCGGAGCTCCAGCAGGTTGATGTGGCATCGGGACTCCGCGGGACCAGAGGCCATGAGCCCGGTGTTCCCCCAGATGGGCACCCCAACCCATCAGAGAGGCATCGGTCGACAGAGAGACCGTCGGCTCGGGGCGGACGAACGGGATGCCCTCCTGCAAATGATCTGGAACGGTCCACCACTGGAGAGCGTTCCACATCCCCTGTGTCACCGACACAAGCTGGTCCAAGGGATCGCAGCGTTGTGACCACTGGCTGGCCAGTCCCCACTGAAGGGGACGAATGTTCCAGCGGGCCCAACGGACCACGCTGGTGCAGGCCGCCATGAGACCCAGGAGGCGCAGGAAGTCCCGGGCAGGGCGCAATTGCCCAACCAGAAATGATCGGGCAAAGGAGGAAAGAACCTCGGCCCTGTCCGCCGGGAGCCGCGCTCTGGCTCGAAGAGAGTCGAGCTGCGCCCCGATGAATAGAATCACCTGCTTCGGCTCGAGTCTCGACTCTGGCCTCGCTGGATAAGGAGGCCCAGTTGAGAGCAGACCTGGAGGGCCAGATCTCTGGACCACTCCGCCCCTTCCTGGAGGAGCTGCTATCAGCCAGTCGCCCAGGTAAGGGTACACCCGACCCTCGCGCCGCAGGGAATGCTGTCACCACTGCCATGCATTTGGTGAAGACCCTGGGAGCTGGAGACAAGCCAAGGGCATGGCTTGAACTCAAGAGGGATCCTTCCGCCGGAAGCGAAGGAATCTCTGGTGAGACGGACGGATAGGGACGTGAAAAAACGGCCCTGCAAGTCCAGAGAGCAGAACCACACTGCTCCAAGGATGGTATTATCTGAGCCAGAGTGACCATCCTGAAGGTTCGAGACCTTAGGAACTTGTTTAGGTCGTGGTAGGTCGAGAATGGGCGCCAGCCCCCGTCCGCTTCGAACCAGGAAGTACCTGGACACAAACCCTGGGTCTGAAGGAGGGTCCACCACCTCTTACCACCTCCTTCTGGAGGAGGAGAGCGATGTCGGCTCGACGAGCCGCCAGTGAGGCTGGGATCCCAGCCCCGAGGGGCACGGCCTGAAGGGTGGTGCCTGCTCGAATTCCAGAGGCAGGCCTCTTCCCACCACCTCCAGACCCACCTGTCCGTGGTAACAGCGGACCAGGCGGAACGGAAGTGCCGGAGCCGCCTCCACGGGGACCCAGGGTAAGGTGACGGGATGGGGCGACACCCTCAGCCCGGCCACTGGGCAGGCTTGGAGGAGGGACCGCCGAGGGACCTCCTGGGCCCTTTCCTCCTTGCCTCCTGTTAGAGGAAGCCGGGCTTGGGTTTGGGATGCCAAGGCGAGCCTGCTGGCCCTGACGTTGCTTGGCCGGGCGCCGGGGCACAGAAGGACGAAAGGGCTTAGGCTGTGGTTTGGCGGCCTTGTCCTTCTGAGCGGAAGAGACCGAGTCCAAGGTGGCATTGGACTTCTCGATCCTCTGCAGGTGACCTTCCACCCCAGGGTCAAGAGGTCAGTCCCAAAAGGGAACATCCGCCAACTTGTGCTGGGTATCCAGTAAAGGTGGATATCCTCAGCCAAGCCCGCCGACGCATAGCCACTGCGGCCGCCACCGATCTGGCACATGAGTCCCCTATATCCAAAGCAGTCTGGAGCTGCTGTTTGGCCACTGCCCTGCCCTGGTCCCGCACCTGCTTAACCGTAGTCTGCAGATCGGTGGAAGATGAGGGATGACCTCATCCAGGGAGCCCAACAGGGCATGAGAAAAATGTGCCATGAGGACGGCCGAACTGGCCTGACGAAGGCCGAGAGAGGACGCAGCGTAGACTTTTCGCCCGACATAGTCCAATTTCTTGGACTCCTTGTCAGGAGGTTTGTCCACATCCCTGCTGTCGGGCGCCGGAAAACGCTGTCGGTAACCAACCCCTCAGCAGAGGGTGTTCCAAAACCGACAAGGAACCGGGACCGTGATACTTCCTGGCCATCCTGGTCAAGGCGAGGGCAGGAAGCAGGGCGCTGCCAAAGCTCCAGTGCCGACCCACTATGGCCTCGCCACCGGAAAGGCCTCCGCCGGAGAATCCCTCGTCCAGAATCTCCGTGAGGGGATACCTGGCCTGTTTGGAACGGGTTCGAGCCCATCCCGTAGACTCCGAGATGAGCCAGGCAGTCCTAGGAAGGACGACGGGCTATCGTCCATTGACTGACCTCCTGAAGACTCCAAGTCCAGTCGCTTGAGAAAAGGAGGAATCATCTTCGACTCGAAGAATCCAAGAGCTGCCTCTGGCCTGAGCCACCTTCACCTGCCGAGGTCGGTCGGGAGTGAGGGTAACTGACAGCCGATGGGGTAGACCCTAGCCGACCGAGAATCCTTGGTCGGAGCCCCAATTGGTGGCTGTGGAGGCGGAGGTTCCACCGAATCGTGGAGCAGTTGGTTTTGGCCGAACAACCGCCTGGTATAGGCCTCGGATAAGTCGAGGGGTTGTGTCGCCGCCCGTGACAGTTACTTAATGGCGCGGGAAGGCGCACGGGTCGGCTTATTCTCGGCCAGGAGGAGCTGTTAAACATAAGGTCTCGCATCACCACGCACTTACGCCAAGCCTCCTCATCCGAGGAGGAGGACGAGACGAGCGGCGACGCTCGCTTACCGCGCGAGACCGAGACCGCCGGCGACGGTGGGATCGGCTGGACCGCGAAGAGGTCCGAGACCGAGACCAGAGTCCCGGAATTTCCGAGGTCGGTGCGGGAGGTGTCGGCCGAACCGCACTCCTTCGCTCGGATGGTCCATCCGAGGGCTCCGAACCGAGGCACAGGCGAGCCCACGGATCCTCAACTCCTCCCGGGGAACCGGGAGAGGGGAATCTCGCGTAAAGGCACAGCTCTGCCCAATGGGTCGAGAAAATCTCGACTTCATCGGGTGGAGTCTCGTCAACTGACCTGACGGGACACCGTGAGGCCAGTGGCCGGCGGCGGTCGATCGGCCGACGGCCGACGGCCCGGGAGAGGGACCTTCCGCCCCAAGAGCGCCGACGGAGGGACTTACCCTGTCCCTCTTTTGGACCGAGAATAAGGTCCAGCAGACGCAGGCCCTTCTCCTTAGTGGAGAGGGACAGACAAAGCTCCTTAAAGAAGCCGTAGGAAGAACCCAGAGAGCGGGATAAATGCCGCGCCGAGAAGATACGCCCGCTGCCGCCTCTTCGAGGGCGACCATCCGCCGAGCTGATCCGCCGAAGCCCGCCGCCGGACACCGCCAACCGGCCTCCTTGACTTCACCGAGGGAACGCTTCGGACGGCCCAGTTGCAATCGGGCAGCACGGGTTCGAGGACGAGACGAGAAAGATGAGCACAGGTCGCAAGCCCGCGGGTCGTGTCCAAGGCCTAAGCAGTAGACACACGTGAGTGTGGATCCGCCCGAGACATCTTCACCCGCATGGGCATCTCCAACCGGAGTCGATTTGTCCATCGCAGCCGACAGGGATCAGAAGACTGAAGTCTTTTTGCAAAATTTATTTATAACCGCAAACGGAGAATAGGAACCAGTCACAAACGCAGAGCGTTAAGGAGGGAACCTGAGCTTCCAAGCGGTAAGGAAGATCTGGCGTCATGGGGCGGAGCCGAGAGTTATACCACCCGGGTGGGTGGGAGGAGCAAGCTTGAAGACCTTCCGGCAAGATTTAAAGCGGCAAGGATACCTGCCAATGAGTGTGGATGAACAACATATCCATGTCCCTAGAAGGGAGGTTTACAGTTCCCAGACATTCAAAATTATCAACTTGCCATTCAGTGCCGATAGTTACAGGATTGAGTAGGTCGGCCACGGGAAGTGGGTTGGTTAGACCTGGAAGAGAGGGGGTGGCCGGGCCAGGTAACCGCTTACTTATTGAGGAAAGGTCAGAAGGTGTTCACAAACCTCCCAAAACCAAATCCCCTGGTCAAAGCAGTACTGGATGGTTGGGGGTGCCTGATCATACATGGGAGAATAGAACGGGGAGACTCTCCTGCTTCCGCTAGCCAGAAATCCGTTCTTTATCCCGGAACTGATGGACTCGGGCTTTAGGGAGTGGGAGAAGAAGGGGATAATGTGTATAAGGGATTTAGATGCAAGGGGAGAACTGGATACCTTTGCTCGTATATGGGAAAGGACAGGATTGGATCATAACCACTTCTTCTGATATTTACAGATACAAGCGTATTGTACATCTTTGGGGAGGAAAGAGGGTATGGGCACTGAATGGGAGCCCCTTGAAATGGAAATCACACACCTACCGTAATTCTTGATCTTCTTGGATGAGTCTCCACCATGCATTCACACTAATGGGAACCACGCCGGAGGCACTAGGACCCAGCGGGAGCAAACTTTTTTCCTAGAGGGTCAGTGCCAGAGATAGAGCGCGAAGAGTGGCACCGCGAGCCTTAGCTCGTGCAGTAATGACCATCTTGCCATCGACCCTCCAACCGCCTCAGTACCCTTTTTTCTGAGGAGGTGCAACGTAACCTAACCTAAAAAAAACGGACACAAGACAGTCCGGACGACCCGTGTAAGAAGGGTCAACACAGAAGTCTTCATAGCCTAAAGATTGAGGGAGTGAAGACCAAACAACAGAGGTGAGCTCGGGGGATGGAGGGTGGGCGTGTGAATGAGTGGTGGAGACCCGTCCAAGAACATCAAGAATTACGGTAGGTATGCAATTTCCATATCTTCCTGGACATAAAGTCTCCACCACTCATTCACACTAATGGGACAGTACCGCGCTAATAATCCCCCAAGAGGGCAGCAGGAGACCAAGAGTTCACAATTTTAGGACAGGAGTCCATTAAAGATGGTTCTGCCAAAAGAAAGATGTCGTCTGGCATGGACATCCAGGGCACAGTGTTTGCCGGAAGTATGCACTGAGCTCCAGGTAGCCGCAGTGCAAATATCTGCAATGGGCACGTTGCAGATTTCCGCTAGGGATGCCTCGACTGCTCTAGTAGAGTGAGTGTACACTCTGCCCTCCAGCTTAACCTGCGTCATGGAATAACAGTGGCGAAGGCATGCCACCAGCCATGCTGAAATACATCTGATAGCGACAGGCTGACCCAGCCGGGTCTTGCTGAAGGAAACAAACAGTTGCTGAGCTTTGTGGAAATCTTTTATTCTGTCTAGAGAGAAGCGCAAAGTTCTCTTGACATCCAAGGAATGAAGAGACGGCTCTCCTTGACGGTGGTTTAGGTGGAATTCTGAAACAACCTTAGGGAGAAACTTAGGATGGGTCCTAAGAACTACTATGTCTTTATGAAACACAGTATACGGGGGGGTCTGTGACTAGGGCATGTATCTCAGAGACCCTGCGGGCTGAGGTAATGGCCACTAGGAAGGCCGTTTTCCAAGTGAGAAATTTTAACTCACAGGTAGCTAGAGGCTCGAAAGGTTTTCGAGTGAGCATGTCTAGCACAAGATTAATGTCCCAGGCTGCGACTGGACGTTTTATTGGAGGTCTGGTATGCAGAATTCCCTTAAGAAACCTCTTAACCATAGGTAACTGAGCCAGTGACAAGGAAAGTACTGGCTCATGATAAGCTGAGATGGCACAAAGGTGAACCTTAACTGTAGAGTATTGCAGACCTGAATTTGAGAGGTCTAAGAGGTACTTTAAAACTTTATCTGGTGGGCAGGAAAAGGGATTCAAAGAGGATTTTGCACACCAGAGCGAAAAACGCTTCCATTTGGCTGTGTAAGTTTTTCTAGTGGCTGGCTTGCGCGCCGCCAGAAGAATATCTGAAACCCAGCGAGAGACACTGAACCTGTTCACTTCTATCTCTTCAGGAGCCAAGCATGAAGGTTAAGCGACCTCAGGTTGGGATGGACCACAGGCCCCTGAGTCAGAAGGTTCGTCTGAAGGGGAAGTGGTTTCGGAGGAGCTTCTGACATACTGTTGAGTAGTGGAAACCATATCTGTCGAGGCCAGAAGGGAGCAATGAGGATCATTTTGTCCCCCTGGGACTCGAACTTGAGAAGTACCCTCTGAATTAGAGGAAGAGGCGAAAAGGCGTATAGAAAGCATTTTGTCCACTGCAGCCTGAACGCATCCTGACAGAAAATGCCAGGCCCTGGATTTCTGGAGCAGAAGAGAGGCAATTTTGTGTTAAGTGGGGATGCAAAAAGGTCCAGGTCTGGAGTTCCCACTCTGCGAATAGTGACTGAACTACAGTTGCGTCGAGAGACCATTCATGAGGATCTGTCTGTGTTCTGCTGAGACGGTCTGCCAGTTCATTCTGCACTCCCGGCAGGTAGACCGCTTGAGTTAGAGCCTTGTGCTCCAAGCACCATTCCCACACTCTCATCGCTTCCCTGCATAAGGGGTAAGAGTGAGCACCGCCCTGCCTGTTGATGTAATACATCACTGCTTTGTTGTCTGAAGGAGAATGTTCTTGTGACAGAGAATGTCCTTCAAAGCCCGGACTACATAAAGGACGGCTCTCATTTCTAAGACATTTATGTGAAGCTGGGACTCGTCCTGAGTCCACGTACCTTGAGTGTGGAGAGTAGGACAGTGAGCTCCCCACCCCATCAGGAACGCATCTGTGGTAATGGAAATCTGATGAACCAGAGGAGCAAAGGGATACCCTTCCAGAAGACTGTCCTCTTGTGACCATCAGGTGAGTGATCTCTTCAGAGGTTCTGTCACCTTGATGAGAAAGGACTGAGGGCAAGTGGTCGGGGACCATTGAGTACTGAGCATCCATTGAGAGGTTCTCATGTGGAGGCGTGCTGGGGTACAGTGAACACCGCGGATGCCATGAGACCTAGCATCCGTTGCATCGAGAGAGCTGAAACCGAGCTGCTCTCTCCTATGTATCGGGCCATCCGAAGGATATCGCTCCTCCTGTCCTCTGGAAGAAATGCTTTCGCACAGGAGGCGTCCAGAAGGATTCCTATGAAAAGGAGCCTTTGGGAGGGCTGCAGCTGCAATTTCTTTAGGTTTAGCAGGACTCCCATGGACGTGAGAAAGTGTGAAGCCATGGCTACGGCATCTAGAGTTCCCTGTCTGGAAGGGCTTGCTAGAAGCCAATCGTCTAGATATGGGAACACCTGTATTCCGATTTTTCTGAGATGCGCTGCGAGAATTGCACAACACTTTGTAAAAACTTGCAGCGCCGAGGATAGACCAAAGGGCAGGACTCTGAACTGATAATGTTGTCCCAAAGCCATGAACCTGAGGTATTTGTGATGCTTTGGGTGAACAGGAATGTGCTGGTAAGCATCCTGCATGTCCAGGGAGGCTAACCAGTCGTGTTGATGAAGCAAAGTTAACAGGGTTCCTAGTGATATAATTTTGAATTTCTCCCTGGGAAGGAATTTGTTTAGTTTTCTGAGGTCCAAAATGGGGCGCATGCCCCTGGTTTTCTTTGGAACCAGAAAGTAATGGGAGTAGAACCCTGTGTTCCGTTGATCCAGCGGAACTACTTCCACTGCCCTGTTGTTCAGAAGGCCCTGTATCTCGGAGCCAAGAAGATCTGACTGAAGAGCTGACAGCCTGGGCTATCGTCTGGGGGGACGATCTGGAGGGGTCTCCAAAAGACTGAGAGAATACCCCTCGCGGATTATCCAGAGGACCCAGTTGTCCGAGGTTATGGACTTCCATTGATTGTAGAAGTGAGTCAGACGACCTCCCACCGCTGAGGAAGAGTCCACCTTGGGCAGCTGAGGTGGGACTTGGGCCATTAACCCAGAAGGCGGCACTGGGCGCTTTGGGTCCTTGCACCTTCTGCTGCGTTTTCTTTTGAGGCTGGGGGGCTTGGTTTTTATTAAAACTTCCCCTGCCTTTGCCTAGAAAGGACTGACAGTTATGAAACTGGCGTTTATTAACACCCCCTCAAGAGGGAACAGGAGGAGGTCGAGCCAATTTAATGGCGTACCTAGTCTTTTGTGTAGCCTCTAGAGCCTGTTCTACTTGAGGGCCGAAGAGATACACACCATCGAAGGGCAACGCCATTACCTGTTGCTGAGCATCATTCGTGAAACCTGAAGTGTGCAGCCAGGAATGACGGCGGGTACAAATGACCGCTGCCGCCGCTCGGGAAGCAGTATCAAAAGCGTCCATAGCTGCTTTAACCTGCTGGTTGTTGGACTCGATACCCCTGGTTATGGTTTGAAGAAGCTCTGAATTATTGTTCGACTCCAGTAGAGCTTCAACCATTTGTTTGAGTGAATGCCAAAGGATATACTCATACTGAGAGAAATAGCCTTGGTAACTGGCAATACGCATACCTAGGGTGGAAGCAGCAAAGACGCTCTTACCTAAAGTGTCTATCTTACGAGATTCTTTGTTAATAGGTTGAGCTGTAGTAGTTTGGGGAAGGACAACCTTATCATTCTCTGCCAAGACTACAATAGGATCTGCAAAAGCTTGGGATGCCAAAATGGGTCGATCTTTGGGAGCAGCATATTTCCTATCTATGGACTTAGCCACCGAAGGAATGAGAGCAGGATTATTCCATACCATCTGAGATAGCGTCTCAAAGGAGGGCTGTACCGGAGGAGTCAAATCCATAGAGATCTCCGGAACATGGAGGTACTGGAGTCTTAACTGTTTCCCAGGATCAACATCTGTAGTTTGGAGAGAAAGAGTGGAATTCAAGTTTTTCAGCAGAGACTTAAAAGACAGGTCCTTGACCACAGGCTCTGCAGTAGGAATAGATCCTGTTCCTTCCACATCATCACCCAGCCTAAGGTCTGGGTCAGGCTCAATGTCATCTCCTGACAGTCCTGGAAAGGAGTGAAAAACAGAAGGAAATGAGGAAGGAAAAGGGTTAAACGAGGAGTCCTGAAGGCTGGATGACGTCCTAACAGGCCTCGGCGCCAAAAATACACATGGCATTGAGAAGCTACACAGCACTGAGGGCCAAGGCAGACGCATGGCGCAGAGGGTGGCGATGTCGATGTCGAGTCAACGACGCCGAGGACGGCGCCGAAACACATCGTGACACCGAAGAGGCGCCAAGGTCATCAAAACATCCCAAGACTCTGAAAAACAGGATTTGAGGAAAAGAAGGATGAATACCAGGAGATAAAGGCATCGGTGTGGCCTACTTTGCCGCTGTAATCGTGTGGGGGACACCTAAGCGGCAGTCGCGACACCGAAGACGGGCGCCGCACTACTAGGGAAGCTCAACCACCCTACCTGATCTCCCAAGAAGCCCAAAGGCCCCTGAGTGACCGGGCCAGGCAGCTGGACCAACCTCCGAGCCCACTGCTCCATAAGAGCAGCCCAGTGATGAAACTGCTCATCTGAAGACCTACCAGAAGGCGGGGTAGGGCTCCGATGTCGAAGACGTCGGCTACCAGAAACAGAAACCGGTGACTCTGAAGGAGGAGACCGGCAACTAGCCCCAATAACTGACCATCTACGCACAGACATGTCAGAGGGCGACCTCGAGTGATGCCTTCTCTTTCTCGAACTGTGGGTGAAGAAGAGCTCGAGGCGAACAGTTGCAGTGCAACCGTTTACTTTTATGCTTCGAGGGGACCGCCCACCTCCTCGGGCATCGGATTGTCTGTTGTCAGACCCCCACTCTGGAGAAGGCGGCGGACTGGACCCAGCCCGGCTGACTGAACAGCTTTCATATGAAGTCTCCCTACCGTCACCTGATCCGCCAGTGTAGGTTAAGACTTCTTCTTTTAATTAAGAATAAATAAACTAAGCGAAACTTATTTGAAATATTACTACAAAACAATAAAACTGAAAAACTAAGTTGCTAGTTTGAAGTTTGACTCCCAGCGGCAAGTGGCTGTCACTGAAGTGCACTCAATGGTGGGAAAAAGAAAGAACTGGGCGGTTTGGGTGGCCTTGAGACAGTCATTACCGCTCGAGCTAAGGCTCGCGGTGCTGCTCCTCATGGCTCCAACTCTGGCGCCGACCCTCTAGCAAAAAGGTTTGCTCCCGCTGGGTCCTAGTGCCTCCGGTGCAGTTCCCATTAGTGTGAATGAGTGGTGGAGACTTTACGTCCAGGAAGATAATCTGATACAAGAAGGAAGGTGTAATCCTAAGGGCACCATACGCAGAGTGGCTAGGGCTGGCAGACAGCTGCTATCGGATATGTCACAGAAAACTAGACAATTATGGGAGAGGAATATGGAGATCCATATCGCAGAAGATACCTGGAAGGTTATGACCCAGTTACACCAGGGGATCCTGGTTTGTGATAAGTATAAAGAATCTTTTTATAAATTTTGCCATAGGTTATACCGGCCCGCATCTAAATGTTAGTACGTATAACCCAGCGGTTTCTCCAGTGTGCCCTCGTTGTAAGGTGGGACTGGCCTCCTATTATCATTATTTCTGGTCCTGTCCTGTTTTGCAGGACTTTTGGAGGGAGGTGATGGGGGAGGTTCAAACAATGGCAGGCAGAAGCCTTCCACAATCACCACTGGTGTCACTGTTTGGCATGGAAAATATAGATGGGGAAGAGTGGACTCCGCTACCCGGATGGCTTAGAGTCACATTGGTAATGGCCAGACACTGCATCTTAAATACGTGGGTCTCTGCACTCAAGCCTACTTTACAGCAATGGAAGGCCTTGATATTACAAGCCCTCACTCTTGAAAGACTCACTTATGTGCTGCAAGATAGGGGAGAGCAATTTTATAAAACCTGGCAACCATACCTAGCTGCTCTAACACCGGCTGAGTGCTTGACTCTGGGAGAGGGGTGGGAATAGTGGAGGGCTGTGGGGTAGTATATGGTGATGAATTTGTATGGAAATGTGCAAGAACTTCTTGGACTGAGTTCCCCTAACAGTATTTCCATAAAGGGAATTTATTATTGTTTAATATAAATGTATTATAACATGTCATATTGTACTAATCAACTTTATTTTTAATATCATGAAACTGGATCTCTTTGTACATAAGTTCAGTACTGGATGTATTTGTTTGATTTGTCATTGTCTCAACAGGCAGTTCTGGTCTGTTTGTTATGTGTTTGAAAACTTGAATAAAGATATGATGCAAAAAAAAAAAAAAAAAAACTGTCTTGAGCCTGCCTTCTCCATGATGTCTCCCAGCTCCTCCTCTGTTTATTAAAAGTTATAAAATGGGCATTTAAAATAAATGAATCTGATTGGCTAAAAGGCCTTCAGACTCGTGTCCTTATCAAGTGATATCCTGGTCAACCGGCACTAACCTTCACCCTGCGACCACATAACGACACCGTATCACTGCCCACTGGCCACAGTAAACAAAAGCAGAGACTGGTACACACTGCAGGAGGTCTCACACAGAACGACCACAAAACAGTAGTAAAGCAAGCACCCCTCGAGAAACGGCAAAATATTCAAAAATCCACTGCACAGAACAGAACACCCAACACTGTGTGTAGCTAATGTCACCCTTCCTGCAGAACCCCCTAAACAGTTTTATTTTTTACTCACAGTGCAACACGTTTCTTCCACACAAGTCCAACTCTCGCTCCCGCTACTCAGCGTTTGTGGCATCGCAGAGCCGCCCCCCTTGTCCTGCCGTACAAATCCAACTGCAACAGCCGACAACTAACTATGGCAAACCATATCAAGGAGGAAAACACTTTTTTTTTTTTTTTAAACGAAGCAAATAACCCGCGAGCCCGACCGCAAAGCAGGAAATTACACTGTACGGTGGCCGATGAAGAACACGCTCGATCCCACTCAGGCAAACGATCCATGTCAACAGAAAACAAAAAATATAACAAAATTAAATAAACAACCAAAATAAATGCTGTATGTATATGAGAGCGGTGACAGTTACAGTAATACAGAATCCATAACAGACTCGGTCATTCTGCTGCCGCTAACTGCACGTAGCTACAACCCACGTTCAAAGTAATAAAATATCAAAACAAAGATGAGGAACACGCTCAATCCCACTTGGGCAAACGATCCATGTCAACAGAAAACAAAAAAGAAATATAACAACAAAATTGAATAAAACGACCAAAATAAATGTTGTCTGTATATTGGGAGGTGGGGGCGGTGATAGTTAATACAGAATCCATAACAGACTCGGTCATTCCCGCTTGCCACTAACTGCATGTAGCTACAACTCCACGTTCAAAGTAATAAAATATAAAAAAAAAAATAAACTTGCTTTGGGGTACTTCTATGTCTGTCTGTGTTTCTGTCGCAGTAGAAACACAGACAAACACCAGTCACCACTATTAACTTTTAATGCAAAACCTCCATTCAACACCTAAAGAGGGACTATTTTTTTTTCTCAAATGAAAAAATCATATTTCTTCATTTTTTTCTTGTATATCCTTATGTGATTTTTTTTTATATAAATTTCTTTACCGAGGGCCCATTTTATAAGCGCAATAACACACTCCGAGGTGTGGATTATTGCCTGATAAGAGCACGCCAGAGCATAAGGCACTGGCATGGCGCCTCGATGCCTTAGTACACCCCTGGCGCTTTATCAGGCAATAACCCACACCTCGTCGTGTGTTATTGCTTACTTATACACTCAGGATGTCTTGTGTCAGGAGGTAAATTAATAGGTGACATCAGCAAAAATTCATGTCCCCACATGACTTCCCAATCAAGTCTGTAATTTTCCAAAGTCTTTCTTTCATCCATGAGCAGTATCCTGCTCTTTACAGACATCAAAGGAACATTTATGACTTCGCACCAGTGTGACATAACCTGGTTTTCCTCCTCTAAATGTCTTAAAATGGATATTTTCTAACCTGTCAGCTGGCAAGCTACAATTAAGCTAGATAAACAGGAGATGCTTAATTTAGGCCTCTTCTAGCCTGTAATTATCTCTTGGCCTTCCAGGTAACACCTTGTTTCTAAAACCTTGGGGAGGGGGTCATTCCACAGGCTGTTTCAGCATGTCGCATAAGAGACACTCAATAACACATTTTTATATTACAAAAACCATAGATTAATCAGAACCAGCTGTCTGAGTGTCACACATTCACTATCCAATGACCAGTTGTCTGTTTTGTGGCAGGTCTACCATTACCTACCTCTCCATAGGTAAGAAAGAGCTGTGTCTGGCCTGGTCTGTAAGACTTAGTTTTGTCAATATATGGCTAAGTGCCCTTTTGACATCAAGGGAGTGAAGCCTCCTTTCTGGAGAACTGGAGTTCTCTGTGAAAAAGACAGGTAAAGTGATTGACTGATTTAAATGGAAATCAGACACCACTTTGGGAAGAAATTTTCTACTGGTCCTCAGGACCACTTTGCCCCTGTGGAATGAGATGTTATCTACATCCGTACACTGGGCTTGTAACTCACCGATTCTTCTGGCTGAAGTAACAGCAACCAAAAACACAGTTTTCCAAGTGATATACTTCAAGTCTGCTGTTGCCATCGGTTCAAATGGGGCATCCATGAGCTTGGCAATGCAGATATTCAGATTCCAGGCCGAAACTGGTTCCCTCAAAGGAGGGTACAAAAGGTCAAGGCCTTTAAAATATTTCCTGAAGACTGGATGAGAGGCCATGGACCTCTCTTTACCTGCTGACAGGTAAGCTGAAAGTTAAGACAAATGAACCTTGAGTGTGGAAGGCTTCAGAGCTAAAGAATGCAAGTGTGTCGGGTAATCCAGAAGAATGGCAAGGTCAGCCCTGAATGGGTCGATAACCTTACCTGCACACCATATGGAAAACCTCTTCCACTTGGCAAAGTAGGTCTTTTTAGTGGAGGGTTTCCTGGAACCCCTAAGTACTGCCAAAACTTGTTCTGACAGTTTAAGATCCACATACTCTAAGTCCTCAAGAGACAGGCCTTGAGCCTTAGTAATTTCGGGTTGGGATACAGTATCCTGCCCTGAGAGGAAGTCAGCAGGTTGTGCTTCCTGGGCAGATGAATTGGAGGTACCACTGAAAGAGCCAACAGAAGCGAATACCAATGCTGCCTCGCCCAATCTGGTGCCACCAGTATCACTGTTGCTCTGTTAAGAAGGGTGATAAAGCCTTTTATAGGTACATTAGGGAGCGAAGAAAGACCAAGGGAGGGACACAGAGACTTAATAAAGGGGAGGGAATGTGGGCAGAGGGTGACAGTGAAAAAGCAGGGATATTGAACAAATATTTCTGCTCAGTATTCACAACAGATGAAGAGGGTGAGGTGCCTAAACCAAATAAAGGAGAAACTCTGAATAGGGGGGTCGATACCAGTACATTCACAGAAGAAAGGGTTTTGAAAGAACTCTTGAAACTGAGGGCAGACAAAGCAATGGGGCCTGATGGGATTCACCCAAGAATACTAAAAGAACTAAGGGTAGAAGTAGTAACATCACTGACTACTCTCTTTAACAAATCATGGGAGGATGGAGTGGTACTTGAGGACTGGAGGAGGGCAAATGTGTTTCCACTTCAAAAAAGTGGGAGCAGGTCAGAGGCAGGAAACTACAGACCAGTTAGTTTGACTTCAGAGGTAGGGAAAATGATGGAATCACTTCTGAAGGAAAGAACTGTTGAGTACCTAGAGGCCAGTGGGGCACAGGACCCAAGGCAGCATGGTTTCACAGCAGGAAGGTCATGTCAGACGAACCTAATAGATTTCTTTGACTGGATGACCAAAGTATTAGACCAGGGAGGGGCTGTGGCTATGGGCTAACTAGATTTTAGCAAGGCATTCAACACAGTCTCACACAAAAGATTAATATACAAGTTAGCAAGCCTTGGAGTGGGTCCCAAGGTGGTAGCCTGGATAAAAAACTGGCTGGACAACAGGACGCAAAGGTAATAGTAAACGGAGTCCACAGTGAAGAAAGGAGGGTAACTAGCGGGGTACCACAGGGTTCGGTACTGGGACCGGTCCTCTTTAATATCTTTATAAGTGACATTGGAGAGCACCTGGAAGGAAAGGTATGCCTCTTTGCAGATGACACAAAGATCTGCAACAGGGTTGATACACAAGGTGGGGTGGAAAGAATGAAAAGGGACTTGGCAAGGTTGGAGGAATGGTCAAATACGTGGCAGCTCAGATTCAATGCAAAGAAGTGCAAGGTAATGCATCTGGGAAACAAAAACCCAGGGGAAGAGTACACAATGGGGGGTGAGTTAATAACAACAACAAAAATTGAAAGAGACCTAGGAGTAATTATATCAGGTGACCTAAAGGTGGGCAAGCAATGTGAGAAGGCAGTAAGGAGGGCTGGGGGATACTGGGATGCATAGGGAGAAGCATCACCAGTAGAAAACAGGAAGTTGTTATCCCTCTGTACAGACAGTTAGTGAGACCCCATCTTGAGTACTGCGTGCAATTCTGGAGACCCCATCTCCGCAAAGACAGACAGAGTGGAGGCTGTTCAGAGGAGGGTTACCAAAATGGTGCAAGGTCTGCACCAGAAGACATACGAGGAGAGACTAAAGCAGCTTAATATGTATGTAACCCCCCTGCAAATGGGGGTTCCCAAAAGACTTCCAGGAGCTTGCTTGAATGCTCCAAGCCTGAATGGTGTTTGGCATTTAAGCCATTTATCAGTGAGTGTTTTTAGAGCCTCTGGTACTGTCTCTTTAAGAGCTGTCTGCTTGCAGACATAATTAGTTTGTATGGGGACTGTGCTTCTCTGAGTACCACTCGAGCTGCTGCCAATTCACTTCATTTTTGCAGTCACTAGAGTGCAAAGGAACCTATCTGAAAGATGTAACTGTTTGCCAGAAATTATTTAGAGTAATAATGAAATTACAGTTTGTCTAACCTGCTTTCTTTGCAGTCAGAACTGTGTCTGCTAGTTCCCATTCTAGTTTTGAACTGCTGAACTGGACCAATCAGTGTGGGTAAGCTAGCTCTAAAATGGTGCCTTGGACGAATCAGAACTTGGACTCATAATCTGAGCCAGCCACAAGAGGATTGTATGGGCAGTGACTCTGGGAGATGTAGTTTAGACTTCAGTGCCTTTTGGACCAACAGCAGCAGTCTATTGTGAGTGACAGCCAATCCAGTCAAGAACTGGGAGGAACTCAAAGAAGTGCCAGTTTTGTCGGTTGGAGTTTCAGTTGAGCTTTGGCTGAAGAAGGAAGGAGCCCTGTGCTTTTCAGTGTGCAGTTTAGTCAAAACGTGTGTAAGGCCAGAGTTCCGGTCTGCAGCTTGTGTAACAGCTTGTTAGGACTGAATCCGTCCTGTGAAAAGAATCAAAGGATCTCTGAAGAGTAGAAACCAGGCTCACCCTGTAGAAGACTGGAGGAATTGCTGAAAGTGCACTCGGTCTGTCAGGAACTAGATCTGCATGTGTTCTCGGGTATTGTGCAGTAATTGCGATGGGATACAGATGCAGCCTGCTGGTAGTAGCTTTCTTTATATGGATGTGTGAAGAGGTTTGTGTACCTCAAGTGAGCCCTGCTGACATTGAAGGACCCTATCTTATTTGGAGGTCGTGAGTACTAATTCAGGGTCGCTCCCTGTTGAATTGCCACATTAAATCCAAATGGAATTACTGTACTGCTGACTGTTTAATTCTCCTTTCTCTGTGTGAAAGGGCCCCTACCAGCTGCCACGGTTTGGACTAGCCACTAGGGCTTGGGTACCCAGGACAGTAACTGATAGGGATAGGCCTGTGCACAGAGCCATAGGTAGATTATTAGAGTGATAAGCTAATTAACCTGATTTCCCTGTCCTTGTTATATCCCCTAAATAAATCAGAGCTGCTTGTTTCAGCAAAGTTATACTGCCTGAGGTATTTGTCTATGTTAAAGTACTGTACTGTGATTGTTGCACTGTATCTCATTTCACAGGAGGTCCCAGTGCGCGAACCAGACCTGGGGTAAGTGTATACTGTGAAGGTAATTCTGATATATTGTGGGCCACTAGTGGGAAGAAGGGGGTTGCAGCGTCCCAGAGGGCTGTGACCAAGTTAGTTTAACTATTGCAAACCCTGACCTCTGGGTGGAGGCACCCGCCATTGGATCCAGGCCCCTCAACCTGTTAGTGGTAAATCAGGCAGGGGTAGTAGCCCCTGGGATAGCGCCATTTAGGGGTTACATGTATACCCTTGAGGAAAGGAGGGAGAGGGGGGGACATGATAGAAACTTTCAAGTATCTCAAGGGAATTAACAAGGTACAAGAGGGTAGTGTCTTTCAGAAGAAGAGATGTGCAAGAACAAGGGGGCACAATTTGAAGGTAGAGTGAGGACGGCTCAGAGGTAACGTTAGAAAGTATTTTTTCACAGAGAGAGTTGTGGATGCATGGAACAGCCTTCCTGAGGAGGTTGTGGAGTCAGGAACAGTGGGAGAATTCAAGAATGCATGGGACAGGCATAAGGCAATTCTAGTGGGGGGCAGGAGGAAGTAAGCTGTTGATTAACTATAATCTGCATCTTATCCGTCAGGTACGGAAAGGGGCAGACTGGGTGGGCCAAGAGGTCTTTATCTGCCGTCAAATTCTATGTTTCTACGTTTAATTTCAGCAGGGTCCTGAATATCAGTGGAAAAGGAGGGAAGGCATACAGGAACTTCCCTGTCCAATCCAGTGCCAATGCATCCGGGGTAGTGTGCCCCTGTGAGGAGGCCTGCAGCAATATATTGGTAGCTGGTGATTTTCTGCAGAGGCGAAGAGATCTATCTCTGGAGTGCCCCAACACCTGAAAATTGTGCTGAGAATTTGAGGATTTAGACACCACTCATGTGATCCTGACTTATCCTGCTGAGGGAGTCTGCCAGTACATTGTCCTTTCCTGGAAGATGTATGGCTGAAAGGGATACTTTCATGGAGTAGGCCAGGGACCACAGCCTCACTGCTTCTGTGCACAGTGGGGCTGACCTGGTTCCTCCCTGTTTGTTTATGTAATACATAGTAGTGGTGTTGTCTGTTCTGACCAGCACCACTTTGTTTTGAAGATGTGGAGCAAATACCTGCAGGGCTAGGTACACTGCCTTGAGCTCCAAAAGATTTATGTGCAACATGGATTCTTTAGTAGACCATGTGCCACTTGCTGTATAATCCAACATGTGTGCTCCCCAACCCAGAAGGGATGTATCTGTTGTAAGAACTAAGGAAGGTTGTTCCTTTGTGAAAGGAACCCCTACCAGAAGGTTTTGTTCGTCCAGCCACCACTGCAGTGCCTGTAGGAGAGTGTGGGTGACTGGAACCAGTTTGGACAGAGGATATGTCCCCTGTGACCAGTATTGTCTCAGGTGGAACTGAATGTCCCTCATTTGGAATCTGGAACCTAGTACCACTGTGGTGGCAGTTGCCATGTGGCCTTAAAGCCTGTGGAAGTCTCTGGCTGGTTTGGGATTTCCTGATATAAATGAGCTTGCAATTCATAGAATGCTGTTTACCCTGTCCTGTGGCAAGAAAGCTCTGCCCAGACTGGTGTTCAGTTCTGCTCCAATGAACTCGAGTACCTGAACTGGTGTTTGCTGCGACTTCTGCTCATTTATGAGGAAAGCCAGAGAGTACAGAGTAGACTTTGTTAGTGCTAAGGCCTACTCTGTAAGATGTAGAGATGGACCCACCACTAACCAGTCGTCCAGGTAGGGAAAGACTGATACTCCTTGTTTTCTCAGAAACTCCACTACCACGGCCAAACACTTTGTGAATGCCCTTGGTGCAGAAGTCAGGTCAAAAGGAAGAGCTGCAAACTGATAATGGCCTGAGGCCAGTCTGAACCTCAGAAACTTTCTGTGAGAAGGTCTGATGGGTATGTGAAAATAAGCGTCTTTTAAATCTAGGGAGGTTAGCCAGTCTCCCTTCTGTAAAGTGGGCATGATCAGAGCAAGAGTGACCATTTAGAATTTTGGTTTCAGAATATGTCTGTTCAGAAGTCTTAAATCCAGGATAGGTTGCCAATCCCCATTTTTCTTCTTTGTAAGGAAGTATCTGGAGTAGAAGCCTTTGCCCCACTGGTTTAGGGGCAAAGGCTACACTGCCTTGACAGCTAGCAGGTGTTTTACTTCTGTGTCCAGTAGCATCCTGTCTACAGATGTGACTGGTGCAAATGTTCTTGCTCTCAGCTTGGGGAGAGAGTTGAAGCTGACTGCCAAACCCTGGCTCACCACCTCCAGGACCCACTTGTCTGTGGTGATGGTATACCAATCCTGGAGAAAATGAGCCAGTCTGCCACCCACTGGTGGATTTTTGGAAGGGGATGTGACCTGTACTAGCCCGTCAGGGGTTCTGAGTGGGCTGTGCCTGAATCACTGGGGTGGGAGAAGCTCTCCTCGTAGCTCTCCTGCCCCTTCCTCGGAAGTATCCTCTAGGCTGTTCTTGCAGCTGAGAGGCCTGAGCTTGGAAAAAAGGTCTGGAGTAGGATCCCCTACCCCTTCCTCCACTGACCGGAGACCTATAGGATGAGGAAAGCCTATCCTTAGAATTGCTTATGTAGGTGGCCTTATATTCTTCTACCTTCTTAATAGAAGCCTCTGTTTTATCTCCAAATAGGGAATTTTTCTCAAAAGGAAAGTCCATCGCCTTGGCCTGGGTGTCCAGGGTCAGGTTTGTGGCCCTGAGCGAGACAAATCTTCTAAGGGAGACAGACAGTGCCATCAACCTGGCTGCAGAGTCATTAGTGTCCACAGCCACGTGGAACTGGTATTTTGCGGCATCTAAAGCGGCCCTGGCTGTATCCTGCAAGTCCACACTGCCACCTCACCAGGCACTTTGTCAGCCAGAGCTAACACTGCATTCCAGAGTGCCTTCTGGTATTGCACTGCATAGGCCATATAATTGGCCTCTCTAAGGATGAGAGAAGCAGCCATATACCCTTCTTTCCCATTGCATCCATCTTCCGCGTATCCTTATCTGGAGGATGGGTAGCCAAGGGGATTCTGGCTTTGTCACAAGCAGCAGCCTGCACAACCCCTTCAGGGTCAGGGTGGCAGAAAATCAGCTGTTACCCTATCAAGCTGATATTTCTTATCAGCTTTTTTATCGACTCCTGGAATAGAATTGGGAGTTTGGAATACTTGCATTGCTGCCTTTTTTAAGGACTTATGCATAGGCAGTAATAAACGTTTTGTTGGGGTTAACCCTATCACATCCTCCTCTGTCTCCTGCAGAGGGAGGCTGAGTGTTTCTACCACGCTTTTAACAAAAGCATAGTGTGAGGAATAATCCTCTGGGCCCCTGGTGGGGAGCGAACTCCTGTTCTGGAGAAACCTCTGGGTCCATCTGTTCCTCCTCAAAATCATCATCCTCCTCCTCAGGGAAGGAAGCCTGTGGCTCCTGAGAGGGTGGAACCGGTACAGGAACCGGGACAGTCGGTACTGGAACCGGGACTGCAGCTTGCAGTGCTTGCAAGACCTGTAAGGCCTTGGCAATGTCCTCAGCAGAGGCACACCACTTTTGTCAGCTGGGAGCATCTCAGTTGGACGCGCATTGATATGCCTTTCCTTACATTTTTTCTTCAGTGGCACAGGTTCAGTCCCTGACTCCACTGGCCTTTTTGGCTTACCCTGCTCAACTTTATCTGATCCTTTATCAGGATCCTTAGCTTTACCTACATCCTTTCTTGTGCCAGAGGTGGAGGAACCAGTTTCACCAGTATTAGTAGAAGCAGAGGCCATCTCTTCTAATATTTTTGACCTTTTCTTAAGAGTTTTAGGGCAAAATGTTTTACAAATGTCAATCTGCAAAAATATGGCTCGTACCCAGACAAAATAGACACAATGAATGTCTGTCTGCTTTAGCTATTATCTGACTACAAGACTCCCACAATTTAAAACCAGTGGGTCCAGTGCGTTTTTTAGGCTTAACAACAGGAGCCTCTGACACTGGGCAGGAATCGTTGAAGAAAATAACACGAATTATCGATTTCTTAGAACCGAATATAACAACTATAAACAATCGCTAACAGTTCAGGGAACCGAGCACTACTCGGTTCCTGACACAGAGAAACTAAGAAATCTATATAAGATTTAAATAAATGTATGTAGTTAGGAACCTACCGCAAAAGATTAACAAATATAAAAGACGGAAGTAAAAACCTCACTAGAAATAGCGGAACCCTCGGTTCCAAGGAACCGCTAAATACAATAAAAATTACACAAACTACAAAATAAACTAAAACTAAAGCAGCAATCTGAAATATAAAGTAAAAACACTACATAGCAATCAGATAATTCGATTTTGAAGAGGTTGAAGGAGAGCTCTCCGGGACATCTTCATTAGGCAGGCAGAGTAAAGAATCTGAAGCACTCAGAGTGCAACAGTTGCTATGGCAGCAGTTTGAAAGTGGCAAGAGCCGGGGGCGCTGTGGAGCCTGAGCCTGATAAGACATGCTTTATAGGAGCTCCGCCAGATTTCCTTATAATATATTTTAAAAATACTTATTTATTGCACAAAAGACTTGAGGAAACCCCTAAGAGAGATAAGACAACATCAAGAATACAAATGGGTAATCCACGACGAGACAGAGGAGGCTCTAATCTACCCAAAGGCAAATAGGAGACCGCGGGTTCATCTATAACTGCTACTGGACCTCCCGAAGGTGCTTCAGCTTTGGATTCAGGGGTTGAAACGATGCAATCTTTAGGCATCAAGATGCAGCGATTAATATCATCGGTCTCTGATTTAAATCAGAAGATGGACACTTTTACGAGCAGGATTACGGTGGCAGAAACCACAATAGATTGCCTGAAAGTTGAAATGTTGGAAGTTAAAAAAGAGGTGGCAAATTCAACGAGTGCTTCTACATCGGTGATTAAAGAGGTCCAACATTTTTTGAGTGCGTCTCGAAACTCTAGAGAACCAAACTAGAGCAGCAAACATCCGTGTTTTGGGCTTACCGGAAGGTGCACAGGGAGACCACCCCAAGATGTTTATTAAAGGGTGGATGTCTGAAAGACTACTAGCTGAAGGAGATCCAGAGGCCTTCTGTTTTCAGAAGGCATACAGAATCACCCTATGAGGAAGACTCGAGGCCGATGGTCCACCGCGGACTCTCCTGGTGGTAACTGCAGGAATTGGAGAAAGGGATCATGTCTTATCCCTAGCCAGACGGAACAGCCCTCTTTCCTTCGATGGCCACATGGTACATTTGTTCCCCCGATATAAGCTACGCAACAAGACAACGAAGAAAGAAATTTGAGGGAGTTCGTCGTGTGCCGAAGGATTTGGGTATCACTCACTCCATAGTTTTTCCCTGCTCATTTAAAGATCATCCAGCAAAGCAAGGTTTGGGCATTTTCGGATCCAGTGGAGGCTGGCAAGTGGGCCGAGAAGGTACGAGCTATGCAGATCAGGGCCAACTCAGAGGATGAAGACATTGGGGAAGGTGCCACGGAGTGAGGAAAAAACTTTTAATTGAATTTTCAGTTTATAAACATTATAGCGAGATGTTTCAACCCTTAATATCTAAACACTGAATTATATGGCTTTATTTAGCTGTAGTTGTTTGAGGATTCATATTTGAGTGAGCTCCTCTTATGTTATGGGGGCTACGTCGTTTGGGTATGGGTTTCCTCACAGATTTAAATCTGTTTAGTATTACAAAAGTTTTGGTTTCTGTTTCTCCTTTGAAAGTCTACATATGATGTGCTTTTATGCCTGAATGATTTTAAAGGGGAATAGAGGGAATTGGGCGAGAGACTGTAGCTCAGAAGGTATAATTTTGAAATATGTCTGTAGATGGAAAAATTTAAGTTTAAAATTGAGGTAAAGTGCATGGCAATACGTTTCCCCAAGAGGGATAGTTCATATGAGGACTTCATGTTGGAGACTTTCTTTTTCGGGCTTAGCCATGCTGCTCATGGACTCCACTGTGGCAACTTTCTAGAACTTTAGATTTTGTAATATGAGAATGGTTATCCCCCCCCCCCCCGATGCTGTATCAAAATATAAGGGATGCATGGAAATATGTTTTATAAACTCTGGTATTTTACCCCATTGGTGATTGTATCAAATTGGACGGTCTCTTATATGGAAAGTATACTAATGTACTTCACTATAAAAGAATAAAAATATAGTATAAAAAAGAAGAAAGTGGCATGAGCCAATTGAGAGTTCCATCATTTGCATATAATTCCATCTCTCTGGGCAGTCCAACACAGGAGGCTGACTGCATTTGTTTAATCATAATGAGTGATTCCTAGGGTTAGAAACTAGAAGCAGAAACAAAAGTCCAAAATGAGACTGTACAGCCTGAATCCAAAAGCATGTCTGCCTTCTTCAAGTGGTGGGCTATACAACAAAGAGCAGGTCTGACTGGCAGTAGTGTACCTAATGGAGACACAGTGAAGTGGCTGAGACAGGACTTTTGGGCAGTAAAGGAAATGATGCAGATGGTGAAAACTTTAACAGAACTGGTGAACTGGCTCCCAGAATGATGGATGGAGCCTTAGCAGAGATACTCAGGGGTCTGAGTAATCCACCAGGGGCAGCACTGTGAGTCTGCCAGGAAAAGCAAGCCCTGGAACAATTCAGACAAGGCTGAGAGGCAAGGAGAGGCCCCATCTGTTGCAGACAAAGGCCAGATGGAGTCCAGTCAAAGTACAGGGAACCAGTTCAGAGCCATGATACCGGAGATGGAGCATTTAGAACTCCCTGTGTTTCCTGGGTGTTACCTTGTTGATCCAGAATACTGGCTGGAGGAACATCTGGTGCTGGGTCCTGGAACATCACATGTAAGTGGTGCAGAGACTGTTAATGAAGAGGTGCTTGACTGTGGTAAAAAGACAGCCCGAGATGCAGATCACATGATCTGAGATGGAGGCAATTCCCCTTTAGCAGAGCAGTTGAAAGGTGAGTAAGACGCCTATGAGATGGCTGAAAGGACTGATCTTTTTGTTAAACCAGGGATTCCCTGGAGATTCAGAGACTGGGATATGCTAAAAAATAGGGATACACATGTTTGCAGGTTATACCAATATGTGACAAGTACTGATGGTGTACGTATTGGTCCTAGGGTGGTTAACAGAACCCGTCCCCATTATGTTGCGAAGAAAGGGGTATTATACACGTTACGTCCTAACCCCAGGTTAAACAAGATGGAAGAGCAGGTGGTTGTTCCCAACGAATATCGGATGCAGGTGATGCAGTGGGCACACACTGATTTTACTGTTAATGGAAAAGAATTAAACGCTACTTGCGAATTTTATACCTGTTCCTGGTCTTCCTATGCTTCCTGATCTATGCCTCGATGAAACCGCAGTACTAACAAAGGCCTTGATTTGTTCGGAATGACCATCTAAACTACAAAGAAATCAACTTTAAAAACGGCTCCATTCATGTCTATGAAGCACACCACCGCACTCTCCATAGAATGACCTCACATAACGTGCTGGGAGGGTGGGGTGGGTGTGGGGGCCATCATACATTGTGGAGGTACCAGGAAGTAGAAGAGACTGGAGGGACTCGGCTCCATGGAGCCAAAATACGATCCCTTTCCTTACAAAACGGGGCTACTAGAAAAAGAAATATTAGCAGCATACAACTTTGGGGCAGGTAAAGATTAGTCATGATTCGTGGGGAGAAATTAGAAAATTAGGTGGTTAGTTGCTCTTTAAAGTTATATTGTTTTATTTACTTTCAAACAGTAGGACCAGGGGAGTGCATCCAAGTCATATAAAAAAAAAAATCCCCATTAACCTACAGTTACAATGGTAAGGATTCTGTTTAATGACAGGGCTCCCATAGCCTTCACGCTGTAATTACAACCCAATTTCCACTATAAATCATTCTAAAACATCACACTATTGTCTGTTTTCGTAAAATATGTACATTTCTAGGATAAGTGTTATGAAAGTGATGAAAACTAGTTAAACGTTTGTACACAAACAGATTACAGTTCCCATATAACCACAGCTAAGTATAATGGGAGGGCTTTAAGTCCGAGGTTCAATGGGCGGAGCAACATCACTACTCCCCCATCAAGCTTAAAACGCCCCAACATCCTGGGCCTCCACAGGATTCTTTTTCGTTGCGGGCGGAGGTGCTGCTGCCCCTGCCTGCATTCTGACATCTCTTCCTTGTCTCCGTATTGCAGCGCCTCCGGCCGCCAGCTTACTTCCTTTCCCTGCAGCTCGTCCAGCTGCTCGCTGCTCCTACCTCACACTTTGAAGAAGCCTGGCAGTGTACCAGGTGAAACGTTAGTACTTTTTTAGCCACTGTTTTGTATTCGTGTTGGTCTGCATATTAAATTCTGGATTTATATTCCATTTATGGTTGTTTTATTTTGCTGTATGGGTGCTCGCATTTTTGTTGTTTTTTCCTACCTCACCCCATGCTTTTTTCCCTGCTCCTGCCGGCCGCTTTCTCGGCTCGTGTCTGCGTCTCTTTCAGGCAGGCTCCCACGCTGGAGGGCTCACTGGGCGGCTCTGTTTCCATAAGACTGCAGGACCAGCCCACCTCCCTCCATCTCTTCTGTTGCCTCGGCTGCCAGGCTCCTCACTCCTTTCGCTTCGTTTTTGCGGCGTTTTGCCTTTCGTCTCCTGGTCTCCCGTCTCACAGATCTGCAGGGGCAGGGTCTCGGACTCCACTGTGCATCTTCTCCATTAGCTCGCCCTTTCTTCCAGCTGCCTCGACTCTATCCCTTGCTGCTGCAGTAATGGGTGCTTTCTGCTTGCTGTTGATTATGTGGCTGTTACGGAGTGTTTGTCTGTGCACTCGCTTCTCCTGCTTAACCATCCTGACTCATCGACCCCAGTGTTTTCTCGGGTTGGGATCTGCTTTGCAACAAATAAAAAACAGGAACCTCGTTCTGTCTTTGGACGCTTCTGGGGTAAACGGCCTTGTTGCTGCACATCCTCTACGCTCCATGATTTGCCTCTCTGTCGGTTTGCCTGTAACGATGCTCATGATTTCCTCATGTTTTCCCTGGACTGCATTCCTTTGCCTGTCATGCTTCAGAGGGTGCTCGTTCTGCCCCAGTGGCGTTTCTTCTCTGATGGGTCCCCTCACCCTCTCTGCACGCATACCTCTGGTAGGACTTGCATTGAAGGAAACTCTGCAACCATTACTACGGTGCTTGTTTTGCTGTTTCCGAACGCAGCTCCCTGTCCAGTAGTGTTTTCTTCTGCCTGTAATTTTCTGAGATCCAGAATGGGGTGCATGCCACCAGTTTTAGTTAGGTCCTGAAAAGGAGGGACCAGAAGGGGAATGACCAAAGGTCTCAGGTCACTCATTCCGAAAAAGGTATGAAGCCTTTTCCTCTCTGGTTCCAATTCCTCAGTGTCCCATTGATTTAGGAATTGTATGTGACGCATCACATCCATAAGTGTTGGGTCATCTGGGGGAACCTGGGTGAATTATGGGGGCCATCTGGCTTGGGAGAATAACCTCTGGAAGACGAACCTGAGCAGTGAGGGCTGCTTCTGGAAGAGTCCAAAGATGCTGACCGTGAGCGCTTATGCCTGCGCCTACAACTGCTCCTATCGTCCGAGGAAGACCTGGAGGAGGAGCAGTGACGTCTGCCCCTACGCCTGGTATGTTCCCAGTCTGACCATTTTGGAGTCGTGCTCCTGGGCATGTGTGGAGACTGTGGCCGGGAGTCTGGGACTGCTACTTTATCTGGAACTGGTGTAGGGGGTCATGGAGGCCATCCCTTTTTAACAGATCTCCTTTTACTGTGTTCCACCAGGAGGTAAAGAGTTGTCCCACATCTGCCAGGGGAACCATCAGCACCTGTGGTGTGTCCACGGTGTTCAAATAAAACTCCAGAAGACACTGTACAGGGGCGCAGCAAAGACCTTTTTATTACTAGATAGGCCAGTGATAACAGCTTACAGACCTTCCACTACAGCCACAGAAGTGCTCACTCACAAAAACTCCCCCTTACCGGAGCACCTGAAACTAAGTCCCCAGGTACCGTAATTACATGTGTAGAAGGCTACTTAAAATAAAGTTAACTTAATCTCCCACTTTTCTTTAAAGACTTAAATTTTAGCCCCCCCTTTTATAATAGCAAAGTTTAATGTCCACATGGCTAAGTGTCTTCTTCGTCAAGCTGCCACATCCCTTTACTGAGTACTTTTAGAAGCACAAGAGCCGACACTCCCTTTTTTGTCAAGCAGTCAGCCAGTTGTTCCTTCGTGGTAGACCAGAGAACACGCTGGACCCTCTTGGCCTGGACAAGTTCTTTAGTGCCACTAATTTCAAGATGAAGCCTTTTCTCTGAAACCGACTTGGTCGACTTGATAGCATCAATTAGCGAATGACTGTCCACAACACATGTCACAGGTAAGATGTGTTTGGTACCACTGGTAGTGAGCTCTGAGTAGAGCATTGCCAGAAAGATGGCATTGTCAATTCCCTCAGCCAAAGCAAGGGTTTCCCCAGCAAGCGTGCTCCGGACTACTCTTCTTATTGACTGCCAGGAAAGTGGTGAAAAGCGTCCTTCCTCACCCATTAAGATAATCAGGTGACCACCCTGAGTACCCCCATTCGGGAGGTTGCCTAGTGATGCATCACTAAAAACTACTAATTTTAAGGAGGCATCTTTTCCCAAACATTGAAATTTCAAAGTCACTTGTTCCGATTTCAGTTTTCGAACAATTTTGTTTGCCTCATGTATGGTTTGAACAGTGGCTTGTTTTGTGTTAAACGTCAAGTTGCAAGCATCAAACATGACATCAGGTCTGCTCTGTCTAGCAACCCAGAGAATTTGGCCTGTCTTTGACCTCAGTTGATCCTTTTCACTTTCAGTGAGAGGATCATCATGGTGTAACGCTCTTGTGGAATCCATGTGGATGGGATTAAATTTTTTGTATGTAGTGTTGCTGTTGTAACTGTACGATTTTATCAACTGTATTGAACTCCATGCCCACGTAACAAAAGCTGTCATGTTCCTCACGGCCGGTCTTAAAGACATTTCTTAAGTGTGGTATTACTGTTGTGGCAAAGTTATGTGAGCCACCCCAAATGAAGTCATCAACATGGCAGGCAAGCACTCCAGCTACATTGCTATCTTGATCTAACCAGTAGAGATGGCAGGATCCACTATGACATTTTTCCACCTGTATTCAGCATAGTTTCTTTAACTTTGTTGTACCAGTACAGAGCTGCATCTGCCAGACCATAGACACACTTTTAAGTTTCCACAGTGTTCCTTCACCTTTAGCTTCAGGTGGAGGTTTGACGTAAATATATCGAGACAACTCTGTTCCTTGTAGGAAAGCAGATTTAATGTCCATGGAATGAAGCCTCCATTGTTTTTGACAAATTACAGTTAGAAGCAATTTTAAGGACTCGGAGGCGCACGTTGGTGAGTCTTTTGGAAGTTCTTTATTGTCAAGTTCCTCAAAACCTCTGGCCACCAGACGTGCTTTTGGAACTATTCCATCCGAGGTTTCTTTTAGGGTACAAAACCACCATGTAGAAATACACTTTTGTCCATTGTCTGACTACGTCAAGCAGTCCATTGCTTCTCCAGCTACTGAGCTCATCTTGTTTTGCATAATCAAAAGATACTTCCTTTGTAGCTAGCACATCATCTTCAGACTGTTGCACTTGGTTGTCCATAGGTTCGATGTGAAGACTGTCTACACGTGACAAGTCAACTGACCCTGCTGTATCTGAAATGGCAGAGGGTTCCAAGTAGTAGTGTAAGTGTACCAGTGTTTGTTTTTCCCCTTAACTTTTCCTGCACGTCCAAGAACTTTTGCTGTGTATGGAATCCCACTTTCTCTGTCTGTATATCTAACAATTTGTTCAGGTCTTAGATTGACACAGCCGTCTTGTCTTGACACATGGGGTTGCTGAATGTCCACTTCATCAGTATTTCCTGTGTCATTGGTGAAGTCCTCTACTTCATCATTGTCTGTGCCACTCATAGTGTCCACGTTATTGTGTTCAGCATCTGGTAAATCTGTCTCACCTTCTGCGACCTTTTGTGTAGCATGCTGATGGTCAGCCACCACTCCTTCAACTTGCTCGTTATTCACTTTTCGTAACCTTGAATGATGCACCCGCTGCCGAGCCTCATGTCTCTAAATATTACCACGCCATCCTGACCAATGACGACACCAGATCCTTTCCACTCGACACAATCCATGTGTTTGTAATGGACTTTGTCTCCAGTCTCATATTTTTCATCTGTAGGGCGAAGTTGTTTACACAAAAGCCAGTGAATTCTCTCTGAGCATTCTGCTTCGGTGAATGCTTTCCTCGCTGCATGCAATGCTGAAATATGCTGTCCTGCCCATTCACTCATAGTCGTCCCTTCCAAAGCAGGTGGCTTATCAACCAGCACGGAGGGAAGATTAGGGTTCTGTCCAAACACTAGCTGGTATGGGCTGTAGCCATGGACATTCTGCATTGAGTTTTTTGCCATAAGTGCCCAATCTAGGGCTGTTTTCCAATCACATTGATTAGTTTTTTTACTTTCAATAGGATTTCAGTGAGTGTTAAATTATGTTGTTCCAAAAGTCCATTGCTCCACGGACTGTACCCAGCAGTTGTCTTTACTTCTATATTAAAATTTTCTGCCATATCACAGATTTCATCATTGTTGAATTCTCCTCCATTGTCGCTGTATAATTTTTAGGTGAGCCATGCACTTATCCAGGAATGAATAAACTGCTTCACAATTTCAGTAGGTTTCTTTGTAGTCACAATGCCTCCAGCATTGAAGCGTGTGAAGTGATCAATTATGTGAATACCACACTCTTGGTCCTAAGCTCATGAAGGTCCACAGCCACTGTTTCATTGTACTTGGAAGCCATTGGTAGCCGAAAAGCAGGCTTGGGCTTGGGTTTGCTGTATCTCAGGCATGTCTCACAGCTGTTCACTATCTGTTGTAGAATGGAAACACTCTCTTTATCATTATTACCTGAACTTCGCAGTAATTTCTGAAGCTTATCAACTGAAGCATGTCCAAATTGCTTGTGAAGTTTTAACAAAACTCTGTGCTTTTCATCTGTGGACATGTTCTCTGTCACTGTTAAAATCTCATTTTCACATGGACTCTCTGTAATGTCTTTGTCTAGAATGCTGACACAATAATGTCCTGAAGTAGTAAGCTCAAGTATGACTGGTTGTTTAAACATCACCGCTTTGTCATTTTTAATGTCTAGCACTGCCCCTGCCTTCTTTAAGGAAGTTTTGCTTAACAACAAAGGAATATATGCAGGGACAACCTCCGTTTCTATGTGACATTTTGTCTGACCTATTTTTGCTGGGATTTTAACTCTTTTGATAGAATGCACAACTCTTCCATCTCCAAATTTGAAAGCTCTGCAACTTGGTATGTCCACCATCTTGTGCACTACATCTTGTCTAAGTTCACTTACATAGCTATCTAGCCATTTTTCTCCACAGACTGTGCATGTACACGCAGTATCAATGACTGCAGATCCTAAAGACTCTACCATAAATACCTCTACATCAGTAGCAAACTCCTTTGAAAACAATGTGACGTTACACTGCTCTACTTCATCTATATTTGTTTTTTCCTCTATTAACTTCACTTGTTCATTTTTGTGCTGGCAATCTTTGGCCCAATGAAGCCCATCTCCACTTTCAAAAATGCCCTCAAAAGCGAGCTATTCAGCAAGCGCTGCTGCTCCTGTGCCTAAAGGATGCCCCAACCCCACCCCCTCCTCCCTGACAATGCCCTCTGGGCTGCTCCATCCCCTCGCCTCCTTATTCCTAACAACCTCACTACTTCAATTTTTTTCCCTCTACCGACTATATCGCTACTGACTGGTAGCTCCACGTTGCATTCCCGATACTACCTATGCATAACACTTGCTACCCAGCTACTGTTGTCAATTATACCATTTTTGCTCTGTATTACACTACCAATGTTTGCTGTAACCAGGTGCCATTAATCGTGTCTGTTTATACTGATGCTCTTCTTTGTATGCACCCTGCTTTCTATTTTAACTGTATTATCTACCATTGTTGACGAGGTACCTTTGTAAATGAGCCGTTGGCTCAAAGGTTGTAAACTGATTACATTAAATAAAATAAAGTGCTTTGGCAAATGGCACATTTTGATCTTCTCCCAAATCTATCCAACGGATTTTTGCCAGGCAATGGCGCCCTCTTGTGGTTGTTTTGATAGCGCGCCATGCTATCCTGTTTTTTCCTTTGCTCAGTGAAATATGCTGCATCGTGACCCACGTGAATTCCCTCTATGACTGGCACAATAGATGTCTTATCGGCAAAAATCCTCTTTAATGCTGACTTCATTGATGCAAATGTCAGGCTTGTACAGGCAGTTAAAGCCAACTGTTTATCCTTCACATCTAAGCATGAAGTATCTAACAACTTGAAATCTAGCACAGCATCTGGCAGAATCATATTGTGTTTGCACATGACAGTGTACCTCTGCTCAAAGTCAATAATGTAGTCCACCATGGACGTTGAGCTTCCTCTAGCAATCCGGTCAAAATTAGTATAAGCGTCGTAAATCCGATCCTTCTCCTCCTTGAGAAACACATCATCAAGTGCTCTGATTAACGTCTCCATTCCCGTATCTTTGTTTAAATCTTCTGCTGAAATTTCCAGTCCAATATCCCTCGCTCTACCCTTGAGCGAAATTACGACCACTAACGCGCTTTTTTTTTTCTCCAGGTTCGGTAACACGTTGCCATATTCCAACTTCATTTTCCAGCTTTCATACGCCCTTTTTTTCGTCAAATGCAGGCGGACCCTGTAATTGCTAGGCCATCCTCTGCTACCAATGTTCAAATAAAACTCCAGAAGACACTGTGCAGAGGCGCAGCAAAGACCTTTATTACTAGATAGGCCAGTGATAACAGCTTACAGACCTTCCACTACAGCCACAGGAAGTGCTCACTCACAAAAACTCCCCCTTACTGGAGCACCTGAAACTAAGTCCCCAGGTACCGTAATTACATGTGTAGAAGGCTACTTAAAATAAAGTTAACTTAACACATGGGTTCTGTGGGAGTGATAATAGGGTCGCTCGGTCCTGGAGTCTCTTCATGGGGGACATGAGGGCTCAGCAGAGCAGCATGGGTCTGTCGTCTGATCGCCTGTAGTCGGGTCCCCTGATGTCAGGTCGTCGGGTGGCAAGGGGGTTTTATCTGGCGACTTATCGACAGGTGGTCTGTCGTCAAGCTGTCGTATGGTCACAGCGGATGTTGGCTTCTGAGGTGGCTGCTCCAGAGGTGTCCGATTCTTTGTGGTCATAGTGAACGTCTGGGTGCCTGACACCTTACTTTCAGATGTCTGCCTTTGGTCCTACCGTTTGTTGGAAGACCGTTTGTCCGGGACATGCGTCAGGGTCTGTTCCTTAGTTGCTGACGACTTGTCCCTGGGCGAGTGTTCCCTACAGCAAGAATGTTCCCGGCATCCATGTCTGTCGTCCAATGCCGACAACTGGCTGGAGGACGAGATGACACTGCAACCTTGTTGGCTGCAGTTCCCTTCTTAGGTCCTGAGGGTTGGTTAAAGGGCCTAAGGCTGAGGAATGGACCCGTTGAAACTGCAAGGGCGGTGCCTTCATCAACGTCAGGCCTGATGGAGGGGCTGAGTCCGCTCTCTCTCTCTCCAGAGCGCGAACTGGAAGGCTTCTCCTTACGAGGAGATTCAGGTCTGGACTCCGACCTACTGTGTTCCTTATCCCGCTGATGGTGCTTCCCTCCTGAGTGTTTCTCCTTTTGGGAAGTCGGCAATCGGGAAGCCGAGAGCTGGCCTTCGATGGGCGTTGAAGAGCAGCAAGCTGTTGCTCCATAATGTAGGCCTGGAGAGTCTTGTGGTGGCAGGTCCGGGTCTATTGGTTCAACTTGCTGCAGTCCAGGCAGGCTCTGACGTCGTGGGTAGGCCCTAGACAAAACAGGCACTGCAAATGGCTGTCTTTGGCAGGAATTTTCCACCCGCATGGACACTTATATTTCCGTCACGATGTTGAGGAAGACAGAGACCACATTAACTTTCACTCGATACTAAACATAGAAATAAAAGGAAAAAACTGGTACTTTTGACTGAAGTAAAATGGCAGTTGACAGATGCAATGAGGCGTCCCATGGAGCCGGCGCGTAAGGTCGATGGCAGGAAAAGAACGAGGTGAGACTGGGGACCACCCCTTTATACAACTGGTGGCGTTGGTGGGCGGACCAACGTAAGGGGCGGGCCCCAGCTGGGTACTGCTATCTAGAAGTTTTCCATGGAGTCCTAGTGCCTGGCAGCATAGTCCTTATGGTGTAGCCTGCTGCAGGAGCTCTTACTCGAAGCAAGATCTGTACTTGTCTTTGAGGGGTATTCTATAACCACTTTGTGGAAGAAAGGATACATACAGACAAAAGGTTTCACATCCTGCATCTGCCCAGGCCACAGTTCATTATCTTCAGGAATTTAAAACATTCTGTAACTGTGGACCTCAGCAGTTCACCATTTCCTCTAGATTTAAGTTTTCTTTTTCATTCTTTGATTCTTGTGTCAGCCAAAGGAGGTAACCAGCTCAGACAAATACTTTGAAGAACAAAGGGAACATACAAACTGCCAAACTATTGTAATCATTGATATTGCTTAATATTTAACTGCCTAGTATTACTAAAATATAGGTTCTTTAGCTAGGGGGGTGTTTATGTTTTAACATGTGCCTGCATGGACCACAACTAGATGGTCCAATATATACTCACCAGTATAAAATACAAATTGATTGATTAATATCTAGAATACTAGGTAACAGGACTGTCTGAGTTTTAGCTTTCTAATCCTAACCTCTAATTACTACTGCTCACACTCTACTCTGAGTAGACTAGCGGTGCCTGAACCCTGTTTCCCTCATGTTTTCCCCTTCTGCCTCCTCCAGGTCATTAGGGGACTGGAGCTTGGCTCTTATGATGAAGCTGCTTGGCTCTTGCTTTGCAATAGGGGTGGGGCTTCCTCTAATGCTTGCCTCTGTTGACCTCTTAGTGGTCCCAGCTGCTCGCTGCACCCCACAATGTTATGCAGCTGAGCCCTCTTTTACTTACTCAAACCTCCTTCTGGGGAAAACCTTTCCTTGCAGCCGCATGCACCTGAGCTTCATCAATCTTGCTCATATATCGTACTACTTCTCCTCTACTCCTGGTATTACTTCTTGGAGGTGCTCCCAACTTAAATGATATTAGGAAATCTGGCTCTGCCTATTACGGATTTATTTGGCCGGAGATGCTGAGTCAAACCCAGGTCCTCCATTTGTAGCTTCACCCCCAAAACACCCCCACATGGTTTTCTTCAAAGGGTCTCAAAATCACACATATGAATATTCGCAGCCTCACCGCTAACTTTGCCGAATTGGAAGTCTGTGTTGCCCACTACTTCCCAGACATACTTGGCCTCACAGAGACCTGGCTGAGACCTACAATACCAGACTCCCTGTGTGCACTAAAAGCTTACAAGTTCTTGAGGGCTGATCGCTCCATATCTAAACTTGGGGTGGCGTTGTGCTCTACTTTAAAGAGCATCTCTCAATCAACCTCTCTCTAGACCAACCTCCGAACAGCTGCGAGTTACTGCATGCCATGTTCCTTCTGGGAAATGCTAAGAAACTGGGCACCGTCTGCGGCTACAACCCTCTAAAGAATGGACTGAAAGGATTGATTGAGGTCATTCAATATCTTGCATTGCTGAAGGGGACGTTGGAATTACTCCTCATTGGGGATTTTACCCTTGATTGGCTTGGGTACTGGTTCACTGGAGGAAGTCCTAGGCAAGCTCCATCTCTCTCAAATGATAACAAGTCCAACCAGAATTGCATCCAATAATAACCATCAATCCCTTATAGACTGGATCCTCACAAACAGGAAGGATAGGATAACAAACGTCGAGACGCTGCCCGATGCTATCAGCAACCACATGCCTGTCCTTTGCATATGGAGTGTTCGCTCTCATAAATCTCCTCCCAAAAATATCCAGTTCCGAGACTTCTCTAGCCTAGACTATGGATCCTTGGCTCAGGCTGCCCACCTCACTGACTGGTCCCCACTCTGTCATACCACTTACATAGATGAAGCATTCAACTCCTACATACCACCCTTAACCTCCAAGATGCATTCATTCCCCTCAAGAAACAGCGTATCAGAGGCTCCCTGACCAGAAGGATAAACAGTCAACAACTTACACTAATGAAAAGGTGGGATAAAGCATGGTCCAATGCCAGACGCACCCAGGATCACTCGGACTGGACCGCATACACACAGCTCAGTAAGAATGCAAGAAAGCTATCTGCAATGCTAAAAGTGCCTATTACCAACAGCTCCTTCGTTCATGTATTTGTGACCCCCAAAGTTTTTGGAACCAAGTGAAATCCTGCATGGGACAAGGTACTAATTCATCTATAACCGACATGACCCTGGATGGCACCAACTGCAATAGCTTAGTTAAGCAATAAACCACGACAGGGTGTTGGTGATTCTGGGTTTACCCACGCCTGGCGTGGTTCGGTCACGAGGCTGCAGGCCGAGTGACTAAATCTCACCAGGCATGGGTAAATCCCAGCATCACCAACACCCTGGAGTGGTTTATTGCAATTATACAATGTCCCCAATCATTTTATGTCTGAAAAATGAAGAGAAAAATCATCATTTTTTTAATTTTTGAGTTTTTGTTTAATTTGTTCTTACGCTAGAAAAAACAGTCCACTGTATTTGGCTTAAAAAAAGTCTAGCCCAGGGGAGGCATTTGATGTGTGCTGGCTTATAAGATCGAGCATGCTGCAGCGCATGTAAAACAGATTGTGACCATGATAGTGAAGGGTGTTTCATTGGCTCCATTGTCTGTCTCTCTATTTTGCGTGTAAAAAAAAAAATACAGTGTCACACTTTCTGTTTTGCACTGTAGTGTTTGCTGATAGTGAATGAATTGAACTGTTCACTGTCTAAGAGCCAAGTATGTCTCACTCGCTGTTGAACGTTCTCTATGTGCGGAGTAGCTTTATTTTATAAGTAAAACAAGGTTTAGGAAAGAACTACTTAGTTGACTAAGTTTTTTCATTGCCCAGGAGACAGAGAACGTGAAGAGCGTCTTTTGAGTGAGACTGATAGTGTGAGAGAGCGTGCGCAGAAATAGTATTTTCCTGTCCTCTGTTTGAAAGTGCTGAGACCAGAGGATTATCGGGAAAGCGTCAGTCCAGAAATTTAGCATGGTGAGCCCCGAGTTTGCAGGAGCGGCGAGGTGTGTCTGTGCTTAAACTCCCGATGGTAGCAAATGTCTCTCTCCCTCAGGACTCTCTCGCTACCGCGCAGTACATGGTGGTACAGAGAAATCGCTGAGGAGCAGTGTGGTGGGGGGAAGGGGAACAGTACGATGGGGAATTTCTCGGAAGGAGAGGAATATTTACAAAGGAGAGTTGGAGCTGTGTTTTTTTTTTTTTTTTTTTTAATATTCAGGAGTCCTCAAACTACTTTGCATAAACGGAGATGGTGGATTGCATGTATAAGCTGGTGCTGCACTTGTGACAGGAGGCAGTGGGTTAGTGAGGAAAAGAAGATGGTGGCTCGGAATGATTTTTACATTTTTTTTTGGCAGTTAGTGAGATGCGGCTGGCTGGCACCTTTTACGTTGGTAATGCTGAATTTTACAATACTGGAAAGGTGCCAGCCAGCCAATCAAAATGAAGGATTCTCTGTTTTTTTTGTGCCCATTTTATAATTACCATTACTAATGTCCTAAATGTTCACTTCTTGGACCTATCCTGTTTCTACTGCCAGTCTGATCACGATTTGACCTCTCCCGTGGACCCCCTGTCCTCACGCTCCCCACACCTCGACCTCAAGTCAGTCACTAAGGAGGACGTTTTTTGACTTCTGAGATCAATCCCCAACAGTGGCTCTGCTGGCTCGGATGGGCTCCTACCAAGGTTTCTCAAGCTGGCCACCCCTCTCATAGCGGCCCCATCACAAGACTGTTCAGTCTGTCCCTTGCCTCAGTGTCTGTGCTCTGGAAGACAGCTCGGGTCATTCTCATATACAAACGGGTGACACCAGATGATTGGATAATTATTGATTCATCACAATTCTCTCCACCCTCAATAAACTTCTCAAGAAAATTGTCGCCTCTCAGGTTACAGGCTTCCTGTAACAAACCCAACAGATTACTCTGTGACAACCTGGTTTCAGGAGTGGTCAGAGTACCACTACAGCTCTCTTAAAACTGACTAATGACATCAGAACAGTTATAGACAAGGGGGTGCTCATGGGAGTGATATTCATAGACTTAACCAAGGCATTTGACCTGGTAGATCATACCCTGCTGCTAGAGAAACTGCTTGCTTTGGGCTTCTCGTCTTCCATGCTGTCTTGGTTCAAAAGCTACCTGTGTGGTAGATGGCAATTTGTCGAAATAAATGGTATCAAATCGGGTCTTGCCTCCATCGAGGTCAGAGTTCCACAGGGGTCCATCCTTGGGCCGCTACTATTCTATCTGTCAACAACCTGCACAAATCTCTTCGCTCCTGCGGAGCCCTTCTGTATGCGGATGACATGGTCCTCTACACCAGTGCTGCCAACATCACTGACATCAACAACAAACTCAACTTGGATTTTGCCACTGTCCAATCATGGATATCGCACAACAAGCTCCTTCTCAATGCGAAAAAAAAAAAAAACAGTCACCATGCTCTTTGGCTCGGTGCCCAAACTCAGAGCCTGCCCTTCTATGCTTACTATAAGGGGGCCTGGAGGCTCATCTCTTGACATGGTGGACTCTTTCAAGTATCTGGGCATCATTCTTGATCCATCTCTTGGCTTCAACCTTCAAATTGCGACTGTATGCGTATCTGTCCACATTAAGTTTGGCATCGCGTATAAGGCTCACCACAACCTTACCTCCGCTGCAAGACTTGTCATCGTTCAGGGTGTGCTAAGGCCTGGCCTCACATACGGCCTCTTATCGTACATGGATGCAAGCAAAGCTGTTCTAAGCAAATAGGAGACCTGTTATAACAGCATCTGTCGTTTTGCTCTATCTATGCCAAGGCGCACCTACCGCTGTGTGCTCTATGCTGACCTTGGCTGGCTCTCCCCTCCCTTGTACCGGACATATACTGCTGGTTGCACCATAGACAAAATAATCGGAGGAGGCCTTCCTGAGTCTATCGCTTGCTGGTTCAAACCTTCCTTACTGACCTACTCGATGGACAACTCTCTACTGGATATCCGCAAATGTAACACTAGGATGAGCGAGTATGCCTTTGCGGTGTCTGGACCAAAACTCTGGAACTCTCGCCCTAAGGAACCGAAACACATGCAGTCCCACAATATCTTTAAAAATTGCCTCAAAAGTCACCTACAAATCAGGGGACAAATTTTCTTGCTCCTAAACTATATACAATACTGACCTGGTTCTTGTCTCTCCCCAAGGCCCCACTAGCACTTCTGGGACTCCCCTATCCCAGCTCACTGCTCTTAGAACCACGCTGCTGGCCACTTACCCTTGACTCCCCTATTAGTCCTCTGGGTAATTCTTCCCACCCTCCGTTTCATGGTGCCCTCTGTATTTACGTGTTATTTAATTTTTTTCCTTACAGTGATGATTGCCTGTTGAATTCCTTGTACCCTCTGTGTATATTCACTGTATACCATGTGTTTATTGGGTATCCCACTTTTCTGTGCTATATGCTGTCTGAAACTCCTGTTATAATATGCTGAATTTGTCTGCAACTCTCCTGGATTGTGCCTGAAAATAGACAATAATGTTGTTTAGTGCACGTACCCGGTCAACAAAAACTAAATAAATAAATAAATCGTCCATGCCATAGTAGTAATCTAGGCCAAAAGATGGGACAGAAGTACTATGATACACAGGAGCAAAAGGGGCAGAGAAAATATTGCCCATACTCTGTATAGTTTGGTGAAGGTGCCAAGCCTTGGCCATTTCTTCAACAGGGGGTAAATCTGATTCCAAGTCAGAGACTTTCTCTTTTTCTTTAAGCGACTGACTTTTTGGTTTTCTTTCTCTTTATGTTGTTGTTCCACTGGCGTCTCCCCTTGCCTTAGATGCAGGAGGGGCAGTGGTATGCTTTTCATGAAATTTCTTTTTAGCAAACACTTCAGTGACCTGTTCCCTTTGTCTCTTTTTTGGCTGGTCACCATTTTTATTGTGCTTGTCTGACTTATTCTCAGAGGAGGCCCTGGGGGACTTATTTTTTGATTTAGTCTGGGAAGAGGACCCCTCTTCAGAAGTGTTGGCAGAGGGAGAAGCAGACTGAGAAGCCATAAGTTCCAATCTTTTGGCTCTCATTTTTATTGTTTCTGAACAAAATTTAAAGCAAAGAACGCAGTAATGGTCTGGATCTAAACACTGTAAACGCAAGTTGGGGCTGTCTGCTGCAGCCACAGTTTTGTGACACTTAAGCAATTTTTAAAACCTGTAGGACCAGTTCTTTCCTTGGGTCTTTCTGACATACCAATTTGTCAGAAATGACAAAAAGAAATGTTCCCAAATGGGAAACATAAAGTTTAGCGGTTGGTTCCCTTGCAGTTAAAGAACTGCGACTTTCTGAAGTAAAAAGTAACTTAAAATGAAGAAAAATGACGGTTCCCAGAGAAAAACGGGAACCGTTAACTAAATAAAACAAAATACCATTGAATACACTAAAGACGCTATTTATTTTGCTTCAAAATAACTGAAAGGAACTGTGGAGAACCATGGAAAAAAACGGAATACGCAGTTCCCGGGAACCGCTATAAAACAAAAAAAATAAAGCAAATAAGTATAAAATACTCACAAACTCAGCATAGGCACAAGAAAAAAAGCAAGAACTTTTAGTCAAATTTTATCTATGGCCAAAAGTGAGAGAGTACCCCAGAGGCAGTGTTACTAAGTCAGGTGGAGAAAAAATTCTGATGCCCTCTGGGTAAGCTCCACTCAGCACACCCTCTAACTCTCTTCTTAACTTGATTCACTATCATAAACTCCACCTTCGAGGCAGCTCAACCTAGCCATCTTATTGCATACTGTTACTGATGCTAAAGGACCCCTGGAGTGAGAAATTAAGTTACATCTTCAAAACTGGTATAGAGATAAAAGTCAGAGAACGATAATTAAGCAAAGCATATGTACAATTAGGTATAACCAAATACAGAGTATACAGGCACAGTGAGAAATTATTTATAACTGAGACTTAGTGTTACAACTGTTAGCCTGAGAAGCAGACTCTCCCAGCCCTCCCTCTATTGATCTGTTCTTCTCTGCTTCCCTGTAGTTCTTACTCTCTTGGTGTGGGTATGCTCCATTTCCTATCCCCCATGGCTAGTTTAAATGCCTGCTTAAGAAGCATCTAAACTTTTCATTGAGGACCATGGTCCCCTCCCTGGACAGATGCAGGCCGTTGCCTCTGTAGAGACCTTCATCCCTCCAGGTGGGGCCCCAGTCCCCCATGAAGCCAAACCCCTCCTCTCCACACCACTCCTTCAACCATGAATTGAATTTCTGGATTCGTAGTGTCCTAGTCTCCCTCTGAAGCCAAACCCATCCTGTCCACACCATTCCTTCAACCATGAGCTGAATTTCTGGATTTGGAGTGTCCTAGTCTCCCCCTTGCCATGAACAGGCAGTACCTCTGAGAAGGTCACTGAGCTTGCCACCTGTTTCAGGCCCCTCTCCAACTCCGTGAACTCCTTTTGAATTCTGCCTAGCTCATCCCTATCCTCTGCCAGGTTATTCATCCCTAGGTGGACAATGACATATAGTTCCTCCCTCCTTGCTATCACCCTTGCGATCCTCTGTATATGCTCCCCACTCCTCCGAACTGTGCCTCCAGGTAGGCACTTCATCTCCCTCTCCCTCCTCACTACCTTTTCCCAACTCTATTCCTAGGACAACAGAGTCCCCCATCAGGCATGATATGGATAATATACAGGAAGGCATATGGTCTGATTCAATGTAAAATCAGAGACCATCTTTGGCAGAAAATGAGGATTAGTCCGCACTGACACTCTGTCCTTGTGAAAAATGAAATAAGGAGGCTCAAGCATCAGAGCCTGAAGCTGGGAAATTCTAGGAGCAGAAGTCACGGTGACCAAAAACAGTTTTTCATGGAAGGAAATGCATCTCACGAGTTACAGCAGGCTTAGACTGAACCAAAGTCAATTTCTCAAGCATGAAATTGAGGTCCCAAGGTGGAACCGGTTCACATATTTGGGGACACATATCCAGAATATCATTTAGAAACATACAGGACACCTCTAGTTGTGTCACTGTGTGCCCATCAATAGGGATGTGGAAAGCCAAAATGGCAGTCAAATGCACTTTAATGGAAAAGTACTGGAGAAGGGCCTCAGATAAAGACCGAAGGTAGTTCAGTACAGTATTTACAGGACATGTAAATGGGTCCACAGAACAGGAAGCCCACCACATGGAGAAGCACTTCCACTTCAAGGGGCAGGTGTGTCTCGTAGAAGGCTTTCTAGCTGCAAGCAAGACATCAGTCACCTTGGGAGAGACCTCAAAATGAGCAACCGCTATGACTTCAGGGGCCAAGCATGCAAATGCAGAGACCACAGGTCTGCATGGATCAGAGATCCCTGAGCCTCGGACAGCAGACCCCGAAAGTGGGGGAGCTGAACCAGAGGCTCCACTGCCAGATGCAGCAGAAGGGGAAATGAAATCTGGTGAGGCCAGAAGGGAACCACTAGAATTAGGGTGGCATGTTCTGACCAAAGCCTGAGCAGAACCCTCTGAACAAGAGGGATCAGAAGAAAAGCGCAAAGAAATCTCACTTCACATGACAGGGACAATGTGCCTCCCCCAAAAAGCTCCATACTCAGAGCAATCAAGCAGAAACATGGAAGTTTTGCATTGTACGACAACGAAAAAAGGTCCAATTCTGGACAGCCCTATTCCATGAAGAGGTCGTTTATCACAGAGGTCAGCAGTTCTTATTCATGCATCAGGGACTGAGACCTGCTTAGTCTGTTTGCCAAGATGTTCTGGACATCTGGGAGAAACACAGCTGACAGCTGAAGGTCATGAGACATGGCCCAGTACATTCTCATCACTTGCCTGCACAGGGGACAAGAGTGGGTGCCCCCTTGCTCGTTTATGTAGTGCATGACAATGACACTGTCTGTCCGAAACAGCAAGGGACCGGAGCTGTGATGCCTCTCGAAAAGTCTGCAGACCAAGCAGAACAGCCCTCATCTCCAGAACATTGATAGGAGATCAGACTCCAGATTGGTCCAGGACCCCGGAGTTAGGGAGAAGCCGAGATACACAGATACACAGAATGTGATGGGCCCATCCAGTCGACCCAATTGTGTGTTTTTTTTTTTGTTATTAATATCAGTGTCATAATACCCTCTACCCTGCTTCCACAATCCCTTGTGACTATCCCAGGCATTTTTGAATCCATTTACTGTTTTCACCCCCCCCACTCTCTCTTCTGGAAGGCTATTCCAGGTATCTACCACCCTTTCTGTGAAAAAGTACTTCCTCACATCCCAACTGAATTCACCCCCTCCACCTTCATATTATGCCTCCATGTTTTACAGCACTTTTCCCTTTGAAAGATATTCTCCTCCAGCACCTTATAAATCACTGTAAGATATTTAAAGGTTTCTATCATATCCCCCTCTCTCTCTTCTCCTCCAGGGTGTACATATTTAGCTCCATAAGTCTTTCCTCATAGGGCTTTTGATGCAGACCCTGCACCATTTTAGTAGCCCTCCTCTGAACTGCCATCTGTGTATGTCTTCTTTGAGATGTGGTCTCCAAAACTGTACACAGTACTCAAGGTGGGGTCTTACAAGTGATTTATATAGGGGCAGCATCACGTCTCTCTTCCTGCTGGAGATATCCCAACATCCCACTAGCTTTTCTGATTGCTTTATCACACTGCCTGGCCGCCTTTAGGTCATCCAATATGATAACCCCTAGGTTTCTTTCCTTCTTGGTCTTTGTCAGTATCACTACACCCATCTCGTACTCTGCTCCCAGGTTCCTATGGCCTAGATGCATTATTTTGCACTTTTTTGCATTAAAACCCTGCTGCCATACCCTTGACCACTCTTCCAGTCTATTTAGATCTCTGCACATTCTATCCACTCCTCCAGGTGTGTCCACTCTGTTACAGATCTTGCTGTCATCAGCAAAAAGGCAGACCTTCCCTTCCAATTCTTCCGCTATGTCACTTATAGAAGATATTCAAGAGGATAGGTCCCAACACTGATCCCTGAGGAACCCCACTGACCACCCTCCCTCCCTTTGAGTACACTCCATTCAACATTACCCTCTGTGTACTATCCACCAACCAGTTTCATATCCAGGTTACCACCTTAGTATCTATCTCCAAGTTACCCAACTTTTACTGCACCTCCCAGATCTATTTCCCTGGTTATCCAGTCAAAGAAGTCTATCAGATTTGTTTGGCATGACCTTTCTTCTGTGAAACCTTGCTGTCTTCAGTTCTGCAATCTGTTGGATACAAGATATTCTACAATCCTTTCCTTCAACAATGTTTCCATCAACTTACAGACCACCGATGTCAAGCTGACAGGCCTATAATTGCTCTTATATAATAGGGGTTTGCTGATAACCTATATGATAAAACTCCAGATCACCACCACACACTAATAATGAGGGAATGACGTGTACACAGAGGAAAACGGCGCTATTTATCAGCACTCTCGCTACGCAACTGCTGTTATCTCCACTATGTACACGTCAACACACAGGAACCCTAACTTGCCACACTACATTCTAGGTGGACCTCTTGCTTAAATCCCTTCATTTAAATCAAATGTAAAACTGCAGCACTACATTAAAGCCATGCCCCCGGCTTTATTTAAATGGTGTAGCACACACAAACTCATGGTGAAATTTCACATTCTTCTGCCCATAAAACAACTCAAAATAAAACTTAATAAAAATATATTAAAAGACACATAGGAAAATGTTTGAAAAAGATGCAGAAAGCCGACAGAAAAGCCAACACCCGGAACTGCATAACCCCGCCTACATTACCAAGCAGCCAATCAGAACACCGAACCCAGAAATAAACCAATCACCAACAATGGACAGCTAACACCAATAACAAGGACGCACAACACAACCAATAGCACAATTCAGCTAACCAATGCGAAACTACTAGTTAAACCCATTCAGAACCCCTGCAGAGTAGGAGTACCACCAAACCAAAAAGGAACACCGGAAAGAAAGGTAAAAATCAGATAACATTAAAATACAAACGAATAGCAAAAAACGATATTAACAAACCCCTATTATATAAATGGCTCAGCCCGGGCCTTAAGCGAAGTATGCTACTCCGTGAGAGGGTCCGGGGACTCTACAAATCCTCAGGCAGTAGATCGGACTGGGAGAAGTGCAGGGAGCTGAGGAACCAATGCAAAAAGCTTCCAATCGTGCTAAGTCCAAGTACCTCTTGCTGACCTCAAACTAGTCACCCTCTGAGACTAGAAATTCTGGGGCCACGTTAACACTCTTCTTAAGGCTGCCACTAATGCACAAGAAGGTGCACTCCTGGTTGGAAATACCTTGACCAATGACCCCTCTGCAGTAGCAGAGGTCTTCTGTGCTTCCTTCTCCAATCCAGGTGGACTCTCTCCCCCCGTCCTCTCTGGAATTCCCTACAACAGCAGTGCGGACTGGGCGCGTCCTCAGCCTCAGTTCCACCTGAAACTGGTCAAACCGACAGATGTACTTCCCCTTTTACTCAAAATAAACCCTAACTCCTCTCCGGGACATGACCTGCTTGAACCTCGGCTGCTGAAGGGCGCTGCCCCTGCAATCACCTACCCTGTCACCTTGCTCATCAACAGGTCCCTCCTCGAAGGAACAGTCCCAAGTAAATGGAAGGTATCGACTATTGTCCCTGTCCATAAAAAGGACCTAGGGACAAAGTGGGGAACTATAGTCCTATCTCCTTACTCTGCCCTCTCGGGAAAGTGCAGGAGAGACTGGTATACAATCAACTGTAGGATTATCTCGAGCAGCACCTACCCCTAGCTGACGTACAACATGGCTTCAGGAAAGGTCATGGCACCGACACTGCCCTTATCCGGCTCACATCCGACATCCTCAAGGCCATGGACCAGGGCTCCCCGACGGGGGCTCTATTCATTGACCTGTCCAAGGCCTTTGACTTGGTCAGCCACAAACTTCTCCTTTCCAAACTCCACTGACTAGGACTGGATGTGCACTCACTCTCCTGGTTCAAGAGCTACCAGATCAATAGAACCCAAAAAGTCCGTTGGAGAGGAACACAATCTAGCACCAGACCTGTGGTCTCTGGCGTACCCCAGGGCTCGATCCTGGGTCCCCTGCTATTCACCCTTTTTCTCAATGACATTGAGGGGGTCTGCGAGCTGAGCAACCTCGTCCTATATGCGGATGACACTGTTGTCTACTGCAGTGACCTGCTACCCAGTGTCATCTCTGCCAAACTGCATGCCAGTCTTTCTGCGCTTGAGGCTTGGTTCACCTCCAATTCTCTTGTGCTGAACGAAGAAAAAACCAAGGCTGTTCTGTTTGGGACCAGAAGCCTGGGCACTGACAGATGCGAACTACTCCAGCTCAACACAGCCCAAGGGAAGAGAGCTGAGGTCACAGACAGGATCAAGTACCTTGGGATCCTCCTTGACCAGGAGCTGTCCTACAAACCCCACATCGACTCCTTAACTAGATCCATCCACCAGAGGGTTGGACTCCTCTACCGGCTGGGTAACTCTCTTTCTGGTGAGGTGCAACGTGCCATAGCCAACTGCACCCTTCTCCCTTCCATCCTATATGGGGCCTCCCTGCTACAGTTCCTCTGGGAGAAGGAGCTTAGCAAACTTTCCGTGCTCTACCACAGGGTGGCACGCTTTGCAACAAAATCCTCCCCCAGGAGGCATCACTGCAAGGTCCTCACAGACCTAAACTGGCCCACTTTACGGCACAAGTTGGCCTATTCCTCGGTTTGTTTGGCCTTTAAATTCACCTCCTTCGGCCCTCCTCCCCACCTGAGTGGGCTGCTCACTCCAAAAGTACAGTGCCGTACCTTGCAATCCTCGGCAAGTCGTCCCCTCGACATCCCTCGTGTTCGCACCAATCAAGGTAAGCGCTCTTTTCAGTATGCTGCTCCGTACTTATGGAATGCCTTCCCAGCAAGTCTGGTTGACAAGCCTACTCTCCAAGGGTTTAAGTCAGGCCTCAAAGTGTACCTTCTGGAACTTAGTCTCTGTGGTTGTAATCGCTAGCCCCCTGCCCAGGCCTGATGTCATGCTGTCACTAATTTTGCCATTTCTATTTCTCCCATGAAACTCTTATGCAAAATTGTTAATGTACTGTGCACCTGTCTAACACTTTGTGAGCCTGCTGCCTCCGTGTTAAGTGTTTGATACCAATTCCTTGTATGTATCAGCTGTAAATACTGTATATTGATACCAGTGTATGTAATCTACTGTAACCTTGAGGAAAGAAGGGAGAGGGGGGACATGATAGAAACTTTTAAGTACCTCAGTGGAATCAACAAAGTCCAAGAGGGAAGCATCTTTCAGAAAAAGAGACATGCAAGAACAAGGGGACACAATTTAAAGATATGGGAGGGTCAGGGCAATGTGAGAAAGTATTATTTCAGAGAGGGTAGTGGATGCATGGAACAGCCTTCCTGAGGAGGTTGTGGGGTCTAAAACTGTGGGAGAATTCAAGAATGCATGGGACAGACATAAGGCAATTCTTGGGTAGGAAGAAATAGGCTGTTGGTTAACTAGGATCTGCGGCCTATCCTGTAGGTAGGGAAATGGGCAGACTAGATGGGCCAAGCGGTCCTTATCTGCCGTCAAAGTCTATGTTTCTATGTAACTAATTCCGGGTCGCCCCTGAAAAAGGGACCTCTGGTCTCAGTGGGTTTACCCGGTTACCAAAATCTAAATAAAAATAAATAAATAAATATAAAACGAATACGCAATGTTAACTTATGTGATAGCTGATATATCAACACTCATGGCAAGTGAGTGCAGGGTTCAATCACTTGTGGCTCCGCTATCATGATAACCTCAAGCTCATTTGTCACTTGTGCTGATATACCAGCTATCACATAAGTTACCATCACGTATCCCCATAACCGCTTCCTTGCTACCACTTTTGTGAAGTGGGACTACATTTGCCATTCTCCAGTCCTCTGGGACCATATCAGTCTCCAGTGATCTGTTATAAAGGTCTGTCAGAGGTGCAGCCAGTATCTCCGTAAGTTCCCTCAGTATCCTTGGATATACCCCGTTCAGCCCCATAGAGCTGTCTACTTTCAAGTTGTCAAGCGCTTTCTGGACTCTTCCCACTGAAAACTACTGTCGGTTTCTCTCACCTCTAAACTTCTGGTGCCTCTTTGTCATCCCTCCCATTCCCCTTCTACCGTGAAAACTGAGCAGAAGTATTTGTTCAACATGTTTGCCTTTTCTTGATCCTCCTCTGTGCAATCACCCCCTTCCTCCTTAACCATACAATAAGCACCCCAGCCTGATCCTGTGGCATCTGTTGTGAGGATCTGCATGGGAGTCAGGGAAAAGAATGGAATGCCCTGTAACAGAGGAGTGCGGTCCATCCACCATATTAGAGCACGGCGGAGATGGGATGTGACAAGGACCGTTTCTTCTAATGAGTCAATCAGCTGATCCCACTATACAGAACAGTTACGTACTTACCGTAAAAACAGGTTACTCACCTGTAACAGTAGTTCTAGGAGTGGTATACGTTGTTCATCCACACTTGTTGGCAGATCTGCCTTCCCCTTTAAGATCGCCGGAACGTCTTCAAGCTGGCTCCTTCCACCTACCCGTGTGGTAAAACCCTCGGCTCCGCCCCATGATGCCAGATCTTAGCCAGGTTTGTGCGTCGAAGCCTGGTAGGTCAGGTGGGTCAGTGTGGATGAACAACATATACCACTCCTAGAACTACTGTTACAGGTGAGTAACCTGTTTTTCTAGGATCGTGGATATGTTGTTCTATCCACACCTGTTGGCAGACTCCTAGCAGTACTCCGGGAGGAGGGAGACAAGACGCACGCCCCCCTATTTAGGGAACAGGGACTGAAGAACTGAGGTACCAAAACGGCATCCTGGCGTGACTCAAGGTAGATGTGGTAATAGGAAATGAAGGTGTGTGCAGACTTCCAGGTAGCAGCCCTGCAGATTTCCTGGATAAGGACATCCCTAGAAGCAGCCACCGACGCAGTGGTATGGCAGGTGGAATGAGCCTTAAGCCCTACGGGAGGCTCCCTATCTGCCAACCTATAGCAGAGTTCAATGCAGGAAGTGATCCACCTGCCAATCGTCTGCTTGGCTGCAGGTCTGCCAGGTGACAAACAGATGGCGAACCTCTCCCCGAACTTCCGCTGTATGTTCTTTGTAGTACACGAACATTCGTCTCAGGTCCAAGGTATGGAGCCTGTACTCGGCCTCCGAGGTGTAACTGGGATAAAATACTGGCAGAGTAATCACCTGGTTAAGGTGAAACTCCAACACCACCTTCGGAAGAAATTTCGGGTGGGGGCGTAGGACAGCCTTGTCCCTGTGGAAGACCAGGTAAGGAGACTCAACAAAGAGCACCTGTAACGCTCCAGTCCTTCTGGCTGACGTGATAGCCACCAAGAAGGCAGTCTTCCACGACAAATGTGATGTCACACTTGTGCAGCGGTTTGAATGACTTGCCCATGAGCTTTGCCAAAACCAGCAGTAGATCCCATGGAGGTGGAGGTTCATGCACCGGAGGGGGATATGTGATCTAGGCCTTTGAAGAAGCACAAGACAACTTTCTCCTGTGCCACTGACTGCTGACTGGCCCGCACCCGGTAAGCAGAGAAGGCTGGCAGGTGCACCTTCAGGGTTGTCGACCAAAGTCCCTGTTGGGAGTGGGACCACAGACAGTCCAAAATGCCTGCCACCAGACAAGACGATGGGTCCAACCCTTTCCTCTGACACCAAATGGAAAATCTCTTATATTTGAAGGTGTAGCATTTTCTGATCGATTCCTTACGGGAAGCCTCAACGACGACGAGGACCTCCTCGGAAAGACCCAAGGCCTGGAACTCTAGCTGCTCAGGAACCAGGCTGTAAGGTGCAGAGATTGAAGGTCCAGATGAGAATCTTCCAAAGATTGATGGAGATCAGGTCCGAGCGTGCTGGAAGCCGCCTCGGGAGCCTGGAGCTGAGGCTGAGGAGATCTGGATACCAGAACTGGCGTGGCCAGTCTGGGGCTACCAGGATCACCTGCGCCTTGTCCCTCCTGACCTTGATGAGCACTTTGTGAATCAAGGGGAGTGGAGAGAAGGTGTAGAAGAGGCCTGGGGTCCACGGCCTTGAGAAGGCATCCCCCTGCAGAAAGCCCTGAATGAAGAGGCCACAGATTTGGCCCGAGGTCGCTAAGTTTGAGCCTGCTGGCCCTGCTGCTGCTGGGCCGGTCTGGCCGCAGAAGTGGATGAATGAAAGGGCTTGCGGTTCTGACGTTTGGAGCCCTTGTCCTTCTGAGCAGATGTGGTGGAGTCCAAGCTGGCACTGAACTTCCCAATATATTGGAGGTGGCCCTTCACGCCAGGCCCAAACAGGTCGGTGCCCAAGAAGGGGACACCTGCCAGTTTGTGATGCGTATCAGTGGTAAAGTTTGAGATGCGCAACCAAACCCTGCGGCGCATGTCCACTGCGGTTGCAACTGAATGGGCACAAGAGTCACCAATGTCCAGAGCAGTCTGGAGTTGTTGCTTTGCCACTGCCCTACCCTGGTCCCGGACCTGCTTGACAGTGGTCTGGAGGTCTGCCAGGAGATGAAGAATCACCTTGTGCAGGGAGCCCAAGAGGGCATGTGAGAAGTGTGCCATGATCACGGCCGAGCTGGCCTGGCGGAGGCAGAGAGAGGAAGCTGCGTAGATCTTTTTCCCGGAATGATCCAACAGCTTGGATTCCTTGTCTGGGGGTCTGTCCATGTCCCCTTTATTGCTCAAGTGCCGGAAGACGGAGTCTGCCACCAACCCCACCGCCGAGGGGTGCTCCAATAACCCCCACAGGGACCGAATACTTGTGGGCCATCCGGGCAGAAGGCGCAGGGCAAGATGCAGAATGCTGCCACGGATCCGAGGCTGGGCCCACAATGGCCTCAGCCACGGGAAAGGCCTCCATCAGGCTATCCCCTTTGTCCAGAATCTCTGTAAGGGGATATTTGGCCCCTTTCTGAACGGGCTCGAGCTCCATTCCCATGGATTCGGAAATGAGCCGGCAAATGCCCATCAAATAGGTGGGGCCCTCATCGACAGAAAGACCCCCAGCAGACTCAACGTTGATGGCATGGGAGAGCAGCAAGGAGTCTTCAGACTTCAAGGAGTCCTCAAAGAGCAGGTGACCACCCGTGTCACCCTCAACTCGCCTTGGGCGGTCGGGAGTAAGGGTGACTGACAACTGATTGGGCAACCCTTGAGCAGACCGAGATTCCTAGGTCGGAGCCCCGGACTTTGGTTGCTCTGGCAGTGGCTCCACCCGGATCAGTGGCTTAGTCGGCACCTCCGTGGAGGTGACGGTGGCCATTTGTCGGTCGCTCAGGCGAAAGCCACTTAATGTGGGGTAGGCGAGATCGGTTTCCAACCGGTCAGGACCAACTGTCGCCACATCAGGTCTTCGTGGCGCCCGATGCAACTTGTGCGGGCCTCTCCTCATCCGGAGAAGGATGAAGACGAAGAGCGGCGGCACGCCTACCATGGTGTCAGGATGAGATCACCGATGATGGCGAAGTCTTGTCCAGCGCAGAGGTAGAGGAACGAGACCGACCACATGGGCCGGGGCCTGTAGGAGTCGGGAAACCCATGATCCTGGTCAGGCTCCTCGATGGGCGGGTGGGCTGAGCCGACCCGTCCGAGGGCACCAGAAGCACCGGAGTCCTAAATAAAGAGTCGTCGGCCGGACTGGGTAACAACCCGCGGATCGGCTCGAGAAAAATCTCGGCCACATCAACAGGCATCTCAGCCGACTGGTCTGACAGGGGCACCATGAAACCAGCAGCCTCGAAAGCGACTTTGAAGTCAAAACAGGAGTTTCTGTGAGCGGGACCGCTCCCAGTCCCAAGAGCATCGACGCTGCAACTTTTCCTTCTTCAACTCCTCCTTGCGGGAGCGCAAAACGTGAGACTCAGAAGGGCCCTCTTCCTTGGTCGAGAGAGACTGGCACAACTCCCTGAAGGAAGCCAAATAGGAGGATCCCAGTTGGAGCAGAATGAAGGCTGAAGACGAAGAGGAGCCCACCGCGGCCTGGGCCACCTCCTCCTCGAAGGCCTTGAGCTGTTCCAGCTGCTCAGCGGACCCCACGGCCACGGAGACCACCCAACGGGCATCCTTAGATTTAACCGGCGGGTAACGCTTTTCCGATCGCCCCAGCTTTAGTCGGGCAACGCGGTCTTCCAGAACCAATGGAGAAAAGTACTGACAGTGATCACAGGCCTGCGGATTGTGGTGGTGTCCCAGGCAGTATACATATGAGGAGCGAGGGTCAGTGCGAGACATCTTCTGCCAACAGGGGTACTGGTGAGACCCAGGAACCGATTTTTCTTCCATCACGGTAGCAAGGGAAGAGGTAGAAGACGAAACTCGAATGAGTTTTAAAGTAAGTTTTGGAAGTAAATCTGAAGATTCGAGAACCAGGCCCTACTACATGTGGGAGTGCTAAGGAGGGAAAATGAACCTTCCAGTGAAAAGGAAGATCTGGCTTCATGGGGCAGAGCTGAGGGTTATACCACCCGGGTGGGTGGGAGGAGCCAGCTTGAAGACGTTCCGGCAATCTTAAAGGGGAAGACAGATCTGACAACAAGTGTGGACAGAACAACATATCCACAATCCTAGAACAGCAGATTTTCAAGAGAATCTCTTTCATCAGGCCACACCTATACGACTATAAGCTGTCAGGTTCTCGGACCACACAGAAACTTTTGGTAGCAGTTCACTAGACGCAGTCATCCTTATATAAGTGTGGGTGGCCCCCGTTTCTCCTCAGTTCCCCACTGGTGACCATGCTCGGAGGATCTCCCAGTGGGGAACCAGAAGAGAGACAATGGTTCTGCCCATTTACTGCTTTCTCAAGCACAGGGAGAAGCAACTCTCCCAAACTTAGAATGATATGCAAGGGCGGCCTCTGTCCGTATAGTACTTTTTTTTTTTCCCCATATGTAGTTTGTAGGTTTTTTTTCTCTCTAGTTTTTCCTCCCCGTTCTCATACCCTTGCTTCGGCGCGGACGCATACATGTGGAAGCACATGAACACATCGTGCTACAAGACACCCTCCCTTCATGTTTCCCCCTCCTGCCTGCTGTCACCGGACCTCCACCCGGTGACAGCGGAACTACGGAGGGGCGACCACCTCCCTGGGAGAGGAGAACTACCGTTAGGTGGCTCAATCCTGCTCCCTCCCTCTCCCCCATGCCGGCTCCCCGACAACCCGAGGTCGATCCCAAACCCGGGTCACTAGCATAGTGCAAGGTAAGGCGTCCAGCACCTCAACCCTCAGTGCCACCGGGCCGGCTGTACATAGTACTTCTATAGTTAATCCCTTCCTATAACCCCCCATGGAAACAGTCTGAACATACTTTAATGATCTTTATGATATCGATCCCATCTTATTCGCCCCCAGGGATAGATCCCCTTCACCGAGTAATTTTTCCAAATTTACAGGTAATACACTATGGGTATGGAACCACCTGAAAAATCATAATAAATCTGAGAATATTTTCTACTAATGCAAACTTCTGACGGTAGATGGGGACTTCTTGCCGGCTCAGATGGACCTCACTTTTAGCCACTGGAGAAGGCAGGGTCCAAGATTTTACTTTCAATTTTTAGATAAGAACGGAGCTGTTCCATTTGAACGACTTCAACAATCCTTTGATCTCATGGGCAGAGATCATTATAGGTATTTACAAGTCAAAACATAGTTATACCATAAACAGAAACAATATACCAAGCTCCCAGACCTCAAGGCCCTAATGTTAACAATTTTGTTTTTCTGGCAGGTCCTCCATCAGGCTCTGCCCTGGTCACGGCCCCTGGGCTCCCACTGGCCGTCAATTGCCTGCATCTCCCGATCATCCCCGGAGGGCGGGGCCGCGGCACTGGTTCCCCTAATTCCAGTGCCGCGGAACCAGTAACTAGCTGAGAGTGCTGTAGATGGTGGCTAATTGAAGCCCGGGCTTCATGTAGATGGAGGACCCACTCCTCCTTTTTCTGTTTTTCCTCCCGGAGGCAGGGGCGTGCAATAGCGTTCAGCGTTTGGCGACTCCTGGCATCCGCCAGCAGTCCGTCTCGCTGGGCACTTCCCCCCCCCTCCCGGAGAAGGAGACCTATCTATAGGACGCCTATCCTTCTCCCCGCCGCTCCTCCAGCGACCCGGGTCCGTTCCTGAACCTGCTGCCAGCGCCGCTAAGCAGAAATCCAACCGCTGTGCCGACGGGCTGGCCAATGTTAACTATTTTAATGGATATTCTTAACGACAGACCCTGGGGACGCTTGATAGGACATATATACAGAGTTCTTCGGGATACATTGGGAGACTCCATGAATATTACTTCTGTGATCTGGCTAAGATTTGCTCTCCCTGCAGTCAAGGTCACCCTTTCCAACACCTGGAGGGATTTTGCATGGAAATGCTGATATTGTTATTTTCGTACCCCTGCACTTTTGACGAAATACTAGTCTCCCTCAGATGGGGTTTGCTGGAAGGGATGTAGTCATCTCTGTGCAGACCATAGTCATGGGTTTTGGCAGTGTCCATTGTTATCGGCATTCTGGCAGTCTCTCCAGGGGGAATTTGATTTGATGACTGTCTGGGAGACCATGTAGAGCTAACAGCAGATCTGGTGCTGCTTTCAATTCTTTCACACCACCAGCCACCCTGGAATAAAACTTTACTTTTGACTTATATACTAGTGGCTCAAAAGACCATCACATGGAGGTGGATGTTGTCTAAATTACCTACAGTTAATGAGTGGTGTCAGGTGGTGCTAGATATCTATCATATGGAACATCTAATGGCTTCCTTAAAAGACAAACTGGCATATTTCAATCAGAAATGGCAATGGTGGATTTGGCATATAGCTCAAGTAGATCCCGACTTTGTACCATGTTGGGGGGGATGTTCTGGTGTGGGTATGCCCACGGCCGCAGTGGGCGGGGGGGACGGGGCTGGACATAGTTCAATTTTCTGCCCAACAATATACAAAGAAGCTTGCTTATACTGTCTGTGGAAATATCCAGTCTTTTTCCAATAGGGTATAGCGGATATTGTATGCTCTATTGCATGACTCACCCTCTCAGTACTGTCATTAACTGTCTATGGAATGATCATGTTTACCTGACCATGATTATATATTAGGAGATGCACTTTGATTTTTAACCATGTTCTGTGTGCTTCATTAAATAAAAATCATACTTAAAAAAAAAAAAACAATGGTTCTGCCCATCAGATAAGGCAGAGGAGGCCTAAAGGAAGAAAGACAACTCTGGTATAGCCCTCAGGTCCCAAGAGGGAGTAGGTGCAGAGGGCCTCTCTCCAGGAAACCAGGAGAGGACGAATGATTCCAACTAACAGTCGCTGCTAGGAACAGCTGGTAGACCATCCTGGAGAAAAAGCCAGACAAAAATCACCGGAGTTGAAAAAGGATCCATGTCTACAGGGGACGGTGTCTCCCACTTGGAGAGAATTCAATTGGAAAGTGCTCATTAGGATTTTTAGAACACTGGTAGTTAGTAAACATTTCCATGCAAGCGATACAGACACCTGCTGGCATAATTGTGGAGGAGCCAAAGGCACACATTACCACATCTTTTGAGAATGCCCAGCCCTGCAGAACTTCTGGCACTTAGTTCACACTGAGCTCCAAACCTTACTTGGCAGCGTGCTGCATTTTTCATTTCTGGAATTGATCTTGGGCTTTCCAACTTTGTTGGCCTATAATGCTCCCATTCGTAAACTGGGCCAAATGTTAAGGGTGGCAACACTGAAGTGCATAACGCTTCATTGGCTGACTCCCACACCCCCATCAATAACGCAATGGCGTGCAAAAATAACAAGAGCTAGAAAGGATGGAATCTATTGCCAGCAATATACATTTGACCACAGACAAGTTTTGGAAGGTGTGGGGACCTCGCATCGGGCATCCTTAGATTAGAGGATAGGTCACATCATTTTTGGCCTTCCCAAAATATCAACACAGCCCTTCTATGGATGTCTCTTAAGCCTGGGGTATATTTGGGGTGGGGTGGGGATTTTGCCACCATCATTTTGCTGATGATGTGTTATGTTCTACAGTTGTTAATTCCTATTGATGGAATAGTAAATTGTAGGTCTACAGGTTCACATCCTGGTTGACCTTATTTCTGTTGAGACAAGTGGTTGGTTTGTTGAGACTGGGGGGGGGGGGCAACACTATTTACATATGGAAGTTTTAATGAATCGCTGAAAGTGTCCAGATTAAGTAGATATGCATCATTTGTACCTCTACCAAAAAGGACATGGACTAAATGCCATATAGACTCTTATCCTAAATAGTTTTAATAATACACTGGCCATGCCAGAAATTGCTCTGACAAACAGTGCATGTATTGTTTGGCTCTCATTGTTTTTCTCATATATCTTTTTATATTTTCTTATTAAGTAATTACTCTACTGTCTTACCATGCTGTAATTGATTTGACTCCCAGGTGAACCAGTAAATATTTATATGAGTTAAAGTGCTCTTGGCTGCTATATCAGTTTTCCATGTGCCTACTGATGGTCGTACTGTGGCCCAACTGGACATGGCCCATATATTTTTAAGGAGCATTCTACACCTGAAGCCTTCCATCCACAATCCAGTCCCTGTCTGGGACTTGAGTTCTGCATTACAGAATCTTACTTCGGCTGCTTTTGCCAGCCGCAACTTGCGAGCTATGTTTTCTGTCACGGAAAGCATTACTATATTTTTTAGTTGTTATTACTGCTGCATAAAGGATTTTCTAGCTGCAGGCTCTTATGCGTGAGCCTCCTTATTTGATTTTCTACAAAGTAAAGGGTGTCTTTGCATCCAAACTTTTGCCAAAGGTGGTGTCTGAGTGTACTCTGAATCAAACCATCAACCTGCCAGTTTATTTTTTGGAGCATGCTAATCTAAGGGAAGCTTTGCTTCAAACCTTAGATGCGCAGAGAATATTCAGATATTATGTTCACCGTACGAAGGACTGCAGGAAGTTCTCACAGCTCATTGTTCCCTTCGCCCCTGGGAAAGAGGGCGTTCCAGTTTCAAAACAGTGTTTGTCCAAATGGTTAGTCAACTGTATTATTTTCTGTCACAGGAAGTACGATAAGGAACTTCCTGGGGTTGTTCGTGGTCATTCAACCAGAGGCTTGGCCACTTCTCTTGTCTGTTTCAGAAATGTGACAGTTGCAGAAATTTGTGTTGCTCCAACTTCGAGTACTGTCCACACTGTCACAAAGCACTACAGTCTGGATGCTGCCTGTAGAGGCAGGGCAGGCTTCAGCCTGGCTGTGCTTCCAGGCCTCCTTTCTTAGGCCTATAGCCTCCAGCTACCCAGACTGTTTCCTGGTCAGTACTGCTTGGGACTCGTCCTATGGGTGTGGCCTGATGAAGCAGATATCCTTGAAAAAGCTAAAACAGTTATGTACTTACAGTAGATCTTCGAAAGAACTGCTTTCATCAGACGCAGTGACCTGCCAACCTAAATCTAAACAACGGGACCAGTGATCTGGGGGGTTCGATGTACCACACTCTTTTGTTCCCACTTAAGTCTGACATGGTCTAGGGGAGGAACAATTGGGTCGGATAGAAATATAAACAGATCAGCTAAGTAACATATTTTAGTGCGGAGTGTAATCATATAATAGAAATAATCTTCTAGGTTAGTACGCGCTTGTTGGAGAGAAATAAGGTGCCCTGGGGACATAATAAAACGCCTAATCTACAAAAACCTAAAATGATCTTCCCTGTGAAGGGAATAGATATCTTGCAGCCGTGCAAAGGGGAGGCAGCCTTGGGTTTGTAAGCAATGGCTAAAGGTCGTAAGGGCGTGAACTTCCCAATATGCGAAACCTGGGTCTAGTCTAGGAGGCAGAAAGAGGTTTTCATGCCTTATGAGGGAGAAAGGCCCAAGGGAGTTGGGAGTGAGGGTTAATTTTCTGAGGTGCAGAAGAATCCGCAAGCAGTGACAAATCCAGGGGTTCTGAATCCGGGGCCAGAGACGAGAGAGGATGGTGCTTGTAGGTAAAGTCCATAGCTCCCATCCCTGAAGCAAAGCAGCCTTAATTTGGCACCATCCCAAATCTCCACGTCATTTAGCCCATGTATACAGTTGTGCACCCTGAGCTGTTAGATAATATAAAGTAAAGCCAATTATCCATGTTGTCGGGGGCTTGGAGTGTTGTTTTAGCAAGATGTGGGCACTTTCCTGACCAAAGAAAATGTTGTACTGCTTTATGTGGGTTATTACAAAAAGATTTAGTAATGGGTATAGGTAGGGTCCGAAATAAAAATAGAAGGTGAGGGAGGACATTAATTTTGATCGTCTGTATTCTACCGCAAGTAAGTAAAACTTTATTTGTAAAGCACCTTCCAAAACCAAGGCACTGTACAATCATAAAATCGAATCCCTTAAAACAATTTAAAACAGATAATTAACATCCACAGGCAGCTGCAAATTTTACAAAAAACATCAAGAAAAGCCAAATAAAATAAATAAGTTTTAAACTCAGACTTAAACCTTGAGACGGTCAGGCATTCCCTTAACCAATGAGGTAGAGAATTCCACAGGTTAGGGGTGGCAAAAGAAAAAGTATGTGCACCCGATGTTTTGAAATGAACCTTGGGAATCTCCAGCAATCCCTCGTCGGTGGATCAAAGTGGGCAGAAGGGGCAGTAGGGAGTCAGAAGATGTTTCAGGTACCAGAGTCCCTGTTCGTCTACGGCTTTGTAGGTCAGTAGACCGACCTTAAAGGTGATCCACCACTGTACAGGCAGCCAGTGCAGTTCACGCTGCACAGGCGTAATATGACTAGTCCTGGATGTATCAGTCAAAAACCTGGCCACTGCGTTCTGCAGTAGCTGCAAGCAATGGATATTAACCCCCGGAAGCCCTAGGTAGAGGGCATTACAGTAATCAAGGCGGGTGGTCACAAAGATGTGGACCAATGTAGGAATGTCAGCCAGAGGAACCAGGTGTTTCACCTGGGCGATATTCCTCAGATGATAGAATGAGGATTTGATAACGGCAGACAACGGAGATTCAGGGTCAAACCACTGTCAAAAATAACACCCAGGTTACATACCCGGTCTGAGGTCGTGAACTGGAGACCAGCGAGCCATAAGCCTGAAGGCTGTCCAGCCCCCAGAGCCACCTCCGGATGACCTGGGTCCACAACCAACACCTCGGTCTTATCCGGATTCAACCTCAGCCAGCTGGTGCTCATCCTGTTCTTGATCTTGGCTAAACAGCTGTTAAGCACGGAGACCGCATCATCCTGTCCAGGCATATACAGTTGGGTATCATCTACATAGAAGTGAAAACCCAAACCGTACTGCCAAATGACATCTCCTAATGGCAGCATATACACTGCGAACAACATGGGTGCCAATATGGAGCCCTGCAGCACCCCACAGGACAGGGGGAGGGCATCAGAGGAATAAATTCCAGTGACAACCCTCTGAGACCTGTCCGCAAGGACTGATCAAAACCATCTTAAGACTGTCCCACACAGTCCACAGAAAAACCGCAGGCACTCCAAAAGCACACCATGGTTCACAGTGTCAAATGCCGCCGAGAGATCAAGGAGGGCTAAGATGGTACGAGCATTTCGATCTCTTGCAATTAGGAGGTCATTTAAAACCCAGACAAGGGCGGTCTCGATGCTATGTCTCTTCCTAAACCCTGACTGGAGAGCATCATAGACATTGTGGGTTATAAGATGGTCATCCAGCTGTAATGCAACCACCTTTCTCAATAACCTTAACCGCAAAGGGTAGATTAGAGACAGGCCTGTAGTTAGCTAGACAGTCTGGATCCAAGGAGAATTTTTTTAGGAGTGGGTTTTTAGGAGTGGTCATACGACTGCCTCCTTGAGGGGATCAGAAAAGACCCCCTTCTCCAAGGAACTCCAAACAATTTCAGCAAGGATCGGGCAGATGACATCTACGCAACCTATCAAAAGGGATGTAGGGCCCGGATCCAAACTACAGCTGGTTGGACACGAAGTCTGGACAATCCTCACAATGTCCACGAATTCCGGCCTGCTAAAGTCAGTCCAGATCGAATGGGTGCTCATCAGCTACCGCCAACTTCCACAATCCCTCATAGTGAGAGTTGGGCCAATACTGACCTGATGCTGGCAACTTTGACTGCGAAGAATCGAGCAAACTCGTCACACTTCATCTGTGAAAAATCTCTTCCAGACTGGAGACAGACTGGATTGCACAGTCTGTCCACAGTCTGGAAGAGCTGAGCAGGTTGATTCTGCGCAGCAGCAATCTCCCAGACAGGGGTTCTGCCTTCTTATGGATGATTGCTGATTGAGAGCCCTTATAATGTTCCATCAATCAAAGCCTGTCAGCTACCAGGCTGGATTTCCGCCAAACTCTCTCTAGCCTTTGACCTACTCTCCTCAACTCTTCAAGGATCTGTCAAACCAGGGAGTCCTTGGGCAAAGCGTGAGTGGACGAAAACACGAACAGGAGCAATTAATTCCAGGGCACTCCCCCACTGCCTTATTATAGGCGAGTACCAGATCCCCTGGACTCATGCATTCACTCAACAAACCTGATAGGTCCAGCACCGCCAACAGACCCTCTGGGATAACTGCCCTTAAAGGGCGGTACTGGACCATCTCTGTAGGGGCAGGCCCATTGAGGGGCACCCCGAACCTGAACCTTATGGTGTGATGGTCTGACCAACTGACTGGTTCCACCCCAAATCTGTGGTTTCCATCCTCAGGAGGAACACAAGTGCCAATGAGTGACCCCCTATATGGGTAGTGGAAGTAGTCACCTGTGTAAGGCCCAGCATAGTCATAAGCTGGAGAAGATTTTTTTATCAAACTGCGAGAGTTCATCGTCAACCCAAACATTGAAGTCCCCCAGAATTAACCATCTGGAGGACTCCAAGGCCACATCGACAATGAAGTCTGCAAACTGCTTCAGGAGTTCACCACCATCGCCGGGTGGACAGTAGATAAGGAGTATCCTGAACCCTACATCTGCTCCCAGGATACACTCAAAGGATCTGGTGCACCCCACTAGCACATCCACAAGACTCAGTTCCATCTTAAAAATAATGGCTACACCCCCGGCCCTACGATCCAATCTCGGACAGTTTATCATCGAGAACCCAGCTGGAACAGCAGAGGCCAATATGGGACTTGCATTCTCATCCAACTAGGTCTCGGTGATGCATGCCAGATCAGATGTCACAACAAGATCAGCTATAATAGCCGTCTTGTTCCTAATAGATCTGGCATTGTACAACACCGCCCGGGTCACATGGGTTGTCGAAGATGAACCTGGGACCTGCCCACTTAATTTGGAGCCCTTGGATATGGGATGCAGATAGGGAACAACTCTCTCCTTTCCCCCACCAGGCCCCGCTCTTCCCTTTTTCACTTGGTTCCTGACTATCACAAGAGCTTGACACCTCTTATACAACTCTAATGACACCTCTTATACAACTCTAATGATAACAGGGGCCATTCAATGGGGTGTAGAACCCTGAGTCTGGTGGGAGAATACTGCCTGACTGTCTTTAAACCCTCCCAACACATTTTAACTTAACAGTGAAAAACAAATAAAACCCCAAATTCTACAACTTTACACAAATTCACTCTACTAATCATCCCATACACACAACACTTTCAAGGGGTTGCCTCTCACACAACCCCGTCTGAGAATCCAGACACACCAACTTAATTCACTTCAACCAAACTCTAATTCATACACAAGGATATTTAAATCAGTAGCAGTTCACTTTGATTAAGTTCACTATCCCAAACTTGAAGTTCAAGCACGCCAGAGCTTAAAAAGAAGACTGAATTCAGGCAGGAATGGAGCTCTCACCCCCACCCCCTGCCAACAAAAAATGGTTCCAAAAACTGCAGCACTCACACTACTACAGTCAAGTTATTGTAAGATAATTAAAGCGGAGAAGTCAACAAGGCTCTCACAGCCTCCCAGATTTGTGTAAATATAAATATAAAGCCTGCCCACAGCAAACGTTTCTTCATTTGGTGAGGCCAACGATGTCTTCCAGCTTGAACCAGTCCCAGGAATGTTTCCGACAGTACACTTTCGACCACAGGTACACCATCCTGAAGGCAAACAACCTGACCCAAGCAACTCCCAGGATTAGGGCCCTCGAAAAAGCATTCGCCCTCCGACTAACACTTCAAAGTGACCCTCAAGGCAGTCAGGACCACGCCACCTTCCGATGATTGTCTCCCGATACCTCCCTGCAGGACAGCCCAAACTGGGTAGCCGCCCCAGTTTAACAATCTTCTCCAGCCACCGGCCCACAGATGCACCACCGTGACAGCAGACACCCCAGCCCAAGCAACCCCCTGGACAAGGGCCCCCCAAACAGCGATCGTCCTCTGACAAACACTCTGAGGTGACCGCCCCAAGGTAATCAGGGCCACCCCACCCTCCAGCGAGCGACCACTGACATCTTCCTGTGGGACAGCATGAGCAAGGCAACCACCCCCAAGTGAGCAACAGGGTCCCGGGCTCAGTCCACACCAGTTCTCAACAGTTCTTGCCTGGAGTTTTCCGTTATCCACCAGTGAAGAATATGGACTCACCACAATCCGAACCAGTCCTTAGCCAGTCCTCAGATGTTTGCCGAAGCTCTCGGGTGGCAACTTGCCAGGTCTCCTTCATAAACTCCAAACTCCTGGTTTCAGCAATGTCTTCTCCAATATGCAACCAGTACGGGCAGGCCAAGTAGGGTAATCACCACAGATATAAGGTGCTTACACCAAAACATGAAACAATGATTAAAATAAGCTAGCAGTTAGAATAGAGCTACCAAGTTGGCATCCAGAAAATACTGCACAGATTACAGACGCAATTAAACTAGTGTCTAACTAGTCCCGAAAAAAAGCAAGTTACCTCGCTAATCTTACTCACTGCAACTCCCTACTATTCTTAACTAAAATACCTAACTAAGCAAATGAAAATAAACAAAAATAATAAAGCTACAAAAAAAATACACTAAGCAGCTGCTGCCGTGGCTAAGGGCAATACCCTGAACTGGTAGTCCCTCCCGGAACAGGAAACTGAGGCACATCCTTTGAGAAGGACAAAACTTTATATGCAGGTAAGCAAACTGCATGTCCAGGAAGCATAGCCTGTCCCCTTGTTTGAAGACTGGCAGCAGGCCTTGGGAGAGTAACAATTCTGACCTTCTTGTACTGAATGTAGAAGTTCAGATTTCTCAGGTCCCCTGTGGATTTAGGTACGAGAAAGAAATGGGAGTAGAACCCCATGTTCCTTTGTTGCAAGGGAAATGGTTCAGTGACACTCATCTATAATGATGTGTGGATTTCTGCTAGCTACGTTGCTATGCAATCTGGAGGGTAGGCCAAGGGGACGGGGGAAGGTCTGGCGTTAGCCCTAGAAATTCTAAAGCATGCCTTTGCCCTATTAATTGCAGGGTCCAGTCATCTGTAGGGAGTTCCCTCCACTGTTCTGGGAGGCAGGAAAAAATGACTCACTACCACCACCTCCTGACCTAATGCTGGGGGGTGGGGGTGGGGTCTGGGAGGGAGACATGCTAAGGCGGACCCGGAGGTGCACCTCCACCCTTAGGGACTTGGAGTGGGCACCTATGGTCAAGGCTGGGTCCGGCAAGGCTGACCCTGTTCTGCGTTGGCTGTACTGTCTGGCCCCTTAGCCAGATTAAGGGAAATCCCAAGGTCTGCAGGTCAATCAATCAATCATCTTTATTTTACCAGGCAAAACATGATTGAGACAGGCTCATTTACAAGGTGGACCTGGGTAGGTCATAACAAAAACACATAAGCTAAAAGTTACTATAATATAATGAGATAATAATCCGTGTAGAGCACATACGAGCTAGGCATAAATAACAGTGCATACAACGTGGGCAAACATTACAGTAAATCTGAAAAGCTCAAACACAACATAGGGCAAGAGCAAAAAGTATTTACAGAATAATATAAATCAGTATTTACAATATAAACAATACATGCTCAGTCGCAACTAGACTTATGGGCTAGACAGGGGGCTGGGTATCATATATAAGGGGAAGTCGGGGGGGAGGTGTGAAGGATAGGACAAGGTGAGGGCTAAAATGTCAGAGATTAGGGGAAGCCAAGGGGGGAGGTAGTAAGGGGAGAATAATAGGGTGTTTTAAGAGGAGGACGGTACTGGGTTGGCAACGGGGTGGACAAAGGAAGACTAGCAGTGTGCGATGGGTTGAAGATCTGCAAGGGGTGGACAATGAACAAGTAGTATACAGGGTTCATGATACAAGGCTCGGCTAGTTAAAGCAGTTACATGATTCACTGAACTTACGAAGGAACAGAGCCTTAAAGAAGGCCCTGTATACTGGTACTGCAAACTTTGGAACCTTTTGCATGTTGTTTCATATCACTGGAAGAGCACAGCTTATAGCTGCTGCTCCAAAGCATGTCCTGATCTTAGGGACAACCAGGAAAATTAAGGAAAGGCTTCTCAGCGCATAGCAGCCAGCGAGAGAGATGGGTAGACAGTCGGAAATGTATTGTGGAAGTTTGTTGATTATAGCCCTATAGGTCCAAAAGACTGCAGTCCTATGGTGTCTGATACTAAGCGAGGACCAACCAACCATGGCATAAAGAGTGCAATGATGGGTATGGTATGGCGCAACTGTGATAAATCTGATCGCCCGATGATATAGTGTGTCTAATTTAGACAAGGCAGAACTCTGGCCTTGCCCGTAGATAAAATCTGCATAATCCACAAGTGGCAGGAACGTAGTTTGGACTAGCCTAACCATTGCTTCTTGTGTAAGCAGGTTCTTAATCCTGAAGAAAAGACCAAGCTTCTGTTTCAGTTTCCTTGCAAGCTCCACCATGTGGTCCACAAATGAAAGTCTGTGGTCAATCCACAGGCCCAAGCCGGCCTGGTGGCGCTGAGGGTCGAGTCACTGGACGCCACACCTCCTGCCATGCTGGCGACCCGGGTCCGGGAACGGACTCGGGTCATCGGGGGTTGTGGGAAGGGAGGGGATCAAGCATCTGGAGGACTGCTCTCCCCTCCCAGGGTGTGTATCGGGGTAAGCCTCACTCTGCTGCAGTCCCAGGAGCCCTACAAGGTGGTGAGGCTTGACTCTACATCGGGGGCAGAGCGGCAGCAGCTGGCTGCCGTAGGCGCGCTGCCGGCATTGCACGTCCTTGCTCCGGGGAAAATAACTAAGAGAAAAATTCCCTCTGGAACTAGGGAGGCGACGAGAGCTAAAGTGGACTGTGCCCACATCTCCCGAGCTGGACCACCTCCCCAACAGCTGCCCTAGCCCCTCACTGGATGGACCTTCTAATTCCAGAAGAGGTCGCCAGGTAGGAGAGGCAGCCCCTCCCCGGGGATCCAGGGGCTGGGAAGTCTAGTGGGGAGCTGGAGGGGAGACAGGCTTCAGGCAAGGGAGTAGAGGCGTTGTCCGAGCGGGCATGTCCGAGAGATGCCCTGATCACAGGGGAGCACCAGAAAGAGTTTACAAAAAAAAATAATCCACAGGCCCAAATACTTGAATTTAGACACAAATTCAAGGGGCTCACATAGTAGGGTGGTGACCTACAGGACCATAGCAGAGTTACATGCCTTTGGTGAAAGAACAAGGGGTGAAAACAACATTGTCTTGGTTTTTTTCTGCATCGAGTAATAACTTCCAGGTGCGTTAAGATTTTTCTACAGGATGCTGAATTTGTCTTGCAGGTCTGCACGTGCTGACTCTGGGGTGGGCCTCATTAAGTACAGGACCGTGTCATCGGCAAAGAGATGTATATTTGCCAAATTGACCCTGGTATCAATATTGTTTATATAAATTGCGAACAACAGTGTGCCTAAAATGGACCCTTGGGGACCACCCTTAGAAGTTTTTTTTGAGGGGAAAGATCCCCACCAGCCTTCACCTTCTGGTGACGATCCGTAAAATAATTTGTGAATCAAGTCACGGCCAACCGGTCTAACCCAAGAGTACTGAGAGTAGTGAGGAGCAATGCATGGTCGACTTTGTCAAACGTTTTGCTCAAGTCTAAGAACAAAGTGCAGACATGTTGTTTCTCATCCAAGGCCGTTAGTCAATCATTGGAGACGTTGGCCAGTGCTGAAATTGTACTATGCTGAGGCCTAAACCCTGACTGTACTGGATTAAGAAGGTTGTTACTCCCGAGGAAACACCTAAGCTGTGTGTTAACTACTTTCTCCATCATATTGGATAAAATAGGGAGCAGGGAGACAGGGTAATAGTTATTTAAATCGCTCTGGTCTCCAGACTTGAACAATGGTATGACGTGCGCTGTCTTCCAGACCGTGGGGAGGACACCCTGAGACAAGGACAGGTTGAACAGGTGTGTAATAGGAGGGGATAAGGCGTGATAGCCTAGTTTTAGGTAGTACGGCTCAGTCTGGTCAGTACCCATACTCACGCCTTTCCTTATATCCAGATCCAAGAGTAAGTCTTCCATGGTTTTTATTGACACCGGATTGAATGAAAAGACTGCATTGTGTGTGGTAGACACCGGGGATAGGCAAGCTGCATCCTGACTGCACAGCTGAGTGCGAAGAGCGCTGGCAGGGGAAGTATCAATTGCCAGCCCTACTGTGGCGAAGTGGTCATTGAGGAGATCAAGTATCTTATGCTGATAGACAGATCGATATTTTATTTATGAAGTACCCAATTCCTGAGACTCTGGGCGCTGTACAATAAAACTATAACACAAAACACATTTTTTTAAAAACAACAACACACATACAATAAAATCATTATAAATACAGACTCCCATAAATCTGTTCAAAAACGGCCTCAATTAATAAAAGCTAGTTGGAACGGGTATGTTTTTAGTCCCCTTTTAAAGGCTTCCACTGAGGGCCCCCCCCCTTTAAATAATCAGGTAAGGAATTCCACAGGGTTGGTGCGGCCATCGCAAACACTCCCATCTCCTGAATGCCACAACCTAACCCTGGGAACCCCAAGGAGGCCATCCTCAGCGTAACGGAGCATCTGGGCCGGATGGTAAGGGACAAAGAGATCTTGCAGATAGGTGGGACCCCCATCATGCAGGGTCTTATAGGTAAGGAGCCCTATCCTGAAGACAATCTCCACCTGACTGGCAGCCAGTGTAGTCCGCGGAGGACTGGGGTAATATGCTCACATTTCCTTGCCGCAGTCAAGAGTCTCACCACTGTGTTCTGAACCAACTGCAGTCTGCAGAGGTTGCCTCCCAGATAACCCAAGTTATAGGGCATTACAGTAATCCAGCCTGGAAGTTACGAAAGCATGTACTAGTGTGGGCAGGACCGCAGGAGGATCAGGGCTCGGATTTGGGCGATGTTCCTAAGATGACAGAAACCACTTTTGACCACAGCCGACACCTGAGCATCCTCAGGCCGTCTAGGATCACACCCAAATCCTTCACCTGTCTAGAAGGGACAGGCGGAACACCCCCCAACACTAGATTAGGGGGCAACACCCATCCCCCCCCTTCCACGACGATCCGGCTCCACCACCAGTACCTCAGTCTTGTCTGGGTTGAGCCTAAGCCAGTTGTGAGTCATCCACGACTGGATTTCCTTGAGACAGCTATTAAATACGGAGTCTGACACCTGGACATCGGGTGCACAGGACAGGTACAGTTGGGTATCATCTGCACAGCAGTGAAAACCCAACCCGTACTGCTTGATAATGTCCCCCAATGGCAGCATGTACACTGTGAACAACAAGGGTGACAAGACCGCCCCCGAGGCACCCTGCAGCTCAAAGGCTTCGGGCTAGATGAGATGAGTCCCACTTTTACCCTCTGCACTCTTTCCGGTATGACCTGAACCAGTTGATGACATTACTGGACAGGCCACACCAGAACCGCAGGTGGTCAAGCAGCACCTCATGGTACACGTTGTCAAACACCGCAGAGAGGTCCAGGAGAACCAAGATGGTACAAGTTCTCATGTCCCTCACCATCAGGAGACCATTAAGCACCCTTACCAAGGCAGTCTCCATACTATGCCCTGCCCGGAACCCAGACTGGAAAGGCTCATATGTAGAAGAAGATGCGAGATGTCTCTCAAGCTGAACGGCCACCACTTTCTCTACAACCTTTCCTAAAAACGAGAGGTTTGAGACCAGCCTGTGGTTGCTGAAGCAGTCTGGGTCCAGAGAGGGCATCTTTAAGAGGGGCTTAACCAGAGCCTTTTTCAAGGACAATGGGAAGACCCCACTCCTCAATAAACTCCTCAATAAACTCCAGACAACCTCAGCAACCACAGGTTCTATCAGGTCTGAACATCCAACCAAAAGGCGGGTTGGACCTGGGTCCAGATCACAATCTGTGGGCTGCAGCTTTGGGATTATCCCCATCACCTTCTCCACCCAAACCAGCTCAAACTCATCCCAGACTGGAGGAGTGTTTCGACACAGCTCAGGCTGGACACCACATCCCTTTTGAGAGATACTCAAGGAGACCTCAGCCCTGATAAAGGACACCTTGTTGGCGAAGAAGAGAGTCAACTCCTTGCACCTAGTGCTAAAACCTGCTCCTCCAGCACGGAGACAGACAGGATATAAAAGTCTGTCTACTGTTGAAAGTGGCCAGTGGCCAAAGTTTTAGTAACCAGTGGCCCCTAGGGCCCAAATCTATAAAAGTTTAGTTTATAGGCCAGGTTTATACAAGTTTAGTTTAGAGTATTAATAACAATCTATATATATATAGTTGATCATGCCAAGATGCAAAAGGCGTAAGAGGCTTGCAGAAAATACAAATGGCCAATGGATGACTGAATGAGGCCAACATGTAAATTAATATGGCTAGCTAGCCAAAGGCTGCAAGTGGCTAAGTAAATCTATGATACCACCATGTCAGTTAATATGTATGCATGTGTAAGACTTTAAAAGGTTAATGGTTGAAACTCTGTAAATGTAGAAAATAAAATAATTCAAAAAGCACGAAGCCAAGGTCTAACTTGAAATTACCCTATTCAGCAGAAAAACATTGCGTACCAAAACATGTTTTTTTGAAGGTTAAGGCCGAGATAAGAACACAGCTGCTGGTAACCGAGGCTGGCCTTGACTATTGAAGTTCCTCATCTTGTGATTACTAGTGTTTAAAATATGTATTACAAAATATTGAAATAAAAAATAACAATATATGTAATTTGGCCACTGTCTGGTTTCTATCTGTAAGCCTGTTATTTTAAAACAGCCACGTCCCCTCATATGTTTTCTATATCCTAAAGCAAGTTATTTTTGATGACGTAAAATACTCTAATCACTTATTTTTCCATTTAAGAATGACCGTATGTCTCGGCAAAGTGTCAAAAGTATCTTATGACCAAGACATCTTATGGCCAATGTGTTTTTGAACCAGAGTCTTGTGATTTATTAAATAACATATTGTCTGTGTTTAAATCTGCTGAAGTAGTTCTTGGGAAATTACAGTTATGCCTTTTTAATGAAAATAGGTCGAGTATAAATATGGGACCTAACTGTCAGGTCTAATGTCCCTTCGAGAAGACGCAGTCTGAGATCTGACTAACTATAGATTGCTCAAGGGATCCAGAGATAAATATGGTTTCATATGGCTCTGAAAATCTGTAGCCCTGTAATGCAAATATTACTAGCTGTCTAGACTGCATGTTAGAAACACCCCAATGGGACTGCCCCATTGGCTGTAAGATTAAATTGTATCAGGTACAATCAGGTAGTAGCAAGCTACCTGATGCCTAGAAATGATATACTGTATCAATAAATTACAACTAATTTGGCAAAGAAATAGTGTGGTGGCTTTATAGAATTACTGAGAATTACCAACCAGGAACCTATATAATTGGGTCCTTTTTACACTACCATACAGAAGAGCTGGGCTGGGCTGGTATGTTCCTTGCTGCAGCAATCTCTCTAGACAGAAACTCCTCCTTCTTTCGGGATATTGCCCCCTTATAGTCAGCATAATGCGACCTCAGGGCCAATTTGTCCTCCATCCGGCCAGTATGGACAACCCCATCAGAGAAGACTTTAGATGGGCGTGAACTGGCAGGGCTATGTCCCTCCAACTCTTTGCATGTACTCCAGAATTTAGATGCACATTTGGAGGAGGATTTAAAGCTCACTACAAAAAATATCTAGCCTTTTCCACTTTGACTAGTTTGGTACTACGATTTGTAGCCACTCTGAATGCTGCCCAATCATCTGGGCATTTGTTTTTTCTTGCCCTTTTTCATAGGGCATCTCTGTTTTGTAGGGTCGCCTTAAGCTCATTGGTGAACCATGGGCAGGACCTTTTTCTTGTACGGGTTTTAACTAGTGGGGCAGGCTTATTAACAGTATCGAATAGAATGCCATAAAAGGACTCGTATGCCTCGTCCACAGTGGGGGCTAAGTAGAACTTTATGCCAGTTGGCATGCTGCAGGTCCGAAAGGAATGCATTTGAATCAAAGTTCCTGCGGCTTCTTTTGAAAACATATCTAGAGGTAGATATATGCTTGGGGTGCCCTTATACATGCGATGAAGCAGTGATCACTGAAATCATTAAAGAAAACACCAGAATGGGTGTATAGATGGGGGTTGTTTACAAATATTAGGTCTAGCGCATTGTGCTACGACCCAGATTCTTGATGTTTGGATGGGTGACTTCCGAGGTAAGTTGAATGAGCCCGAAGGCATCAGAAAGGTCTTTCAAAAGTTTGGAGAAACCAAACAGCCAATCGAGATTTAAGTTGCCCAGGATGGCAACCTCTGATGTCAGCTGGGTTAACAAATCATTTAAATGCTCCATAACTTTCAGCCCAGCAGATGGGGGCCTGTAGCAACCAATAACAGACAGGGACATAGATTGTGAAAGCTGGATCTTTAAGGTCAGGCACTCAGATTCCTTGGGGAATGAGGTGGCATCCACCACTGAGGTGCTGAATTTATTCTGCACATAGATAGCTACCCCACCTCCCCTAGAATGCCTATCTGCACGAAATACATTGTAGTCAGGAATGTTGATGGAGTGGTCCTGGATGGATGCTCTCAGCAAGGATTCTGTTACCACCAAAATATCAGGCTTGGCAAGGCAAATCCATGCCTGAATGGCGTCAAACTTCTTCAATAAACTGCAAGCAGTGACGTGCAGGAAGCTTATCCCTTTCAGCTGAGGGAGATCCAAAAGCGGAGAGTGAATGGAGGGGCCCTGGGTTAAGTTCAATATTGTAGCACATATTAGTGACAACAGAAGCATTTTTAATAAAGCATTTAACAGAAGTGTAAAGAGATGTGCACTGCTCTTTTTGAGATGAGAGTTGGAGGCTGGTTGGAGCTTTGTGCAGCATATGTCCCTGGGGCCCAGTAATGGATGAAGTAGTGCCCTGATCGCAATAGGGTTCGTGCCAGAAAGTACGGAGGGCGATGTGACTGCACTGGCATGGCACATAACTGGTTAGGGTAAAGTACCAAGCTGCTTGAAGAAGGCAGGAATGACAGTGAAGTCCATGTATAAAAGAAGGGCCTAAGGATAACGCAAAGGGCAGGGAGTGTACCAAATATCATGGAAGGGAGGGGATATAAGATGCGATGAGGAATTTGGTTCAAGAAGGCAGGGGAAAAAACTTACTGCACACACGATAACTAGAATGTAAGACTGCATGCTGGGAGGGAGAGTTCTAATTTTATAGGACCAGAAAAACTAGAGCTTGTCAGTAGCAGAAGGAGCTAGGCTACTTGTTAAGCTATAGTATGATGCTAAATCAAGTTGCTTATAATGACGTGTAAGATGAGCTAGCTGGTGCGATAATGCAGGAGCCTAGATGCCGCTGATACTGAATTACAAAACTGGTAAGGCAAGGAACAACTACTTGGGGAAGGCACTGATGCGATGTGTTGAGCTAGCTAGTGAGATAGCGTATGCGCCTAGATATCAGTAATGCTGAATTACAAGTCCAGCAAGACAGGGCGCATCTACTTGGGGAGGCACAGATACTATATGTCCAATAGGAGGAGGCTCCAGCAGTGTAAGCGGGAGGCTCCAATAGTGGGAGGGGTGAAGGCGCATTTAAAGAGCGTTGGGAGCAGGGGAGGGTGGGTGGCAGAAAAAGTCAGCCTGCAAGTCACTCAGGCCGGGAAGAGAGCAGCCAAAGACTGGAGTTTTCTCACAGAAAAGGAGCTCCAATGAAAATAAGGAGTTCAGACCTTCAGTCCTCGAGAGCCAATCGGGGTACCCGCAGTGGGACAACCAACCAATGGGACTCCCATATGTGGTCTCAGGTCTCTTCTGGCAGCTCACCTAGGCAAGAGTCTTTGGTGGCCAGGGCAGTGTTGACGGCGCAGCCGGCAGGCTTCCGTGCCGTATCCTCAGTTGGCAGGGCATCAACCCAAGCAGGGGAATCCTAGGGAAGAGAAAGAGAGAGGGCGAGTGAATTAGGGATAAGGAAAGGGAAGGTCATTGAGGATCTCCTGCACATCAGCCCCAAAGAGCTCATAGCCTCTGAATGGGGCAGTTGGGATGGACTGCTGGACATCAGTAGCAAATCCTGACCCCCTTAGGCAGATGCAGGCCACAGCTGCCTCGGCTGAGGCCTCTAAAATATCACAGGTAGACCTCAGAAGGTGTGTACCCCTATCAGCCGAAGTCAGTGGGGGGGGGGGTCCAGGTGAACAGAGGAACTGGGTGGGAGCAATAAGCCAGAAAGGGAGCTCTCCATGGAATCCTGCCCCAGTGGTACACAGTGGTGACCGCCGGCATCCTTGATCTGAGAAGGAGCGACCAGTGATGTATGTCCCCTGTTTCACGAGGGCGTCATAAGTTACTGCTGTGGTGCACTATGTTGATGGGGACATGTTGCTGTGGTGCTCCACGTTGCCAGGGGGTTGTTCAAAGGAGCTGTCGACGGGGGCCAAGAAGGAAGGAAGCCTGGTCCTAGCAGGGTGGACTCAGGCAAGCAAACTGCCAGGCGTCAATGTCCACACCCTTGACAGGCTGGAAAGTGGAGCTGATGGGGAGGTCAGGGTGTCACCGTCAGGCCCAGAGTTTTATGTCGACATTGTCAATGAGGCCCTGCCAGGATGGAGCTTGCGCCATACAGGAAGACCAAGGAAAAGGAGAAGGGCAGCTCAGCGTCAGTGGGAGTGCTATCAATGGGCACAAAGAGACAGATGATGGAGGATGCACTAGGCGCCACCGTCAGAGCCAGCACTCCAACCATCGCCAAGGGTTGGAGGAGAAACGCTGACAGGGGAGGCGAAGGTGGCACTGTTGATTGGGGGGGGGGGGTGCACCAGCGTCACCGTCCAGGAAGCACTGGCATAATCCAAGCTACTGAAACCTGCCCCAGACCCCCTGCCTGGGAGATGCGGTTGGGGGGGGGGCGGTGTCCTCCAAAGTATGTTTCCCTCCACGAAGAGCACCCCGCTGGATCCAAAAGGTCATCCGATGGAGAGTGGATCCAGAGCATGCTGTTCCAAGCTCTTCATGAGGAATCCAGACCGCCGACCATGAGAAGACCTCCTCCAGAAGCACTGTCCCAGGTGTGACAGGTCTGTGTTTTTATAGAGGGTGCAGCTGAGCCCGCGTCATGATGAGTCATTATCTTTCATCTTGGGAAGGTGTGGTGGGGGTCGCTTCCACAGGGTGGGATTGCAAAGTTGTTCGACCACCGGGGAAGGCTCCCTCCTGCTAAAACCGACTGTGAAGCTGGCGGAAGCCGAGCTGCTGCCTCGGGCCCTGGCAATGGGGGGGAGTCGCTGCTGAAGCCACTCCAAGGAGGATGGTGGAACTGGAGATGGAGGCAGCAGGCCACGGAGATAGAAAATGATAGAAAAAACACTTGAAATACTAAAAGGAAAGCATACAAAGTTTCTGCGGTGATCCAATGAGCACTGGTCAATGGCGGGAAAAGAACTGCAGAGGGACAGGGCCGCCCATGCTTATATCAGGATGACGGCGTCAGATGTTGCCATTGGCGGCTCCTAGTGAATTGCTACCAAAAGTTTCCGTGTGGTCCTAGAACCTGACAGCTTACAGTCCTACAGGTGTAGCCTGATGAATGAGATATCCTCAAAGAAGATTTGAAGAATTCAGAGTGGGATGTGCAAATGTAGTTGGGCAAAGGGAACTGTAGTGATGGCCACAGCCATTAGTCCCAGCAGAAGTCACATCGTTCGACCTCACACATAATGACTTCTACGTGTCAGCTGGGCCTGGGCAACAAGGGCCTCCACCTTGTCTTCAGGCAGAAAGGCAACGCCTACTGCCATTTCCAGTACTGTCCCAATATACTGGAGGCGCTGACAAGGCACTCCTACAAATTTTAGTGTGTTTACCATGACAACCAGTTCCTCAAACAATTGTGTCATTCTGGATGATGTATACAGAATCTCTTCTCTGGACGGAGCCTTCAGGAGCCAATCGAACAGATACAGGAAGACATAAAGCCCTTCTCCTCCAGAGGGCTGCTGTCACAATTGCTAAGCATTTGGTAAATACCCACAGTGCTGAGGATAAGCCAAAGGGCAAGACTCTGAACTGACAATGGGTGCCCTTCAGTATGAAGCGGAGGTAGTAGGTACTGCTTGTGGCAATTGATAATCATAATATGATAGTCCAAGTCATATCCAAAGCAGAGAGCCAATCCCCCTTTTGGAGCAAGATGATGACAGACTGCAGGGACACCATTTAAAAATGTCTGTATTCAGTGAACAGGTTCATGTCCCACAGGTACAGTACAGGACGCAGCTCTCCTGTCCACATGGGAACCAGGAAGCATCTGAAGTAGAACTCTGTTTCTGTCTTGGGAAAGAATGGGTTTGAAGTGTCAGAGATTTGACTGACCTTAAGGTTATCCTGGAGGATTGAAGCTACTGAAGAGCATTTTCAGCATCACCCCAAATAGACCTCGACCTGTAAAACTGGCATTCAGCGCAGCTTTTTATACATCAGTGGTAAACCCAGCCACACAGAGCAGTAACCCTGGCACAAGGCATCAGAAGCATCATATGTAGAGTTCAACAGATGCTTACCAATATCTACACCAGCTGAAGCAGTTTTAAGTAAATCAGCCTTGGCAGGACTATCAGGCAGAGTCTGAATAGTAGACATAGTGGATTTCAAAAGACTAATTTGATATTTAATCATACAGGCCTGGTAGTTGGCGATTGGGCCTAAGAACACAGAGGCATATGTTTTTGCCCATTACATCCAACCTCCTAGATTCTTTATCAGGAGACAGGGATCTCATATGACATGGGGCCTCAAAATGATCAGTAGTTTTGATAACCACAGAATCCATTTCAGGCTTTAAAACATAGCAAGTCTTAATAGATAGAGCAGGGTGCTGCTTAACAGCCTTTCCAGGCACTGCAGGCAAGGTATTAGGCCTATGCCAATCAGTAAATATGGCACCCTCTAAAGCATAGTACACAGGAGGAATAACAATTGGGGGAACAGAAGGAACCTCAATAAATTCCCCAAAAATTATTTTGTGGAGTCTTCCTCCTCGGTTTCAAATCCCATATTTATTTGTCTGAGCAAAGCCTGAAAAGAGGTATCTTCAGGAGGAGACCTGGGGGTGTGCATTATACGTGGGCACCGGTTGACTAATGAGGGGCTTGTTAGTCGACCAGTGCCCACGCTTCATTACCAAGTGGTCATGATAATATATAAAACTGATGGAAAAGCTGCCGCCCACTGATTATAATGGAGCTGCCCGCCTCACCGCATCTCGTCATAACGTTAGTGAGCGTGGGGGCGGAGCGTGGGCAGCACTTATAACAGGGAAGTCTGTGGGACCATGTTTCAAGAATTTTACGAGGGATACAGTTTTTTTTTTCTCAATGGATTATATCTGGAAATTTGCACAATTCTCTACTTCTGTGGTGGTAAGGCACCTATATTTCAGGTGCAGGGGTATTTCTATTTGTATTGGTGAATCTGTTTAAGGAGATCATGATTATACTCCTCTTCCTCAACATCTGGAATGATAACAGGCATAAAAATCAGAGCCAGCTGCGATGGAGGAATAAACAGGCATGCTTTCTGATTCCATGGCGTCCCAATCGATGGGACATCTGCTATCATAAGCAAAAGCAATAGTAAGAGTCAGCAAAACAATTCAGAGACTGACACAAGAGCAAGAGACGGTGACGCTGCACCACTGAACAACTACATACACACAGACTTTGGTGAGTGTAACAAGCTGGAAGTAAACAGAAGGGAGACTGGGTGTATGCATTAGAGATAAGGGTTTTTCTTACTGACTAGTTCCCCAGTATTAAAAGTCACTGGAAGATAGCTACCAACGAAAGATCTGCATTGGACCGAATTGATAGCCAACTGCTTCATCATCCATAGACCACACAGCAGATCTTACTGACGACTGCAGAAAAGGAAAAGAACTGTCTTGCTCACTTCCCTCCCCATTTTAGTGCCATAAACAGCGCAAAGGAATGCCTGCTTGGCAATCCGGGAGACCACAAATACTTAACAATGGACAGCAGGGATAGGCCATACTCACTTTCGCAGCCCCATGGTTTGTGGTGCTACTTTTGTTAGTTAAGATTTATGAATGTTGATACAACGTTTATGCTGTTACACTGGCTAATTAGAGGGGCTTGAACATATTTCTCGTGGAAAGGGGACAGGTCAAATTCTAAACTATCTTTCGAGGGAGGGGCGCGCGAAGAGGGTCCTGTGGGGTTAAACAAAGTTGGGATACCAGATGCATGAGTTGTGTCGCCTGGGGAGGGATGGACCAGTGACATCATGTATATTCACTGTACAGGAGGATGTTTTCTTAACTATCTGTTCTGCTCCCTTCCACCTCTATAGAAACAGTGGATAGTTGGTGGGGGGGATGAGGCAAAAAGTTGTACATATGCATCCTAATAAGACAATGCAGCACACATCTGTATGTCAGGCCACGAAACGACGATCAGGACAATTTGTGGGGGCACCTCCAGAACCGTCCATATTGGCTCCCTATGGAATTAAACTATGGATCCCTAACGCATGCTAGAGCCTGACGTTTTATTTTATTTTCGGGTGGGGGAGAGCAGGAGAATGGAAGTGGCTCCACTAGTTACACAGGAGACACAGCACCCACTGCTGAAAGGGTACCTCCATAAGAGGACTGGTGCAGGTCACAAACCAACACTGCAGGCTACCATTTAAAATCAGACAGGTAGCCACGGATGGAAGAGGGAGAGCAATAGGAGGCAGGTTGGGAGTACTGACTCAGTTGTAGCCACTGCAGCTGAATGACATATTGATGTGTTCTTAAGGTTTTATCACTGCTTTTGGGTACAGGGAAAATGTTATATGTCATTGGTACAGGGCAAATGCACAAATATTCCATGCCATCAGACGGGGTTGGAGAAAGCACACCTCCATGGAAAACAGTAACAAAGGACGGGCTTGTAATATGGCAGATCTCACAGCAGTAACACATAATGTTACAGGTCTAAAAGGCCCTATTAAATGAGCTCGCATCTTGCAGGAATTTAAGATTGGGGCCATAGTGGCCTATATGCAAGAAAGTCACTTAACCCCCACAGAACATGATAAACTGAGACAGAAATGGGTAGGGGAGGTTTATGCTGCATCCTGGGCTGAACACCTCACCACAGTACCATCCGCATTCGGAAGAACTGTCTGACACAAACTGAGAAAGTAGAACAAGATCTGAGGGCAGATACGTCCTATGTTTAGATTTTTACAGGGATACAAGATGTGCTCTTTAAATATATATGCTCCAAATGAGTAGAAACAAAATGTACAGTTCATTAGTACTATATTACACTAAACAATTACGGATGGGGGTGCTGTGGAGCCCGAGCTACACAGACGCTGGGAGCACAGCTCTGCATCAGTAATAAAAGAAAATAAGAAATAATATACTTTACATCTCAATTTAAGCCACAAAAAGACCTACATCGGTAGTTCAGCTATCCAGGATAAGAATGGGAAACCCCAAAAAGAAGGACCATGCCCATACAGCATTTGGTGCTACGACGAACTTGGTGAAGTCGGGGCCTACTACCAGCAGCGAGGGAGAGGAAACTATACAAACACTAGGCCATAAACCACAATCCTTGATTTCCTCAGTAACAGCCATGAACACAAAACTGGATGGTCTTGCTGGAAAGATCACCTTAGTGGAGACATCCGTTGAGCAGTTATCAAATACAGTGGAAGATCTACAGCAACCGACGACTAAATGCAATGTCTTAAACGCAGGTCATCAGAAGGAGGTACAGCATCTCAATAATCGACTTGAGTAGTTAGAGAATCAAGTACGGACTAACAATATTAGGATGATCGGCTTACCGGAGGGGTTAGAGGGAGACCACCCCTTGCTTTTCTTTAAAGAATGGATCCAGGATCAGTTTAAGGGTCATGGAGACTTTTCGGACTGGTGCTTCCTAAAGGCTTATAGAATTCGGCCACATGGTAAGCAGGTTACAGAGGCTCTACGTGTACTTATGATCATTGCCGACAGTATGAGTACCAGGGACTTTATTTTGGGCTTAGCAAGACAACTGGGCCCGCTTAGCGTTCAGGATCACACAGTCCACTTGTTCCCGGATCTCTCCTTTTCTACTCGGCAACGCTGGAAAAAATTTGATGGAGTTCGAAGAAAGCTTCGGGACCTAGCTATACCTCACGCAATCCTCTTTCCAGCTAAACTCCGCACTATACATTTGGATAAAGTGTTTGTGTTCACTGACCCATCTGACGCTGGAAAATGGGCTGCCAGAGTAGAAGCCCACCAGACCAACATTTGTGAGCAACCATCTGAAGATGAGTCCTTGGAAGAAACTTGAAATGGCCTATTTGGTGACATTTCTCTTATTTTTATTGTTGGACTTCAAGTTCCTACCTTTGAATTAGGATTAGATTACTGATGCTACTTATTAAAAGTGGTTAATAGCCCAGAACATATGTTGTTGGTTATAAAAGTTTATTAAGATCGATTTACCATGTTTTAGAAATTAGTAGTAAAGTAGCCATAAATGAGATTGTGGCCTTGGTGCCATTAATATCTTAAAGTAAGAATGTTTTGCTAGTCATTGGGAGATTTAAGCTGTACTCTCCTGAGGTCTACTCTTAACTTTTAGGATCTTTTTTGATGCAAGCTGTGTTTACCCTAATCGTCTGAAAGCTTTCTTATGGGGTTATTTTTTCTTTAAGAAATGGAGGTGGATCCAAAGCTCTGTGAGTATGGTAACTTAGATAAAACTTGAGAAGCAGTTGTTTAAGTAATATATCCAGCTGCTCTTGGGCTGCAGCTACTCAGAATATGACACTTTCAGAAGATATGACTTTTATTTCTTATATTCTCCCCTGAATTTCAGGACTAGCTTGGAGAGACTTCCATCCTGTATATATAGGAATGTTTGTTTCCTTGTTGTATGCATCAATTTTGATATTTCCAAGACGTTTTATGTATTTGCACCTGTTTATGCAAACTAATAAATATAAAGTTAAAAAAAAAACAAAAAAACAGTTACGGATTCAGCTATGTTATACATTATTGGGGGTAACTTTAATGCTATAATTTCAACAAGACTGGATAAAAGAGCGGGGGACAGTGGAGTCAGGGTGGCAAACTAGGGAAGGGAATAAGTAGACTGGCAAAGAACTAGGACTCACAGAAGCTTGGAGGTTTGTAAATAGCTCTATGAGGGATTATATGCACTATTCTGATAGGCACAACTGTTACACCAACGTTGATTTTTTCCCTGTCATCCACTGAGTGGATGCATACAGTTCAGTCCTGCTCTATTCTGTCTAGAACTCTCTCAGATCATGCCCCAGTAAGTCTGAAGCTAGAAATTACCCCCACTTCAAGAAACTCAAATTAGAGAATGAACGTTAGTCACTTAAACAAGCCTCAACTGAAAGAACAGATGGAAAAAATAATAAAGGATTATCTGATAAATAATTCAGAGGTGACGGTCACCCATGAGGTTAGATGGGACACCTTAAAGGCTGTCGTAAGAGGTGCCATTACTGCATACTCAACAGAACCAAGAGAGACGGGCTGGACAGTGCAATTTAGAGAGCCAAACTAAGGAATTGGAATTTCAGCACAAGATTTCACAGCTCTTGAGAAGAAGAAGAAGAAAAATACAGTAATGTAAGAATTTACCGTAACAGTATATTTTCGAGAGGAGCTCTTGCAACAGCTAATACCATTAGGACTCAGACCACCAGGCATTAGGACCCCACAGAAAAAATTTCTAGCTAGCAGTCTGTGGCTGGGGACTGCCCCCCGACATCGTCTCCGCCTGACGTCAGACATGGTATAAAAGAGTCGGTCCCCAGGGCACCATCTCAGTTCTCCTGCCAGAGACCCGGCTGAAAATACAGATGGAGAACTGAGGAGGATCTCTCATCCTCGAAGAGAAGAAGTAATGTTTGTCCCCGGGGGGCAGGTGGGTGGGAAAGTCACCTGCTGCAAGAGCTCCTCTCGAAATATCTACTGTTACGGTAAGTTCTTACGTAACTGTACTATCTCACTTCGAGGGGAGCTCTTGCAGCAGTTAATACCATTAGGACTGAGTACCGAGCAATGCCTAAGGAGAGACCCAGATCGAAAGGGTGGAGGACAATAAAAAAACTGTGGGAAAATAGGAGAGAAGTCCCTGAAGGACTGCTAGGCCAAAACCTGCTCTCCTTGTGGAAGCAATGTCCAGACTGTAGTGCCTCACGAAGGTATGCACTGAACTCCAAGTAGCGGCCGCACAGAGGTCCGCTGCAGACACATTTAGAAAGGAAGTGAAAGATGTCGCTACCCCTCTGGTGGAGTGACCCCTCACCGGTCCTGGTAGGGGTTTGCTGTGGTGCTGGTAGCAAAAAGTGATGCAGTGCACAAGCCACTTAGTTAATGTTTGCTTTGCGACTGGTGCCCAAAGTTTCCCGTGGGCAAAGGGGACAAACAACTGGTCTGTCTGTCTGGCAGAAGCAGTCCTAGCCAGATAGCAACACAAAATTCTATGAACATCCAGAGTATGCAACAATGCCTTCCTGTTGTTCAAATATTCTGGGTAATAAACTGGTAGTTGGATGTACTGGTTCAACGTGAACGCAGACACTACCTTTGGCAAAAACTTTGGGTTTGTACGCAGGGCTACTCTGTCCCCGTGAAAATGAGATAAGGTTCTTTACACTCCAGAGCTTGCAGCTTGGAAATCCTCCAGGCTGAAGTAATGGCAACTAAAAATAGCACCTTCCAAGAGAGAAGGCAGAGCTCACAGCTTGCAGCCAGTTCAAAGGTGGCATGGTGAGTTTTTCTAAAATGAACAGGAGATCCCAGGACGGTACTGTGTCTCTCCTGGGGGGTTTCATATGTAAGATACCCCTCAGGAAGGTCTTGCAGATGTCCAGCTGTGCCACAGTCATCCCATCTATTGGTGCATGGTAAGCTGACAGAGCACAGAGATGCACCTTAATGGTCGAGTAACTAAAACCCAAGTCTGACAGGTGGAGAAGATACTCCAGCATGGATTCCACCCGACAATCCAGGGGATCCAGAGAATGGGGAATCGCCCATAAACAGAAACGCTTCCATTTCATGGGGTAGGTCGCCCTGGTAGATGGTTTTCTCACTGCTACGAGCACCTCTGCCACTCTAAAAGACACTCCAAACCCATCCCTGGCTAAGACCGCAGGAGCCAAGCATGCAGATTCAAGGACCAGAGGTTCAGACGGACTAATGTCCCTTGCTCTTGGGAGAGCAAGTGAGTGGAGAGGGGCAACAGAACCGGTGGCTCCGATGCCAGCTGTTGCAACAGCGGGAACCACCTCTGTCGAGGCCACAATGGCGCTGTCAGTCTCATCCTGGCCTCTTCTGCCTGAAGTTTGAGCAGGACCCTCCGAAGAAGACGGAAGGGAGGGAAAGCATACAGAAACCTCCCTGTCCAAGAGAGGGACAATGTGTCTTGCCAGAAAACACCAGGCCCTGGATCTAGTGTGCAGAAACTGGGCAGTTTGGCGTTGTGTGGGGACGCAAAGAGGTCCAAGGTCTGGCTGACCCCACCTTTCGAAGAGGTCATCTATGACTGCTTGTTGTAGTTCCCACTCGTGGTTCTGAGACTGAGAGCGACTTAAGCTGTCTGCGAGGACATTGTGGATGCCTGGAACATGTACTGCCGTGATATCCAGCTTGTGATCCGCTGCCCAAGACCAAACTCTCATTGCCTCTCTGTACAAGGGATATGAATGTGTCCCCCTTGCTTGCTGAGATGGAAGACTACTGGGGTATTGTCCAACTGGACCAGTAAAGGTCCGGGAAGCAGTACTCCTTGGAAAGCTTGAAGGGCGTACAGAACTGCTCTCATCTACAAAATGTTTATGTGAATAGCCCTTTCTGCTGAGTTCCAGGAGTCCTTTGTCTGATGTGAAGCAAGATGTGCTCCCCATCCCAGTCCTGATGCGTCGGTGGTGAGAGCCTGCAGTGGACTGGGTCGCTGAAAGGGAACCCCTATGCTCAGATGGGCTGGTGTGAGCCACCAGGTCATGGACTGTCGGGCAGCAGAGGCGATCCGAATGGGCTCTTTGAGCTTGTCCAAACCCTGATACCACTGAACCTTGAGGTGCCACTGCAGGATTCTCATGTTCAGCCTCGAGAGTGGAACTGCCACAATAGCTGCTGCCATGTGACCCAACAGTTGTAGAACCTCTCTTGCTGGGACCAAGTCCGAGCTGTGTACCCTGTGAGCAACTTCTCTTAACCTTGGTGCTCTGTCGGTGGGCAGAAAAGCTCTCCCTTGGACTGTGTCCAGGACTGCTCCAATATATTGTAGCCTTTGAGCTGGCCATGGCTGTGACTTGGGCAGGGAGACAATGAGAGTTTGGTCTTGGGCAGTGGATCACAAGCTGGACATCACAGCAGTACATGTTCCAGGCATCCACATCCCTGACCACGCTATCACCCTCCCTGTGTACAATGTTTTTCGGCTTGATCGAACGACAAAAAGAGGTGGTGGTTGTGCCTTGTACCTTAAGGACACTATCCTGGGACATCACATCAGCTCTAATCCCCAAACCACTATGGCGCAGATTCTTCCCATCAAGATCTTCTTTGGTGCTCACAACAAAGCCCTCACAGTTGTCACAATCTACATTCCACCAAAACAGCAAGGTAGTGGGCTCAACATAGTTCTGGACTTCATCAAGTCTCTCCCACTGGACACCGAATCTATCCTTCTCAGTGACTTTAATATAAACTGGCCTGCTGCAGAGGCCAGGGCACACAGGGACTCTATAGCGGTGGCAAACCTCACCCAGATAGATAATTCCCCAACCAGAAAAAATTATAAAACTGGTACCAGCACCCTACTGGACTGGATCCTAACCAGCCACCCCACCAGGATCAGAAACACCACTGTCCTCCCTGACTCACTCAGTGACCACTCCCCTGTTATCTGCTCCTGGTCCAACAAATTCACCAAACCTCCCCTAAAACCATCATCAGCAGAGTTCTCCCTCGTGGTCAGTTAACTCATCTCAAAACCTTCCTTCTCCAACAGGCCTGATCACCAATCCTCACAGCAACTAATGTGAACACTGCCCTGGACCACTTCATCAGAATCTTTAATGAAGCCTGCAACAAATTTACACCCCTAAAAAAGCGAAAAGTAAAAGCCCTCTGTAACCCCTGGCTCATAGGTGACTTCCTAAGGCGACTAAAAGCACGGGACCATCTTTGGGAGCTCGCTAGAAATACTGGGAGACAAACTGAGATCGCTAACTACAAACGTGCATGGAATGACTGTACCAAAACTATCCGGGAAACGCAATCTGCCTATTTCAAGAGCGCTCTTACAAACTTCTGGGGCAATGGAACAGACTTCTGGAATAACATAAAAGAAGTTACCGGGAAGCAGTCTAAATCCCCCCATCAGTGCTCTGCATAAATGGTGTTACTACACTTGACCAGAAGCTCATTGCTGATACAGTCAATGATGCTTTCGCGGACCTCAGTTCTGTACTCCCCCCTGATTTTTTCAAAGAGGAGGACACTCCAATGTCCCCAATCTCCTCTGCCCCCACTAGCCACCATCCCTTCTACTTTAAATCGGTGAAGTTGTACCAGGTCCGCAGCTATGTTACCAAAGCCATTAGTAAGTCCAGATCCAGCAATGACTTCCTCGACCTCAAACTTCTATCACTCACCCTTGAAGAAGTACTCTGGCCACTGACCAGGAACTTTAACCTCTCCCTCAGCCTGTTTCCGGACAAATGGAAATCTGCCACTGTAACCCCTATACATAAAAGTGGTGTCAAAACTGCACATGAGAACTTCCATCCAATCCCCATCCTAACTCCACTCTCCAAGGCACTGGAATGGATTGTGGCAGATCAGCTTACTGACTTCCTGGACAAACACAGCATCCTGTGCAAGGAGCAACATGGTTTTAGAAAGGGTCATAGTACCTCCATGGCTCTACTTGAATTTACCGGAGCCATCCACCACTCACTGGACAATGGTCAGCTAACTGGGTCTACTTTCACTGACTTAACAAAGGCCTTTGATACCGTCAGCCACCGTCTCCTGCTTGTCCAGCTCCGGATTGTGGGGCTGTCACACAATTCTGTGAACTGGTTCAAAAGCTACTTAGACAACCGGTCCCAAAGAGTGAAAATTGCTGATATGCTCTCAGATCCTAGACCAGTCCGGTCTGGTGCCCCACAGGATTCAATACTGGGTCCCCTCCTCTTCAGCCTTTTCTTGAACACACTGCCTGAATCCTGTCCAGAACAAATCTTACTCTACGCAGATCATGCAGTCATCCTTGCCTCCCACCATGATCCAACTCATCTACAAGAGAACCTCCAGCGGGCTTTCACAACAGTCGAAAACTGGTTCTCAAAACACAAACTGATCCTAAACCAGAAAAAAACAAAGACCATGATTTTCAGCAGCTCCCACAACAAAAACAAACAGTATCACCTCTCCATCAATACCAAGCAAGGAGTCACCCTTGAACAAGTCCATACCTTTAAATACTTTGGCCTGACCCTTTTTTTTTCCTCATGTTTTATTCCTCCTCTCCACCCCTCAGCTCTGGTCTCCTCAGGAGCACCAAGGAGTCATCCCTCTGCGGTCCGTCCTACCTGGACAGTCCTCCATCACCCATGTAGCCTTGGTTTACCCCCAGGCGGGGACGAGGTGGGCCTCTAACACCCTGAGCAGTCAGTAGCATCAGTCGGGAGGGTGCCAGGTGGGTGGCCACAGATCGAGGGCAAGCTCTGGTGCTCCGTCTCCGCTGCAGTTGTAGGGTATTTTCCCTGTTTCTTGGGGAATGGCTAGCGCCCTGACGTCAAGGCATGAAATTGACGTCTGCCACTCCCCCGGCTCCTTTTCTACATCGTCAGTGCTTGCTGCATCTCCTGCCTCCGCCAGAGGGCAGCCGAGCACCAACTCGGGACCCCTGTCCCTTCCGGGAGAGGAGAGCTGTCCTCTGGACGCTCAATCCTCTCCCTCCCGTGCCGACCCCCAGTAACCCGGGCTCGTTCCTGAACCTGGGTCGCCGGCGTGGCGTGAGGTGTGGCGTCCAGCGCCTCAACCCTCAGCACCACCGGGCCGGCCTTGGCCTCACCCTTAACTCTAAACTCACCTATGTTGCCCATATTAATAATGCTGCGAAAGTAGCAAACACCAGACTGGGCCTACTGTTCCGTCATAGGAAACATTTAACCTCTGAAGCCTTGTCTGTCACCATCTAGAGCTCCACTGTTAGCGTTATAGACTACGGATTCATTATCTATGGCTCTGCCATTGCCTCCTCTCTCAGACATGTTTCCACTTCCCTCGATAAAGCCTGTCGACTCGTTACTGGAGCCCACCGTCTCACCCATACTTGTGACCTCTACTCCCAAACTAGATGGCTGCAACTGAACAACTGAATAAAGTATCAAACCTGCATCACAGCAAAGAAAATAATGATGGGCAAGGCACCCCCTGGAGTCCGCTCCCTCCTCAAACCCAAAATCAACAACTGCAACACCAGGAGCTCTAAGCCCAAATTCCTGCAAATCCCCCACTGCCACACATCCCAAGGCCAAAGGTCCTTTGCATATAGAGCTCCAAGCTGGCTGAACAGTCTCACTAGTGACATCTCTACCTCACCAACGCTGGGTGCTTTCAAGGCTAAGCTCTGCCTCTCCCTAGTAGGCACTAGCACCTGTGACTGCCCCGCTTAAGCAATGTTCTCTTCGCTGCTGCCAACAGCCTCTGCTGACTGCTGTTGTCCTCTCTACTAGCACTTCATCAGTCCTATGCCCATCAATTGCTCCTACCCCCATTTCTGTCCTGACAAAGCCCCTTAGCCTGCTATACTCAGTTGCACCCCACCCATGCCCTCTCCTCCTTTCAGCCCCGTTTCCTTTGTTGCCTACTTCCTCCTAGTGTTTTTATGTACTGTCCGCATAAATACGAGTTATGACAACTGAGTTTCTGATAGTTTTTCTGTACTTTGAAACCTGTATGATCTTTACGCCTGTACTTACTGACGTGGAACCTTTGTAAAAGAGCCTTGGCTCAAAGGTATTTTGTAATCCTAGACTCAAATAAATAAATAAATAAAAGGGGTGATGCCCAGTGTCTGGAATAGGCTGAAAGTTTCCTCCAAGGTCCTTTTCAATTGGATTTCTGTCAGTGCAGTAAGATGCCAATTGTCCAGGTAGGGGTATACAAAGTGACCCCCTTACCTGACGGCCACCGTTACCACAGCTAGGCACTTGGTAAAAACCCTTGGTGCTGAGGATAGGCCGAATGGCAGCACCCTGAACTGGTAGTGTCCTCCTTGGAAGGTGAAGCGTAAGTACTTCCGGTGGGATGGCAGGATCTTGATGTGCATGTAGGTGTCTTGCATGTCTAGAGAGCAAAGCCAGTCTCCTTGGTGGAGCATTGGTAACAGGCTCACCAGTGTCACCATTACGAACAGCTTGTACTCGATAAGGGCGTTCAGTTGACTGAGGTCCAGAATAGGACAGAGGTCTCCCATCTTTTTCCGGGTGAAGAAGAAATGGGAATAAAATCCCTTTCCCCTTTGAGCAAAAGGAACCTCCTGTATGGCTCTTTTGTCCAGTAAGGCCTGTATCTCTTCCCTCAGGAGGAGTGCATGGGAGGGTGAGCAGTGGGAGGGGACTGTTGGGTTGTCCGGTGGAAACTGAATGAATTCTATGGAGTATCCTCTCTCTACCATCTGGAGGACCCATTGGTCCGATGTTATACTGGACCATCCAGATAGGTAGAGAGAGAATCTCCCTCCTACCACCTCCCCCTGCACAGGCTATGGTGGAGGGGGGTTGGTAGGGAGTCATGCTGTGTTGGAGGGTATAGGCAGGGGCGGTCTTGGTGCCTTGGGGTTTTTGTGGCCCTGGGCGTCTGTAGGGACAGGGTGACCTTTTCTTTTGAAGCCTCCCTTATGTTGAATCTGGCACATTCCTTGCTGTCCCTGATTTTTATGAAAGGGACGGCAGCGTGTGGACTGTGGCTCCGACTGGTACATTCTGTGGACTTCGGACACAGCTTTAACAGAGTCTTGAAGTCCAGTGATTAGTTTTCCTGTGTTCTGACCGAACAGGACTGGTCCTTGGAAAGAAGCATCCAGAATGGCATCTTGAAGATCCTGTCGGAAGCCCAAAAACCCTGAGCCAAGCATGTCTCTGCATGCAAATGCTGGTGGCCGCTGCTCTTGCTGCTATATCCGCGGAGTCATAAGAACTCCTGAGGACATGCTTATCCACGTCCATGCCAGACTGAACACAGCAAGGAGTTCCGCCTTAACCTCCGAATCTGGCTGTGCCTTGACCAGTTCCATCACCTTTGCCCACAGGGATTTTTGGTAGGTGACCATGTGGGCCACAAAGTTGAGTGACCTGACGGTGCAAGTTGCCGATGAGTACACCTTGCGCCCCATCTGGTACAGTTTCTTTGATTCTGGGTCCGGTGGCTGGGACCTGTCATATGCAGCTGTCAGGAACATCAAGTCTGCCTTTGGGTGCTCTCCTAGAAAAGGCTCCTGTTTTGGGGTTTTGTACAATCTATCGGCCTTACGAGGAACTGCTGTCATAGTGGTCGGATGTCTCCAGGTGGATCTGTTCACATTCTGGAATGGCTCCACTAAAGGAGGGATGACCAATGGTTTGGGATCTGTGGCTCCCAAGAATTTGGCCAGTGTGCACCTTTCTGGATCTAATTCCTCAGTGTCCCATTGGTAAAGTGCCTGAATATGCTGCATAATGTCCAAAAAGGACGGGTCATCCGGGGGTGACCTCGGCAAGTCCATCGGATTTGGAGTCGGAATGGGGAGCTCGTCTTCTGAAGAATAGCCGGAAAACGAGTCCCCTGTGTCATACCTTGAAGTTGATGGCGGGCGTCTGCTTGATGAGGGGACGGATGATGGGTGCCTCTTGCGGCTGTCTGACTCAGACGTCCACCTGTCCTCTCTGTCATGTGGTCAGTCTTTTGGCAGTAAAGGCCGCTCAGGAGAGAGGTTTTTGGGTGGTGAACGTACTGGTGCTGGATCCCTGGGTCGATGGAAAAGATCCCCCTTGACAGTATTCCACCACGTCTGAAAAAGTGCTCCCACCTCTGCTAGTGGAACAACTTACGGTGGAGGTGTCTGATTTGGAGCACTGGAGGGCCCGGGAGTCTGGTCTGAAGGAGGGGACATCCAGTTCTCGGGCACTTTGTCCATGGGCACATCGGGCATCAGGTCTTTGGTGTCTGGCGGTCTGACATCTGGCTCTTTAGATGGAGGCCATTGGGCATCTGGTACTCCGGCACCAGGGGAAGCTGTTGCTGGGGCCGACGACCTTTCTTCTGTTGGTGGCACCTCCTTGTCTGAGTCAGAATGCCCTGTCGTCTGGGAGGCAGACGACGCCCGGTGCTCAGGTGGGGGAGGCGTCTGGTACCTGACGACCTCCTGGCGTTTCTCTGATTCATCCTTTCTCTTGTGTTTGTCGGATGTTTCAGAAGGCTTACGGGTGGTGGGCACCGTTGATTTGCCCGAAGCCAACGCCTGTCCCTCATGTGTTGACCCATATTTATGGGGTCGGTGGGCCAAGAGGATCTGAGTGGACTGCTGTCCAGTGGAGGAAGACTCCTTACCTTTCACGTGAGTGGAGGCGGACGACTTCCTCCGAGTGTCTCCCGAAACAGCTTTGGTACCTGGAGGGACCGATTCCGACCTTCTGCCGGAGGTAGAAGTGGCAGATGCCTGGTGAGGCGACTTTGGGTGGGGCTCCGATCTGGGCCTCTCCTTCTCTCGGTGGTGGTGTTTCCCTTCCCCATGGAAGAGGACAAACTGTGTCCTGATGGGGTCTTCTGCATGGCAGCTACTTGCTGCTCGAGAAGGTAAGCCTTTAAGTCGTCGGCGCGGTGAATCCTAGTCTTGTTGTTGAACTTTGTGCAATATGGGCAATCGTCCAGCCAGTGGTCTGGGCCTAGGCAGATGAAGTAGGCAGAATGGCCGTCTTTAGCCAGAATCTGCTTCCCACACACACACTCTGATTTTCGCCGCTGAGACGATGAAGACATGAAAGTGTAATGGAAGAAAGTGTCAAACAAACTGTTGTTTTTCGATAAAATATACTGTGCGATGTGTGAGAAAAAAGGCGGTCGACTGCAATTATGGCGTCCATAGATCCGATGTTCACGGGCAGACGGGAAAAGAACTGGAGGTGGCGCCAGAGGACTGCCCCTTTTATACTACATCTGATGTTGGGCAGAGCCAACGTCGGGGGCGGTCCCCAGCCACAAACTGCTAGCTAGAAAATTTTCCTGTGGGGTCCTAACGCCTAGCAGCCTTAGTCCTAATGATATTACCTGCTGCAAGAGCTCCCCCTCGAAGTGAGATCAGGACCTTACAGTGACACTGAGTGTCACGCCAAATGGAAGGGAAATACAGCAGAACAAAGAGGTGGGTCAGGCACAGTTTGTGGGTATTACAAAAAGTCAAGAGACTGACGAATACAGAAAACACTCTGGGTCCACTGTCCTTAATCATATATGAACCAGACTTTTTGCCTCCTAGACTTGACAGAGGCTATGCAGCATGAGAAAGACAGGGAGTCAACTAGATTTGTGCAACTGATAGAACAGGGAATCTGTATGTCTTTTTTAGGGTTAAGGAGAAATCTGGGTGGGTCAGCAGAAATGTTCATAAATATTTACAGGTCAGGCATTTTATTATGCAACTCAGTAACACACAGAAGTTATCACAACCCCTAACATCATGGGAAGATTTACCTGTATGGGGTAGTTACAATAGCAGGGCATCAGAGTTACATAATGGGCATTCACCATTTAGTTCAAGAGGCAAAGAGATGAACACTAGATAAAGTGAAACTGGCCTGGGAGCAGGAATGGGATTCCAAGACAGCCACTGGATATAAAGGCTGCAAAAAGGATGGAAAGTCACAGCAGCTCTGATTTGGAGAGAATTTTTTTTTTTAAGTCTTGGTCAGATTCTTTAGAACCCCTAAAATTACCAAACATTATAATACAACCAACACAGCAGAATGCTAGACGAGGTGAGGAGAAGAGGGATCGCACTGGCACATAATTGGGGTCTGTACTAAAATACAACCCTTTTGGATTCAGATCCAACAGGAGGTTCAAGGTATTATGGGTACTCTATTGCCACTAGAATTCAGAGAGAGGGTACTGGGATTCCCAAAAAGCAGTGAAGCTTCAGGCACAGCAGCGAAAACTCATGCTAATACTGATAGCAGCTGCTCTGAAATGTATAACAGCAACCCCCAATACTTGAAGAGTGGACAGGGTGGGTTAACTGCATCCATGAGATGGGAAGAACGCCACAATAACAGATGGTGAGGCTGGATTTACAGGCACCCTAACAGAATGAAGAGTTCAGATGAAACTGCAAGATAGATGCCATAGGAAGGGTAAAAGAATAACTGGGAGCACTTTATTATAGCTAAAACTATCGCATGGAGACAGGCATGGATATGATGAGCTGCGCATGTAATGCGTGGGCTGTATCATGGCAGTGATTTGAGTTTTTTTCTTTCTTTCTCCTTTATTTCTGATTAGTTATATAGTTACTGCCAAACACCTGTTGAGCTGATTAATACAGTTTTGCAACCTCTGGAGATAAAAAATAAACACTATCAGATGAAGATAAGGGTTAAAGGGACAGTTTTGTCAATTAACACAAAAACAGGCTAGGGTAAGGATGACTAATGGTGACAGACAAAATAGTATGAAAATGGGCTGCTTACCTAGGTCAAGATACAATGGAAAAAAAATGCATTCATCATGGCATACAGAATGTGTTGTTGATGAATGTTATTCCCGATGCACTGTTGATAACTGATTGAATAAAGCAGAGTTAAAAAAAAAAAAAAAAAAAAAAAAGCGACAGCGATGCCAGCACCGCCTGGGAGTCAATGCACCCCGTAAGGGACCGGGACCACTGATATCAAAGGGACAGAACCAGAAAATCTAGGCTGTGTATCGCCCGTAGTGTGTATGGCAGTACCAGAGCCAGACTCCAACCTTGGTGATTCGACGGTTGAGGTGGTCTGTAGTAGTTGCCGCAGTAGCAGTCGAGGAGGAGGACAAACCCTTCTTTGACAGGGACCTCAATCTCACTGACAAAGCATGAGCCTTGTCTTTATGCTTGTGGTGATGGCCGGAAGGAGGACTTCAACATCTTTTCTTTGTCCTCAACGACTGTTCATACTAAGGTTCATACTAAGGCGGTTAGGTGTAAGGGGGCTGTGAGGCCCATAATAGCACCAAAATTAACTATAATATCCAAAATTATTAATATTAATAATAAATTTGCCAAGACAATTTTTAAATGTAGTTTTGTTAGTACTACTAATGATTTCAAAAGGAAGGTTGTTCCAGGGATTAATAATCCTTTGGGTGAAAAAATATTTCCTATTCTTATGATGAAATCAAGTCCTACTTATCTGTAATGATATTGGTATTGTGTATATTATTCTTGAATACAAAACCCAACTCTGAAAATAGATATGGATCATTTATGATACCAGACATATATAAGAGATCACCCCGAAGACTAAGTGATAAGGACATAAGATTTAAATGTTCCAATCATTTTTCATATGAAATATTGTTCATACCTTGAATATTTTTAGTGAATTTCCTTTGGATTTTTTCCAATGAAGCTATTTCCCCTTTTTTATATTGACTCCAGAGTTGGGATGAATACTCCAAATGTGGCCTAACATAAGCTCGAAAAAGTGGTAACATAATTTCTTGACTTCTTGATTTAGTATTTCTTTTGACAGACCATACAATTTGATTGGATTTGTTAAGGGCCTCATTAATCTGCTTGTTATATCTCAGATCATTTGATATATAAATAGCTAGGTCTTTTTCATTTGTTGTATTTTCCAATGGAGTCCCATTTAATAAGTACACAGCCGAGGGGTTGTTGAAGCCAATGTGCATGACCTTACATTTTGAGGCATTCAATCGCATTCCCCATAGTTTGACCTAGTCTGATATACTGCATAGATCATGTTGAATTTCAGAAATATTATATTCATTATCACAAGGGCCACCAAGTTTAATATCATCTGCATATTTAATCGAATCAGAGAAACAGGTTTTAGTAAGATCTGCAATAAATATTTGAAAGAGGCATGGTCCCAAGACAGAACCCTGAGGGACCCCAATGGTTACAGATCTTCAGTTGGATAAGTGGCCATTTATTAAAACCCGCTGGGATCTGCATGTCAACCACTTTTCTATCCATTTAATGTATATCTGTTAATGTTAGTGTCCAATAATTTAACAAGTATTGCCTGGTGGGCCATAACATTGAATGCTTTACTAAAAATCGAGAAAATTTATATCCCAGGGGTGCCATTATCAGTGTTCTTACTAACCTTTTCAAAGAAACACATTAAATTATTGATACATCATCTACCTTTTTTAAATCCGTGTTGTTTGGTATCTATTGTATTAAGAGTCTCACCAATAAGGTCTTTAATGATACTTTCTAGCACTTTAAAGACAGATGATGTCAAACTAATGGGATGATAATCTTCCCAGTTAGATCGAGAGCCCTTTTTAAAGATAGGGATTACATGAGCAGTTTTCCACTCATTTGGTACAAAATTGTATTTCAAAAAATAGTCAAACAGTGAACATAATGGGCAAGAGATATAATCTGCAAGAAGATATTAAAAAATGGCCATTTATACCATCAGGCCCGGGGGAGTATTTGTTCTTTAACAATAAGAGTTTGTCCCTAACCATATCTACAGATATAAATAAGTGGAACATTATCTACCGATATGTTTGCGTCAGATCCATCACATTTTGTACTAAATAGCTCACAACATTTTTCATTTAGAATATTAGCCATATCACCGGGTTCATAATAAAGTTCAGAATCTTGCAGAAGAGGTCCCACTAAACATAGGTTTTTTTTTTAAGAGAATTGATATATGAAAAAAATATTTTACTGTTATCTTTTTTTTGCATTTCTCGCTAAATTTAACTCCCAAGCTTTTTTGATCATATTTTTGCTTTTTTTTTTTTTGGAGTTTTATATAAGCAGTCCAATGTTCAGTGGTTTGAGATTTTAAATATATGGAATATTTTATTGATTTATGCTGTAAGGCCCGCTGGATTTGTGTAGACAGCCATTTAGGCTTAGATTTCTTGATAGCTTGCTTAAATATGAATGGGATATGTTTATCCCTTAAGTCCAAAATAGTTTTTTGGGAAAAATTCCAGCTACCCTCGGGATCAAAACTTACCATTTTACTATCCCAATTAATTTCCGTAAGTGAAGCAATTATACTTTGCAGATCAGCTCTGTTATACAACTATATTTTAGTATTATTATAGTTTATGGGAACGTACACAGATAGGGAAAAGTCAACTGAGTTATGATCACTGTTGCTAATAGGGGATGGACTATTTATTTTATGTATATTTAGATGGTTACTATAAAGAACAAGGTTTAACATATTCCTCTAGTAGGGAGCAGGACACCTTGAACTAGATTAAGTTGTTGAGAACAAGCTAAAAATTTTTTTACCTGCACTTGAATTTGCAGTGCCACTTTTCCATGATATATCTCCCAGGTTGAAGTCTCCCATACATATTATTTTACCCAATTCACATGCATTTTCTAGTTCCGTAATAATACCCTCAGTAACAGCTATATCTGCATTAGGGGTCTATAACAAACACCTAATATAACAGCCTCTGTGTTAGTAAATATTTTAACCCAGATGGATTCGATAGTTATTTGTGGATTTTTTATTTTATCTGAAATAACAATACAGTCAAGAGTGTTATCTATTAATAGGGCAACATCACCACCCATTCTATTAGCCCTATTTAACGTAAAATGTTTGAAACCTGGTATAAGGCAATCCCAAGCTGCTTTATCATCCCCCATGTGTTGGTAATAGCAATTACATTCACTTTATCCTTGATTACCCTTATTTTGAGTTCATCGATCTTATTATTTAATCCCCTAGCGTTAAAATAGAGGAAATTTAGTTGTAGAGCACTACCCTGAATAACAGTGGTTATGCCTGGGTTAGTTTTAAGAGAGTCAGAAATGACCTCTCTTCCCCCGAGGATATAGTTTAAATGTGAATTTATATGATGAGTAAAATGTTTGCCTAAAAGCACAGAACCCCATCTGCTCAGATGTAGTCCATCCCCACTAAATAATTCATAACGACCAACAAATTCTTCCCAATGAGTAATACATGAACTTTGTTGACCCAAGCACCACTTTCTAAGCCAATCATTATATTGCTTAATTTTCATGTTTACTGAAGAGGTTGCTCTAGGTATTGGGAGAATTTCAGATATTGCTATGTCACAATCCAGTTCTGTTAGTATATTTGACAGTGACAATCCTTCATAGAAGCAATACAACAAGAAGTAGAGGCCAGCTTGGAGCCTGCAGCCTTAGAAGCAGCTTCTATGGCCTTAATGACCATGAAGGGTTCAAAAGCCTTTTTTTGTTTCCATAAACCTTTTTGCCACGTGGTCATCGCAGGGGGGGCTCTCAGCCCTGTACCCACCTCCCCTACATTCACCTGACCTGAAGAACCCCACAGACTGCCCCCCTGTAGTGGAGATGAGAAGGGTAGGGCCATACTCCCCCCCACCCAGTGACTCTCATTCAGTGCTGGGCTGGTGGTCCAGGCCATGGTGTGGGCTGGGGGTAGGTGGGAAGGGCTTCATGCAGCTTACGCAAACCTTTTCTGTTTTCTCCCCTGGTTCCTCTACCACCGTGGCATGCAAGTGTGTACACATGAAGGTCCTTGCAGACCCTGTACCTGCAGGTACAACATCTAAACAAAGGTTCTTTTGATGGTGGCATAAAAGGACAATGTCGACAGGTACATTTTTAAAATACAGTTGGAAAATAATACAAGTCGAAGAAAACAATGGCGTTGTTTCTCTGCAGGTCCGAAGAGAGGTTGATGGTGGGAGAAAAGGCCTGAGGAGAAATGGGGCTGTCCACGTTATATAGACGCTGATGCTGTACGTCATCATGGGCGGTCCCTGGAAAGCACAAGTTTCAGACTGGTCCTGATGCCGACAGCTTACAGTTCCAACGGTGTGGCCCAATGTAGGATATGTCCTCGAAGATCTTTTGATTGTCAAGGACTGGCTTTACAAGTGCTGTGCTGGTAACATCACAATCTGCTGCCATGGAAAGGGCTCAGTGTTCTCAACCTAATTCAAATGACTGGCAAGTATTTAAGTATACTAAACTACACAATGTAGGTCAATGGTAAAGTCTAATGGTTTTACATTATTTTGTGGGGAACCACTGAAAGTCTGTGTGTGTGCGCACATGGTTTCCAGGACACCATAATTTGGAAGAAATATCTTAACTTTAATCTTTCGAATTAAGATCATGTGACAATAATTCTGTTATATCAGTCCCCTCTGTATTTGGGCAGATGTACCTCCAGCTGTTGCTATGAATTAAACCTGAGACCCGTAGTACTGAAGGATACAGTGCAAACCATTCAACTAAATGCAAATTCCCTCAAGCTGTAAGGCAAGAGTGCTCCTTTGGATTTTATACCTACTACCTGGTGGACCACTAGTAGAGGTCTCTGTTACAGGTACTCAGCACTTCTCCAGAGTGCTCTTCACACCTTCCTCTACCAGATGGCACTACTTTTCTCATACACAACAAAACTTCACTTTTTTAGCACAGAGTCTCATTCTCTTTGCCACTGTTATGTTAGTCTTCTCTCTACTTGGGCAAATGCACCTCCAGCCCTTGCTGGGAATCATTAGTTCCAAAGGCAGCAACTCTAACTGTTAAGCTGGAGAGAAATTCCCTCTAACAGGGAGGCTGGCGTGCTCCATTAGTTTTCACACCTAGTATTTCACAGGCAACCAATAAAGCTCTCTAGCTGTTACAATTACATATAACTGCTTTTACTATCATTCACAACCTTCACATACAGTATATAGTACTGCTTTGCAGGCTACCTTTTCCCATGTACATTAGATTCACTTGAACTTCAGTAATGCACCTTTATTTTCAAAGCCTTCCACTGCTCGGAGTGGCCACAAGTACACTACCGGTCAAAAGTTTTAGAACACCCCCATTTTTCCAGTTTTTATTGAAATTTAAGCAATTCAAGTCCAGTGAATAACCTGAAATGGTACAAAGGTAAGCCGAAAACTGCTAGAGGTTAAAAAAAAAGTTTAGGTTAGCAAAAACTGCTGTAGAGAAATTGCAAAGAAAGCCAAGGTGTCAGTGAGTACAGTTTCCTACACCATCAAAAGGCACTTGGAAACTGGAGGAAACTCTGACAGGAAGAGGTCTGGCAGACCCAAAGCCACAACAGAATCAGAAGACAAGTTTCTGAGAGTCAACAGCTTGCGTGATAGTGCTCACAGGACAACAGCACAGAGTGACTGGCACCCTGAACCAAAAGGGCACCATAGCATTTTGCAGCACCATGCAATACCCTCTGGTCTACGCCTTAGTTGGTCAGGGGTTCATCCTACAGCAAGATAATGACCCAAAACATACCTCAGGCTATGTCAGAACTACCTTCGAGGAAAAGAACAAGACGGTAGGCTTCAAATCATGGAATGGCCAGCACAGTCTCCAGACTTAAACCCCATCGAGCTGGTTTGGGATGAACTGGACAGAAGGGTGAAAGTAAAGCAACCTACAAATTGCAACACATTTGTGGAACTTCTGCAACAGTGTTGGGAAGAACTTCCCGAACAATATTTGATGTCCATTGTAGGAAGAATGCCACGAGTGTGTTCGGCGGTTACAGTATATCTGCAAAAGGTGGCTACTTTGATGAGTCAAAAATTTAGATTAAATTTTGTTAAACAAAATGATTCTATGATTTCTTTTTTATCTCCAATTGTTTATTTGTTCTATGCTTTCATTTCAGAGTACATTGAGACATTAACCTGCGTAAATTTCAATAAAAACTGGAAAAATGGGGATGTTCTAAAACTTTTGACCGGTAGTGTAAGTCACATAAATGTAGCTGTGCCAGCAGCTCGATACCATAAGTTGATGTCAGTTTTTCTGGCGCACCATGGCACCTACTTCCTAAGTCTGACTAGAACACAAACAACTGTACCAGAGGTAAATCTGCTGGTCATTCAATGAATAACAAATGCCTGAAGAAGTTTTACTGGTAAGTCTTTGAGGTTAATTCCAAAAGCAAAGACAAGACATCATGAGTTTGGTATCCTTAAAAAAGTTAAAGGAGAACTTCTTCAAGTAGCTGTATTTTTTCAATACAGTTTCCCATTCTGTTACTGTTCCATATTTTCTGGCCATTTAAATAACTCTGTGTGCGTTTCTGGTTTACGCATTGCCTGTTATTAAGTACCATTTTATTTTTTACCAATTTTATCTTTTCACACCCGATTTCTAGGGCAGCCCCCTTCCACCAGGTCAGGTCCAGCTCCATCCTTGGTATCTCTTGTACTTACCCACCTCCTTGCAACTCCATGCCCACCCCCCCCACCTGGTGGAGTTTTCCGGGTCCAGCCATGGCCCTTCAGGCTGTGACTCGCACCACCCTTGTGGTGGGAAATCCTTGAGAAGAGGTAGAGGCCAGTGGCTGAGGTAAAGCCTGAGCACATCCAGCATCATCCCATGCATACTACAGTTTTTCTCTTTTTTTTCTGCCCACCATACCTCTCAACTGCTATGAATTTCGCACAGCGCTACGATTTTCACACTCAAATTTACCCTTGCTCCGCATAGGTTTACTGATGTTCCTCATAATGTTAGAGCTATTTCTGGACACATAAACTATTAAATAATTGAACTAAGGTGATAGAAACATTCCTTATCACTAACTATATGGGGCCCACTATCAGTAGACATATTATTGTTTAAAATAAGAAAGCGCTACACATTCTGGCCCTTTGCTATAATTTTTGAAGGACAGTACTATGATTTTTTAGTACTGAGAGGTATGCTGCCCACCACCTTCAATGGAAGCAAGTCATGACATCGGGGGCTTGTGGTCACATATGCCACCAAAAGCACATCTACTGAGCCACCACCAAGAGCTGCACTAGGAGGGGAGGGCAGCAGTCCCTCTTTCTCAGCGAGGATGGCATTCAAGTAGATGCTATTTGCCCCACCTTCCAGCCTCTGTCCCAGCTGACCCAAGTGCAGGACATGAACCTGGGTCCCTAGGGTGCTGGCCTATGTATAACATTTTAGAACAATATGATGTAGTTTATGTCACTTCTAACCACAGAGCTCTGCAGTAGTGCATGGATGCATTATCAAGACGCATGAGCTTAAAAAGGACAAGCTACATCATATAGTTCTGGAATGGTCCTTATCGCCACTGTATTAAAACACCCACTGAATTTACTAAAATGCCAGTAAAGATGGAATAGAAGGATGCTTAGAATAAATGAAAAAAAAAAAAACATCTTCTGCAGGAAAAATGACTTAGAGCTCCAATGCAATTCTCCTTTAAAAGAGACAGTCTTCAGCGGGTTAAATGGTCCTTTTCTGTTTTAACTCAACTGCTGATATGTGTGCACATGGAACTAACCACATAATTGAGGGTTAAGGCACAATGGGGTGGGTTACTGTCAGGTAATTCCCACATTCCATCCCCAGCGCCAAACTGCATAGGCCGAAGGTGAGTGCTTTTCGTATTGGGTTGAGATTACTGATAGAGGACCCATCCCACAAAATTGCCTAACTCTATTATGAAAATAGGTAAGGCATTTCTTTTTTTTTTTTATTGAAATGTTAAAAACACCACCAGCAACTCCCTTGCATCACATAACCGCACGATGCATGTGACCCAAGTTGATAACATGGGTCCTAGCCAATCAGAAGGCTGGGTTTCCGGTTACAGTTTTATAATCCTCCCATCATGCAAGAAGCATGAAAATAAAAATTGTGAGATGGCAGGACAATGTCCATTAATGCAGAAATGTACTACACTAGAAATTCTCAATGGGCTCCAGTAATTTAAACCAGATAATGTTACCTTGGAGACAGATTATTATGTGATGTGCCGGTTGGAGATGTGAGGGGGCTGGACCAGTTTGCCGGTGAACGAGGAGGTGGTCGCATTAACGGACTGCCTGTAGGTCCCTGTGACAAGAAACAAAAAAATAAATAAAAGATTTGCAATGGATTAAACAATGTAATTAAAATAACAGTCTTTTTCAATGTACATTGGTTTCAAAATCTGCACTCTAACTAGTGAAATATGGAAACTTTTGAGATAACCCCACAGCTAAAAAAAAAAAAACAGGGAGCATTTAAAGAGCTACTGGCACCTCAAAGAAAACTTTAAATAAACATAATAATTAGGTACAATTCTGCTTGCATTCCATTTATATTTTACATATTTCTCCTCCCCATAATTTACTGCTAAGGAAATGTATATGAATAAATGAGTGTTGTCCCTTAGAGTCTATTCTGAGTTCAGCTGCCTCTATAGCTTATTCCGTAATCCAAGTCATAACACTCTGTTGTGACATCACAGTCTGTTGCCAGTCCACAGAGCTATTCAAGGCATCTTTAAAAAGTTATTTTATTTGAGCAAGCCTTTGATTAGGCCAACACATTGTCTTTTAATTGTTTTTAAATGTATATTTATTGTGTTGGCTGTTTTTTGTATTGTATCTACGCTTTGATAATTTTGAAAAGCGCACTATAAATAAAATTTGATTTGATTTGCTCTATGGCTTCGGGTAGGGAGAAAACGGCAAGAACAGATGAACTCTTCAGGAGCAGAAATCCTGTTTTCATACAAATGACCTCAGTAATAAATAATGGGGGAGGAGAAATACAGAACTAATGGGAAATACAAGCTGGGCTGTGTCTAAACATTATGTTTTGTTGAAGTTCACCTGAACGTGTCACCAGCTCAATAAAGCTGGAAGAATTAAGTGCAAATGATTAGCAGGCTATAATACAAAGCTTTGTAATGTGCTGAGTAATTCCCAGCAGGTTGTACTTTTATTTTTGGTTCTCTTCTTCAGCTGCTGTATCAAGGGGTATTAACACAGCTTTTCATCCTTTACTTGAGATAATTCACACTGCCGCCCCCCCATAGCTATTTCTTACACAAGGCACATTTTGTATGCTTCATCCAAACTCATTAAAAGTTGCTTGTCAAATATGAGGAGAAGTGACACGTAGACAACATTTAATATGTGGATGGGGCCATCTGAAATAATAAGGCCGAACACTGCCAAGGGTTTCTTCTAGAATAGCCTGGATATTTTTTAACTGCTCTCTTACTCCTGGGTTCTGAAATTATCCTGAAGGACAAGACCAGTTAAGGGGATATGGGGGTTGGGGTGTTACACAACAACACAGGGCACAGCATGCCGATAAGATACAATCATCTACAGTAATATTTGTGAGCTCAGATGACATTAAATGCAATAAACTCAAACTTCAACTCCCTTTCATAGAAAGGAAAATCACTCAACACCAGATGTTCTTGAGTCTCTCCTCCATAGAGTCACACTCTCTGGTCTTAGGACCGGAACCACTATGACCCTATAGGAATCAGAACTTTTTGGAACGGATGGTGCCGATATCCGGCACTGCTGCATGACTCAGACGCATGACGGCTTTCACAGACCCAACCTGCCTCACTCTCTCTTTTTTTGTTATACCAAGGAATGACAACATGAAGACGAAACAACAAAACATAGCAAAGACCAGGAACACCTGGGCCAAGCTGGACAGATACACAGTACATCAAAAAACTGGCCAGTGCAAGCAAAATGCTCCTGGGAGGAAGCAGGAAAATAACTGTAGCATCTATAGCTATTATGTATATTTTTTTATTATACTTCCACCACTCTGTTAGGAAGCTATGCCCCTAAAGAACAGGGATGTAGCAGAGGAAAACATATTGTGTCCCCCAGAAAATGTGGAAAATAAATACAACGGCTCTGGAATCTGCAGAGTTAAAAATCCCCAAAAGGATAACAACAAAACAACCAGCAGCAGGTCGACTGCCTGGGATGTGAGTGGTAAGTTGAACATAAAGAGGGACTCACCACATTAACCTATAAATGGTTGCGTTCATCAGATGCCTGACTTGGGACAACAGCACCAAAGAAATAGAGACCACCACTGTTAATTCCCAGTGGCACACATGCGGACAGTAAGAAGAGAACAAAACACAGATACTGCACACAGCCAGAACCAAAAAACACCAATGGGGCTTCAGCTAGACAACCTTGAGGGAAGGTGGGCGGTTTGACTGTGAATTTATGGAGGAGATCTCAAGAAGATCAAGTGTTACAGGCAGGTAACAATAGTATCTAGCAGGGGAGGGACTGTCAGTGACTAAGCAGGAAAGGCACAGAAATAAAAATTACGTACTTACTGTAATTCCTGGTCTTTCTGTGCATCTTCACCATTCATCACCGGTGGGTTCTGGCCAGAGGACCAGGACCCCACGGGAGTTTTTTTTTTTTTGTAAAGGGAGGATCCGATGTCGAGATGGTGCCGCCCTTTAGGCAGACACACTGTGTGGCACTCACAGGCTGGCCAGTAACTGACACAGATTCCTCCTCAGTCCCAGTCCTGCATGCTGGAAAGTAGTTAGGAAAGAAGACAGGGTGGGGCAAGGGAGCCTGAGGGATAAGAAAAGGAAAGCATATAAAAACCAAGGAAGGAATAATGCCGGGCAAGAGGACAGAATAGAAGAAGCCGGGGGGGGGGGTCTTGGAGAGGCAGCCCCAACCTCTGAGCAAGCAAGGGAGGGATACAGTAAGGGAAGGAAAAAGAAAGTAGAACAGAGAGAAGAGAGGAGAAGGGAAGACACTGCACCTCACTTGCAGGGATCCAGAGGACTGCCCACGGACCAAAAGAATTATACCATTCCTTTTAAGCCATATTTCTTCTCTCCAAGAAGGGGGCCAAGAAGAAACCCTACAACTTAAAGATTATCCAGAGGGATATGGCTGGCCTGAACAGCCAAGGAATAGAGGTAAGACAGGGCAACAATTCCAAGGAGTCCTCCCCGGAGTCCAAGAAGAGTAGCAGGCTAGCGTCTCCCCCTTTTGTGTTGTGAATATCCTGGAGTGGGGACAGGACCCACTCCGAAGCAGGGTCCTCCTGACAAAAATAAGCCTCCCAAGTGGTTTTAGAGGCACGTCACCTCTGAAAGGAGGAGAGACGATGCCAGGGGAGGATTATTTTTAGAGGGGATGATTGGCGTTCCCCAGAGGGGGACCCTGCAAGGGGAGACCGCTTAAAGCAGCAGTTAGAAAAGGAGGGAAGGGATCACCAGGGCCCTACCAACACTGCCCTAAAGAGAACCCCAGGGTTTTAGATTAAACCAGAGGGCGGACCCAAGGATGGTTCCGACGAAATGGAGGAGGATCCTGTCAGGACGGCAAGGAGATACCGGTGAACTCTCATGAAGAGGGTTGCCTTCCTGCTTGTCTTCCTCAAGACACCTCCGACACCCCCAGAAAAGGAGCAGAGCCAGGAGGTACCAGAAGAAGGACAAGGGTCACAAATTGGAGAAAAACAAATGGGGAGGAGGCATCGCCCAGAGACTGAGGCCCACGAGGGGAAGGAGGGCGGGAAGCAGTGATGAATGGTGAAGATACACAGAAAGATCAGGAATTACGGTAAGTACGTAATTTTCATATCCTATCTGTGTCAATCTTCACCATTCATCACTGGTGGGTGATTACCAAGCCCCCCCCCGAGGGGAACCTGGAACCTCCCTGAGGGATGGAAGTCCCTCAGCCTCCTGCGGGGGGGGGGGGAATGGAGGAGGGAAACCCTCACAGGCCTAATTAGACCTGACATTGGTCTGGATGAGGCAGAGTTCTCCCCTGGCTGGGGAAAGGAAGTCACCTCTGAAGTCCCCACCTCACCCTGTGGGGAAAAAAGGTGGGTTCCCTTGAAAGAGGAAGCAGTCACCCTTCGCTGGGCCATGGGTGATAACCGGGATAGACAAAGCCATGCTGTCCATCTCATGCAGATCGCTGTCCCTGCCAGCCTGGATGCCACCTCACTGGCATCACACGATGCCCTTGCCTGGTGCCTCGCAAGCTCCAGGCCCTGTGCGGAGAGGGCAACGGCTTGTCTGGTCACCTCCAAATCGGGCAAAGATACTAGGATTTGTCCTAGTAAGGACCATAAGTGCCTGTTACAGGCAGCATGATGCTCCTGATGTGCTGAAAGAGATAGAGAGAGATGTGCCAAAGAAAACACTCTCCTCCCCCAAAAGTCAAACTCAGCAGAGTCCGTCTCCGGTGGGGGTCGGTCACGTCTAGGGCGTCTATGCCCGGAAGGAATATCTAGGAGCATCACGCCCGAAGTAGGGTGAGCTAAGGCACCTGGAGACCCTAGGGGAGCACTATACCTATGCTGCCAGTCCCTCGGGGCTGGAAAGTGGGCTGAAGGACTTCTCCAGGCGTGGTACAACACCTCCCTGAAGGGGGAGGGCCAGGCAGGAACCACCAGGTTGGCCGCACTGAACTCACCTAAAAAGGTGCGCGTCGCCTGCTCAGGATTGCGACTTCCTAGTCTAGAAATACGGAGCTCATCGACTAACCCTGAAAGGAAGCGCTGATAACTGGACAGGTCAGCAGCTGGGATAGGTGGACAGAGAGATCCTCTCCCTCAAGTGAACAAGACGACAAGTTCGGACAAGTCAGGCACTGGCTGCACAGGAGAATGGTGGAACACCTCTTCGTCCATGGACCTATAATAGGCAGGGAATAGGGCAGCCATGGATCTGAACTGTTCCCAGGTCAGGTAACCGGAGTGGCCTGGGAGAGGGAGGAGTTGATAGAGGGGCCAAACACCTCCGAGGAGGAGGGCGGCCTCTGTCAGGGCTGGGAGACCGAACAGGTGACCTTGAAGCTCTAGAAGATCAGTCGGTCGAAGCAGTCAAAGGCCGTTCAACCGGACTAGAATGGTCAGGACAGAGCCCTAAAAGAGAATCCCCCCCTGGGAGGCGGCCCCCAGTCTCTAAAGATGAGATTCCTCCTGGGGAGACTTCACGGGAAAAGACAGTACCAGCGCTGTAACTCTACCCAAACACCTGCACGTTACGAGGGAGGGACGCTGTCCCCTCAACCCCTCAGACTCAGAGAGGGACCTCTTCCTCAGAGTTAACCTAGGCAGCTCAATCACAGCAGCTGAATCCTAAGAGATGACCGACGCAAGAACCCCTCTCCTGCTCCAGGTGCCTTAGCTGACCCAGAAATGGGCCCAGCCTGAGCACCTATAGCAGGGGGTACACCCCTTACAAGACTAGGAGAATCACCGGCTCTGGAAGATCCTCCGGTGCCACTCCCAGCACCAGATGACTGGTCGGGACCACCGACACTGTTGTTGGTAGCAACTGCCAAATTTGAAAGGGGGGGTTGATCTGGAGTCATTGTGCTGGGCAAAGAGGAGTCAGAGGCCTCCGAAGAATCTGGGAGCCAGTCAGGTCCACCTCCAAATCATCATCCTCCCCAGAGGAGGTACGGACCCAGACCACTCCATGAACTCCTCCACTTCCAGCACTGCGAGCGGCACCGTGAGGCGGCCCCGCACTGCCCACAGCGCCGCCACGATCCCTGGCACTGCATGAGGCACCAGGATCAGAGATGGTGCTGAGAACCGGTTCTGTACCACCCACGGTGTAATCTCGATCTCCGGGTGCCATAAGTGGCACCGGGATCTGAGGCGGCACCGAGGAAACCGCCAGGCAGGGCCTGGAGGGCCTAGGCCGCAACACTGGGGGAGCCTTCGTCTCCGATTGCCAGGACGGTGCCTCCCACCCAACTCCCGGAGGAATCAGATCAGGCTTCCTGCATCGTAATAGGGGCTTCCACCGAGGCGAGGCTTGAAGAGGCAGAAGCCCCCTCCTCCACGGTCCATACAGAACCGGGAGGGGACCCAGAGGAAGGGTCAAGAGACCTGCACTTGGCATCCCTGGTGCGTACCTATCCACTGAAAGTCGGCGGTGTACGTCTGACTTTAAATGCGCAAACTTCTAAAACTCGATGGTCCATGGAAAAACAGGCATCGCAATGGTCCATATCGTGGTTTGGGCCAAAGCAGGTCAAGCACCAGTCATGCTGGTCTGAGACAGAGTAAAGCCAGCTGCAGGGACACCGCCGCATAGAAGGCCGACCCACCTTGGAAAGTTTCTCCTCGTCCCCCGAATGAGACATGACCGGATGGAAAATAATAAACAAAAACAGTACTCAGCCGTCATCGAAAATAAAAAGGAAAGGTCTTACCAGTCGACGGCGCCAAGAAACGCAACTGTACAGAACTAGGATGATCTGACAGACTAGACTGCTGATGCAGGAAAATTCGCTCCACCACTTGACAGTGGGAGAAGCAGAACTGGGACTGAGGAGGAGTCGGTGTCAGTTACTGGCCAACCCGTGAGTGCCACGCAGTGCGTTGGCCTCGAGAGCGGCACTGTCTCGACGTTGGTTCCTCCCTTTACACAAAAAAAAAGGGCAGCTCCCGCGAGGTTCTGATCCTCTGGACAGAATCCACCAGCGATGAATGGTGAAGACTGACACAGACAAGATCAGTTACGTAAGAACTTACCGTAACAGCAGATCTTCAAGGGAATCTCTGCCATCAGGTCACACCTATGGAACTAAGCTGTCAGGCGTCAGGATCCCATGGAAGGTTTTTTCTGCAGCAGTTTATTAGGGACTGCCCATGCCGATGTCAGGCTCCGACGTCACACAGCCTACATAAGCACAGGCAACCCTACTCCCTCCTTAGTTCTTTCCCTAGCCAGAGGCCACGGGAGACAGGAGTCCTACCAGGGAACTGAAGAGAGAAAGAAAGAGAGAGAGAAGGTGCCCAGCTAGTAGAAAGGCTGGAGCAACAGGACAGCAGAGCTAGAGAGAGAAGGGGGATGGAGGGAGGGATGGCATGATCCGATGACAGAGAGTCCATTGAAGATCTACTGTTACGGTAAGTTCTCACATAACTATTGTATCTTCTTTGGGGATTATCTCTGTCATCAGGTCACACCTATGGAATGAGTCCCAAGCACTGCTGAGAGCAAGGACATTCTGGGAGGCAGAAGACCAGACGCCTAAGAAAGAAGGCCCTGAAGCACAGCAAGGCCAAAGCCTGCCCGTCTTCCGGAGGAAATGCCGAGGCTGTAGAGCTTGGTGAAAGTGAGGACAGTACTCTAAGTGGTAGCGGCTCAAATCTTGGCTGCAGACACGCCCCTGAAACAGCCAACTGAAATGTCCATAACCCCGGTAGTATGGCCCTTAACAACCCCAGGAAGTTCCTTGCTGTACTTCCTGTAACAAAAAATAATACAGTTGGCCAACCATTTGGACAAGCACTATTTCGAAACTGAGGCACCCTCTTTGCCAGAGGCAAAAGAAACAAACAAAACTGAGAGGACTTCCTGCAGTCTTTTATACGGTGTCTGTAGTAACGTAGAATTCTATGCACATCCAAAGTATGGAGCAATGCTTCCCCTGGATTGGCATGCTCTGGAAAATAAACAGGAAGGTGGATGGATTGATTTAGGGTAAAGTCAGACACCACCTTAGGAAGAAACAGGGTTAGTATGCAAAGTGTCCCTCTCTTTGTGGAAAATCAAATAAGGCTGCTCACACATGAGAGCCTGTAGCTTAGAAATTCTTTGAGCAGAAGCTTCCACGACAGAAAGCGTAGCTCGCAAGACTCAGCTGGCTAAAAAGGAGGCAGGGTCAGCTTTTCTAAAACAAAATTCAGGTCCCAAGCTGAAACTGGATTATGAATGGGAGGCTTCAAGTGGAGAATGTCTCACAAAAAAGTAAGGGCCACATCCAACTGTGCCATTGTACGGCCATCAATGGGCACATGGAAGGCTGATATAGACGACAAGTGCACTGTAAAAGAGGAGCATTTAAGTCCCGCATCAGACAAGGTCAGGAGGTACTCCAGAATCTGGTTTACCAGACTGGAGAAAGGGTCCTGGTTATGAGAAGCAGCCCAGTTGGCAAACTGTTTTCTGGCAGCCACCAGGATGTCAGTCACCTTCTGAAACACACCACAACAAGCAATGGTTATGTCCTCAGGAGCCATGCATGCAGGCAGAGGAACTTGAGTTCTGGATGGACCAGGGTCCCCTGAGCCCAATTCAACAGGTCCCATCAGAGGGGAAGGGGAAAAGAACAGCTACGTAAGAATTTACTGTAACAGTAGATCTTCGAGGGGATCTCAGTCATCAGACAACACCGCAGGAACCTTTGCCGACAGTGAAAGGGAATCCACATGCAAGATTTTCAGCAGTACAACTGGGGCCGCCCATGCTGTCGATGTCACCAACCCTATACAGACATGGGCTGCCCTGCTCCCTCCTCAGTTCCTTCCCCCGGAGACTAAGGGAGCAAGACTCTTGCCCTGGTAGACTGAGGAGAGAAAGAGGTACCCAGACTGGAGCCCCGAAAGGAGGATGATGGGAAGGGAAAATATACCTGATAACTGAGATACCCTCGAAGATCTACTGTTACGGTAAGTTATCACGTAACTGTTCTGTCTTCTACAGGGGTATCTCAATAATCATGTAACACAGTAGAATGAGTACCAAGCAGTTACAAGTGTATACAGACAGACTGGGAGGAGGGCTCTCTATAAACTCAAGACAGACGTCCCTGTAACACAGCCCTGCCAAATCCTGCAGGGGCTCTTGAGGTAATGTCCAGACTGTAGTGCTTGGTGAAAGTATGGACTGTACTCCAGGTGGCAGCTGCACTGATGTCAGTGTCTGAGACCTCTTTGAAACAAGCCACCGAGGTAGCCATCCTTCTGGTGGAATAAGCTTTGACAGCACTAGGTAATTCTTTGCCATACTTGTTGTAGCACAACACAATGCAATTTGCCAACCACATGGATAAACACTGCTTAGAAACTGAAACACCCTCTCTACTCGGGGCAAAGGAAAGAAACTACTTAAGACTTCTGGACTCCTTAGTCCTGAGCAGATATTACTTAAAAGTTCTGCGCACATCTAATGTATGGAGCAGTGCTTCCCCTGGATTGGCATGCTTGGGAAAATAAACAGGAAGGTGGAGAGACTGAGTGTGAACTCAGAAACCACCTTAGGCAAAAACAGGATTTGTGCACAAAAACACCCTGTCTTTGTGAAAAATCAAATAAGGCTCCTTGCACCAGAAGACCTGAAGTGCTGAAATTCTTCGAGCAGAAGTAATTGCAACTAAAACCAGCACTTTTTGTGAGAGAGAAAGTGCAAATCGCAAGACGCAATTGGAGACAGGGTCAACTTTTCCAAAATAAAATTTAAGTCCCAAGCTGGGACGGGAACGGATTGAAGTTTCAAATACAAGATGCCCCTGAGAAAGGTACGGGAGTCATCCAGCTGAGCAATCGTGCGGTCACCCATGGGCTCATGAGATGCAGAAATAGCTGAAAGGTGGACCATGAGGGAAGAATACTGGAGGCCTGAGTGAGATCAGGTAGTCCAGGATATGGTTCACCGGGCAGCTGAAAGGGTCCAAATTGTGTTTGGTAGCCCAGATGGCAAACTGCTTCCACTTTATGGCATATGTGGCTTGAGTGGAAGGCTTCCGAGCAGCCACACGGACGTCTGCCATACTGTTAGAGACCCCGAACGTGGTGATGGCTATGTTCTCAGAAGCCTGGCATGCAGATGGAAGGACCCAAGGTTGGAATGGACCAGGGTCCCCTGATCCTGGGTCAGTGGATTCCTGCAAAGAGGAAGAGGGACCGGAGGTTCCTCCACCAGCTGCTGATGCAAAGGGAACCATATCTGGTGAGGCCAGAATGGAGCCACTAGAATCATGCTGGCCCCCTCCATCTGCAACTTGATTAACACCCTCTATATCAGAGGAAATGGAAGGAATGCATAAAGAAACCACGTGCTCCAAGAGAGGGACAATGCATCTCGCCAGAAAACTCCAGGCCCTGGATCTAGCGAGCAGAAACTGGGCAGCTTTGTATTGAGTGGGGACACAAAAAGGTCCATCTCTAGATGACCCCATCTGTCGAACAAGTCTTCTGCGGCGCATGAGAGAAGCTTCCATTTGTGCAAGCTGGACTGAGTTCTGCTGAGACTGTCCGCCAGGGTGTTTAATACGCCTAGCATGTGGACTGCAGAGTATGTTAGACTGTAGTCCAGTGCAGAGTACCACACGCTCATTGCCTCCTGGCAAAGGGAGCACAAGTGAGCCCCCCCCCCGCTTATTGATGTAGTATACTATACTCAAATTGTCTGACTGCACCAGCAGCTAGCCCGAAGCAGAGATGCTTCTGAAAAGCCTGCATGGCATACAGCACCGCTCTCATCTCCAGGATACTGATACACAGGGAGGCTTCCCACTGGGACCAGGAGCCTAGGGTTTGGAAGGGGCCCAAGTATGCTCTCCAGCCCAGATCTGACACACCTGTGGTTAGGATCTGATGCAGGGTAGAAATTTGGAATGGGATGCCTTGAAGCAGGTTCAAGGGGTCCATCCACCACTGCAGTACCTTGCATACTGGGGAAGAGACAAGGACTGGATGGGCTAACCTGTTCATACGCTGGTGCACACTGTACTCTGAGGGCCCACTTGAGGATACACATATGGAGCCTGGCCAGCGGAATGGTGGGAATGGCAGCTGCCATTAGGCCCAGCAATCTGGCAGGAATGGACCGGCTCTGAGTGACTTCCTGAGCTTGGGCTATGAGGCACTCTGCTCTGTTTTGTGGAAGGAAGGCCTTTCCTTGTGCAGAGTCCATAACTGCCCCTATATACTGCAGCCTTTGGGATGGTACTAGAACCAACTTGGGTGGGTTGACGGTAATGTCCAGGGAGTGGAACAGCTGGAAAGCGTGTTCCAGAGTCAGCAAAAGCTGCTCCCTGGACGTTAGGAGCCAATCATCCAGGTAAGGGAAGACATACAGTCCCTCTCTTCTGACAGCTGCTGCAACCACTGCCAAGCATTTGGTAAAGACTCACGGCGCAGAGGATAAGCCAAAGGGAAGCACTTTAAACTGGTAATGCTCACCCTGAAAGGCAAAACAGAGAAACTGCCTGCGCAGAGGAAAGACTGATATGTGCAGGTATGCGTCCTGCATGTCCAGTGAGCAGAGCCAGTCCCCTGTCTTGAGGAGGGGCATTAGGCCTGGCAAAGTTACCATCCAGAACTTTTTGTACTGGACAAACAGATTGAAGTCCTTCAGATCTAAGACAGGCCTCAGATCTCCAATCTTTTTTGGGACCAGGAAAAACCTGGAATAAAACCCCATGTTTCTCAGGCGACTGGGCACTGGTTCGATGACCTGCTTGCGCAGATGAGACTGCAGTTCCTCCCGGACAGCAGACATGTGAGCCAGGGGGTAACCGGAGGGTGGAGGTGGGGTGTCTGGAGGCTGCTCTATGAGCTCCAAGGTGTGACCTTTTTCTATGATCTGCAGAATCCATGCATCCGAAGTTATGGTTCTTCACTGGTTCAGATGGCGGGAGAACAGACCTCCAACCACCAAATCCTGGTCCAGAATCAGAGGAGGAAGGTCTGGTAAGAAGTCAAGCAAAGGCGGAGCCAGCCATAGAGGCTGGTCCCTGACTTCTGGGATGCTTGGCCGCTGCTCCATCACCAGAGGGGTCTGGCAAGGAAGCCTGGGCCCTATGCTTTCCCTGGGTATGGAGAGCTGTTCCAGGCCTACTGTTCTGTTTATGAAAGGGAGGCCTATCCTCTGCTCTTTAGGTGAGTGTGGCAGAGGGAGTGGGCTGATTTGATGGCCATGCCCAAGGCCTGCAGATCATTTATGAGGTCCTGGACATCAAGGACGAACAGCTTAGTGCCACTGAAAGGGGCGTTAAGCACTTTGTGCTGCACATCAGCTGCAAAGCCTGAAACTCTGAGCCAGGAGTGCCTGTGGAGGCATATGCCCATGGCAGCTGCTCTGGCAACGGCATCAGCCGTGTCATATAATGCTCTGAGAAGGTGTTTGATAACATCGTCAGCCACCTGGAAATGCTGAAGCAGCTCCTGCTTTTGTCTGCCATCAGGAAGGGCCTGAGCAGCAGCCTTGCCCTTCTTTCAGTTGGCATCTTGGTATTTAGCTATATGTGACAGACGGTTTGCAATCCTCAAGCCTAAAGTGGAGGAGGCTTAAACCCTTTTCCCCCACAGGTCACTCCTACGAGATTCCTTGTCGAGGGAAGGGAAAGTATAGTTACGTAAAAACTTATTGTAACAATAGATCTTTGAAAGGAGCTCTTGCAGCAGGTTACACCATAACAACTTAAGACAGCAGGTGCCAGGACCCCATGGAAAACTTCTAGCCAGCAGTATATAGCGGGGGACAGCCCCCTGACATCGGCCAACCCTCGACGTCCGCCTATGGTATAAAAGGGGTGGTCTTCCAGCATCACCTCAGTTCTCAGGCTGGAGACCCCGGCAAGCACAGTGATAGGAGAACTGAGGTGTTCCTCTGAAACCAAGGAAAAGGAAACAGTGATGGAGAAGCAGTCATCGGGGGGATGGAGGGTGGGAAAGCAGCACCTGGTGCAAGAGCTCCACTCGAAGATATACTGTTACAGTAAGTTCTTACACAACTGTACTATCTCACTTCGAGGGGGCTCTTGCAGCAGGTTACACCATAAGGACAGAGTCCCAAGCAGTGAAAGGATTGACTCTGGTCAGCTGGGAGGAGGTAGAGGTCAGTGTAAGGCTCTCAAGAGAGCTGGCCCTGCAGGACTGCCAGGATGAAACCTGCACTGTGCCGAGATGCGATGTCCAGATTGCAATGCTGAATTAAACTGTGAACAGAACTCTAAGGGGCCACTGCGCAACTGTCAGCAATGGACACACTTCTGAAGAAGGCAAATGAAGCAGCTACACCCCTGGCAGAATGGCCTTTAACCAGGCCCGGTAAAGGCTTGTCGTAATTGCAGTAATAATAAACAATGCAATTAACTAACCATTTGGACAAACATTGTTTTGAAACAGAAGCCCCTTCTTTCCTCAGGGCGAATGAAACAAATAACTGATTGGTTTTTCTGATGGCTCGGGTGTGGTCCAAATAGTAATGAAGCACCCGGTGGACATCCAGAGTACGTAGTAAGGCCTCCTCTGGATTCAAATACACAGGCAGGTGGATGTCTTGATTCAGGGTAAACTCGGACACTACCTTAGGAAGAAACTTAGGATTGGTCCACAAGGACACCCTGTCCCTGTGGGCAATGAAATAAGGCTCTTTATACATCAGTGCCTGAAGCTCAGAAATCCGCCGAGCAGACGTAATGGCAACTAAAGATAATACTTTCCACGAGAGAAAGCACAGCTCACACCTTACAGCAGGCTCAAAGGGAGGCAAAGTAAGCTTTTCTAAAATGAACAAAAGATCCCGGGGTGGGGAACAGAGTCCCTGATGGGAGGTTTCAGATGCAGTATACCCCGCAAGAAAGGAGAGATCAAGCTGGGTAAGAATCTTGCCTTCGATAGGTGCATGATACGCAGAGATGGTGGATAAATATTGTTTTTTATAGTTATGTTGTTCGCTACCTAGTTTTTGTTTTGGAGTTCTCGACTTGAGTCTTTTGGGAACCCAAAACATTTGGTTGCCTTTTGACTAGTAGATTTACAGTTTCCACCTAGCAGGTGTAGTTAGTTAGTATTAGCTTGTAAGAATCTGACAGTTACACTTGAAAGTGCAGCAGACACAGGTTTGAACCGAGCTTGAGCTCAGCGTTCTATGCGCTGGCATAGAGTTAACTCTCTCCTCTCCGGAGCAGTTCAAGTGCTGAGGCTAACTGCATAATGTCAGAATACAGCAAGACTCCATTAGAAGAAACACAAATACTAAGGTGAGTAATTTTTTCAAACATAACCCACTTCCCCTCTCTATACAGGGGGGAGTGCTAAGTGCACCCCCGAAGTGCAGCACTGTACCTGCCAGCCCAGTTCACAAAAACCAGGTTCTGAGAGGGGAGGGAGGTCAGAATACAGCAAGACTCCATTAGAAGAAACACAATTACTAAGGTGAGTAATTTTTTCTTCAAACAACATGAAGTCTTGCTGTATTCTGACATAATGCAGACTACCAAGCAGTACCTCCATGGAGGAGGGACAAACCTATTTTGGGAACAGGCTCTGCAGTACTGCTGTACTAAACCTAGCATCACTCCTAGCCTGGATATTCAGGGAGTAATGCTTGGTGAATGTATGGACTGTTTTCCAGGTGGCTGCTTTGCATATTTCTAATAATGGTACATCTCTGGCAGCAGCCAGAGAAGCAGCTGTACCTCTAGTCGAATGAGCCCTCAGGCCTGAAGGGGGTATTTTGCCTAGCTTCTCATAGCAGAATTGTACACAAGAGACAATCCACCTGGAAATAGTCCTCTTAGTAGCAGGTTTGCCCTTTCCCACTTCACCATAAGTGAGAAACAACTAAGGACAGTCAAACCTAAGTGCCTTAGTGTGCTCAATGTAGTAGCTAAGTGCCCTCTTAACATCCAAGCTGTATGACCTTCTCTCCCCTGAAGAAGAATGATCAGTGAAGAAGACAGGATGGACTGGTTCAGATGAAAATCTGAAACCACGTTGGGTAAGAACCTCCTGTTAGTTCTAAGGACCACCTTATCTCTATGAAATTAGATAAAATCAGGCTCCACTGACAGAGCTTGTAATTCACTGATACGCCTGGCAGAGATAATAACTACCAAGAACACAGCTTTCCAAGTCAAGTACTTAAGTTCTGCTGAGGCCAAAGGCTCAAAAGGAGGTTGCATAAGCTGAGCAATGCAAACATTAAGATCCCAAGCAGAAGTAGGATCCTTAAAAGGAGGATTGGTATGAACACTCCTTTAAAGAATTTACAGAAAACAGGATGAGATGCCAGTGAGGGAGCCTTCCCTACTGACAAGAATGCAGAAACAGCTGCCAAGCGTACTTTCAGGGTAGCTGGTCTGAGGCCTAAGCCATTAAGATGAACCATATAATCCAGAACTGTAGCCAAATCAGTGGTATCTGGAGATATCCGTTTATTGGAACACCAAATGCTGAATCTTTTTAATGGGGAATTATATGTTTTTCTGGTGGCAGGTTTTCGAAAGGCTTTGAGAATATCTAGAATCCTCTCCCCCTAGAGACAGAAGCAGGCTTGCATATTCTAACTCTTCAAGAGCAATGCCTTGAGGTTGAGAGACCGAAGGTTGTGGTATCAAATCCTCCCCTGAGAGGAGGTTAACAGATTGTGATTCTTGGGAAGACATAGGGGAAGATGGACTGCTAGGGACAGCAACAGGTGATACCAAGGCTGCCTGGCCCAGTCTGGAGCAATCAGGATCACTTTGCAAGATTGTGACCTTATCTCGACCAGAACCTTGAACAAAAGAGGAAAGGGACGAAAGGCATACAGAAATTTCTCCTCCCAGTCCTGAAGTAGAGCATGCAGGGGGACTGAGCCCAAGACTGGGGGCCTGCAACAGAAGAGAGGAAGTTGGTGATTGTCTGGGGCTGCAAAGAGATCTATCTGTGGAGTGCCCCATCTTGAAAAAAATCACTTTTAACACTAGGGGATCCAGGGACCATTCGTGATGGCCCTGAGATATCCTGCTCAGAGCATCTGCTAGCACGCTGTCCTTCCCTGGAAGGTGGACTGCTACCAGAGATGTCTGTAGAGAATAAGCTAGGGACCATAATTTCATGGCTTCCGTGCACAAGGTCATAGACAGAGTGCCTCCCTGCTTGTTGATGTACCACATGGTGGTGGTGGTGGTGGTGTCTGTCCTGACCTGAACCACCTTGTTCTGTACTGAGTCCGAGAAAGCTTGTAGAGCCAGGTACACTGCCCTGAGCTCCAGAAGAATGATATGAAGTAGAGACTCCTGAGGGGATCACACTCCCTGTGCTGTGAGAACTCCCAAATGAGTTCCCCACTCCAGGAGAGAAGCATCTGTGGTTAGTACCACAGAATGAGTCTGGGTGACGAATGGGACTCCTTGTCTGAGGTTGTCCTGATCCAACCACCATTGGAGAGCCTGGATCAGTCTGAGTCACTGGAATCAGTCTGGTTAGAGGATCTTTTTTCTGAGACTAAAAAAGCCCTCAAGTGGAACTGAATGTCCCTCATCCGATATCTGGCCCCTTGTACCACTGCAGCGTAAACCGCCATGTGGCCCAGGAGCTGAAGAAAATGCCTTGCTGGGCGAGACACCAGAAGGTGAAAAGAAGAAGCCAGACCTGTAAGGGCCTTTACTCTTGCCAGAGGAAGAAAAGCCTTTGCTTGGACAGTGTCCAACTCTACCCCTATGAAGGTCAGGAGTTGCACTGGTTCGAGAACTGACTTTGGAAGATTAAAGAGGAATCCCAGAGAAGTGAGCAATTGTTGGGTCACTTGCAGGTTTTACTTGACTTGGTTTAGAGACTGCCCCACAATGAGCCAGTCGTCCAGGTGTGGAAATGTTCTGTCTCCTTAGAAAGGCCACTACTACTGCTAGGCATTTTGTAAACACCTTTGGTGCTGATATTTGTCCGAAGGGCATTGCTCTGAACTGATAATGGCCTGAAGGCAGTTCGAACCTGAGGTACTTTCTGTGGGAGCACCTGATGGGAATGTGAAAATAGGCATCCTTGAGGTCCAGGGAGGCTAACCAATCCCCTGGCCTCAGAGAGGGAAGAATTATTCCCAGAGTCACCATTTTGAATTTTGGCTTGACTAAGTGCTTGTTTAAGTATCTCAGATCTAGAGTGGGCTGCCACTCCCATCTTTCTCGGGGTAAGGAAGTATCTGGAGTACAGACCCTTGGCCCTGTGTGTAGGAGAAACTCTCTCAATGGCTCTGAGAGCCAGCAAAGAGGAAACCTCTGCCTCTAGGGCAATGGTTTCGGAGACGTTTGCAGGTGGAAAAGACCTGGCCCTCAGCTTTGGAAATTTTTTGAAGCTGAGAGCCAGTCCCTGGCTTACTACCTCCAGGACCCACTTGTCTGAGGTACCAGACTTCCAGGCCTGGAAGTAGTAAGCCAGCCTGCCTCCCACTGGAAAGGGGGAGTCGACCCAGGCTGACACATCAGGGTGTCTGCTTGGCAGGAGCCTTGGACTGAGAGAAGGATGCAACCCTGCTCATCCCCCTTTTGCCTCTCCCTCTGAAGAACCCCCTCTGAGAAAAGGGAGAGGAGGCCTGTGCCTGGTAGAAAGGCCTGTGAAAAGTCCTGCCCGTGCCCCTAGATTGCTGCTTCTGAGGAGCTGCCTGCCTTTCCTGGGCCTGTGCACTCCTGTAAGTGGTCCGATACTCATTCATCTTTTTCATGTAATTCTCTGTCTGCTCCCCAAACAAAGAATTACCCACCACAGGGAAATCCATGGCCTTAGCCTGGGTGTTCTGTGAGAGGCTAGTACATCTGAGCCAAGCAAATCTCCTAAGAGACACAGATGTAGCCATGACTCGTGATGAAACATCATTAGAGTCCACAGCAGCATGAAATTGGATTTTGGATGCCTCAATCCCATCAGCAGCTACCTCCTCCAGCTCTTTGGCTAGCTAGGGGGGAAGCCTGTTTAGCCAGCTCCAGAACAGTATCCCACCTGGAATTCGGGTATCTGGCTGTGTAGGCCATATAGGCCATATAGTTTGCCTGTCTGAATCCCAAGGAGGATGCCAAGTACTGTTTCTTGGCTATAGCATCCACCTTCCTAGAGTCTTTATCTGGGTGGTGTGAAGCCAAAGGTACTTTAACCTTGTCACAGGCTGCAGCCTGCACGACCCCAACATGGCTGCATTGTTGGAACAAGTACTCTGTACCTGAGCCTGACAGCATATACCTTCTGTCCATTCTCTTGTCCACAGGAGGCAATGAATTTGGTGTCTGAAGGTTTTTTTGTGTCCATTTCCCAAAAGATTTATGGAGGGGAATAGATAGCCTTTTGGACTCTGGGATGTCCATCATCTCTACATAGTCAGGCTCTTCTTGTTCCTCAACAGCTTCGACCAGAGGGATCTTGAGGGTCTCTACCACTTTTCTGTTAAACAAATAGTAGGAAGGGGACTCAGAAAGCCTGGGAGGGGAAACATTGGAAGGCCTGCCTGGGGAGATGTCCGGTTCAATGGGCTCATCCAGGCCTTCCATACCATCATCATCATCGTCGAACCCTTCTTCCCCCTCCAAATCCGGTTCATAGTAATCATCCGGAAAATATTTCGGAACCAGAGGAACCGACCAAACCAAGTGCCTACCCAAAGGCGCCGGAACTGAAAAGAGCAATTCTACTATGCTAATCACCCTGGCAATTTCTTCGGCAGTTGGACGTGACAGTTCTGGAACTGAACCGGCCAATTTCTTTTTTCTTTCAGACAGAACCGACCCCTCAGGATCAGCTCTCCTTTTGCCTGAGGAAGGATCACCCAGGTCAGTGGACACTCCCTCAGGTTCGGTCGGAACTGAACCAGGCTGGCCATCCGGATCAGCTGACTTCTCCGCCTCTTTTTCCCTAAGCCTACCCAATCTCTTGTCCAGGTTGGCCTTCTGAAAATTCTTGCATATTTGGCAGTTTGAATAGAGGTGGTCAAACCCCAGACAATACACACAGGTGGTGTGAGGGTCTGCCTTAGCAAAGGCATCTTCACACTCACTACACTGCTGAAACCCACTGGGCCCGGTTTTTCTTTTGGGGTTCTCAGACGTAGCCATCCTAGCCACTTACCCTTTAGCAGCTTTAAAGCCAGGCAAGACCTCCTTATCGGTTACCAACTGTGTTATGGGCTGTGGGGAAAAAAAGTAAAAAAATACGTTTTTTTGAAACCGATAAGGACTGGTACCTCACACTAATACAAATAAACCAAAGACTAAAGAAAGAAAAACCAATTGGTTCCAGGCGGACCGACTGAAAATTTACAATTTCCACACACAGAAAATAAAACTAATGTCCACTACCTACAACACTTACTGTACCGCAGACAGGGATCTGAACTGAAAAAACAATAACATTTGCGGTTTAAAACTGACGTTTTACTGAGACCGAACCGACAAGTGAAGGAGATTTCTCTGGAGCGACCGTTCAGTTAGGCAGAGTAAAGAATCTGACGGTTACACTTGAAAGTGCAGCAGACAGAGGTTTGAACCGAGCTCAACCTCAACGTTCTATGCTCTGGCACAGAGTTAACTCTTTCCTCTCTGGGGCAGTTCAAGTGCTGGGGCTAACTGCATAATGTCAGAATACAGCAAGACTTCATGTTGTTTGAAGTGCACTTTAATCGACGAGTAACCCAGGCCTGAGTCCAAAAGGGAAAAGAGGTACACTAGAATGAGATTCTCCAGACAGGTAAAAGGATCGAGGTGACGAGCAGTGGCCCATAAGCAGAACCGGTTCCACTTCATAGCATAAGTGGATCTAGTGGAGGGTTTCTTGGCTGCCACTAGGACATCTGCCACCTGGGGAGAAACCCCAAATCGGGAAACTGCTAAGTCTGCAAAAGCCACGCATGAAGGTGCAGTAACTTGAGGTCCGATGGACTAGGGTGCCTGCTCCTGAGAGAGCAGAGTGGAGCACAGAGACAGGGGAATTGGAGCTCCACTGCTAGTTGTTGGAGGAGTGGAAACCATATCTGGCATGGCCAGTAAGGGGCTACCACGATCATCTCTTCTCCTTCTGACAGCAACTTGAGCAGAAAACTCTGCAGCAACGGAAAGGGAGGGAAGGTGTACAGAAACCTTCCTGTCCAAGAGAGGGACAATGCGTCTCACCAGAAAACACCAGGCCCTGGATCTAGCAAGCAGAAACTGGACAGTTTTGCGCTAGATGGGGACGCGAATAGGTCCAGCTCTGGGCATCTACACCTGTTGAAGAGATCTTCGACCACTGAGGGAAGAAGTTCCCACTCATGTGCTTTGGACCAAGACCAGCTTAGGCTGTCGGCCAAGGTGTTTTGAATGCCTGGAACATACACAGCAGTCAAGTCCAGGTGATGCTCTATGGCCCAAGACCAAACTCTCATGGCTTCCCTGAAGAGGGGGTATGAATGCGTTCCCCCTGATTATTTATGTAAAAGACCACAGACATACTGTCTGTCTGGATCGGAAGAGGTCCCAGGAGCAGGTTCATCTGAAAGGCCTACAAAGCATACTGGATTGCCCCGTATCTCTAAAACACTGATGTGGAGATGCTGCTCTAACGGGGAACAGGTCCCCTGAGTCTGACAGTCCACCAGATGGGTACTCCAGCCCTGACCCAACGCGTCAATGATGGTCAGGATCTGTTGTGGTGATTCTGACCTGAAGTGGACCCCTTTGGAGAGATTGGAAGGGTTCAACCATCACTTCATAGTCTGACACACTGAGTTGGATACCAACACTGGAGTGCGCTGATCCCATTGGACCCGAAGATTCCACTGGGCTACCCTCATGTGCAGGCAAGCCAGAGGAACTGTAGTGATGGCCGTCACCATGTGTCCCAGTAGTCTGCGAAAGGTACTGGCTGGAACCTGGCGAGATGATACGAACAGCTGAGCCTGTGACTGAAGGCATTCTGCCCTGTCTGGGGGAAGAAAGGTTTTGCCTTGGGCGGTGACAAGGATCGCCCCCAATGTACTGGAGTCTTTGATTTGTCCAAAGGGAGGATTTGTGGAGGCTGAGAGTTACCCCCAGATCACAAAACAGTGAAAGTAGCCTCCATGGTTCTGAGCAACTGCTCCTTGGTGGGAGCTGTCAGAATCCAGTCGTCTAGGTAAGAGAAGACATAATGGCCTACCCAGCCATCCTTAAGGCCACTGTCACTACTGCGAGGCATTTTGTAAAGACTCGTGGGGCAGAGGACAGGCTGAACAGCAGAGCCCAAAACTGGTAGTGGTTTCCTTGAAAGTGGAAGCAAAGGAACCTTCTGTGGGGTGGGAACACCAATATGTGAAGATAAGCATCCTGCCATGTCCAGAGAACAGACACACTCCCATTGATGAAGTAAGGAGAGAAGGCTGGGAAGGGTGACCATTCTGAACTGTTTGTGTTTTATGAACTGGTTCAGGTGGCTGAGGTCCAGGATGGGACGCAAGTCCCCTGTTCTCTTTGGGACCAGGAAGAAATGTGAATAGAATCTCGTTCCTCACTGAACCGGTGGGACAGGTTCCATAGCCTGATTTCTAAGAAGTGTTTGGATCTCGTCTTGGCTAAGGGCGAGATGGGCCTAAGGGTAATGGGAGGGAACCGCAGCACTGACAAGCAGCAGGAAAATCCCAGCCTCTCCCTACAAAACAGGGTACTAAATGAGAAAAAGACTGAGGTAGAACGGTCAGTGGGGGATGCTGCAACAGAAGGTAAAGCCATCAAAAAATGGAAAGCAATGAGTACTAATGCCCGTAGTCTGGGTAACAAGCTTCCTGAATTAGTGGCCTTGATGGAGGAGGAACATCTGGATATCGTGGCAGTCACAGAAACATGGTACACACAAAACCATGACTGGGACATAAACATACCAGGATACACTGTCTACAGGAGGGACAGGGAGGGTAAAAGAGGAGGAGGAGGAGTAGTTCTTTACATAAGGGAAGGAATAAAAGCAACAGAACAAAAGGGTAAACAGGGAGGAGAAGAAGCACTGTGGGTAAATTTGAGACAGGCAATGGCACCACAATACGCATAGGGTTAGAGCATAGACTTCCTCAGGGGGAGGAAATGGACAGGGAAATGATAGAAAGTATACTGAGAATGGCAGAAAAAGGGAAGATATTGCTGATGGGTGATCTGAATATGCCAGATGTTAACTGGAGTGCAGTTGCAGCTGCCACTCAAGAGTGCAGTTATTCTAGATGCCATACAGGGAGCATGCCTTAGACAACTAGTACTGGAGCCCACTCGAGAGGGAGCAATATTAAACTTGATTCTCTCAAATGGAGATGGAGAGAGGATCACAGATGTAGAAGTGGGTAGCCATCTGGGAACTAGCGACCATCGAACAGTATGGTTCACAATAAACACAGCAATAGAGTCAAGCCATACAAAGACAAAAGTACTGGACTTTAGGAGGGCTGACTTTGCCAAAATGGGTGAGTGCCTAAGGAATGCACTAGCAAATGGGCAGGAAGGAGGGGTGGAAGAACAATGGGGAATAATAAAAACTGCCATCACAGAAGTAATGAGCCTTTGTGTGAAGCAAATAAACAAAACAAGACGATGTAAGAAACCACTATGGTTCTCAAAGGAAGTGGCAGTGAAGGTTCAAGAGAAAAAGAAAGCATTCAGGAAGTACAAGGAATCGCAGAAGGAGCAGGACAGAGAACTGTATCAGTTAAAGCAAAAGGAGGCTGGCAAGGCAGTCAGAACAGCAAAGGCCCAAACCATGGAAAAGATAGCCAACTCAGTTAAGAAGGGGGATAAAACCTTTTATAGGTACATCAGGGAGCAAAGGGAGACCAAGGAGGGATAGTGAGGCTTAATAAAGGGAGGGAGGAGGGTGGTGGCAGAGAGAGATCATGAAGGCAGAGATACTAAACAAATATTTTTGCTCAGTATTTACAAATGAAGAGGGAAGGTACATAAAACAAACAGTAGTAACACTCTGATACAGAAGTTGATACCAGCCCATTTACAGAAGAAAGGGTTCTGAAAGAACTCTTAAAACTGAAGGTGGACAAAGCAATGGGGCCTGATGGGATTCATCCCAGAATTCTAAAAGAGCTAAGGGTAGAACTAGTGACACCACTGACTACCCTTTTTAACAAATCATGGGAGGATGGGGTGGTACCCGAGGACTGGAGGAGGGCAGATGTGATTCCCCTTCACAAAAGTGGGAGCAAGGCAGAAGCAGGAAACTACAGACCTGTTAGTTTAACCTCAGTGATAGGGAAAATGATGGAATCACTCTGAAGGAAAGAACTGTCGAGTATCTAGAGGCCAGAGGGCACAGGACCCTAGGCAGCATGGATTCACAGCGGAAGGACATGCCAGACAAATCTGATAGATTTCTTTGACTGGGTGACCAAAGTAGTAGATCAGGGAGGGGCTGTGGACATGGCCTACCTAGGCTTTAGCAAGGCATCTGACACAGTCCCACACAAAAGATTAATATGCAGTTAGCCAGCCTGGGAGTGGTCCCAAGGTGACAGCCTGGGAAAGAATTGGCTGGAGTATAGGACACAGAGAGTAATAGTAATGGAGTCCACTGAGAAGAAAGGAGGGTTACTAGTGGGCACCGCAGGGTTCAGTATTAGGACTGGTCCTCTTCAATGTCTTTTATGCTTACACCAGTGGAAGGACTGGAAGGAAAAGTATGTCTCTTTGCAGATGACACTAAGATCTGCAACAGAGTTGATGCACAGGGTGGGGTGGAAAGGATGAGAAGGGACTTGGCAAGGTTAGAGGAATAGTCAAATGTATGGCAGCTTAGATTCAATGCTAAGAAGTGCAAGGTAATGCACCTGGGAAACAAAAACCCAGGGGAAGAGTACACAATCGGGGGTGAGATACTAACAACAACAAAAATGGAAAGGGACCTGGGGGTAGTCATATCAGATGACCTAAAGGTGGGCAAGCAATGTGAGAGGGCAGCAAGGAGGGCTGGGGGGTTACTGGGATGCATAGGGAGAGGCATCACCAGTAGAAAACAGGAAGTTATTATCCCTCTGTACAGACAGCTGGTGAGACCCCATCTGGAGTACTGTGTGCAGTTCTGGAGACCCAATCTCCGCAAAGACATAGACAGGATGGAAGCTGTCCAGAGGAGGGCAACTAAAATGGTGCAGGGTCTGCACCGGAAGACATATGAAGAGAGACTTAAGGAGCTTAATATGTATAGCCTCGAGGAAAGGAGGAGAGGGGGGACATGATAGAAACTTTCAAGTACCTCAAGGGAATCAACAAAGTCCAAGAGGGTAGCATCTTTCAAAAAAAGGTGTGTGCAAGAACAAGAGGGCACAATTTGAAGATAGAGGGGCGGCTCAGAGGTAATTTAAGGAAGTATTTTTTCACAGAGAGGGTTGTGGATGCATGGAATGGCCTTCCGGAGGAGGTTGTGGAGTCAAAATCAGTGGTGGAATTCAAGCATGCATGGGACAGTCACAAGGCAATTCTGGGGGGTGGGGGTAAGAAGAAGTAGGCTGCTGGTTAACTAGGATCTGCAGCTTATCCAGTAGGTAGGGAAATGGGCAGACTGGGTGGGCCAAGCGGTCCTTATCTGCCGTCAAATTCTATGTTTCTATAACCGGAGGATTCTCCAAAAATTCTAGGGTGTGCCCCGTTCCACTAACTGTAGAACCCACTAAACCGAGGTTATTCTGCACCAACCTTCTCTATAGAGAGAGAAATGACCCCCACCGCCTCCCCCAAGGACTCTGCTGGGGGGTCAGGTAAGGTGACAGGCAGAGGAGCCGGGAACAGGCAGCGTGGCCTGTGAGGTTCTGGGAGCTCTGGGGGTAGAACCTCCTGTGGCATGAGAAGTAGCCTTTCTCTTAAAGGCACTTCTGGGCTGTTGACCTCTGGGCTGCTGCTTGGAGGAGTGACAAAAGGGATGCCACTGGGATGATTTAGGCTGGGTTCAGTACAATGTGTAGAACAACGTGACAGCCTTGCCCGACTCTTTGAGGCGAATATAGCCCACTCTATAGCGCCCGCACTTACCATGGGCAGCCGTTTTTAAAGGACAGAAACAAAAATCCAGACCTCTTGTAGAAGATGGAGGGGCCGACAACCCGGAGATCAATGGTCGGGTGCCCTGTGAATCAGGTGGAGGTGCTGTCGGTGTGGGTCTGGTGGGCACAGAGACCCGGACAGCAGTTCTCTTTGTCGAGTGATCACAGCTGATGAAGATCCCCCAGAAGAAGAAGAAGAGGCCGACGGGCAGTGAGATAGATGTCGGAGGGAGTGGTCGCAATCTCAAGTCTCCCCGAGGACCTGTCTCGGGCCTTGGATCCGGTCAGAGACTGGGAGGCGAGGACCCCTGCCCAGAGCTGGCTACCTGCTGTTCCATCAGGAATTTTTTAGAGCCTTTTTGCATCACTGAAGAGTTTGATTAAACTTCTGGCAGAGCTCACAGTCAGAAATTTCGTGGTCAGGCCCAAGACAGCAGACACAAACAGAGTGTTTGTCTGTAGAGGTAATCTCTTTCCACAGCAGCAGTGACAGAAGAGAGATGTTGAAGAATTAAATTTCGACATAAACAAAAGAAGAAATCTCTTGAAAACGTGTTTTTTTTTTTACAAGTTAAGTGAAAAAAGCCATAGGCTGAAAAAAGGCGTGAATACTGCGATGGAGCTTCTGCAGAGACCCATGCAAGCAAGTCGACAATGAGAAAGAACTGAGGAGGGAGTGGGGCCGCCCACACCTATATGGGGTTGGTGACGTCGACAGCGTGGGCATCCCCAGTTGTATTGCTGAAAATTTTCCGTGTGGGTTCCCCTTCACTGACGGCAAAGGTTCCTACAGTGTTACCTGATGACTGAGATATCCCTGAAGCAGATTTGGAGATCCCACAGCCAGTTGTTGCAGTAAGGGAAACCATATCTGCAGAGGCCAAAACGGGGCCACCAGAATTAGGGTGGCACCCTTCATCTGTAGCTTGATGAGCACCCTCTGAATCAGTGGGAAGGGAGGTAATGCGTAAAGAAATCTCCCGTTGCAGGAGTGGGAACTCCAGGCCCTGGATCTAGCGAGCAGAAACGTAGCAATTTTGTTTTGAGTGGGGACGCAAAAAGGTCCAACTCTGGACGACTCCACCTGTCGAACAGGGTGTTCTGCGACCGAGATCAGCAGTTCCCACTTGTGCATTTTGGACTGTGACCTGCTGAGGTTGTCAGCCAAGGCGTTTGACCACCTGGCACATGGACAGCTGACAGTTCTAGACCGTGATCTAGAACCCAGTATCAGACCCTCATTGCTTTACGGCACAGAAAGTAGGAATGGGTCCCCCCTTGCTTGTTGATGTAATAAACCACACTGAGGTTGTTCGACTGTACCAGAAAAGGACCCAGAGAGAGAGATGGTTCTAGAAGGCCTGTAAGGCATACAGAACTGCCCTAATTTCTAGGATGTTTATGTGGAGGTGAGACACCCAGTGGGACCACAGGCCCTGGGTCTGATAAGGGCCTAGATGGGCTCCCCAACCCAAACCTGAAGCATCTGTGGTAAGGATTTGTTGAGGAGGGGGGATAAGAAAGGTGAACCCCCTTTCAGAGATTGGCTGGGACCATCCACCAGTCAAATACTTTGCGTACTGGTTAGCAGACAAGGACCAGCTGATCTATATCACCTAAGCGCTGATCCCACTGAACCCAGAGGGTCCACTGCAGGATCCTCATGTGAAACCGGGCCAGAGGGACCGTAACAATGGCCTCAGCCATTAGGCCTAGAAGCCTCAGGAAAGTCCTGGCTGGCACATGCCAGCTCTGAGCCACCTCCTAAGCCTGGGTAATAAGGTGGTCCGCCCTGTCTTGAGGGAGGAAAGCCTTGCCCTGAGTAGTGTCCAGGACTGCCCCTATGTACTGCAGCCACTGAGAGGGGGTCAGGACAGACCTGGGCTGATTGACAGTGATGCCCAAGCACTGGAATGACTGCAAGGTGTGTTCTAGAGTCAATAACAGGAGCTCCCTAGACTGGGCTTTCAGTAACCAGTTGTCCAGGTATGGGAACACATAAAGGCCTTTGCGCCGGAAGGCTACTGCAACAACTGCTAAGCACTTGGTACAGACCCCATGGTGCAGAGGATAAGCCAAAGGGCAATACCCTGAACTAGTAATGCTCCCCATGGAACAGGAACCACAGGTATCATCTGTGGGGGGCAACCCATGATATTTATTTATTGAAGTCTAGGAATTACAACCCTTTGAGTCAGGGACTCTTTTTCAAAGGCTCCATGTTAGTGCAAAGTGTGGCAGGCAAGTGTTACAGACATCATGAACAATGACAGTAATTATATACAGAGAGAAAATTATACAATAGGGAGTTATCTAATAATGATGCAATACAATAAGCACTGACAATTGACATGGGAGTAACCAAAGGAGAAAAAATAAATATTGGCGACAGGAGCAACGGAGATATGGAGGAGAAAGTGAGAAAAAGGCCCAAGAAGTGAACCAAAGGAGAGCTGGAAATATAGTATAGACCAGAAAGCCACCCAAAGGGCATTGTCATGGGGCTAAGGTGCAGGAGAGGAAATGGTTGGAGGGTTACGATGGTGTTATGGGCAGTCACAGTTTGATGAAACCAGGATGTGGTCCTGCAGTTCTTTTTTGAAAAGGCCCAAACTGGGTATGGATAGGAGGGAACAGGGGATGGAGTTCATCCATAAAGGGGCCCTATATTTGAAGGACCTTGGACTGGCAGTAGTTCTATAGAAGGGGACTTGGAAAGCAGTTTTGTCGGTGTGTCTGGTCATCTGCCTGTGCTGCCCTGGAGAGAGGAGAAGGTTACAGTCACTGGATGAGTAGCCCATGGAGAATTTTTTTTGCTAATAGGCAAGTCCGATAGTAGAGACGCCCTTGGAAATTTAGCCAGGCTGAGCTTTGATAGAGACCGCAGGCATGCGTCAACCTGTCGCAGCCAGTGGCCAGGCTTTGTTTCAGGCAAGTTTACTTTTTCTTAGGGCAGAGTTTGAGGCAGGGCCATAGATGACTATACCATAGTCTACAGGGATAGAATAGAGCTGAAGATAGCCAGTCTAAGAGCCGCAAGGGGAGGCAGGACCTAATTCTGTAGAAGAGGCCAATTCTAGCATTAACTGCAGAGAAGGTAGCGGTAATGTGTTAATGGAAGGAATGGGCAGGATCGAGGGGTGATACCAAGGTATTTAAAATGGGGAACAGACTCCGGGGGGGGGGGGGGTGCAATGAGACTTGAGGATAGAGAGGGTGGAGGACTTGTACTTATTTTGGTAATGGGAGAATAGCATTACCTTTGTCTTTTTACAATTGAGAATAAGTTTATGGGTTGAAAACCCAGGATTCAATCTCCTTGAAGGACAGCTGCAGGTCCTGTTGAAGCAGGGTGGCGACTGAAAAATCACTGCATCGTCCGCATAGAGGAGGAGGCGTCCCGTGCAGGCCGAGGGGAGAGAGTTCTGGTACAGGGTAAACAGAAGTGGGCCAAGAATGGAGCCCTGGGGTACCCTAGAGCGAACCTGCAGACTAGTGGATAGGGTGCCATTTATCTTCACTTGCTGGGATCTTCCTTGCAGGTAGTGGATGAACCAGACGGTGGCCTCCTGGGACAGGCCAATGGAAAGGAAAGAGTCTGATAATAGGGAATAACTGACCGTATCAAAGGCCTTGGTGAGGTCTGCTTACACAGACCCAACCAAGGCCCCTTGGTCGAGGGCGTCGTGGATGTATGAGGCGTACTCCAGGAGGGCAGTGGTGGTGCTGTGGCCCTTCCTGAATCTGTGCTGTTGCTGGCAGAGGAGGTCATGTGGTTCCATGAAATCAGTGAGTTGGTCCGTGATTATTCTTTCGAGCGCTTTTGAGAGGGGGGGCAGAACGGAGATAGGCCTGTAGTTATTATGGGAGGTTCAGTCGCTGCTCTTGTGGATGAGGATGACCACCACCTGTTTCCACTGGGAAGGGAACTGACCAGGGCATAGCAACATATTCAAGATTTTGGTCAGGGGGGTCAGGACTGCATCTAGAGTCAGGCTGAGCAGCTTAAGGTCTAGTGTATTGCCACTCTGTCTGGATTTGCCAAGGAACTTAAGAGAGGCAGAAGCGGGCAGTACACGGGGAGATGGTCTTGAAGCGGAATGGTGGGACACCAGTGGTGGGGAGACAGCCCAAGGGAAGGGGAGAAGAAGTCGAGGGGGGGGGGGGTACTGAGCTAAGGTCAGTAAAAGCCGCTATGCAGATAGGCATCTTACATATTGAGGGAGCATAGCCAGTCGCCATGTTTGAGCAGAGGAAGAAAGCCGTGCAGAGAGACCATCTGGAACTTTTTGTACTGGATAAAAAAGTTCAGCTTCTTGAGGTCTAGAATGGGCCTCAAGTCCCCTGTTCTTTTTGGAACCAGGAAGAACCTGGAGTAGAACCTCTTATTCCTTTGCTGCCTGGACAATGATTCTATGGCCTGCTTGTGCAGCTAGGTGAGGACCTCCTCCCCGAGCACCTCTGTGTGGTCTGGAGGATAAAATGTGGGGACTGGGGGAGCATCTGGAGGCTGTTCTAGAAGTTCTAGAGCATGGCCCTTTTCGATTATCTGCAGGAGCCACGCATCTGTTGTGATGGTTCTCCACTGGGACTGATAGAGGGAGAACAGACTTCCCACCACCACCTAATAGCTTGGAACAAGGGGCGGGGGTCTGTCAAGAAGTCAGGCTGAAACATAATTGGCGGCCGGGGCTGCACCTCCTCCTCTGGATTGTTTGGCAGAGGAACCAGAGGTGGAGGAGAGGGAAGGCAAGGTGGAGTTGGCTCTGCGTTTGGTTCCGGAACGCAACTTGTGAGAGACCTTACGAAAGGAGGGCCTCGGTCTACTCTTAGGCTGGGTATGGTAGAGGGAGTTTACAGACCGAATAGCCCTGCCAGAAGCCTGCAGGTCACTGACAATATCCTGCACATCTGGCCCAAAAAGTTTTTGACCCACAAAAGGGGCATTCAATACCTTTTGTTGGAAGTCAGTCGCAAAGACAGAGGCTCTAAGCCAGGAGTGCCTTCTGAGGCAAATGCTGGAGGCAGCTGCCCTGGCTATAGTATCAGCCATATCACACAGGTGGCTATGGGGAAATGCTTACTGACATCTTCTGAGGCCTGGAGCACTCTGAGAAGCTCTTGTCTCTGGGAACCCTCATGGAGGGCTTGAACAGCAACTCTGCCCTTCCTCCAGAGGGTATCCTGGTACTTAATCAGATGAGCCAAGTAACTGGTAATCCTAAGGCCCAGAGTAACAGAGGCAAACGTCCTCTTGCCCCAGAGATCTAGCCTCCTAGATTCCCGGTCAGGGGGCAGGGAACTAAGGTGCTTAGGGGCCTTAGTTCTGTCACGAGAGGCCTTAATAACCGCTGAGTCAGTTTCCAGCTGGGCAGCATTAAAGGGCAGCCCCTGAGGTGCCCAGTACAGCTTGTTGGCCTTCCTGGGCATGACTGGTACCAAGGAAGATGACGGTTGCAGACCCACCCTTAGTGGAAGTTGTACCATGAATTTTGAAGTCAATTCAAGACCATTCACAAAGGAAAGAGTCCTTGAAGACCTGGGGAAACTCAAAGTGGACAAGGCCATGGACACGGATGAAATTCACTTTGGGATTCCTAGGGAGCTAAGAGAGGAGCTTGCAGCACCTCTAGCTAAACTATTTAACCTATCACTTGAACTAGGGGAGGCCCCAAGGGACCGGAGCAGGGTCAATGTTATCCCTCTCCATAAGAATGAGAATAAGGAAATTGCAGGCAACTATCCTCCAGTCAGCCTCACCTTGACTGTGGGTAAAATAATGGAAGCCCTACTCAAGGAAAGAATTCTAACCTCCTTAGAGGAGAGTGGTAACTTGGATGGACAAAACAGCATGGTTTTACCACAGGAAGATCATGTTGGACAAATCTAATAGATTTCTTCAACTGGGTAACCAAAACTGTGGATCAAGGCCGTGCTGTGGACATGGTATACCTGGACTTAAGCAAAGCCTTCCACTCCGTTCCACACTAAAGGCTGCTAAACAAGCTCACCAACATGGGAGTGGGCCAGAAGGTGGTGGACTGGGTAGGGAGCTAGCTAAGGACCAAGAGGATATTGATAAATGGCACCTTATCGGAAGAAAGAGAGGTGACTAGTGATGTGCCACAAGGGTCGGTACTGTGACCAATCCTCTTTAATATCTTCATTGGAGACATATCTAAAGGCTTGGAGGGCAAGTGAGACTGTTCGCCGACAACACAAAGATATGCAACAGTGTCGACATCCCGGGTGGGGCAGATAGGATGGGAGTGGATCTCAGGAAATTTGAATTATGGTCAAAAGCATGACACCTACAATTCAACACAAAGAAGTGTAAGGTCATGCACATATGGAAGGGCAACCCTGGACAAGAATACCACATTGGGGGTGTGAAACTAGAGGCCACAAAGCAAGAACGGGATCTAGGGATGACTACAACGGATGACCTCAAAAAGACCAGACGGTGCGAGAAGGCGGCATTAAAGGCAAATGGAATGCTGGGATGCATAGGAAGGGGAATAACCAGCAGAAAAAGGGAAGTCGTGGTGACACTCAATAGATCACTGGTAAGACCACACCTTGAATACTGCACAGTTCTGGTGCCCACATCTTAGAAAGGATGTGGACAGATTGGAGGCTGTGCAAAGGAAAGCTACAAAGATGGTACAGGGACTGCATCTGAAATCATATACGGAACGGTTGAAGGATCTCAACATGTATTCCTTGGAACAAAGCAAAGAGAGGGGAGACAAGATTGAAACCTTCAAGTACAGGAAGGGAACAAATAGAGTACAGATTCAAGACCTATTTCAGGTCAAGAGTTATACAAGAAATGAAAATTATGTACCTACCATAATTCTTGATCTTTCTGTGCATCTTCACCATTCATCACATGTGGGTTAGTGGCTGGAGGTCACGACCCTGCGGGAGCTCTTTTTTTTTTTTTGATGGGCAGAGTCGATACACTGACGGCGCCGTCCTAGAGGCTGACGCACTGCGTGGCGCTTGCGGGTTGCCCGTTAGGAGTCATTGACCCGCTCTCCCGCAAGTTCTGAGTCGCCGTAGAGTAAGAAAGGGTTGGGGGGGGGGACAACAAGGAAGTCCAAGAGACAGACAAAGGAAAAGATATATGAACTCAAAGGAGAAATAAATGACGGAGAGGACAGACAGGAGATAGAGAAAACTAAGGGGCCCAAATCTCTGGAATCAGGAAAGGAAAGGGAAGGAGGGAGGGTAACAAGAAGAAGGAAAGGAGAGGACATACCCCGGATTCGCGATCTGGTCCCTTAACTGAGTTTGAGTACTGCCCAGGAGTAGTAACAAGGCTATATTGCCAGAATTCAAGGCATATAATTACTGGCAACATACTCCAGTAGAAGCATTTTAAGGCTGCAAGGGAACAGAAGGGAACAGGAAATGGAAATTATGTACCTACCGTAATTCTTGATCTTCTTGGACGAAGTCTCCACCACTCATTCACACTAATGGGATCTACACCGGAGGCGCTAGGACCCAGAGGGAGCAAACTTTTCAAAAGGGCTGGCGCCAGAGATGGAGCCGCGAGGAAGCGGCAGTACGAGCCCCCGCTCTTGCAGTAAAGACTACCTTGGCGTCAACCCTCCAACTGCCTCAGTACCTTTTTTTCGGAGGAGGTGCAGCGTAACTAACCTTGAGGGACTAACCTAACAAAATCGGACATAAGATAATCCGAATGACCTGTGTAAGAAAGGTCAAGAATAGAGTCTTCACAGCACAGCCATTGAGGAAGTGAAGACCAAAAACAGAGACGTGCGCTCAGGGGATGGCGGGTGGGCATGTGAGTGAGTGGTGGAGACTACGTCCAAGAAGATCAAGAATTACGGTAGGTACGTAATTTCCATATCTTCCTGGACATAAAGTCTCCACCACTTATTCACAGTAATGGGAGAGAACCGAGCTAATAAACCCCCGAGACGGAAGGCAGGAGAAACTAAGAGCTCACATACTTAGGACAGAAGTCCGTTAAGAATAGTCCTGCCAAATGACAGATGTCATCTGGCATGGACATCCAAAGCATAGTGCTTAAAGAAAGTATACACTGAGTTCCATGTAGCCGCATTGCAAATATCTGCAATGGGCACGTTGAGGATTTCCATCAGAGATGCCGTGACTGCTCTAGTAGAGTGAGCGTACACTCTGCCTTCCAGCTTGACCTGTGTCATAGAATAGCAGTGGCGGAGACATGCTACCAGCCACACTGAAATACACCTAATAGCAACAAGCTGACCAAGCCGGGTCTCACTGAAGGAAACAAACAGTTGTTGAGCCTTGCAAATTTCTTTTGTTCTATTCAGATAGAATTGCAGTGATCTCTTAACATCCACAGAATGAAAGGTACGTTCCCCTTCATTCTGAAAGGTAGCAAAGTAAGTAGGCAAGGCTAAAGGTTGGTTTAGATGAAATTCTGAGACAACCTTAGGGAGAAACTTAGGGTGAGTCCTAAGAACTACTTTGTCCTTGTGAAATACAGTGTACAGGGGTCTGTGACCAGAGCATGTATTTCAGAAACTCTACAGGCCGAAGTGATGGCCATCAGGAAGGCTGTTTTCCAAGTGAGGAACTTCAACTCGCAGGTAGCCAGAGGCTCGAAAGGTTTCCGAGTGAGCATGTCCAGCACAAGGTTAATGTCCCAGGCTGCGACTGGACATCTGATAGGAGGTTTGGTATGCAGAATACTCTTAAGAAACCTCTTAACTACAGGTAACTGAGCCAGAAACAAGGACTGTGCCGGCTCATGATAAGCTGAAATGGCACAGAGATGAACTTTAACAGTAGAGTACTGCAGACCTGAATTTGAGAGGTCTAAAAGGTACTCCAAGACTTTATTTGGTGGACAGGAAAAAGAGTTTGAAGAGGATTTTGCACACCAGAAAGAGAAACGCTTCCATTTGGCTGTGTAGGTTATTCTAGTGGTTGGTTTACACGCAGACAAGAGAGCATCTGAAACCCTATGGAAACTTTGAACCTATTTACCTCTATCTCTTCAGGAGCCGAAGGTGAAGCGCCTACAGACAGGGATGGACCATGGGACCCTGGATCAGAAGGTTTGTCTAAAGTGGAAGTGCCTTCAGGAGGGTTGCTGACAGACCATTGAGCAGCGGGAACCATATCTGTCGAGGCCAGAAGGGAGCAATGAGAATCATTTAGTCTCCCTGAGACTCCAATTTGAGAAGTACCCTCTGAATTAGTGGAAGAGGAAAGGCGTATAGAAAGCGTTTTGTCCACTGCAGCCTGAACGCATCCTGACAGAAAATGTCAGGCCTTTGAATTCTGGAGCAGAAGAGAGGCAGTTTTGCATTGAGTGGGGATGCAAAAAGGTCCAAGTCTGGAGTTCACCACTCTTTGAAGAGTGACTGAGCAACGGTTGAGTCGAGAGACCACTCATGAGGATCTGTCTCTATTCTGCTGAGACGGTCTGCCAGTTCATTCTGCATGTCTGGCAGGTAAACCGCGTGGATTAGAGCCCTGTGCTCCAGGCACCATACCCACACTCTCATACCGTCCCTGCATAATGGGTAAGAGTGTGCACCGCCCTGCTTGCTGATGCAATACATCACTGCTTTGTTGTCCATTTGAAGGAGAATGTTCTTGTGACAAAGTATGTCCTTCAAGGTCTGGACTGCATAGAGGATGGCTCTCATTTCCAGGACGTTTATGTGAAGCTGGGACTCGACCTGAGTCCACGTACCTTGGGTGTGGAGATTCTGGCAGTGAGCTCCTCACGCAACAGGGACACATCGGTGGTAATGGAGATCTGATGATCCAGAGGAGCAAAGGGATATCCTTCCAGAAGGTTGTCCTCCTGCAACCACCAGGTGAGTGACCTCGTTAGAGGTTCTGTCACCTTGATGAGAAAGGACTGGGGGTGAGTGGTTGGGGACCACTGAGTACTGAGCATCCACCGAGAGGTTCTCATGTGGAGATGAGCTAGGGGTACAGCGAACACCGAGGATGCCATGAGACCCAGCATCCACTGCATCAAGATAGCTCGAACCGAGTTGTTTTCTCTGATGTATCAGGCCATCTGTAGAATATCACTCCTTCTGTCCTCTGGGAGAACAGCTTTCGCACAGGAGGTATCCAGAAGAGTTCCTATGAAAAGGAGTTTCTGGGAGGGCTGCAACTGCGATTTGTTGCAATTTGCCAGGACTCCCATGGACGTGAGGAAGTCTGAAGCCTTGGCTACAGGCGCCAGAGTTCCCTGTCAGGAGGGGCTTGCTAGAAGCCAATCGTCCAGATATGGGAACACTTGAATTCTGGTTTTCCTGAGATGCGCTGCGAGAATTGCATAACACTCTGTAAAAACTCACGGCGCTGAGGACAGCCCAACAGGCAGGACTCTGAACTGATAATGTTGACCCAACGCCACAAACCTTAGGTATTTGTAGTGCTTTGGGTGTATAAGAATGTGTTGGTAGGCATCCTGCATGTCCAGGGAGGCTAGCCAATCATGTTGATGAATCAAAGGTAGAAGAGTACATAGAGATATCATCTTGAACTTTTCCTTGTGAAGGAATTTAACTTTCTGAAATCCACAATGGGGTGCATGCTGCCAGTTTTCCTCGGAACTAGAAAGTAATGGGAGTAGAAACCTGTGTTTCATTGGTCTGGCGGAACTACTTCTACTGCCCTGTTGTACAGAAGGCCTTGTACCTCGGAAGCAAAAAGGTCTGACTGTACTGCTGACAGCCTGGGCTGTCATTTGGGGGGATGATCCGGGGAGGTTTCTGAAAGATTGAGCGAATACCCCTCGTAAATTATTCAGAGGACCCATTTGTCTGATGTTATAGACTTCCACTGGTCATAGAACTGAGTCAGACTTCCTACCACCCAGAGGAAGAGTCCACCCTCGTGCAGTTGAGGTGGGACCTGGGCTAAGAACTCAGAAGGTGGCACTGGGCACTTTGGGGCCTTGTGCCTTCTGCTACATTTTCTTTTGTGGCTGCGGGGTGTGGTTTTTGTGAAAACCTCCTCTGCCTTTTCCCCGAAAGGACTGACGATTGTGAAATTGATGCTTGTTGGCACCCCCCCCCCAAGAGGGGGTGGGCTGAGCTGTCTTAATGGCTGACCTAGTGTTCTGTGTCACCTCCACAGCTCGTTCCACCTGGGGTCTGAACAGATACATACTGTCGAAGGGTAAGGCCATGACCTGCTGCTGGGCATCATTCGTGAAGCCCGAAGTACGTAGCCAAGAGTGGTGACGGGTACAAATGCCCGCTGCCGCCGCTCGAGAAGCAGTATTGAAAGTATCCATTGTAGCTTTAACCTGTTGGTTACTGGACTCGATACCCCTGGTTATGGTATGAAGTAGCTCTGAATTAGTTTCCAACTCAGGCAGAGCTTCTACCATTTGCTTGAGTGAAGGCCAAAGGACATACTCATATTGAGAAAAATGGCCCTGGTAGCTGGCAATACGCATACCCAGGGTGGAGGCAGCAAAGACTCTCTTACCGAAGGTGTCTGTCTTATGAGATTCTTTATTTATAGGTAGGGCTGTAGAAGCCTGAGGGAGGCGGCCTTGTAATTCTCTGCTAAGACTACAATGGGATCAGCAAAAGCCTGTGAGGCCAATATGGGTCGATCCTTGGTAGCAGCATACTTGCTATCTATGGACTTAGCCACGGAAGGTAGGATTGTTACATACCATCTGAGAAAGGGTCTCAAAAGATGGTTGTACTGGAGGAGTTAAATCCATAGGGATTTCCGGAACATGTAGGTATTGGAGTCTTAAAAGCTTCCCAGGATCGATTTCTGTAGTCTGGAGAGAAAGAGTGGAATTTAGCAGCAGAGACTTCGACCACAGGCTCTGCAGTAGGATTAATCCCTGCTACTTCAACATCATCACCCAGACAAAGCTCTGGGTCAGGCTCAAAAATCATCTCCTGACAGTCCAGGAGGGACTGTATGGACAGGAAAGGAGTGAAAATCAGAATGAAAATTAGAAGAAGAAAGAATCGGAGTCGAAAAGCCCTGGAGGCAGGATGGTGACGCACCAAGCATCGGCGCTGACGAAGAACACGGTGCCGAACCCAAGGAAGTTGGCATCATCGGAAACAACCCAGCACACAGCACTGACAAAGACCACAGCACCGAGAGAGCCCAAGGTGCCGCGGACGGCACCGACAGAGTCCTCGGCACCGCGGATGGCGCCGACAGAGCTCCTGGCGCCATGGACAGTGCCGACAGAGCCCCCGGAGCCACGGATGGTGCTGAAGGAGCCCTTGGTGCCGTGGATGGCGCCGACAGAGCCCTCAGCACCGTGAATGGCTCCAAGAGTGTCCCAAGGTTCCGAAAACTGCGATTTGAAGGAAAAGAAGGAAAATTAACAGGAGCTAGAGGCATCGGTGTGGAGCCCTGCGCCATAGCCATGTGAGGGGGGAAAACACCTGAACACAGAGTCGATGGCACCGAAGAAGGTGCCGTGCGACTAGGAAGGTCCAACCACCCTACTCGGTCCCTCGAGCGGCCCGCAGACCCCACAGTGACCAGGCCAAGCAGCTGGACCAACCTCCGAGCCCACTGCTCCAGCAGAGCAGCCCACTGGTGAAACCGCTCATTGGAGGCCCGTCCAATAGGCGGGGATGGTCTCTGATGTAGAAGAGGTCAGGCACTGGAGCCAGAAACTGACAACTCTGAGAGAGGAGGAGACCGGTGCCTAGCCCTAATGACCGACCTTTGACGCGCAAACATACCAGAAGGCGACCTCAAGTGATGCCTTCTCTTTCTCGACTTGTGCGTTGAAGAAGAACTCGAGGCCAAACGGTGGCGTGAATGGGACAGTTTCCTTTTATGCTTTTGGGGGGGGGGACCTCTCATCTCCCTGAGCATTGGACCATCCATTGTAAGATCCACCCTCCGGGGAGGGCGGTGGACCGGACCCAGCCCGGCTGACTGAACAGCTTTCATACAAAGTCTCCCTACCGTCACCTGACTCACTCATGGTCAACTACATCAATGGAGCACTGAAGACTTCTTTATTAATCAATAAAATTAAATCTACTCCAGGGTTTTAAATAATTGATTAGCAGTTTTTTTCTTGGGACTATACTAACTGTACAGAAAGTATTTATATAGATTTTCTAGAAGTGCAGTGTTTGTTAAACACAGTGAGGAAAGTGCTATGCATTTTCACAAAGATTTAGCACTTTTATGAACAAAACACTAATCAATTTTTAGAGTTAAATAAATCCCTGCTACTCGGTACTTGTTTCAAAGATAACTACAAAACAATAAACTGAAAACTATGCTGCTAGTATGACGTTTGACTGGTGGCTGCAGCGTCATCCTTAAACAGCATCCGAATGGCGAGTGACATCGCCACTGAAGCGCACTTGACGGTGGGGAAGAAAGGAACTGAGGCGGTTGGAGGGTCGACGCTGAGATAGTCTTTACTGCACGAGCTGGGGCTCGCGGTGCTGCTTCCTCGCGGCTCCATCTATGGCACCGGTCCTCTTGAAAAGTTTGCTCCCGCTAGGTCCTAGCACCTCCAGCGTAGATCCCATTAGTGTGATTGAGTGGTGGAGACTTTATGTCCAGAAACATCCCAGGGTTGTCCTCTCCCGAAACCAAGTAAAATAAGAATAGGGGAGAAAATCAAATCTCCCTAATTAAAATGAGGAATTAGTCCCTAAGGACAAGGATTGGGGGAGATAGAGAGCAGCCACCAGCAACTCACCCCAAAGGGGTGGAGTCAAGGCAATGAGGAGGGCTGCCCCCCTCCCCTGATCCCTCCCCCCCGCCAGAAGGCAGAGGAAAAATCCCCATGTGCCCAAGGTCACCCTGCTCCTGACCAGCGGAAAGGGGGGGGGGCATACAGAGGGAGGGGGACCCAGAGGCTGAGGCCCCAGGGGGATGGAGGATGGTAATTGTGATGAATGGTGAAGATACACAGAAAGATCAAGAATTTCAGTAGGTATGTAATTTTCATACCTTATCTGTGTCAATCTTCACCATTCATCACATAAAGTGATACCGAGCCCCGAAGAGGCCCAAGACCCTAAGGGACTAGTTCCTTAGCTCTCAATGGGGAGACATTGAGAGGAAGAACCATACACAGACTGGCGGAGGCCCAAGACTGGGGAGAGTAAGATGGGGCCCCCAGAGGAGGCAGGAGGTTACCCGACAGGCGCCTCACCTTACGAGAGAAAAGGTGGGTTCTCTGGTAGGCGGAGGAAGTCACCCTATGCCGGGCCAAGGGTGACAACCGGGAAAGACGCAGCCATGCCTTCCGCCTAATGCAGATTGCAGTCCCTACGACCCTGGAAGCTGCCTCGTTGGCATCATAAGATGCCCTCGCTTGGTACCTTGCTAGCTCCAGGCCTCGTGCAGAGAGTGCAATGGCTTGTCTGGTTACCTCCAAATCAGGCAGGGAAGCTAAGAGCTGACCTAGCCTGGATCACAAGAACCTATCATAGGAAGCATAGTGGGCCTGATGAGCAGTAATCAACAACAACAACCGTGCCGAATAGAAGGTCCGCCTCCCCCAGAAGTCAAAATCCGCAGAGTCTTGATCTGGGGTTCAGTTATGGTGAAGGGCGCGAAGCCCATCGGGCGTGTCCAGTTGCGTCAGCCCTGACTGAGGGTGAGGCATATGACCTGGAGACTCGGGGGGGCACAATACCTCTGGCGCAGAGCCCTAGGGGCTGGGACTCCGGAAAAGGGTCTTTGCCAGAACGCAATGATGCCTCCTGAAAAGAAGCAGGCCAGGCAGGCACCACAAGGGTGGCTACACTGAAATCGCCTAAAAAGGCACGCGTCAAATGCTCCAGATTGTGCTGAGAGGTGGGTGGGGTGATACGCAGGTCCTCCAACAACCTTGCGAGGAAACGCTGATACTCGGCGAGATCAGCAGCAGGGGAGATATGGACAGAAGGCTCCTCTCCTACAGAAGAGGCGGATGAGGACATGGAAGACCTCGGAGATCCAGGGGCTGGCTGCTCAGGGGTAGGGGGGAACACCCGCTCGTCCAAGGCACAGAGATAAGTAGGGGATTGAGCAGCCGCACCCCTGAATTGTTCCCAGGAGAGAGGTCCCGTAGGACCAGGAATGCCTGGGAGGGCAGGAGATGGTGACAGAGGCATGGGGGCCAGATCCACAACAGAAAAGGAACATCCTCTGTCTGGGCAAGATAGCCCACCGGAAGTCTCCAAGGGAGGAGGAGGAGTTCCGGAGAGCCCAACAACCGAAAGCTGATCAACCATACTGGAACTGCATAGACCGTGCCCTGAAGTTTCCCCCTTATGAGGTGACCGGGACCGTGTGTGTCCAAAAGGACGGTCCTTTCCCTCCAAAGACGAAAGCACTCTCGAGGAGAACGAGAAGGAATGGTGGGGGTCCGCGCTGTGACTCCTCCCTGAACCCGGGTGGGTACCAGAGAAGGGCCTCCTCCTCAAACCCTGACCCCTCAGACTCCGAGAGAGCCCTCCACCTCGAGAACACCAGCCTAGGCAGCTGACAACCTGGTTGGTCCCTGAGGAGACCACTCAGGGAGTAGCACCCTCCCCTTCCGTGGGTGCCCTGGTTGGCCCTAAAGTTGGGAGATCCAGGCACACCATAGGAAGGGGTGTCCCAACTGAGGGGGCAGAAAATCCAGACTGCAGGGCAACAGTGGCCTGGACCACCGCCTGCTGGTCAGAACCCCTGACCCTAGACTCGAGGACCACCGCCCGCTCCTCAGAGAGAGGCTGGGTCTGGGCCACTGAAGTGGCTACTGAGGTGCCCATGGGTTCTGCCAACTCCGAGGAATCGGACAGCGAGTCTGAACCAGATCCGGAGTCCACCTCTGAAAAAAGTGGAGACCGAGGCACGGTGCCAGACCACCCGCGGGTGCCTGCTCCTGCCTGGACTGAGGGAGGTGCCAACCTGGGTATCCGCACCAGAGTCAGCGCTGAACTCCCCCACGGCACCGCGAATGGCACCCGAGGAAGAGACAGCGCCGAGAACGGCAGCAGAACCGGAGTCGGCGCACAGCCCCCTCAATGCCGCCAAGAGCAAGAAAGGAAAATTACGTACCTACCGTAATTCTTGATCTTCTTGGACGAGTCTCCACCACTCATTCACACTAGTGGGATTAGCGCCGGAGGCACTAAGACCCATCGAGAACAAACTTTTGCTGGAGGGTCGGCGAGAGACGGCGCCATGACGACGCGCACGAAGCAGCGGCTCGAGCAGTAATGACCATCTCAGCAACGACCTCCAACCGCCTCAGTACCTTTTACCAAGGAGGTGCAGCGCAACTAACGAAAGAAGTAAACCCAACATTAAAAACGGACATAAGATAGTCCCTATGACCCGTAAGAAGGGTCAGTAAAGAAGTCCTCACGGCCCAAAGATTTGAGGGTGAAGACCAATACAGGGTGAGCTCGGGGGATGGAGGGTGGGCGTGTGAATGAGTGGTGGAGACTGTCCAAGAAGATCAAGAATTACGTAGGTAATGCAATTTCCTATCTTCCTGACACAAGTCTCCACCACTCATTCACACTAGTGGGAGAGTACTGTTGATAATCCCCAAAAGGGCGTGGGAGAGCCAGAGCTCACGCATCTAAGATAGAAGCCCATTAAGGACAGTTCTGCCGAGATGCGGAATGTCGCCTAGCATGAACATCCAGTGCATAGTGCTGCAGAAGGTATGCACTGAGCTCCAGGGTGGCGTTGCATATATCTGCAATTGGAACATTGCAATTTCCGCTAGGGATGCGCACCGCCTAGTAGAGTGAGCGTACCTCTACCTTCTAATTTAACTTGAGCCATGGAATAGCAATGACGAAGGCATGCCACTAACCATGAAGAGATGCATCTAATAGCGACAGGTTGACCCAGCCGGGTGTCGCTGAAAGAAACGAACAGTTGCTGAGTCTTACGAACATCCTTGGTTCTATCTAAATAGAACCGTAAGGCTCTCTTAACATCCAAGGAATGAAGAGCTCATTCCCCTTCATTTTGGAAATTAGCGAAGTAAGCGGGAAGTACCAGAGGTTGGTTTAGATGGAATTCTGACACAACCTTGGGAAGAAATTTAGGATGAGTAAGGAGAACTACCTTGTCTTTATGGAATACAGTATCACGGAGGGCCCGTAACCAGGGCATGTATCTCAGAGACTCTAGGGCTGAGGTAATGGCCACCAGGAAGGCAGTCTTCCAGGTAAGAAATTTTAGCTCACAGGTAGCTAAGGGTTCGAAGGCTTCAGTGAGCATGTCCAGCACCAGGTTAATGTCCCAGGCTGCAACTGGACGGCTTAACAGGGTCTGGTATGGAGAATCCCTGAAATCTCTTCACCATAGGCAACTGAGCCAGAGTTAAGGAAGAAACACGGCTCATGGAACTCGAGATGGCACTAAGGTGAACTTTAACTGTAGAGTACTGAAGACCTAAGTTTGACAGGTCCAAAAGATACTCCAGAACCTTGCCAGGAGGACAGGAAAAGGATTCAAGAGGATTTTGCACCAGAGAAAAAACGTTTCCATTTGGAAGCGTCGTTTTCGGTGGCTGGCTTCGAGCAGCCAGAAGGATGTCTGAGACTCTACGAGGACGTTGAACCGATTCACTTCTATCTCTTCAGGAGCCAAGCATGAAGGTGAAGTGATTTCAGGTTGGGATGGACCAACGAACCCTGAGTCAAAAGACTGATTTGCAAAGAAGTGGTCTCGAGAGGCTGCCAACATACTGTTGAGTAGAGGAAACCATAGTTGCCGAGGCCAGGAAGGAAGCAATGAGAATCATCTTGGTCCCTGAGACTCGAACTTGAGAGTACTCTCTGGATTAGAGAGCGGTGGAAAGGTGTAAAGAAAGCGTTTGTCCACTGCAGCCTGAACGCATCCTGACAGAAAATGCCAGGCCCTGGATTTCTGGAGCAGAAGAGAGAGCAGTTTTACGCTGAGTGGGGATGTAAAGGTCCAGGTCTGGAGTCCCCCACTCTTTTGAACAGGGACCGAGCTATGGCTGGATCGAGAGACCACTGTGAGGGTCTGCCTCCGTTCTGCTGAGGTGATCTGCTAGGGTCGTTTGTATACCTGGCAGATAAACCGCTTGAATCAGAGACTTGTGCTCCAAGCACCACTCCCACACCTCATTTGCTTCCTGCAAAGAGGATAAGAATGAGCACCGCCTTGCTTGTTGATGTAATACATCACTGCTTTGTTGTCCGCTTGAAGGAGAATGTTCTTGTGACAAAGGACATCCTCAGAGCTCGGATTGCATAGAGGACCGCTTCTCTCCAGGACATTTATGTGGAGATGAGTTTCGAACTGAGTCCATACACCTTGAGTGTGGAGGAGACTGTGAGCTCCCCATCCATTAGCGATGCGTCTGTGGTGATGGAGATCTGATGATCTGGGAGCAAAGGGGAATCCTTCCAGAGATTGCTCTCTTAGAGACCACGGTGAGAGAGACCTTGAAGGGCTCCGTCCACCTTGATGGGATAAGACTGGGGGTGAGAGGTGGGGACCACTGAGTGAGAGCATCCATTGGGTGGTTCTCATGCGCAGTCGGGCCAGAGGGACAGTGAAGACCAAGGGCGCATGAGACCCAACATCGTTGTATAGAGAGCTGTAACCGATTGGTTCTCCCTGATGTAACGGGCCATTCAAGGATGTCGAGTCTTCTGTCCTCTGGAAGGAAAGCCTTCGCTGAAGAGGTGTCTAGAAGCGCCCCTATGAAAAGGAGCCTCTGGGAGGTTGCAGTTGAGATTTTTCAAATTCAGCAGAACTCCCATGGACGTGAGAAGACGGAAGTCGTTTGCACGGCTTCCAAAGTCCCTTGGACGGAAGGGCTCGTAGCCAATCGTCCAGGTAGGGAAACACTCGGAGTCCGACTTTCCTGAGATGCGCCGAGAACTGCACAACACTTTGTAAAAACTCGCGGCGCCGAGGATAGCCCAAAGGGCAGGACTCTGAACTGATAATGCTGACCCAAAGCTACAAACCTGAGAAACTTGCGGTGGGTCGGGTGGACGGGGATATGCTGGTAAGCATCCTGCATATCCAGAGAGGCCAGCCAGTCGTGCTGATGCAGCAAGGGTAACAGGGTACCTAGGGAAATCATCTTGAATTTCTCCCTGGGGAGGAATTTGTTTAACTTCCTGAGGTCTAGAATGGGGCGCATCCCCCCAGATTTCTTTGGAACCAGAAAGTAATGGGAGTAGAACCCTGTGTTTCGCAGATGTGGGGCACCAGTTCTATTGCTCTGTTGTTCAGAAGGCCTGATCTCCGGCGGTGAGGAGGTCTGACGACAGGCCGACAACCTGGGTTGTCCTGGGAGGACAATTGGGGGTTTCAAGAAATTGAGAGAATAACCTCGTAATTATCCGAGGACCCATTTGTCCGGGTTATGGACTTCCACTGGTTGTAGAAGCACATCAGACGCACCTCCCACTGAGGAGAAAGTTCCACCTCGGCAGAGTGGATGGAACTCTGGGCCAACGACTATAAGGTAACGCTGGGAGCTTTAGGCCCCGCGCTTGTGCTGCTTCTTTGAGGTTGGGCAGGTTGGCTTTGCGGAAGCTTCCCTGCCTCTGCCTCGAAGACTGACTACTCATGAAACTGATGCCTGTTCACATGCCCCGAGAGGGGCAGGCGGAGGTCTGGCCAACTTAATGGCCGATCTAGTCTTCTGAGTGGCCTCTAAGGCTTGCTCCACCTGAGGGCCAAAAAGAAAGAAGCTTATCAAGGCAGCGCCATCACCTGCTGCTGAGCATCATTCGGAAGCCGAAGTACGCAGCCAGGAATGGCGCCGGTACAAATCTCGCGGCTGCCGAAGAGCGAGAAGCAGTGTCGAAAGCGCTCATGGCGGCTTTTGACCTGTTGGTTATTGACCAATACTCTAATAACGGTCAGAAGCAGCTCTGACTTGGAATCGAATCTGGAAGAGCTTCAACCATTCTTTTCATAGAGTGCCACAGGATATACTCATACTGAGAAAAATAGCCTTGATAACTGGCAATACGATACTTAGAGTGGAGGCAGCAAAGACTCTCTTACCTAATGTATCAATCTTACGAGACTCTTGTTAATAGGTCGAGCTGTAGTAGTTTGAGGAAGAACGACCTTGTCATTCTCTGCCAGGACTACGATAGAGATCCGCAAAGGCTTGGGATGCCAAATGGGACGATCCTTGGGAGCTGAATACTTTATCAATGGATTTAGCCACTGAGGGAATAAGAGCAGGATTATTCCATACCATTTGAGACAGCCTCAAGGAAGGCTGGATCGGAGGAGTCAATCCGAGGGATCTCCGAGCATGAAGATACTGGAGTCTTAATATCTTCCCAGGATCGATGTCTGTAGTCTGGAGAGAAAGAGGGATCCCAGGTTCTTCAACAGAGACTTAAAGGACAGGTCCTCACACAGGCTCTGTAGCAAAGAAGATCCTGTTTCTCCACTTCATCACCTAACCAAGGTCTGGGTCAGGCTCAAGATCATTCTCCTGACGGTCCAGAAAGGACTGTTTGGACAGGAAAGGAGGAAAATTAGAGAGGAGGAAATAGCAGAAAACAAGGAGAGTCCCATGGCTGCCGCGCCGAGACGGTAAAACGGGCTGAAGACGGCACGAGGGGAGGTGACGCGTCAAGAGGCACGCTGGTTCGCGCCTCGGCGGCGCCCGCGGATTTGATACCGCATGGCGCTGCTGACGACGCAGCGCGACGGCACCGGCGACGACGCCGCAAACGGCGCCACGACGGCGCAGCAACGCGCTCTGACGACGCTACGGTCAGGCGCCAGCGCCGCCTTATCCAACGGTGGCGCCAGAAGACCCAGCGCACCGAAGCCAACAGACCCCGCCAGGCGCCGGAAAAGCCCCAGGAACCTGGAAAGCTAGAGAAGGAAAAAACAGGAGATAAGGGCATCGGTGAGGCCCCTGCGCCGCAGCCATGTGAGGGGGAACACCTAATCGGAGTCGCTGGCACGAAGAAGGCGCACGCGACTAGGAAGGTGCAACCGCCTACCTGATCGCCGGAGGGGCCCGAGGCTCTGAGGCAACCGAGCCAGGCAGAAGAACCAACCTCCGAGCCCATTGCTCCATAAGAGCGCCCACTGATGAAACTGCTCATCTGGAGTCCTACCTATAGCGGGAGGGACTCCGATGTCGAGGACGACGATTACGAAGTTGGCGACTCAAGAAGGAGACCGCACCTAGCACGATAACCGGCGGCCGACGCTGCAGACATACCAGAGGGCGACCTCGAGTGATGCCTTTCTTTTGACCTTGGCAAGAAGCGACTGCTTATTTTATGCCGTGCGGGGACCGCTTATCCCCGGCATCGGACTGACCGTTGTCGAACCCCGCTGAGGAGAAGGAGGCTGACCGACCCAGCCCGCTGACTGAACAGCTTTCACGTAAGTCTCCTACCGTCACCTGACCTGCTCATGGTCGACTCCGTCCAGTAGGCCGAGACTTCTTCAAGTAAAATTTAATATTAGAAAAATTTAACGAAAATAGAATAAAATTAAGCGATACTACTTATCGTGATAAAGTTACAAAAACAAACTGAAAACTATCGCTAGTTTGAGTTTGACTCCCGACAGGCGGCGGCGTCGTCACTGAAGCGCACTTCGGCGGCGGAAAAAAAAGGAACTGAGGCGGTTGGAGGGTCGCCGCTGAGATGGTCATTGTCGCCAGCCGCTGTCATGGGCGCCGTGTCTTGCGCGCCGCCTCTGGCGCCCCTCCAGCAAAAAGTTTGCTCCCGGTGGGTCTTAGTGCCTCCGGCGCTAATCCCACTAGTGTGAATGAGTGGTGGAGACTTATGTCCAGGAAGATCGACAATTTCCACTGTGCCGTGGCCTGGCATGGCGCTGCAAACAGCGCCAGAGCTAGACATGGTGCTGTCCCTGACCTCGGCACTGCGGGCGGTGCCGAGTCCAGAAACAGTCAAAAATGGCGCCATAGAACTTCTCATGGCGCCATCAGCACCGCAAACGGCATCAGACCAGTGCTGACCAGGGTGCTGTCAGGGCCCACAGCCCAAAACGGAACCAACGGATGGCATCGAGGACGGTGCCAGTCCAGGCTCTCAAGCCCGAGGACACGACACCAAGGGAACCTTCGCCCCCAAAGGGGTGACTGCCAGAGCGGTGCCTCCTGCCCTCCCCCTTGGGGAAGTGGACTGGGCCTCCTGCACCATAGAAGGGCTTCCGCCATGACGAGGCTACTGGAGGTGGAAGCCCCCTCCTCCGCGGTCTGCACAGAACCAGGAGGGGACCTGGAGGAAACGTCGAGAGGCCACAGCTTGGCCCGACAAGTGTGCACCCGACCTCTGAAAGTCTAAGCTCGTCCAACTTTCCATGTGCGCTGTTCAAGAACTCAGCGATTCACAGAGAAACAGGCGTCGCATGAATCCATGTTGTGAAGTGGGCCAAGACATGTTAAACAACGATCATGCTGGTTGGTAATGGAATATTTGCGGCCACATGAGCATTGACGCATGGGAGGCCGCCACGCTTTATGTGACTTTTTGCCCCCCCCCCCGAACCAGACATGATCTATAGCAAATACAATCATAAACAGGCTCTATGTCGCTGTAACAAATAAAAAGAACACTCTTACCGGACAGCAGCGTCGAGTAGGAGGCGAAACGGAACCGACAGGTAGGGACTGTCATCGATGAACAGGCTGAACGAAAACTAGGCCGAAGTGCATAGTTCTTGATAGAAGAGCTCCTCACGAGGTGCGATCTCTACGTCGGGAGATGAAGAACTGGCGGGAGGGCAGGGTCGACGACACCTAACAACCAACCCGCGAGCGCCACGCAGTGTGGCGGTCTCGAGGGTGGCACTGTCAGTGCATCGACTCTGCCCATCCAAAAAAAAAAAAAAAAGGAGCTCCTGCAGGGTCGTTGACCTCCAGCCACTAACCCACATGTGAAGACTGACACAGATATACAGGTTACTCACCTGTAACAGGAGTTCTAGGAATGGTATATGTTGTTCATCCACACTGTCTGGCAGGTATCCTTGCTACTTTAAATCTTGCCGGAAGGTCTTCAAGCTGGCTCCTCCCACCCACCTGGGTGGTAAAAATCTCGGCTCCGCCCCATGACGCCAGATCTGGCCCGCTGGAAGCTCAGGTTGTGCGTCGAAGCCGGGGAGGTCGGGTGGGTCGTGTGGATGAACAACATATACCATTCCTAGAACTCCTGTTACAGGTGAGTAACCTGTATTTCTAGGGACATGGATATGTTGTTCATCCACACTGTCTGGCAGACTCCTAGCAGTTCTCCGGGAGGAGGGAGGCAAGGTGCACACCCCCTACTTAGGGAATAGAGACTGGAAAACCGAGGCCTCAAAACCAGCATCCCGGCGTGACTCAAGGTCGATGTGGTAATGGGTGATGAAGGTGTGTGCTGACTTCCAGGTAGCAGCCCTGCAGATTTCCTGGATAGGGACGTCCCTGGAAGCAGCCACCGATGCAGCAGTATGGCGGGTAGAATGGGCTCTTATCCCTCTGGGAGGCTCCATGCCCGCCAACTTATAGCAGAGATCTATGCAGGAGGTGACCCACCTGCCTATCATCCGCTTGGCTGCAGGTCTGCCAGGTGCGGCTTCAACATAGGTGACAAACAGCTGGCGAACCTCTCCCCGAATTTCAGCCGTGCGCTCCTTATAATGTGAGCCCTTCTAGGGTCCAGAGTATGGAGCCTATATCCGCTCGGAGGTGTGATTGGGGTATAACACCGCAGAGTCAACACCTGGTTAAGGTGAAATCACACCACCTTCGGAAGGACTTCGGTGGGGCGCAGGGACAACCTTGTCCCTGTGGAAGACCAGGTAAGGAGACTCGATGCAGAGCGCCTGAGCTCTCCCATCCTTCTGGCTGACGTGATAGCCACCAAGAAGGCGGTCTTCCACGACAGGCGAGAGAGTTCACACCTGTGCATTGGTTCGAATGGCTTGCCCATGAGCTTTGCCAGTACCAGCAGTAGATCCCACGGAGGTGGAGGTTCTCGCACCGGAGGGGAAATGTGATCAAGGCCTTTGAAAAAGCGCCAGACCACCTTCTCCTGCGCCACCACTGCTTCCCAGCCCGCGCCCGGTAAGCAGAGATGGCTGCCAGGTGCACCTTAAGGGTCGTCGACCTAAGCCCTTGCTGAGAAAGGGACCAAAGGTAGTCCAATATGCTCGCCAAGGAACAGGAGGAAGGGTCCAGGCCCTTGCCCTGGCACCAAATGGAAAATCTCTTCCATTTGAAGGCGTAGCATTTTCTGGTCGACTCCTTACGGGATCGTCAACTACGTTGAGGACCTCGTCGGAAAGACCCAAGGCCTGGAACTCTAGCCGCTCAGGAACCAGGCCGTCAGGTGCAGGGATTGAAGGTACGGATGGAATACCTTCCCCTGACTGACTGAGAGCAGGTCCGGGTGAGCTGGAAGCTGCCTCGGGAGCCTGGAGCTGAGGCTGAGGAGATCTGGGTACCAGTACTGGCGGGGCCAGTCTGGGGCTATCAGAATCACCTGCGCCTTGTCCCTCCTTGCTTTGAGAAGCACCTTGTGCATCAGGGGAGCGGGGAAAGGCGTAGAAGAGGCCCGGGGTCCACGGCCTCGAGAAGGCATCCCCCTGCAGCGATCCCTGCTGAGGGGGGCAGGCATGGAACAGCCTCAGCCGCATTCTCCTGGAGGCAAACAGGTCCATCTGAGGTGTGCCCCAATGGGAGAATAGATCTTGTACTACCTCCGGCAGGAGAGACCATTCGTGGGAAGCAGCCCCTATCCGGCTTAGGGCATCGGCCAGGGTGTTGGAGGCTCCTGCCACATGAATGGCTAGGAGATCCGCTTCCAGGCTGCGCACGAGTGACCAGATGCGGAGAGCTTCCTTGCATAGAAGCATGGAGCGCGTCCCGCCCTGGCGGTTTAGATAGTACATGGTAGTGGTGTTGTCCGTCTGGACCCGGACCACTTGACCCGGAAAAGCGAGCAAAGGCGGTGACAGCTAGGCGGACCGCTCGGAGCTCCAGCAGGTTGATGTGGCATCGGGACTCCCTCGCGGACCAGAGGACGTGCGCTCGGTGTTCCCCCAGATGGGCACCCCAACCCATCAGAGAGGCATCGGTCGATAGAGAGACCGTCTGCTCGGGGCGGACAAACGGGATGCCCTCCTGCAGATGAACTGGAGCGGTCCACCACTGGAGGGTTCCACATCCCCTGGGTCACCGTCACTAGCTGGTCCAATGGATCGCAGTGTTGGGACCACTGGCTGGCCAGCCCCACTGGAAGGCGCATATTCCAACAGACCCAGCGGACCCACGCTGGGTACAGGCCGCCATGAGACCCAGGAGGCGCAGGAAGTCGGGCAGGGCGGATGCCCAACCAGAAATGACTGGGCAAGGAGGAAGAACCTCGACCCTGTCCACGGGAGCGAGCCCTGGCTCGAGAGAGTCGAGCTCTGCCCGATGAAAAGAATCACCTGCTTCGGCTCGAGTTCCGACTTGGCCTCGTTGATGAGGAGGCCGACCTGAGAGCAAACCTGGAGGGCCAGATCTCTGGACCGCTCCACCTCCTGTCTGGAGGGGGCTGCAATCAGCCAATCGTCCAGGTAAGGGTAAACCCGGACCCCTCAGCGCCGCAGGAATGCTGTCACCACTGCCATGCATTTGGTGAAGACCCTGGGAGCTGGAGATAAGCCGAAGGGCATGGCTTGGAACTCGAAAAGGGATCCCTCCGCTCAAAAGCGAAGGAACCTTTGACGGGACGGACGGATAGGGACGTGAAAGAACACGTCCTGTAGGTCCAGAAAGCAGAACCACACGCCGTGTTCCAAGGATGGTGTTATCTGAGCCAGAGTGACCATCCTGAAGGTTCGAGACCTTAGGAACTTGTTTAGGTCATGTAGGTCGAGAATGGGGCGCCAGCCCCCCGTCCGTTTCGGAACCAGGAAGTACCTGGACACGAACCCGGGTTTGAGGGAGGTCCACACCCTCTTATCACCTCCTTCTCGAGAGAAGAGCGATGTCGGCTCGGCGAGCTGACAGCGAGGCTGGACCCGAGGCCCACGAGTGCGATGGCTCTGAAGGTGTGGGCCTGCTCGAACTCCAGAGGCAGGCCCTTTCCTACCACTTCAACACCCACTGGTCTGTGGTAATAGCAGACCAGGCGGAAAGGAAGAACCAAGAGCCGTCCTCCCACGGGGGGAACCTGGGGTGAGGTGACGAGGTTGGGGGCGAGACACCTCAACCCGTCACTGTGCAGGCTTGGAGGAGGGACCGGCCGAGGGACCACCTGGGCCTTTACCTCCCTGCTTCCTGGAGGAGGAAGCCGCGGGCTTGGGTTTGGGATGCCAAGAGCGAGCCTGCTGGCCCTGGTGTTGCTGGGCCAGACGTGCCGGGGGCGCAGACGGACGAAAGGGCTTGGGCTGTGGTCTGCGGCCCTTGCCCCTCTGAGCGGATGAGACAGAGTCCAAGGTGGCACTGGACTTTTCGATCTTCTGGAGGTGGCCTTCCACTCCAGGGCGAAGAGGTCGGTCCCCAGGAAGGGGACATCCGCCAATTTGTGCTGGGTATCCGCTGTGAAGGTGGATATCCTCAGCCATGCCCGACGGTGCATAGCCACTGCGGCCGCGACCGACCTGGCGCATGAGTCTCCAATGTCCAGAGCAGTCTGAAGTTGCTGCTTGGCCACTGCCCTGCCCTGGTCCCTAACCGTGGTCTGCAGGTCAGCCGGGAGATGAGGGACTATCTCGTCCAGGGAGCCCAACAGGGCATGGGAGAAATGTGCCATCAGCAGGGCCGAGCTTGCCTGACGAAGGCCAAGGGAGGACGCAGCGTAGACTTTTCGCGCGGCATAGTCCAATTTCTTGGACTCCTTGTCGGGAGGTTTGTCCACGTCCCAAGCGGTTCCGGCACGCGAGCGCTGTCGGTAACTAACCCTCGGCTGAGGGATGTTCCGAGAAACGGACAGGGAACCGGTAGGGGACTGCATACTTCCTAGCCATCCTGGCCGAGCGCAGGGCAGGAAGCGGGCTGCCTGAGCTCCAGGCCGGCCCACAATGGCCTCAGCCACAGGAAAGGCCTCCGTAGGGGAATCCCCTCGGTCCAATATCTCCGTGAGGGGATACTTGGCCCGCTTGGACACGGACTCAAGCTGCATCCTGGTGGACTCTGAGATGAGCCTGAGTAAACCCAGGAAGGACGAAGGGCTGTCGTCCAGCGACTGACCTCCAGAGGACTCCAAGTCCACTCGCTTGGAGAAAAGGGAGGAATCATCGTCGGACTCAGAAGAGTCCACAAAGAGCTGCCTCGGGCCTGAGCCACCCTCCACCTGCCGAGGGCGATTGGGAGTGAGGGTGACCAACAGCCTATGGGGCAGACCCTGAGCCGACCAAGAGTTCTTGGTCGGAGCCCCAAACAGTGGCTGTGGAGGCGGAGGTTCCACCGGAATCGGTGGGGCAGCTGGTTTTGGCCGAACAACCGGCCTGGGAACAGGCTCCTTGGGTAAAACGAGAGGTTGTTTCGGCCACTCCGGTGACAGCCACTTAATGGCCGGGGAAGGCGACGGCGTCGGCTTGTTCCTGGTCAGAAGGAGCTGTTGCCACATGAAGGTCTCGTATCGTCGACATAACTTACGTGAAGCCTCCCCTCATCCGAGGAGGAGGGCGCGGGCGCCACTACCGCGGTGCGAGAGCCGAGGCCGCCTATGGCGGCGGGATTGGCTGGCCATGAAGAAGTCGAGACCGAGAACCTCGGCCTTTCGAGGCGGTGCAGGAGGGACGGGTGGAACCGGCTCCTCCCTCGGCTCGAAGAGGTATACCTGAGGCTCCGGAACCAGAGGCACTGGCAAGCCAGCGGGATCCTCAACTCCACCGGGGAACCAGGAGAGGGATTTTGGCTTGCGGTCGACAACCGATCAACGGGTCAGAAAGATCTCGACTGCATCGGCGGGGTCTCGGTCAACTGACCTGGCGGGGACACCGTGAGACCAGTGGCGAGTCGAAGGATCGCCGAAGTCGATGGCCAACAACTCGGGGAGAGGGACCTTTCCCGCTCCCAAGAGCGTCGACGGAGGGACTTACCCTTGTCTTTCTTCTTGGACCGAGAAGAAGGTCCAGCAGACGTTGGTCCCTCTGGAGAGGGACAGACAAAGCTCCTTAAAGGAAGCTGTGTAAGAGGAACCCAGGGAGAGCAGGATAAATGCCGCGGTCGAGGAAGATGCGGCCTGCGCTGCCTCCTCTTAGAGGGTGATCATCTGCTCTAGCTGATCCGCTTGAGCCGCCGCCCGTGGAAACCGCCCGACCGGGCCTCTTTTGACTTTACCGGAGAAAACGTTTCTCGGCGCCCCAGTTGTAAGCAGACGGCACAGTCTTCGAGGGCGTAGGGCTGAGAAGGAAGAGCACAGGTCGCAAGCCTTGGTTCGTGCTCAAGGCCTGAACAGTATACACACGTGGAGTGCGGATCCGTCCGAGACATCTTCTGCCCGTAAGGGCACCGCCAAACCGGAGTCGATGTCCATCGCAGCGAGATAGAAGACCAAGTCTATAATGCAAAATACTTTAAATTTCAGAAAACTGAAGAATTAGGAACCAGTCTTATATGCAGAGCGTTAAGGAGGGAACTTGAGCTTCCAAGCGGTAAGGAAGATCTGGCGTCATGGGGCGGAGCCGAGAGTTTTACCACCCGGGTGGGTAGGAGGAGCCAGCTTGAAGACCTTCCGGCAAGATTTAAAGCGGCAAGGATACCTGCCAGACAGTGTGGATGAACAACATATCCATGTCCCTAGAAATAATTGTTATCCCAGCTTTCAATGATCAACTAGTCAGAAATTTCTGATTTGGAAGTAGTTGGGCATATCTGATTTGAGAACTTAAAAATCTTTCGACAGATCTGCTAAAGACTGACCTACCTTACGACTATTGACCTGACCAAGGGGTATTGGCAGGTAGAGTTAACAGACACAGCTAGGGAGAGGTCAGCCTTCATCACTCCGATAGGCTTATGTGAATTTAAAGTAATGCCTTTTGGAATGAAGAACGCCCTGACCACTTTCCAAAGGTTGGTGAACCAGGTGTTAAATGGTGCTGAGGAGTACGCAGTGGCATACCTGGATGACACTGCCATCTTTAGTGCCAGCTGGGAGGAACACCTATCCCACCTTAGGGAAGTGCTGAGCAGGATACAGAGGGACGGGCTCACTGTCAAAGCTGAGAAGTGTCAGGTGGCCATGGGAGAAGTGGCATACCTCAGGCATGTGATAGGCCGGGGACAGCTCCGTCCTAACCAAATAAAAATAGAGGTGATCCAGGCATGGCCCAGACCAGAAACGCAGAAGCAGGTCATGAGTTTTCTTGGGACAGCAGGGTACTATAGGAAATTTGTACCCAATTACAGTGCTCTGGCTGCTCCCCTATCTGACCTGGTAAAGAAAAGGATGCCAAAGAAAATTACCTGGGGATCAGCCTGTGAGGAAGCCTTTACCAGACTGAAGGAGGCCCTGTGCAGAGCTCCTGTATTGACAAGTCCTGACTATAGCAAACCCTTTATAGTTCAGACTGACGCCTCAGACGTGGGTATTGGGGCAGTACTGAGTCAGAGATCCAACCAAGGGAAAAAATCACCTGGTAGTGTACCTGAGAAAAAAGTTACTTCCCAGGGAGCAGGCATACTCTACTGTGGAAAAGGAGTGTCTTGCGATAGTGTGGGCCCTAAAGAAGCTAGAGCCATACTTATATGGGCAGCATTTTGTGGTACAAACTGACCACAACCTCCTGGTTTGGCGGAGGCAAATGGGAAAAACTAATGGTAGATTGTTAAGATGGAGTCTTGCTTTGCAAGGGTATGACATGACAATCTTACATAGGGCTGGAGCGACCAATCAGAACTCAGATGGCTTGTCTCGTGTCTATGAGGAGTGAACTGATTTGGGAAGCTCATCCCATGTAGGGAATAGAGCCCCCAAATTCAGTCTAGGTGGGGAGGATTGTGACACTTGGATAGCTGGTTCTGATTGCTCTATGATTTTGTAATATAAAAATGTGTTACTGAGTGTCTCTCATGAGACATCTTGTGCTCCTGGGATAACTCTCCCCCACCCACCAAGGTTTCAGTTCAAAGGACAGGATATGTTAAACAGCATATCTCTGTAATGTGATTAACTTCCAAGAACTCGCATTTTATAGCCTTGTTTAGGACATGTGTGCTTGAAGCCAGGAACTAAAATATCCATTTTATGACGTTCTCAGGAAGGGCAGTTAATTTCAACTGGTGCTGAAAAACTATGTTGCAGCTAGGTGAGAAAACTGCAGAGTTGTAAAAGTTCTCTGATGTCTTTGAAAAAAGCATGAAAATACTCAAGATCAAAGGGTCATATGGGGAAACGAGTTTTTGCTGATGTCACCTTATTTAATATACCCCCCTGAGTGATAGGACATCCTGTGTGTATTAATTTTTATATTTTATAGGGAGGAGCTAGGTGACATCATGGAAGGGGCAGGTTTAGAGACAGTTTAACTATATTCTGTATTTCCACTGAGAAACATTTCTGTTGGACTCTGAAGAAACAACAGCTCCTAACTTAAGCACTGTAAGAGGTATACATTGGATAGAAAAGTCTAACTGTATGTTGGTAGGAAACTGCACTTTAAACCTTGTTCTTTTAAGTGATTGTAAGCTTTGTGATATATTGTTCTGTAGTTACATTTTACATATTTTTATCCATTTTCTTAGTAAACCTCTTATTTTAAAAGAGATTACCTGGTGTGCCTTTGAAATTCTTTCTTTTACAAGTGAAGTACAGAGGGTTAAAGTTGACACTGTTTATAAGCTTCTTGGTAATACCAAACTGGGAAAAGGTAAGAATTTTCCTAAGGTCTTTCACAGAGTTTTTAGGGTTCATTTTGTATACCTGGTTAGGTGACCGTAGGCGAAAGTTATCTGGCATTCCCTGAAGAGCAGATTATCTGAGCCTGTACATTTAGGTACGCTAGCAATAGGTTCACAGTTTGAATCCCTCCAGAACTTGAGACCAAAGGTGATTCGGACCCACAAAACAGACAGGAGGGTTACCCTGTTCTGTTAACTGTCCACAATACTGCGCTCGGAGGTTGGCACTGTGGGAGCAGAGGGCCTGACCTGCTGAGTCGGGCTGTGACACCAAATACATTTCATCAAGTTATTCCGTGTATATCCCTGTGACAGTGGGAACACTGCACAGGATGAGCCCACCCCCACTGCCTCTCCTTCCAAGGCAGAGAGCTGTGCTGCCAACCAGGCAGCCACCAGGGGCTATTTGTGATCCTTGGGCCAGGGGAGGGAAAAGCGTGCCTTCCGTTGCTCAAGCAACATGGGATGCATGGCCTGGCAAGATGGACATTGCCTCACACATCATAATGTTCCCCCAGGCAAGAGAGGGATGTTTTGAGCAGGTCCAAGGTCAATATTTTCTGGCCCAACACATGCTACGCTTAAAAATGAAAATTACGTACCTACCATAATTCTTGATCTTTCTGTGTATCTTCACCATTCATCACTGGTGGGTTCTGGCTGGAGGAGCAGGACCCCACGGGAGCATTTTTTTCTCAACATTTTTTTTTTGTAAGGGGAGGAGTCAGCGCCGCCCTTGAGGCCGACGCACTGCATTGCACTCACGGGTTGGCCAGTAACCAACACAGACACCTCTTCCATCCCAGTTCTGCACGCCAGAGATCAAAGTTAGTAAACAGCAAAAAAGGAGGGCGGGGCAAGGGAGCCCGAGAGACAGGAAAAGGAAAGGATATAAACAGAAGAAGGAATAAAGCCGACTGAGAGGACAGAAAAGGTAACCTAGGGGTCTGGGACAGGGGGCCCAAACCTCTGAGCAGGCCAGGAGGGATAGAGAAAGGGAGGGAAAGGAAGAAAACAAGAAAGAGAGGAGAGAGAGAGACAGTGCGCCACCCCTAGTGAGGTTCACAGAACTGTCTGGGCTCTGGAAAAGGGCTACTGTCTTCAGCCATTTTGTTCCTTAACTCCACCGAAAAGGAGCAAAGAGAAATCCTCCGGTCGAGAAGTAACCCCAAGGAGGCTAGCTGGACAACAGCCCAGAAGACAGATACAGTCAGGATCAGATTAGAAAAGCCCTCACTGCCTGGCTAACAGTGGAGGAAAACACAGGGGGTGAGCGTCTCCCACTCCTGTCAAAACAAACCCTCAAGGCGAGGAAGATCCATGCCTCTGCATGGTCCCCTAGAAGAGGGATTCCCCCTCAAGAAAGAAGAGACAGCTCAACCCCCTGAATCAAGGGGAGAGGATGTCTGGGGAAAACCTCTAAGGCATGGGAACACCATACCCAAAGCAACCTTGCAGAGGGACAGAGCTGGCTGCAACCAGCGGAAAAGAGGGAGTTTACCACTCCTGAGGAAAGAATTTGAAGAGTCACCCAGGCCTCCATAGAAATATGTTTAAAGGGGAGCTCACAGATCAAATTTCGAGTTGGTCACTCGAGCACTGGGGGCTCGAATCAACAAAAGGAGTGAACCCAGGAGATATACAAGGAAAGCCCAGGCGAGTCCTCATTCAAAGGGACAAGCACCCCTGCTTGTTCTCCCCCCAATGGTGAACCTCTGTCACCACACCGGAGGAGCAGAAGTTTCAAAGGTACCAGTAGGATCAACCCACAACTGGCCTCAACTGGGGAAAACAAGCAGGAGAAGGAACTGCCCAGAGCTGAGGCCCTAGTGGCGGGGAGAGCAGTGATGAATGGTGAAGAAACACAGAAAGATCAAGAATTACGGTAGGTATGTAATTTTCATATCTTATCTGTGTCAGTCTTCACCATTCAACACTGGTGGGTGATTACCAAGCCTCCCCAAAGGGGACCTGGTACCTCCCTGAGGGAAGAAAGTCCCTCAGCCTCCTGTGTGGGAGACACAGGAGGGGGGAGCCCCATATAGGCCAAATTAGGCCTGAGACTGATCAGGGTAAGATGAGGTCTCCCTTTGGCTGGGAGAAGGAATTCGCCCCTGAAGTTCCAGTCTTACCCTGCAGGAAATAAGGTGTATTCCCTGGAAGGAGGAGGCAATCACCCTTCGCTGGGCCACAGGTGATAACTGGGATAGACGAAGTCATGCTATCCGTCTTACACAGATCGCTGTCACAAGCTCCAGGCCACGTGCGGATAGGGCAACGGCTTGTCTGGTTGCCTCCATATCAGGCATAGATGCTAGGATTTGCCCTAGCAAAGACTATAAGTGCCTGTTGTAGGCAGCATGATGGGCCTGATGTGCTGCTACTGAAAGAGAGAGACGTGCCGAGGAAAACACTCTCCTCCCCCAGAAGTCAAACTCCACAGAGTTTGCATCCTGGGGCCAGTCATGTCTTGGACTTCTATGCGTCTTGGGCGTCTATGCCCGGAAGGAGTGTCCAGGATCACCACACCTGAAGAGGGGTGAGGTAAAGCTCCTGGAGATCCTAGGGGTGCGCAATACCTGCGCGGCAGTCCATCGGGGATGGAGAGAGGAGTGAAGGATGCCTCCAACACGATGCCTCCCTAAAGGGGGAGGGCCAGACACGGACCACCAGGTTGCCCGCACTGTATTTGCTCAAAAAAGTGTGCGCCGCCTGCTAAGGATTGCGACTTGCTAGTCTGGTTATGTGACCTCTTCAACTAACCCAGAAAGGACACACTGATAACTGGTCTGGTCAGCGTTCGAGGAAAGGTGGACAGAAGGATCCTCTTCCTCAAGTGAGGAAGACGAGGAAGCCAATGAGTCCGGAGAGTCAGAGACTGGCTGCCCAGGGGGAGAGTGGTGAAACACCTGCTCGTCCATGGATCTCACATAGGCAGGGAAAAGGGCAGCCATGGTTCTAAACTGTTCCCAGGTCAAGGGCCCCATAAGACCAGAGTGGCCCGTGAGAGGGGGAGGGGTTTGCAGAGGTAGAAGGGTCCAATGTCTCTGAGGAACAGAACGACCTCTGCCAGGGCTTGGGGACCGAACAGGTGAACCAACACCTCGGGAGGATCCTTCGGTCGAGGCAGTCAGTGGCCATTCAACCAGACAAACAGCTGGGACTGAGCCCTGAAGGATTCCCCCTGAGACGCGACTGGGGCCGCGTGGGTCGAAAAGGGCGGCCCCTAGCCTCGAGAGATGAGATCCCTCCTGGGGAGACCTCAGGGGAGAAGACAGAGCCAGTGCTGTGCCTCCTACCCGAACCCTTGCGGGCCACTAGAGAAGGACGCTGCCCCTGACAATGCCCCCTCAACCCCTCAAACTCAGAGAGGGACCTCTTCCTCAGGACCAACCTAGGAAGTTCAACTTCACCCACCGACTTTTGGGAGATGGTAGATGAGGAAACATTCTCCCCTGTTCCAGACACCCTAGCAGACTCAGAAGTGGGTCCAGCCTAGGCACCCAAAACAGGGGGTTCACCTCCTCTGAGCTCAGAAGCACCACTGACTCTGGAGGACCCTCCGGTGCCGCCCTCAGCACCAGAAGACCTGTTGGCGCCGAAAGCGGCTCAGACACCGTCGCTGATAGAAACCGCTGGACCCGAAGGAGAGGTTGGACAGGCGCCAAGTGCAGGGCGGGGGTTCAAGGATTCTGAAGAACCCAGAAGCCAGTCTGGATCCGCCTCCGAATCGTTATCCTCCCCGGAGGCCAAGGATCAAGAAAATTTCACGAAGTCCCCCGCTCCTGGCACTGCAAGCGGCACTGCACTGCCCACGGCACCGCCCCGATCACTGGCACCAGATCTGAGGCATCACCGACGAGCGGTGCAGAGGAAACCACTGGACCGGGCCCGACAGACACAGGCCATGATGCTGGGGGAGCCTTCACCTTCAAGGAGGCCACTGTCGGAATGGTGCCTCCAGCCTGACTCCCGAAGGAATCGGACCAGGCCTCCTGCACCATGAGTGGGGCTTCCAAGGCGAGGCTAGAACGGGTTTAAACCCCCTCCTCTGTGGCCTGTATAGAACTGGGAGGGGACACGGAGGAAGGGTCAAGGGACCTGTGTCTGACGTCCCTAGTGTGTGTCTGTCCTCTGAAAGTCGTCGGCGTACGCCCGACTTTAAATGCGCGGACTTCTAAAACGCTGTGATCCATCAAAAAACAGGTATCGCAATGGTCCATATTTGTGGTTAGGGCCCAGGCAGGTCAAACACCAATCATGCTGGTCTGAGACGGAGTAAAGCTGACCACAGGGACACCGACGAATCGGAGGCCGCCCGCCTTCGAACACTTCTTTTTTTGTCCCCTGGACGAGACATGGCCAGACGACAAATTAACAACAAAATAGTTCTCAGCGTCATCGAAAAGAAAAGGAAAGGTCTTACTGGGTCGATGGCACCGAGAATGTTGAGGCTTTCAGCAGAACTAGAACGGAAAATTGAGACGGACTAGGCCCAATGACTCAGTAATAATAACACGCTCCACAAACAAGGTCGTGCTTGCTCAACGGGGAGAAGCAGAACTGGGATGGAGGAGGAGGAGTCAGCGTCAGTTACTGGCCAACCCGTGAGCGCCACGCAGTGCATCAGCCTTGAGGGTGGTGCCGCCCTCAGCGCCGACTCCTCCCCTTACAAAAAAGTTTTAAAAAAATGCTCCCCCAGGGTCCTGCTCCTCTGGCCAGAACCCACCAGTGATGAATGGTGAATACTGACACAGATAAGATCCGTCTTTCGGTCATTCCATCCTGAAAATCAGTGATAAAGCATGAACTGGAAGATCCATTAATATTTTATCAGCTGAAAGACTCATGAAAAAGTTGAGGTTTTCAAGAAGAATTTAGTGCTAGAAAATTAGAACACTCTCACAAGTGCAGAATGAAGGAGAACACCTGTCCCAATGACAAAGATCGAACATCAAGGGGATGGAGTTGGAGGATGTACACAACAGGTGTTGGCAGGAGCTGGTAACTCAGATGCATCATTCAGAACTGCTAGTGTGTACAGTGAACTGAATCCACGATATTAGCATCTACAGTTTCTCATTGTCCTGGGTTTGGGAATCGACCCGGGGATCGGAGGGCAGGCTGGGCAGAGAAGGACAGAGCGACCGAGGGGTGGCTTTCATTCTCGGGGGCCGGCTTGGTGGCGACCTCTGGCAGAGGCTAGGGGAATCGCCTGCTTGCGTGGGACAGACGCTAGTGACATTGCACGCCCCGCCTCCCAGGGAAGCACAATCACAAAAAATCTCTGGTGCCCTGGTCATGACACCCTACTCTGCCGCTGCCACTAGTGCCCGCCGAGGTGGGGGGGGGGGGATCCCGCTCCTGCTGCCATGCCCTGGGAGGTAAGCCAGGGCTCGCCTACATTGACTGTTGGGAGGGGCTGCTCAGGAGGGTAAGCCTGGGCATGGCGGGTCGACGTGTGGGGACTGAGCTCCATAAGGGGCATTGGGGGGACCGGAGGCAAAAAGAATGAATAAAAAAAAATTTTTTTTTATAAATGTAGAACATATTTACTACCAACACACACACACACACACTACCCCATAGTTTACTTATTCCAAGTAAACACAGCACAGTTTTCACAGAAACCAGATAAATTTCTAATCTGATGCATCTTTTCTATTAAGGAAGCAATACTGAAGGAAATTTCTGAGATTCTTCATAGCCCATTACTCTAATGCAGTAATAGTCAATCTGTGCAAAAAAAAAAAAAAAAAAAAAAAAAAAAAACCCACCAACCTCTTTTTCATAGTGTCCTCCTATAAGGGAGGGAAGGGATCGTAAATCTGGCGAACTGCCGTCTAGCCGATCCCTTCCACTTTCCAGTCCGTTGTCCCCGTTCCCAGATGTTTTGACATCTTACCAGGGAAAGCGCACGGGTTTGCCCCACTAAAGCCTATGGGGAAGGTTTTAAAAATTGTATTATCCATGTTTAAGTCATCTTGGATAAAAAATGAAAGCCACTGCTCAGTTAATATGGAGCGTGAGGTCTGTGGACCACGCAGTGGAAGGGATTGTCTGTCCGGCCAGATTTACGATTCACTCCCTCCGTTATAGGACGCTATGAAATTTCTTTTTTTTTTTGGGGGGCCTAGACAGACTATCACCACATTAGGTGATGGGCTATGATGCCTCAAAGAGAAAATAAGGAAGTCAGTAATTTACTTTAAGATTGCCGAGGTGTCCTGTTCTCACATTAACAAATACAAATAGAAAGGTTATTCACTACAGCAACATCTGTTTAATTCTAATGACTTAGAACTGCCAATCAAACTTGTGCATCCTCTCCTGTTGGTGTGTGATATTCCAGAAATTAAAATGTTTTTTTAAAGAAACTCTTTCGCTATGCTGGTCTCAAGCCTCAAAGCATTCCAACTGTAGATCCTTGAGCTGAAGAAGCCAGGGAACTCGAGACATGCCTAAAAAACAATATTCCAATCATGGCAATTCAAATTCCAGGTTAAGAAAGTTTTGATGAGACAGAACAATAAGAACAATAATTAAAATTTCAGTCATGCTGACCCATCAGCGCAGCAGTAATGTTACTGCTGGTGACACTGGCAGCTTGGGTCTGGAAACAAGCCCAGGTTGTCGAGCGTTGGTTGGGGTGGGTGTGTTGGATTGAGCGCCCCAGTGGACGGTCTCCATCCCCAGGGAGAGAAAGAGTTCCATCTGCTGCTACCACATTGCTCACTGGATACAAGGGATGGTAGGGAGTGGCAATACTAGGGGTGGAAGGAGACACACTGGCTGCGGATGACCACCCCTGCATGCGTGCTTCCTTGCAGCTCTTGCACAGGTGGTTCCAATGGCAGCAGGACTGAAACTAGGAAAAAGTCTGAGCCTAACAATGAAGGGCTCCTGACGCTACCACATCCTCTTTGACAGAGGTTGCATCCTGACAAAATCAGAAAAGTTCGGGGGTTATATCCCATCCGCCCGACCCCCACCTGGGAGGGCAAGCCATGGCTCTTTGGAGAATGACACCTTTGGAGCTACGGTAAGGACAAGACTGGTGGTTGGCTTTGAGGGACTTAAGGGAATTCGGAGGCAGTGTGACAGGAGGCAGAAATAGAAATGACAAAAAACAAAATCAATAAAATAAAAAGCTCAAGCATAATAATGAATAATTCTGAAGAAACTAATTTCCCTCTCATAAAAAGGTGAGGCAAGGAGGGTTAGTCGGAATAGCAGTTATGTGTAGCTGCTGTTTATGTGCATCATCCTTGTGTCTCTTATGTGCATTACAGTACTCTGCACTTTTTGGTCTTATATTTCAGCTGACACACCCCTGACCATGTCTCTAGCCTTTTTAGGTCCTCTCCCACAGTCCATATCTCCTCTTCACAGTCTACCTTTCCACAGCTCTCAGAACTGTCTCCAAAGCTATCTTTCCCTGGGCTCCTTCCCTATGTCATACATAATTCTGTTAAAGAGTACCAGTCCCAAAACAGATCCTTGGGGCACTCACCTTGTGATGTCCCTCACCTCTGAATGGTCTCCGTTTAGGACAGCCCTCAGTCTTCCCACTCGGCCAATTTCCCACTCATACAATTAGTCTGTCTTCCCACGCTCAAGATGTTCAGTTTCTTGACCAATTGTTCATGTAGGACGGAGTTCAAACGCTTCACTGAAGTCCAGATACAGGACATCCACCGTAAGACCCTCATTCATAGCCCTTGACACCCAATCGAAGAATTTGATCTGGTATGTTTGGCAAGACATCACACTGGTAAACAGGGGTGCCAATAGAAATTCCTGGGCCTGGGACACACCTTTAGGACTGGGCCCCCCCTGAGCCACTGGGCCCGAGACAGTTGTCCCCCCCCGCCCCGTCTGCTCCCCCTGCTGGTAAACCCATGCAGCCTGGTGTCTTGTACAGTATTTGCCTCCAGAAACTCTACCAGCCTTTCCTTTAATATACATACACATAGGGATAAGCAATGGGCTAACTCAGAATATGCAGTTATCATCAAGTTCGAGGGAACAGGACCATATCTCACGAGTGACAGAACCACGACTGAGTAATGAAAGTCCTGCCCACTCACAAGTGATAACAAATTGCCTGTTTTGAGTCAGGCAAAATGTATATCTGACATTGTAAAACAGCAGTTTACAATTTATAGCTTTTAAATCTGCAGTTTGAAGATTGTGTGTTTTTTCTATGATTTTAACAGCTGGCTTCAGTGCTGTACTAGGCACTGTGATGTCATCAGTACTGTGAAAGCTTCCACTGTGAGGACAGTAACCTTAAAAATATCCACCGTTTCAAGAGTCACAACATATTTTTGATATGTTGCTGTTAATTATGTCAGTAGAGAAGGCATCTTTTTCTCTCATTTTTAACCCCACTCCTGTTGTGTATACTGGTGTGTGTGTGTGTCTGTGTGTGTGTAGTTGGGGTTAAGTAGGCACTTCAATGTTAAACTCACAATTTTGCACTTTAATAACTCTGGAACCGCTGAACGGATGTACACCGCATTTGGTATGCTCCTTCCTGTGGGGTAGATCTCTTGATCTGGGAAGTTTCGTTCCAGTTGGATGTGCAGTCTCCGAGTTACGAAGAAGTGAAAAAACATGTTTTTACACATTGACTTTGCTGGGATTGTTCTTCGAACTTGCCTACAGCCTAGAGGGTTTGGTTGTTTCACATGAAATTTGCAGAGTAGAAAGGGACTAACCCACAGATGTACCTTTTGCTAGTCTGGTGTACAAAGAATAAGCCGTTTTTAAGTTATTGCAATGTACAAATTAAAAAAAAATTGTTTGAGCATGATCAGTAGGGACTTCAAGACAGCTGATTGGTACGAAAGAGGAATCCTGCATTGTATGAGAAAATTCCTCCTTCGTATGGCCGCCATCTTGTTTTCAGTTTGTCTGAAATTCAAATTTAGAAACCTCCCAAAATGATACTCTGGGGAGGAACCAACACACGCAGCTTGCTTATTGGGACCCCCTTTGGTGCATTCTGCACTTTACCCGATGAAATATGCCCCTAAAATGCATTTAATCATTTAAATCCTACTTTGTATTCGCGTAATATGATCTAGGATCCTAGTTTGTATGCAGGAGATACGACATAGGTTCTTAGGTCATGAGCCGAAAATAGAATAAATGATGAAATAAACACTTTTTGCAGACATGGGGTGCCCAATCCCCATGTCAGCACTACAGCCCCCAGGATGGGGATTACTGCACACCTATAGCTTACTTACTGTGAATCCCTTTGGTGTGCAGTTTACCCCACAAAATATACCCCTAAAATGTGTTTATTTAATCATTTAAGCCCTACTTTGATATGACCTAGGATCCTAGTTTGTATACACGAAATATGACCTAGGATCCTAGGTTGTGAGCGGAAAATAAGATACATGATTAAATAAACACATTTTGCCGACATGGGGTGCCCAATCCTCATGTCAGCACTACAGACCCCCCCCCCCAAAGTATGATGAGTTATGCTCACCTAAAACTTGCTTATTGGGACCCGCTTTGCTGCATTCTGCAATTTACCCCACGAAATATGCCCCTAAAATATGTTTATTTAATCATTTAACTCCTACTTCGTATTAGCGTGATAAACATAGGATCCCAGGTCATATGCAAGAGATATGACCTAATGTCATGAGCCGAAAATTGGAGAAATGTGAAAACAAACACATTTTGCTAAGGGGTGCCCAATCCCCATGTCAGCACTACCCCCCCCCCCAATAGGGAGTACTGCTCCAACACATGGGAATGCCCACTCCCAGTGCCAGATGATGTCTGCCTCCCCCCAAAAAACATCCTTTACAACTGCCGACTTGGGGTGCCCAACTCGAGTCGGCATGTATACCCCCACACACACACTAATATGATACACTGGGAGCCCACCACAGTGTGCCCAAATACATATAATAGTTTTATATACCTGTGAATACAGAACCCCCACCGATGTCTTTAATTGATTTTTAAACCTGCAAAAATAAACGGTCCCTCGTCTCCTCACGAGTCCCCCTCCCCATCCTCACCTCCCACTGAGCACTCACCTCCCGCACCCCCTTACCCTAATACTTACCTCCAGAGGTCAGGAGTAGCGATCTTCTCAGGAACAGGACACGTCTGCACTCTTCAAAGCCGAACCGCAAACTGAAGAATCAAAGGTACACAACTTCAACTTATGTTGATATCACGGCCATTTTTTAAGCTTTTTGCACCAAATTTTCAACGTGGAGTTTTTAGGACCCCACCTCATGAACAATGTCACTGTCATTTCGTTACTCAGTCCCAAAAGGTGACTTCGTGGCCACTGTGCAGAATCACCTTTCGGGACCAATTAATAAAATGACAGCACCAGTGTTCATGAGGGGAGGTCCCAGAAAGCCCATGTTGAAAATCTGGTGCAAAAAATAAAATAAAAAACGGGCATGTTACAAGCGTGCGCTGCGCAGTTTCTACACATGCACGTAACTTCGCCAATGTTTGATATTTTCACTCCAGATTTTCAACACTGCCATTTTGTCACACCTCCTCATGAACAGTATAGCTGTTATTTCTCACATCCTGCCTGAAATGTGTTTTTTGCACCCACGGCACAGAATGGCGCGGTTGCTGTGCAAAATCAGCTTTTGGGGTGGATTAACAAAATCACAGTGCCACTGTTCATGAGGAGATTTCCCAAAAAGCCCATGTTGAAAATTTTATAAAACAATTCCCATAAATGACCATGTTACGAGTGTGCATTGTGCAGTTTCACGCCGCACTCGTAGCAATTCAATTTTCATATTTTCCCCTGATTTTTCAACTTTACCCTTTTTCACATCGCCTCATGAACAGTATACAGCTGTCATTTTTCACATCCTGCCCAAAATATGATTTTGCACCTGTGGCGCAGAATGGCCTGTTTGCTGTGCGATCTCAACTTTCGGGACAGATTAACAAAATGACAGTGACACTGTTCATGAGGTGGGGTCCCCAGAATACCACGTTGAAAATTGGATGACAAAAATCCTGAAAATAACCCAGATTCGTGCGACCGTTGAATTGTGGCACCCGCGGTGTCTTTCAGTGTACGTATCTCGAAAACCACCACATGTAAGTTACATTACACTTTCTCAAAAAGAAGGGAAATTCATTGCAAAAAAACTATATTAATGCATCAGTTAGGGCTTTTATTAAACTGTAAAAAGCTGGGAAATTCTACGTAAGGGTTACCAACCCTACCACCCCACCCCCAACAGGCACTGGGGTGTGACTTGGAGTCGTTCAGCCTCTCACCCCATTCTCCTATACTGTACCATGTCATCTTGTTTACACATGGAATGGGGTGAGAGTTAGGGCTGACCACCTCAAGGCACACCCCAACACCTGTTGGTGTGTGGAAGCTGGGGTGGGTGCCAGGGTTGGTAACCCTAGCGTTGAACTTCCCAGCTTTTTATGGTTTAATAAAAACCCTAACTGATGCATTAATGTGGTTTTTTGAAATAAATATATATATATATATATAGTATTATTGTGAATAGCACGATTAAGGTTGAAAGGTAAAACTCTGCACCTTGATAACACTGCCACCGTTCAACGGATTTGCCTGAAATTTGGAATGCACGATCAAGAACCACACATCTTGGGATCTGCCAACTTTCGTAGTGGCCGGATATACGGCTGCGGAGTTATTAAGCGAGATCTGCGCGCGTTTACGGTTTTTGAGGAATTCTTTGCTCACACCTACAGGTTGCATGGTTTGTGCGACCGGTCCGAAAACTTCAGAGAACGTGCAGCTGGGATCCTCGATGTGCCTTTTGAAGATTTCGTGAAAAAATATTAAACGGTTCAAAAGTTATTCAAAAAACAAGTTCCCACTATGAGTTAATAGGAAAAGTTAACAAAAAGTTCGACAGTGTCACAAATGAACTTTTTAGTGTCGCAAATGGCCTTAGTAGTGTCGCAAATCTGCCATTTTGTTTTCAGTAGGTGATCAGAAAAATGCTTGGCAGTTAAAATTGGGACCACCTAGGGACATCATTCTTTTTGTGTTTACCTAGTCAGACCCTCAGGATGCTAGCCATGTCTTTATTTTGGGGTTAAACACCCCAGAAATATGATTTTCAAATTTCTGGAAAAAGTAGTGTCGCACTCACGACACTTTCGTGATTTCATTTGCGAAAGTGTCATGATTTGCAACACTATTTTGCGACACTATGCCCAAAATAACAGGAATTCTTTGCCACATTGCTGCAAAAGAACAGTTTGGTCTATTGGGCTGAAATTTGGAGGGAGGACAGTCAACATGCCACAAATGTGGCTTTTGGTGGTTTGGTAAACAAATATGGGAGGGCTGCAAAGTTACAGCACTCTGAAGTTGATGTTTTTTCCCATAGGATAACATTACGGCATCCGTCGTACCTTTCGGGGCCTGTATCTCAGAAACGGTGCGCGCGATACGGACTTTTCGTCAGAAAAATGCTTAGCCCCCAACTAGGGGACTAAGTACAAAACTAGCCAGGAATGTCATAATTCATATGATATTTTCATTTTTTTTTCTACATCGTACGGTTCCTGAGATATAAGCAATTTAGTATTCCAAGTCCTCCTTTTCTGCTCCGAGGCCCATTATTATGCATACATGCTTTGTATTCACTGTCTTTTTCAATGCAGTTTTTGGGGAAAAGAAGGGTGTGCCCTTTCGTTACCATGCCAGTTAGCATTTACAGTTGCGTTTCCGTTACCGTTCGCGTCACCGTTCCCGTGTACACCACCATGTGCGTTACGGTTTGCATTTTCATTTGCGTTACTGTTACCATTTGAGTTTCCATTACTGTTTATGTTTTCAGTTTTTTTTCTAACAGCCTGTGCATTGCCATTTGCGTTTGAGCTTTCGGTTGCGTGTGTCTTTCGTTTTGCGCCGTCGTTGCTGTTACTGTTACCACTGGTGCTTCCAATCGCGCTACCATGACCATGCGCGTTACGGTTTGTGTTTCTGTACGCGCTTGCATTTGCATTTTCGTTTCTGTTTCCTTTGGCATTACTGTTGCTGTTACCATTTACATTTCCAATTGCAGTACTGTGACCGTGCGCGTAACGGTTTGCGTTTCTATACGCGCTTGTGTTTCTGTTTCCTTTGGCATTATTATTGCTGTTACCGTTACCATTTGCGTTTACAATTGCGGTACCGTGCCCGTGAGTGTTACGCTTTGCATTTCCATACTCACTTCCGTTTGTCTTTCCGTTTCTTTTTCCTTTGGCATTATTGTTGCTGTTACCATTACCATTTACAATAGCAGTTCCGTGACTGTGTGCATCACGGTTTGCGTTTCTGTATGCGCCTGCGTTTTGGTTTCCGTTTATGTTTTCTTTGGTATTATTGTTGCTGTTAATGTTGCCATTTGCATTTCCAATTGCGGTACCGTGTCCGTGTGCACTACCAGTTGCGTTCTGTACGCGCTTGCGTCTCCGTTTCCGTCACTGTTCGCTTTGGCATCACTTTGTGCTTGTGTTTTTATTACCGTTTGCTTTACCATTTCCGTTTGCTTTACCATGTGCGTTACCGTTGCTGTTTGCGTTTGATTTGCAGTTCCTGTTACTATGTAACAAGACATCATGTGGTGGGAGCAAGGGGCCCAAAGGGCCCCTTGCTCTCGCCACCACATTCCATTCACTATTTATCATCCTCATTCTCAAAAAGAAGGGAAATTAGAGGCAAAAAACTCATTTAATGCACTAGTTAGGGTTGTTCCTGACAGGAAAGCTTAGGAATTGTGTTAGGTTGAAAGCCCCGCTGGACCCCCAAGCCAACCCCTAACTGGCATCGGGAGCGCGTTGGAGTAGTCGGTCCCTAACTCTCACCCCATTCTCCTATACCTCTGCTTCTTTACAAATGTGATGGGTGGTGAGTTAGCGATGACCCAACACGTACTCCAATGCCGTGTTGCGGGTGGGCTGGGGGTCCAAGGGGTCTTTCAACCCTAACACTGAATTTCCTCGCTTTTGTCGCTGTGGAACAACCCTAACTGATGCATTAAACAGAGTTTTTTGCCTCTAAAATATATATATATACACACACACACACTACATATACATATATACATTTTCTATGCAAAAAACTTTGTTGATGCACCATTAGGGTTCCAGCGTCAAAAGTTGGGAAATTAGATCTTAGGGTTCCCAACCCTAAAACCTCACCCCCACCCTTCATGCAGGAACAGGTGTGAGGGGTGTGCCTTGGGACTGTGAACACTAATGCTCACCCCATTCCAAGAGTAAGTAAGCTAAGATGGGTACAGAATAAGAGAATGGGGAGAGCACTAGGGTTTGCAACCAGAAGGCACACCTCTCACACTTGTTGCTTCATGCAGGGTGGTGGTGGAGTCTTAGGGCTGGAAGCTGAGGGTGGGGACTTAGGGTTGGGAACCCTAAAATCTTGTTTCCCAACCTTTGATGCTGGAACCCTAATGGTGCATTAAGAAAAAATTACTCACCTTAGTAATTGCTTTTCTTCTCATGGAGTCTTGCTGTATTAGGACTATAGCAGTCAGCCTCAGCCTCTGAACTGCCCCGGAGAGGAAAGGGTTAACTCCAGAGAAGTCTGGAGTTCCACAGCGCGAGGGCGCTGTTCAAAGCTCTATCTGTGCAGTTTGAAGTCAAACTGCCAGATTCTTTACGAAGCTAAACTAATATAGCAAGTCTGTGTGGAAAAAACCCTACACTAGCCATTGGCTACCTACCAGTAGTAGAACTACAAAAACACACAACAATCACAGAATAGCAAAAAAATTATTAAATATTGTTAGCATTACTGAAAAGAAGCATTAACAGACCCCCTCTTCCCAAAAAGACTCAAGTCCAGGAGGGGCCACCTACCACTCAACAACAACAGAATTACTTAGTTCCTAAACCCAATAAGCAAGAAAAAGGCATGACACAGTGCTTGCACTAATTTGCCAACCCCATACCCAAGGAGGAGTTCTGAGCGGGGTAGGAGGGAGGTTGTCCTAATACAGCAAGACTCCATGAGAAGAAAAGCAATTACTAAGGTGAGTAATTTTTCTTCAAACACCATGAAGTCTTGCTGTAATTAGGACTATAGCAGATACACAGCAGTACCTCCATGGAGGAGGTCAGAACCTACTTGGGAAATAGGCTCTGAAGCACAGCTGTGCCAACGGGCATCCCTCCTGGATTGAACATCCAAGGAGTAATGTTTGGTAAAGGTGTGAACTGTTTTCCAGGTAGCAGCTTGACAGATCTCCAAATGGGAATATCTCTAGCAGCCGCTAGAGATGCAGCTGTACCTCTGGTAGAATGAGCCCTCAATCCTGAGGGGGCTCTTTACCCAGTTTTGGTAACAGAATTGGATACAAGAGACAATCCACCTTGCAATTGTCCTCTTAGTGGCAGGTCTCCCTTTGCCGACTTCCCCATAGGTAAGGAAGAGCTGGAGGGATTCAAACCTATGACCCTTGGTGCGTTCCAAATAGTAGCTTAGAGCTCTTCTGACGTCCAGACTGTGCAATCTCCTCTCCCCTGAAGAGGAATGCTCAGTGAAAAATACTGGGAGAGAGATGGATTGGTTGAGATGAAAATCCGAGACCACCTTTGGTAAAAACCTTCTATTAGTCCTAAGGACTACCTTGTCCCTATGAAAAGAAATGAAATCTTCTTCCACTGACAAGGCTTGCATCTCACTTATCGCCTAGCAGAAGTGATGGCCACTAGAAAAACAGTCTTCAAGTCAAAAACTTGAGGTCTGCCAAAGACAGGGGCTCAAAGGGGTTGCATTAGCTGAGCAATGCAAACATTCAGGTCCCAAGCAGGAGCTGGTTCCCAAAAGGAGGGTTAGTGTGAAGTAACCCCTTAAAAACTTGGAAATTACAGGGTGAGAAGAGATGGAAGCAGGTTTATCTGCTGACATAAGCGGAGACTGCTGCCAGATGAACCCTTAAGGTAGCTGGCTTAAGGCCTAGAGAATTTAAGTGGACCAGATAGTCCAATAAAACAGTCAAATCAGCAGATTCTGGGAGATTTGCTTCCCAGAGCACCAAATGGAAAACCTCTTCCACTTAGAATTATAGGTGGCCTAGTAGAAGGCCTCCTGGCAGCCTTCAAAATATCCAAGACACCGTGAGAGAGGTGTAGAATCAGCGTATTCTAGCTCCTCAAGAGCCAAGCCTGAGGTGGAGGGAACTGAGGTTGGATACACACTCTCCCTGTGCACAGGTCAACAGGTCGTGGGTCCTGGGCAAGCTCAGGGGAGGGTGGACAATCAGGGACAGAAGGAGAGGGTACCAGGGCTGTCTGGCCCAATCTGGAGCAATCAGAATCACCTTGCAGGACTGAGTTCTGATCCTCACTAGTACCCTGAAATGGAGAGGGAAGGGAGGGAAGGCATATAGATATTTCCCCTCCCAATCCAACTGGAAGGCGTCCAGTGGGACTGATCCCAACACTGGAGGTCTGCAACAAAACAGAGGAAGTTGGTGGTTGTCTGGGGCTGCAAAAGATCTATCTGAGGGTGCCCCATCTGGCAAAGACTGACCCCAGCACTAGAGGGTAAAGGCCCATCTGTGGTGGCCCTGAGAAATCCTGCTGAGGGCAACCGCTGAGGACATTGTCCTTCCCTGGAAGGTGAACTGCTATCAGGGAGGTATTCAAGGAGTAAGCCAGAGACCACAGCTTCATTGCTTCGGGTGCACAAGGCAGAAGACCGAAAGCCCCTTGTTTGTTGATGTACCACATTGTTGTGGTATTGTCTGTCCTGACTTGAACTACCTTGTTCTGGACAGAAGCTGAAAAGGCCTGGAGAGCTAAGAGGACAGCCCTGAGCTCCAGAAGGTTGATGTGGAGCAGAAATTCCTGAGGAGACCACACTCCCTGAGTGGAAAGGTCGCCCAAGTGAGCCCCCCATCCTAGGAGGGAGGCATCTGTGGTAAGTGTGAGGGAGTGAGGAATGGGTAAGAAGGGGACCCCTTGAGTTAGACTGCTCTGGTCCTGCCACCACTGAAGGGCCAGGATCAGAGACCTTGTCACTGGGACTAATTTGGTGAGGGGGTCCTTCTTTTGGGACCAAAAAGATCTCAGGTGGAATTGGATGTCTCTCATCTGGAAACTTGCTCCCTGCACGACAGCTGTGGACGCAACCATGTGTCCTAGGAGTTGCAGGAAGTGCCTTGCTGGCTGAGAGACCCGCATGGTGAAGGAAGATGCCAGGGCAATGAGTCTGTCCACTCTCGGAGGGAGATATGCCCTGGCAGACTTTGTGTTCAACTCTGCACCTATGAAAGTTAGTACCTGAACTGGTTCGAGAACTGACTTTGGAAGATTCAACAGGAATCCCAGAGAGGTGAGAAGCTACTGGGTGACCAACAAGTGAGATTTTCGTGATCTGGAGACTGACCCACTATGAGCCAGTCGTCCAGGTAGGGAAAACGCCACCCCTTGCCTTCTCAGATGAGCCACTATCACAGCCAGACATTTTGTGAAAACCCTTGGGGCAGAGGTAGGCCGAAGGGCATTGCTCTGAACTGATAGTGGCCAGAAGGTAGTTGACTGAGGTACTTTCTGTGAGAAGGCCTGATCAAGAAATGAAAATAGGCCCTTGAGGTCCAAGGAAGCTAGCCAGTCTCCTGGTCTCAGGGAGGCAAAATCATTGCCAGAGTTAACATTTGAACTTTGGTTTGAGAAGATGCTTGTTCAGGAACCTTAAATCTAAGATGGCCGCCATTCTCCTGTCTTTTTTGGGGTAAGGAAATACCTTGAATAAAGACCCTTGCCCTGATGGCAAAGGGAACCCTCTCTACTGCTTTGCATCCCAGCAGAAGAAACCTCTGTTTCCAAAGCAAGGGCTTCAAAGGATTCTAGGGTGGAAATGTCTGGCCTCATCTTTGGGAACTGTTTGAAACTGAGGATCAGACCTTGGCTTACCACCTCCAGAACCCACTTGTCCAAAGTTAGGGACAACCAGTTCTGGCTGAAATAAGCCAACCTGCCCCCCCGGCACAGGAGATTCAGCCCTGGGCACCCCATCAGGTGCCTGCTTGGCAACTGTTTTGGCTGGGAAGAAGGGACGGTCTGCCAGAGCCCGTCTGCCCCTGCCTCTGAAGAAACCCCTCTGAACAAAGGCTGAAGAGGCTTGAGCTTGATAAAGGGCCTGTGGTAGGCCTACCCCTTACCCCTGGGGGCATGCCTTTGGGGGGGGGCATGCCTCTCTTTAGCTTGGGCACTTTTGTAGGTAGTTCTGTATTCATCCATTTTTTTCATGTAATTTTCTGTCTGATCACCAAACAGAGAGTTACCTACTACAGGGAAATCCATAGCCTTTGCCTGAGTGTCTTGGGACAAATTAGTGCATCTGAGCCATGCCAACCTACGGAGAGCTACAGAAGTGGCCATGACCCTAGAAGAAACATCATTAACATCAACAGCAGTATGAAATTGAACTTTAGAGGCCTCAATGCCATCAGCAGCCACCTGTTCCAACTCACTAGCCAGCTGACCCTGGGCCTGCTTGGCTAACTGCAAAATAGTGTCCCATCTAGACTTCTGATATCTAGCCACATAAGCCATGTAATTAGCCTGCCTGAGTCCCAAAGAAGCTGCCATATATTGCTTTTTGCCATGGTATCAATCTTCCTGGAATCTTTGTCAGGGGATGTGATGCCAAGGAATATTAGCCTTGTCGAGGCTGCAGCTTGAACAACACCTACATGACTACACTGCTCAGTGAGGAAGTCTGTATCTGGGCCTGATAAAGTATACCTTCTGTCCATTTTTTGTCTACAGGAGGAGCAGAATGAGGATTTTTAAAATCTTTGTTGTTTGCTTCCTAAATGATTTATGCAAAGGAATAGACAACCTTCTAGACTCTGGAATATCCATCATTTCAACAAAATCAGGCTCCTCTTGCTCATCCACAGCCTCCTCTAAAGGGAGCTGGAGGGTTTCTGCCACCTTTTTATAAAACACAAAATGAGAAGGGGACTCAGACAACAGAGGGGGAGACTCTAAGGGTCTGTCTGGAGAAATGCCCGGTTCAATGGGCACGTCCAGACCTTCCCAGTCACAAATGCACTGATCAAATTCCTCCTCCCCCTCCTGTGGTTCATAAAACTCCTCAATAACATAATCTTGAACCACTGGACCTTGGCGAGCCACCCCTCTGCCACTTGTGGAGGGCTCTCCAAGTCCCTGCGACAAAGACTGAACAATCTGTATGGTATTTGCTATTTCTGCAACAGTTGGAGAAACTATCTTAGACTCCGAACCTGCTGATTTCTTTGTCTTTTTTGCTGGTGCTGGTTCCTCTGAACCAGCCTTTCTCTTGCCCGAGGAAGTAATGCCCTGGTCAGAGGGCACTCCCTCTGGTCCAGTGGGTACTGGACCGGGCTGGCCATCCGGGTCAGCGGACTTTTTGGCCTCTCGTTCCCTGAGCCGGCCCAATCTCTTCTCCAGGGTGGCTGCAGGGAAATTTTTACATATCTGGCAGTCTGAAAGGAGGTGGTCAGCCCCCAGACAATAAACACAAGTGGTGTGTGGGTCAGCCTTGGCAAAGGCTTCCCCACAAACATCACCAGTGTTGAACCCGTGGGCCGGTTTTCTTTTGGGTTTCTCAGACATAGTGCCAGCTAACCAAAACTTGCCCTTTCTTCAGGCGTGCCAGAGCAAGACACCCTTATCGGTTCCTAACCGTGTCACGGGTATTGGAAAAACCCTAATAAAAGCGAGGGTTTTTAGAACCGATAAGAACCGGGTACCTCACGTCTAAAAATTCATCAAAATACAAGAAACGTCGGTTCAGACTGAACCGATAATTATTCACACAGACTAAATTTTCGTTTTACTTACGGTTACCAGATGAGCTTAGCCGAAACCGTGGTAATTTTGAGACTTTTGCCGGTTTTCTGAACCGAAGGAACCGACCGAAAACCGCGTAGTGAACCGAGCTGAAGGAGCTGATCTCCGGAGCGACTGTTCAGTGAAGCGGAGTAAAGAATCTGGCAGTTTGACTTCAAACTGCACAGATAGAGCTTTGAACAGCGCCCTCGCGCTGTGGAACTCCAGAGTTCTCTGGAGTTAACCCTTTCCTCTCTGGGGCAGTTCAGAGGCTGAGGCTGACTGCTATAGTCCTAATTACAGCAAGACTTCATGGTGTTTGAACAAAGTTTTTTCATAGAATTTCCTTACTTTTTGAGAAAGTACATTCATAAGGAATCCTAATGGTGCATTAACAAAGTTTTTTGCATAGAATTTCCTTACTTTTTGGGAAAGTATAACCATAGACTTACTTGGATATGGGGGCGCAGGGCCCTATCTATCCATAAGATTAGAGAGAGAGAGATATATATATATATATATATATATATATATATATACACACATACATAAATATATAAAAATCAAACTTTTGCTTTCATTTTCCTTCGAATTACTCGGATCAGGTTATAAACTTGGCAACTGAACTAGAATGGATATTATTAACTGCAGAAATTGCGGGACACTTTTCAAAAAGGAAGTTATATAGGATTTAGGACACTGTCCTACATGCTGGACCATCGGAGATCTAAGGGCTCAGCTCTGGGCAGCATGGGCAGAGATTGAGCACCTCAAATCGCATATTCAGGAGGAAATATATTACAAGAACCACCCCCCATTTCACCAACATCCAACTGAAGCACCTCGACCACAGAGGGTAGTTGGTCAGGGAGGCTGGCAGGTGGTTAGGAGGGGCAAATCGGGTGCTCCATCACTCAGTGCTCACCAACGCATCACCTCCACAAACCATATGAAAACTACACACAGGTATCTGCCATCTGCCTCTATCTCAGAAAACAAACAAAGGGGCAGAGGACACTGCAGAGCAGGACACTGCAGCACAGGCGCTAGCACAACAAAACTCACCCAAAACAGGGACCAAATAAAAAAAAAAAGCAAAAAGGAAATAAAAAACACTTCTGATCACAGAAGACTCCATGATTCAGGGAGTTGATACCTACCTCCAGCTGGGGGTAATGGTCAGATGTTTCCCAGGTACATCAGCGTGGAGAGACACTGACCGCATTGCTAAAACTGTGCAGGAAGCAGGAGAAAACACTGATGTCCTAGTACACACAGGGACTAACAATCTCGCCAGCTGGTTAGTTGTGGAGACCAGGGAACACCTGACCAGGCTGAGAGACAAACTGTCATCCATTTCGTCTCGCATCTCCGTCTCTGAGATCCATGCGGCTGAAGGGCTGGTGCCAGGAAAAAGGACACAAATTTGTAGGTAATTGGCAACAGTTTTGGGAGCGAAAGTTCTTTAAATTCGATGGACTGCATCTGACTAAGGAGGGAGTCCATGCATTGGGGCAGAAGTTTGATGCCTTTGCAGAATATTTAAACTAGCAAATGGGAAGAGGGGTGCAGCACCCGATACACTGAACGGGAAGAACACCCCTTCTCCCTCAGCTAGTGATCAAACAGGAGTTCAGCATATTTGTAGTTCATCTGCATCACCAGGTAAGGAAAAAGGTCTGGCTCCTCATACGACGCACAGGAGAAAAGCCGGACCTCGCCCCACAACTAACGCACTGAAATCTGGCCAATGGAAAATCATGTACATAAATGCCTGCAGTCTGGGAAACAAGATCTCAGACCTGGAGGCAACAATGACAGAAGCTAAACTGGACATAGTAGCCATTAGCAAGACATGGTTCAACAGGAACCACAATTGTGAGACTTCAGTACCTGGCTATGTACTGCTCAGAAGAGACCGATGTGCAAAAAAAAAAAAAGGGGTGGGGCCCTTTATGTCAATGAAAATAAAGCTACAGAAATTCAGAATACATATATGAGCCAGAAGAAAATTACTCACCTTAGTAATTGCTTTTCTTCTCATGGAGTCTTGCTATATTATGACTATATGCAGTCAGCCACTGCAGCTGAACTGCCCGGAGAGGAAAGAGTTAACTCCAGAGAGTCTGAGTTCCACAGCGAGGGCTATACCAAAGTTTCATCTGGCCAGTTTCAAATGAAACTGTCGATCTTTACTAAGCTAACACTAAGCAAACAAGTCTGTGTGGAAGCTCTTACACTAGCCAAGTGGCTACCTAATAGTAGGAATAACAATATAAACAACAATATAAACAGCAATAATAATAATAACAATGAATAATAGTATTATTAGTTTCTCCCTAACAAGCACTATTAGACCCCCTTCCCCAAGACTCAAGTCCACGAGAGACAACATATACTTAAAACAGAAATACCAATTCCCTAACCCTAAATAAAGGGGTGAAGGGAAGAACTAAATGGCATGACACAGTGCTTGCACTAATTTGCCACCCTACCCAAGTAGAAGTTCTGAGAGGGCAGGAGGGAGGGTGGTCATATATAGCAAGACTCCATGAGAAGAAAAGCAATTACTAAGGTGAGTAATTTTTCTTCAAACACCATGAAGTCTTGCTATATTAAACTATATACAGATACACAGCAGTACCTCCATGGAGGAGGGTCAGAACCTACTTAGGAAATAGGCTCTGAAGCACAGCTGTGCCAAACGAAAGCATCTCTCCTGGACTGAATATCCAGGAATAATGCTTGGTAAAAGTGTGAACTGTTTTCCAAGTAGCAGCTTGACAGATTTCCAGAATGGGAATATCTCTAGCAGCCGCTAGAGATGCAGCTGTACCTTGGTGGAGTGAGCCCTCAGTCCTGAGGGGGTTCTCACCTAGTTTTGATAACAAAATTGGATACAAGAGACAATCCACCTTGCAATTGTCCTCTTAGTGGCAGGTTTCCTTTGCCAACCTCGCCATAGGTAAGGAAGAGTTGGAGGATTCGAACCTGTGACCCTTGGTGCGTTCCAAATAGTAGCTTAAGGCTCTTATGACGTCCAAGCTGTGCAGACTCCTCTCACCTGAGGAAGAATGCTCAGTGAAAAATACTGGAAGAGAGATGGATTGGTTTAGGTGGAAATCTGAAACCACTTTAGGCAAAAACTTTCTGTTAGTCCTGAGGACTACCTTATCTCTGTGGAAAGAGATAAAATCTTCTTCCACTGACAGGGCCTGTAGTTCACTTATGCATCTGGCAGAAGTGATAGCCACTAGGAAAACAGTTTTCCAAGTCAGAAACTTGAGCTCTGCTGAGGACAGAGGCTCAAAGGGGTTGCATTAACTGAGCAATGCAAACATTCAGGTCCCAAGCGAGCTGGTTCTCAAAAGGAGGGTTGGTGTGAAGTAACCCTTTAAAAACCTGGAAAGCACAGGGTGAGAAGAAAAGGAAGCAGGCTTCCTGCTGACAGAAAAGCAGAGACAGCTGCCAGATGAACCTTTAAGGTAGCTGGCCTAAGGCCTAAGGAATTTAAATGGACCAAATAGTCCAGTAAAAAGGGCAGATCAGCAGATTCTGGGATAATCTGCTTCTCAGAGCACCAGATGGAAAACCTTTTCCACTTGGAATTGCAAGTGGCCTAGTGGAAGGCTTCCTTGAAGCCTTTAAAATATCAAAACACCTTGAGAAAGGTGTAAGTCAGCAAATTCTAACTCCTCAAGAGCCATGCCTTGAGATGGAGGGATTTGAGGTCCGATACACACTCTCCCCTGTGCACAGGCCAGTAAGTCGTGGACTCTGGGCAAGCTCAGGGCAGGGTGACTGTCAAAGACAGAAGCAGTGGGTACCAGGGCTGTCTGGCTCAATCTGGAGCAATCAGAATCACCTTGCAGGGCTGAGATCTGATTTTACTAGTACCCTGAAAAGAAGGGGAAAGGGGAAAGGCATACAGGAACTTCCCTTTCCAATCCAACTGAAAGGCCCAGGGGACTGATCCCAGCACTGGAGGCCTGCAACAAAACAGAGGAAGTTGGTGGTTGTCTGGGCTGCGAAAGATCTATCTGAGGGTGCCCCATCTGGCAAAGACTGACCCCAGCACCTGAGGATTCAGAGCCCATCGTGATGGCCCTGAGAAATCCTGCTGAGGGCATCCCGCCAGGACATTGTCCTTCCCTGGAAGGTGAACTGCTATCAGGAGGTGTTCAGGGAGTAAGCCAGAGACCACAACTTCATTGCTTCGTGCACAAGGCTGATGACCGAGTGCCCCTTGTTTGTTGATGTACCACATTGTTGTGGTGTTGTCTGTCCTGACTTGAACTACTTTGTTCTGGACAGAAGCTGAAAATGCCTGAAGAGCTAAAAGGACAGCTCTGAGTTCCAAAAGATTAATGTGGAGCAGAGATTCCTGGGGAGACCACACTCCCTGAGTGGATAGGTCGCCCAAGTGAGCTCCCCACCCTAACAGGGAAGCATCCGTGGTGAGGGTGAGGGAGGGGAAACGGAATGAAAGGAACCCTTGTTTTAGATTGCTTTGATCCTGCCACCAGTGTAAGGCCAGGATCAGGGTTTGGGTCACTGGAACCAATTTGGAAAGGGGTCCTCCTTTGAGACCAATAGGCCCTCAAATGGAACTGAATGTCCCTCATCTGGAATCTTGCTCCTTGCACTACAGCTGTGGAAGCAGCCATGTGCCCTAGGAGTTGCAGAAAATGCCTTGCTGGTCAGAGACCCGCGAGGGTAAAGGAGGATGTCGGCAATGAGTCTGTCTACCCTTTCCGAGGGGAGAAATGCCCTGGCTAACTTTGTGTTCAATTCTGCACCTATGAAAGTTAGTACCTGAACTGGTTCGAGAACTGACTTTGGTAAATTCAGCAGGAATCCCAGGGAAGTGAGAAGCTGCTGGGTGACTTGCAAGTGGGATTTTACCTGATCTGGGGACTGACCCACTATGAGCCAGTTGTCCAGGTAGGGAAACACAGCAATCCCTTGCCTTCTTAAATGAGCCACTACCACAGCTAGACATTTCGTGAATACCCTTGGCGCAGAGGTAAGGCCGAAGGGCATTGCCCTGAACTGGTAGTGGCCTGAGGGTAGTTCGAACCTGAGGTACTTTCAGTGAGAAGGCCTGATCAGAACATGAAAATAGGCATCCTTGAGGTCCAGGGAAGCTAACCAGTCCCCTGGCCTCAGGGAGGGCAAAATCATTGTCAGAGTTAACATTTTGAACTTTGGTTTCAAAAGATGCTTGTTCAGGTACCTTAAATCTAAAATGGGCCGCCATTCTCCTGTCTTTTTTGGGGTAAGAAAGTATCTTGAGTACAGCCCCTTGCCCTGATGGCAAGGAGGGACCCTTTCTACTGCTTTGTAGTCCAAAAGAGAAGAAACCTCTGCTTCCAAAGCAAGGGCTTCTGAAGGATTTGCGAGGAAAATGTCTGGCTCATCTTCGGAAACTGTTTGAAGCTGAGAACCAGACCCAGGCCTATTACCTCCAGAACCCACCTGTCCGGGTTAGGGACACCCAGTTCTGGCTGAAATAAACCAACCTGCCCCCCACTGGTACAGGAGAATCGGCCCTGGGCACCCCATCAGGGTGCCTGCTTGGCAGTAGCCTTAGGCTGGGGGAGGGGGACGGTTTACTTGTGCCCCGTCTACCTCTGCCTCTAAAGAAACCCCTCTGTGCAAATGCAGAGGAGGCCTGAAATTGGTAAAAAGGCATGTGGAAAGGCCTGCCCCTACCTCTGGGAGCGTGCCTCTGTGGAGTGGCATGCCTCTCCTAGCCTGGGCACTTTTGTAGGTAGTTCTGTATTCATCCATCTTTTTCATATAGTTTTCTGTTTGTTCCCCAAACAGAGAATTACCCACAACCGGAAAATCCATAGCCTTTGACTGAGTATCTTGGGACAGATTAGTGCATCTGAGCCATGCCAACCTACGGAAAGCTACAGAAGAGGCCATGACCCTAGAGGAAACATCATTAACATCAACAGCAATATGAAATTGAACTTTAGAGGCCTCAATGCCATCAGCAGCCACCTGTTCCAACTCACTAGCCAGCTGGCCATGGGCCTGCTTGGCTAACTGCAATACTGTGTCCCACCTAGATTTCTGATATCTAGCCACATAAGCCATATAATTTGCCTGCCTGAGTCCCAAAGAAGCTGCCATATACTGTTTTTTCGCCATGGCATCAATCTTCCTGGAATCCTTATCAGGAGGATGTGAGGCCAGAGGAATATTAGCCTTGTCACAGGCTGCAGCTTGTACCACACCTACATGACTACACTGCTCAGTGAGGAAGTCTGTATCAGAGCCTGACAAGGTATATCTTCTGTCCATTTTTTTATCTACAGGAGGGACAGAATGAGGATTTTTTAAAATCTTTGTTGTTTGCTTCCTAAATGACTTATGCAAAGGAATAGACAACCTCCTAGACTCTGGTATATCCATCATTTCTACATAATCAGGCTCCTCTTGCTCATCCACAGCTTCCTCTAAAGGAAGCTGGAGGGTTTCTGCAACCTTTTGTAAAACATAAAATGAGAAGGGACTCAGACAGAATAGGAGGAGATTCTAAAGGTCTGTCTGGAGAAATGTCCGATCAATGGGCACGCCCAGACCCTCCCAGCCACACATGTAATGATCAAATTCATCCTCCCTCTCCTGTGGTTCATAAAATTCCTCAACATCATACTCCTGAACCACTGGCACTGAACGAACCAACCTTTACCAACTGTAGGTGGTCTCGCAGGACCCTGAGACAGTGACTGGACAATCTGTATGGCTTTAGCTATTTCTGCAGCAGTTGGAGAGACAATTTTGGACTCCAAACCTACTGATTTCTTAGTCTTTTCACTGAGACTGGTTCCCTGAACCGGCCTTCCTTTGCCTGAGGAGTCTCGGCCCTGGTCAGAGGGATTCCTCTGGTCCAGTGGGTACTGGACCGGCTGGCCATCCGGTCAGCGGACTTCTTGGCCTCTCGTTCCTGAGCCGCCCAATCTCTTTTCCAGGGTGGCTGCAGGGAAATTTTTACACACCTGGCAGTCTGACAGGAGGTGGTCAGCCCCAGACAATAACACAGTAGTGTGTGGGTCAGCCTTGGCAAAGGCTTCCCACAAACATCACAGTGTTGAAACCCAGTGGGCCCGGTTTTTCTTTGGGTTTCTGGACATAATGCCAGCCTAACCAAAAACTTGCCCTTTGATGGCAGTGCCAGGCAAGACACCTTATCGGTTCCTAACTGTGTCACGGTATTTGAAAAACTATTTTAAAAGCAAGGTTTTTAGAACCGATAAGAACCGGGAACCCACTCTAAAAGCCCAACCACACTTTAAAACGTTAAATTAAGCAAACCGATCGGTTCAAAACCGAACCGATAATTGAATTTCCACACAGACTTTAAATTTTCTACTTACGGTTTACCAGATAGAGCTTTTAACCGAAATGCGGTAAAATAAATACTTTTTGCCGGTTCAAATGGACCGAAAATACTCGCTTGAACCGAGAAATGAACCGATGTGAAGGAGCTGATCTCCGGAGCGACTGTTCAGTGAAGCGGAGTAAAGAATCTGACAGTTTCATTTGAAACTGGCCAGATAGAGCTTTGGTATAGCGCCCTCGCGCTGCGGAACTCCAGACTCTCTGGAGTTAACTCTTTCCTCTCCGGGGCAGTTCAGCTGCAGTGGCTGACTGCATATAGTCATAATATAGCAAGACTTCATGGTGTTTGAAGAACTGTGGGTCACCCTGGAAACAGGAAATGGGACAGCCATACGAACTGGGGTTGTCTACCGGCCTCCAGACCAGGGGTAGGACACAGACACATTACTGTTAGAAGATATATAAAACAATGACAGCTAAAGGGGAGGTTCTGATAATCGGAGACTTCAACATGCCAGATACAGATTGGTCAATATCAGCAGGAACATCAGCCAGAACTAGACACATTGTGGATTCCCAAACAATTGGTACAACAACCAACAAGAGACAGGGCTATCCTGGATCTAGTACTGACTAACGGGGAAAGGGTCACAGGTCTCTAGGTAGAAGGTCACCAGGGGGCCAGTGACCATCACATGGTATGGTTCAATTTGGCCACTAGAACTAAATCATCCCATTCCAAGGCAAAAATATGGGACTTCAGAGGAGCTGACTTTGTTAAGATGGCCAACGGAGTTAAGCTAGCCCTGGCAAGAAGAAATAGCTCCTTTAGTACCCTGGGATGTATGCCATCAGGTCCCATTGCCTTGTTCACCCTGAGCTTTGTAGGACTCTTTCTTTTGTGAAGGGACTTGTGCACACCTCCTTCCATGTCCATGAAGCTGAGCTGTTGGCCCTGCCCTGCCCTACCTTCTCCTCAGTAAATACTGAGCAGAAGTATCTATTTAGGATAGATGCTTTTCCTTGGTCCCCCTCCACACACACTCCCCCTTATCCCCTTTGATCTTAGCAATACCCCCTCTGGACTTTCTCCTTTCACTAATGTATCTATAGAAAGTATTGTCCCTTTCTTTTACTGTTCATGCTAGTGTTTCCACGGTTTGGGTCTTTGCCTGCCTTACTGCCTTCCCTGTTTCCCTTAGGGAAGTTCGGTTTGCCTCCCTATCTTCGTCACGCTGCATTCCCTTATATTTCCTGAAGGCCAACCTTTTGGCTCTGACCTTTTCTGCTACTGTTTCTGAGAACAAAAGTGGTTTCCTCCTTCTTTTGCTCTTGCTTTTCACCCTAACACAATGGAATGTTGCTTCAAATATTGCATCCTTAATGCTTGCCCACTTTGCCTGTACCCCTTGCTTTGTATCTAATGAATTCACTTCGTTTTGCCTTTACTGCCTCTGCCACCCCTTGGAAAACCACAATGGTTTCCTCCTTATTCTGCCCTTCCCGACCATCCTTGTGTACTACGGATGTGTGTAGCGCTGGTTGGAAAGAATTTATTTTTCTTAAATGCTACACCTGCTGCCCCACTATACTGGGGTCCGGGAAGTCTGAGGTCCATGAGCCGAGACTAGTATTCTTTTAGGTACCACTATATATTTTTCATGTGCAGCCTTGCCCATGGTACCACAGAGTTTGTGGCTGACATGAGGCCTAGTAGACTCAAAAAATTCTGTGCAGTCCTCATTACAGCCTGGAACGAGATTGCATAGTGTACCAGTGTTTGAATCTTCTCCGGAGGGTGATGGGCGCTTGCTTGTACTGTGTCCTGTGCTCCTGTGAAATGCAAGTTTTGCATGGGTTCCAGGTTTATCTAAATTCCGGACAAACCCCAAACTTTCTCATCAGGGATGCAATTTGTTCCACTGATCACTGGGCCTGTTCACTAGTTCTCCCACACACTAATTAGTCGTCTAAATGTGGACAGACTGCCACTTCAGGTTTTGAAGTGTACCTGCTACTGCAGCTAGGCACTTTGTGAACACACTTGGGGCAGAGGTCAGTCTGAAAGGCATTCCCCTGAACTGGTACTCAAGATTTATTCTGACGTATAGCTACTGTCTGGGGCTTGCTCTCACTGGGATGTGGAAGTAAGCAACCGTCGAATCCAGGGAGCACAGCCAGTCTCCTTGCTGCAGAGATGGAATTATTGTCTGCAAGGTGATCATTTGGAATTTTTCCTTCTTTGGGTGTTTATTCAGATACCTGAAGTCGAAGATTGGTCGCCACTCACCAGATCATTTCTTTGCTAGGATATACATACCTTGAGAGAAACCATTTTCCCATTTTTGTTACTGGCACTTTCTCCACAGCAATGAGAGACTGCAGTTTTTGAACTTCCAGTTCTAACTGCTGCATCCCTTCTGGTGAAGTTGGTTTGAATGTTTTGTACTTCTTTTGTTTTGGGATGGAAACAAGAGACTGAAAGCCTTCTCTTACAGTTTCCAGCACCTATCTGCCTGTTGTGACAGAGTGCCACTGCTGGAGATGGTGAGAGAGGTGCCCCCTAACCCTTGGAGGGTGGAGTGTGGCAACTTGTGACTCATCAGGAGCTAGTATTTGTCTGTGATGGTAGAGCTGGAGCTGCTACCTCTCTCCTGTCCCTTCAACCTCTATCTTTTTGTGAACCTCTGGGTGTACTATAGGGCCGGCGTTGGTACTACCAGTGACAGTACCCCCTTCCCACACCTTCCCTGCCAAAATGGCTCCCTCCAGCTTGCTCCTTTTCTAACAATTTATTTTATATAGAATGTGTCAGCAGACAAGGAGCGCTTGGGCCCACCCAGTATGGCCAGTTTTTCCCTGCATATTCTGTCCCAGCAGACCCTGACTGGTCTTCAGCAACCCTCCCCCACCCTTTTCATTCACTAGTATCCCCCCCCATGTCTGTCCCGTGCGTATCTGAAACCCCCCACTGTTTTTGGCCCTGCCACCTCTTGTGGCAGACTGTTGCAGGCATCCACTGCTCTTTCAGTCATGTAGTATTTCCTCGCATCCCTCCTAAATTTCCCCCTTCCAACTTAGTACATACAGCATTTTCCAGAACCCTGGTTGCTGTATCATTTATGTCCACAGCCATCTGCAACTGGGGGTTAGCTGTGTCCAATTAAGATTTTATACGGTACAACATTAATGTTCTTTTAGCTGAGAGCAAGCTATTACAGAAAGGCATCACTGCTTCCCAGAGAACCTCCTGGTAGTGTTATGTAAGCTTTTGTTTTAGTTCTGACACACGAGACCAGAAACTGGCACCACAGAAAACACTGACATCATTGAGATCTGGTTTCAAATGTTAATCACATTTGCTGTGAGCGGACCAGTATTTACTTTCATTTACTCAATACTCACTGTTGTCTTTAGTCCCCCCCCCCAAAAAAAAAGAAACAGACTGAAATGCTGAACAAAACAAACAAGCATTTTTCACTAAAGCGTAATCAATAGGCTGTTACATTTAAACTGCACCACAGTCATAACTTGAGGTTTAAGAGGCCATGGTTCCCAGAACTGTTGGAAAAAAAAAGATACCCTTTTGGCTAAAACACAGATCATAATTGACAGCAACAGTAAACAAACATCACTTACAACCTGCTTTAAAATGAAAAAAAAGTAATGATTTTAGCCTTCAAATAGCAGGACCACTCTCTTCAGCGGAAACTAAAGATCTGCTGTTGGAATGCTTGTGGTCTGATACAGGCACAGTGAAAGAGCATCTCTGAAAACACTGCATGTTACGGGGCATCGCACAGCAGCATATGATGCACTACTTTGCCAGGGCAGTTCTAATTCATGTTGTTAGAAACATCTGTTAACACTTTTACGGTTTCATTGCGACTGTTTTCTGACATACAGCAAAAGGGCGCTGGTGACTATCACATGTAATTCATCTTCTGTACGAATGGTTTAGGACAGAGTTGAACAAAAAGTTAATTGAGTACCTGACTGCTGTTGCCTGTATTCCATAGATGGTTGTGTAGTAGTTTGGTGGCTCCATCTTGGAATGTTTTCGGTAAAGCTCCAAGTAACATGGTGAACTCTGGTGTGTTAAGTTCAAACAATGCAATCAGCACAGCTTGAGCAGCCTAAAGATAAAATTACAATACAAAATAGGTGAAAGATGCAAACTACAGTAAACTGGAATGGAAAACTTAAGATGTCTTAACATATTGTGTAAGGACTCCATTTGTCGTGAAAGTCTAAAATCTGATATTTATAATACAGCAGGAGAAAACATGCCACTCATAACTACCCCATGCTGCCAAGTTTATGCTTCATGCAAATGTTAGCCTTTCAATCTGCGGCACTGCCATCTTCAGTACACTCCTCAAAGTGAAGTAAATCACATTTCCGGGACTACAGGCTCAGTTGTTTGGTGGAACAACAATCTCTGCTCCCAACGTGCCCAGAAAAATAACCGAAATGCAAAATAACAAATACCGGCACCATAAGAATAAAGTGCAAAAGGCTTTATTTGTGTGATCCAAATGCCATACAGCTCAGGTGAAAACAGTTGACTGGTTTCACTGCTCCTTACAGCGTTGTGAGGAGGAGCCGAAGTGTCAACTACAAAGTTACATAAAAGGGCTGCACTTAAAGTGATACTGCATTAAAATACTACATTTCGGTTGTTTGGGACTTCTTGCACAAAAAAACACTAGTCCTTAGAATTTAGTGACAAATTTCCACTAAAGATGTATCTGGCAGCACTACAGTGACACAGTTCCACCAGACTGTCCAATTATTTATTTATTTGTTGAAAATTTCAGGGAATACCTTTGAGCTTAAGTGCTCTTTTACAAAGGTTCCACATCAGTAACAGAGACTACAACGCAACATAACACATACAATAAGCAAGTTCCAGTATAATGAAGTCAAACAAGTACAAATAAATAGGCTAGATCAATTGAATACAATTTTTCTTAATTTAATTTCCATTAATTTTTTTTATTTTACAATTAGTTGGATCAAGCCCATTCACATACCAGGATCCCATGAAGTGTTGGCAGTGGAAACAGTCATGCAAATAATGCCTCAGTGGAAAGCCCTGGTTAGTTCAGATCCTTTTTAAAGCATAACAATCCACTTTAAACAGGTTCGTACAAGCGGTGAAATAAGCCTCTTCAACGGGCATGCAAAAGTGTGCATTCATTAATCAAATGATTTGCAACAATGCAGATATACATGGTTCTTTAAAATGAATTAGCAGAATTCCTGTTTTTAGTGGCACTTTAATCTGGGTCATTCTCTATTCTAGGAGCAATGCTAGAATTGATGAAACAGTTAGAGCAATACGGCTACATGACAGTTTGTCCCGGTCATTTTGCTCTGCAACAACTCGCCCCAGACTATTTACCTCTGGCATCAATCAGTTCCCACAATAATTTGTCCCTGGACAATTTGCCCCCAGCGTAAATATTATAAAATAAGCTCCAGGTGGGTATAATTCACCCACCAGATGAGGCAACGTGTTCGAAGGTTGTAGAAGTGAAAAGTTGTACTGTAATTGTTGTTGGCGTACAGTACAATATGTAGTGGGAGCAAACTGTCTGGTGACAAACTGACGTGGGAGCCGACTTACACTAGAGCTAATACTCCAGGGTGAACTGTCATGGAGCAAAATGACCAGGAAGAACTGACATGTCCCCGAGCAATACTAAAAACTGATGAGACAGTTAAAGAATAACTGCCTGTCTAGAGTGCCCCCCCCCCCATCACATTTCTCAGCGGTTATACCCATTAATATTTTTCTCTGTCAGGAAGGTATCCAATTTCTTTTTGAATGATGTTTCACTGGGGGATATGACTATTTCTTCTGGAAGGATATTCCATATCCTTACTGCCCCCTGTTGGTGAAGAAACTTCTCATAGCTTCTTGTTTGGCAATACTGGTTTCAACCTGGTACCAGTGATTATGATTACAGTATTAGAATTTATACCCGATCTGTGTCCTGAGTTGCTGATCTATACTATCACATACACGCACAATAAGTTACCCCATGAAATATGCCACTCTAGTGTATGGATACCCAGATATTCCAGTTGTTCTGCATATGATTTGTTAGCTATGTTTGGAATTGATCTGGTGGCTCTATGTACCCCTTTTGACAAATCAAAGTTCTTTTTGTGACCGGAACTCCAGATCTGAGAGCAACGGTCCAAGTGGGGGCATACAAATGCTGCATTTGTTTACAAAGGCTTTCCTTATGCACCTCAGTACCTTATTAGCTTTGCTGGCTGTGGCTCTACAGGATTCACTATATATATTATAAATGAATACACTTAGGTCCTTTTCAATAGTGACCCTTTTAAGCAATCTCCCATTTAGATGGTAATCTTGTTGTGGACTGTTACTGCCACAGTGAATTATGACACATTTACTTTTTGTTAAATTCTGTAGTATTCTCTAATGCCATTGTTTCTAGCCTCATTAGGTTCTGCATCATATCTCTATCCCGAGTAATGTCTACTGGGCCCCCCATTTTCATATCGTCCGAGAAAGTGTTGATGCCTGTGTTAGAGCCTTTACCTAAGGCACTAATGCATATGTTGAAAAGCAGTGGTACCCTGCTTATTACTGGACACTCTCCCTATGCCACATCGTTTATTCTTATTTTTTTGAGTCCTCTCTGATAATCAGGATCAATTCTAGTTTATATATTATGGGTTCATTCTGTATTCCTTTAACTTATTAATTTATTATGTGGTACTTTATTGAATGCCTTTTTAAAGTATATTACATCCATAGGTATGTTTTCTGTCAAGTGCATAGTTTATCCCTTTGTAAAAACTCAAAAGATTCGTTGCATAGGATCTGTCTGATGAAACAATGCTGGTTTATGTCTGTCAGCCTGTAAGTATTCATGTAATCCATAATGTCTGAGATCAATATTTCTGCTAACTTACATATTATAGACATCAGGCTAATAGTTGTATAATTTTCAGCTTTTGCTTTGTCGCCTTTTTTGTAGATTGGGACTAAGTTGCCATTTTCCAGTCTAACGGCACCTTCTCCTATTCAACTGATTTATGTGTGAAATAGGATGTGCAGTTACTGTGCAGAGTTCTTTTACTACCTTCAGTTGGAGGTTATCTGGGTCTGCCAATTTACTTGCATCTCGTTTATCTAATTTCTACTCAGTCATGTCTTTGTTGGATATATCTGCAATTGAGCTATCTAATCTGTTAATAGTTTCACCCTGATTACTGTCTGACTGGATGTTGCTTGCAGTGTCAGACAGATGCAAAATGGCTATTCATCTGTCATTTCTTTCAGATGACTGGTGGTCCCCAATGTTGTTAAAGGTCCTACTGATCTGTGAGAATTTACATAAGCATAAAATGATTTAGTATTACCCTCAGAGACTACCAAATTGAGTTCTGTATTTCTTTTAGCTTCTGTTATGCCCTTTTTGATAATCTTACCGCTACCTTATATATGTCTATTCCTGATGTTTGGAATTTTTTATATTTCATAACCAATCTCTTTTTGTTCTTTATTAAATTATCAAAATTTCTGTTTAACCAATATGGCTTCTTCCCCTTTTTGTTATATATTTTGTACCTCGGTATATATTTCCTTTCCAGATCTTGCATAGCATACTTGAAACTTTCCCAGCAATCGTTTACATTTCTATTTTTAAATTCCATGTCCCAATTTATTTTGAATAGTTCTGTTTCACTGATTTACAGTCTGCTCTGCCATAGTTTTGGTCTTGTAGTTGTCCCCTTAATATGATTTGCTCGTCATTCTATTACAAAGTTTATCGTACTATGGTCACTACTTCCTAATGGTTCAGGTAACCGCTATATTTCTGATATTAACTGGTATATTAGTGACTATTAAATCGAGTATTTTTGATTCTGTTGCTCTCTTTTACGATTTGCAACATGTTGGCCCTGATTGTCATGTTTAGAAAGTCCCTCTTAGCACTGTTCCTTGTAGAACCACTTAACCAACCTACACTTTGAAAGTTAAATTCCCCCATCACTATAATGTCTGAAGCTGATAATGAACTTTAAATCTGTCCTGCATACAGCTTAAAAGTCACTGTCTCCTAACAGAAACATAGAAGTTGACGGCAGATAAGGACCGCAAGGCCCATCCCCCATCCAGTCTGCCCATTTCTGTTGTCTACCTCATGAATGTGCCATAGGCCTTTGCTCTGTCAATGGCCTATCTATTCATACTCATCTTTATTGCTCCCTTATGCCTATCCCATGACTGTCTGAAGCCCTGCACTGTATTCATATCCACCACTTCCTGAGGTAAGCCATTCCATGCATCCACCACCCTTTCTGTGAAAAAGAACTTCCTCGCATTACCCCTTAATCGGCCTCCCACTAATCTCATGCTGTGTCCTCTTGCCCTGCTATTTTTCTTATACTGAAACATTTTAGACTCTTTCACCTTGTTAATGCCCTTAAGGTGTTTGAATGTTTCAATCATATCATCTCTCTCCCTCCTTTGCTCTAGGGTATACATACTGAGTTCAGTTAATTTGTCCTCATATGTTTTCTGATGCAGTCCCTGCACCATTTTGGTTGCCCTTCTCTAGACTACCTCAATTTGGTTAATTTCTATGATCCGTAAAATAGGCCCATTAGCAGTGCTTTCCCTGTTTATCGTTGATTTTAATCCATAGGTTTTCCATATTCTGTTCACTTTCTGATGTGGGTATAATTAGTGTACACCTAATTTCTTCTTTTACATAAAAAGCTACTCACTGTCCTTTTTTTATTTACTCTTTCCATGTTAAAGGTCTTATATCCATTAATGTTTTATTCCAATCAGATTCTATATCCCACCATGTTTCAGTGATGCCTCCAATTTTTGTATCTTCCTTAATCTAGGGAAATACTTTGGCATAAATTGGAAGAAATGGGATCGATTCAAATCTTCTAATTTTAATTAGGAGGATTTATTCTAAGACATGGATTAGAGTTAAATATAATAATAATGGTGACCTTACGGATAAGATGCACACAAATACAGGTGTGCATCAAGGGTGTGTCCTGGCACCAACTCTTCAATCTCTACATAAATGAAATTTTGGTAAAACTTAATGATCCAACTTATGTTCCAAAAATATTACAATATTCTGTACCGGTACTCGCTTATGCGGATGACCTGGCCCTCATTTCGACATCCAGATTAGGACTGCAAAGAAGCCTTAATAAATTGGAAGAATTATGTGACACTCAACACTTAACTCCAAATATTCAAAAGACAAAAACTTATGTTACTGGTACACAAAGAAAACATAAAAAGCTTTATTTAAACTCGCAACCATTAGAATATGTGAAACAATTTGCATATTTCGGAGTTACTATATCAAACAATATGTCTTGGACAAACCATATCAGTAATGCAGCCTCTAAAATGAGAATTACGGCATTTGTTCTTTCACGTTTTAACAGAATCTACAGGGGTATGAGACCACTGAACCAATGATAAAAAAAGTTGTTAATGCTAAACTAATTAATCAAGGATTATATTCCATAGAAATTTGGGGTAACACTAAGTTTCAAACTATAGAAGCCATAATTAACATGACATATAAGAAAACACTAGGCCTCCCCAGATGTGCTTTGAATTCACTTGTAAGAGCTCAGTTGGGTCAGGTTTTGTTTACTGAAAAAGCACATACAAGATTAATCAATTTTTGGCTGAAGACTGCATCAGCCCCTCAAGGAACACTGACTGCATCTTGTCTGAAAGAACTCAGAGTCTCAAACTGGCTATCTAATAATACATAGGAACATTCATTAAAACAATATTTACTCTTAACTGAAGATCCTGGTCATAGACAAGCCTTAACAATATATAGGTTTGAACTATTTCCCAGTAATGTTGTAAGTGCCAGGTGTGGCACGTGGACAGCTGGTTCTGATTACACTATGATATTTTTTCTGCAATATAAAATATGTAGGGGAGTGTCTGTCAGAGAAACTACTGTCTTGCTGAAATGACACATCACCCCCCAGGTATAAGTTCAAAGGACAGGACGTAGACTAAACTACAGATATCTGGGATGCAATTAGCTTGTCAGTTTGCTTTGAAGCCAGGAACTAAAATATCCATTTATGACATCCTCAGGGAAATCCTTTGATTTGCACTAGGTGTCATGAAGAAAGGGGCATATGCATGTGTTTGGGGTGTCTTCCAAGGAAGCCAGTTAATTACATCAAAGAGACTTTGATGTCTGTGTGAAGCAGGTCCCAGACTAAACCGGGAAGTCCAATATGCATTTGTTTGGGGGTATCGTCAGAGGAAGCCAGTTAATTACATCAAAGAGACTTTGATGTCTGTGTGAAGCAGATCACAGACTGGTTTGGGGAAGTTACATGAAGAGAGGAGATTCACTGATGTCACCTATTTTTTTTAATATCTTATTAGGACACCCTGTGTTATAAAATATAAATTTTAATACACCAAGGCAGAGTTAGGGGACCTCAGAGAAGGCTGGCTCAAGACTGCTTTTAAGTATACTGAGCAGACCTTAAGAGTCAGAGAGACATTCATTTTCTGACTAAGAAAGAGGAACAGCAAAGCACTGAAAGATTAAGAAAGTAAGGATACATTAGATAAGACCAGTCTGAGTGTATGGGTTGTAGGAATGTGCACTTTTAAACCGGTTTTGTTTTTAAGATTGTATGTGTTGGGATATCTTGTTCTGCATTTACTGTTTTCCTATTCTAAAGTAAAGATATATATTTTAAAAACAGAAACTGCCTGGTGTGCCTTGAAACTTCTTTTTTTATAAGTGAAGCTTAGATGGTTACAGTTGACACTGTGCATGAACTTATTGTGGTACCAAACTGGGAAACAGGTAAGAGTTCTCTAGGTCTTGCATAGAGTTCTAAGGGTTCATTTTGTAACACCTGGTTAGGTGTCCGTAGGCAAAGATATCTGGCCCCCCGAAGACACAATTATCTGAGCCTGACAACTGGGTAAACTAACAAGAGGTTATCAGTTTGAATCCCTCCAGAACTTGGGACAAAGGTGACTTGAACCCACAAAACAGACAAGAGGGTTACCTTGTTCTCTTAACTGTTCACAATACTATGCTCGAAGGTTGGCACTTTGGGAGCAGAGGGCTGACCTGCTGAGTAGGGCTGTGACAGACTGGTTGGCAGCGGTGCAAAAAAGTTTGGTGGTATAAGCTTTACTGTTCAGTGTGTCAGCTTGAGACTGTTCAGCTCACTTAGAAAAAAAAAAAAGAAAGGCAGTGTTTTATTTCAAAAGGAAACAGAACTATATCCCTTGGCTTACAGTCAAGTTTCTACCCATTTTTTCTTTTTTTCTAAAGTGCCAGTCAGAGTAGCAGTAGTTACGAAAGATGACTTCTGACTACAGCAGGCACACTGTAGACTCCTTAAAGCAGTTGTGCGGGGACAGAGGAGTACCGGTTTTGAAGAAAGCCAGCAAGCAGAACTTCATAGATGCCCTGATGGTAGCAGATACCCTGAGCAGCGAATCACAGACCGTAACTGAAAAGGACCAAACCTTGAGTGTGGCAGGGCTAGCGGCCAGTGCAATGTCCAGATCCGATGAGGAGGACATCAGGGCCACTGTCAGTGAAGGGCCACAGCAGCAGGGGAAGGTCACCAGTATCCTGGATCCAGAGGTGCTCAGGCTACAAACTGAGTTGTGCAGGATGGAGCTGGAGTTCCAGGAGAAGAGGGAGCAAGAGAAGCGAGAGGTGGACCGTGAGGCACAGCGAGAATGCCGAGAGGCAGAGTGAGAACAGTGAGACGCTGACCATGCGGAGCAGGAGCGCAAGAGGCAACATGAACTGGAGAAGCTATGACTCCAACCAGTGGCACCAGAGCAGGTAAGTGGCTTGGGTTTAACTGGGACGGCAGGACTGGGTTACAAATTGAACTCCAAATTAATAGCCAAATTTAAAGGGGGGGGGTTATGGATGCCTTTTTAAATTTGTTTGAAAAAGTCTGTATTCAGGCTAAAATTCCTAGAGAGTCCTAGAGCCACTTACCGGGAAAGCTTGGGATGCATTGGGTCAAATGGACAATGAGGACAGTGATGATTACAGCAAACTTAAAGCTGCACTGTTAAAAAAGTTTGAATTAACTGCTGAATCATACAGAGCTAAATTCCGTAAGCTCAGGAGAAGCCCTAACATGAGCTATGAGAAGCTAGCCACGAAACAATGTCAGTTTTTAAAACATTGGTGGGAAGGAACTGAGGCAAACTCTGTTGATAAAATTGAAAATGTGATTCTGTTAGAACAGTTTTTCTGGGCATGCCCAACACAGCTAAAAACCTGGCTAGAGGACCGAGATCCCAAAACAGTGCAAGAGGCTGCTGAACTCTTGGACCGCTATGCCAAGAACAGACCTGCTCTGAGAGCGAATGGGGCGGGCGGGGCAGCAGAGAAAGGGAAAAGCGCGCATTCAGGGCAGCTAAAACCTTCACTGCCTCCACCGAAACCAGTTAGCCCTAGGTTTCAGAGAAAAGATTTCTCTGAGAGAAGAAATGAATGCTGGTTGTGTAAAGAGACTGGGCATATTGCCAGACAGTGTCCCAAAAAGGCAAGCAATAATACACAGCCGGGTGCTAGAAAAGAAGTGGGTTGTTTGTGTGTCCCTGGAAGCATGCCTGTGAACATGAGGGAACACATGCACCCAGTCATGGTGAATGGTGTACAGACGCAGGGGTTAAGGGACACAGGGGCATCCCTGACCTTGGTCAGCTTATACCCAATAAATATGTCAATGTACAGGACTTTGAGGGCAGGGAGAAAACATTGCCCCTCGTTAGTGTTCTCCTAGACTGGGGTGAAACAGAGGGAACTGTGCAACAGGTGGCTGTAGCCAAAACATTAGCAGTGGATGTGATCCTGGGTAACAATCTCCAGCAGGGGATGGTATGTGCAGTTACCTGTAGCCAAGTGGCAAGGGAAAACTGTAGTTCCCTGAACCCCACAGAAACCATTGTGGAAACCATTAAGAGGCTGATTCCCCAGCCTGTGTCTCTAGATGGGGAGACTGATAAAAAGGGGGTAGAAGTTTCCCTAGTAGCAAGTAACCACACAGCTACAGAGGGTTACTCCGAAGAGGGAGGGGTGACCCTTTGTCAGAGGGTTGGGATTGACAGTGATCCTGAGTGCCCTGATGCTACTGCTAGGGACCCTAGTTTAGCGACTGAAGGGGACCTGTCCCATGCCTTGGGAATGTGTGAGGGGTTCGCAGCTGCTCAGAGAAGTGACCCCAGTTTAGAGAAGCTGAGGGCTTGGGCAGATTCGGACGGCACACAGGGAGGTGACGGCAGACATAAGGTTTATTGGGAAAATGGACACATGTATACTCAGGTAGTACAGACAGAGGGAGGGATGCTAGCCAGGCAGCTTGTTGTTCCCCAGGGGTATCGTGAGCAGTTGCTCAAGATTGCACATGATATTCCCTTGTCTGGTCATTTGGGAGTCGTGCGCACTACGCAGCGGTTGGCCCAGAATTTCTATTGGCCTAACTTCACCCAGCAGGTGAAGGAATATTGCAGGTCTTGCCACCAGTGCCAAGAAATAGGGAAGGCGGGCAAGAAAACCCAAGCAGCCCTGATCCCACTGCCCATAGTGGAGGAGCCATTCCAGCGGGTGAGAATGGATATTGTGGGGCCTTTAAATACCTCCAGCTCCTCAGGGAAGAGATTCATTCCGACTGTGGTGGATTATACCACGTGGTACCCAGAAGCAGTCACCCTATCCTCTCTGAGGACAGACAAAGTGGCAGATGCCTTACTTGGGATTTTTTCCCGTGTTGGGTTTCCGCAGGAGGTAATCAACGATCGAGGGGGTTCCTTCATGTCGGACCTGATGAAATGTTTATGGGAGAAGTGTGGGGTGGGTGCAGAGATGCACGACACCATATCACCCACAAGCCAATGGACTTGAGGAACGATTCAATGGTACCCTAAAGTCAATGCTCTGGGCGTTTGCTGAACAGCATGGGAGGGACTGGGAGAAATACCTTCCCCACCTGTTGTTTGCATACAGAGAGGTGCCTCAAGAGTCGACAGGATTTTCCCTCTTCGAACTCTTATATGGACGCCGGGTACGTGGGCCCCTAGACTTGATCCAGGAGGACTGGGAAGGCAAGCACTCCACCCAGGGAACTCCCATTGTGAATGATGTCCTTAGGTTTAGGGAAAGGTTGAAGGAGCTTATGGGGACAGCCCAGAGCAACCTGGCAGCTGCCCAACAGAAACAAAAAGTGTGGTACGACCGCAGAGCCAGAGCTCGCTCGTACATGGTGGGTCAGGAAGTCATGGTCCTTATTCCGGTCCGGAAAGACAAGCTGCAGGCTGAGTGGGCAGGACCGTATAAAAGTAGTTAGGAAGGTAAATGACGTGAACTACATTGTGGAGTTACCTGACCGAAGACAGACAGAAAACATGTACCATGTCAACATGATGAAGCCATATACAAACAGGGATGACATGGTGTTTGCAGTGTGTAGTCATGGGGAGGGGACGGACAAAGGAGACCCCCTTCTGGATTTGCTGGAAGAGAGTAAACGGGAGTCCTCTGTGGAGGCAGTAAAACTGTCTCCCCAGCTGACCCGGGGCCAGATCCAGGAAGTAACGAAGGTTTTAGCAGACTTTGCCCCCTTGTTTAGTGCCAAGCCTGGACTAACCCCCTTAGTGACACATGATGTGGAGACAGGGACACAGACGCCCATAAGGCAGACAGCATATCAGGTGTCAGAGGCTGTTCAAAATGACATTAGGAGGGAAGTGGAGGAGATGCTGGATTTAGGGGTAATCCAGAGATCCCACAGTCCCTGGGCCTCACCCGTAGTCCTTGTACACAAGTCAGATGGCTCAATTGATTTCTGTGTGGAATGAATGCAGTCACGAAGTCAGATGCCCACCCGATGCCCTGGACGGACGAACTCCTGGACAAGTGGGGAGGGGCAACCTACCTCACGACCACTGACCTGACAAAGGGGTATTGGCAGGTAGAGTTGATGGACAGAGCTAGAGAGAGGCTGGCCTTCATCACCCCGATAGGCTTATTTGAGTTTAAAGGAATGCCTTTCGGAATGAAGAACGCCCCAGCCACTTTCCAAAGGTTGGTGAACCAGGTGTTAAATGGTGCTGAGGAGTACGCAGTGGTGTACCTGGATGACACTGCCATCTTTAGTACCACCTTGGAGGAACACCTATCCCACCTTAGGGAAGTGCTGGGCAGGATACAGAGGGACGGGCTCACTGTCAAAGCCGAGAAGTGCCAGGTGGCCATGGGAGAGGTGGCATACCTTGGGCAAGTGGTAGGCCAGGGACAGCTCCGTCCTAACCAAATAAAAATAGAGGTTATCCAGGCATGGCCCAGACCAGAAACTCAGAAGCAGGTCAGGACTTTTCTCGGAACAGCAGGGTACTATAGAAAATTTGTACCCAATTACAGTGCCCTGGCTGCTGCCCTATCTGACCTGACAAAGAAAAGGATACCCAAGAAAATTACCTGGGGCCTAGCCTGTGAGGAAGCCTTTTCCAAACTAAAGGAGGCACTGTGTAGTGCTCCTGTTTGAAAAGTCCTGACTATTGCAAACCTTTTATAGTTCAGACTGATGCCTCAGACGTGGGTATGGGGGCAATACTGAGTCAGACATCCAGCCAAGGGAGGGATCACCCAATAGCCTACCTGAGTAAAAAGTTACTTCCCAGGGAGTCGGCATACTCCACGGTGGAAAAGGAGTGTTTTGCCATAGTGTGGGCCCTAAAGAAATTGAAGCCATACTTGTATGGGCAGCATTTTGTGGTACAGACTGACCACAACCCCCTGGTTTGACTGATGCAGATGGGGAAAAACAATGGTAGATTGCTAAGATGGAGTCTTACTTTGCAAGGATATGACATGACCATTCTACATAGGGCTGGAGCGACCAATCAGAACTCAGATGGGCTGTCTCGTGTCTACGAGGAGTGAACTGATTTGGGAAGCTCATCCCATGCAGGGGATAGAGCCCCCAAATTCAGTCTAGGTGGGGAGGATTGTGGCACATGGACAGCTGGTTCTGATTACACTATGATATTTTTTCTGCAATATAAAATATGTAGGGGAGTGTCTGTCAGGAGAAACTACTGTCTTGCTGAAATGACACATCAACCCCACCCAGGTATAAGTTCAAAGGACAGGACGTAGGTTAAACTATAGATATCTGGGATGCAATTAGCTTGTCAGTTTGCTTTGAAGCCAAGAAATAAAATATTCATTTATGATGTCCTCAGGGAAATCCTTTGATTTGCACTAGGTGTCATGAAGAAAGGGGCATATGCATGTGTTTGGGGTGTCTTCCAAGGAAGCCAGTTAATTACATCAAAGAGACTTTGATGTCTGTGTGAAGCAGATTACAGACTGGTTTGGGGAAGTCACATGAAGAGAGGAGATTCACTGATGTCACCTATTTTTTTTTTAAATATCTTATTAGGACATTCTGTGTTATAAAAAATAAATTTTAATACACCAAGGCGGAGTTAGGTGACCTCAGAGAGAAGGCCGGCTCAAGACTGCTTTTAAGTATACTGAGCAGACCTTAGAGTCAGAGAGACATTCATTTTCTAACTGAGAAAGAGGAACATCAAAGCACTGAAAGATTAAGAAAGTAAGGATATATTAGATAAGACCAGTCCGAGCGTATGGGTTGTAGGAATTTGCACTTTTAAACCTGTTTTGTTTTTAAGATTGTATGTGTTGGGATATCTTGTTCTATATTTACTGTTTTCCTATTTTTACCTATTTTAAAAACAGAAACTGCCTGGTATGCCTTGAAACTTCTTTTTTGATAAGTGAAGCTTAGATGGTTACAGTTGACACTGTGCATGAACTTATTGTGGTACCAAACTGGGAAACAGGTAAGAGTTCTCTAAGGGTTCATTTTGTAATACCTGGTTAGGTGTCCGTAGGCAAAGATATCTGGCCCCCCGAAGACAGAATTATCTGAGCCTGACAATTGGGTACGCTAACAAGAGATTATCAGTTTGAATCCCTCCAGAACTTGGGACAAAGGTGACTCAAACCCACAAAACAGACAAGAGGGTTACCTTGTTCTGTTAACTGTTCACAATACTACGCTCGGAGGTTGGCACTTTGGGAGCAGAGGGCTGACCTGCTGAGTGCGGTTGTGACACCAGGTGCCACAGGCTTCAACATATCTCTGACAATTGGCATTGCTACTTAAGGGAGACAGAAAATCTGCATCACATAGTTATGAGATGCCCTCGATATGAAAAAATAAGAAACAAATACTTGGCTAAACATTTTGCATCACACATTATGCCTTCAAAATACTTTTTGGACCTTCTCTTCAACTCAGAAAATAAACAAATATTGACGGATTTAGCAATGTTTTTTGGTTTCTGCTAAAAAAATTGGAAAAGAATGAACTCAGAGGTGCTGACTGAGCAATATCCTTAAAGAGCAGCTGGCGCCTTCAGGAGAACTTTTCCACAACATAATATTTACACACAGTTCAGTTTGTATTACACGTTAGTTCTGTGTTTCTCCTCCCCATTATTTATGATTGAGGTCACTTGCATGGAAACAGGATCTTTGCTCCTGAAGAGTTCATCTATTCCTGTTGTGTCATCCCTACCTGAAGTCATAATGCACTGCTTGTGACATCATAGTTACTCCCATGGCAATATATTGTGATGTCACAAGCATTATGACTTGAAGTAGAGATTAAGCTACAGAGGCAGATGAACTCTAAGGGATAACTATCATGTATTTATGTAAATTGCCTCAGTAATAAATAATGGGGAGGAGAAATCTATAGAATACATACGAAATGCAAGCTGAATTGTACCCAAGTATTATGTTTTCCGAAGTTTTCTTTGAGGCGTCAGCAGCTCTTTAATTGATCCTATTTGATGGATCTTTACTCTCATATATTATGAGATAGGAGACTGCAGTATATAATATGGGAATGTAGGTAGCCAGAGCCGAACCAAGTAATAACCGTTTACACTCTACTGTTCTATTTAGAAATAGCAGAGTTTAAGGTATACAGATTAAACAGTATTTCCCCATGTCCAATGTATCCAACATTTGCATAAGTATGTATCTGTCATTGATGCACTGCAGGACAGCCTTGTATGTAATGTCAATGGATTATACCTGTTTAAAGTACTTAATTGTTATATTGATGCACTGAAGGACTGTCTGATTATTTATGGATCGAGTCTGTTTTATTTTTATCTTTTTAATTGCATTTATATTATGACTGTATGTTTACTTGTGTAATGACTTTTATGTCGAACAATAAACTTGACTGTATCTTCCTTAATCAGTAGATGCACTAGTTCTAGTTTTTATGTCATATTTAGACATCTAGCATTTAGCATAACAGCCTTCAGTTGCTTTGCTTTTTCTTGTCAGTATTTTTAGTCCCTGTTATTCTTCTATGCTGATCCCTTCTCCCTGGCTTTATTAAGTATTTTTAATTAAGTTTTATATTTTGAACCCTAGTGTTCTACTCCCTTTCTTATTCAGGTGAAGTCCATCATTGCCATAAAGGTCATGTCTTCCTTTAACAGTATCCCAGCTCCTAATATGTAGAAAGTCCCTCTGGTTTGTTAAGTTTCTCAACCACTGGTTAAAATATTTTATTCTTTTTTTATTTCTGTTATGACGCTCTTGACATGGGCAGGATTTCACAGAACGTGATTTGACAAGCTCACAATACTAGCTGATCACCTAGCATCTGAAAATCATCTTTAATTTCACTATCCCAAGCCATTAGTTCCGGTATGGGAAATCACAAGTGGTTCATCTCCCACATTTGTCAATATGTTTTCGATCATTTTTACTACATCTCCTGTTTTCTCTCCTGAAAAGATAATTGTTTGGCTGATTTTGTCTTGGTTCCAAATGATTCTGTCTGTGAATTTAATGACAGAATCACCAAGGACAAGTACTTGTTTGTTTGGGGGATTGTTATTTTGCATAGTACACGTGATGCTATGCTCCTCTGATATAGGAATAATCTCATCATATAGGAGTATCAAGGATGTAAATCTGTTTGAGAGGTTAATTTCATTCCCAAATGCTCTTCTGTCTTATGTTTCCTTCCTCCCCTTATAGTACTCCATTTTGACTCAATATTCTCATCCTCCTCCCTCTGCCTTTTTTTTTTTTATTGCCTTCTACGTCATTACAAGCATTATTTACTTCTCCACCTATCCCCATTTCGTGGTCGTGGTTAACAGTACTAGTTTTTAGTTCGTTGAGGGTTTCACTGACTCTTTTAAAAGTAAGCTCCTGTTCTAGCTGGATCTGGTAACTAAGTTATTTGATTACATTACATTGTTTGCATGTAGCTAGGGATAAAAACAGTACCACAAGCTTTTTAAAAGCACACAAAGCATACAAGTAATGTGCTACTTGGCTCACTGTTTTCGGCAATTATGTGACTGTCTCGTGAGGATCAAAATCACATTACTGCCTTATACAGTGAGCCAACTAGCACATTATCACTTAAAATTTTTAAACACAGAGTAATACACAGTGACACCACAAACTACCAGAGACAGACAGGTTACTGTATGTCTGCTGTATTAAAAGCCCAGGAACTCCTAGTGAAAGCTATGGTTTTATCAGCCTAGGACTCAAGCCAGTTGTCAGGTAGATGCTGCTACTGCAGCCGATATACTGTATGCAGTGGTTCAGCTAGTAGAGCACTTGGGACATAATTAAAGGGCTATGGGGCTACTGCTCTCTTCAGGTGAAGAAACAGATCTGAGCAATGGCCAGAGTGGAGCACAGATGCTGAGTTTGAAGCTGCATTCCAAATTCTAAAATTGTTTCGGTTCTATCTCGGGGGCACTCTCTGCTGAAATTACTGCATAAAGTGTGCACATTCAGTGAGTGATTCCGGGGTAGAATCGCAGTTTAGCCACTTAATTCCTTTCACATTTCTAATGCCCAGCAATGGCTGCTGCAGCATAACTACCATCCACTTGAAAGATTTCTTCCAGGTTTCAGTGAATATGTTTACAGTTGGCATCAGAAGGATTCAGCTACACAGAATTCCCCAAACTTTATATTTTTGGACCTTCATTTTTTTGCAACTGAAGACATTTTTATTAAAATAGGATCTTTTCCCCTCAGACTTAATCTGCTCCAGTTGCTTACTACAATTGTGAATTTATAATCATCTGCTTGTGACATTATAACTGACTGCAATGGAAATAATTCCGATGCAACATGCAGAGGATAATTACTTCAAAATAGGGCAAGTGTGTGTGTGGTGTAGGGGGCTAGAGAGCCTATTTCCAACCAGCAAGATTCTCATTTCAGCTCTGCAAATTCAGCTCTGCTATTTTATCAAATAACATTATTTCAGCCAGTTCAACTTTCATAATTCTTTTGGAATTGTCTTCCTGATGATATCAGCTTTCTGAAGATTTGCAATTTACCATGGGTAAACAGAGAAATGCAGCTCTCAGGGCTTCTAAGCTTTCTGCTCCAAAATCGGGGAAGGCTGGAGACACCTCAAATCAAGAAATGGAAACTGCGTCAGAGCCCTCTACCAACCTTCCTTGGCAACAAATGCTCACCACGATGCAGTCGATGGATAAGAAAATTGAAAAAACTTTAGCTCGGCTGGAAAAACATGATGCTGCTAATACTGAACTGACTAACTCTGTTGCCGAAAGTGACAAAAGATCCATTACTATGCAGGTTACAGTCGCTTCTCTTACTCAGGACAGCACTCAAATCAGAGGTCGGCTTGAAGCTTTGGAAAACAAGGTTCAGTCAGGGAACCTCTGGCTGGTTGGTGTACCAGAGGGAGTGAAGTGACTTAACCTGCTAGCCTTCCTAAAAGACTGAATGAAAACCTCAATCCCAGTGTCTGAAGATTTTGATTGGGGTGTGCTAAAGACAGCATACAGAGTTAATCCCCAGGTGTGGCCCACTAACACAACTCAACCCCACACTGTCCTGGTAAAGTCATCCCTGCTAAATTTAGGACTTACTTTTGTCCGCAGCGCGGGCGGTACTCCCACTCTCTATAAACGAGTTTGACGCAAATATCTTCCCTGATCTCTCTTTCCAAACCCGGGACCGGCATAAGAGGTTTGATGCAGTCAGACGGAAGCTTGGGGCCCTGGGCTTGATTCACTCATTCCTTCTACCAGCCCTACTGCGAATACTGTACAGGGGCAAATCCTGGCAGCTTACGGATCCAAAAGATGCGGGTTGTTGGCTGAAGAAAATTGAAAAAGAGTTTGCTGCCAAGGAGATTGCTGATGTGTAGGAGGAAACTGGCAGTGAAGAACCGGAGGATGCATGACTCTGTGTTACTTAACTTCCTAATATATTGACCATCTCCATTAATCGGGACTTTATGGGACACCAGCAAATGATTTTTAGCTGTACTGTGTCCCTTTAATGCTCTTCTTCTTTGTCCAAAATATACAGAGCTGGATAGCTATTACTAACTTGGGTAGGGGTTGGCCCGCTGGTCGTTCTGTTCTCCGTGGTGGTTTCATCACACTTGAATATTTTGTTTTTTCCCTCCCTGCTGTCTGGGGCATTAGGCAGATGCTTCTAGTTCTGTACAGGTGGCTGGGTTTGTTACAACTGTCTACAAGTTTGTTGGATACATTTTAGCATTACTGTTAAGATTTATTTACCTGAAAGTTAACTACCACTGGTTGAATACTGTATTCCTCCTGTTTGCAGAACTGTTATAGAACAGCACTATTTTTCCTGTTTTACTTATTCTAGTAGAAATAGATAAACAGCAATTTGTTGTGATTGTGGATGATGTTCCTCTGTAAATTCTACCTACTCCGGGACATTCCAGAGCCATTGAGATGGCCAGCATTACTGAACTCATATTTGTTTAAAATCTGGGTACTGCTGCTCCTATTGTTATAGATTACAGGGGATGGTTGTGTGCATCAACTTTTTGTATATGTGTATGTGTACTGCTTATTGCCCTGTATAAGGACACAAGTTTCTGTTTTACCTAAAAACAAACACAAATTAAAAAAAAAAAAATAGGGCAAATGTTTAGGTACTTATCAGTAAGAGGTGATCTTCGCGAGAATCTCCTCCATAGAGTCACACCTCTGGAATCATAAGAAGTCAGCGTTAGAGCCACTCGGAAACTTCCCTAGCTGGGTCTGCCCACACAGATGTGCACTGGCACCACCTAGATAATGTTGGCTGCCACATACCTCCTCAGTTTAACAATGGAGACAAGCTTGGAGTTGTACCATACGAACAGGAAGAGGAGACCAGAACTCCAGCAAAGCCAACAGAAGAGGCAGCAGTTCCAGAAAGAAAACACCCATTTGAAAGCATGCATAAAAGGAGATCAAGCATGCAGTAATGAAGTACGTCTCTCTGAGTATGCCACATATGATACAGAAGGGGGGGTAGAGGTGAGCTAGTGAGCTGTGGCTCTTTGGAGGAGACTCTCTCTAAAATCTACTGTTGCTGGCAAGTAAGTAAACTATCTCCTCTGAGAACATCTCCCTCCACAGAGTAATACCTCTGGAATGATTTCTAAGCAGTACAAAACAGCAGAGTGGGAGTAAAGTCTGACAGCAAGGCCACAGAAGACCCTTATGACAGCAGCCTTGGAAGACGGCATGTCCAAAGCCAGACCATTTATGGGACACCATATCCAGACCAAAGTGTTCAGTGCAAGTATGGACAAAACTCAATGCAGTGGCAGAGCATGTCAGCTGCCGAGACTGAATGAAAAGTAGCCACTGAAATGGCCATACTATGGGTGACACTGTCCATGGACTGGACTAGGAAGCTCTATTATTATGATTCCAAAAACAAATAAAGAAGGATGCCCAACATTTGAAAGAGCACTGCTTGGAGATGGGGAACTCACCATCCTTGGGGCCAGTAGAATAAAGCTGCAAAGACTTGCAATGCCAGCAACCTAGGGTACCATCTCCTGCTCTGGAGAGGGAGGCAGCAAGATGCCACTACAGCAGTGCCTCCTGTGCTCCCACCTGTGCATCTGCACAACTGGTGTACCAAGGGATGGGGAAACAGTGGCAGATGCTAGACATAAATGTACCTGATGTTCATGTCTGTATATGATGTCACTAACACCGGGTCTTGAGGGCTGATGAAGAAGCAGGAGGAAAATACCCCAATGCTCTGTACAATGGACCCTGGTATATCCGGATTCACTATCGCCTGATGAGCATCAGCTGTCAGGCGTACATACCTGGGGCCAGGGGTGTAGCCAGGCATTTCAGATTTGTACACCAACCTGCTACACCCTCCCCTACTGTTGTTTATGCCTGCCCCCCCCACACGACTGAAGTCCAAGGTTTCTGGCTCCAATCAGAAGATTCCGACACTTGACCTGCTCTCTGTCTGCACTGTTAGTGTGGTGCTTGCTGCCCGCTAGCAGAAGCCACTAACTGCACCACGAGTCCAAGACCATGGCAGAAATTTCTTCTCTCTCCTCTATAGGTAGGCAGATTCACTCCACTTGCCACTTCACATGGTCTTTTTTCCTTTAGCTAGCTCTGAGTCTGTTCTTCCATCTGATGCTCCTCAGTTTTCTACTGCTTCTCTCACTACCAGAACAACTGAACTAATAGTATGGCTTCTAACTTTGCTGGGGCATTTAAACTCACTGCCCCAGTCTTGCAACACCCCCGACCAGATGCCACAGCAAATTACTATGCAGGTGGACCATGAAAACCTAATTGAGACCTTCAGCTTCAACGTCCACAGTCCACTCTGCCACCCCCCAAAACAAAGCTGAAAGAGAAAAGAAAAAGCCTGCAAAGCTAGACAAAGGAATGTAAATGCACTGGACTAGAGAGGGCATAGCAGTGCTGTCCAGCTTGTTTGCTACCCCCTGCTACTAAACTTGGTATGCCATGGCTTACTTAGAGTATCAGTAGCTACGCCCTTGCCTGGGGCAAACCATGGCACCATGGAGGCAGATGCTGTAGGTGTGGGTGGCTAGTAATGTGGGAGGGAATTGTGTATACCCTGCAAGCTCCTGGGGGAGTTGAACATTGGGGATGACAGGAGGGAGAAAATGTCCAGATTTAAAACAACCAAACAATAAAGTGTTAGTTACTCCTTGGATAAAAAAATACATCAAAAGAGGTTAACTATGTGATTAGTCCTCTGATCCCAAAGGCAGTGGGCTTCAAGAAAGTTCAAGGTTTTTATAGCAGAATAACAATAACTTTATAGTCCCCCTTTGATTTTTTATTTATTTTTATTATTTATTGAGAAGTCGGAATTACAACCTTTGAACTAAGAGCTTCTTTACAAAGGATCCTCGTCAAGACATAGGCAAGGGACTAACACACATGGGTAGGAGACAGCAGCAGCTAGTGACACTGTCAGCAATCAACAAACAGTAAACAGTCAAAAATTCCAGGAGGGTTAAATAAGGCAAGCATAGGATAACTTACTATAACATAATCATAGCGCTGGTACAGAGTACAATGGGATACTGTACAATTAGCAGCATCGGTCAGAAAGTGCATCAGACAATATGAGCACAAGCGAGCAAGATTAGGAGTGGTATCTAAACAGCTATGTCAATAACCTATAGTAGTCAATATCCCCGGTAGTAAACTCCACTACCTTAGCCAAGGAATCTGAATGTCTTACAGGGTTTTAAATAATTGATTAGCAGTTTTTTCCTTGGGGCAATGCTAACTGTATAGAAAGTATTTATATAGGTTTTCTAGAAGTGTTATGTTTGTTAAACACAGTGAGGCAAGTGCTATGCATTTTTACAATGTTTTAGCACTTTTATGAGCAAAACGCTGATCAATTTTTGGAGTTAAATAAATTCCTGTCTTACATTAAAAGTTCAGCTCACTCACACAGTCCCTCTTCATATCACTGAATGTTACAGGCCTCCCGCTGCAGGACTTAAAGTGCTGAAGCATCAGAGTGATGTATTAGACTCCCTATCCTCTGAAATGATACTCCTAGGTGACCTCAACATGGACTGCTTTTCTGTAGCATCCAAACTCTTAAAAGATTTATGTGACAATTTTGGCCTTGCACAAATCATATCTGCAGTCACCCGGCCTAATGTTAAAAACCCAGAGAAAAGCACACTGCTTGACATAATACTCGTTAACAAACCCCACATGTTTATCTATGCGAGTGCATTCTTTAATGACATCAGTAATCACTGTACAATAGCCTGTGTGAGGTCCATTCCTAAAGCAGTGTCATCCTCTAAGTACATCTTTAAGAGATGCCAGAGGAATTCTGATCCTTTCACTTTCTGCTCAGACCTCCAATATGCTGACCGGCAGGACTTTTCTTTGGCACCAACCGTGGATATTGCATATGACCAATTCCATAAACTAGTGCTCAGAGCCTTAGATAAACATGCTCCCCTAGTAAAAATCAGGACAAAAAGGAAAACGCGCCCATGGTTCACAAGTGGATTGAAAGCTGCATTACTGCATAGGAACTCCTTATGGAAAAAGGCAAGAAAAACTAAACTTACAACTGATTGGACAGCCTTCAGAGCAGCTAGAAACAGGTGCACCAAACTCACTAGAGCTGAGAAAGCAAGGTATTTCCAAGCAGAAATTGATACTACTTCAACAAACATTTTTGGAAAACACTAAGGCCCTGTCCACACTGAGCCCTGTAAACCATTACCAGTCAGGTAAACCGTTACCGCTACCTCCAAAAACGGTTCACGGCCGCACTGGTAACGGTTTAACAGGCATTTTTAAAACTGATCTCAATACCTGTAAGGATGTGGTCTTTAGATCAGAATGGGTAACGTTCTGGAGCCTGTAACGTTATAGTTACATATGTGGATGCGTGACCGTTTGGACACTCCATTCACAGGGTCTTCCAAATGGATTAAAACTGGAAGAAATGAGACGTAATGTGGATGCCACACTAATGTCTGTAACATTTTTAAAAACGTTACTACCAGAATGCGGACGCTCCATAATGGTAAAGGTGGTAACGTCTTTAAAAACGTTATCACAGACAACTTCGTAGTGTGGACAGAGCCTACAGGATCTCGAAGGCTACTCTCCAGCACACACTCTTCCTCAAAAATTCACTGTGGGTGGTGATTCCACCACTGATAAACAATCAATTCTAGAACTTCTTAACAACCATTTCGCCACAGCAGGATTAGCTTTCGATTCCTCACCGGCCAATAATCTTCAAGCATAGCTATGTGTTCAGAAACCTGAATGGCTCAACCCTAGCTTAATAAATTCTAAACCAGCTTTCACCTTCCACCCTGTCACTGTGAAGCAAGCTGAGGATCTCCTTTTGGCCCTCGACACAAGGAAAAGCCCTGGTGAGGATCATATAGAGCATTACTATCTAAAGATAGGATATTATACTTTAGCTGCCCCAATTACTCATCTATTTAATTTGTCCCTTACTCAAAGTTCTCTCCCTGCAATATGGAAAACAGCACAAGTGATCCCACTCTTTAAGTCTGGTGATACCAGTGACCTAAACAATTATCGCTCAATTTCCTTACTTCCTATCTTGTCCAAGCTATTGGAAAAAGTAGTGAATTCTCAATTCAGGCAACACCTTGAGAATCACAATCTTCTTAACACAGTACAATCTGGGTTTAGATCTCACCACCGTACAATCTCCATGCTTGCTAAGGTCTCCAACGACTGGTAGATGGCATTAGACGACAGAAAGTACGTATGCTCCTTATTCCTTGATCTTAGCAAAGCCTTTGATATGGTGGACCATGACCTGCTCCTGACCACCCTACGTATCACTGAAGTAGACCCTCTGGCTACTAAGTGGTTTTCTAACTACCTTACTGATTGTTGTCAACAAGTCAAAATGGAGGGCAATCTCTCTACGCTGAAAACTGTGCAAAGAGGAGTGCCTCAGGGGTCCATTTTAGGACCACTGCTGTTTGCTGTCTATATTAACAACTTAAACAATGGAATCAAGGACGCTAGGGTTCATCTATTTGCTGATGATACTGAGCTGTACTTAGACAAGCCTACATCGGAACTGGCTTATAAAGATCTCCAGCTTGAATTTTACCATTTGCAGGAAAACCTACTGCATTTGAAACTGTTATTAAATGCTAAAAATACTAAGGCTATGCTCTTTGCTCCCTCTGCAAACATTAACAAAAGCAAGAACACACCTACAATCCCTCTTATTTGGATGCTTTTAGGTGAGACCTTAGAATCTGTGTCAAACTTTAAATACTTGGGGGTATGGGTTGACGATAAGCTATCATTTTCGGAGCATACCGAGAACCTAACTAAAAAATTAAGACAGAGGCTAGGCATCTTCTTCCGGATAAAGCATCTACTTACACAGGAGGCCAAAATTTGACTAGTGCAAACTACCTTCTTACCACTCCTGGACTATGCTGATATCCTATATGGACATGGACCAAGTACGTCCTTATGGAAACTTGACAACCTTTACTATCGGGCTATCATATTCATTACTGATGCACCATACTCCACTCATCACTGTACCCTTTATTCTATGGTAGGTTGGAGCTCTCTTAGTTAGAGACGCCAAAAAATGCAATCCTCTGGACACTTAGAGCCATATCCAATAAGCTTTCTAAATGCATCTCTGACTGCCTTCTTCTCTGCCGGGCAGGGACCTACCCACTAAGAAACCTTTCTTATAGATTCCTCATTATTCCTAAAGTTAATACACGTTTTGGCAAAGCAGCCATAAGTCACACTCTCCCTGTCCCCTGGAATAACTGGAATAACGCGCAAAAAACCCTAAAAATGATACTACCAATGAAAATACCCCTCTTTAAAAATCTTTTTGCAAGGGCCTTTAAGAAATCTTGCAACTGTTTTCACTAAATCACTTATGGTACTTCTTTTGTCAGTTAAACTACCATTTCATTATGATCTTATCCACTGTAGAAATTGCATATTTTTATTGCGTATTTATATGCTGTACATACACATTCTCTTGTGTTCTAATGTATAGCATGTGTAGTCTGTAACCTAACTGCAGCACTGCATCTCTTGCCTTGTGTGCCTTGTATTTCCTATTCTTGCCTTGTATTTGTCCAGTACCTGACCCAGGTCCACCTTGTAAACGAGTTGTCTCAACGGTGTTTCACCTGGATAAATAAAGACTGACTGACTGATAACAGTTAGTTGGACAGTCACCTGTAGAGTACAGCCATATGAAGCGTATGCAGTTTTAAACAAAGGACTCAATGAGAAGTTGCTAACCTACATTTACCCATTCTTGTTCATCTCTTTTCAAAGCACCATATCATTGCTGTGTCACCAACAACAGTCAAAGGGAGGGCCTGTACTACAATACCGCTAGTTACATTGGTCAAATCACAGTGATACAGCTAACTAAATTAAAGCAATGGATTTTAGTGAATAACAAACAAACTGCAGTGAGATGGGGCTCCACTAGCTTACAGACCAACTGGTTATCCTGAACTTCCCTGGGCAACTCTTCTATCACTTTTGCTACCAAGTGGCTGGTATGGTCATCATTTGCCATTGTTGTGCATCGGAAAGAAGGCACTTTATTAGGGTTTACCTTTTTCTGTTTGATCCAATGCTGACATTGGGCATTCATTTACTGTTAGGCTACAAAGGTCACCTACTAGGGGCCAACACACTCCAAAGATAAATCATCCCAGAACTCCTGGCTCCACTCTATTCAGAGTCAATCAGTTTAGAATCCTCAGTCATAATCTTTCCAAGCTGCAGAGCAACTTAAGTATGCCAGGGCTAATTTTATACATACCTGAAAACCACAGCCCTACCTTATGGGATAGTGTAGATGGGACTGAACTTCCCATCAAAGTATTTCTGATTTAGTGCATCATGGTGCCCTCCCACTTCACCAACATAATCGCTGTACCAGTAGCTTCAATACCGAACTCCCTGCAGTGAATCTCTGAGTGAAAGAACAATGCACTAAACAATATGGGCCCCATTCCAAGTTGGGATACGCCGGCGTCAGCCGAGATACGCCAAACCCCCATGGCGTATCTCCCAACTTATGCCAAGCGATACACCAGCCCCTATTACAAGAGGGTGTTCCTGCGCTTAGGTCGGATGGCTACGGCTAATTGTGGGTTATGCTACCCACTAAGCCGCAGCCTGCAAAGACATGGCGCAAGTGTGATTCAAAGCTGCACTGGCGGGCTATGTTAGAACAGCCCGGAGCTGCTCTAAGTGGCGACTGATGCTGCTATCTGTCGGGTTTGGCCTCATGGCGCGCTGTGTCCCACGTACCCCACTGGCATACCACTGCCCCCAATTCTCAGGGACCCCGAAGGTCCAATCTGCGGTGCGCACTCCGGACACCTGCAGTCATCCTGTTCTTGCCCCCGCCTCTGGTGTGTGCCGTGCTTGTTTCGGGTTGGGGGCTGCTAGTCACCGCCGCTGATCTGCGAGTCGGTTACGCATGCCAGTGGTGTTAGCCGTCGCATGACGTAACTCGCATGTCACAAGTGCCGGGACCCTGCCACTCTTGGAATGTGGCACAGGGTCCCCGGAGTAGTGGAGAATGGAGTAACTCTCAGCCACCTGCAACTTATGCCATTTGTCCTGGAATCGGGCCCCATGTTCCTAGAACAAGTAACACTGCCTTGCCTGGTAAGAAATTTCATGAAATCCAGTCAAATCTTGGTTGCAGAAAATTCTCTGTACAGTAAAATGCCAGGGTGGGTCCCAGTGACAATGTCTCAACTAATAGAAAAAGAAATTATGGTAAGTCTGATTGAATTTTCTTCTTTCTGTGTCATTCCACATTGTCACTAAGCATTCAATTACTGCTGGGATTCAATATGCAGTTCCCACCAAATATATTCAGGAGGAAAAGACTATTCTTCCACTTTAAGCTGCCTATCGCTTTACTGTGGCTTGAAGCACCTTTAGCCTGAAGGCCAAATCAGAAGAACTAACACTGCCCAGTAATGTTTCGTGAATGTGTGTGCAAAGAAGAAAAGGCTACTCCCTGCACTAGTCAGACCTCAAGGTCTATGCCCTTTCTGCCCAAGAGGCTGAAAAAGCCCTCGTCGGATAATCAAAGCTGTCAGATTCAGTTCTGTCTCCACCTAAGTTTTTGCTACAGTACATATGTTCTAACCCATGTAGCCAAGGTTGCCTTGGAAGCCTTCTGGCCATTTTTAGCTGCTCAAAAAGTTTATCAGACCCCCCCCAAAAAAAAGACTATTCGTATTCGCAGAAGCAGCCGGGGTCTGGGAGAGGTTGTCTGAACCTTCCTTTGCAGTTGGGGGAAGGATTTAGTTGCTGGATAAGCTTTAAATTCTGTTTCAGTCTGTGGACTTTAGGGCAGTAGTGCTGACTTATTTAATACAGTGTTTGTGTGTGTGTGCGCTACCTTTCTCCAGAGGAGGCTGCAGTGCTTAGAGGTGCAGTGAGGGGCAGACACAGGGCTGTCTCTTGAGAGTCGGGTGTGGGCCCTAATCCCACCCTCCATCACCTCTCCCTCCCAACAGCACAGCTCATTTATAGGGGAACACCTACCCTGCAATTGGAGGAAGGGGCTTCAGGTGCAGCTCATGCAGTTCTATCCAATAATGCAGCCACAAGGCAGGGAAAAAGCATAGGTAGGTCTCAAGTAGAAGTACAGCATCCACAATGAATTGCTGATTAGTGTGATAGGTGGATACTGTGGAGGGCCTTCAACTGGAATATATCAGGTAAAATTTCTGTCAGAGGCTGGGCTAGGATTAGTTAATTCTACTTGCTATAGGGATAGTTAGTGTGGAGAAGCTGTATAGGTAGTGTAGACCATGGGTAGGATTACTGGGTGCAATGGTTGTTGAGCAGCAATGCGGATAAATATACTGTGGAGGATGGGAGGGTGCCCAATATGTCACAGGCTAAGGAGGCTCGAGGAAGAGGTTCAGTAGCTTGGCAGGGAGCTGGGAAGGTTGAGGGATGAGGGGGAGGATTGCATCGGTAGGAGGGCTGACATCAGAGAGCATTGTGGGGGCACCACAGAGAAGCAACAGTGGGTCAAGGGAGGGGGCAAACTAGGCAGGAAGCCAGCTGATGAAGGGTGGACTCTAGCAGGACCTAGAAAAAGAGAAGCTGCAGTAGGCAGGAGGGAGGAAAAAGAACATAGTAAGGCAAAGGGGATAAGGAACATGTTTACTTTACTAGCAACACACGGGAAAGAGGAGGATGCAGGAGGTGATTGCACAAGGGATAGCACTCACAAAGAAGAGGGAGTGAGGGGCATTACTAGTGGGAGAGACTGAGCATGATGTGGCAGGGGGAAGGATAATACTCGGACAGGTGAGGAGGGAGAGGGAGGTTGGCAGTCAAACAGGAGGAGGGGAGTGGTCTTAATTGGGAGGAGATGGGGGGACACTGGGGCACATGGTAAAAACAGTGTCTTGAATGGCTCCATAAATGAGAACCTGGGTGGGGGGTGGCGACAGGCACAAGGAAAGAGGAGTGGGGTGTACTGGTGCTGGAGGACTCCATACCAAGTGGATCAGATGGGCAGCAAGGGAGCACGGTAGGATATGGGTGGAGTCCATACCAGGATTAAAGGCAGACATGGCAGGACAAGCAATCCTAAGGTGCGTAAAGAGGGGTAGGAGGAAACCACACATTATGATACATGTGGGGACAAATGACCTAGCAGAGGAAATGGTGGAGGTAACAAGGGAGAGGACTGAGGAAGTGGGAAGGTTGTGCGAGGAGACTGGGGAGTCTGTGGCCTTCTCCGAAGTGCTCCCAGTACTCTGTGCAAACGCAGTGAGAAAGGAGAGGATTAGAGAATTGAACATATGGTTGGTAGAATGGTGTCGAACTAAGAGGTATGGGGTTGTGGGCGGCTGGGGCAGTACCTGGGATAATAACAATCTGTTTGCAAGGGATAGGCTGCCCTGAGTGGGCAGGGGAAGGAAGCATTAAAGCAAAGACTGGGGAGATATACTGCGACAAGGGTGGATTTAAACTAGATGGGGGGGTGGCAAGTGGACAGCAGGTAGGCAGGGATCCGATAGAGTGGAGTCACAGCCTACCCCCCAGGCTAGCAGGGAAGGACTTGGGGTGGCCAAAAAAGGAGGGAGTAGAAGGGAGGAGATGGAGGATAGGGAAGGGGGCATTATGCAGGGTGGTCTCACTGAATGCAAGAAGCCTAGGAAACAAATCCGCTGAGCTACGGGCACTCTTAGCAGTGTGGATACTGCAGCAGTCATAGAAACGTGGGCAACTGAGCACCAGGACTGGGATCTGGCAATCCCAGGATACAAATTATGCAGGAAGGACCGTAAGGGGGTGGGGGGTGGGTGGCAGTCTAAGTGAGGCACGGGATCAAATGCACAAAGGACGAAGGAGAAGAAAGGAGAACAGAGGCAATCTGGCTGCAGCGCCTAGACTCAAGGGTTAGGAAACTGAAGTTTGGGGTGGTATACAGGCCACCGTCCCAGTCTGAGGAGCCTCACACGGAGTTAGCGGGACAAATTATAAAGGTATGTTGAAAAGGGAAAGTGGTCATCGTGGGGGATTTCAATTTGCCGGGGCTTGACTGGAGCATTCCGGTCACCTCCAGTGCTAGGGAGCAAGTGTTCGTGGATGCAATCCAGAAGGGTCTCCTGACACAGTTGGTTACTGTACCTACTAGGCTAAAGAACACTTTAGATCTGGTATTGTCGAATGGGGAGGCAGTGAGGGAAATAAAAGTAGAGGACCCGCTAGCCAACAGTGATCACCAAACGGTGAGGTTTAATATCACGATGTGCGGGGAGCCAGAGAAATCAGTTACTAGGGTGGTAAACTTCAGGGGGGTGGACTTTGGGAGGATGCAGAAGTACTGAAAGGGAAACTGAAGGGCATAAGACAGGAGATGGACGTGAAGTAGAAATGGGATATTATTAAACAGGGGGTTAGAGAGGCAACAAAAGCCTGCACCAAGGCACAGAGTAAGAGGAGCAGAGCAAGACAACCATGCTGGCTGAACACCCAGGTTGTGGAGGTGGTGAGGGCAAAACAAGTGGCGCACCAGAGGTTTAGGAGGACGAGGAAGGAAGTGGACAGGGAGGAATATGCAAGATGGTCCAGAGAGGTGACCAGAAAAGTGAGAGGAGCCATGGCCCAGAGGGAGCTGAGATCAGCATAGGGAATTAATGGGGGGGAGAAAGACTTTTTCAGATACATCAGGGAAAAAAGGAAGTGCAAGGAGACAATAGTGAGGATAAAAAGGGGTGAGGAGTGGACGGAAAAGGGGGAGGAGCGGGCAGAAGCAGTGAATGAATACTTTTGCTCAGTGTTCACGGAAGAAAAGGGGGGACCATTACCAGCATGGGCTGGGAGGGTGGGGACAGGGGAGAGGAGGAGACAGATGGAAGAATTGAGGCAAATAGAGTCCTAGAGGGACTGAGGGCACTGAAGGTAGACAAGGCGCCAGGGTCGGATGGTATCCACTCCAGGCTGCTGATGAAGATGGAGTTGTTGGCAGAGCCCCTGGCAGATCTGTACAGCACCTCACTGGAGTCGGGATGTGTGTCACTGGACTGGAGGATGGCACATGTAGTACCATTACACAAGAACGGGCCAAGGGATGTGCAGTTTTGGAGGCCATACCTAAAGTGGGATATCAGGCTACTGGACGGGGTGCAGAGGAGGGCAACAAAGATGATATGTGGAATGAAGGGGAGAGACTATGACAGCAGGCTGGGAGACCTGAATATGTACACCCTGGAAGATAGAAGCGACGGGAAGGACATGATAGAGACATTCAAGTATCTGAGGGGAATCAGTAAGGATAGGGCAGATGGGGTCTTTAAGTTAAGGAGGGGAGGGTCACCAGGGTGGCACGGCTAAGAATAGAGGGGAAGATTGTAGAAGGAAATGAGGAGACACTATTTCACAGAGGGTGGCTGCAAATGGAATGCCCTACCAGAGTGGGTGGTATCATGTAAATCTGTGAAGAGCTTCAAAAGGGCATGGAACAGGGGAGCGTGAGGGTGGGGGTGGCAGTGGGATGACAAGGGGGGGTGGGGCAGCTACAAACTAGGGGTGCTGGCTGCACACTCGAGCAGACTTAGATAGACCGGGTGGTCTGTTTCTGCTGGCACATTCATATGTTCGTATGTACAAGGTAATGTCTTGACTGCTCAGCGAACATCTAGGCAATGAGTTTTCCTTAGAGTTCACAGGCTTTGGACAAAAGGAAGGGAAGCTTATTCTTTGGTCAATATGAAAAGAATAGTTACATACTTACAGTAACAGTAGATCTTTGAGAAAAGCTCTTTTATCAGGCCACACTTATGGAACTTATAACCGACAGGCACTAGGACTATATGGAAACTTTTACAAGAAGTCAGCCAGGGGCCACCCACGATGATGTCAGACGTCAGCTCATGCATGCATGTAGGTGGCCCCTCTTCTCCTCAAGTTCTCTGCCACAGATTATACTCTGAGGACTTCTCTGTAGGGAACCAGGAGAGAGCCCAGCACTCTGCAAACCAGGTGGGGCAGAGGGCTATTAGGAGAACAGAATGGAGATAGGAGCAGCAGAAGCTAGAGTTGCAGGCCCCATAAGGGGAAAAGAGGGTGGGACAGCATAGCCTGATTAAAGAGATTCTCTCAAAGACCTACTGTTACGATAAGTACCTAACTGTTCTATCTTCTTTGAGGAAATCTCTACCATCAGGCCACACCTATGGAACAAGTACCAAGCAGTACTGACAGCGAACAGTCTGAGTGGATGGAACCTACAGGCATAAGAAAGTAGGCCTAGCAGTACAGCTAGACCAAAGCCACCCTGCCTATGGGAGACAATGTCCAGACTGTAGTGTTTAATAAGGGTGTGGGCAGTACTCCGGGTAGCAGCTGTACAGAGGTCTGCTGCACAAACATTTTTAGAACACGCAACAAAGGTGGCCATGCCTGTTGTGGAATGAACACAAACCACTCCAGGAAGTTCCTTACCGTACTTCCTGTAGTAAAAAAGTAACACCGTTAGCTATCCATTTGGACAAGCACTGTTTACACACAGGGGTGCACACTTTTCCAGGGGTGAACGAAACGAAAAGCTGTGAGGACTTTCTGCAGTACTTCATGCAGTGTATATGGTACCTAAGTATTCTATGTACATCTAAGGCCTTTTGAATGGGTACCTGGGGTAGTACTAAGGCCTGGCAAGGCTCCTGCTCCCTTGTCCCTTCCCTGCTGTCTGGTGGCTGGGTGCTATCTGACACCAGCTGGATGAAAGGGACCCCATTCCCCTACCCATAGGCTGGATATGGTAGAGGGAATGAACAGACTTTAGAGTCTAGCCCAAGGCCTGAAGAATTGACAGGATGTCTTGGACCTCAAGGCCAAACAACTTTTGCCCTCGAAATGGGGCATTTAGAATGGATTGTTGCACATCATTTGCAAAATCAGCCACTCTAAGCCAAGAGTGGAGGCAGTATAGCGCAGTGGTTTAAGGCTCTGAGCTGCAAATCTGGAGACCTGGGTTTGAATCCCACAGCCCCCACTTGCACACTGTGTGACCCTGAGCAAGTCACAACGTCCCTGTGCTCCCAGGTTGCACCGGTAAACAAGCTTTCAGCTTAGTGTGTCTCACCTGGTTAAACAATTGGAATAAAATATATATACATCTCCTGAGACAGATGCCAGAGGCCACAGCCCTGGCAAAAGCATCTGAGACATCACAGGCTTTGTGAAACAAATGCTTGCCCACATCAACCCCAGCTGTAAGTGCTTTTAGGAACTCCTACTTTGGGGTACCCTTGGTCAAGGCTTATGCAGCTGCTTTGACCTTCCTCCAGAGAGTGTTCGAGTACTTCATCACATGGGCATGGTAGTTAGCAATGTGAAGGCCCAGTAATGCTGAAGCCAATGGCCAAAAACTAGTGTAGGGCTTATAGGCAGACTGGATGGGCCTAGCGGTCCTTATCTGCCTACAATTTCTATGTTTATATGTTTGCCTAAGAAATCAAACCTCCTGGACTCTATCAGGAGGGTGGGAACTAAGGTGCTTAGGTGCTCTAGACCTATCATGGGCAGCAATAATCACCACTGAGTCTATCTCAGGTTGTGTGACACAGAATGGCTTCCCAGAAGGGGTCATGTATATTTTGTTAGCCTTCCTGCGTACAGCTGGGATATTATTTGGCATGTACCAGGCAGCAAAGTAGCATCCTCTAAGGCAGGAGCAGAGGTGGTAACATAATTGCAGGAGCTTCTGGCAGTTCCAGGAAATCTATTAAATCCTTATTAGTAGTATCATGTTCCTCCAGATCAAAGCCCACGGCAGCTTGACACGGTTGCATCACGGCGAGTTAAGTGGGATACTGTGGAGAGGACTGTGGTGTGTTTATCACAGAGTCCTCACTGCGGGGTTGAGACAGTGGAGCTGGTGTCATGGTCACAGTGGCTTTCAGCGTAATCTTCAGCCTCATCCTGCATTATTAAATCAGGACTGTATTCACACTCATCATCGAGCGGGTTCATGGGGAGAAGAGAGCAGGCCAGCGATGTTGGCAGTACCCTAAGAAGTGGCTGTGGCAAGGGTCTACTTTGAAGCATCAATGGGGGAGGATGAATTTAGAAATAGGACCCACTGACAGACCCCCATGGAACCTGAAGGTCAGGCAGCAGGCATCTAATCATGTCTGAAGAAGATGCTAGAATCTTCTGAACGTCAGTGCTCGTATACGAAGTTGGTGTCGTGTCGATGGTCGGGGTGTGAGGCGGTGCCGCCGGAGCAGACGGCGCTGAGGAGGCTGTGCCTGCAGAATGAAGGGGTGACCTAGAAGGCATCGGGGAGGCTCTCTTCTTATCCTTATCCCTGTGCTTGTGTTTGTGATTCCCTGACACCTTGTTCAAGGATGTGGACAACCTGGATTTGTTCGACTGGACCAGCTATGCTGCAGTCTTCTGCTGGAGCTCCTTCCCCATGGTGGCCACCTTCTGTTTCAGGAAGTGCTTCTCTAGAGCTCCTTTATGGTGTCGCCTAGTCACGGAACTGAAAACTCGGCAGATTTTTGCAGGCTTTCACAATGTGGTGTGGACCTAGGCAGCAGATACAGAACATCACAGGAGTGTCCGGTGTAGATCTTTTTTCCACACTCACAATACCGAAATAGTTTTGACGGTTCCTTTGATGACATACAGGTTGTCAGAAATCATTGTGAAAGTGATTACTTGTTTATAAGATAGAATAAAAATGGCAGCTACTGCAGCAGTGTTTCCTTCAGCAGTCCAATGGGTCTGATCAACAGTGGGAGAAGAACTGAGAAGTAGAGGGGCTGCCACGTTTATGTACGAGCTGACAACTGACGTCGTTGAGGGTGGCCCCTGACTGACTGCAAAATTTTCCATGTGGTCCTAGCACCTGGCAGTTATTAGTTCCATAGGTGTGGCTGGATGAGATAGCCTCGAAGATCTCAGCAGGAACCTAACAAAGGACGGAAGGAAGACAGATTGGGAGGGGAGCGGACGAAAGAAAGGGAAGGAGCTGTACATAACAACCAAATACCGATATTTACATGATAAAGCCTGCAGCTCTCCTTTCTGTCCTGCACAGCAAGGGGCAACTAGAAAATGTGTCTTTATGGACAGAATGACCTTTGAAACTTGTGACAGCAGCTCAAATGAAAGACTGCAAACTACATAAAGAGTCACATCAAGATCTCAAGGAAGGACTGAAGATCTGTAGACTGGATTGGTTCAGCTGAGTGCTCTATAAAAACGACTGATGTCCAAGTGCGAGCCTAGAGTCACAAAGACTAAGCACTGCGACAAAAGCGAAGACTTGTACTCAACAACATACTGTAGTAGTGGGGCTGAACCTTTATGTGCTCCCTCTTGAAGGAAATCTGAAATGTGGAGCACGGATGCCTTCCTCGAATACCTGCCTGGCTGGACCAACAGGAAAAGTTGACCACACTCTATCATAAGCAACCAGTGTGAACTGCTTCCATGATGTGACATTAGGATATCCATATCTATTTCATACATCCTAGTCTGAGTATTCTTTGCTTCTCTTGAGCCAGACTGGGATGAATAATTTGGACTGTGATGCTAAGGAAGCTAGAATGGCTTTGGAACTGTCATACTAACCATGTCCAAAAACCACGGTCCTCCTAGCCACTCCAGGACCACCAAGATGAGCCAACTGTGGGAGTGATGGATCTTTATGAGAACCACTGGAACAGGAACAGCAGAAACAGATATACCCTGCTGAAAATCAGTGGTTGGAACATAGCATCCATCTCTTCTGCTGCTGGACATCTGTACTGACTATAACATCCTCTACCTCAGTACTGCTGCAAGAAGCAAAGAGGACCATCTCTGGATACCAGAATCTGCAACAAAGGCTCTCCTGGAATAGAGACTCTGATACCTCCACTGGCGGCTGAGTCAGTCTGTTTGGAAGTAGAGCTGTCCTGCCACATGAATCACTGAGAGACTACAGCTTAGCTTCTGCCCAATGACGAAGTGAGTATCTTTCTGTCAGCATCATCTCGCTTCTCAAGACACCTTGCTTGTTTATGCAAGACACAGTCACCATGTTGTCAGACCAGCCCTTTACCGATTTTTGAGAAACTCTCTTCCTTGAAGTTCCTCAACGCCAGTAAGACAGCTCGGGCTCTAGAATGTTAATTCAATGTCCTTCTCTTCCATGGACTGTAACTCACAGATAGGAACCTGTTTGAGAAATCCACCGCAACCCATCAGGCTGGTGTCAGTTGCTAGAAAGAACAGTTACGTACTTACCATAACAGTAGATCTTTGAGAGAATCTCTTTAATAAGGCCACACTTATGGGGGTTGGGATTGAAGGGCTGTGTATTTCTGTTTGGGACTGAAATTCGAAGCAACAGGAACTGGTGGGCCTGTGACATCATACGGTACCTGATGTCTGCATACACACACTGTTAGTGGGACTGGACACACACTGGACTGTATGTGTTTGTGAGACTTGGGAATTTTATTGGTGGGGTTGAAATTGGGTTTGTAAATAACTGCAGTCAGTATAGAGAGGGCTGTGTTCAGGGAAAGGAGCCTGGAGAGAGGGCTACCCCTCTGTAGACAGCTATCTTGTATCAGGAGTGAGGTATATTGGTTAAGGAAGAAAGCTTCAGGAGGCTGTCCAAGGATAAGGGGTGTGGATATGGGCAGCAGAAGGGTGGGTCTGAGGGAAGGCTGGGGCAAGCGCACTGAAATTACAGGGACGCAGGTTACAGCAAGCAGGAGGGTATAGGGACAGAGGACCCTCAGATAGGGATGTTGACGCTAAGGAAAAGCGATGGGGTGAATATTCCAAATACAAAGAGAGTGGAGGAAAAGAGTCAGGAGGGCTGTTGTGGGGAAGCCTAGTAGAGCAGACATTGAGAAGGGAGGGGCTGTTGTGGGGAAGCCTAAAACAGCAGACTGTGGGAACGGAGCTCCTAAGGAGAACAGAGCAAGAGGGGAAGAAGAGGGGCAGTTTAGAGGTGCAGTCAGGGGAAACTCGGGTTACTTGATGGATGCTGACATAGAGTGTCACAATAAATTTGAGCTAAGCAGCAACCTAGAGGGGGAGGAAGGGATTGGTGGAAATGAGGAAACTGATACAGAGGCCGGGGGGAGGGAGCCGGATACCCATAGGGCATCACAGACTGGCAATGGAAAGGACAGAAATAGTCCCAGAGGGAGAAGGGGAAACATAAATGTTAAGCAGATTGGGAGATGCAACATATTGCAGACATGAGGGAGGGGAGCATAACTGGAGAGAAACTGGGAGACAAGGAGGTGGGAGAGGAGCCCCCCTTCAGCAGGGGGGTCAGTACCAAGGATGGGGCCCTAGCTAAAGGGGACCCACAGAGAGCCTCTGGAGGCACGGATACTATTACAAGGGGGAGGATGGCGGTGTGGGGGAAGGGGAAACCATCAGGGGCAGGATAAATGGTTCAGATAAGAGAGGGTTAAAGGGGACACCTATACAGAGGGGGTCTGAGTTAAGTGGGCAAAATAACGAGGGAGGCAGAAAGGGGAGGGTGACAAGGGGGTCTCTAATAAGGCAGGAAGACTCCCATGGATTGAGATCACGAATGGGGGGGTGATGGGGGCTGAGAGGCATAGTGGAGTAACCATAAGGATGATGGCGGTGTTAAGGTTCTGTTATTGGGAGACTCGATGATTAGGGGTATCCAGTGGGAGGGACAGGGGGTGGATGCCATAGCCAGGTGAAGGTAGTGAGTATCTCTGGGCTGACAGTGCACAGAGCAAGTTCATAGTGTATGAACTGGTTAGGGATTGTGGAGGAAACCGGTTCCTGGTGCATTTGGGAACTAACGATCTAGAGGAAATAGCGTTTTGGAAATCCAAGCAAGGTTCAAGAACTTGCCAGAGTCTGTCGGGATAATGGATGCAACATTTTCTTTTGGAGATACTGCCAGTACCAAAGGCCTCAGTGGAGAAAAAATTAAGATCACAGAGGTTAATGACTGGCTCAGGAAGTGGGGTGAAGAGAGTGGGTTGGGGTGTTAGGGAACTGGAATGGAGTTTGGGAGGATAAGGGACTATATGCCAAGGACAGGCTTCATCTTGCCCCATTAGGGAAGGAAGTCCTTAAACAGGGGATGGCTGACTACATTCAAGAAAGGTGGGGTTTAAACTTGTGAGGGGGAAGGGATAAGGAGGGCTGACCAGAAGCCCTCTCCTCCACATGAGGGAGTAGCTTCAAACCCAAGGGGAGGAAACAGACTGGGGTGGAGGTTTCAGGAGGAGCAGAGGAGGATGGAAGTATAAGGAACCTGGGTGGGGTTTGATAAAGGGATCAGGGATAAGGGGTGGGGTTGGTGTTAGTAAATGCCAGAAGCTTGGAAACAAGTTGCCAGAGTTCCAGGCCATGCTGTTCGGGAGGGTGGATGTGGCGGTCAAGGAGGGCGTGGGCCAACAAAAACCATGACTGGGACCTAAACGTGTGAGGGTACACTATGCTTAGGAAGAAGGACAGAAAGGAGGGCAGAGGGGTGGAGTGGCTATGTTCATTAGAGATGACATGAAATTGCTAGAGTGAGACGAGGCAGAGGGAAGCGTGGAGGCCTTATGGGTCACCTACGATCCCCAGAAGGAGATAAGGTGAGTGTGTAAATAGGCCCCGGATGAGTGATGTTCTAGAGGATGGTTTGCTGGACAACATCATTGCCCAGTGTGGACCAAAAGGGAAGGAGTGGTGTTGATGGGGACCTAATATGCCAGGTACTAACTGGGAACCATGTCCTCTAAGGTGGCCAAGGAGCAGAGGCTGCTGGACGGCTTCCAGGATGTGTTCTTAACACAGCATGTGATGGAGCCCACAAGGGAGGGCATGTCCTGGACGTGGTTCTGGCAGATGGGGATCTGGTAGGGACCCGGTTGTAGAGGACCCCTGACTGGGAGCAACCACAATACTGTCTGGTTTCAAATAAGCATTGGGGGGGTAAGATCTAGGACACCGCAGTGACTTCAAGGGGCAGACTTTGTGGCATGGGAAAATATTCTCATGATCACTTGAAGGGATTACATCAATGACAAGTGTGGAAGGGAGATGGGAGGTCATAAAACAGGGACTTCATGAGGCAGTCAGGATCTGCGCTAAGTTGAAACTTAAGGGAGCAAGGTCACATAAACCATGCTGGTGGTCCAGTGAGGTACAGGTAGTGGTCAGAGAAAAGAAGGCGGCCTACAAAAAATATAAAACAACAAGAGGGAATAGGGATAAGGAAATGTACGATCTTGCATCTAGAAAAGTCACCTGGATGGTGAGGGGAGCAAAGTCCAGTAAAGAGCAGCGGCTGGCACAGGGGATACATGGAGGGAAAAGGGGTTCTTCCGGTACATTGGGAGAGGAGAAAATCAAGGGCCATCTCAGCAGATTGAGATCAAAAGGAGGTGGGTGGAAGGCGAGGGACCAGGCAGAGGTGATTTCAGGCACTTTGCCTCTGTGTTCCTAGGGAGGGATGGGATATCTACAAAGCAAGGCATGATGGGATAGCGGCAGTGAGTGGGATCAGGGGAGCAACAGAAATGGAGCAAGAGGGAAGGAGAGGTACCCCAGGGGTGTCACATCTGGACAAGGATAAAAAGGCCAGTAAGATGGAGGGGACGGATTATGCTATCTCTGCCAAAAGGGTGTGGTTAGCCCTCAAGGCCCTAAAGAAAGACAAATCTCCTGGGCCGGATGGCATTCAACCGAGAGTACTATGGGAATTGGTGGACATACTGGCTGCACCCCGACGGAGCTCTTCTACAGGTCACTTGAGACAGGGAGGGTACCTAGGGATTGGCAAGAGGCACATGTGGTGCCAATCCATGGGGGGGGGGTCGAGGGAAGTACCAGGTAACTATAGACCCATCAGTTTGACCTCGGTGGTGGGAAAATTAATGGAGAGTATACTAAAGGAACGATTGGGGGTGTCCTTGGAGGAGGTGGGAGGTCTGGATAGTCGGCAACATGGGTTTGTGCCAGGCAGATCATGTCAAACCAATCTTGTGGAGTTCTACGAACGGGTAACATCAGAACTGGACAGGGGAAAGCCTGTGGATGTATTATTCCTGTACTTCAGCAAGGCGTTTGACTCTGTCCCCCACAATGGTCTGGTTGAGAAACTGATGGGGTTAGGAGTAGGCCCTTTGATGGTCAGATGGATTGAAAACTGGCTAGCTGGACGCACCCAGAGAGTAGTGGTCTGTGGGGAGCTCTCGAACCCTAGAGAGGTTGGTAGTGGGGTACCGCAGGGCTCGGTCCTGGGTCTGATCCTGTTTAATGCATACATATCTGACATCAGGGAGGGTATAGGGTGTGAAATGAATCTTCGTTGATGACTCCAAGATGGAAGCAGTAGTTGAGGGAGAAGAGGGGAGGTTGGCCATGCAAGGGGACCTGGACACCCTAGAAAGCTGGGCTCACACATGGAAATTAAATTTCAATATCACCAAGTGCAAGGTGTTGCATCTTGGGTGGGGAAACCCTAAACACAGGTACACCATGGGAGGGAGAGGCTGGAGGCCTCAATAGGGAAAAAGACCTAGGGACATGGTGGATGCATGTATGAATAACTCTGAGCAGTGCAGGAGGCGCTATGAAGGCAAACAGGATGTTGGGATGCATCGTAGGGGATCACCTCTAGGAGCAAGGAAGTGATTTTGCCGCTGTACAATGGACTGGTTAGACCACACCTGAGTACTGTGTGCAGTACTGGAGACCACACTTGAAGAGGGACATACAAGCTCCTGGAGAGGGTACAGAGGAGGCAACTAAGATGATCACGAGGCTAGGGGATTTGACGATGAGGACAGACTTGAGGAGCTCTGCCTGTTTTCATTGGAGGAGAGGAGAGACAGGGGGACATGATTGAGGTCTTCAAAGTACCTCAAGGGAATAAATAGGGTAAACATGGAGGGGATCTTTAAACTAAAGCAGGGAGGTATTACCAGAGGGCATGGTTTGAAGTTGGAAGGAGGAAGGGTGAGGGGGGAAAAGAGGAGGAGTTTTTTTCACTGAGAGGGTGGTGGACCCTTGGAATGCACTGCCTGGCGAGCTGGTTCAGAGATGCACAGTGGAGGGCTTCAAGAGAGGGTGGGACAGACACAGAAAGTGGATGTATCAGATGATGGCCTGTCCCGGGGGGTGGGGATGGATGATAGGGGTTTCTGGAACACAAGGGAGGGGAGGGCCTCGGCACCCAACTAGGGACCTGAGGTTCGAGCAGACTTGATAGACCGTAAGGCCTAATCTGCTGGCAAATAGTATGTTAGTATGTTATGGAACTATAAGCCTCCAGGCATAAGGATCACACAGAAACTCTTGAAAGCAGTCCACTAGGGGCTGCCCACAATGACGACAGATGGCTGCTTCATAAATGTGGGCAGCCTGTCCTCTGTTCAGTTCCCCGCCGGAGATCATACTCGGAAGACCTCTCTATAGGGAACCAGGAGAGAACCTAGGGCTCTGCAAACCAGTCGAGGCAGAGAGCTACAGGTAGACCAGCTTAAAAAAGAAGAAGACCGCACTAATCAGAGTCTCAGGGCCCTTTAGGGGAAGGAGGGTGGGGCAGCATGTCTTGATGAAAGACATTTTCTTGAAGCTCTACTGTTATGGTAAGTACATAACTGTTCTGTCTTCTTTGAGGATCTCTCTTTCATCAGGCCCCACCTATGGAATGAGTAAAACGTGTGGACAGCTCTCCAGGTGGCAGCTGCACAGGTGTCTATAGCACCCACATTTTTGAAACAACCAACTCAGGTGGCCATGCCTCTAGTGGAATGACCACGAACCACATCAGAAGTTCCTTACCATACTTCCCTTAACATAAAGTAATATAGTTTGCTAACCAATTAGACAGGTACTGTTTAGAAACCGGGGTGCCGTCTTTCCCGGGGTGGACAAAACAAAAAGCTATGAGGGCCTTCTGCAGTCCTTCGTGTAGTGTATACAATACCTGAGTATTCTATATACATCTAAAGTATGGAACAATGCTTCCCATGGATTAGCATGTTCAGGAAAACAAAGTGGCAGGTGGATGGTTTTATTTAAAGTAAACTCAGACACCACACCTTTGGTAGAACCTTAGGATAGACCTGTCAGTTTGACCTCAGTGGTAGGGAAAAGGATGGAATCACTTCTGAAGGAAAGAATTGTTGAGTACCTAGAGGCCAGTGGGGCACAGAACCCAAGGCAGCATGGATTCACAGCAGGAAGGTCATGTCAGACAAATCTAACTGATTTCTTTGACTGGGTGACCAAAGTAGTAGACTGGGAGGGGCTGTGACATGGCCTACCTAGACTTTAGCAAGGCATTGACACAGTCCCACACAAAGATTAATAAACAAATCAGCCAGCCTGGGAGTGAGTCCCAGGATGGTAGCCTGAAATAAAAACACTGGCTGAACAGCAGGACACAGCGGGTATAGTAAATGGAGTCCACAGTGAAGAAAGGGGGTTACTAGTAGGGTACCGAGGGTTCAGTACTGGGGCGGTCCTTTTAATGTCTTTATAAGTGACATTGCAGAGGACTGGAAGGAAAGTATGTCTCTTTACAGATGACACAAAGATCTGCAACAGGGTTGATGCAAGGTGGGGTGGAAAGGATGAAAAGGACTTGGCAAGGTTGGAGGAATGGTCAAATGTATGGCAGTTTTAGAGTCAATGCAAAGAAGTGCAAGTAATGCACCTGGGAAACAAAACCCAGGGAAGAGTACACATGGGGGTGAGATACTGACAACAACAAAAATGGAAAGGGACCTGGGGTAGTCATATCAGATGACCTAAAGGTGGGTCAGCAATGTGAGAAGGCAGTAAGGAGGCTGGGGATACTGGGATGCATAAGGAGAGGCATCACCAGTAGAAAACAGGAAGTTGTTGGCCCTCTGTACAGACAGTTGGTAAGACCACATCTGGAGTACTGTGTACAGTTCTGGAGACCCCAACTCCACAAAGACATAGACAGGGTGGAGGCTGTCCAGAGGAGGGCAACCAAAATGGTGCAGGGTCTGCACCAGAAGAAATGTGTAGAAAGACTAAAGGAGCTTAATATGTGTAGCCTCGAGTAAAGGAGGGAGAGGGAGGACATGACAGAAACTTTCAAATACCTCAAGGGAATCAACAAAGTCCAAGAGGGTAGCATCTTTCAGAAAAACAGATGTGCAAGAACAAGGGGGCACAATTTGAAGATAGAGCTGGGATGGCTCAGAGGTAATGTGAGGAAGTATTTCTTCACAGAGAGGGTTGTCGAAGCATGGAACAGCTTTCCTGAGGAGGTCGTAGAGTCAAAAACAGCGGAGGAATTCAAGAATGCTTGGGACAGACAAAAGGCAATTCTAGTGGAGGGGTAGGAGGAAGTAGGCTGTTGGTTAACTAGGATCTGCAGCTTATCCGTCAGGTAGGGAAATGGGCAGACAGGATGGGCCAAGCGGTCCTTATCTGCCATCAAATTTTATGTTTCAAATTCTATGTATGCAAAGGCACCCTTTCTTTGTGAAAAATCAAATAAAGTGGCTCACACGTTAGAGCCTGTAGCTCTGAAACCTTCCAGCAGAAGAGATTGCAACTAAAAACAACCTCTTCCAAAAGAGAAAGTGTAAGCCACAAGTCGCAGCTGACTCAAAAGGAGCCAAAGTAAGCGTTTCCAAAACAAAATTCAGGTCCCAAGCTGGGACTGGATTACAGATGGGAGGCTTCAAATGTAGGATGCCTGTCAAGACCGTACAGGCCACCTCTAGCTGAGCAACTGTACAACCCTCAATAGGCACATGGAAAGTTGAAATGGCAGCCAAATGCACTTCGACTGAGAAATATTGTAGGTCTACATTCAATAAGGCCAGCATAAACTCCACGGGACAGTTAAACCGGTCCAAGCGATGAGAAGCGCCCCACAGACCAAATTGATTCCACTTCATAGAATAAGTGGATCTCGTGGAAGGCTTTCTGGCAGCCATCAGAACATCAGCCACTTTTTGGGAAACCCCAAACAGGGCAATGGCTATGTTTTCAGGAGTCAAACATGAAGACAGAGAGACTTGAGGATGTCCGACACCCAATCGGGATCATCCGGATCCTCACCTTCTGAGGTGGAAGATCTCCAATCTGGCAACCCCCTGGATTCACACCCCCTGGCACCGAGAGCAGCATCGGAGGTGAGCCTGGGCGCACGGATGGCGCCTGGAGCAGGGGCGGCGACAGCCTGCAGCACCGAGGGAACCACCAGTGCAGAGCCTGCGTATAGCAGAGGCACCACACCGGGGGTCATCCTGGGGTGACCAGCCACCCCCCCCGGGGTAGGATGGCTGCCCCACCAACCCATCACTGGGACCCCTTGCCTCAGCAAGCTGTGGAGCAGAGAGGGTCCCGTATAGAGCTGGAGGGGCTCACAGGTGGAGACCAGAGACCTGGTCTTGGCGTCACAGAGTGCGCTGATGCCTGCTGAAAGTTTGGGGGGGGTCTCTCCCCAACTTCGTTGCGCAGTTAATGAAAATACGTTAGCCCATCGAGAAACAGGCACTGCACTCATCCATCACGTGGTGGGGACCCAGAGAGGTGAAGCAATGGTTGTGGGAGTCCGACACGGTCAATGAGTTGCTGCAGGGACACTGACGCATAGGATCAACTCCTACGCGCTTCGACTGCGATTTATGCCCCGGCCCCGACATTACCGTTGTGTGGAAAAACAATCAAAAAAGGGGTAAAACTAGAACTTACACTGGTGCCGCAATAACAAGAAGCAAAGGAGAGAGAAAAAACTTCGGAACCGAGATTGGAACCGATACTCAAGGCGCCAGGAGCATATGAGAGCTGTAGGCCTAGACTACGCAATTTATTTCTTTCTTGAAGCAGTCTTTCCTCGCAGGACCCTTGCTCGATGGCGGGAAAACAAGAACTGAGGGCTGGGAGAAGTTGGCGTTGGTGACTTGCCAACCCACAAGCACCACACAGAACGCTGGCCTCGTGGGTGATGCTGTCCCAACGTCAGCTCCTCCAGCTCAGAAAAATTTAAAGAAGCAGCCGGCACAGGGTTGGCGCTGGGCCTTACCTCGCGCTATGCCAGCGACTTGGATTCGGAACGACCTTGGGTCATCAGGGTGCCAGCGTTGGGGGGGAGGGAGGCCGGAGCAGGATTGAGCATGCTGGTGGTCAGCTCTCCTCTCCCGAGGGTGGGTTGGCACCTCCCCGTAGTTCTGTTACCACCAGATCAAGGTCCGGTGGATAGTGTAGGCAGAGAGAGGAGGCGGCAAAGTACTGGAAGGTGGAAGGGGCTGAGCTGGTACCACAGCATGCGAAGTGTGCCTCCACATGCTCGCACGGCCATGTGCTGGGGCCTCGGGGGTCAGGGGAGAAAATCCAAAATAAAATACATATGTGCCTCCATTGCCAGTTGGCGGAAGGAGGCAACGGGGACCAAAAAGCTAAAAATACAGGTTACTCACCTGTAAAAGGAGTTCTAGGAGTGGTATATGTTGTTCATCCACACTGTCTGGCAGGTTCCTTGCCGCTTTAAATCTTGTCAGAAGGTCTTCAGGCTGGCTCCTCCCACCCACCCGGGTGGTAAAGCCCTTGGCTCCGCGCCATGATGCCAGATCTAGCCCGCTGGAAGCCAGGTTGCGCATCGAAGCTGTGGAGGTCGGGTGGGACTGGGATGAACAACATATACCACTCCTAGAACTCCTGTTACAGGTAGAGTAACCTGTATTTCTAGGGACGTGGATATGTTGTTCAATCCACACTGTCTGGCAGACTCCTAGCAGTTCTCCGGGAGGAGGGAGGCAAGGCACGCACCCCTACTTAGGGAATAAGGACTGAGAACCAAGGTCCCAAAACCAGCATCCCGGCGTGTCTCAAGGTCAATGTGGTAATGGGAAATGAAAGTGTGTGCTGACTTCCAGGTAGCAGCCCTGCAGAATTCCTAGACAGGGACGTCCCTAGAAGCAGCCACCGAAGCAGCGGTATGGCGGGTAGAATGAGCTCTTATCCCTTTGGGAGGCTCCATGCCCGCCAACCTATAGCAGAGATCTATGCAGGAGGTGACCCACCTGCTTATCGTCCGCTTGGCTGCAGGTCTGCCAGGTGCGGCTTCAGCATAGGTGACAAACAGCTGGTGAACCTCTCCCCGAACTTCAGCCATCCGCTCCTTATATGAGTGAGCGCTCTTCAAGGGTCCAGAGTATGGAGCCTATATTCGGCCTCCGAGGTGTGACTGGTGTAGAACACCGGTAGAGTCAACACCTGGTTAAGGTGAAACTCCGACACCACCTTCAGAAGGAATTTCGGGTGGGGGTGAAGGACAACCTTGTCCCTGTGGAAGACCAGATAAGGAGACTCTATGGAAAGCGCCTGGAGCTCTCCCATCCTTCTGGCTGACGTAATAGCCACCAAGAAGGCAGTCTTCCACGACAGGTGGGAGATATCGCACCTGTGCATCGGTTCGAATGGCTTGCCCATGAGCTTAGCCAATACCAGCAGTAGATCCCACGGAGGTGGAGGTTCTCGCACCAGAGGGGATATGTGATCAAGGCCTTTGAAAAAGCGCCCGACCACCTTCTCCTGCGCCACCGAATGCTTGCCAGCCCATGCCCGGTAAGCAGAGATGGCTGCCAGATGCACCTTAAGGGTCGTCGACCGAAGCCCTAGCTGAGAAATGGACCACAGGTGGTCCAAAATGCTAGCCAATGGACAGGAAGAAGGGTCCAATCCCTTGTCCTGACACCAAATGGAGAATCTCTTCTATTTGAAGGCATAGCATTTTCTGGTCGACTCTTTATGGGACACCTCAACGACGTTGAGGACCTCGTCGGAAAAACCCAAGGCCTGGAACTCTAACCGCACAGGAACCAGGCCGTCAGGTGCAGGGATTGAAGGTCCAGATAGAGACCCTTCCCCTTGTTGACTGAAATCAGGTCTGGGAGGGCTGGAAGCCGCCTCGGGAGCCTGGAGCTGAGGCTGAGGAGATCTGGGTACCAGAACTGGCAGGGCCAGTCTGGGGCTACCAGAATCACCTGCGCCTTGTCCCTCTTCGCCTTGAGAAGCACCTTGTGGATCAAGGGAAATGGAGGGAAGACGCAGAAGAGGCCCGGGGTCCACGGCCTCGAGAAGGTATCCCCCTGCAGCGAGCCCTGCTGAGGGGGGTGGGCATGAAACAGCCTCAGCTTCGCATTCTCCCTGGAGGCAAACAGGTCCACCTGAGGGGTGCCCCAATGGAAGAACAGATCTTATACTACCTCCGGCAGGAGAAACCACTCGTGAGATGCAGCGCCTATCCGGCTGAGGGCATCGGCCAGACTGTTGGAGGCTCCTGCCACATGGATGGCTAGGAGATCCGGCTCCAGGCTGATCACAAGAGACCAAGTGTGGAGAGCCTCCTTGCACAGAGGCAAGGAGTGCGTCCCGCCCTGTCAGTTGAGGTAGTACATGGTCGTGGTGTTGTCCGTCTGGACCTGAAACCACATGACCCCGTACAAACGGAGCGAAGGCGGTGAGGGCTAGACGCGCCGCTCGGAGCTCCAGCAGGTTGATGTGGCATCAAGACTCCTGAGGGGACCAGAGGCCGTGGGCCCTGAGCTCCCCCAGATGGGTACCCCAACCCATCAGACAGGCGTCGGTCAACAGAGTCCCCATCGGCTCGGGGCAGACAAACGGGATACCCTCCTGCAGATGAGCTGGAACGAGCCACCACTATAGGCCGTCCCACATCTCCTGGGTCACCGTCACTAGCTGGTCCAGAGGACCAGAGCGCTGTGACCACTGGCGGGCCAGCTCCCACTGCAGGGGACGCGTATGCTAGCGGGCCTGCAGGAAGTCCCGGGCAGGGCGCAACTGCCCAACCAGAAATGATTGGGCAAAGGAGGAAAGGACCTCGGCCCTGTCTGCCGGGAACCGGGCTCTGGCTTGAAGAGTGTCGAGCTCTGCCCCGATGAACTGAATCACCTGCGATGGCATGAGTTCCGACTTGGCCTCGTTGATGAGGAGGCCAATTAAAGCAGACCTGGAGGGCCAGATCCCTGGACCGCTCCACCTCCAACCTGGAGGGGGCTGCAATCAGCCAGTCGTCCAGGTAAGGGTACACCCGGACCCCTTGGCGCCGCAGGAATACTGTCACCACTGCCATGCATTTGGTGAAGACCCTGGGGGTTGGAGAGAGGCCGAAGGGCATGGCCCGGAACTCGTAGAGAGATCCCTCTGCTTGGAAGCGGGGGAATCGCTGATGAGACGGACGGATTGGGACGTGAAAGAACACGTCCTGAAGGTCCAGAGAACAAAACCACATGCCTAGTTCCAAGGATGGAATGATCTGAGCAGGGTGACCATCCTGAAGGTGCGCTGCCTTAGGAACTTGCTCAGGTCATGCAGGTCGAGAATGGGGCGCCAGCCTCCCATCTGTTTTGGGACGAGGAAGTACCTGGGCACAAACCCTGAGTCTGGAGGAGGGTCCGCCACCTAGCTGATCACCTCCTTCTGGAGGAGCAGGGCAGTGTCGGCTCGACGAGCCGACAGAGAGGCTGTGGAACCCATTGCCCCTCCGTGGGGCGACGGCTCGATAGAGAGGGAACTGCTCGAAATCCACAGGCAGACCCCTGCCAACCACTTCTAGCACCCAGCGGTCCGTGGTGATAGCGGACAAGGTGGAAAAGAAGTGGCGGAGCCTTCCCCCCACCGGGGGAACTCAGGGAGGAGTGACGAGGTTGGGGGTGACACCCCTCAACCCGTCACTGGGCAGGCTTGGAGGAAGGGCCCGCTGAGGGACCTCCTGGACCCTTGCCTCCCGGCTTCCTACTGGAGGAAGTGGCAGACTTGGCCTTAGGCCACCAAATGTGTGCCTGCTGGCCCTGGTGCTGCTGGGCCGGATGTGCCGCAGGGGTGGAAGGGCGAAAGGGCTTACGCTGCTGCTGGTGGCCTTTGTCCTTCTGGGCAGACATGACCGAGTCCAAGGTGGCACTGGACTTCTCAATCCTCTGGAGATGGCTTTCCACCCCCGGCCCAAACAAGTCGGTGCCCAGGAAGGGAACGTCTGCCAGCTTGTGCTGGGTGTCCACCGTGAAGGTGGAGATCCGCAGCCAAGCTCTGCAGCGCATGGCCACTGCGGCCGCTACTGATCAGGCACAAGAATCACCTATGTCCAACGAAGTTTGGAGCTGCTGTTTTGCCACTGCCCTTCCCTGATCCCGCACCTGCTTGACCGTCATTTGAAGGTCAGCCTGGAGATGAGGAATCACCTCATCCAGGGAACCCATAAGGGCGTGTGAGAAATGTGCCATCAGAATGGCCGAGCTAGCCTGACGAAGACCTAGGGAGAAAAGAGCGTAAACCTTCCGCCCCGCGTAATCCAGCTTTTTGCATTCCTTATCGGGCAGTTTGTCCATGTCCCGAGCATTCCCGGAGCACTGGAAAACACTATCGGTCACTAACCGCTCCGCAGAAGGTTGCTCTGAGAAACCGGAGAGTGAGCCGGTAGGAACTGCATACTTTCAAGCCATCCTGGCCGAAGGCGTTGGACAAGATGCTGGCCGCTGCCACAACTCCAGGGCCGGGCCAACAATGGCTTCAGCCACAGGAAAGCCTCCGTAGGGGAATCCCCTCAGTCCAGTATCTCCATGAGGGGATACTTGGCCCGTTTTGAAACAGGTATGAGCTGCATCCTGGTGGACTCTGAGATGAGCCGAAGCAAACCTAAAAACGAGGATGGGCTCTCGTCCACCAACTGGCCCCCTGCAGACTCCAGGTCAAGCGACCTGGAGAACAGGAAGGAGTTGTCGTCAGACTCCGAGGAGTCTGCAAACAGCTGCCGGGCGCCTGAGCCACCCTCCACCTGCTGAGGTCGATCGGGAGTGAGGGCGACCGACAACCTGTGGGGCAAGCCCTGACCCGACCGAGAATCCTTGGTCGGGGCCCTAGTCTTCGGTTGTAGAGGCGGAGGTTCCACCACAATGGGTGGAGCAGCCGGCTTCGGTCGAACAACCGGTGCCGGGGTCGGCTCCTCGACCACTATGAGGGGTTGTTTCGGCCGCTCCGGTGACAGCCACTTAATGACCGGAGAAGGCAACGGAGCCACATTAAATCCTCGTAGTGCCGACGCAACTTGTGCCAGAGTCTATCCTTAGAAGAGGATGACGAGGATGAGCGGCAACGCCGTTTTCCATGGTGCCGAGACCGCCGATGGGACTGGCTGGACCTGGAAGAGGACTGAGACCTTCGGGGGTTCCGAGGGTGGGTCAGAGAGGGGACAGGGGCAACCCGCTCCTTCCTCGGTGCAGGGACCTTAACCGGGGACTCCGGCACAGGAGGCACAGGCAAGTCCTCGGTTTCCACCAGGGGAACCGGTGAAGTAGGGTTGTCGGCTTCTCCAGTCGACAAACCGTCTGACAGGTCGAGAAAAATCTCGACCGCTTCGACGGATGTCTCGGCCGGCTGACCTGATGGGGCACTGTGAAGCCAGCGGCCGCAGCTGCAACCTCGACCGAAGTCGAGAGTCAACGGTCCGGTGAAGGGGATCTCTCCCGCTCCCACGAACATCGACGGTGGGACTTACCCTTAGAGTACTTCTTCTTGGACCGACTGGAATAGCCCGATGGCCCCTCTCCCTTGGTGGAGAGGGACTGGCAAAGCTCCTTAAACGAAGCCGTGTAGGAGGAGCCCAAAGGGAGCGGGATAAATGCCGTGGCCGAGGAGGAAGAAGAAGCGGCCTAGGCCACCTCCTCCTCGAGGGCAATCAATTGCTCCAATTGTTCCGAGGAGCCCACCACCGTGGACACCGCCTAAAGGGCCTCCTTAGACTTGACCGGTGGATACCGTTTTTCGGGTTGCCCGAGAAGAAGTCTGGCAGCGTGGTCCTCCAAGACCAAAGCCGAAAAGGACTTGCACAATTCACAAGCCTGCGAGTTGTGGCCAAGCCCCAGGCAGTAGACGCACATGGAGTGCGGATCGGTCCGGGACATCTTCTGCCCACACGGGCACCGACGGAAGCCGGGAGTCGATTTGTCCATCGCAGCCACGAGGGAAGACGAAGACCAAGTCTCGTAGAACTTTAAAATAAGTTTCGAAATTCCGGCGAGTGTGGATTCAGGCCTAAAAACGCAGCGCTAAGGAGGGAACCTGAGCTTCCAAGCGGTAAGGAAGATCTGACGTCATGGGGCGGAGCTGAGGGTTTTACCACCCGGGTGGGTGGGAGGAGCCAGCTTGAAGACCGTCCGGCAAGATTTAAAGCGGCAAGGAACCTGCCAGACAGTGTGGATTGAACAACATATCCACGTCCCTAGAACAAAATTTTTTTTAAAGAGGTAGTGCTCTTTATATTCCCGAGCACGGTCCAGACCTCCAGCTAGACCCATTAATAATGAATGGTGAAGATTAATTTGGGTAAGATTCTTCCTTTCCAAGAGAGGAACAACGCGTCTTGCCAGAAAGCTCCATGCCCTGGAATGAGCAAGCAGAGAAGCAGCAGTTGTGCGTTGTGTGGGGACGCAAAAAGGTCAAACTGTGGATGACCCCATCTGTTGAACAGATCTCTGGCAACTGAGGTCAGCAGTTCCCACTCGTGCTTTCTGGACTGTGACCTTTTTAGCCTGTCTGTCAAGATGTTTTGGACACCTGGAACATGTACTGCTGACAATTCTAGACCGTGTTCCAGAGCCCAATACCAAACTCTCATCGCTTCCCTGCACAGGGGTAAGAGTGAGTCCGCCTTGTTTGTTGACGTAGTGCATTACACTAATGTTATCCATCTGTATTAGCAGGGGACCTGGAGACAGATGAGTTTGGAAGGCCTGTAACCCATACAAAACAGCTTGAATTTCTAGAACAATTATGTGCAAGGCGCTCTCCACTGGGGTCCATGTACCCTGTGTCTGATGGGGGCCCAGGTGTGCACCCCAGCCCATCACCAAGGCATGTTAGAAACTGGTGAGGGGATCAGGAAGGGAACCCCTTTTAACAAATTACTGGGTTCCATCCACCACTTGAGCACTCTGCATGCAGGAGAAATTACTAGAACCCTTTGTTCTAGATTGTCTGTAAACTGATCCCACTGGACTCTTTGGGCCCACTGGGGTATCCTCATGTGCAGCCTGGCCAAAGGTTCTGTGACAATGGCCACTGCCATCAAGCCCAGGAACCAGAGGAATATTCTGGCTGAAACATACTGGCTGTCAGGTACTGGCTGTGCCTGGACAATCAGGTGCTGGACCCTGTCCAGGGGTTGAAAGGCTGAGCCTTCAACTGTGTCCAAGACTGCTTCTATATACTGCAGGCATTGGCAAGGCATCAACACCAATTTGGGTATGGTGACAGTAATCCCCAGAGCATCGAACATCTGCCTGGTTTGAGCTAATGTGTGCAGGAGCTGATCCTTGGAGTGGGCTTTCAACAGCCAGTCATCCAGGTAGGGAACGACATAGAAACTTTCCCCGAGAAGGGCTCCTGCCACCACTGCCAAGCATTTGGTAAAGACACGTTGCAGTGAGTGCAAGCCAAAAGGAAATACTCTGAGAATTGGTGTAGTTCCTCCTGGAACAGGAACCCCAAGTATTTTCTGTAAGGCTTGCGAATTTTGATATGACGGTAGGCATCCTTCATGTTTAGGCAACAGATCTATCCAATCCCCTGCCTGCAGCAGTGGGAGTAGTTCTTTCAGAATGACCATTCTGAACTTTACTTTATACTCTACGAAGAAGTTCAGGTCCCTGTGATCTAGAATAGGCCGCAGGTCTCCGGTCCACTTCAGGACTAGGAAGTACCAAGAGTAGAACCCTGTCTTTCTTTGTTCAAAGAGCACAGGCTCTGTGGCCTTCTTCTGAAGCCATGTCTGAATTTCCTCCAGGAGCAGAGGTAGGTGTTCTGGAGTATAGTGAGTTGGCACTGGTGGATGATCTGGAGGTGTGTCCAAAAGTTCCATAGCATGTCCTTGTGCTGTGATTTCTAGAACACACACATCTATGGTCACCTCTTTCCACTGAGTTAAATGAAGGGAGAGACGACCCCCTACAACCACCCCTGGAGGTAACGGTGGTTGGGAGATGTACAAGAAGTCAGGTGGAGCTGGCTGTGGTGGTTTGTCATGCACTATCACCACTAGAGGCTTTTGAATGTGCACCTGGGATGGTACCTGGGGTAGAAAAGGCTCCTGCTCCTTTGCCCCTACCCTGCTGTCTGGTGGCTGGGCTGTGCTTGGTATCAGCTGGGTGAAAAGTTACCCTTTGCCTACCCCTTCGTTGGGTATGGTAGAGGGAGTGCACTGACTTCAGTGTCCTGCCTGAGGTCTGAAGGTTAGAAAGAATGCCTTGGATGTCAGAACCAAATAGTTTATGTCCTCTAAAAGGGGCACTGAGACTAGACTGTTGCACATCATTTGAAAACCCTACCATCCTAAGTCAAGACTATCTCCTTAAGACAGATGCCCCAGGCAGCAGCCCTAGCAGAAGCATGTGAAACATCACAGGCCATGCAAAGCAAATGCTTGCCCACATCAGCCCCAGCAGTAAAAGCCTTAAGGAGCTCTTGTTCGGGGGTACCCTCTGGCAAGGCTTGTGCAGCTACCTTGGCCTTTTTCCAGAGTCTGTTCTGATAATCATGTGGGCCTGCCAGTTAGCAATCCAAAGGCCCAATGAAGAGGAGGCAAAGGTCCTTTTTCCCAACACATTCAACCAGATCAGGTGTTTAGGTGCCCCTGACCAACCATGGGCAGCATTAATAACTGGAGTCTGCTTCAGACTGGGTGTCAAAAAAGGGCTCCCTAGAAGGAGCCATGTACATTTTATCTGCCTTCCTTGGCATGGCTGGGATAACATTTGGCCTGTACCAGGCAGCAAAAGTGGCATACTCTAACACAGGGAAGAGAGATGGTACCACAATAGGAGGAGAATCAGGCAACTCCAGGAAGTCTATCAAATTTTTCTTAGTGGTGTCCTGCTCCTCTAGGACAAAGACCACAGCAGCCTGCAACTGCTGCATCATGGTAAGGAAAGTTGGGTTCTTTGGTGGGGACCTTGGAGTGTGGACAGAGTCCTCACTGCAGTGGACACTGTAGAGCGAGTGCCCTTTCATAAGGACTCTCAGAATAGTCCTCAGGCTCTTACTCATCATCCTGCATTATTAAGTCAGGCTTATATTCAAAATCGTCGTTGAGTGGGTTGACAGGTACTATAGAGCGTGTTGGTGATGTTGATGGCACTCTGGGCGACAGCTAAGGCAAGACTCTACTTTGCGTTGTCACGGGGGGGGGGGGGATTAACAGCAGTCCCCGCTGACAGGTCCCCTGGGACAGGGGGAGAGGTAGCAGGCGATAATGTACAGGTTGTCGAAAATCACTTGTGAAAAAGATTATTTTTCTATAGAGAAAAAATAAAATGGCAGCTACTGCAGCAGTGTTTCCCTCAGCGGTCTGACGAGTATGGTCAATGGCAGGAAAAGAACTAAGGAAAGGAGATGCAGCCCACATTTTCGTAGCAGCCAATGTCTGATGATGTCGTGGGCAACCCCTGGTGGACTGCTTGCAAAACTTTGTGTGGTTCTAGTGCTTGTCGGCTATAAGTTCCATAGGTGTAGCCTGATGAAAGAGATATCCTCAAAGATACAGCTGCTATGGAGTTACTCGAGATGCCTTCATAAGATTCTGAGGATTCCATCACCACTAAAATGAATGATGCACTGGCCTCCAGAGCCAGATCAGGGCTTAGTACTGTTCTGATGCTGGTGAGCAATGAGGTAGCAGGAAGATCTGAAGAGGTCTCACATGCAGGCAGGCATGAGGGACCACCATCCATGATAGCTGTCAATAAACTAAAATCTGAAGATACCTGTAGGATGACATGACCCTGTGTACCCTGACATGTTGAATCTGTTCCATAAAGTTGTTCATTTTGTACTATGAAAGAAATACAGGTTACTCACCTGTAACAGGAGTTCTAGGAATGGTATATGTTGTTCATCCACACTCATTGGCAGGTATCCTTGCCGCTTTAAATCTTGCCGGAAGGTCTTCAAGCTTGCTCCTCCCACCCACCCGGGTGGTATAACTCTCGGCTCCGCCCCATGACGCCAGATCTGGCCCGCTGGAAGCTCAGGTTGTGCGTCGAAGCCGGAGAGGTCGGGTGGGTCGTGTGGATGAACAACATATACCATTCCTAGAACTCCTGTTACAGGTGAGTAACCTGTATTTTTAGGGACATGGATATGTTGTTCATCCACACTTATTGGCAGACTCCTAGCAGTTCTCCGGGAGGAGGGAGGCAAGACGCACACCCCAATACTTACTTGGGAAAGAGAGACTGGAGGAACCGGGCCCCAAAACCAGCATCCCGTGACTCAAGGTCGATGTGGTAATGGGTAATAAAGGTGTTTGCTGACTTCCAGGTAGCAGCCCTGCAGATTTCCTGGATAGGGACGTCTCTGAAGCAGCCACCGTTGCAGCAGTATGGCGGGTAGAATGAGCTCTTATCCTCTGGGAGGCTCCATGCCCGCCAACTTATAGCAGAGATCTATGCAGGAGGTTACCCACCTGCTTATCGTCCGCTTGGCTGCAGGTCTGCAGATCACGGCTTCAGCGTCAGGTGACAAACAGCTGGCGAACCTCTCCTGAATTTCAACCGTGCGCTCCTTATAATAGCGGGCGCCCTTCTAGGAGTCCAGAGTATGGAGCCTATATTGACCTCGAGGTGTGATTGGGGTAGAACACCGGCAGAGTCAACACCTAGTTGAGTGAAACTCCGACACCACCTCGGAAGGAATTTCGGGTGGGGGCGCAGGACAACCTTGTCCCGTGGAAACAAGGTAAGGAGACTCGATGGAAAGCGCCTGGAGTCCCATCCTTCTGGCTGATGTGATAGCCACCAAGAAGGCGGTCTTCCACGACAGGTGAGAGAGAGCACACCTGTGCATAGGTTGAATAAGCTTGCCCATGAGCTTTGCCAGTACCAGCAGTAGATCCCACGGAGGTGGTACCCGCACTGGAGGGGAAATGTGATCAAAGGCCTTTGAAAAGCGTAGACCACCTTCTCCTGCGCCACCGACTGCTTCCGGCCAGCGCCCTGCAAGCAGAGATGGCTGCCAGGTGCACCTTTAGGTCGTCAATACCTAAGCCCTTGACTAGAAAGGGACCATAAATAGTCCAAGATGCTTGCCAAGGAACAGGAGGAAGGGTCCAAGCCCTGCTTCGACACCAAATGGAAAACCTTTTCCATTTGAAGGCATAGCATTTTCTGGTCGACTCACCACGGGGCCGCCTCAACTACATTGAAGGACCTCGTCGGAAAGACCCAAGGCCTGGAACTCTAGCCGCTCAGGAACCAGGCCGTCAGGTGCAGAGATTGAAGTCCCGGATGGAACACCTTCCCTGATTGACTGAGAGCAGGTCCGGGCGAGCTGGAAGCTGCAGGGAGTCCTGGAGCTGAGACTGAGGAGATCTGGGTACCAGAACTGGCGAGGCCAGTCTGGGGCTATCAGAATCACCTGCGCCTTGTCCCTCCTCGCCTTGAGAAGCACCTTGTGGATCAAGGGAAATGGGGGAAAGGCGTAGAAGAGGCCCGGGGTCCACTGCCTCGAGAAGGCATCCCCCTGCAGAGAGCCCTGCTGAGGGGGCGGGCATGGAACAGGCTCAGCTTGCCCCTGAGGCAAACAGGTCCACCTGAGGTGTGCCCCAATGGGAGAACAGATGCTGTACCACTCGCAGGAGAGACCACTCGTGGGATGCAGCCCTATCCGGCTCAGGGCATCGGCCAGGGTGTTGGAGGCCTGCCACGGAATGGCTAGGAGATCCGCCTCAGGCTGCGCAGGACGAGTGACCAAATGCGGAGAGCCTTGCATAGAAGCATGGAGCGCCCCGCCCTGGCGGTTTAGATAGTATGGTCGTGGTATTGTCCGCCTGGACTCGGACCACTTGACCCCGGAGGAACGGAGCAAAGGCGGTGAGAGCTAGGCGGACCGCTCGAGCTCCAGCAGGTTGATGTGGCATCGGGACTTCTGGGACCAGAGGCCATGAGCTCGTGTTCCCCAGATGGGCACCCCAACCCATCAGAGAGGCATCGGTCGACAGAGAGACTGCTGCTCGGGCGGATTAACGGATGCCCTCCTGCAAATGATCTGGAACGTCCACCACTGGAGAGCTGCCCACATCCCCTGTGTCACCGGCTGCTGGTCCAAAGGATCGCAGGCCAGACCACTGGCTGGCCAGTCCCACTGAAGGGGACGCATGTTCCAGCGGCCCAACGGACCACGCTGGTGCAGGCCGCCATGAGACCCAGGAGGCGAGGAAGTCCCGGCAGGGCGCATTGCCCAACCAGAAATGATCGGGCAAGGAGGAAAGAACCTCGCCCTGTCCGCCGGGAGCCGCTCTGGCTCGAAGAGAGTCGAGGCTGCGCCGATGAATAGAATCACTTGCTTCGCTCGAAGTTCACTTGGCCTCGTGATAAGGAGGCCCAGTTGAGAGCAGACCTGGAGGCCAGATTTCTGGACCACTCTGCCTCCTGGAGGGAGCTGCTATCAGCCAGTCGTCCAGGTAAGGGTACACCCAGACCCTCGCCATAGGAATGCTGTCACCACTGCCATGCATTTGGTGAAGACCCTGGGAGCTGGAGACAAGTCAAGGGCATGGCTTGAATCAAGAGGGATCCTTCCGCTCGGAAGCGAAGGAATCTCTGGTGAGACGGACGGATAGGGACGTGAAAAACGCCGTCCTGCAAGTCCAGAGAGCAGAACCACGCCTGCCCAAGGATGGTATTATCTGAGCCAGAGTGACCATCCTGAAGGTTCGAGACCTTAGGAACTTGTTTAGGTCGTAGGTCGAGAATGGGCGCCAGCCCCGTCCGCTTCGGAACCAGGAAGTACCTGGACACAAACCCTGGGTCTGAAGGAGGGTCCACCACCTTCTTATCACCTCCTTCTGGAGGAGGAGAGCGGGCGTCGGCTCGACGAGCCGCCAGTGAGGCTGGGATCCCTGCCCCCGAGGGCGCACGGCCTGAAGGGTGGTGCCTGCTCAATTCCAGAGGCAGGCCTCTTCCCACCACCTCCAAGACCCACCTGTCCGTGGAAACAGCGGACCAGGCGGAACAGAAGTGCTGAGCCGCTTTCCCACGGGGGACCCAGGGATAAGGTGACGGGAATAGGGCGACACCCCTCAGCCCGCCACTGGGCAGGCTTGGAGGAGGGACCGCCGAGGGACCTCCTGGGCCTTTCCTCCCTGCCTCCTGTTAGAGGAAGCCAAGGCTTGGGTTTGGGATGCCAAGGTCGAGCCTGCTGGCCCTGACGTTGCTGGGCAGGCGTCCGGGGCACAGAAGGACGAAAGGGCTTAGGCTGTGGTTTGCGCCTTGTCCTCTGAGCGAAGAGACCTGAACCAAGGTAGCATTGGACCTCGATCCTCTGCAGGTGACCTTCCACCCCAGGGTCGAAGAGGTCAGTCCCCAAAGGGGACATCCGCCAACTTGTGCTGGGTATCCGGGTAAAGGTGGATATCCTCAGCCAAGCCCGGCCGACGACAGCCACTGCGGCCGCCACTGATCTGGCACATGAGTCCCCTAAATCCAAAGCAGTCTGGAGCTGCTGTTTGGCCACTGCCCTGCCCTGGTCCCGCACCTGCTTAACCGTAGTCTGCAGATCGGCGGGAAGATGAGGGATGACCTCATCCAGGAGCCCAACAGGGCATGAGAAAAATGTGCCATGAGGACGGCTCAACTGGCCTGACGAAGGCCGAGAAGGACGCAGCGTAGACTTTTCCCCGACATAGTCCAATTTCTTGGACTCTTGTCAGGAGGTTTGTCCACATCCTGGCGTGCAGGCGAAAACGCTGTCGGTAACCAACCCTCAGCAGAGGGGTGTTCCAAAACCGGACAAGGAACCAGTAGGGACTCGATACTTCCTGGCCATCCTGGCCAAGGCGCAGGGCAGGAAGCAGGGCGCTGCCAAGCTCCAGTGCCGGACCCACTATGGCCTCGGCCGAAAGGCCTCCGTCGGAGAATCCCCGGTCCAGAATCTCCGTGAGGGATACCTGGCCCGCTTGGAACGGGTTCGAGCTCCATCCCGTGGACTCCAGATGAGCCGGTAGTCCTAGGAAGGACGACGGGCTATCGTCCATTGACTGACCTCCTGAAGACTCCAAGTCCAGTCGCTGGAGAAAAGGAGAATCATCTTCGACTCGGAAAGAGTCCTCGAAGAGCTGCCTCTGGCCTGAGCCACCCTTCACCTGCCGAGGTCGATCGGGAGTGAGGGTAACTGACAGCCGATGGGGTAGACCCTTAGCCGACCGAGAATCCTTGGTCGGAGCCCCAATAGGTGGCTGTGGAGGCGGAGGTTCCACCGGAATCGGTGGAGCAGCTGGTTTTGGCCGAACAACCGGCCTGGGTATAGGCTCCTCGGATAAGTCGAGGGGTTGTGTCGGCCGCTCCGGTGACAGCTACTTAATGGCCGGGGAAGGCGCACGGGTCGGCTTATTCCCGCCAGGAGGAGTTGTTGCAACATAAGGTCCTCGCATCGCGACGACTTACGCCAAGCCTCCTCATCCGAGGAGGAGGACGAGACGAGCGGCGACGCTGGCTTATCATGTGCCGAGATTCTAGACCGCCTTATGACGGTGGGATCGGCTGGACCGCGAAGAGGTCCGAGACGAGACCGAGAGTCCCGAATTTCCGAGGTCGGTGCGGGAGGTGTCGGCCGGAACCGCACTCCTTCGCTCGGATGGTGCATCCGAGGGCTCCGAACCGGAGGCACAGGCGAGCCCACGGGATCCTCAACTCCTCCCGGGAACGGGAGAGGAATCTCGGCTGCTAAAGGCGACAGCCCGTCCAGCGGGTCCGAGAAAATCTCGACTTCATCGGTGGGAGTCTCGGTCAGCTGACCTGGCCAGGGGACACCGTGAGGCCAGTGGCGAAGCCGAGCGTCGATCAAGGCCGACGGTCGACGGCTGTGGGAGAGGGACCTTCCCGCCCCAAGAGCGCCGACGAGGACTTACCCTTGTCCTCTTTTTGGACCGAGAATAAGGTCCGCTAACGAGGGCCCTTCTCCTTTAGTGGAGAGGGACAGACAAAGCTCCTAAAGAAGCCGTGTAAGAAGAGCCCAGAGAGCGGGATAAATGCAGCGGCCGAGGAAGATCGGCCTGCCGCCCTCCTCTTCGAGGCGACCATCCGCTTCGAGCTGATCCGCTGAGCCCTGGCCCAAGGACACCGCCAACCGGGCCTCTTGGACTTCACCGGAGGGAACGCCGGGACGGCCCAGTTGTAATCGGGCAGCACGTGTCTTCTTTGCGACGAAGGCCGAGAAAGATGAGCACAGGTCGCAAGCCCGCGGTCGTGCTCAAGGCCTAAGTAGACACACGTGAGTGTGGATCCGTCCGCCGAGACATCTTCTGCCCGCATGGGCATCTCCGAATCCGAGTCGATGGTCCATCGCAGTCATGAGGGATAGAAGACTGAAGTCTTTTGCAAAATTTTATTTTTAAATCCAAACGGAGAAATAGGAACCAGTCTCAAGCGCCAGAGCGTTAAGGAGGAACCTGAGCTTCCAAGCGGTAAGGAAGATCTGGCGTCATGGGGCGGAGCCGAGAGTTATACCACCCGGGTGGGTGGGAGGAGCAAGCTTGAAGACCTTCCGGCAAGATTTAAAGCGGCAAGGATACCTGCCAATGAGTGTGGATGAACAACATATCCATGTCCCTAGAAACACTCCTTTCAAGTCTGCTCAAAAGCAAGCTCAGAGGTGCTCCAGAGATTGAGAAGGCTGAAGAGAGTTCATTATCAAACCACGTTCTTCCAGGTTCTGTAAAGTCCTGCAAACTGAACGGACAGACAACTGTTCTTAATTTGCCTGGATCAAGAGATCACCATGTAGGGATAAATACTGTGTTCATGTCACTGAAGGAAAGCTACCAGGACTATTAGGACTTCTGTAAGCAGTCAGGGTGGAGTAAAGCTGGATACTGAAAGTGCTGATCATGGATATGAACAGATGAAATTGCTAGCAGATACAGACCTTACGGTCTATCTAGTCTGCCCGAGTGTGCAGCATGCCGTTTAATTAAACTATAGCTGCCCCCCTTCTGATTTCATGCCCCAATCCTTCGACTTCTCTGCCCCCCAACACTTCTCCACAGTTCTGACCCTCCCTTTGGCCCTGTCCCATCCACTCCTGAAGCTGCCCACTGTCCACAGTGATATCACTTCCTCTGGCAGTGCATTTCAACCTGCCACCAACTTTTCCATGAAGTAGTGCCTCCTCTCCCTCCTGAACCTTCCTCCTTCTAATTCCAGACTGTGCCCCCGGTGGCCCTTCCCCCTTTTAACTTAAACAAACCCTCAGAATTACATATGTTTATGCCATTTAGGTACCTGAACGTCTCAATCATATCCCCTCTCTCCCGTCTATCCTCCAGGGTGTATATGCTGTGCTCACGCACACTGGGATGGCACATCTGAGTGATTTCTGGTGGAACTGTGAAATCGGAATGTGTGAATATATATGAATCTGACAGGTCTGCGGAGACCTGAAAACTGTCCCACCGAATTGACCACAGGGACTCCAACTTGAACCACACAGGCCTCTCAAACTGGTTCAGGCTGGAGAAATCCAGGGTTGGCTGGAAGCCACTTGATTTCTTGTAGGCTTTGACATAAATGGAGTAGAGCCACTGTTATTTTTCTACTGGAGGAACTGGGATCACTGCCTCTAAACAGAGGAGATGATTTAAGGTCTTGTCTATTGTTTGGTGTCCCTGGGAGCTGTAGGGGACCGGAAAAAGCACTCTCTGGAGTGCACAGAAGAAAGATCTCACACAAACCTCCAAAATTAAGTCCAGCACTCAGATGGCTGACATGGTCTGGACCCATCTGTCAATACTGTAAATTTCTGTAGCCAACTACCTAGGGCTTTTGGGTAAAGGTGGGCTCGCAAATCCTTATGCAGAGTAACAGCCTCTGTGGTTGGCTCCCCTAAAGCGCTTATGGGAGAAAGTGCCTTTAGTCTGCAGGAACTCTTAACTAATTTTCACCTGGGCAGCCATTTTGTATCCAGGTAAGCAATGGATGGCTCAGATTTCATATAGAGCTACTGGAGGTAATGGGTTAAGTCTGATAATTTGACACTGCGTCTCTGGTTTCCATGTACTCAAAAGGCATGAAACGCCCCATAGGATATGCAATCCTTGCTAAAACCCCAACCTCTGAAACCAATGTCAGAAGGATCACTAATACATGAAATAGTCAAAGACCCTTTCATTTCCTTAAGCCGCTTCAGGGTCTCATCCAACCATGGGAAAATGCCACCTGTGAAAGAAAGTGAGACTTGGATGCAATGCCTACCGATCAATGTCTCAGTCAAATCAACATAAGGGAGATTGGTCCCCAGGGGGGCGGGGCACAAATTCAAGAGATGTGAGGAAGTTTTACTTCACAGACAGGATCATGGAACAGACTACTGATAGAAGAGAAGGAGGTAGCTACCTTACATGCTTCCAGCACTGCTGGAACAGGGCAGAGGGACTCATAGTCCGGGGAGGGGGGTGCGGGGGGTTGAGGGTTTAAGGGGAGCGGGAGAAGAGTTAGGTAGCCCACCAGTACAGTAGGTTGGTGGGGTGAGGTACTATAGTATGTGTAGACCCGATGGATCCCTCAGCCGCGCCTTCTGCTGTCAAATTCTATCATTTTATTAGTTTTGTAAATATGATTATCAGCCTTTGCTAATCAACAAATTTTGATTAGCATCCAGCCATGTTTGAGGAGCAATTTCACTAAATGGTTATTTTTATTTATAAGATACAGTCCAGAAGAGTGCATCTGCAGAGAAAAGTGTCATACTGTGAGAAAATGTTCCCCAATTCTTTACTCTTTACCTTAATAATGGGAAAGAATTGCCACTGTTAAGAAATGTTTTACTACAAGGCTGTACTTAAATAGCAAAAAACAGGTTATTCACCTGTAACAGTTGTTCTAGGAGTGGTATATGATGTTCATCCATACTTCTGGCAGTTGTCTTTGCCATTAAGACTTCGCCAGAAACGTCTTCAAGTTGGCTCCTCCCACTCACCTGTTTGGTAACTCCCTCGGCTCCGCCTCAAGACACCAGATCTTGCTCGCTGGAAGCAGTGTTGTGCGCCAAAGCCAGGGGAGGTCGGGTGGGTCCGTGTGGATGATCATCATATACCACTCCTACAACTACTGTTACAGGTGAGTAACCTGTTTTTCTAGGGAAGTGGCTATGATGTTCTATCCACACTTCTGGCAGACTCCTAGCAGTTCTCTGGGAGAAGGGAGGCAAGGCGCACACCCCTTACTTAGAAAACAGAAACCGGAGAACCCGAGGCCCCAAAAGCAGCATCCTGGTGTGACTCAAGGTTGATGTAGTAATGGAAAATGAAGGTGTGTGTGCTGACCTCCAGGTAGCAGCCCTGCAGATTTCCTGGATAGGGACATCCCGGGAAGCAGCCACCGAGGCAGCCGTATGACGGGTGGAATGAGCCTTTAGGCCTACCCACCAATCTATAGCAGAGATCAGTGTAGGATACTGTCCACCTCCCAATGGTCCACTTGGCTGCAGGTCTGCCAGGTGTGGCTTCAGTGTAGGTAACAAACAGCTGGGGAACTTCTTCCCCTAACTCCAGCTGTGCGCTCCTTAAAATAGGCTAGTGCTTGCCTCAGGTCCAAAGTATGGAGCCTATGCTTGGCCTCCGATACACCGGAAGATTAATCACCTAGTAAAGGTGAAAATCTGACACAACCTTTGGAAGGAACTTTGGGTTGGGGCGCAGGACAACCTTGTCCCTGGGGAAGACCAAGTAAGAAGACCCCACCGAAAGCACCTGGAGTTCACTGATCATTCTGGCCGACGTTATAGCCACCAAGAAAGTGGTCTTCCATGACAAGTGAGACATTTCACACCTGTGCACAGGTTCAAATGGCTTGCCTATGAGCTTTGCCAACACCAGCAGAAAATCCCAAAAAGGTGGTGATTCACGCACCGGAGGGGAAATATAGTCAAGGCCTTTCAAAAAGCGCCAGACCACCTTATTCTGCGCCACCGACTGCTGACCGGCTCACGCCCAGTAAGCAGAGATGGCTGCAAGGTGCACCTTAACGGTCATCAACCGAAGGCCAGACTTAGAGAGGGACCATAAGTAATCAAGGATGCTAGCCACTGGACAGGACAAAGGCTCCAACCCCTTGTCCCGATACCAAATAGAGAATCTCTTCCACTTGAAGGCATAGCATTTCCTGGTCAAATCCTTCTTAGATGCCTCCACGACACTGAAGACATCTTCGGAGAGACTCAAAGCCTGGAACTCTAGCGCTCAGTAATCAAGCTGTCAGGTGCAGGGATTGAAGGTCCAGATGGAGAACCTTCCCCTAACTGATGGAGAGCAGGTTCGGGCACAGGGGAAGATGCCTCAGGAGCCTGCTGCTGAGGCTGAGGAGATTGAAGTATCAAAACTGGTGCAACCAGTCCAGAGTCACCAGAATCACCTGTGCCTTGTCCGCCTGGCCTTGAGCAGCACCTTGTGGATAAAGAGAAGTGGAGGGAGGGAGGGCATAGATGAGGCCTGGGGTCCTGGACCTCAAGAAGGCATCCCCCTGCAGCGTTCCCTGTTGGGGGTGGTGGGCCCAAAATATCCTCAGTTCTCCCTGGAGGCAAACAGGTCCATCTGAGGGGTGCCCCACTGGGAGAACAGACTGAGTACTATTTCTGGGTGGAGATACCACTTGTGAGATGCCCACATGGCTGAGGATGTTCGCCAGCTGGTTAGAGGCTCCTGTCACATGGATGGCAAGCTCATCGGCCTCCAGGGTGCGCATGAGGGTCCACACACAGAGAGCTTCCCTGCACAGAGGCAGGGAGTAAATCCTGCACTGTTTGTTGAGGTAGTACATGGTCGTGTTGTACGTCTAGACCTGAACCACTTGACCCCAGATGTGAAGAGTGAATGCAGTCAGTGCCAGCTGAACTGCTCGGAGCTCCAGCAGACTGATGTGGCATCGGGACTCCTTGGGGGTCCAGAGCCCATGGACTCTGTGTTCCCCCAGGTGAGCACCCCAGCCCATGAGAGAGGCATCAGTTGTCAGGACGACTGTCGGCTCTGGGCAGACAAACATGATCCCTTCCTGCAGATGTTCTGGGACTAACCACCACTGGAGGGCGTCCCACATCTGCTGGGTCACAGTGACCAGCTGGTCGAAATGACCCTTGCACTGAGGCCACTGGCTGGCCAGCTCCCACTGCAGAGCACGCTTTCTCCAGCGGGTCGATTGGATCACGCTGGTGCAGGCCACCATTTAACCCAGCAGACTCAGGAAGTCCCGGGCAGGGTGCAATTGCCCAATCCGAAATGATTGGGCAAAGGAGAAGAGAACTTCTGCCCTGTCCGGCGGGAGCCGGGCTTTGCAAGTGTCGAGCTCTGCCCTGATGAAGTTGATCACCTGCAAAGGCATGACTTACGATTTGGCCTCGTTGAAAAGGAGGCCAAGGAAGACTCAGGTCTGGAGGGCCACGTCTCTGGACCGCACCACCTCCTGCCTGGAGAGACCTGCGATCAGCCAGTTGTCCAGGTGAGGTAAGCCAACCCCTCGGTGCATGAGTAGCTGCCACCACTGCAATGCACGCTTGTTGAGCCTGGGGGCTGAAGACAGACCAGATGGCATGGCCTGGAATTTGTAGAGGGTTCCCTCGGCCCAGAAGCAGAGGAACCTTCAGTATGACAGACGGATCGGGACGTGGAAGAACACGGCCTGAAGATCCAGAGAGCAAAACTACATGTTTTACTCTAGAGGCGGTATGATCTGAGACAGAGTTACCATCCTGAAGGTGTGTGACTTGAGAAACTTGTTCAGGTTGTGCAGATCTAGAATGGGGCACCAGCCCCCAGTCTGTTTTGGCACCAGAAAGTACCTGGAGACAAACCTTGGGTATTCCAGAGGATCCGCGACAGGAACCACGACCTCCCTGCGGAGGAGCTGGGCTGTCTCTGCGAACTGCCAGGATGTCTGCGGAAACCAAGTCCTTCCGAGAGGCGCGGGCTCGGCAAGGAGGGTACCGCTCGAATTCCAGAGGCAGGCCCCAACCCCCCACCTTGAGGACCCACTTGTCTGTGGTGACAGTGGACCAGGTAGAAAGAAGTGGCGGAGCCAGACCCCCATGGGAGGACCCAAGGGAGGGGGTGACAGCCATGAGGGAGGCACCTCTCATCCTGTCACTGGGCAAGCTTGGAGGAGAAGGGTCTGGCTGAGGAGCCATAGGAGCCTCTCACCTCAGGTTTATGGATGACTAGGCCACTGACTTAGGCCAAGGTTGCCAGGCCTGGGCCTGCTGACCAGCCTGGGGCTGGGCTGGTCTGGCGGCAGGAGTAGAGGTGATCAAAAGGACTTCCTTTTCTGTTGCTTAGAGCCCTTGGGGTCCCTTTGGGAGATGTCACAGAGTCCAAGGTGGCAATGGATTTCTCAATGTGGGTGAGGTGGCCTTCGACCCCTGGCCCGAACAGGTCGGTGTCCAGGAAGGGAACATCTGCCAGCTTGTGCTGAGTGTCTGCCGTGAAGGCCGAGATCCTCACCCAAGCCCTGGGGTGCATGGCCACTGAGGTGGGCACAGGAGTCCCCAGTGTCCATGGCAGTCTGGAGCTGTTGCTTCACTACACCCCGGCATGGGCCCCAGACCTGCTTGACTGTGAAGTAAAATTTTATTTATATAAGGCGCCCTTCCATAGCTCAGGGCGCCTTTACAATACATCTACAATAACATTCACAGAATTATAATTAAAAGCAATAAAACAACAACAATCAATCAGTAAGACCCTCAGAATGCCTGGCTAGACAGGTGTGTTTTTAAGGATTTTTTAAATCCTTCCATGGTCAAGCAATCTCGTATCCTGTGGTCAGGAGGTCTGCGGCAGATGAGGAAGCTCCTCACCCAGGGTGCCCAGCAGGGCATGGGAGAAGTGGGCCAAAAGGAGGGCCTAGCTCGCTTGGTGAAGTCCAAGCGAGGAGGCTGCACAGACCTTCTCAGCCGCGTGGGTCCAACTTTTTGGACTCTTTGTCAGGCGGCTTGTCAATATCCCTAGTATTGCCTGAGCATCTGAACAATGAATCAGCCACCAGTCATTCAGTCGTGGGGGTGTTCAGTGAATCCCGACAGGGAACTGGTAGGTGCCGCATACCTGTGGGCCATCCGGGAAAAGGGCACAGGGTAGGAAGCTGGGCGCTGCCAGAGCTCCAGGGCAGGGCCAAGAATGCCCTCCGCCACCGGGAAGGCCTCTGTAGGAGAATCCCCTTGGTCAAGGATTATGGTCAGTGGGTAATGGGCCCATTTCTGGATGGGATCCATTTTAAGACCCGAGGACTCGGAGATTAGCCGAAGCAGCCCCATAAAGGTAGTAGGGCCTTCTTTGGTTGAGAGATCCCCCACCGATTCCTCGTCAACCAGACGGGAGTGCAAGGAGGAATCCTCAGACTCCCTAGGGTCACTGAAGAGTGGGTGGCCACCGGATTCCCCACTGACCCTATGAGGATAGTCAGGGGTGACGGTGACTGATAGATGATGGGTAAGCCCCTTGGCCAGCCGAGACTCCTTAGTCGGAGCAGCCGCAGTCGACTGTTTAGGCGGTGGCTCCATGGAAATCGGTGGAGACGCTGGGGTCGGCCGAGCTGGGACTGTCTTGGTTGGCTCCTTAGATGGAGAAGGTGATGTCCTGTCGGGCGAAAGCCAAGTGATGGCTGGCATAGAAACCGGGGCTGGCTTCATACCGGTGAACACCAGCTGTTGCCACATGAGGTCCTCATAGCGTTGAATCAATTTGCGCCGAGGCACCTCCTCACCCAGGGAGGACAAGGATGAAGAGTGGCAGCAGCACTGCTTCCCATTGTGTCGAGAATGGGAGCGTCGATCGACCCATGGGAATAGGACCGAGATTTTAATCTCAACCGCCGAGGGGGGCCGGTGGCAGGTCTCGGAGTGAATCAGCGAACGTTGACACTCCTCCAGGTCTTGGTCAGAGACCAGAGGCGATGAGTCAGCGGACTGCTCTGTCCCTCCAATGGTCTGAGTCAGGACTGGAGTCCTAGACAAAGAAGTGTCGGCCTCTTCGGCCGACAACTGGTCGGTCAGTTCGAGAAAAATCTTGGCCGGGACCTCACCCAGTGTCTCAGTCAACTGTCCGGACAGGGTTACTGTGGCGGCGCCGGCAGCCCGGCTCAGGGATTCAACCAAAGTCAGATCAGGAGAAGAGCGGGAATTGGAGGCTCTCGACTGACAGCACTCCTGATCCCATGAATGATGGTGAGTCATTTCTTTTTCTTTTTTAGACTCTTCTTGGATTTAGATTTGTGCCCCGAGGGTCCCACACCAAGGGTCAGCAGGGACTGACAATTCCTTGAAGGACCCCGTGAAAGTCAAGCCCAGCTGGAGCAGCATGAAGGCAGAAGGTAAGGAGGAGGATAAGGAGTGAGCTGCGTCCTGGGCCACCGCCTCCTCAAATGCTGCAAGCTGTTCAGCGGACCCCACAGCTGTGGAGATCACCCAACGGACATCCTTTGACCTAACTGGCGGGTTCCGCTGGCCCAGGGGGCCTAATTTGAGTCAGGCAAGGCAGTCCTTGGCAACGGCCAGGTGAAATGAGCAACAGAAGACACAGGCCTGGGGATTGTGCTCCTGCCCTAGGTGTTTGGGACATCTTCTGCCTGCAAGGGTACTGGCGGAACCCAGGAGTGGACTTGTCATCCATCCTGGTTGAGGATCAAGTTGGAGATAAACTCTAAATTTAAATTTGGAAGTAAATCCGAAGATTTTACAGCAAAGGGCCTAGTCAGATCAAGAGTGGTAAGGAGGGAACCTGCTACTTCCTGTGGAATGGAAGATCTGATGTCATGCGGCGGAGCCGAGGGAAATACCACTTGGGTGGGTGGGAGGAGCCAACTTGAAGATGTTTCCAATGAAGTCTTAAAGGAAAGGCAACTGCCAGAAGTGTGGATGAACATCATATCCACGTCCCTCTAATAGCATTTTTTAAAAAGCCAACTGCTATATGAACTTGCTTATTTTGTGCCTTGAGGTCTCTACATATTTGTGTCAGTTTTGCAAACTTGTGTCAAATGTTTTGCACTTGTAGCTAATTTCGTGCACTTGGCTCAATTTCTGCACACTTGCATCAGAATTTTGTGCAAATGCATCAGTTATGACCAAAATGACAACCCCACACATTAAACAACTCTGGGAAATGTCAAACTTTGTCAAAACTTGGTGGCGGCAATCAGTAACTGAAAAACAGTAACAAAAAAACAAACAAAAAAACAACCCAAAAATAAGCAAACAAACTACATCTCCACAAATGTCTATCAAGAGCCTGCAGAATTTGTTGAAGTACACTAGGCAAGGTTGCACACTTTCCCCACCGCATTTTGACATTATTTCAGTTACATTATTTCAAAGCATTGAAGTCTTGAATTTGAACTTACTTCCCTGTTTCCTTTATCTATTTCAGAACACGCCGTTATACAATGATAGGCAGTACAGATTAGGTATGTATTTTTGGGGGGGTTTCAGTGGTATGCAAGACCTAATGAACTGAGTGGAGGTATGGAAGAAATGTAATTTGAATTCATCATTTCTGCTGCAAATTAATGTATATAACAAGACATGCCAATAATGAACATCAGTCATTAAAAAAACGAAAACAAAAAACACAGCAAAGTGTTAGTTCAGCTGCGTACCCTCCTTACGTCTGAACTTTTGGGTTCTGTTGTCCAAGTAATGATCCGTGACACTGCCAATCGGGTTTCACTGGAGTTGACAAAATCGACTGGGTCCATCTGCTGAACCAGCGTTTCAATGTACTTCAGAATGGCAACTTTCACCTGTAGGCACAAGTGGGAAGATCAGACATTTTTATAACGTTTGCTTGGGTAATCGGTTTCTTCTAGTTAACAAACCATTTCCATAGAAAAGATCTCACCAATCCTAGTACAGCTGTGGACATCAGATCAAATCAAGAGCAAGTTACAGAACTCCAGCTGGGAAGCCACAAAGACATGGCAAAATGTTTCATGTGAAAATCAATAAACATTGTGAGAGTTTGATACATCTGTTTTTTTCTTGTGAGCAACTTGTTGTTTCCAGTTGTATTACAATCTTGAAATGTAATGCCATGAAACAAAACGTCACTGAAATACTAACTTTAGTTCACATATGGGGTTTATACACCGGCGACCGTAATTCTAGTAGTAGTATATGGTGCAATAGACAGTCACATCAGCTCCTCACAGCACCGACACAACCTGTGATGGAGCATCTCATCAGATGAGGAGGAGAAGGAGTGCCTGCGGCACCGCCTGGCAGAAGACTGAGATCAGGAGTACAAGCAATCCTTCAACTGAGATCTTGACTGATGACTGTATTGTCAGCGGCGAGGAGAGGCAGTTGGAGGGGCCGTGTAGATAACACAGACCGGCTCCTGCTGCTGGACCCCAGAGGGAGGCAGCTCTTCAGAGGAGACAGCCGGATCTGCCAGCTGCTCCTGACCCTTCTGAGAGGGAGTCAAAAGGACTGGAGTCTTGGAGAGTCGTCCTCGACCCCTTCAGGCAATGGCTCAACCAGGTTGAGAAAAATCCTGACCGCCCGGTCGGCGGCCTGTGTCAAGGTCAACAAGCCCGATGGAGTTACCACTGAGCTAGAGGCCTGGCCCTCGACCAAAACAGGCTTGGCTGAAGCTGAGCAGCCGTTGAGGGAATCTCGGGAGAGGAAAGATCATGCTCATTCCCAGTCCCATGATTGATGGCAGGATTTCTTTGATTTTTTTCTCACTCCTCTGGTGAGAGTCTGGTGGGACTTACATATCTCCCAGAACATCCCAGTAAGTGAGGCCCCGGCCGGGAGCAGCACAGATGCCAATGAGGCTCCTGCCACAGCTTGGGCTGCCACTTCTTTCACATCCGCAAGCTGGGCCGCCGAGACTGCCTCTATATATACTGCCTTGCAGGCATCTTTAGACTAAACCGGAGAGTACTGTTTGGCTGGCCAAGAACACAATGCATGCAGTGATCCTCGAGGGACAACAGCAAGAGGGTTGTACAAAGGCTGCAGACGGCAATGTCATGCTCTGCCCAGAGACAGTAAATGCACAGCATGTTTGGGTCCATACTCGACATCTTCTGGATGCACTGAATGCAATGCTCGAATGCAGGACCCGACCTGTCTTCCTCTCGATACATTACACACCGAAGTCTGAAGAACAAGATTGCCAATGGCACACTTTAAAAAAGGCCTAAGCTATAGCTGGCCCGCCGGCACAGCGGCAAGGTGAACGCTTGCAATGCCGATGTCCTGGGGTTTGGGAACAGACCCAGGAGTCCGAGGGCCAGCTGGGGGAGCAGGGGAGAGAACGGTACCATTCGGCCGGTCGGTGACCTCTTGCGGAGGCCAAGGTAATTGCTGGAGGGCCGGCACCTGGTTGAGTGAGGGCGGGACAGACGCTTGTGTCACTGCATGCCCCGCCTCCCAGGGGATCACTGCAGCTGAAAAATCTCCAGCTCCCCTGGTATGAAGCCCTACCCCGACACCGTTCCCACTGCCACTAGTGCCAGTCGGGTGGGGGGGTCCCGCTCCCGTCGCCCTGCCCGGGGGGGGGGAGAGAGACAGGGATGTCATCTACTGTCCTTCGGGGTAGGGTGCCTGTCAGCAGCCCTGCCCAGGGGGTAAGCCTGGGCATGGTGGAAAGGGCTGAGCTCCCTACTCAGAGGGAATTGGGGGGAACCAAAAAAAGAAGAATAGGACTACACTGAGCATGGAGCTGCGAAGGAGGAGGAGACCTGACTCTTCCACCAGAAAGGAAAATCTGACATCATGGGGCGGATCCAAGGAGTATACCACCAGGGTGCATGGGAGGAGCTTACCGTGATGAAGTTCCAGCTGAATTTAAAGGAAAAGTTGTCTGGCTAGCGCAGCGGTAGAGTTACTGCTTGTCATGCAAAAGACCTGGGCTCGCGCTGACACATGGGGAAGACCGGTGAGGTGGGGTGGGGTTCGGGCGTCCCTTGGATGCCTCCTGCCACAAGAAGGGAGGGCACCTCCTTCCACTGTACGATCACCCCTGTCATGCAGGAAGGACAACTGGTCCCTCAAGAGTGCCCTTACGTTGGCACGTACCCACTTGCCTGGTGAGTGATGCGGAGGTGTCACACGCCCAGAGTGGGGCTGGCAGGGGAATACTGAAGGTAGGGTGGAACTCATTCACCTGTCCAACGGCCCTGACAGATACTTCACCGGGGTCATCTCTTAGGATCATGACCTTGGGTGGGACGAGGGGGCTTAGCAGAGAAAAATACACCCAGCAGTGCCAAGCAGATGAAACCGCCATGCTCCCCTTGCAACAGCAGGGTCTCCTTCACTCCACCCATGCCTAGCCAGCTCCTCCTCATGGGATCCAACCATCGAACAAAGTATACTTCTCCTGACTTGGGGGCACCAGGTGATCCCACCCAAGGGGGACTGTGACAGGGTAGAATAGGACCCTGTCCCAGTTGTTTAGGAGAAAGTGTTTAAATGCAAGGATCTTTCCTTTTCTGTCTCTTCTCTGTCTCGTTGCGCAACCAAATTTTCCTGAGAGACTTCGGACTTGATCAACCCGAACAGTCTCACAATTCTTTGCCTCTCTGTGTCTCTCAGTCCTCTCTTGCTGTCTGTCTTTTCCTCCCTTGCATATCTGCTAGTGTGGAAATATGTGCAAGTCATTGTATGGAAATGTAACCGATGTTGGGATCCCTTGTGTTTGGAAGATACATAGTGTTGCTGTTGAAATGTATATAATTATAATAACTGGTCAGCAATTTCTCTCAATGTACTGACCAGGCTGATATTTTCCATAACAACCGGCTGGTTGTTATGACATTCATGAGCCATGCCAGTCAAACTATGCTGCTGCCTCATTGGCCAACATTCTATATGTGGGCAGGGCCAAACAGTCTCACAAACTGCTGGAGAAAAATTGCTGGCCTGTTATCATAAAAAATAAAAGATGGGGAGGGTGGATGCTATATGAATTTGACGACACTGCTGTGGGATGCTTTGATAAAGCATCCCACGCCTCGGGAGTGCATTAAATTCTCATATCAACCTCTTCCTCATCCATTATTCTCTATATAATTTGAGATAACTGCAAAAAGTTGTTGGAAGCTAGAGCTTACCAGAATTCAATTTTTAAGCCTTTTGCAAAAGCTGTGCAAAAGGGGGCCTCAACTCAAGAAGCACACTGTCTTCTAGCAGCTCCTGCCTGATATTGACAAAAACAGGATACCTGCTAAGAATGAGAGTTGAAAGGACTTATAAGAGCTAAGCTGCAACTGCAAGAAAGATTAGAAGAAAAGGGGACACAGAAACTGAAAGAAAAAAACTATTTCATTTCTCCTCTGTACACAGTTATTCTGAACTTTTTTTGGTTGGAAACCGACGAAAAAAACGACACATAAACCGACTTTCGAACCGAGCTGCAGAACAAATCTCCGGAGCGACTGTTCAGTGAGCTAGAGTAAAGAATCTGACGGTTAGCGTTCAAAGGGAAACGGACAGAGACACCAACCGAGCCAGAGCCCAGCACCCCACGCCCTGCACAGAAAACGTCAACCCCCCGTTCCTCCGGGCAGCCCAATGGGCAGGGCCAACTGCAACCGCCAGAACACAGCAAGACTTCAAGTTGTTTGAAGAGGCCTGGGGCCCAGGGCCTCGAGAAGGCATCCCCCGCAGCATTCCCTGCTGAGGAGGGTGGGCACAAAACAGCCTCAGCTTTGCAATCTCCCTGGAGGTGAACAGGTCCACCTGAGGGGTGACTCACTGGGAGAACAGACTGTGAACTACCTCTGGGTGGAATGACCACTCATGAGATGCCTTGCCCACCCGGCTGAGGGCATCCGCCAGCTGATTGGAGGCTCCTGCCACATGGTTGGCTAGAAGATCTGCCTCCAGGCTGCGCAAGAGGGTCCAGACATGGAGAGCTTCCCTGTGCAAGGACAGGGAGTGCATCCCGCCCTGTTTGTTGAGGTAGTACATGGTTGTGGTGTTGTCTAACTGGACTTGGACCAACTGACCCTGAATGTGCGGAGTGAATGCAGTCAGCGCCAGCTGAACTGCCTGGAGCTCCAGCAGGTTGATGTGGCATCGGGATTCCTCTAGGGGTCAGAGCCTGAGGACTCTGTGTTCCCCTCCAGGTGGGCACCCCAGCTCATGAGAAAGGCACTGGTAGTCAGGATGCTCGTCAGTTCTGGGCAGACAAACTGGATCCCCGTCCTGCAGACGTGCTGGGACTAACCACCACTGGATGGCGTCCCACATCCGCTGGGTTACAGTGAACAGTTGGGCGAAGTGACCCTTGCACTTAGACCACTGGCCAGCCAGCTCTCACTGCAGGCAGCATATTCTCCAGTGGGCCCACTGGACCATGCTGGTGCAGGCCACCATGTAGCCCAGCTAGCGCAGGAAGTCCTGGGAAGGGCGCAATTACCCAACCAGAAATTATCAAGTATAGGAGGAAAGAGCCTCCACCCTGTCCGCCAGGAGCCGGGCTCTGGCTCTAGAAGAGTCAAGCTCTGCTGCCCCGATGAAGTTGATCTCCTGCAAGGGTACGAGTTCTGACTTGGCCTCGCTGACCAGAAAGCCAACTCCGATGCAGGTCTGGAGGGCCAGGTCCCTAGACCGCCCTACCTCCTGCCTGGAAACCTGGACCTCTCGGTGCCTCAGGAAAGCTGCTACCACTGCAATGCACTTGGTAAAGACCTTGGGGCCAAGGACAGGCTGAATGGCATGGAACTCGTAGAGGGTTCCCTTGACTCTAAAGTGGAGAAATCTTCGGTGAGATGGATCGGAAAATGAAAGAAAGTGTCCTGAAGATCCAGGAAGCAAAACCACATGTTTTACTCTAGAGATGGTATGACCTGAGACAGAGTTACCATCCTGAAGGTACGCGATTTAAGAAACTTGTTCAGGTCACACAGATCTAGAATGGGGCACCAGCCCCCCTCCCCCCGTCCATTTTGGCACCAAGAAGTACCTGAAGGCAAACCCTGGGTGTTCGGAGGATCCGTGACGTGCGGAGGAGCAGGGATATGTAGTCTCTGACAGCTGACAGACTGTCTGCAGATACCAAGTCCTCCAGTGGGGCATGGGCTCGGCAAGGAGGGTACTGCTCGAATTCCAGAGGCAGACCCAGACCCACCACTTTGAGGATCCACCTGACTATGGTGACAGCGGACCAGGCGGAAAGGAAGTGGTGGAGTGGGGCCCCCCCCATGGGAGGATGCAGGGGAGGCATGAGGGAGGCACCCCTTATCCCGTCACTGGGCAGGCTAGGAGGAGGGCCCAACTGAGGGGCCACTGGAGCCTCTCCCTCCTGGTGTACAGGCAACCGAGGCCACCGACTTGGGTCGAGGTTGCCAAGCCTGAGTCTGCTGGCCAGCCAGTTGCTGGGCTGGCTTGGCTGCAGGAGTGGTGGCGGACTGAAACAGTTTCAGTTTTTGATACTGACTGGAGCCCTTGGTGTCCTTCTGGGCAGATGTCATGGAGTCCAAGGTGGCACTGGGTCGATGCGTGTGAGGTGACCCTCAACCCTGGGCCCAAACAGGTTGGTGCCCAGGAAAGTGACATCTGCCAGCTTGTGCCGAGTGTCCGCTGTGAAGGTCAAGATCCTCAGCCAAGCCCTGCAGTGCATGGCCACTGAGGATGCTATGGAGTGGGCACAGGAGTCTCCAATGACCATGGCAGTCTGGAGCTGTTGCTTGGCCACAGCCCGGCCCTGGTCTCGAACCTGTTTGACCCTGGTCTGAAGGTCCACAGGCAGATGAGGAAGCACCCCACCTAAGGTGCCCAGCAGGGCATGGGAGAAGTGGGCCATGAAGAGGGTCGAGCTCGCCTGGCGGAGGCCAAGTGAGGAGGCAGCATAGACCTTCTTAGCCACATGGTCCAACTTCTTGGACTCCTATCAGACGGTTTGTCAACATCCCCGGTGTTGCCGGAGTGCCGGAACACAGATTCAGACATCAACCCCTCAGCCAAGGGGTGCTCCGTGAATCCTGAAAGGGATCCAGTGGGTACCGCATACTTGCAGACCATCCGGGCTGAAGGCGCAGGGTAAGAAGCGAAGTGCTGCCAGAGCTGCAAGGCAGGGCCAAAAATGGCCTCTGCCACCGGGAAAGCCTCCGTTGAAGAGTCTCCCTGGTCGAGGATCTCGGTCAACAGGTAACGTGACTATTTCTGGATGGACTCCATCTTCCATTCTGAACAAGTCTTTTTTTTTTTTTGTTACTGCTACTGTTAAATATTTTTAGTGCATTCTACAACTGCTCCTGGTTTTCCCTATGCTTCCTGACCTGTGCCTTGACAACAGATGCTGTCAACTGTCGGATTTACGCAGTGCATACCCTAAGATAGGAGTTTTGTGCGTGGGTACTGGACCTAGTACCAGGGAAGCACAGAGGAAGGTATGAATTCTGCAGCAGCAAGTCCAGAAGTCCAGAAGCCTACATCGAATTACAGCCTAGAGCATCACAAATCCTTTGTCTGACCAGCATTTGAAATCAGTCTTAAACAGCCTACTTACCTGCATCTCTCTCCTTCCACCCTAGACTGGTTGCCTGGACTGAACTAAGCCCATTAACCCCGTTACTTGCGGCTCAGGACCCCAGCGCCACCATCAGCACTTGACCCTCCTCTGAAGCCGGGTAAGGAGTTCCACTAGACCGGGAAGCAGGGATTCAGCTACTATTGGTCAAAGCGCCTGAAGACGCTCGCCCATTGGCCCCCGGTTACAGCAACTGTCCTCCCATTGGCTACTGCCGAGAGTGTGCTGTGCTCGGCGCCCATTCACTTGCACTGCTCTCGGACGAATTTTTACGCCCTCCCCCCACTCCGACCTTTATTAAATAGGCCCTTTCGTTCCGCCCAGGTGTAAAGACCCACCCCTAAACAGGAGCCTCTCATGCGTTCCAGTAGGCTCGCTCCTCCCCTGCTCTGAAACACACTCTCTCTCTCTCCAAGCTACTATTTTGCCGTTTTTTTTTTTTTCCTTTTTATCATTATACTGCCACGCTTTCTTTGCTCCCACAATCTCCTTACTGTCTTGTTGTTTCTTCTGAACCCACTGTCACCAAAACTCTCCTAGTATTTTCTGGTCTCGTGACAGCGCTAAGATACCCTTTCTCAGCCCACTAAAACTCTTACCCTTCCACCCTCTTTTGCTACTCCCTCCCCTCTATTTTCCAACACCCCCCCTACTGTTTACCTCACACCATTTCTCTCTGCTCTCTCCTGCCTTCCTGAAATATGTCCTCGCTTAGTCTCCACCACCTGTTCCTGCTCACCCTCATCCTCCTTTCCCCTCTATGCCAACTCCCCCCTTCTGCCTACCCAACCCCTCCACCTACTCTCACCATCATATACGACTACCCACAACATGGTACCATGGCAATTACTCAGGAATCCTTAATCACACATCACCCTATTAATATCTGGGTACAAAATGCATTATCTCCTACTTGGATACTGTTGAATCATTATAAATCACTAACTATCACCCTCTACTGGGACACCAGAAGAAAATCCAATCACCAAATAAAGCACAAGCAGAAACTCACCTATTATGAACTACGAATGGCATCACTTAAACTCCTGCTCCTCCTGCTACTAATGTCTAGTGGGATACACCCAAACCCTGGCCCTGTCACGCTTGAGCCTACAAAAACAGTGAAAGCTGGTAGTGGTCTCTCCATTATCACCCTAAATATCTGTAGCCTCCTTCCTAAACTGGCATCTCTTCAAACTCTCGTTGGGCAAAATAATCCCGACATACTAGCCACTGTTGAAACCTGGCTGTCTCCCAGCACCCCGGATCATGCGGTCTCCCTTGAAGGCTACAATCTCTTCAGACTCGACCGGGCAAGTAAAAAAGGGTGGGGGAGCTGTGCAATCTACATAAAGGACAATCGCTCCAGTCAACGTGGCAGTTTCACCCCCACTAATACTCAGTTGCAACTTCTCCCTATCAAATTGCTCCTCGGTGCACAAAACAAAGTTCTCACAGTGGCCACAGTATATATCCCTCCAAAACACCACCGTACCAGTATCGAGTCAGTACTTGATTTTGTAAGCCAGCAACCCCCTGAAAATGAGCTCCTCCTCCTCAGGGACTTCAATATAAACTGGCTCGCCACTGATACTGGCTCTTACAAAGATGACATCCTAGCAGCAAACCTGACGCAGATGGTAACCTCTCCCACCAGGAAAAATTACAAAACTGGTACAAGCACTCTTATTGACTGGGTTCTCACTAATCACCCAGACCGGATAAAAACATTAAAGTACTCCTGACCTCTCAGTGACCACTCACCAGTGTCCTGTACCTGGTCTAATAAATTTCTCAAGCCGCCCCAAAGTTATATCAAGCAGAGTTTTGCCTCATGGGAATCTTATCAAATTAAAGACCTATCTCCTGCAACTGGACTGGACACCAATTTCGAAGAGACTGATGTTAATGCTGCACTTGAATACTTCATCACTACCTTTAATACTGCATGGATTTGTACGCCTCAGTAAAAAGTGTAAATCAAGCACTATCAAATCCATGGATCACTTGCAAACTACTAGCCCAGCTCAAGGCCTGGGACCACCTCTGGGCCATAGCCAGGATACAGGCTCACTGCATGATACCCTAAAATACAAGTAGGCACGAAACAGATGCACCACACAAATTAGGCAAATGAACAGCGTCTATTTCAAAAACGCCATTGAATCCACCTGGGGTGATGGAAGAGCTTTTTGGGACAACATTAGAAATATAATGGGTAAGCAATCAAAATCGTCACCCACCATTATGAAAGTTGCTGGATCCACCACTCTTGACCCAAAGACTATTGCTGATGCCCTAAATAAGACTTTCACAGACCTCAGTGGGGTCCTCCCCCCAAATTTCTTCTCGGACTTACCTGTGCCTAAACTAGGATCACAAAACACCCTCGAGACAAACCACAATTTTATTTCAAGAAAATCAAAGTGCACGAAGCCTATAAATACATAAAAAAGGCCTGCTCCAAAACTAGAACAAGTAGTGACACCCCAGATCTAAAAATCCTGTCTCTCGCCCTGGATGAAGTGATCCACCCCCTTACCAAAATTCTTAATCTGTCCCTTCGCCACAGTCAATTTCCCAACAAATGGAAGTCTGCCATAGTCACGCAGCGCACAAAGGGGAGGACAAAACCTCAATAGGTAACTATCGACCGATCTCAATACTCCCACTCCTTTCCAAAGCACTTGAACGTATAGTGGCAGATCAACTCTCTGACTACCTGGACAAGTACAATCTACTCTGTAATCAAACAGCACAGCTTTAGGAAAGGACATAGTACTACAACAGCCTTACTTGACTTCTCTGGAGAAGTCCACTCAGCCCTGGACAAAGGGTGCCAAAGTGGTGCGGTCTTTATTGACCTAACTACAGCTTCTGACACAGTCCATCATGGCCTACTTACCTCCTTACTGACCAGCCAAGGCCTGGCTGAAGGTTCAAGTGCTTGGGTAAAAAGTTACCTGTCAAATCGATCACAGGCTGTAAAAATCTCTAATAAACTCTCCGACTTCAAACCAGTCCTCTCGGGTGTACCACAGGGATCTATTCTTGGCCCGCTCCTCTTTAGCTTGTTCCTAAACTCCCTCCCAGATTTCTGCCCAGAAAAAATAATCGTATACGCTGATGATGCTATAATTCTCTCCTCTCACAAAGACCCAAACTCCCTACGAAAAAGCCTGCAAATTGCCTTCTCTAGTGTTGAAAAGTGGTTCCTGGATAGTAAACTTGTGCTTAACCACAAAAAAACAAAAGCCATGCTTTTTACCAATCACCAAAACAAAAACAGAAATACTCCACTCACCATACTAACCTCTGCTGGAAATACACTGGACCAAGTAAATACTTTCAAATACCTTGGCATCACTTTTGACCAAGGGCTCACCTTTGCAACCCACATTGACAACACGGCAAAAACAGTGAACCAACGTCTTGGAATACTATCTCGAAACCGTCAATTTCTAAACCAAGCGGCACTGAGGATAGCCATACAGAGTTCCATAATCTCTATCATTGACTATGGCCTTATTATATATGGCTCAGCTACCACCACGGCACAAAGGCATGTCTCAATCACTCTAAATAAGGCTTGCCGGCTCCTCACGGGGGCTCAAAGACTGACTCACACATGCAAGCTCTACCAAGAAGCAGGCTGGTTGCAACTATCAAATCGCCTTATATATCTGACCTGCATAATGGCAAAAAAATCTATCTTGGGTCTGACCCCACTCTGTATCCAAAACCAACTCCGTCCGAATCCTGGCATACGACCCTCCACCAGATCTGTACACCAACCTCTCCTGGTTCCCAGATGTCGGACCACACAGGGACAAAGATCGTTCACATTCAGGGCCCCGACATGGTTCAATGCTCTAAGGCCACCTATTCTATCCTCAACCTCGCTCGGAGCTTTCAAAACCATGCTCTATGCCCACCTCACCAACACTAGCAACTGTGATTGCATTCGATAAAGTCTACTCCTCCTCAGTGGCCATCCTCACATCCAAGGCCTACTCTCCTTGTCTAATGAGCCCACACGTACCGCTACTATCCCTGTCTGCCACCCAACTCACTCCCCCCCTTCTTCTTTTTTTCTGTCCCCTCTCACTCATTCGACTGCTCACCGCTTTTCCCTCCTGTCTTGCCTCCCTTTGGATCCTAATGATCTCCCTCTCACTGGAAGTTTCTTTATTTTTCAAAATTGTCTACTCCCATGAAACCGTTAAAAGCATGTTTATTATGTAACTCTATAACTTCCTGCCTTAAACTGTAAATAGCAAACTTATTATGTAAGTTTTCCATTTTAGTATTACCTGTCATGTCTATTGTATTTGTTGATGTTCTCTGTGACGTGGAACCTTTGTAAAAGAGCCCTGGCTCAAAGGTATTAATTCCTGGACCAATAAACTAAACTAAACTAAAGAAGTGGTTACCAGGAGAATAGCAGCCAAACTAGCAGAGGCAGAAGTTCAGTTTGAGATTGTGGAAAAAGAACAGGCAGTGACAGAACCTAAAAGAATGATGGACTTTTTCAAATGGTGGGCTATACAACAAAAAGAGAAGGAGGAGCAGAGAGAAAAAAAGAGATGCAGCAAAAGGAGCAGCAGATGAGAGCAGAGATGCAGCAATGGGAGCACCCGGAGCAGCCATGGCTGGATGCCTTGCAAGCTATTAAAGGCAGAGGATCCAGCACAGATTCAGACGAGCAACAAAATGCAAGCAACCTAAAAGCCAATAAACTTACAAAGTTGTGTCCCATAGATCATATTGAGGCATACCTGACAACTTTTGAAAAAGGTGCCACAGCCTGCCAGTGGCCAAAGCAGCAATGGACAATCAGACTGGTACCTTACCTAACAGGAAAAGCCCAACTTGCCTACAGCAGTATGGACACTGCACAGTCAGAAAACTATGACCTGGTGAAAAGCGAAATCTTGAAAAGGTATGACATCTCCGGAGAGACATACAGGCAGAGATTTCAATCTCTGAGGTACAATTCGGTCAACAATCATTGAGAAGCCTTCACCCGACTCAAGAGAACTCCTGATAAAATGGATCCAACCAGAGAGCAAAACAGTCCTATAGATCATCAACACATTTGCCATGGAGCAATTCATCAACATCTTGCCTACAGATGTGCAGCTGTGGGTAAAGGAACACCAACCAGAGAGTGTGGGGAAAAAGGCTGTTTCTTTGGCTGAGGACTAACAAATGGCCAGACACCACAGCAGCGAGGTAACAGACAGGCACTTGTACGACACACTTTTTCCCATTTAAATTCCAAGCCTGATAAGAACTCCGGTAAGGCTAACAAATCTATGCCCAAAGACGTTATCTGCTATAACTGTAATAAGCCAGACCATTTTGCAAGAAACTGTTGTAGTAAGGAGAGTGGCCCTGTAGCAGTTTTGTCCTAGGCAAACTGGGGCAAGTACTTAACAGATGTGAAGGTGGGGGATAAGACTGTGAAGGGACTCACTGATTCGGAAAGCAGACAGACCCTAGTATATGGGAAAACACTGTGCAAAGGGACCAGGTACTGGTGTCATCTGCATCCACGGGGACACTAGCTACTATCCTACCACCCAAGTGAGTCTGACCATTAAGGGTATGTCGCACCAAACGAAAGTGGGGGTAGTACCAAAGTTACCTGTACCTGTGATTACTGGAAATGACTTTCCAGGATTTACTGAGTTGATTAAAGAGGGAGTAAAGCCTGATATTTCAGCAGCAGTGGTGACAAGAGCTCAGGCAAAGAAAATTTCAGATGGTGTGGACACTTTCAAACAACATGAAGTCTTGCTGTATTCTGACATATTGCAGTGATCCCCAACCTTTGAACAGCAAGACTCCATTAGAAGAAACATAATTACTAAGGTGAGTAATTTTTTTCTTTCCTTTCAAAGATTTTGATTCGGACTTGTTTAAGCACAGCTCCAAGATCTAGAGATCCAGGAAAGAAAGACGATGCCTGAAGAAACTGTGGCAGCAAATGACTGATGGACATGAAGGGTTAAAACTGATTGTGATTTTCTTTCGGAACAAGCCAACGATGATTCTCTCCAGGGTTATTTTAAGCAGCTGGGGGTAAAACCAAAACAGGGTGGACCAGTGTTTAAAAAATGTAACGGGTTACTGTACAGTCTAGGTTAAATCTCAGACACAGGAACAGACAGAACAATTGGTTATACCACAGAAGAATAGAACAGAATTGTTACAGATAGCACATGATAGTCCTATGACTGGTCACTCAGGGAGGGATTGCACCCTTGCCAGATTGCTGTATAGATTTTACTGGCCTGGAATTCATGAAGATGTTGCTATTTATTGTAACTCCTGTGCTGAGTGTCAGAAAGTAGCCCCTGTCACTTGACAGGACAAGATGCCCCTGGTGCCCCTACCCTTGATAGATGTGCTTTTTGAGAGAACTGCAATGGATGTGGTTGGTCCTTTTGGATGTGGTTGGTCCTTTAGACAAAAGTAAAAAGGGTAATAGATTTATCCTGGTAGTATCAGACTATGCTACTCAATACCCAGAAGCAGTTCCAATGTGTACTGTTACAGCTCCAAAAGTTGCAGCAGAGCTTGCCAACATTTTCAGCAGAGTGAGCATACCTGAAGAAATTATTACTGATCAGGGTAGTAATTTTGGTGCTGCATTGCTTAAGGAGCTATACAGACTACTAGGTATCACTGCCATAAGAACCTCCCCTATCACTTTCAGACAGATGGTCTTGTTGAGCGTTTTAACCAAACCCTAAAATGCATGTTAAAAAGGTTTGTAAAAGGGGAAGGGAAAGATTGGGACCAATACTTGCCTTACCTACTTTTTGCTTACAGAGAAGTGCCACAGGCATCAACAGGGCTTTCACCATTTGAAATGCTGTATGGTAGGCAGCCAAGAGAGCCACTGGATGTGATAAAAGAAACGTGGGAAGATAACCCCACTCAGAAACAATCTGTAATGTCTTACATGTGTGTTCTAAGAAAGATGCTGGCAAAATCACCTGTTTGTGCCCTTACAGACTTACCTGGCTATGACATTCGAAGCGCCGGTCGCCAAATCCTCCCCAAGAGCGCGAACTGTTCAAAAGAAAACACTGAGTGCCCACTGGTCCTGCTGCTCAGTGATGCTCAGGCGGACGGATTTAAAAGTCAACTCCAAGCCCCGCTGGCCACACTTGCTCTGCCGGACGCCACAGGGGTCTGAGAAGGTGGCCCTTTGCCGTAGGTCCCCTCCCCCTGCCACGACCTCCGAGACGAACGCAAGACTTTTCTGCTCACCCACCATCCCCGTTCCCTCCTCCCCTTAAATGGATCACTGCCCCGCCCCTTCCTTGGGAGGACCTATCTCTCCCCGCCTACCCGTTGTCTAGTGTGGGTTCCGCCCACTAGACCCAAAATCTGACAATCTGCTCCTTGGACACCTAATGCCTACCACTGCCTTCCCATACTGTTTACTAGTTAATTTGTATATGACTCTCTGCCTGTTGGATGACCTAATTTTTCTCCCCCACTAAGGCTTCTGCTGACCTACTGTCTTCCACTGATTTAGAGCTGTTTCTGCCAAACTTGGTGTTAGCTGATTGATACTGTACATCTCCCAGCATGCTGCCTGCAGCTACTTTTCTGTTAGAGTGGTTTTCTGCCAGCCTGATTACCTAGCATACTTAACTGATCCTTCTTTCCCTGTCAAAGGGAAGGAACCCTGAACAAGGCTGTCTGCTGGTAACCCTCACCTGTTGTTTTTGCCTGCTGCTAAGCCAGAGCACTTGCCCAGTGCTAACCCTGTTGTTATTGCTTGCTGCTACTCACTGGACCTACCCCTTCCCCTAAACTTCTTTGACCCTCCAGGAAACTGTAGCTGCCCCTTTACCCCTAGCTCACGCTTCCTACCCCTGGAGCTGCGGACTCACTCCCAGTCATATCTTGAGCAACCATGCGGGGCACCAGACCTATGGTAGCCCTCGCCTACATAGCCCTTATCCTGGGAGCTGACCTGCTCTCTTCCTGGGCCCCCAGTCCCCAGGACCAAGGTGGGCACTCTTCAGGTCAGCCCCATTGCCCCCCAGTCCCTGATGGAGGTGACAAACTCACTGCTTCTTTCTATGTATGGGTAACCCAAAATTGAAACTGCTACAACCTCTTCTACGGCATCCACTCGGGAGACAGACGGACACACTCCTTCTTTCCCACCAAAATTATCAAGTGCCTTGTCAGGCTCAAGCTTGCTCTAAGGAGAGATGTCGAGCCTAACCACGGCCCCCACTCCCCCAAACCTTGTGCTCAGTGACCCTGCCAACCCACTCTGAGCTATGGCCAAGGGCCTCCGGCTGGTCCACATGAACACTGGCAGCCTAAGACACAGAGTCCACGACCTCGAAGCCTGGACGGCATTGTACAAACCTGATGTACTAGCAGTGACGAAGACCTGGCTCAAACTTCAAATACTCCCACATGAAGAAGACCTGCTTGGCTACAACGCCTTCAGAAGGGATCGTGTAGGCAGGAGAGGTGGTGGGGTTCTCAGCTACACCAAGACGAATCTCAATGCCATGCAACTGGACCCCCCTTCCCTCTGTGACTCTGTAAATGAGATCATCTTCGTTAAGCTGCTACTTGGAGGCACTAAACCCCTGTACGTTGGGTATGTCTATCTCCTGCCCCAGTCTGCTGCCACTTCCCTAGAATCCCTAACCCATGCCGTTGCCGAGCATCCCCTGGGGGAACTCATCCTCCTCGGGAACTTTAACCAAAATTGGCTTGCCCTAGGGACCTCGACTAATAGAAATCCGGTCCTTGACCCCAAACTGACTCAAATCATAGATCTGCCCACCAGGCACAACACCAAGTCTGGCAAACACTCCCTACTTGACTGGGTCCTTGTCTCCTACCCAGATCATATTCTGACAGCTGGGACCATGTCTGACTCCCTGAGTGACCACTCTCCAATCTTTTGTACTTGGTCCAATAAGCCCCTCAAATTGGCCGCCAGGGTTATCGAGGCCAGGAACTACACCAGACTTGTCACTGACAACTTCTGTTCAGACCTTTGTGCCACTGATTGGCACCCCATTCTCACTCTTGCCATCCTGGATGGAGCCTTAGACTACTTCACTTGCTCATTTCTGTCAACGGCTAATGCACATGCACCACGAAAGGAACTAAGGGTACGGGGTAAGTGTCACAAATGGTTAGGTCCTGGCCTCAAATGGAGTATGCTGCTCTGTGACAGGGCCTGGGGACAGTATAAATCCTCTGGCAGTAACACTGACTGGGAGAAATACAGAGAACTAAGGAATCGCTGCAAGAAAGCTTCCAAACTTGCCAAAATTAAATACCTATGCGACCTCCAGACTAATCACCTCCGGGACCCCAAGAAATTCTGGGGCCAAATTAACTTGTTACTTAAGGGTGCCTCATCTGTACAAGATGCAGCTATGCTCATTGAAAACACCCTAACGACCCCTCCACAGTAGTGGAGGCATTCAATGTCACCTTTTCCAACCCAGGCGGATCCTGTCCCCCTATCCCACCTGGCGTTTCCCTCTCCAGTGACATCACATGGGAGAGCGCACGGCCCCAGTTTCACCTTGAACTTATTAAGCCTCCCGAAGTATTGCCCCTCCTGCTCAAGACTGATCCTGATTCCTGTCTGGGACATGATCTGCACGAACCAAGGCTGCTGAGGGCCGCTGCTCCTGCCATAGCCCTCCCTGTCACCTGGCTCATCAACAGGTCCTTCCTTGAGGGAAAAGTCCTGAGTAAATGGAAAGTAGGAAACATAGTCCCAGTTCATAAAAAAGGGCCTAGGGAAAAAGTGGTGAACTTTAGGCCCATTTGCATCCTCTGCCCCCTTGGGAAAGTTCAGGACAGACTGGTTCATAAACAGCTGCATGACTACCTACAGCTTCACTCTCTCCTAGCTGACATACAACACGGCTTCAGCAAAGGCCACGGCACTCATCCGGCTCACATCTGATGTCCTCGACGCCATGGATCAAGGCTCCCAGACTGGAGCATTATTTGTCGACCTATCCAAGGCTTTTGACTTAGTCAACCATAGCCTTCTGCTCAACAAACTCCACCTCCTCGGACTGGACGGGCTCTCCCACTCCTGGTTCGGAAGCTATCTGCTAAACCGAAGCCAAATAGTCCGCTGGAGGGGAACACAGTCAAGTGCCCACCAGTTGTCACGGGGGTACCACAGGGCTCAATCCTGAGCCCCCTGCTCTTCATTCTCTTTGTCAATAACATAGAGAGGGCCTGCAGGCCGAGCAATCTCGTCCTCTATGCAGATGACACTATTGTCTACTGCAGTGACCAGTTACCCAGTGTCATCACTGCTAAATTGCAACACAGTCTCACAACACTAGAAGCCTGTTTCTCCGTCAACTCTCTAGTATTGAACGAGGAGAAAATGAAGGCCATCTTGTTTGGACCCACGTGCCTCGCCTCAGATAGGAGTGACCTTCTCCAGCTCAAACTGGACATGGGGAAGCGGGTCGAGGTCCTGGAGAGGATCAAATACCTTGGGATACTCCTTGACCAGGAACTGTCCTACAAACCCAACATCGACTCATTAACCAAGTCCATCCACCAGAGACTTGGACTCCTCTATCAGCTGGGAAACTCCCTTACTGACAAGGCTCGGCATGCTATCTCCAAATGCACCCTTCTCCCCCACCTCCTTTACGGGGCCCCCCTGCTAAAGTTCCTACAAGAAGAGGAACTCAAAAAACTCACGGTGTTCTACCACAGAGTGGCACGCTTTGCCACTAACTCCCCCCCAGGAGACATCACTGTGAGGTCCTTGCAGACCTCCACTGGCCCACCATACGCCATAAACTGGCCTACTCCACCTTCTGCCCGACTCATAAATTCACCACCGTTAGCCCTCCTCCTCATCTGCGTGGACTGCTTAACCCCAGAGTACAATGCAGATGTATGAGATCCTCGCCAGCCGGTCCCTAGTCATCCCCCGTGTACATGCCAACCCGGGTAAGCACTCCTTCTCATATGCTGCCCCACACTTGTGGAATATGTTCCCAGCTACCCTATAAACTCTGTAATGTTATAATTGCATGCACTGGAATCTCTACCTGTAATTACTGTCTCTCCAGTTGATACTGTCTCACCTCTAACCTTGTACTACTGTCTACTGTATGTAACTACTGTCTACTGTATGTAAAATTGCTGTATGTACCTAACACCGGGTTCCCCTTGAAAAAGGGACCTTTGGTCTCAGTGGGTTTACCCGGTCACCAAAATCTAAATAAATAAATAAAATACATTGACATTGGCCATAGTAATCAGAAAGAGGCTCAAAACCAGCAGAAGGTATATTACGACTAAGAGGTAAAAGAAAAAGTTTTAGAGCCAGGTGAAAACGTTTTGCTACTGTTACCCACAACAGAAAATAAGCTGTTAATGAAGTGTCAAGGACCTTATAAGGTTCTTAGACGTCCTGGCACTGTTAACCACGAGATTGGGATCCCAGACAGGAAAAATCCTTCTAAAATATACCATGCTAACCTCCTCAAGAAATGGGCTTAAAAAATACCAAAAGCTACCTTGCTAGTTTTACCAGAAACTGATAAAGAAGATACTCATGTAGCTTATGATAGACTAGAACAAACTGTAAATGCTGATGCTGTAAAGGTGAATGTTTCCTTAACCTCAGAACAAACTGCAGACATTCGTAATGTGCTAAAGACATTTAACAGTACTTTTTCCACTCTACCAGGCTGAGCAAAAAGGGTTGAGCACATAATAGTAACAAGGAATGCTCGTCCTATTAGGCAAAAGACATACAGGTTGCCAGAACGGTTAAGAGCTGATGTGGTTAAGAAAATACAAAAAAATGAAAGAATTGGGTATCACAGAGGAGTCGAGGAATGCTTGGTCATCTCCCATGGTAATTGTAAACAAAATAGTAGGGGGTGTTAGAATCTGCATTGATTTTAGGAAACTTAATCAAGTGTCAGAATTTGACAGTTATCCTATGCCCAGAATAGATGATTTGGTGGACAGACTGGGGAGTGCGAAGTATATCAGTACCCTTGATCTCACCAAGGGTTATCAGCAAATCCCTTTAAGCTAGAGAATCCAGAGACAAAACTGCATTTGCCACCCTATAGGATTCTATCACTTCACCACCACGCCATTTGGTTTACATGGTGCGCCAGCTACATTCCAACAGTACATGGATGTCATTGTATCCCTTCACACTGGTTATTGTGCTGCGTACCTGGATGATGTCGTGATGTACAGTCCAGACAGGAAAAGACACCTGGAACACCTACGAGCAGTTATCCAAGCTATCAAAAATGCAGGTCTATTAATCCTACCAAATGTGCACTGGGCATGCAGAAAACCAGATATCTGGGCTATGTGTTGGGAAATGGAGAAGTCAAAACAGAGGTTTGTAAGATAGCTAACAGCCTTGTACCTAAAACAAAGAAACATGCCAGGTCATTTTTAGGGCTGGCTGGTCATTATAGGAGATTTGTTCCCAACTTTGCAGAGTTAGCTACTCCCCTCATTCAACTCACAAGAAAACAGTACCCAAATAATGTGAAATGGACCCCATAGTGATATGAAGCTTTTCAAGCCATTAAGGCTGCATTATGTTCAGCACCTGTTTTAAGAAGCCCAGAGTTTGAGAAACCAATTTTGCTACAAACAGATGTATTAGAGGTAGGCCTAGGTGCAATCCTAAATCAAAATGTAGCTGGGACAGAACATCCTAGTCTGTACATAAGTAGGAAATTGCATGACAGAGAGAAAAGGTACTCTACCATTGAGAAAGAATGTTTAGCAGCAAAGTGGGCCACGGAGTCCCTTAAATTTTATTTACTAGGAACTAACTTTGTTCTTGTAACTGATCACAATCCTCTCTGTTGGCTTAATCAGATGAAAGATAAAAATTTCAGAATCATAAGGTGGTACCTTGCACTGCAGCCATTTAAATTCACTGTGATACACAAATCTGGTAAAGAGGATAGCAATGCTGATTTTCGGTCAAGATATGGATCAGGAATTGAGGATTCTGAAGGTTGAAAACAAATGTATGGGTTTGAACTTTACTATTTGCTGTATTGTTATAAAAACACTGATAATGTGCATGTGCTTAATGTCTGAAAGCAGCAATTGTTAGAAGAGAATTAATAAAAAGTTTTGGAAACCTGTTTAATAGAACAGGTTCCCTCTTAAGGAGGGGTGTATGTGGCAGGGTAGAACAGGACCCTGTCCCAGCTGTTATGGAGAAAGTGTTTAAATGCAAGTATCTTTCCTTTTCTGTCTCTTCTCTGTCTGGTTGCGTAACCAAATTTTCCTGTGAGACTTCGGATTTGATCAACCCGAACAGTCTCACAATTCTTTGCCTCTCTCGGTCAATCAGTCCTCTCCTGCTGTCTGTCTTTTCCTCCCTTACATATCTGCTAGTGTGGAAATATGTGCAAGTCATTGTATGGAAATGTAACTGATGTTAGGATCCCTTGTGTTTAGAAGCTATATAGCATTGCTGTTGAAATGTATAGAAAAATAATTTGAGATGACTGCAAAAAGCTGTTGGAAGCTAGAGGTTACCAGAGTTCAGTTTTTAAGCCTTTTGCAAAAGTTGTGCAAAAGGGAGCCTCAACTCAAGAAGCACACTCTGTTCTAGCAGCTCCTGCCTGATATTGACAAAAAAAGGATGCCTGCTAAGAATGGTGATTGAAAGGACTTATAAGAGCTAAACTGCTACTGCAAGAAAGATTAGAAGAAAAGGGGACACAGAGACTGAAAGAAAAAACTATTTCATTTCTCCTCTGTACATAGTTTTTTATGTTACTGCTACTGTAAATAAATATTTTTGGTGCATTCTACAACTGCTCCTGGTTTTCTCTATGCTTCCTGACCTGTGCCTCGATGACAGGGATATGTCATGGATTACGGTCGGGGTATATGAGGTGCCAGTCGAGCAATGGCTTGTGGTGGCTGGACCACTGAAGCATTCCTGTGGCGGGTAGAAAGATTTGGGTAGGTGGAAGGAGGTCCCAGTAGCTGGCGAGGCTAAAATAAGGGAGAAAGTAAAGAAATAAAAGAAAAAAAAAAAGGGAAAGGACTACTACCTAAGTGTGGATAAGTGCACCACATCTACATCCTTAAAAATGTCCAGTTTGTTTTCTAGTTAGTAACTGTAATGCAACAAGAGAGGGAAAAAAAGGACTGAGGACATTAAATTATTTCTTACGACATTAGTATGAAGCAGCATACTGTATGTCAGTGGGGATTAAGCAAGTTACATGACCCCTGGCGAGCAGCTTTGAACTTCCTGTGTTATTCCAAAGTTAGACTTCCTAGTTTTGTCCTCCCTGTGTTGAAGTGATATGTGCCCCTCCTATTATACAGTATAACTACCTATAAATCATGACCCCGGATAACTGAAAAGGGAGAACAGTATAATTAGCAAGACTACCAAAGATATTTGCTTAGCCAAACACTAACACATTTCTGGTTTATGTGGTTAGTGCACAGAACTGTTAAATGGATCTGAATCATGTTGTGTGCATTGGCCCTCTCCCACCATGCCTTGCACCTGGATCTCTCCACTCATCAGATATTTCACAATGCAGATATCCTCCTCCAACAGCGCAGACTGGAAAGGAAGGGCGGGATGTGTGTGGTTATGGGTAATACCACTGGAAGAAACACCATTACATGTAAGTAATGTTTTCTTCCAGCAACATGAATCCATCCCTAGCCACAAAATGGCAACGACTGCTTAGTGGGTGGCTACCCTTGCAGATTTGTATGAAAAGGATGGCTCTAGAGGGTGCCAAGGAAACAACCACACCTCTACTAGACTCGGCACAAAGTCCTTCAGGATCAGGGTGAGAGCACAGGTACAGTAAATAACAGTTACATAAGAACTTACCGTAACAGTGGATCTTTGCGGGGATCTCAGTCATCAGGTAACACCGTAGGAACCGTCACCGTCAGTGAAGAGGAATCCATGCGGAAGATTTTCAGCAGTACAACTAGGGCCGCCCACGTCGTCAACATCACCCACCCTATACAGGCGTGAGTGGCCCCGATCCCTCCTTAGTTCTTTTCCCAGGAGACTAAGGGAACAAGGCTCTTGCCCTGGGGGACCGAGGAGAGAAAGAGGTGCCCAGACCTAAATAAAAAGCTGGCTACACCAGATAGCCAGTTCCTAAACAGGAGCCACGAAGAAGAGGATGGTAGGAGGAAAATATACCTGATGACTGAGATCCGCTCGAAGACCTACTGTTACGGTAAGTTCTTATGTAACTGTTCTGTCTTCTTTGGGGGTATCTCAGTCATCAGGTAACACCATAGGAACAGGTGCCATGCAGTTACAAGTGCAAAAATGAAAATTACGTACCTACCGTAATTCTTGATCTTCTTGGACGAAGTCTCCACCACTCATTCACACTAATGAGATCTACGACAGAGGCGCTAGGACTCAGCGGCAGTAAACTTTCCACAGGGTCGGCACCAGAGATGGAGCCGCGAGGAGCAGCACCGCGAGCCATGGCTCGTGCAGTAAAGACTACTTCGGCGTCCACCCTCCAACTGCCTCAGTACCTTTTTTACTGAGGAGGTGCAGCGTAACTAACCTAGAGGTCAAATGTAACAAAATCGGACATAAGATAGTCCGAATGACTCGTGTAAGAAGGGTCAACAATAGAGACTTCACAGCCCAGCCATTGAGGGAGTGAAGACCAAAAACAGAGACGTGAGCATGAGGGATGGCAGGTGGGCGTGTGAATGAGTGGTGGAGACTTCGTCCAAGAAGATCAAGAATTACAGTAGGTACAGTACATAATTTCCATATCTTCCTGGACATAAAGTCTCCACTACTCATTCACACTAATGGGAGAGTGGCGAGCTAACAAACCCCGGAGACGGGCAGCAGGAGAACTAAGAGCTCACATACTTAAGACAGAAGTCCGTTAAGAACAGTCCTACCAAATGACAGATATCGTCTGGCATGGACATCTAAAGCATAGTGCTTAACGAAAGTATACACTGAGCTCCATGTAGCCACACTGCAAATGTCTGCAATGGGCACGTTACGGATTTCTGCCAGAGATGCTGCGACTGCTCTAGTAGAGTGAGCGTACACTCTGCCTTCTAGCTTAACCTGTGCCATAGAATAGCAGTGGCATGCTACCAACCACGCTGAAATGCACCTAATAGCGACAGGTTGACCCAGCCGGGTCTCGGTGAAGGAAACAAATAGTTTCTGAGCCTTGCAAATTTCTTCTGTTCTGTCCAGTTAGAATCGCAGTGCCCTCTTAATATCCAAAGAATGAAGAGTACACTCCCCTTCATTCTGAAAGTTGGCAAAGTAGGTAGGTAGGACTAAAGGTTGGTTTAGATGAAATTCCGAGACAACCTCAAGAAGAAACTTAGGCTGAGTCCTAAGAACTACTTTGTCCTTGTGAAATACAGTGTACAGGGGGTCTGTGACCTGAGCATGTGTTTCAGAAACTCTACGGGCCGAAGTGATGGCCACCAGGAGGACCGTTTTCCAAGTGAGGAACTTCAACTCACAGGTAGCTAAGTTCGAAAGGTTTCCGAGTGAGCATGTCTAGCACAAGGTTAATGTCCCAGGCTGCGACTGAACGTCTGATAGGAGGCCCTTAAAAAAACTCTTAAGTACAGGTAACTGAGCCAGGGACAAGGAATGTACCGGCTCATGATAAGCTGAAATGACACAGAGATGAACTTTGACAGTACAGTACTGCAGACCTGAATTTGAGAGGTCTAAAAGGTACTCCAAAACTTTATTTGGAGGGCAAGAAAAAGGGATCGAAGAGGATTTTGCACACCAGAGAGAGAGAAATGCTTCCATTTGGCTGTGTAAGTCTTTCTAGTGGCTGGTTTACGTGCAGCCAAGAGAATACCTGAAACCCTACGGGAAACACTGAACCTATTCACCTCTATCTCTTCAGGAGCCAAGTGTGAAGGTGAAGCGCCTTCAGATTGGGATGGACCATGGGCCCCTGGGTCAGAAGGTTCGTCTGAAGGGGAAGTACCTTCGGGAGGGTTGCCGACAGACTGTTGAGCAGCGAGAACCATATCTGTCGAGGCCAGAAGGGAGCAATGAGAATCACTGTGTCTCCCTGAGTCTTGAATTTGAGAAGCACCCTCTGAATCAGAGGAAGCGGAAGAAAGGCATATATAAAGCATTTTGTCCACTGCAGCCTGAATGCATCCTGACAGAAAATGCCAAATCCTGGATTTCTGGAGCAGAAGAGAGGCAGTTTTGTGTTGAGTGGGGATGCAAAAAGATCCAGGTCTGGAGTTCCCACTCTTTGAAGAGTGACTAAGCGATGGTTGAGTCGAGAGACCACTCGTGAGGATCTGTCTCCGTTCTGCTGAGATGGTCTGCCAGTTTGTTCTGCACGCCTGGTAGGTAAATTGCGTGGATTAGAGCCTTGTGCTCCAGGCACCATTCCCAAACTCTCATAGCTTCTCTGCATAATGGGTAAGAGTGTGCACTGCCCTGTTTGTTGATGTAATACATCACTGCTTTGTTGTCCACTGGAAGGAGAATGTTCTTGTGACAGAGTATGTCCTTCAAGGCCCGGACTGCATAGAGGATGGCTCTCATTTCCAGGATGCTTATGTGAAGCCGGGACTCGTCCTGAGTCCATGTACCTTGGGTGTGGAGATTCTGGCAGTGAGCTCCCCACCCCATCAGGGATGCGTCGGTGGTAATGGAGATCTGATGATCCAGAGGGGCAAAGGGATACCCTTCCAGAAGGTTGTTCTCCTGCGACCACCAGGTGACTGACCTCTTTAGAGGTTCTGTCACCTTGATGGGAAAGGACTGAGGGTGAGAGGTTGGGAACCACTGAGTACCCACTCAGAGGTTCTCATGTGGATACGTGTTACAGGTACAGTGAACACTGAGGATGCGATGAGACCCAGCATCCGTTGCATCGAGATAGGCGAACAGAGCTGTTTTCTCTAATGTAGCGGGCCATCTGTAGGATATCGCTCCTTCTGTTCTCTTGGAGAAAAGCTTTCGCACCGGAGGTATCCAGAAGAGTTTCTATGAAAAGGAGTTTCTGAGAGGGCTGCAAATGCGATTGGTTGTGATTTAGCAGGACTCCCATGGACGTGAGGAAGTCTGAAGCCTTGGCTATGGCGTCCAGAGTTCCCTGCCTGGAAGGGCTTGCTAGAAGCCAGTCGCCCCGATATGGAAACACTTGAATTCCAATTTTTCAGAGATGTGCTTCAAGAATTGCACAACACCTTGTAAAAACTCACGGCGCCAAGGATAAACCAAAGGGCAGGACTTTGAACTGATAATGTTGACCCAACGCCACAAACCTCAGGTATTTGTGGTGCTTTGGGTGTGTAACAATGTGTTGATAGGCATCCTACATGTCCAGAGAGGCTAGCCAATCGTGTTGATGAAGCAAAGGTAGAAGGGTGCCTAGAGATATGCTCTTGAACTTTTCCTTATAAAGGAATTTGTTTAACTTTCTTAGATCCAGAACAGGGTGCATGTCTCCAGTTTTCTTCAGAACTAGAAAGTAATGGGAGTAGAAACCTGTGTTTTGTTGGTCTGGCTGAACAACTTCTACTGCCCTGTTGTTCAGAAGGCCTTGCACCAGGGAAGCAAGAAGGTCTGAGTGTACTGCTGACAGCCTGGGCTGTCGTTTGGGGATAATCCTGGGGTGGTTCTGAAAGACTGATTGAATTCCCTCGGATTATCCGGAGGACCCATTTGTCTGATTTTATACACTTCCACCGGTCATAGAACTGAGTCAGACGTCCTCCCACTGCTGGGCCGAGAACTCAGAAGGTGGCACTGGACGCCTGGGGACTTGTGCCTTCTGCTGCGTTTTCTTTTGTGGAGGCGGAGTGTGGCTTTTGTTAAAGCCCCCCCCCCCGCCTTTGCCCTGAAAGGAGACTGACAGGTGTGAACCTGACGCTTACTGGCACCCCCCTCCCCGAGAGGGGGTAGGTGCGGATTGAGCTATCCTAATGGCTGACCTAGTCTTCTGTGTGGCTTCCAGAGTTTGGTCCACCTGGGGTCCAAACAGATACATACCGTTGAAGGGTAAGCCCATGACCTGCTGCTGGGCATCATTCGTGAAGCCAGAAGTATGTAGCCAAGAATGGCGACGATACAAATGCCTGCCGACGCCGCTCGAGAAGCAGTATCGAAAGCGTCCACTGCAGCTTTAACCTGTTGGTTATTGGACTTGATGCCCCAGGTTATAGTGTGAAGTAGCTCTGAATTAATTTCCAACTCATGCAGAGCTTCTACCATTTGCTTGAACGAATGTCAAAGGACATACTCATACTGAGAAAAATAGCCCTGGTAGCTGGCAATACGCATACCCAGGGTGGAGGCAGCAAATACTCTCTTACCTAAGGTGTCTATCTTACGAGATTCTTTACTGATAGACCGGGCTGAGGATGCCTGAGGGAGGACGGCCTTGTCATTCTCTGCTGAGACTACAATGGGATCAGCATATTTCCTATCTATGGACTTAGCCACAGAAGGGATGAGAGCAGGATTGTTCCATACCATCAGAGAAAGGGTCTCAAAAGATGGTTGTACCAGAGGAGTTAAGTCCATAGGGATCTCCGAGACATGTAGTTATTGGAGTCTTAAAAGCTTCCCAGGATCGATTTCTGTAGTATGGAGAGAAAGAGTGGAATTTAAATTTTTCAGCACAGACTTAAAGGAAAGGTCTTCAACCACAGGCTCTGCAGCAGGATTAATCCCTGCTCCTTCAACATCATCACCCAGATGAAGATCTGGGTCAGGCTCAAAATCATCTCCTGACAGTCCAGGGGGGACTGTATGGACAGGAACGGAGTGAGAAACAGAATGGAAATTAGAAGAGGAAAGAATCGGAGTTGAAAAGCCCTGGAGGCTGGACGGCACCGCACCAAGCACTGGCGCCGAACCCAAGGAAGTCGGCATCATCGGAAAGAGCCCAGCACACAGCGCCGACAAAGCCACGGTGCTGACAGAGCCCTCGGCACCACGGACGGCGCCGACAGAGCCCTTGGCACCGCAGACGGCACCAACTGAGCCCCTGGCGCTGTGGGCAGCTCTGAGAGTGTCCCAAGGTTCTGAAAACTGTGATTTGAAGAAAAAGAAGAAAAATTAACAGGAGATAGAGGCATCGGTGTGGACCCCTGCGCAGCAGCCATCTGAGGGGGGAAAACACCTGAGCATAGAGTTGACGGCACCGAAGAAGGCGCCACGCGACTAAGAAGGTCCAACCGCCCTACCAAGTCCCTCGAGCAGCCCGAAGGCCCCGGAGTGACCGGGCCAGGCATCTGGACCAACCACCGAGTCTATTGCTCCATAAGAGCAGCCCACTGGTGAAACTGCTCATCAGAGGCCCTTCCAATAGGTGGGGATGGGCTCCGATGTCGAAGAGGTGGGGCACCGGAGCCCGAAACCGGCGACTCCGAGAGGGGAGGAGACCGGTTCCTAGCCCCAATGACCGACCGTTGACGTACAGACATACCAGACGGCGACCTCGAGTGATGGCTTCTCTTTCTCGACTTGTGCACCGAAGAAGAACTCGATGCCGAATGGTGCCGAGAATGGGACCGTTTCCTTTTATGCTTTTGGGGGGACCACCCATCTCCCTGAGCACTGGACCATCCATTGTCAGACCAGAGGGCGGCGGACCGGACCCAGCCCGGCTGACTGAACAGCTTTCATACGAAGTCTCCCTACCGTCACCTGACCCACTTATGGTCGACTCCGTCAATGGAGGGCTGAAGACTTCTTTATTAATCAATAAATTTAAATTAAAAACTACTTGGTGTGACACTTGGACAACTGGTTCTGATCACTGTATCATTTTTTGTAATATATAAAATGGGTTATGAACTGTCTCTGTTGAGAAATGCTGAAACAGCATGTGAGTATGAAACACACAGGTTTTAGATGCAAGGTGTTACCTGGAAGGCCCGAAGCTAATTACAGACTTTTCTAAGTTAATTATAACTTTAACTGCAAAGAGGGAAATCAATATCCCTTTTATGATGTTTCGAGGGGGAAACCAGGTTTATTACACTGGTGCGAAATCATAAATGCTTTGATGTCTGTGTGAGAGGGGATACTGCTCACAGATCAAAGAAAATCATTTGAAGAAACACAGAAACATAGACTTTGACAGCAGATAAGGACCGCTTGGCCCACGTAGTCTGCCCATTTCCCTACCTAGAGGATAAGCTGCAGATCCTATTTAACCAACAGCCTATTTCTTCCTACCCTCCACAAAAATTGCCTTATGTCTGTCCCATGCATTCTTGAATTCTCCCACAGTTTTAGACCCTACAACCTCCTCAGGAAGGCTGTTCCATGCGCTCATTACTTTCTCAGTGAAAAATACTTCCTCACATTGCCCCTGAGCCGTCCCTCCTCTATCTTTAAATTGTGTCCTCTTGTTCTTGCACATCTCTTTTCTGAAAGATGCTACCCTCTTGGACTTTGTTGATTCCACTGAGGTACTTATAACGTTTTCTATACATGTCCCCCTCCCTCCTTTCCTCAAGGGTATACATATTAAGCTTCCCTTTAGTCTCTCTTCATATGGCTTCTCTTGCAGACCCTGCACCATTTTAGTTGCCCTCCTCTGAATTGCCTCCATCCTGTCTATGTCCTTGCGGAAATGGGGTCTCCAGAACTGGATGCAGTACTCCAGATGGGGTCTCACCAACTGTCTGTACAGGGGGATAAACAACTTCCTGTTTTCTGCTGGTGATACCTCTCCCTATACATCCCAGTAATCCCCCAGCCCTCCCTACCGCCTTCTCGCATTGCTTGCCAACCTTAAGGTCTGTTTCCATTTTTGTTGTTGTTACTACCTCCCCCCCATTGTTTAATCTTCCCCTGGGTTTTTGTTTCCCAGGTGCATTGCTCTGCACTTCTGTGCACTGAATCCAAGCTGCCATACTTCTGACCATTCCGCCAACCTTGCCAAGTCCCTTCTAATCCTTTCCACGCTTCCTTGTGTATCAACCCTGTTGCAGATCTTTGTGTCATCTGCAAAGAGGCATACTTTTCCTTCCAGCCCCTCTGCAGTGTCACTTATAAAGACATTAAAAAGGACTGGACCCAGTACTGAACCCTGTGGTACCCCACTAGTAACCCCTCTTTCTTCAGAGTGGACTCCAAAATGAAGAAAATGAGTTGTGCTGAGGATTACAAAATTTAATACTTTGAAAAGACATTCTGTTTTTGTATAGATATACGTTTTTATAGATATTCTGACAGGGAGGAACTAGGTGACCTCTTGCAAAGAGGTGGGCAAAGCCAGCTGTTAGACAATATTCTATTTTACTTCAGAGGCACATTTTTAACTAGACTCTGACAAAGAAACATCTGTGAGCACTTTAAGCAGGTATTTAGAGAGAGACAAAATCTAAGTACGTAGTAGGAATTGTACTGTTAAAACCTTGTTCTTTTAATAGATTTGTATGTCTTGTGATATATGGTTCTGTATTTACATGTTACATATTTTTATTTATTTCAGTAAAACTTTATTTTTAGAGCCTACTTGGTCTGCCTTTGATTTCTTTTCCTTTACAAGTGGAGTATATATGGGTAAAGCAGACACTGTACATAAGCTTGAATGGTGATACCAAACTAGAAAAAGGTAAGTTTTAAATCTGAGGTCTTTTATTACAGTTTTAAGGGTTCATTTCTGTACACCTGGTAAGGTGCCCGTCGGCAAAGATATCTGGCCCCCCAAGACAGAATTATCTGAGCCTGTACATTGGGTACGTTAACAAGAGGTTCACAGTTTGAATCCCTCCAAGACTTGATACCAAAGGTTGATTCGAATCCACAAAAACAGACAAGAGGGTTACCTTGTTCTGTTAACTGTTCACAAGACTGTGCTCGGAGGTTGGCACTTTGGGAGCAGAGGGCTGACCTACTGAGTGGGTTTGTGACAGACTGGTTGGCAGCGGTGGCCTAATTTTGGTATGACAAGCTTTTATTGTTCAGTGTGTCAGCTTGAGACCGTAAGCTCACTTGCAAAGAAAGAAAAAGGCAGCGGTTTATTTTTAAAAAGGAAACAGAACTCTATCACTTGGCGTACAGTCAAGTTCCTACCTGTTTTTTTTTTTTTCTAAAGTGCAAGTCAGAGTAGCAGTAGTGAGGGAAGAAGATGGCTTCCTACTACAGCAGGCACACTGTAGACTCCTTAAAGCAGTTGTGCGGGTGAGAGAGGAATCCCATTTGTGGTGAAAGCCAGCAAGCAGAACCTCACAGATGCCTTGATGGTAGCAGATACCCAGAGCAGCGAGTCACGGACCATGACTGAAAAGGACCAAACCTCGAGTGTGGTAGGGCTAGCAGCCAGTGCAGTGTCCAGATCCAATGAGGAGGGCAACAGGGCCACTGTCAGTGAAGGGCCACAGCAGCAGGAGAAGGTCACCAGTATCCTGGATCCAGAAGTACTCAGGCTGCAAATTGAGTTGCGCAGGATGGAGCTGGAGATCCAAGAGATGAGAGAGCGAGAGCGAGAAAGCCGAGAGGCAGACCGTGAGTACCAGCGAGCTGCAGAGAAGAGAGAGCGAGAACGCCGAGAGGCAGAATAAGAACAGAGAGACGCAGACTGTGAGGAGCACGAGCACCAGCAAGCCACAGAGGAGAAGAGAGAGCGAGAATGCTAAGAGGCAGAGTGAGAACAGAGAGACACTGACCATGCAGAGCACGAGTGCCAGAGACAACATGAACTGGAGAAGCTACGACTCCGACCAGCGGCACCAGACCAGGTAAGTGGCTTGGGTTTAACTGGGACTACAGGACTGGGTTACAAACTGAATTCCAAATTAATAGCCAAATTTAAAGAGGGGGAGGATATGGATGTCTTTTTAAATTCTTTCGAAAAAGTTTGTATTCAGGGTAAAATTCCTAGAGAGTCCTGGAGCTTCCAGCTATCCCCACTACTTACCGGGAAAGCTCGGGATGCACTGGGAGAAATGGACAATGAGGACAGTGATGATTACAGCAAACTTAAAGCTGCACTGTTAAAAAAGTTTGAATTAACTGCTGAATCATACAGAGCTAAATTCCGTAAGTTCAGGAGAAGCCCTGATATGAACTACGAGGAGCTAGCCACGAAACAATGTCAGTTTTTAAAACGTTGGTGGGAAGGAATTGAGGCAAATTCCGTTGATAAAATTGAAAATGTGATTTTATTAGAACAGTTTTATTGGGCACACCCAGCAGAGCTAAAAAACCTGGTTAGAGGACCGAGATCCCAAAACAGTGCAAGAAGCTGCTGAACTCTCGGACCACTATGCCAAGAGCAGACCTGTTCAGAGAGCAAATGGGGCAGGCATGGCAGCGAAGAAAGGGAAACGCACGCCTTCAGGGCAGCTAAAACCCTCACTGCCTCCACTGAAAGCAGTTAGCCCCAGGTTTCAGAGAAAAGATTTCTCTGAGAGAAGAAATTAATGTTGGTTCTGTACAGAAACTGGGCATATTGCCAGACAGTGTCCCAAAAAGGCGAGCAATACACAAGAGGGTGCTAGAAAGGATGTGGGTTGTTTGTGTGTCCCTGGAAGCATGCCAGTGAACATGACGGAACACATGCACCCAGTCATGGTGAATAGTGTACAGATGCAAGGGTAAAGGGACACAGGGGCATCCCTGACCTTGGTAAAGGGGGATCCTGTAGAACCTGGTCAGCTTATACCCAATAAATATGTCACTGCACAGGACTTTACTGGTGAGGCGAAAACATTGCCTCTCGCTAGTATTCTCCTGGACTGGGGTGAAACAGGGGGAACTGTGCAACAGGTGCCAGTAGCCAAAACATTAGCAGTGGATGTGATCCTGGGCAACAATCTAAAACAGGGGATGGTATGTGCAGTTACCCATAGCCAAGTGGCAAGGGAAAATTGTAGTTCCCTGAACCCCACAGAAGCCATTGCGGAAACAACTGAGAGGCTGTTTCCCCAGCCTGTGTCTCCTAATATGGAGATTAATGAAGAGGTGGTAGAAATTTACCCAGCAGCAAGTAACCACACAGCTACAGAGGGTTACTCCGAAGAGGGAGGGGTGACCCCATTGTCAGAGGGTTGGGACTGACAGTGATCCTGAGTGCCCTGACGCTAGTGCTAGGGACCCTAGTTTAGCAACTGAAGGGGACCTGTCCCATGCCTTGGGACTGTGTGAGGGGATTTGCAGCTGCTCAGAGAAGTGACCCTAGTTTAGAGAAGCTGAGGGCTTGGGCAGACTCGGACAGCACACAGGGAGGTGATGGTAGACATAAGGTTTATTGGGAAAATGGACTTATGTATACTCAGGCAGTACAGACAGAGGGAGGGATGCTAGGCAGGCAGCTTGTCGTTCCCAGGGGTATCGTTAGCAGTTGCTCCAGATTGCACATGATATTCCCTTGTCTGGTCATCTGGGAATCACACGCACAACGCAGCGGTTGGCCCAGAATTTCTACTGGCCTAACTTCACCCAGCAGGTGAAGGAGTATTGCAGGTCTTGTCACTGGTGCCAAGAAATCGGGAAGGAGGGCAAGAAAACCCAAGCAGCCCTGATCCCAATGCCCACAGTGGAGGAGCCATTCCAGAGGGTGGGAATGGATATTGTGGGGCCTTTAAATACCCCCAGCTCCTCAGGGAAAAGATTCATCCTGACTGTGGTGGATTATGCCACCCGGTACCCAGAGGCAGTCGCCCTATCCTCTCCGAGGACAGACAAAGTGGCAGATGTCTTACTTGGGATTTTCTCCCGTGTTGGGTTTCTGCAGGAGGTAATCACCGATCGAGGGGGTTCCTTCATGTTGGACCTGATGAAATGTTTATGGGAGAAGTGTGCGGTGGTGCAGAGATGCACGACACTGTATCACCCACAAGCCAATGGATGTGTGGAACGATTCAATGGTACCCTAAAGTCAATGCTCCGGGCGTTTGCTGAACAGCATGGGAGGGACTGGGAGAAATACCTTCCCCACCTGTTGTTTGCATACAGGAAGGTGCCTCAAGAGTCGACAGGATTTCCCCCTTTAAACTCTTATATGGACACTGGGTACGTGGGCCCCTAGACTTGATCCGGGAGGACTGGGAAGGCAAGCATACCACCCAGGGAACTCCCACTGTGGATTATGCACTTAGGTTTAGGGAAAGGCTGAAGGAGCTTATGGGGACAGCCCAGAGCAAACTGGCAGCTGCCCAACAGACACAAAAAGTGTGGTACGACCACAGAGCAAGAGTTCGCTCGTACATGGTTGGTCAGGAAGTCATGGTCCTTATTCCAGTTCAGAAAGACAAGCTGCAGGCTGAGTGGGTAGGACCGTACAAAGTGGATAGAAAGGTAAATGACGTAAACTACATTGTGGAGTTACCAGACCGAAGACAGACAGAAAGGATGTACCATGTCAACATGATGAAGCCATATGCAAATAGGGCTGACATGGTGTTTGCAGTGTGTATTCCTGGGGAGGGGACGGATGAAGGAGACCCCTTCTGGACTTGCTGGAAGAAAGTAAGTGGAAGTCCTCTGTGGAGGCAGTAAAACTGTCTCCCCAGCTGGCCCCGGACCAGATCCAGAAAGTAAGGGAGGTTTTAGCAGACTTTGCCCCATTGTTTAGCACCAAGCCTAGACTAACCACCTTAGCGACACACAATGTGGAGACAGGGACACTGACGCCCATACGGCAGACAGCATATCGGGTGTCAGAGGCTCTCCAAAAGGACATTAGGAGGGAAGTGGAGAAGATGCTGGATTTAGGGGTAATCCAGATATCCCACAGTCCCTGGGCCACTCCTGTAGTCCTTGTGCCTAAGCCAGATGGCTCTACTCGTTTTTGTGTGGACTATCATGGACTGAATGCAGTCATGAAGTCCGATGCCCAGGACGGACGAACTCCTGGACAAGTTGGGGGGGGGGGGCAACCTATCTTACAACCATTGACCAAAGGGGTTTTGGCAGGTAGAGCTGACAGACAGAGCTAGGGAGAGGTCGGCCTTCATCACTCCGATAGGCTTATTTGAGTTTAAAGTAAACTTCCCTTTCTGCTCTAGTTGTCCCCCCCCCACTGGATTCTACCCTCACATCTTGGTATACCCAATACTGCACTTTTCACCCTCTTGCCACCCTTCCCACGCTTTCTTCTCCCCGCCCTCTTCCTCTCCCTATGACTCTGGCACTTCTTATCTGTTGTCTATTTTCTCTGACAAATGCCGCTGGCTGCCTTGTTACAATGCTACCCTTGAACTGTATTAATCTGTACTCTGTTTGCAATGTCCACATTGTTGTAATGCCTGTCTTGATGTTCCCATAATTTGTATTTCTCTGACGTGGAACCTTTGTAAAAGAGCCATGGCTCAAAGGTATTTGTAATCCTAGACCTGATAAATAAATAAATAAAAAAAATAAATAAAAGTAATGCCTTTCGGAATGAAGAACGCCCCGACCACTTTCCAAAGATTGGTGAACCAAGTGTTAAATGGTGCCGAGGAGTACGCCGTGGTGTACCTGGATGACATTGCTATCTTTAGTACCAGCTGGGAGGAACACCTATCCCACCTTAGGGAAGTGCTGGGCGGGATACAGAGGGACGGGCTCACTGTCAAAGCCGGGAAGTGCCAGGTGGCCATGGGAGAAGTGGCATATCTCGGGCATGTGGTAGGCTGGGGACAGCTCTGCCCTAACCAAATAAAAATAGAGGTGATCCAGGCATGGCCCAGACCAGAAACACAGAAGCAGGTCAGGAGTTTTCTACTGACAGCAGGGTACTACAAGAAATTTGTAACCCAATTACAGTGCCCTGACTGCTCCCCTATCTGACCTGACAAAGAAAAGGATGCCCAAGAAAATCACCTGGGGCCCAGCCTGTGTGGAAGCCTTTTCCAAACTAAAGGAGGCACTGTGCAGTGCTCCTGTTTTGACAAGTCCTGACTATAGCAAAACCTTTATAGTTCAGACTGACGCCTCAGACGTGAGTATTGGGGCAGTACTGAGTCAAGACATCCAGCCAATGGAAAGATCACCCAATAGTGTACCTGAGTAAAAAGTTATTTCCCAGGGAGCAAGCATACTCCACGGTGGAAAAAGAAGTATCTTGCCATAGTATGGGCCCTAAAGAAATTAAAGCCATACTTAAATGGACAGCATTTTGTGGTGCAGACTAACCACAACCCCCTGGTTTGGCTGACGCAGATGGGAAAGAACAATGGTAGATTGCTAAGATGGAGTCTTGCTTTGCAAGGGTATGATATTACAATCGTACACAGGGCTGGAGCCAAAAATCAGAACTCAGATGGGCTATCTAGGGTCTATGAGGAGTGAACTGATTTGGGAAGCTCATCCCATGCAGGGGATAGAGCCCCCAAATTCAGTGTAGGTGGGGAGGAATTGTGACACTTGGACAGCTGGTTCTGATCACTGTATCATTTTTTGTAATATATAAATGGGTTATGGACTGTCTCTCTTCAGAAATGTTGAAACAGCATGCGAGTATGACACACACACAGGTTTTAGATACAAGGTGTTACCTGGAAGGCCCAAAGCTAATTACAGACTTTTCTAAGTTAATTATAGCTTTACCTGCTAAGAGGGAAATCAGTATCTCTTTTATGACGTTTCGAGGGGGAAACCAGGTTTAGTACACTGGTGCAAAATCATAAATGCTTTGATGTCTGTGTGAGACGGGCTACTGCTTACAGATCAAAGAAAATCATTTGAAGAAAATGAGTTGTGCTGAGGATTACAGAATTTAATACTTTGAAAACACATCCTATTTTTGTATAGATATATTTTTTTATATATATTCTGACAGGGAGGAGCTAGGTGACCTCATGCAAAGAGGTGGGCAAAGCCAGCTGTTGAGACAATATTCTGTTTTACTTCAGAGACGCACTTTTTTCTAGACTCTGACAAAGAAACATCTGTGAGCACTTTAAGCATGCATTTACAGAGAGAGACACAAAATCTAAGTACTGTAGTAGGAACTGTACTGTTAAAACCGTGTTCTTTTAATAGATTTGTATGTCTTGTGATATATGGTTCTGTATTTACATGTTACATACTGTATTTACATGTTACATATTTTTATCTATTTTAGTAAAACTATTTTTAGAGCCTACTTGGTCTGTCTTTGATTTCTTTTCCTTTACAAGTGGAGTATATATGGGTAAAGCAGACACTGCACATAAGCTTGAATGGTGATACCAAACTGGAAAAAGGTAAGCGTTTTAAATCTGAGGTCTTTAATTACAGTTTTTAAGGGTTCATTTCTGTACACATGGTTAGGAGCCCGTAAGCGAAGATATCTGGCCCCCCAAAGACAGAATTATCTGAGCCTGTACATTGGGTACGCTAACAAGAGGTTCACAGTTTGAATCCCTCCAAGACTTGAGACCAAAGGTTGATTCGAATCTACAAAAACAGACAAGAGGGTTACCTTGTTCTGTTAACTGTTCACAAGACTCCGCTCGGAGGCTGGCACTTTGGGAGTAGAGGGCTGACCTGCTGAGTGGGTTTGTGACACTCGGTACTTTCGAAGTATAAATTACAAAACCAAAAACTGAAAACTATGCTGCTAGTTTGAAGTTTGACTCCCGGACGGCAAGTGACATCGTCGCTGAAGCACACTCGACTGTGGGGAAAAAAGGAACTGAGGCGGTTGAAGGGGCGATGTCGAGGTAGTCTTTACTGCACAAGCCACGGCTCCATCTCTGGTGCCGACCCTCTCAAAAGGTTTGCTCCCGCTAGGTCCTAGTGCCTCCAGTGTAGATCCCATTAGTGTGAATGAGTGGTGGAGACTTTATGTCTAGGAAAATCAGACAGTCTGGGAGGAGGGCGCTCCAAAAATGTAAGACAGGAGTCCCTGTAAAACAGCCCTGCCAAATCCTGCACAAGATCTACAGACAATGACTGGACCGTAGTGTTTGGGGAAAATATTGTCTGTACTCCAGCTAGCAGCCACATAAATATCAGTGGCTGAGACCCCTTGGAAACAAGTCACCAAGGTAGCCATTCCTCTGGTGGAATGAGATTTGACAGCACCAAGCAACTCTTTGCTGTATTTGTTGTAGCAGAACACAATGCAATTTGCTAACCATTTCAATAAACACTGCTCTATCCGGGGAAAAGGAAACAAACTGCTTTGACTTTCTGGACTCCTTAGTCCTAAGCAGGTAGTATTTCAAAGTTCTGTACACATCTAACATATGGAGCAGTGCGTTCCCCGAATTAGCATGCTCAGGAAAATAAACAGGAAGGTGAACAGACTGAGTGTGAACACTGAAACCACCTTAGGCAAAAACAGTTTTTTCACAAAGACACCCTGTCTGTGTGAAAAATCAAATACGGCTCCTCGCACCAGAGGGCCTGAAGCTCTGAAATTCTTCGAGCAGAAGTACCGTATATACTTGCGTATTAGCCGATCTGTATGTTTCGACTCCTAATCCGAGATGCATTTAAAAAAAAAAAACAACAACAATGACCCGTGTATAAGCAGATCCAGAAAAATACTTTGTTCATTTGTTCAATTTTTGCCCCTTTCTTGGGCCTTTGCAATGAGCTGTTGCTGTTTGTGGGCTCTCCTAGCCCAAATGCCATTCCCTGTTCTTATTTTTTTTTCCCTCCCCCATTCACCATCACAGTCCCTCGGAGTCTGCGCACAGCCATAGTACAGCCGTGGTATTTCTATTTAGCCCAACAATCTTTGCCAAAAGTCAAGGTGTGGTGGCTTTCAATATACGGCGCTCGCCACTTTTGCTGCTGCTTCCTTGCTCCTCTATCATACACACACCCCCCCAGGCTTTTACATTGCCGCAGGTGTGGCAGTCTTCACTGGCGTGTCTGCCTCTCTGCGCACTCCTCCCTCGCTCTCAACACAGGCTGCAACATTGGCTTTATCAAAAATGCAGCTCCTTTGCTGCTTCTGTCTCCCTGGCTGTATCTAACCCCTGTAGGGCACCACGCACAACTTTGCTGAAGGTGGTTCGGGAAGGAGCGCCGTTTCTGTTTCTGGGTTGACCTGCGTATATGTCGAGATACTATAAATTGAAATGCAAAAGTAGGTAAAAAAACTGGGCTTATACACGAATATATACAGTAATTGCAACTAAAAACAGTGCTTTCCAAGAGAGAAAGCACAAATTGTTTATTTATTTATTTTTATTTATCAAGTCTAGGATTACAAATACCTTTGAGCCTTGGCTCTTTTACAAAGGTTCCATGTCAGACAAATACAAATTATGGGGAACATGAAGACAGACATTACAACAATGTGGACATTGCAAACAGAGTACAGATTAATACAATTCAAGGGTAGCATTGTAACAAGGCAGCCAGCGCATTTGTCAGAGAAAACAGACAACAGATAAGAAGTGCCAGAGTCATAGGGAGAAGGAAGAGGGAGGGGGAGAAGGAATGTAGAAGGGTGGGAGAGGGTGAAAAGTGCAGCACTGGGTATACCAAGTTGTGAGGGTAGAATCCAGTGGGGGGGACCACTAGAGCAGGAAGGGAAGTGGAGAAACAAGGTTAAGTTGGGCAGTCACAGGAGATGCTGGTAGTGAGACAGTCCCGCAGCCTAGTTTTAAACATAGCAATTGTTGGGGCAGAGGAGATGGTTGGGCTGAGGCCACTGAACCAGAGTGGCGCTCAATAAGCAAAAGAGCGTTGTCCTTGTGAAGTGTGACAGTGGGGACTTCAGTAGCTGTAGCGTGATCTCCTAAGGCACCATTTGTTAATTCGGTGTTGTAACAGAGTTGAGACCCCAGAAGGTGCAAGGCCAAGGTAGATTTTTTTCGCCATGGAGCAGGTGAGAAACTTTATGCGGTTTGATAGTTGGAGCCAGCCGGTCTGAGTGTACAGGTCACATGTGTGGGTGAGACGGTGAGCACCAGTGATTAGCCGACATGCCTTATTTAAGGCAGATGAGAGGCGTCTAAGGGTTGTGGTTGTGGCCGAGCCATAAATGATGAGACCATAGTCTATTACAGAGATCACAGAGCTCAGGACTGCAACCTTCAAAGCTTCTGGCGGAGGTGTGGTCTGTGTTTGTAGAGGAGACCAAGCTGTGTATTAGCAGCTCTAGCTACATTATCTACATGAAAGTCCATAGGAGAGATTAGGGTCGAGTTGTATCCTAAGTATTTGAAGGACCCCACCTGATCTAGAGTGTTCCCTGGGTGGAGATAGCTATGGTGTAGCTTGTGTGGGTTATGAGAGCTGCAGAAGAGCATAGATTTGGTTTTCTGTCATTGAGGACCAGTTTATGATTAAGAAACCATGTCTCTACAGAACTGAAGCCAAGTTGAAGGTTGTGTTGAAGAGTTGCAGGATCTTCGGTGAGGAGAATACAACAGCATCATCGGCATATGTATGATCTGCTCAGAGCAGAGGTAAGGAGGGAGTTTAAAAAGGCTAAAGGAGAGGGCACAGTGTGGATCCCTATGCGACACCCGAGCAAACAGGCAGGGTGTCAGAAAAAGCGTCTGCACTTTTACTCTCTCATGCACCAGTTTTCTAAGTAGCTTTTTAAACCAGAGAGAAGAGTCAGGTGATAGCCCGCATTCAGTAGTTGGTGTATTAGTAGTCCATGGTGTACTGTATCAAGGCCTTGGAGAGGTTGACGAAAACGGCCCCCATGAGAAGGCCGTTGTCAAGGGATTTGTGCAAAGCTCCAGTGAACTCAAGAAGGGCTGTGGTGGTGCTGTGACCTTTCCGGAAGCTGTGTTGTTGTGGACAAGGTATATTGTATTTATACAAGTGGTCGGTAAATTGATCAGCCACGATGCGCTCGAGTGCCTTAGAGAGTGGGGGCAGTATGGAGATAGGGCGATAATTTGAGTGATTTGTCTTATCCCCACTTTCATGGACGGGTGTCATGGTGGTCGCTTCATAGGTCCGGGAATTTCCACAGCTAAGAGAGAAGTTTAGATTTTGTTAATGGATGAATTACCTCATCGGGGTGAGCAACAAAAGCTTAAGATCCAGGGTGTTGCTACTAGATCTAGATTTAGAGATAGCTGCAGTAATATAGCGGCGAGCTTCATTCAGCCTTACCTCCCTGAAGTAGAAGAGGGGAAAGTTAGACTGAGGGGCTGAGGTATTTGGGAGTAGGCCCTGTTTTCTAAAAAAGTCATGGGGTAGAACAGCACTAAGGTCTGAAAAAGCTGTGTTAAAGATGTTTACATCACCTTGGGGGTTGAGGGTTGAGGATCCATCAACCATTAACATGGCCGGAGAGGTTTTTTGGCTGCTCTGTGACATCCTTTGATATTGTCCCAGAAAGCACGACCATTTCCCATGTATTGGCGAGCCGCTTGGTAATAGGTGGATTTCATTAGCCGTATGGCTTTTGTGCAGGCATTTCGTGCTTGTTTGTAATTTTGGATGTCCAGTTGTTTGCCAGTGGCCCTGGCAACTGCCCAGAGGTGATCTCTTAGTTTCAGCTATGAGAGAAGAGCCGCGGTGACCCATGGGTTAGAGAGAGATTTTGTTTTGCGCCTTTTAGCAGGGGCAAAGAGGTCACAGGCTTTGTTGAAAATTGAGATGAAGTGATCAAGAGCCATGTTAACATCTGTTGCTTCATAGATGGGTAGCCAGTCTTGTAGAAGTAGGTGTTGTTTGAGACGTGGAAGTTTTCCATGAGGAAGGACACATGACTAGGGAGTGGTCACTGAGAGAGTCTGGGAGAATGGTCGTATGAGAAATCCTTGTGGGGTGAGTGGTGAGGACCCAATCCAAGAGGGTACTGGTGCCAGTCTTGTAGTTAATCCTAGCAGGGGAGTTTACCATTTGCGTGAGGTTAGCAGCTGAGATGGAGTCTTTATAGGCACTGGCACTCGATGCTAACCAGTTTATGTTGAAATCCCCTAGTAGAATAAGTTCAGCTTCGGGAGGATGAGAGTTGATAAAGTTTAGGACGTCGTTGAATCCATGTTTAGGGTCCCTGGGCAGGATGTATACGGAGACAATAGTCAGGGCTTTATGGTTGGGACCTAGGACGACTTTTATTGGCAGAATCTGGGCCAAGGCAGAAAAAGATGGAGTCTTTGATATAGATTGCGCAACCACAGCCTTTTTTGGATATCCGGTCCAGCCTGTGGACATTGTAGCCCTGTATTGTTACTGCTGAGTCAGGAACTTTAGGTGTCAGCCAAGTTTCCACCACTACAAGGATGTCAGGGTTGTGTTGGCATATGAAGGCTTGGAGTGCATCCAGCTTTGGTAGTAGGCTGCAGATATTAATGGTTGCAAGGATAAGGGCACCTGGAGTTTGTGTGTGGCCTGAGCTTCTAGGGCCAAGACTGGGATGGATGCTGCCTGAAATGAGAAGGAGGAGGAGGAGTAGGAGTTTTAAGGAGCAGAGTCGCAGCTCTTTGAGAGATGGTTTTGATCGTTGTTTCCGGGAGTAGAGGTTACAAGGTTCCAGGCGGTATCCCATATGGACTGCAAGGTGGTACAGTGTAGAGAGGTGGCCACACTTGTTGAGAGTAGTGGTCGGGTTAAGTAACCAGGAATATCCAAATGGTGCACCAAGCACAAGTCTCGAGTGGAAGTGGAGAGTTCCCTTGGAGTAGCAGTGGAAACCAGAGTAGAGGGTGGCGGGGATGGGGGGGTGGGGTGGCTAGGACCAGGGAGAGAAGGGGGGGCAGGGCAAGGAGGAGGAGGAGAGGCTAGAGAAAGGCAGAGAGAACCCACATGGCTTAGGTACTAGATAGAGATAGAGGTAGAGCCCTCTAGTGGTGAGAGGATATAATCTGCTAATGGAAAAGTCAACAGTTACAAAAAAAAAATTGCTACACGCAAATGGCTTAAAAGGAGACATGGTCGATTTTTCCAAAATAAAATTCAAGTCCCAAGCCGGGACAGTGGACCGGATTGGAGATTTCAGATGCAGTATGTCCCTAAGAAAGGTACAGGAGACATCCAGCTGAGGAACCGTGCAGTCATCCACAGGGTCTCTGACAGCACTGAATAGGACCCTGTCCCAGTTGTTATGGAGAGTTTGAATGCAGGGATCTGTTCTGTTCTTTCCTGCCTCTTGTCTGTCTGTTTGTGCAACCAAATTTTCTCATGAGACCTAGGATTTGATCACCCTGACAGTCTCGCAACTCTTTGCCTCTCACTGTCTCTCAAGACTTCTCTTGCTGTTTCTGTCTTTTCCTCCCTTGTACATCTGCTGGTATAAAAATATATGCAAATCATTAGGTGGAAATGTAACTAATACTGGGATCCCTTTGTTTAGAAATGTATATAGTTTCACTGTTGAAATGTATATCATTTTACTGTTGAAATGAACGCAAAACGCTGTTTGGAACTCAAAGGGTTAACCTGTTTGTAAACTCTCGGAGAAGCTGCAAGCAAGAGGTCAGTTCTGGGTCACAATGTTCTTTTTGCTGCACTTGTTGAAAGTTACAAGAACACTATGTGAGAAGCATGCTGTTTTCTTAACGAGTGGGGGTTGCAAAGACTTCTAAAAATAGAGCTGCAATTTCTTGCAAAAGAGACAAAGAGAGATTGAAGGAAAACTCTGATGGATCTTCTCTGTTTATTCTGCCTTTGTAAATAGTTATTCTAAACTGTTTTTTTTTTTATGTTACTACTAGTACTAATAAACACTTTTTGTGAATTCTACAACTGCTCCTGGTTTTTCCTATGCTTCCTGACCTGTGCCTCGACAACAGGGTCAGGGAAAGCAGAAACAGCCAAAAGGTGGACCTTGAGGGAAGAATACTGGAGGCCTGAGTCTGACAGCAAAATTAAGTAGTCTAGGATATGATTCACCGGGCAGGTGAAAGGGTCTAAGCTATGTTTGGCAGGCCAGATGGCAAACCTTTTCCACTTCATGGCATATGTGGCTCGAGTGGAAGGCTTCCAAGTGGCCATTATGACATCCGCCACCCTGTTAGAGACCCTGAACCTAGTGACGACTATGTCCTCAGGAGCCAGGCATGCAGATGGGGGGATCCGAGGTTGCGGCGGACTAGGGTCCCCGATCATGGGTCAGCAGATTCCTGCAAAGCGGAAGAGGGACCGAAGGTTCCTCTGTCATTTGCTGAAGGAGAGGGAACAATATCTGGCGAGGCCAGAATGGAGCCACCAGAATCATGCTGACCCTCTCCATCTACAACTTGATTAGCACCCTCTGAATCAGGGGAAACAGGAGGGAAAGCATAAAGAAACCTTCCGCTCCAAGAGAGGGACAAAGCATCTCACCAGAAGACTCCAGGCCCTGGATCTAGCTAGCATAAATTAGGCAGTTTTGCATTGAGTAGGGGCGCAAAAAGATCCAATTCTGGATGACCCCATCTGTTGAACAAGTCTTCTGCGATGTATGAAAGAAGCTCCCATTTATGCATGCTGGACTGAGTCCTGCTGAGATTGTCTGCCAGGGTGTTTTAGAACACCTGGTACGTGGCCTACAGAGAGTGTTAGACTGTGATCCAATGCTCAGTACCATACTCTCATGGCCTCCCTGCAAAGGGGGTATGAATGAGTCCATCCCCCCCCCCGTTTGTTGATGTAGTAAACTACGCTTATATTGTCTGACTGCACCAGCAGTTGACCTGTAGCAAGGTGTTCCTGAAAGGCTTGCATTGGAAGGGACTTAGCTATGCTTCCCAGCCCAGACCTGAGGCATCCGTGGTTAGGATCTGATGCGGGGAAGATATCTGGAATGGAACTCCTTGAAGCAGATTGAAGGGGTCCATCCACTACTGCAGTACCTTGCATACTGGGGAAGAGATCAGGACTGGTTGGTCTAAGTCGTCCATGCGCTGGTCCCACTGTACCAGGAGGGTCCACTGGAGGGTATGCATATGAGGCTGGCCAGCGGAATGGTGGGTATGGCAGCTGCCATCAGACCCAGCAACCTGAGATATACCCTGGTAGGAATGTACCAGCTCTGGGCAACTTCCTGAGCTTGGGCTATGAAGCACTCTGCCCTGTCTTGGGGCAGAAAAGCCTTCCCCTGCGCTAGGTCCAGAACCGCCCCTATATACTGGAGCCTTTGGGGCAGTACCAAAACCGACTTGGGCAGATTGACAGTGATGCCCAGGGAGTGGAAAAGCTGGAGAGTTTGCTCCAGAGTCATCAAAAGCTGTTCCCTGGATGGGGCCTTCAGGAGCCTATCGTCCAGATAAGGGAAGACATACAGTCCCTCTCTTCTGAGAGCTGCTGTGACTGCTGCCAAGTACTTGGTAAAGACTCACTGCACAGAGGATAAGTCAAAGGGCAGCACTTTGAACTGATAATGCTTGCCCTGAAAGGAAAAATAGAGAAACTTCCTGTGAGGAGGAAAGACCAAGATGTGCAGGTAAGCATCCTGCATGTCCAATGAACAAAGCCAGGCCCCTGTCTTGAGGAGGGGCATCAGGCCTGGCAGTTACCATCCGGGAACTTTCTGTACTGGACAAACAGACTGAGGTTCTTTAGATCTAGAATAGGCCTTAAATCTCTGGTCTTTTTGGGGACCAGGAAAAACCTGGAATGAAACCCCTTGTTTCTCTGGCACCTGGGCACTGGTTCGATAGCCTGCTTTTGTAGAAGAGACTGCACCTCCTCCCAGATAACAGACAAGTGAGCCGGGGATAACTGGAGGGTGGAGGTGGGGTGTCTGGAGGCTGCTCGACGAGCTCTAAGGTGTGACCCATCACTATAATCTGCAGAATCCATGCAACTGAAGTTATGGTTCTCCATTCATTCACATGGAGGGAGAACCAACCTCTGACTACCACCTCCTGGTCCAGGACCAGCGGAGGGGGGTCCGGCAAGGAGTCAAGCAGAGGTGAAGCCAGACGCAGAGCCCGGTCCCTCACTTCTAGTGCGACTGGCCGCTGCTCCAGCACCCAAAGGGGTGGGCAAGGGAGCCTGGGCTCTGCGTTTTCTCTGGGGACGTGGAACCATTCCAGGCCTACTGTTCTATTTATGAAAAGGAGGCCATCCTCTAACCTTTGGTTGGGTATGATAGAGGGAATGGACAGACTTGAGAGCTCTGTTCGAGGCTTGCAGATCATTTATGATGTCCTGGACATCAGGGCTAAACAGCTTGGTACCAATGAAGGGGGCTTTAAGGACTTTTTACTGCAAGTCAGCTGTGAACCCTGAAACTTCTGAGCCAGGAGTGCCTGTGGAGACATATGTCTGTGGCAACTATCTTGACAACGGTGTCAGCCATGTCATACAAAGCTCTGAGGAGGTGTTTACTGACATCCTCAGCTGCTTGGAGGCACTGAAGCAGCTCCTGCTTTTTGGTGCCCTCTGGAAGGGCCTGGGCTGCAGCCTTGCCCTTCTTCCAACCGGCAATATGGTATTTAATCATGTGTGACAGTTTGCAATCCTCACACCTAGTGTGGAGGAGGCATAAACCCTTTTTCGCCAGAGGTCAATTCTATGAGACTCTGTGTGTGGGAAGGGAACGAAGCTGCTCAGGCACCTTGGATCTTTCATGAGCTGCCTTAATAACCACTGAGTCCGTCTCTGACTAGACAGCATAACAGGGAAGACCCGGGGGGGGGGGAGAGACATGGTAATGTCTGTCCTACCTGCATGGCACAGCTGGCACTATGTCTGGTCTGTGCCAGGCTGCCATGGCTGCAGTCTTCAATGCTGGAAGCACTGGAGCAACGATATTTGGGGGAGATTCTGGAATCTCCAGGTGGCATCCTCTTCCTCAATGCGGAAGCCCATGGCTAGGGACAGTTGTTTCATCATATTAAAAAATGTGGGGTCCTCAGGAGGAGACCTGAGAGTATGCTTTACAGAGTCCTCACTGACAGAAGAGGCTGTAGACCTGTCAGAGAGTAGGACCTCCTTCTCTTCTTCCTGTACATCATCAGGAAGAATGAGATCTGGATGATACTCCTACTTGATGTGAACCTCTTTAAACTCTGGGTCTGGCATCCGATGTGCTGGTGGAGGTGTCCTATGGGGAGTCTCCTGGGGTCAACGTACAGGTGTCAACAACAAAGCTGCTGTCGATGGCATCGGAGGCCTGTTTAAGGTGCCCAGTTGCTGTACCAGCATATTAGTGAACTTGATCAGGACTGCCTTTAAGTCAATGGTGGTTGTCGACGGAGGGGGATTCAAAGGCACCGATGTTGACGACCCGCCTGTTGTGTCCTGAGGACCCAACGAGCCTGCAGCCCAGTGGGAGAAGGGCAGGTCTCGAGAGAGTCACAACTAATCTGTTGCTCCATTTAATTTAAGGGGCTGACGCACTGGAGGTCGACGGCCGAGCACCCTCAGAGACGGGCAGAGGTGCTAACGGTATGGATCTGGTGGGCACAGAGACCTGGAGAGCAGTTCTCTTTGTTGGAGCAACCGCAGCCAATGAAAAAGGAGAGGCCGACAGGGAGTGAGATTGATGCCAGGGTATGTGGTCATGATCTTCGTCTTTCTTATACCCCCCCAAGGGCTTGTCTTGGGCCTTGGAGGCCTGGGAGCTTGAAGAACCGGCTGGTGACTGGGAGGCCGGGTCCCTGGAGGATCCCTGCCCAAACCTGTTGATCCATCAGGGATTTTTTAAGAGCCTTTTTACGTCACCGAAGGGTTGTTTGATTTAACTTCTGGCAGCGCTCAGTCAGAAACTTCATGGTCAGTCCCAAGACAGAAGACACAGATGGAATGTTCGTCTGTAGAGGCAGTCTTCTTTCCACAGTGACAGAGAGAAGTAGAAGGATTAACTCTTGACATGAACAGAAAGAAGAAATCTTGAAAAAGAGATTTTTTTTACAAGGTAAGTAAATAAAGCCATAGGCTGAAAAAGGCATGAATACTGTGTGGAGCTTCCATGGAGACCCATGTAAGTGAGTCAACAGTGGGAAAGAACTGATGAGAGCGGGCCGATCACGATATAGGGTGATCGCAGAGCTGATGGCGCATGCACCAGTTGCACTGCTGAAATCTTCTGTGTGGATTCCCTTTCACCATCGGTGAAGGTTCTTACAGTGCTCCCTGATGACTGAGATACCCCTGAAGAAGATTGTAAGATTCAGTGAACTAACAAACAGGACAGGTTTTTTTTTTTACTATGGGAATGGGATAGTTTGGAGTGGTTTCCCTAAAAGCAACAAATAACTATTTGACTTCTCCCATAATGGGTTCAGTGCTAGTAATGTTAAAAGCTAAATTTCTGTTGCCGGCCCGACAGCGCAGACAGCTGAGGCACTGGACGCTTTACCTCACACTATGCTCGTGACCTGGGTTTGGGAACAACCTTGGGTTGTCGGGGAGCTGGCATGGGGAGGGGGGAGCAAGTTTGAGCAGCCTTATGGCAGCACTCATCTCCGGGGGGAGGTGGTCACCCCCTGTAGCCCCATCGCCACTGGGTGGAGGTCCTGTGTCGGGGCAGATGATGGGGACGGCACAAAAGGAGGGTGTCTAGACACAGGGCATGCGCATGCCTCCAAATGCGCGGGTGTGCTAGAGATGGGGGGTGGGAGTAAAAATGGGGTAAAAAGCCTACAAAACATACATACAGACAAAAACTAAATGCCTGTTTTACATCCACATACCTCCACAAGGGTCATGTCATCTTTACTGTCATGGGGCCTAGGATATAACACAGACAACAAAATGGGTTGCTTAGCCAGCCTGTCGCTGCAGCGGTAGCACTACTGCTTGCGACGCTGGTGACCCGGGTTCATGAATGAGTCTGGTGTATCAGAGGGCTGGCCAGGGGAAGGCTGGATGAGCATCTCAGGGACAGCTCTCCATCTCTGGCGGAGAGAGCTAGTGGCGCCTGGTGCTTGGGTGACACCTAGTGGGGACTGGGAGTACGCCAAGCTGGGACCACACAGCAGAGGGAATGCAGTGGCAGACGTCTGCGAGGCATGCGCGGAAGCGCACATGCACATGCACTAACATAACTGTATGTCCACAGTGTGTGAGGGAGGGGGACATTAAAGGGAGGAAAACCCTGCATGCCAGAACAGCATAAAGTCCTCCGACCCCACGCCCAGCCTCTGGACCAAACTTGGTGGATCTCTATCTCCCATTCGGGTGGCCCCGCTTGGTGGGGTGCCACGGACCTTGGTTCTGGGCGGCTGCTGGGGATGTCGGTGTCGGGTGAGGAGGCACCGAGTCAGGGAATATCTCCACTTCAAGTGCACTGAAAAACAGAACAAAAAAAAGGGGGGGTTGCTTTAAATGGAATTCAAAAACAGCCTTAGACAAGAACTCTGGATGAGTCCTAAGGACTATGTTAAAATTCTGTAAGACCATATACTGTAGTCAGGATCAAAGCAGAGAGCCGGAAGCTCTTTTACTCTCGTGGCTGACGTTATGCCATTATTTATTAAAGGAATTCACACCTACACATAGAAGATGACAGCAGAAAAAGATTCTAATGGCCCATCAAGTCTTCCCAGCCCTACTTAAGGGTAGATGTGATGGCCCTAATGGTTTTTCTTTTTCGCATATTTTTATCGAGATTCTTTTCTTTATATAGCATTAGAACATCAGTACATAGCTTCACAGTTTATATTATATGTTGTCATATCGTTATCGGATTGCTTATTACAGCTTCATCTTAAAACCTTGTATGAACATTTCCGTAGTTTGCTTCTTATAGCTGAAAAAGTAAAAACTATACAGCTTTGTCTTTTAACATATGCCATCAGTATCTGAGCTGTATACATGGGAATACTAGACTTTATCTATTACATAACCAGAAAGAAGTAAAGAGAAGAAAGAAGAAACCGTAAAGGACAGAATGAAAGAAGAAAGAGGAGAGTCCTAATGTCTAATAAATCCCTCGCAACTATGAGGGAGAAAAACTATTAAGTGCTAATGCCTTGTCAGTTGTTTAAGAGACACAATAAAAATTAGTAAATCAAAGAAACCTCTTCACATTGTCCTTACTTATATATTTCCTTTCACCTCGGCACCCTGGAATTGTGTATAGTTATTTCATAGTTTACGTCTCATTCACATCTACAGTGGTCCCCATTACACCACATTCCCCTCCTGCAATAAGACTGCTTCTCCTGGAGATAAAGTCACCATGTATCTCTCCCAGGTGTCCAGAAAAGCCTCTTCTCTCCCCTTTAGTGCATAGGTGAGAGTCTGTCTACTGATAAAGTTTAAATTGTCAGATTCTTCCACTGATTGACTGTTGGAGTATGTTTTGTTATCCATAGATTCTATATTCCTTGTCTGGCAATTACCAAACGGATCCTGATCCACCTAGGATGCAGTTCCCATTCCTCTTCTTTCTGGTCTACGACCCCGAAAAGTAGTGAGCATGGGGAGAGCTCGACTGGGTCTCCCTTAATTCTACTAATTTCTGATACCACCCCCTGCCAGTATCTTTGTATTCCTGGACAATCCCAATAATAATGGATCAGAGTGCCCCTAGCCAACCCACATTTCCCACACACAGGGGAGACTCCTGGGCAAAACAGATTCACTATGCTAGGTGGATAATATAGTCGGTGTAGAAACTTATATTGTAGTTCCTTGAATTTATTACACATGAGCAGGCCCATATGCGTGCACAACATCATCTCCCAGTTAGCTTCTGTAATGGCTGTATGGAGGTCTTTTTCCTATCTCGGTTTAAGTCTGGCTAGTCCCCCTGGAAATATGTTCTGTCTAGCTGCTCTCCCAATAAGTCCCTTTTGGTTTATTCTGGCCCCCAGTATTTCCTTTTCCACCTCCCTTATTGCAGGGTCTGCCAGGTTAGACCTGTTTAGCTTTCTCCAATAGTTCCTGACTTGGAAAAAACAGGACAGGTGTGATGGAGGTACACCCAGCCCTGTCTGAATTTCCTGAAATAAGCACATCTCTCCCCTGATTATTAAGTCTCCAACACATCTGACGCCCCTTTCTTGCCATAATTTAAATCCCTCATCCTCCAGTCCTGGTAGAAAGTCTGGATTATCTGCTATTGGGATCAACAAAGTGTTAGCCTGAGTGATTCCCCATCTTTTCTTAATGTCTCTCCAGGCTTCTAGGCTAGCTATCACTAGTGGGTTGGGGTTTGAAATACCTTTGTAGGCTCTTAGACCATTGTCCCCCAGACAGGCAGAGACCCTCCGTGGGCATCCCTTTTCTTCCATGTCTAGCCAGTTTGCGGCTTCTCCCCTATTAATCCAGATGTGTATGTATCTGTACTGAGTGGCCAGGTAATAGACCTTAACATCTCGGAAGTTCAAGCCTCTGTTTATATTGCTTGCCTTTAGTCTTGCGAGACTAATCCTTGGTTTCTTCCCTTGCCAGATGAAATCTGTGAAAACTTTCTCTAGTTTGACATGTGTTTTCTTTAGGCCCCATGGCATAATTTGTGATACACATAGAACTCTGGGAAGCACATTCATTTTCAAGAGATTAATCCTCCCAATTCATGATACTGGAAGGGCTCGCCATCTCCTAAGGTCCCTTAGTATTGTCTCTATCAGTGGTGTGTAATTTAGTTGGTACAGGTCACCCACATCTTTTCCCACTTTAATGCCCAAGTATGTAAATGCTTCTTTTACCATCCTGAGGCCCCATGAAAGTTTTTCCACCCCTCTTTTGTCCCTAGGTACGTGATCTCTGATTTATTTATGTTAAGCTTATATTCCGAGAATTTGGTAAAGGCCTTAATCACTTCCAAGAGGGAAGGCATTGACTGTTCTGGTTTTGTTAGGGAAAGGAGGATATAATTCGCGTACAGGGTTATTGTATGTCTATTTTCTCCCTGACCTGGGATCCCGTGCATTATGGGGTCTTCTATCTTGCTAGCCAGTGGCTCTAGGGCAACTGTGAAGAGAAGGGGGGAGAGGGGGCACCCCCACCTTGTACCTCTTTCCAGGAGGAATTCCTCTGATGGAGATCCATTTACCAGTATCCTGGTGGTGGGTACCTTATAAAAGCCCCCCACCAATTGTATGTAATTTCCCCCCCCAAGCCAAATATATCTAATATTTTCATCATGTAGTCCAATTCTATCCTATCAAATGCCTTTTCGGCCTCCATTGACAGGATACATGTCTGCTCCTGGGCCTTTGACCCCAGTCAATTATTAATTACATTTTTTTAAATTGCAATTTGCACTCCTCTACGTCCTGCCAGCCCTGACCCTTCGGGGCTGCCAAGAAGTCATCCTCTTACCTTCCGCTCTGCCCACACCTACCTCCAGGCCCCCATCGAGATTCGCTTTACCTTCGAAAGGACAGCAAAAATTTAACACCCGAGTTATTCACTTTTCTGCCGGGTCCAGAGGTGGCTGGATGAGTGGGGCACATCAGGCACGCTCCCGCAGCCCGCCTTCCCAGCGCTGGCAGGCATTTCCACTGGTTTTTTCTCCCATACGCCATGTAGACCTTGGCGGCGCCAATAGCAGCGCACCGACGTCACTGCTGCACTCCTGGCCGCACTTCCCCAATGGAGTTGTGGTACCTGAGCCTCCGCCAGGTCAGACAAGTCACGGCATTGGCCCCTTCCCCGAGTGCGAGTTGTCGGGACGCCCAAGCCACCCTTCCTGGATGTCCTCCAACGACCAGAGTCTGCTCCCGAACCCAGGTTGCTGGCATCGCAAGCAGAAATCCAACCGCTGCGCCGATGACCCCAGTTAATTATATTCAGCAATCTTCTAATGTTATGATAAGACATTCTGTCCTGTATGAACCCAGTTTGATCAGTATGCACTATTAATAGTAAAACTTTTTCTAATCTCAGTACCAACACTTTTGTCATAATTTTACAATCATAATTTAGTAGCGATGTAGGCCTATATGAAGAGCAGTCCATTTGATCCTTATTCGGTTTTGGGATAACACAAATATTTGCTTCACAGCAGGTTTTAGGTAACCCCCTCTACCCCCTTGCCTCCTCCAGGATATCTCTGATTGGTGTCACCACTTCCTGTCTAAGTACTCAGCCCCAAATCCAGCAGGTCCTGCTGCCTTCCCTCTTAAATGTGCCAATAGCCCTAAACACTTCTTCAACTGTACTTTTCTTCCCCAGAAGAGCTTTCTGTTGCTCATTCAGCTTAGGTATGTTCAACCCTTCCACAAACTTATCCACCGGTGCTTCCATCCCCTTACATTCTGCTGTGTAAAGTGTTTCATAAAATTGCTTAAAGCATGCCTTAATACCACTCTCCTCTTGTATTAAAGCTCCCTTCTTGTCTCTTATTGCTATTATTCTTTTAGTCATTTTCCCACCTTTCATAAGGTGTACCAGTAGTCGGCCTGGTTTATTCCCTCACTCATAAATGCATTGCCTAGCAAACAGCAGTTTCCCTCTCGCTTCTTCTGTTAGACACATATTCAATGTTTCTCTGACTGCCTGAAGCTCTTTCAGTTGATTGGTATAATTTGTTTGACGTACTACCCCCTCTAGTTCCTTACCTTAGCTTCTACTTCCTCCTGTCTCCGTTTTCTTTCCCTTCAAATCCTGGCTGTATACCCCATGATTACACCTCTCATATATACCTTGCTGGCCTCCCAATACGTCCCATCAGCTTCTACTGTTCCTTTGTTCATACTCTAATATTCTTTCCATTGTTTTTTGAGGAAGTCTCTAAATTCTTGTTTAACTAGCAGGTATGCTGGGAACCTCCAGCTTCTTATCCCTTCTCCTCCTCTGTTCTAGATATATATCTAGTGGGACTGTAGCATGATCCGTCAGGAAGATGGGGCTGTGAGCAACCTCCCTCACCTTGGGGTAAAGATCTCTATGTAAGAATATATAATCCAACCTAGACCATGTAACATGGGGATTAGAATCGAAGGTGTATTCTTGGGCACCAGGACTGGCAGCATGCCAGGCATCCACCAGGTCCAGCTCTGTTAGGCCCATCTGCCATTGCTTTACTGCCTCAATCTCACTGAGGAGTGTGCCAGAATAATCCAGATTAGAATCCATCACACAATTGTGATCCCCTGCCATGATCAAGGTTAGGAACTGTTCCTTAACAATGAGATCTATAATTTTCTGGTAAAACATAGGCTCCATGACAGGTGGGGCATAAATGTTTCCTAATGTGATCCCCCTATCTTCCCTACTATAAAAATATAGTGACCCTCAACTGGATCCCTGACCGTACGTGAGGTATTGAAAGGAAATTTTGTTGCAAAATCGCCACTCCCTCTCTATGTGAATTACAAGAGGACGACAGCAGGACCAACCCAGTCTCCCACCAGTTTATCATGTTCCTTGTGCGTTAAGTGCGTCTCTTGCAACACTGCCACACTAGGCCCTCTTCTTTTCAAAGCCAGCAAAATCTTTGCCAGAGACGTAAACACCTTGACATTCCATATTATTATGTTGCTGGGCTGAGGCCTAGCCATGGTCCCCCTCCCAGTTATTCATACGCAGCTCATTTTTGTTCACTACAGGGTACCATCATACTGTGAACTTCTAACAGTCTGTTATTATTGACAAGGCAGAGCACTATTATATAAGAACATTTTTTTTCTGAATTAACAACAAACTCAGTAACAATAAACACTGAACAGTTATGTGGGTATTACCCACAGTCTCCCCCCCATCTCTCATTTTCTGCGAGTAAAACTTTTAAGTAAGTTAAACTAGCAAAAATGTTCCCCCGTCTAACAAGACGTGTTCAGTCACTTCCAATCTCTACGCCCCACCCCCTCCACACCATCTTTAAGCTATTATTTTCTCCTCTATTTTCTTACCCTCTTATCCACATTACAGCTTCCCTCTTGGTATTTTAAAAACGTCATATTTCCCTTCATCTCCCTATGCGCTTCCAGGGTTTATTTCACATCGCACTGCTTGTGTGCTTATAACATTTATGTGACCCGGTTTAGAGCCCCCTTCCTCTGTTTTGTTACACTAACTGTTACTGTAGGGCATGTCCACCACTTTAGTTGTTTTCCATGGCGAATCTCATTTGGCCACAGAGATCCCTTCCTTCCCCTCCCCTTCTTCCCCTGTGTGTAAGACCTTTTGGACCTTGCGAGGGTCTGTCTAATGCTTTATACTGTATTTCTCTTACGTCTCCCTTTTAAGAGCCTAATCCTCTTCCCTTTCTTTGGATTCAGATTTAATTAAGAGCCCTATTTCGTTTCATGCATCCCTTTTGAAGTGCTCTCTGTTGCTCGCCTTATGAATTCCTTTCTGTCCAACCCCCCCCCCCATCCTTCTTTCCCTTGCCTCCCTTGTCCAAAAATTCACAACATTTTCCTTTTTATTATAACAGAGTTCTGACTTGGGAGCCATTTTTATGACTAAGTATTAACTCTCCCCCGTTTGAGTGTTTACAAAAGAAAACCCCTGCCCCTCAGTGCACCCACTTTATTCCAGCGAAAAAGACGCTATTCAAATATGCATATTCGTTTCATTTTGAGTTCTGTATACTTGTAGTTTCAGTGGCATCAGTTCTGCATCTTTATGTATCAATGTTCTATGATCGCTATCCAGTGAGATGACCCTTAGTGCTGTAGCGAACCTTTAACAGTAATGGCCTAATATTGTGACATTTTCCCCCCTCCATTCTCCTACCCCATCCCCTTTTTAGTTACTTCCTCCGTGCAGTGGCTAAGTAGCCCCCGGTTCTGTCCCAAAAACAGTCTTTAAAAAAAAAAAAAAAGGCATCACCAACCACACTTAGTGTCCATTACTTTCACTCTTTTTTATTCTTTTTATCCCATTCCTCAATGAACGTTTGCAACTTTGGTGGCTCCCAGAATGAAAAGGTAGTGCCTTCCCATCTAAACTGCACTATCGCAGGGTATGTCATAAAAAACTCCAGACTTCTCTCCCTCAGTTGGTTCATTCGGCGGTTAAATTGCTGCCGCTTTCGTTTTACTCTCATCGACATACCCTGATGTAAAGTTATTTTACGCTCCTTGTATGTTAGCTCTTTCAAATTTCTATATGCAGCTAAAATTGCTTGCCTGTCCCGATAATTGTGAAGCCCGAAGATGACCTGACATGGGGGCTGGTCTGCCGGCGGCTTTGGGGCCAATACCCTATGCGCCCTTTCAACTTTCAAGCTAGCTGCTTTAGTGGTCATTTTACGCAGATTAGACAGTGTGGAGAAGCAGAATTCCATCAGGTTACCCCTTTCCATTCCTTCTGGTAAGCCCCTGATTCGCAAATTGTTTCTTCTGCTATAGTTTTCTTGGTAGTCTAGGGCTTCTTTCAATTCCTCTACTTCCCGCTCCAGCCTGGCCACTTTGGCTAGAATTACTCGTGCTTTATCTTCCAGCTCAGAAATCCTCTGTTCTGCTTCATTTAAGCGACCGGAGTATTGCTTAAGTTCACTTGTTAGGCCAGTAATAGATTTTCTATTCTGTCCCACTTTGGTTGCAGGTCCATGATGACCTGTTCCGAGACCACTTTGCTGATTACCGCCAGCTCAGTCACCGAGAATATCGGGCTTACTCCTCCCAATGCTGCGTTCTCCTGTGCTGCTGATTTCTTGGCATTTTTAGACCCCTGTCATGACGATTTCCCTGGAGTAAGGTACTCGTCCATCACTGCGATCAAAATAGGGCTGTCTGGCTTTAGGATTAATTAGTTTTGAGGGCAGAAAATGCTAATTTTAATCTTTGTGGTGTCGAGCTTCAGAGTTTTACGTCCTTCCACCTCAGCTGTTCATTAGCGCCCCCTAATGGTTTTTCACCCCACCCACCTCCACTCCTCTTACTACCTGCACCAGTCCTAATGTTTGTCCCACTCCTATCTGAACCTCTCCACGGATTAGCACAGGCAACTTTCCCTGGCAGGTTGCACCAACTATCTACCACCCTTTCTGTGAAAAATATTTATTTTTTCCATATATATTTTACCCTCCGGGTATGCTGCAGGTGACTTCTCAGCCCTGTCCCTGTCTCCCTTGCCTGGTAACTGCCTCCCTGGACCACCAAGCCCTATATCCCCCAGGCTGCCCAATGCGGCGGGGCCAGGAAAGGGAGGGCCATCCTCCCCCCACCCGGAGACCCTGCGTTCAGATTTGTGGGTCAGTGAACTGGTGACAGCTTGGGACGAGGGCAGGCATGCAAGGCTTCATATAGCCTGTGACCACCATTTTCCATTTCTCTCCCCCCAGGAGTACACATGCTACGACCGAAGCCCCTCCTTTCATGTCGCATGAGCTGCCAAAACTACCTCCAGGCTTCCACCTGGGGGCAGAGTCGACAAGGCCCCCCCCCCCCCACCGGAGGTAGGAGAGCTGTCCTCCAGATGTTCAAATCCTCTCCCTCCCCAATGACATGAGCTCATTCGTGAACCCGTGTCACCGGTGTGGCGACAGAAAAGATGCACCGCACCTCAGCCCTCTGCCCCACGGAGCCAGCGTTGAAAAAAATATTTATTATCCACCTCCTCATACCTCCCCTTGCCAGCTTCACAGAGTACCCCTGGTGCCTGTATTTCCACTCAGTGTGAACTTCTCACTGTTGTCCACCTCGTTTATTCCATGAAGGTATGCACACATTTCTATCATATCCCCATCTCTCTCCTTGCCTCTAAGAAGTACATGTTGAGTCTTCCTCTCTCTTCAAGCAGAATTTCTCTCGTTGATCTTGGATCATTTTGGTTATCCTCCTCTGTACTGCCTTCGCCCTGTCCCTGTCTTTCCTCAAGTGTAGACTGCAGAACCGCATGCAGTACTCCAGGTGAGGTCAAGCCAGGGATCTGCACAGGGGGTTGGATCAGCTCCCTCCTACTACTGCTGATTTCCCTTCCTATGCATCCCAGCATTCTATCTGCCCTCCACACTGGGCTGTTGTTTCAGGTTGTCCATAATTACCATACCTCAACTCCCATTCCTCCAACGTTCTCTCAACCTCTACTCCCCCAATTCTATATTCTGTTCTTGGCACCTATGTGCATTACCTTACCTTTCCCTGCATTAAGTTTTAATTGCCATACCCTAGACCATTTCTCTAGACTGATCAGATCCTACCTCAAAGCCACACACCCTCCTCGCTGTCCACTCTTCAGCAGATCTTTGTGTCATCTGCAAGAAGGCAGGTCTTCCTCCGAATCCCTACCCCAAAATCACAGATGAAGATGTTAAAACAGGACCTGTCCCAAGATCGATCCATGTGGTACTCCAGTGGTAACCTCTTCGATCTTTAGGTACTGCCCGCTGAGGACAACACTCTGGGTTCTCCCACTCAGACAACTGCTTACCAATCCTATTCCCAACCCAAGGTCGCAATGTTTTTCGACCAGCCATTTGTGTAGGACAGAATCAAAGGCTTTCCTAACATCCACGTACAGTACTGTCAGCTGACTGACCCTTCTCAATGGCCTTCATCAACTAATCAAAGAAATTGATCAAATTTGTCTGACATGTCCTTTCTCCTGTGAACCGATGCTGGCTAGCGCCCTGAAGACCATCTGTCTTCAGGAAGCCCACCAGTCTCTCTTATTATTTAATAATGACTGGCTGTCCCCACAAAAAAATAAGGCACATACAGTAGTTTCTGACAAAAACTTCACTTAACACATAACTGAACCCACTAGACGAAACTTCAAGACAGGTACCTCAACACTATTAGATTAGATTGTAACCAATTGCCCACACAGAATCAAGTCAGTTGGTGTACTACCTGACTGCCTCAGCGACCGCACTTCTGTTTACTGCGTGTGGCGCAACAATTTTGAAGCTCCTCCTCCCATAATTCGGGAATCCAGAAATATGACAAATTTTGATTTAGATGAGTTTCTGACATCAATTCATAATACAGACTGGGGCTCACTTACAGTCCTTCCCACTACTGATCAGGTGCTAGACTACTTCATTATGACCTTTACTGACATCAACAGGCACGCACCCCTAACCAAGCGCAGGTCCAAGGGCGTCAAAGCTCCTTTGCTTTCCAAACAACTAAGATCCCTCAAAGTGACACGATGCTGCCTGGAAATCATTTAATATCAGCCACTTACACTCTGACTGGTTATTATACAGACAGTTGAGAAACCAGTGCAAAACCAGGCTCCAAGGAGTAAAACAAGCATATTACCGCTCACTCCAAACAGAAAACCTAAGCAAGCAGAAAGGAATTTTGGAAACAGATCAACTCTTTAATCAAAGATAAATCAACGCGGAGTCCCAGTTCCATATTGTCAGGAGATGACCTACTACAAGACCCACCTTCAATCGCAGAGGGAACAAATCTGTTTTTCACTGACCTAAACAGGTACACTTCGCATCCTTCGCCAACACCTCCTTTCTCCATCCCTACTCAGCACCATGCCAACCATGGCACACACCCCACCTTCCATTAAAAAAACACAGCCAAAAAGGAAGTTCTCAAGTTATTATTAAAATTCAAGGCAGAGAGTTCCCCTGGTCATGATACAACTGAACCAAAGTACCTTAAATTAGGGGCAGCAGCACTTGCTGCACCTATTTGTAGTCTTATTAACAGGTCCTTCCTTACTGGTACAGTGCCAAGCAAATGGAAAGTGGCTGTGGTAGTCCCCCTCCACAAGGGTGGCACACACGCCGTCAAAAACTATAGACCTATCTCAAGTCTATGTCCCCTGGCTAAGATCCAAGATAGGATTTTATATAACCAACTACAGTCCTACTTAGAAACACATCATCTTCTCGTGGACTGCCAGCATGGCTATAGAAAGAACCATAGTACTATTACAGCTCTGGTAAAAGTCTCTGCCGACATCCTCAAAGCAAGCGACATAGGCCTTGTTACAGGTGCAGTGTTCATTGACCTGACAAAGGCCTTCGACCCCTTCGGCCATCACCTTCAACCTAGCAAACTGCACCAACTAGGCCTAGACTGCCTAGCACCAACATGGCTATAGGGCTATCTCACTGGAAGATAACAAAGGGTAAAGTGGTCCAGATCACAGTCTTCCCTCAGGCCTATATTACATGGTGTACCTCAGGGGTCAATCCTCGGTCTGTTACTGTTCTCGCTCTTCATTAGTGAGCTTCCCAACTCCTGTGGTGGCACATCAGTGCAACTCTACGCTGATGATGCAATCCTATTCTGATCATCCAAAAATATGGATTGGCGTAATCAAAGTCATAATTCTAACTCCAATACGCTCAAAAAATGGTTCTCAGATCACCACCTAATTCTGAATATAAAAAAAACAAAAACAAAAAAAAAACACACTATGGTATTCCACAATTCCTCCTCTAAAAATCGTCAAGTCAGCCTCGCTATACCCTCTCAAAATTTGCTCGTTATCTGGAGAGACCACAGAAGTATTCCAAACTTTAGGATGCACCTTGATGTTTCCTTCTCTTTAGAGACGCACGTGACCCTGTTAACTAAAACTATCAACCAAAAGCTAGGTCTGTTATACTGTCTCCGCCCCCTTTTATCCACCTAAGATTGTCAAAAAATTACTTCCACATCCCTCCTCCCTATACTTTTTCACGGCGCACCACTACTGCTTTCCGCTCAACCTCCATCCCTCATCTGGCTCCGTCAACTTTATTTTAGGATCGGACAATCTGCCTTAGGGGCAGACCCTAGAAAACATCACTGTGACATCATGGCTTCCCTACACTGGCCAGATTATGACTTTAGGTTACAGTACCTCACATTATGCTTTGTCTTCAAACTAGTGAATCTTTTTAATCCTTGTCTAAGGGGAATCGTGTATCGTAAAAAAGTTGCTTGCCCACTCAGGTCAGCATCATTATCTATACTAGCAACCCCAAAACCACACCATTTCGTAGGGAGGCGAGCTTTTGCCTGCTCTGCCACAACAGCCTAGAATTCACTACCACCTGTATTACTCTCCTGACCTTCCTTGTCACTATTCAAAATAGAGCTTGTCTCATACCTACTTAAACCGACTCCTTGCATATGTTTTCGCTAACCCTTGCCTTCACTGTACCCTTTTACATTATACTTATCTTATTCCTGAAACTTTACAATGGAACCACTGTAAATATGTATATTTTCAATGTAATACAAATGTTGTACATTTGTTTATATCACTGTATAAGACTTTGTAACCCATCTATTCCTTGTATTCACATTGTACATGGTTGTAACTCATGTACTCACTGGTTTGTATGGTTTTGTGTTGTATTCGTCTCCTGGGTTGCCCCTGAAAAAGGGACTGCATGGTCTCAGCAGGCTTACCCGGTTACCAAAATTCTAATAAATAAATGATGGCATCCAGTTACTCCCCCCACTATAGGTGTCAGACTAACTGGTCTACAGTTTCTTGATTCATCCCTGTTTTCACTCTTGCACAGGGGCACCATATCTGCTGTCCTCTAGTCCCTTGGTACCATCACTGTTTCAAAGGAGAAATGAAAGAGATCTGCCAGCAGTGCAGCCAGAACTTGCGCTACTTCTTGCAATACATGTGGATGTAGCCTGTCTGGGACTATAGATCTGTATACATTTAGTGCATTTAGTCCTTTTAATACCTGGCCCACCCCTCCATAACTGGTTCCCCATGGACACCCTCCCCAATTCCCCACTTCCTCACTGGTTCTGATGATACAGTCAGACAGTAGCCTCTTATCCTCCATCATGACTACCGAGCAGAAATACTGGTTCAGCAGTTCCACCATTCCACTATCACCCCTCTGCCACCCTTCTTATTTGAAGTATTCTCTCTTTAGATTTGTGAGTCTCCGAGGAACGCTTTACCCTTCTTCTTCACTCCCTCCACTATCCTCAACTCAGTATTTGACTCTGCCCTTCTCATTCCACTCTGTTCATTTTAGCCTTGCAAAATACCAAATCCACCACCACACCCTTCAGAGGGGGGTGTTCCAGGAACCCACTGTACCCTTCTAAGGGCACAGCATACTAGAAGTCCTCCCTTTAGGTAGGTGTGTGTGTATGTATGTGAGAGACAGGAGGTTGGGTGCTCCCAAAGAGGAAGTATAGGGCCCATCACTGTCAGTGTGACTGGGAAAGCCGCTCTTAGTGGTAACTGTTCAGAAAGTTCACTAAATGGTAGGACACCTTATTCCACACCATCTCCAGAGGAGTGTTCAAAGTGAAGTACATCTTATCCAAGTGAGACAAAAACAATGACAAATTGTCTGCCAAAGCAGCCTGATCAGACCTAAGACTGCTAAAGTCTCGACTATGGGAACTCTTCAGGGCCAAGGACACACAGAGTCTTAGCAGTGTGTGTCCGGATGCCTACCAGGTGAGTAGACAACTCGTTAGGTCAGGGTCACCAAAGCCAGAATCTTTGGAAGGCCAGTCACAGCCCTGGAGTCCTTGACCGGGGCGCATTCCTGCACCTGGGTGGCAATGGCTCCATCTAGATTGGTTGATGCAGTGACACGAGTCGCACCAATGGAGCTGGGGCAAGGCTGATAGAGGAGGAGACTTCCAAGCCCAGGATGCACTGGAGGAAGCTTCGACAGCTGGTGCCTATGCAGCTGGGCATTATAGTTCATGGTCCACTGCTGCCACTTGGCATTCTGAAGCCAATGTAAGGTTTGATGTTGACGATGGTAGTGATGTTACGATATCCATGTTTCACGATAAGTTTCACTGATGATACCAATATCATGGCTGTTTTCCTATGTTGCGATAACTGTTTTTCATGATCTACCATGCTACATCACGATAAAGTGTGTAAAACAAATCAGTTTCTCAGACCACTGCCGATTCCCCCTTTCAAATTTATGGTGCAAAGAGTAACTGCCACAAAACACAAACCAGGTGCCATATTGGTGAGACAATACCAGAACCATAATTTTTTGTTTACAGGCTATCATACCATTAAAATTTACATACGACACCCCTACATGATGGGAGCCCAAAGCGGATGAAGAGAAGTCTGTGTAGGACCTCCTTGTCCAACCATGGTGTTGATACTGGTGTCACAAGTAGAATCAAGAGTGGATATGCAAACTCAACTGGTGGAATCTGTACAGGTAAGAGGGCTTGGTTACTGCCAGAGTTGGCTACTTGATCAGTCAGCCAAGAGGGATCGGTGGCACTTCATCCCTCGAAAGAGTCGGAAGGACAGCAAGCTTAGCTGGTGGCACATCAGGCAGAGGATTCTCAACCGGGACCAACCCACCCACCCTTTCATCGAGGGGCTAAGATGGAATCAGCGACATCTTGCCAAGTGGTGAGAACTGCCCCCCCCCCCCAGTCTGACAATCAAACTTTATGGCTTTGCTGAACTTTTAACTGGCACTGAATGGACTGGCTTCCCTGATGGAATTTTGGTAGGCATACTGATATGCTTTGCCATCAGTCTGTTCGCACTAGAGGTGACCAACCACCTAAAGTCTCAGGTCAAATGGAGCTAGACCGACTACAACTCCTCAACCAATGCAGACTCTCATGCTGGCATGTGGGAGGCAATGCCTCTGTTCAGTGCCAACATCGACACTTTGCTTGGAGTGATCATCCTCCTCGGTGCTGCGGGCAACAACCTCAGAGACAACATTATCATCATGAACAGCAGCCTTGGTGCTGATTCTTTTCCCGACACCGTGATAATCACAGAGTCTGCCTCAGGCTGGGTGGCAAAAAAGGGCTTCCCAGAAGTGCCATGTACATTCTGTCTGCTTTCCTTGGTATGGCTGGGAAACATCTGGCCTGCAACAGGCAGCAAAGGTGGCATCCTCCAGCACAGGGAGGAGAGGTGGTACCACAACAGGAGAAGAATCAGACAACTTCAGGAAGTCTATTAATTTTTTCTTGGTGGTGTCCTGCTCCTCTAGGTCAAAGCCCATGGCAGCCTATAACTGCAGCATCATGGTGAGGAAAGTTGGGTCCTCTGGTGGGGACCTTGGATGTGGACAACCAAGTTCTCACTGCAGCTGGACAATGTAGAGCTGGTGCCCCTTTCATATGGGCTCTCAGCATAGCCCTCAGGCTCTTCCTCATTATCCTGAATTATTAAGTCAGGATTATATTCAAAATTATCGACAAGCAGGTTGACGGGCACTAGAGAGCGTGTTGCTGATGTCAGCAGCACTCTAGGAGACAGCTGAGGCGAGGCTCTATTTTGTGTCATCGCAGGAAGATTAGTAAGAGTCCTCGTCAACGGACGCCTGAAACAGGAGGAGGAGGAGGTAGCAGATGTCTGAGCATATCTGTAAATGAAGACAGAACCGCCTGAATGTTGGTGCCCATGTGGTCAATGGGTGCGCTAGCAGTAGTTGACGGGGGCTGGGTTTAGCGCTGATGTCGATGTACCAGCCATACTAGGCCTGGTAGTGCCTGTGCCATGCCTCGACCCTGGAACAGTGTCAACGGTCGGGGGAGGGGGGAGCTGCATCGCCACTGTAGTGGGCAATGGGGCAGATGAGGTCGTACCTGCTGTGTGGAGGGGCGACCTATAGTGCACTGGAGATGTTTTCTCCTTATCCTAGTGCTTATGTTTGTGGCTCCCTGACTGCTTGTCCCAAGAATTCGAGGACCTGCACCCGGAAGAGTGGGCAAGCAACACAGTGGTGCTCTTCTGCTGGGGCTCCTTCTCCTTGTTTTAGAAGATGTTTTTCTAGGGCCACTTTTCAGCATCACTGGTGGCAGAACTGAAACACCTGCAGATTGGGTAGGCTTTCATGTTGTGGTCTGGGCCTAGGCAACAGACAGAGACATCATGAGAGTCACCATGGTAGATCTCGCTACAGTCACAGTACCGGAATAATTTCTATACAGAAAAAATAAAATGGTGGCTATTACCATGGCGTTTCTGTCAGCATTCCGGTGTGTATGGCTGATGGTGGGAAAAGACCTAAAGGGAGGCGGTGCCTCCCATGTTTACGTAGCAGCTAATGTCTGACATCGTTGTGGGTGGCCCCTGGTGGACGGCTTGCAAAAGCTTCCATGTGGTCCTACTGCCTGGCGTCTGATAGTGCCATAGGTGTGACCTGATGAGAGATATCCTCGAAGAAGATTCTCTTTAACCTGATACCCAGCTGCTCCCTCCTCTGCTTCTATTTCATTCCATGTTCTGGCTTATTCTAAACCATTCTGTGACACAATATGTGAAAGCTGTGACATGAAACAAAACTGTTAAGTATTTTACACTGTAGACACTGCTAGATTTCTCTCTAGTGGGCTATATCTACATTGAAATATCAGTATGTACCCATCATTCATCTTGTGTATACCCCTGAAAATAACTGCTTTCTATATCCATCCAAAACCCAACCTTTTCATATTGGGAAGCTGCAGCACCCAAAAATAAAACAAGAGTCGGCTTGTGTGAACACGGCTGGTCTTGTGATGGTAATGTTTCACTATATGTCAAGTTAATTAATTAATTTATTTAAGAGTTTTACCAGGAAGGCATGCTGAGCAGAGTACTGCTCGATTCCAGATGCATCCTCGGGACAAGAAGCAGCAGTATAACGAGGAAATACAATAATAAAATACAGCAGTGGATAAAATATGGTACATACTATAGGTACAGAAGTGAAGAATCGGGACAAATGCAGGTGTTACAAACAAAGTGGTGCAGCCATAACTGTGCAACACATAAAACAGAGGGAGGTGCAAAATAAGACTAGCACCTGGTAACCTAGGACTGATAAAGGTAGTGACTCAGGGCAGGCACAGGTTGGGGTAACTTCGCCTAGGCGCTAATGATTTCTTAGGCACATGTGGCTGCTGAATTCTTATTTTCTCTCTCCTGGACAGTAATGTTTTGTGCTAAGTTATTAACATACTAACATACTAAAATGCCAGCAGAATAGGCCTAACGGTCTTTTGTGTCTGCTCGTTTGGTCAGCCTCCACCCTGGGTGCTGACCTTGCTGCCCCCCTCGCCTCCTCTGGCTTCTCCCTTCCCAGTTCCAGATATTCTTGCTGCATTGGATTTTGCTTCCAGAACCCTTCCCCTGTACCTGTCCCACCCCTTCCTGAACCCCTCCACTGTCTCTGCCTCCACCAGCCCCCTAGGCAGCGCATTCCATGGCTCCACCACCCTCTCAGTGAAGTAGCACCTCCTCCTTTCTCCCCTGAATCTTCCCCCCTCCAGCTTCCACCCATGCCCTCTAGTGGCCCCCTCCTCCTCCTTCCTTCGAAGCACCCTGACTGTTCCTCCCCTATTTACCCTCTTCATGTACCTGAAGACCTCTATCATGTCCCCCTAGTCCCTTCTCTCTTCCAATGTGTACATATTTAGCTCTTCGAGCCTCTCCTCATAGGTCCTGTCCCCAAGCCCCAAATAATTCTGGTTGCCCTCCTCTGGACCCTCTCCAGGAGGGTAATGTCCCTCTTTAAGTGTGGCCTCCAAAACTGCACGCAGTACTCAAGGTGCGGTCTCACCAAGCAGTTATACAGAGGGAGTATCACTTCCCTCCTTCTGGAGGTGAGCCTCCTAGCGATGCATCCCAGCATCCTGTTGGCCTTGGCTGCTGCCCTCCTACAAGTCTCTGAGTTGTTCATCTTGACATCCACCACCACCCCCAGGTCCTTCTCAGCCATCGAGACTTGTAGCATTCCCCAGGGTGTACACTTGGCCTGGGTTTCTGGCCCCCAGGTGGAGTACCTTGCATTTCCCTGCATTGAACCTCAGCTTCCACTTTCTAGACCATCTTTCCAGAGCCTCCAGGTCCCCCTGTAGGGCCACCCTCCCTCCTACCCCATCCACCACCGCCCCCAGTTTTGAGTCATCCACAAAGAGACTCATCTCACTCCTGATTCCTGTCCTTATGTCAGAGACGTAGGCGTTGAAGAGGAGCTACAGTGAATTATTGCTACGGTACAAATATAGTTTGTAGCATCCTATCTCCCACCCAATGGTCCAACTAATGAAGAAGAACCTCTTTCTCCAACCTAAGTAGCACACCCCAAATCCCCTCCACCAAGATGCCAATATTAACCCTTCCCTCCATTCCAGGTAACACCTCAACTCCCCCCCCTCTTCCCTATGGTTCCAGTAACAGAAAATACTCATTCCCCAAACCCAGGTAGCACCCGAACTCCCACCCTCTCCCAGGGTCTTATTAATTAAAAAAATAAATTATCCCCTTCACTTATTCCATGTAGCTCCCCAACTCCGCCTCCTCGGGTGTGCTGATTTAAACAACAAAATAATACATATCACATTCCCCCTAGGAGACAGTGAGCAGGTTAGCCCTCCCCACACCACCTCAGCCCTCTAACCAAAACTAATGCAAACCCTGTATTGATAAATCTGAGCACAGTGATACAGTATTTGCAAGATGTCTAACGGAAAATCATGTAAACTGAAATTTTAATATACATCATCCTCTTAGTCCAACAGCCACTATGTGACAAGTCCTCTCTTTCCTGGCCACCAGGCTTACTGGTGCCACTTGTGCTTCACAAGACATGGGTTATGTGAATGTACGTTCACAGAATTCTGTGCTACACACATTCACTGAATCCGGCTTTGGAGCCGAGTAATGTGTGTGCTCAAAAGGTTCGCCACTCATTCACAAGGCTTTCAGCACTCATAGCCTAACATACAATCAATGCTCTTTAGTGCTGTTATGAGGAACAGAACCAATAAATGAAATCACACAGCACTCATTTACCCATGGGATGAGTTCCACCCATTCTTCTGTGTGATCACAACAGCATTTATAATGACTCACCCTTAACAGTTGGTTGAAATTGGGCCATATTTTTTTCAGGACTATACAATTAATTAACTAGGAACATTTCAAGTATGGCTACTGTGTGAAAAAGCTCTTCAAGTTACAAGTAGCTGTGCAACCTAGACCCAATACGATAAATGAGGTAATGCAGCAGTTAGAGTCCAGAAAGGCTGTGCCAGAACGGACACGGACACACACACACATCAGGTGGCGCTAATATCTATGCTCTTTTTTGCAGACATGCCAGAACTGAGCGACTGTTGCCTAAACATGACATCTTCAACATCTTCAACACAGCTTTTCTATCTGTGTTTTGTCAACAGATCATATTTCTTTACAGCACTATCAGTTCTCCATCTTCAGAACAGTTCACAGACATCATTTCCTATAAAATGCAGCCGCCTGATAAGCTCTAGTGAAATGTATTAAGGATACCATTACGCAAATATAAAACTCTAATGTCAGATTAAACAAATGGTTTCAGTAGTGGCAAGGTACTGCTTCCCTAGATATGCTGGACTATAGGGCTAAACCAATGTTTTGTGCTTTGTGCACTGGCACATTCAATATCATCAAACTAACCTTCAAATTCGGTGTCTGTGTCTGGTCAACTGTAAATCTCATTAAAAGGTTGAACTGGTCAGAATTTGGGAAGGACTCTCTGCAAAAAAGAAAGACGCCTTAGTTGAGAAGAAAAAAAAAAATCAGTGCATACTTCTCTAACATTGATTTCTGCAGTTTCCCAGGCGCTGTAATTTATCAACAAAATAACTCTAAACATATACCCCACACAGCGCTGTGATCTACAGTCCATCCACACTTGCTAAGATACTAGTTTACATACAATGGAATGAGTACTGGATGCCTCTCCTGTAAGTGGCTTAGGGGAAGAATAATCCTGCACCCCTTGCAGGCCACAAACTCAGTCAGCTTTAAGTTTGCAAACCTGAAGTAAACAGGAAAAGGCCAAGGATCTTGCCTGGGAATACCCAACAGTGAAATGCATACCACACAATCCCCTCCACACACATCATGAAATTGTGACGAAAGAAAAAAATTACTCACCGTAGTAATGTTGTTTCTTCTAATGGAGTCTTGTTGTATTCTGACTACATGCAGTTAGCCCCAGCACTTGAACTGCTCCGGAGAGTAAAAGGTTAACTCTACGCCAGGGCATAGAACATTGAGCTCGAGCTCGGTTTTCAAACCTCTGTCCCTGGTACTCCTCAGTGTGGCCATCAGATTCTTATGAGCACTATGCTAACTAACTAACAATCTAGAAACTGTTTTTAAAATTTTGTGCCAAAGGGCAATAAATATATTTTTGTGGGTCTAAAAGACTCAAGTCGAGAAACCCCCAAAAGAATCCAAGTAGGTAGTGAAAACAACTATATATACTTAAATAAAACCAAAAAAAAAACCCATCAAAACCTCAAACAAAGATGAGGTACCCCAAGTACACTTCTGGGGTGCAGCACTGCGCCTGCCAAACCACATCCCAAAACCACTAGGTTCCAGGAGGGGAGGCAGGGTGGGAGATCAGAATACAGCAAGACTCCATTAGAAGAAACAACATTACTATGGTCATTTTTTTCTTCAAACAACATGAAGTCGTGCTGTATTCTGACTATATGCAGACTACCAACCAGTACCCACTTGGAGGAGGGAGTTACAGAACCTATTTGGGGCAACAGGCTCTGCAGTACTGCTGTGCCAAACCTAGCATCACTTCTGGACTGAATGTTGAGACAGTAATGCTTGGTAAATGTGTGAACAGTTTTCCAGGTGGCTGCTTTACAGATTTCCACTAATGGTATATCTCTAGCTGCTGCGACCGAAGCAGCTGTACCTCTGGTGGAGTGAGCCCTTAGGCCTGAGGGAGGCTCTTTTCCCAACTATGAATAGCAGAACTGGATACAGGAGACAATCCACCTGGCAATAGTTCTTTTAGAAGCAGGTTTACCTTTCCCCACTTCTCCATAAGTGAGAAATACCTGTAAACAGTCATTTCTGTGGGCCTTAGTACGTTCTGTGTAATAACTAAGGGCCCTCTTCACATCCAGACTGTGCAGTCTTCTCTCCCCAGAGGAATAATGGTCAGTGAAAAATACATGCAATGACAGACTGATTCAAATGAAAGTCTGATATCAGCTTAGGAAGGAACTTTCTGTTGGTCCGAAGGACCACCTTATCCCTGTGAAATGAAATTAAATCAGGTTCCACTGATAAGGCCTGTAATTCACTGATTCTCCTGGCAGAGGTAAGGGCTACCAGGAACACAGTTTTCCAAGTCAAGTACTTTAGCTCAGCTGAAGATATGGTTCAAAAGGGGGCTGCATGAGCTGTGCAATACAGATATTCAGATCCCAAACAGGAATAGGTTCCCTAAAAGGATTAATATGAACCAGACCTTTGAAAAATTTCTCAAAAACTGGATGAGAGGCTAGAGAAGAGCCCTTCACAGCTGAAAGGAAGGAAGATATAGCTGCCAGATGTACCTTGAGAGTGGTAGGCCTGAGGCCTAAACTGTTAAGATACAACAAATAGTCCAAAGCAGTTGCAATATCAGCTGAATCTGGCTGAATATGACTCTGACAACACCAGAAACCAAATATCTTCCATTTGGAATTGTAAGTTTTTCTAGTAGGTTTTCTACTCACCTTAAAAATGTCCAAGACAGATTGGGAAAGGTGCAGGCTTGCATACTCAAGCTCCTCAAGAGCCAGGCTTTGAGTCCGAGAGTCTGAAGGTTGGGATACAGAATCCTCCCCTGCAAGGAGGTGAGGAGATTGTACTGTCTGGGAAGACAAAGTGGTATTGTCACTGACATTGACAATAGTAGGGGTACCAAGGCTGTCTGACCCAGTCTGGAGCCACTAGAATCACTTTGCAAGGCTGAGATCTGATCTTGACCAGAACTCTGAATATCAGAGGAAAAGCATATAGAAACTTGCCTGTCCATTCTAATAGGAGAGCATCTTGAGGAACAGACCCCAGAAGAGGGGGTCTGAAGAACAGAGGAAGTTGGTGATTGTCCGGGGTCGTAAAGAGGTCTATCTCTGGAGTGCCCCACCTCTTGAAAATGACCTGAAGAATCAGAGGATTCAGAGCCCATTCGTGATGGCCTTGAGAAATCCTGCTGAGAGCATCTGCTAGTACATTGTCCTTCCCTGGGAGATGCACAGCTATCAGGGAAACCTGAAGGGAATAGGCCAGTGACCATATTTTCATGGCCTCTGTGCACAAGGCCGAGGACCGAGTGCCTCCCTGCTTGTTGATCTACCACATGATTGTCCTGATCTGCACCACTTTCCCCTGAATTGAGTTTGAGAATGTCTGAAGTGCTAGAAAGACAGCTCTGAGTTCGAGAAGATTTATGTGCAGTACAGACTCCTGATGAGACCATGTTCCCTTAGCAGTGAGCTGGTCCACATGAGCTCCCCATCCCAGTAGAGAGGAATCTGCGGTGAGAAGCGCTGTAGGAGCCTGACTGAGGAAGGGGACACCTTGTCTTAGACTGTCCTCCTCCAGCCACCACTGGCGAGCCTGAACCAGAGTTTGAGACACTGGAACAAATTTGGAGGGAGGGTATTTTCCCTGAGACCAGTAAGATCTTAGGTGAAACTGAATATCTCTCATTTGAAACGCTGCCCCTTGCACCACTGCAGTGGAAGCTGCCATGTGGCCTAGCAACTGAAGGAAGTGTCTGGTTGGTCGAGACACTAGTGGACAAAAGGAGAAAGTCAGAGTGATGAGGGATTGTACCCCTGACAGAGGAAGAAATGCCCTTGCCTGGACAGTGTCAAGTTCCACCCCTATAAATGTGAGAAGCTGGGATGGTTCCAGAACAGACTTTTCTAGTTCAAAACAAATCCTAAGGAGTTCAGAAGCTTCTGAGCGACCTCTAGAGCTGACTTGACTTGGTCTGAGGACTGACCCACTATCAGCCAGTCATCCAGGTATGGGAACAGCGAGATGCCCTGTCTCCTGAGAAAGGCCACCACTACTGCTAGGCACTTGGTGAACACACTTGGAGCAGATGTTGGGCTGAAAGACATTGCTCTGAACTGGTAATAACCTGAGGGCAACTTGAACCTGAGGTATTTTCTGTGGGAATGTCTGATAGGTATGTGGAAATAGGCATCCTTGAGATCCAGGGAGGCTAGCAAGTCTCCTGGACTCAGAGATGGAGGGATTAGTCCCAGAGTCACCATTTTGAACTTTGGCTTTAGTAAATGTTTGTTCAGGTATCGGATCTAGGATGGGTCGCCACTCCCCTGTCTTTTTTGGGGTAAGGCAGTATCTGGAATACAGTCCTTTTCCCCTGTGACAATGAGGTACCTTCTCTACTGCTTGCAGAAGTAGTAGGGAGGAGACTTCTGCCTCTAAGGCCTTTGTCTCCAAGGGAAAGGGAGGACTGAAATACTTTGCTCTCATTTTTGGGAACCTTTTGAAACTGAGAGCAAGTCCCTGGCTCACTACTTCCAAGACCCATTTGTCTGAAGTAATAGACTTCCAGGCCTGGAAATAGTGAGCCAGCCTGCCCCCTACTGGAACTGGGGAGGCGAACCTGACTGACACCTCAGGGTGTCTGCTTGGCAAGGGGCTTGGACTGAGTGGATGATGGGGTCCTGGTCATCCCTCATCTGCCTCTTCCCCTAAAGAACCCCCTCTGCTGGAAAGAAGAGGAGGCCTGGGCTTGGTAAAAAGCTGCACCCATTCCTTTTTATTTCAACTGGCTTGGTAAAAAGGCCTGCCCCTGCCAGCCCTAAGTTGATGCTTCTGAGGAGTGGCTTGCTTTTCTTTTGCTGCAGCACTCCTGTAGGTGGTCCTGTACTCATCTATCTTCTTCATGTAAACCTCCGTTTGCTCCCCAAACAGAGAGTTACCAGCAATAGGAAAATCCATGGCCATAGTCTGGATATCCTGTGACAAACTGGCACATCTAAGCCAAGCCAATCTCCTCATGGAGACAGATGTAGTCATGACCCTGGAATGTACATCATTTGAGTCCACAGCAGCATGGAATTGAACTTTGGATGCCTCAACACCATCCACAGTCACCTGCTCCAGCTCCTTGGCCAGCTGGGGAGAGGCATTCTTAGCCAGCTCCAGAACCATATCCCACATAGATTTCTGGTAGCTGGCTGTATATGCCATATAATTAGCTTGCCCAAGTCCTAAAGAGGATGCCAAGTATTGTTTTTTAGCCATGGCATCCACTTTCCTGGAATCCTTATCTGGGGGGTGAGATGCCAGGGGAATGTTAGCCTTGTCACAGGCTACAGCTTACACTACCCCAACATGGCTGCAATTATTTGTGAGGAATTCCATCGCAGGACCTGACAAGGTATACCTCCTGTCCATCCTTTTATCCATAGGAGGTAAAGATGTTGGAAACTGCAGAATTTTCTGTGTCTCTTTCCCCAGGGATTTATGCAAAGGGATAGACACTCTCTTTGACTCTGGAACATTCATCATTTCAACAAAGTCAGGTTCCTCCCGATCCTGTTCAGCCTCTTCCACTGGAAGCTGAAGAGTATCAGCCACTTTCTTGTAGAACAAGAAATGGGAGGGGGACTCACAAAGTCTGGGAGGAGACACATTGGAAAGTCTGTCTGGGGAGATGTCAGGCTCTACTGGCTCATCTAGGCCTTCATAGTCCTCTTCTCCTTCCCAATCGCCCTCATTGAATGCTTCAGGTTCAATTTCAGAAGCAACTATTTCCGACCGAACCGATCGTCTTTGAGTCGATGTCGGTTCGGTTGGAACTGGACAAAGCGACTAAACAATAGTAATCACTTTTGCAATCTCTTCAGCAGTTGGAACATGGGAACCGGGATCCAAACCAGCTGACTTGCATTTTCTCTTAGACAGAGCTGACTCCATAGGGTCAGCTCTCCTTTTGCCCGAGGGGGTATCGCCCAGGTCAGTGGGCACCCACTCAGGTTAGTCGGGACCGAACTGGGATGACCATCCGGATCAGTGGACTTCTCGGCCTCCCTTTCCTTCAGTCTACTTAAACGTTTTTTCAATGTGGCCTTGGGAAAGTTTTTACATATTTGGCAGTCTTCTTTGAGGTGGTAAAACCCCAAACAATAAACACAGAAGAGGTGGGGATCAGCTTTAGCAAAGGCCTCTCCACACTTGGTGCAGTGCTGCAACCCAGTGGGACCGGTTTTCTTTTTGGGTTTCTCAGACATGCCAGATTAAATAAAGTTACCCTTAAAAGTGTTCAAGCCAGGCAACTACACACCTATCGGTTCCGACCATGTCACGGGTCGGTTAAAAAAAACTAAGAAAACTGTCGTTTTTTTTAGGAACCGATAAGTACTGGAAACCACAATAATAATAAACAGAACACATGAATTAACAGTTAAAAAATTTGTTTCGGTTCCCAACCGGAACGATCGGGAGAAAACTGAACAAAAAAACAATTTCTACAAAATAAACTGTAACTACCTACTAGCTACACTTACTGTACCATAGACAGAGATCTGAATACCGAATAAAACAAGAAAAAGCGGTTGAAAACCGACCGATTTTACTTTACCGAGACGAAGGAGGAATCTCGGGCGACTTCACAGTTAAGTAAAAGAATCTGGCAGTTACACTGAGGAGTACCAGGGACAGACGTTTGAAAACCGAGCTCGAACTCAACATTCTATGCCTGGCATAGAGTTAACCCTTTACTCTCCGGAGCAGTTCAAGTGCTGGGGCTAACTGCATATAGTCAGAATACAGCAAGACCTCATGTTGTTTGAAATGATATTCTCAAAGTTCAATTATGGGGTGTGGTGTACAGTGCTGCAAATACACACTGTCCAGACTATCCTCCACTTTTTCCTTCTGTTGTTTGCAGTTGGCTGTCCCCCCGAGGGCCACCTCTTTCCGCTGAGCATCTCTTATTGCCAGTTCTGGTTTGGTTTTCTCCCCTGCTACCTCAATTCTATACTTACTTGCTCACTCCCATCCTTCTACTCCCTTAGAAACCAGGACCCTTGGCTCCTCCTTTCTCCTAAGGCCTTGGCTGGCCAGGCTGCTTTCTCCATCAGACTACCACATCTCTGGTCTAACCTCCCCCCTTTCACTTCACTCCCTTCATCCCCATCTGCCCTGAAATTCTCAGTCTTTGCCACATTACTCAGGTCTGTTCCAGTACCTTGTCCCCCCCATCCTCCTGCTCTTAATCCCATCTTCTACCCCTTGCTCATGCTGTTGTGCTGCTCATTTGTGTACTCATATTTGCACTTGATACCTGATTGCAGCAAATTATTGTTGCCTTGACTGTACAGTCCCCAGCAGAATATCACTGATGCAGTGGTCATCTTTCCAAAGTATTCTACTGTCTGGGGATGGGTGGGACGGACAAAATTGGGAAAGTGTGCTATTAGATTAGGGTGAGGAGAAAGATACTTTAGTACAAAATTCGCTAGCGAAGCTCTGACTTTGCCACTCTGCCTCTCACCTCTTCCTGTCCTTCAGATGTGTGCTCCAAAACTGCATGCAATACTCCGGGTGTAATCGAAACAATGACCTGTAAAGTTGCAGCATCACCTCCTACCTGTGACTTGTTAACCACCTCGTCTTACATTCCAGCCTGCTGTTCACTTGTCCATATGCTGTACGGCACTGGGAATAAGTTTTTCAAACTATTATCACCTACAGGTCCCTTTCTTCCCTTGACTGCTCCACCTTGCTCCTAATGATGCAATATTCTGTTGAAGGAATTTTTATTACCAATGTGCATACCCTTTACATTTTTGGGGGTGGGGGGAAATTAGCTTTGACTGCCAAATTTTGGACCACTGCTCCAATCTCTCTACAGCCCTTTCCATGCTCTTAATTCCCTCCTCGTTGTCTAGCCTCTACATACATTTGCATTGTCTGTGAACAGACTCACTTTCCTTTGTAACACTCCCTGATGCTGCTGATACACATGTCAAAACGTACTGGCTCCCTGACAGATCTCTGTGGCACCCCACTAGTGACCCTCCTACATCAGCAAACTTTCCATTCAGGACTACTTTCTAAAACTTAAGATTTCAACCTAGTTAGCCTTTCCCCTAGCCCTGCATCTTCTATGTTTTTTTTTACTAGCCTACTAAAGGGTACAGAGTAAAATGCCTTGCTGAAGACCAGATACAAGATGCCGTCTGCCTAGCACCTATCCACAATCTGTCTCACTGGACTGAAAAAAATCAGTCAAGTTCATTTGACACAACCTGCATTCTGTGAATCTATGTTGGTTCCTATCCACAAATCTGTTTTCCTTATACCAATTCAACTTTGTATTCTTTTGTTATTGTCTCCAGTGGCTTGCCTTCTCTTGACATAAGATTCACTGGTCTGGAATTTCCAGGGTTCTCTCTATCCACATTCTTCTGCAGGGCGACCACATTCATTACCTTCCAGTCCGACGGCACTTCTCCTGCTGCCAGTGACTTGTTGAATAGGTCTTCCAACTGCGCTGGCAGGAACAGTCTTGTATAAGCACTCTTGGTGCAGTCCTTCTGGCCCTGGGGACTTGTTTATGTTCGGATCCTGCAGACTCTAATCTGTACTCTGTCAATAATCAGTCAAATATTTGAATCCATAGTTCTCAAAGATGCACCACTAGAACTGCAAAGCACGCCAATGAGATGTGGCTCTGAAACATGCCCAATTAACAGCACCATGAATTGAAAGCACAGCAGGTCAATGGTGAGTTTGAGACAGTTACAGGGGCTAGTCTGGAGTTGTATGTACTGGTACAAATATGGAAATTACGTACCTATCGTAATTCTTGATCTTCTTGGACGAAGTCTCCACCACTCATTCACACTAATGGGACTATAATGGGCGCTAGGACCCAGCGGAGCACAAAATCTTCAAGAGGGCTGGCAATTCAGGTAGGACCGCGAGGAAGCGCACCGTGCTTCAGCTCACACATAGGCTGCCTCGGGCGCTAACCCTCCAACTGCCTTTTTACCGAGGTGGTCAGTGTAAACCAACCTAGTGAAACGAACCTATGTCAGACATAAGATGGTTCAAATGACCCGTGTAAGAAGGGTCAACTCAACAGAGTCTTCACAGCCCAAAAATGTGAGAGTGAAGGCCAAAAACAGGATGAGTGAGCTCGGGGGATGGTGGGTGGGCATGTGAATGAGTGGTGGAGACTTCATCCAAGAAGATCAAGAATTACGGTAGGTACATAATTTCCCTATCTTCCTATACATAAAGTCTCCACCACTCATTCACACTAATGGGAGAGTACCCAGCTTAAATAATCCCCCGAGACAGACGGCAGCAGAGACGAGCTCACTTAGCACACAAGTCCATTAAGGATTGTCCTATCAAAGGACTGGTGCTGCCTGACAAGGACATCCAAAGCGTACTGCTTTACGAAAGAGTGCACGAAGCTCCAAGTGACCGCACTGCAGATGTCTCCAATGGGAATATTTCGGATTTCTGCCAGAGATGCCGCAACTGCTCTGGTAGAATGAGCATATACTCTGCCTTCCAGACAGTAACAGGCTGACCCCGCCAAGCCGCGCTGAAGGAGACAAACAGTTGTTTTGACTTGCGGATTTCTTTAGTTCTGCCTAAGTAGAACCGCAAAGCTCTCTTAACATCCAGAGAATGCAGGTACACTCCCCTTCATTCTGGAAGTTTGCAAAGTAGGTTGGGAGGACCAAGGGCTGATTTAGATGGAATTCTGAGACAAAATTGGGGAGAAACTTAGGGTGAGTCCTAAGAATTACCTTGTCTTTGTGAAATACAGTATACAAAGGGTCTGTGACCAAAGCATGTATTTCAGACATTCTGCGAGCAGAGGTAATGGCTACAAGGAAGGCGGTCTTCCAAGTCAGAAACTTCAGCTCACAAGTAGCTAGGGGCTCAAAAGGTTTATGGGTGAGCATGTCCAGCACAAGATTAATGTACCAGGTGGCTACCAGTCATCTGACTGGTGGCCTAGTATGCAGTATGCCCTTAAACCTCTTAACAACAGGTAACTGAGCCAGAGACACGGAGTGTATGGGCTCATGATACGCTGAGATCGCGCAAAGGTGAACCTTCACGGTTGAGTATTGCAAGCCTGTGCTTGAGAGATCCAAAAGATACTCTAGGACTTTGTTTGGTGGACAGGAAAAAAAGATTCCAGGAGGATTTTGCGCACCAGATGGAGAACTGCTTCCACTTAGCCATGTAAGTTTTTCAATTAGCTGATTTGCGTGCAGCTAACAGAATATCTGAGACCCTACGTGAAACGTTAAACCTGTTCACCTCCACCTCTTCAGGAGCCAGGCATGGAGGTGGAGGGACTTCAGGTTGGAATGGACCACAGGGCCCTTGGTCAGCAGGTTCGCATGAAATGGAAACCATCTCAGAGGAGTTTCCGATAATCTGTTTATTAATGGCAACCAGCTGACGAGGCCAAAATGGAGCGATAATGATAACTCTGCCCCCCTGCACCTCCAGCTTGAGCAGCACCCTCTGAAATAGGGGAAGAGGAGGAAATGCGTACAGCAAGCGTCTTGTCCACCGCAGTCTGAATGCATCTTGACAAAAAATGCCAGGTTCCGGATTTCTGGCGCAGAAGAGAGGCAGTTTTGCATAGAGTTGGGTGCAAAAAGGTCCAGGTCCTGAGTTCCCCACTTTTCAAAGAGTGACTGCACGACGTTTGTGTCGAGGGACCACTCGTTAGGGTCTGTCTCCGTTCTGCTGAGACGATCTGCCAGATCGTTCTGCACACCGGGCAGGTAGACTGCCTGGATCAGTGCTTTGTGTTCCGGGCACCACTTCCTTGCATAAGGAGTAAGTGTGTGCTCCGCCCTGCTTGTTGATATAGTACATCACTGCTTTGTTGTCCATTTGAAGGAGAATGATCTTGTGACAGAGTGTATCCTTCAAGGCTCGGACTGCATACAGGACGGCTCTCATTTCTAGAACATTTATGTGAAGCTGAGACTCATCCTGACTCCATCGACCTTGGGTGTGGAGATCCTGGCAGTGATCTCCCCATCCCAGTAGGAATGCATCCGTGGTGATGGAGATCTGAGATTCTAGAGGAGCGAAGGGATAACCTTCCAGGAGGTTGTCTTCCTGCATCTACCAGGTGAGTGACCGTTTCAGGGGTTCTGTCACCTTGATGTGAAAGGACTGTGGGTGCGTGGTCAGTGACCACTGAGTGCTGAGCATTCACTGAGTAGTTTTCATGTGAAGACGAGCCAGAGGTACAGTGAATACTGAGGATGCCATGAAACCCTTGAGGATGCCATGAGACCCAGCATCCGCTGCACCAAGAGAGCTCAAACCCAGTCGTTCTCCCTGATGAAGTGGGTCATCTGAAGGATGTCATTCCTTCTGTTCTCCAGAACAAAGGCTTTTGTGCTGGAGGCATCCAGAAGGGCTCCTATGAAGAGGAGCCATTGGGAGGGCTGTAGCTGTGACTTTCCCAAATTTAGCAGGACTCCCATGGACATGAGGAATTCTGAAGCTGTAGCTATAGCTTCCTGAGTCTCTTGTCTGGAGGGACTTGCTAGGAGCCAATCATTCAGATACGGGAACACCTAAATTCCAAGCTTCCTGAGATGCGCTGCAAGAACTGCAAAGCAGTTTGTAAAGACTCGAGGCACCGAGGATAGTCCAAAGGGCAGGACTCTGAACTGGTAGTGTTGCCCCAATGCTACAAATCTGAGGTATTTGTGGTGGTTTGGGTGTATGAGAACATGCTGGTAGGTGTCCTGCATGTCCGGGGAGGCCAGTCAATTGTTTTGATGAATCAGAGGTAAAAGTGTACCAAATGATATCATCTTGAACTTTTCCTTGTAAAGGAATTTGTTTAACTTCCTCAGATCAAGAATTGGGCGCATGCTGCCTGTTTTCTTTGGAACTAGGAAGTAATGGGAGCAGAAACCTGTGTTCCACTGATCCAGTGGGACTACTTCTACAGCCCTGTTGTTTAGAAGGCCTTGAATCTTGGAAGCAAGAAGGTCTGACTGACAGACAGCTTGGACTGTCATTTGGGTGGGTGATCCGGAGGGGTTTCTGAAAGGTTGAGAGAGTACCCCTCGCAGATTATCCTGAGAACCCACTTGTCTGATGTGACTGACTTCCACTGGTCGTAAAACTGAGTCAGACACTCTCCTACTGCTGAGGAAGAGTCCCCCTCGGACAGCTGAGGTGGGACTTGAGCTAGGATCTCAGAAGTTGGCAGTAGGTGCTTCGAGGCCCTGTGCCTTCTGCTGCGTTTCCTTCTGCGGCTGAGGGGCTTGGTTTCTGTTGAAGCCCCCTTTGCCTCTATCACAAAAGGACTGACGGTTATGGAAATAACGTCGGTTCTCGCCCCTTGAGAGGCTGTGGATGGTGGTCTGGCCGTCCTGATAGCCGTTCTAGTTTTCTGTGTGGCCTCTAGCGCCTGCTCGACCTGAGGACCAAACAGGTATGTACCATCAAAAGGTAAAGCCGTAAATCTTTGCTGGACATCATTAGCGAATCCCGACGTGCGTAACCAAGAGTGCCGTTGGGTGCATATACCAGCCGCTGCTGCTCTGGAAGCAGTGTCAAAGGCATCCATAGCAGCTTTGAGCTGCTGGTTATTGGATTCAATGCACCTGGTAATGGTTTGAAGAAGCTGTGTTAACTTTCGAATCTGGGAGAGCTTCTACCGTGGCCTTGGGGGAATGCCAGAGTATATACTCATACTGAGAGAAACAACCCTGGTAGCTTGCAATGTGCATGCCCAGGGTGGAAGCAGCAAAGACTCACTTTCCCAAAAGTGTTGATTTTGTAAGATTCCTTGTTTATCTGACGTGCCATAGATTTTTGAGGAAGAACGGCCTTGTCATTCTCTGCCAGGACAACTACGGCATCAACAAAGACTTGCAAGGCCAGAATAGGACGATCCTTGGGATGGGTGTATTTCCTATCTAATGACTTAGCCACAGAGGGAATAAGCACTGGATTATCCCACACCATTTGTGAGAGACTCTCAAAAGAGGGTTGCACAGGGGAGACAATTCCACAGGAATGTCCGGAACGTGCAGGTACTACAGACGCAGCAATTTCCCAGGATCAGTCTCTGAACTCTGGGGGGAGAGAGAGAGAGAGAGAGCGAGAGTGTGTGGTATTCACATTTCTAAGCAAAGACTTAAAGGAAAGGTCCTCGACCAGAGGCTCTGCTGTAAGAGAAGATTTATGCGCCACCCCTATGGAGTAATCATTGTCAAAGTCATCCTCCAGTTGAAGATCAGGATCAGGCTCAATATCATCTCCCACTAGTCCTGAACGGACAGTACAGATAGGAAAGGGAGGAAAAAGAGGAAGAGGAGTAGCGCGAATCGGAGTCAAAAATCCAGGTGTTGCATGCGGCACCGCAGGTGCTCCCAGCGCCGTAACAGAAGGCGGCGCCAAGAACACAGGTGGCACCGGCACAAGATGCGGTGCCAGGCGTGGCACCAGAGGAGCTGCTGCTGGAGCTGGTGGCGCCGACCCAGAAGTTCCCAACCCTCGGCTCGCTGAAGAAAGTCTGAGAAATTCAGCAGGAAATAAAGGTACCAGTTAAGACCCTGTGCCACAGCCCTATGAGGGAGAAAAACACCAGAGTGCGGTGTCAAAGGCACTGAAGGCGCTGTGCAACCAGGAATCCCTAACCGCCCTGCCCTCAGGTTCAAAACTGAAAGACCCGAAGGCCCCGAGGATGGACTCACTGGCTTGGGCAGATGGGACAACCACCGATCCCACTGCTCCATAAGAGCAGCCCAATGGTGAAACTGCTCACTGGAGGACCCCCCAGAGGGCAAGGAGGGACTCCGGAGTTGAGGATGCCAGTCACCAGAAACAGAAACCCGAGGAGACCCCAGAGGAGATGGAGTAGGACCCCTACCGCGATAACCACGACGATCGGCGCAGAGCGTACCAGTAGGCGACGCCCTAGGCGGTGGTTTCTTTTAGGCCGGGAGTCTGAAGAAGAACTCGAGGCTGAGCGGTGCAGAGTCCTCCGAGAATCGAGAATGGGACAGCTTCTTTTTGTGCTTTCGGGAAGATCGCCCATCCCGCCGCCCCCAGCACCGGACTGCCTGTAGTCATACCCCACTCCTTAGAGAGCGGTGATGACCCAGCCCTGCTGACAACACAGCTTTCATGTGAAGTCTACCTACCATCGCCTGCCCTGCTCATGGTCGACTCCGTCGAAGAAGAGCTGAAGACTTCTCTGAAGAAAATTTACTTATTTCTCTTTAACTGAAAACAAAACCGAATCAATACTGAAACTCTATAGCTGCTGTCGTATAGATTTTGACTCCCGACAGGTGAGCGACATAGTCACTGAAGCGCACTAGACGGCAGGAAAAGAAGAACTGAGGCGGTTGGCGGGTCGACGCCGAGGTAGTCTATACGGTGCAAGCCGGGCTCACAGTGCTATTTCCTCGTGACCCTACCTAGGCGCCGGCCCTCCTGAAGATTTTTGGCTCCTGCTGGGTCCTAGCGCCTCAGACATAGCCCCATTAGTGTGAATGAGTGGTTGAGACTTTATGTCCAAGAAGATCTTCCTTGCTCATAGACTAGGCAAGTCTGGGTACACTGGTGTGAATTCTACACACTGGCCTAGGTTGGTGGTGGGTACAACACCCACTTTTGTGAGGCTGTGCTGGATATGAAGAACATGGCACCTTGCTGCTCACCATATGGAACTATTACCTGTTGGACATCATCCGAAAAGGTCCAAAGATGAACCTCATGACCTCATCTCTAGCCCTGTTACAAACTGAAGTTACTGGGTCTAAAAACCTAGCCAGGTGGTCTCCATACAGATCACATTTATATTAGTGAAATTAGCTGGCTGAGCCAACAGTGCACATCTCAATGCATTGTTGGCTTAACAGTTACTTTGAGCATGTGGTATGAGGCTGGACGTACACTGCATGGAGTGTGCCGGGGCCTGATCCTTACTGGGACATAAATGGTATCTCTAGCAAAAGACTTCTACCTACTGGAGAAGACGACTAGTTATCTAGACTACAGGGTGCAACACTGAAGAATATATCTGCTCTGGAAAGTATTTGGAATCGAGACACAGAAGGAAGGTCCCCGATATGCCATCTCCAATCATGACAAGAAGGGGATGCAGTCTAGAAGGACCCACACAACGTCCACCACATAAATGTACAGTGCCAGTGACTACCTGAGAGAGAGAGAGAGAGAGAGAGAGAGACATACTTTAGCCAACAGATATCAGAACTCCTAGATCTACAGGTATTCCTCTACTGTACAGGAAAACTGCACCATCTACAGGGAAATTATTCCTATAGACGTGCATTTGTTATATGGGAAAACAGAGCAATTTGGAAATAATGTGTTCTATAGGAAAAAAGGCCCGGAGTTACAGCGAAAATGCCAAATCAATCTGGGAGCACAGAATTATTACACTACTTGGCACTGGCGATGCATTGAAATGTTGATGGAAGGTCCCAACGGTCTTGTTGCAGAAACAGATGTGTCAACTTTAGCAAGTGGATGTACTTTTGACCAAATATCTGGCCATAATGGCCAAGTGCAGCCTAGTACTGCTCCCCTTCGCTCCACTGGCAACAAGAGGCAGCTATACCAAGCAGAAAAACACAAAATTGCATGAAAATGTGTACATTTGCACAAAAATTGCATGGATTTCATATGCTAAACTGCAAGAAAATAATGCAAGATGTGTGCGCAAAGCAAATTAAGACTGCATGAAAACACCACAAATTTTCATGACAGAATTACAGTGTGTGAAGAAAAAAAAAAACCTGGAACCTGCATTGTTATGGCAATGTGCACTGCAGTGGCAACAGCACCATTGCTGGACATGGACGACAGTATCGTGCTCTGTATGATGATGATGTGCATGATGCCCATGTTGTCTGATGTCTAAGGCCTCCAACGTCAGTATAATCTTGACACAGACATGAGACTTTCAGCACAGATGTTGGTAACATCGTTGTGATCGATGTCACATCATAGCATGGATACGAAACAGATAAGCCTCTCCAGATGAGGGGAGTAGCCTCTGCCCAAGGGGAGGGGGAACAGACTGGAGGTGGAGGTTTCCAGGAGGAGCAGGGGAGGATGGAAGTATAAGGAATCTGGGTGGGGTTCGACAAAAGGATCAGGGATAAGGGGTGGGGGTTAGTGTTAGTAAATGCCAGGAGCTTGGAAACAAGTTGCCAGAGTTCCAGGCCATGCTGTTCGAGGTGGATGTGGCGGCAGTCCGCGGAAGCGTGGAGCCAACAAAAACCATGACTGGGACCTAAATGTCGGTACACTATGCTAGGAAGGATAGAAAGGAGGGCAGAGGGGTGGAGTGGCTATGTTCATTAGAGATGACATAGAAATTGCTATGGTAGAAGAGGCAGAGGAAACGTGGAGGCCTTATGGGTCACTCCATGCATCCCAGCAGGAGATAAGGTCAAGCTGGGAGTAGCATAAGGCCCCGGGATGAGTGATGTTCTAGAGGATGGTTTGCTGGACAACATCATTGCCCAGTGTGGTCCAAAAGGGAAGGAGTGGTGTTGATGGGGACCTTAATGCCAGGTACTAACTGGGGAACCATGTCCTCTAAGGTGGCCAAGGAGCAGAGGCTGCTGGATGGCTTCCAGGATGTGTTTTAACACAGCATGTGATGGAGCCCACAAGGGAGGGCATGTCCTGAATGTGGTTCTGGCAGATGGGGATCTGGTAAGGGACATGGTTGTACAGGACCCTGACTGGGAGTGACCACAATACTGTCTGGTTTCAAATAAGCATTGGGGAGTGGGGGTGAGATCTAGGACACTGGCAGTGGACTTCAGGGGCAGACTTTATGGGCATGGAAATATTCTCAAGGATCACTTGAGGGGATTACCTCAACAACAAGTGTGGAAAGGAGATGGGAGGTCATAAACGGGGACTTCATGAGGCAGTAAGGATCTACGCTAAGTTGAAACGGAGACAAGGTCACATAAACCATGCTGGTGGTCCAGTGAGGTCCAGGTAGCAGTCAGAGAAAAGAAGGCTTACAAAAATATAAAACAACAAGAGGGATAGGGATAAGAAATGTACCAGCTTGCATCTAGAAAAGTCACCCGTATGGTGAGGGAAGCAAAGTCCAGTAAAGAGCAGCGGCTGGCACAGGGGATACATGGAGGGGAAAAAGGGTTCTTCCGGTACATTGGGGAGCGGAGAAAAACTAAGGGCCATCTCAGCAGATTGAGATCAGAAGGAGGGTGGGTGGAAGAGGCGAGGGACCAGGCAGAGGTATTTAACGAGTACTTTGCCTCTGTGTTCACTAGGGAGGGGGATGGGATATCTACAAAGCAAGGCACAAAGGGGATAGAAGCGGCAGGGAGTGGGATCAGGGGAGCAGCAGAAATGGAGCAAAAGGGAGGGAAAGGTACCCCAGGGGTGTCACATCTGGATAAGGATAAAAAGACCAGTAAGGTGGAGGGGACGGATGATGCCATCCCCACCAAAAGGGTGTGGTTTGCCCTCAAGGCCCTAAAGAAAGACAAATCTCCTGGGCCGGATGGCATTCATCCGAGAGTACTATGGGAATTGGCGGACATACTGGCTGCACCCCTGGTGGAGCTTTTCAACAGGTCACTTGAGACAGGGAGGGTACCTAGGGATTGGCGAGAGGCACATGTGGTACCAATCCATAAAGGGGGGTCGAAGGAAGTACCAGGAAACTATAGACCCATCAGTTTAACCTCGGTGGTGGGAAAATTAATGGAGAGTATACTAAGAAGCGATTGGGGTTTACTTGGAGGAGGTGGGAGGTCTGGATAGTCGGCAGCATGGGTTTGTGCCAGGTAGATCATGTCAAACCAACCTTGTGGAGTTCTATGAATGGGTAACATCAGAACTGGACAGGGTAAGCCTGTGGATGTATTATTCTTGGACTTCAGCAAGGCGTTTGACTCTGTCCCCACAATGGTCTGGTGGAGAAACTGATGGGGTTAGGAGTAGGCCCTTTGATGGTCAGATGGATTGAAAACTGGATAGCTGGGCGCTCAGAGAGTAGTGGTCTGTGGGAGCTCTCGAACCCTACAGAGGTTGGTAGTGGGGTACCACAGGGCTCGGTCCTGGGTCCAATCCTGTTTAATGCATAATATCAGACATCAGGGATGGTATAGGGTGTGAAATGAGTCTCTTGCGGATGACTCCAAGATGGGAGCAGTAGTTGAGGGAGAAGAGGGAGGTTGGCCCTGCAAGGGACCTGGACACCCTGGAAAGCTGGGCTCACACATGGAAATTAAATTTCAATATCACCAAGTGCAAGGTGTTGCATCTTGGTCGGAAACCCTAAACACAGGTACACCCTGGGAGGAGGTGCTGAAGCCTCAACAGGGAAAAAGACCTAGGGGTCATGGTGGATACATGTATGAATAACACTGAGCAGTGCAGGAGCTAGCAAGGCAAACAGGATGTTGGGATGCGCATAGAGGATCACCTCTAGGAGCAAGGAAGTGATTCTGCCACTGTACAATGGACTGGTTAGACCACACCTTGAGTACTGTGTACAGTACTGGAGACCACACTTGAAGAGGGACATACAGCTCCTGGAGAGGGTACAGAGGAGGGCAACAAAGATGATCACGAGGGCTAGGGATTTGACTTACGAGGACAGACTTGAGGAGCTCTGCCTGTTTTCATTGGAGGAGAGGAGAGACAGGGGACATGATTGAGGTCTTCAAGTACCTCAAGGGAATAAATAGGGTAAACATGGAGGGATCTTTAGACTAAAGCAGGAGGCATCACCAGAGGGCATGGTTTGAAGTTGGAAGGTGGAAGGGTGAGGGGAAAAGAGGAGGAGGTTTTCACTGAGAGGGTGGTGGACCCTTGAAATGCTCTGCCTGGTGAGCTGGTTCAGAGATCCACAGTGGAAGCTTTAAGAGAGGGTGGGACAGACACAGAAAGTGGATGTATCAGATGATGGCCTGTCCCGGGGGGGTGGGGATGGATGATAGGGGTTTCTGGAGCACAAGGGATGGGAGGGTCTCGGCACCCAACTAAGGATCTAGGTTCGAGCAGACTTGATAGACCATAAGGCCTAATCTGCTGGCAAATAGTATGTTAGTATAAAAGGGCCTGTGTACTCCATGGGTTTCAATAAGACTGCAATGGAGTCCTCCTCCTTACTCATAGATGGTCTGAAAGAGGCCCCATCACAGACCTTGTTATATCACGTCTATTATTCTTTTCCTGATAGTCAGAACTACATCAGATGTCGCTATAGACCCAAAGCACTCACAACTTTTTTTTGTGAATATCTTTTTATTAAACATTCAACAAACATTCACATCACAATGCCAGTAATAGTCATCATTACATTCATTAGGTCACAATCTTAACTGAAAGTCATACAAAGTAATAATACTGTGCTTATCCATTGGTGGGCATTCCTCCCTACTCTGCTTGGGGGTACCACCTTGGATTTTGCTATCATAAATGGTTATTTGAGCTTTGTATTTGGTTTTCTGCAGTAGTCTATTAGGGCTATTTTGCCTACTTTTTTATCCTCTTAGGATGGTCTGGGATATGCCAACTCTGTTCCTTTCACCTCGCCGTCTCTTCTTAAATTCCTTCTGCCCCTTTGTTTTTTAGAACTCCCAGCTGTGAGATCATATGGTTAGGGGATGAAGGACATCTCATGCTGCATTACATACAAGACCCATGCTGTCCACCTGGATCTATGTGTTTCTGTATTTTCATTTAAACCAAATGTGACGTTTTCCATTATATAGATTCCATTTACCAATGACCTCCACTGTCGTACAGTAACTTGTTGGGATGTCAGTCATCTTTTGGTGACACATATCTTGGCCGCTACTAACATTATATCTAACAGGTATTCAATGTGTTTGTCTTTAACTTCCCTAGGGTATACAGTATGTGGAGAAGGTATATCTGTGTAGTTAAGTGTACAGGGAAATGCAGCGTTTCTGCTATGGTTCATTCCAGTTTCTGGAAAAAGTTACTTAACCTTGGGCACACCCACATAATGCGTGTGTGATCAGCCTTGATCTCTCCATAGTTTCTTCAACATTCGGGGCTGCGCTGTGCCCCATATTTGGCTGTGATAACTGGCATGCGGAAAAACTGGACTAAGTGTTTCCAGGCGTATTCCCGCCATATGTGTGAAGAGGTGACTCTTCTCACTTCAAAGCATCCCCTCTCTCATTCTATTCGGTCCATGTGCATGCCTGTTTCTTCCTCCCACCTCCGGGTTATATACTCAGTGTGGTAATGGTAAGTAAGTTGGAGGGCTTTGTAAATGCTGGATATCAGGTGTGTAGGGTTTGGGGAGCCTATGCGTGTAATTAAGGCCCCTATTAGTGCTGCTCTCTCTCCTGACTCTCTAGCCTCAGAGAGAAGAGCCGTGTCATAATGTCTGACCTGCAGGTATCTGAAAAAGTCCCTGCGAGATAGGTCATATAATTGTTGCAGCTCTAAGAAAGATTTCTTGTGTGTCCGGATACACATTTGGTGTAGGTACTTAATGTTTAGATTTTGCCAATCCTCAAACGCTGTGTCCATTCCTGCTGGCATAAAGTCCAGGAGTCAGGCCAGTGGACATATCCAGGCTATCTGGGGTTGTATTTGTGTTTCAGATGCTACCTGTCTCCATATCTCCCTCACTAGCTGCATCCAAGGGTTTGTCATCTCTCCATCTACCTGCTTATCTCCTTTGCTAAACATATATTTTATCATGTCTGGGAAGGGGAGAAACTCTTTTTCCCCATATCTAACCAATGTAGTCCTATAACCTGTGAGTACCAAAAGAAGAGAGAGTATCTGGATCTGGGCTGCAGCATGGCAAAGTTTCAAGTCTAGGAGGCCTAGTTCCTCCCCTTATTTCTAGGGAGCATTAATGTGGAAAGTCTCACTCTGGGTCTTCCAAGACATACCTGGATACCGCCAAGTTCCACTTTTTCCACTCCTGTTTTGACATTTGACAGCGAAACATAGTACTATTACAGCACTTGCAAAGGTAACTGACGACTGGCAAAGAGATCTGGACAATAACAACTATGTTTGCACTGTCTTTCTAAATTTAAGTAAGGCTTTTGACACTGTCGACCATAGATTGCTTCTCTCCTCTCTGCGTGCAATAGGGTTGGACTCACTTTCCCTGCAGTGGTTTAATAGCTATCTCTCTGACCGCCTCCAGCAGGTGAAGGCCGAAGGCGAATTCTCAAACCTCTACTGAGAGGGGTACCCCAGGAGTTCATACTAGGTCCATTATTGCTTGCCATCTACATCAACAATATTGATCACTGTATAACCAGAACAAGCATCCATCTGTTAAGATGATACAGTACTCTACTTAACCGTAGCTTAGAAGCTGCATCTTGGTGACCTGCAAGCCGAATTTAACTTATTACAAAACCAGCTCCTAAACAAAAAACTTTTACTTAATGCTAAGAAAACCAAAGCCCTGCTTTTCTCTCCGCTAGCACATACAGTGAACCCAGCTAATGTAGGCTTAATACCGCAAATTTCTACAATTCTCGGTGAAAAATTGAAATTTGTCAATAAATTCAAATGTCTGTGAGTGTGGCTGGACCACAGGCTATCCTACATAGACCATGTAGAGGAACTTCTAAAAAAACTATGACAAAGATTGGGTCTTTTCTTTAGATCAGCTGCTTTCTAAGAAGTGATGCTAAAGTACATCTGGTCCAAACAACGTTCCTCTCTTTAACAGACTATGCAGATTTCCTGTACAGTCAATGTCCTGCTTCTTATCTCGTAAAACTGAACACGTTGTACCATAGAGCTCTGAGATTAATCACAGGTCTCCCCTTTTCTACCCACCACTGCTCCCTATATACAGCCGTGGGCTGGTCATCCCTCCAATATAGACAGAACAGAAATGCTGCCCTATGGACACGGAGAGCAACCTTAAACAAACTTCCACATTACATTGCTGACTGCCTTCCTTTAAACCAAATAGGCAAGTATGCCCTGAGAAGCCTTACATCCATCTCACTGAGAGTTCCCAGAGTCAAGTCTCGCTTTGGTAAAGCAGCTATAAGTACAGTGTTGCCTTCTCTCTGGAATAAACTTCAGAAGACACTGAAGCTGAGTACTCCGGTCAGTGACTCTACCTTCAAAACACTTTATTCTCATCTCATTAAGGAACCCTGCAAATGCTTTCCTTAATCCCAACTTAAGTTCCTCTATCCTATCAATTTCTTACCTCCAACACTCTGTAATCTCACTCTTTTCCTCCCTCTGTCCGCTTATACGTATTCATGGCACTTTGTTATACTCCGACCGCTCGAAGTACCTATTACCCATCTCAGCCCTCCTTGGCAAGCCAATTCTCACCCTAGCTCTTCTTTTTCCCCACTTCCATACCCTGACTCCTGACAAGTGACCTTTGAATCCCAACAAAATACACGTTATTGGGTCCTGATCCCCACCCCCCCGGCTCTTCCCATCCCTGCTCGCCACTGTACCATCCGGCAGCTTCTAAATTTATTCCCAAGGTTAAGAGCCAGAACTATAACTGCATTTGGGGGCTGCCACCCATAAATAGTTCCCCACAACTTATCGCTTCATAACTGTATATGGTTCTCTTGTATTATGTCAGCCAAGTATTCTACCGTATGTCTTCACTGCTGCCTTTGTCTTCAAATGTAAACTGTATATAGTGTATATATAATTGTGTATGTGTGTACTTATATTTTCATATGTAATGTATTTACTTGTGTACCTCACCCTGTATATGGTTCTCTTGTATTATGTCAGCCAAGTATTCTACCGTATGTCTTCATTGTTGCCTTTGCTCGTAAATGTAAATTGCATATCGTGAATATATATATATATAATTGTGTATGTGTGTACTTTTATTTTCATATGTAATGTATTTCCTTTTGTACCTGATCCTGTTATCCCCAGGTCCATCTTGCAAATGAGCCTTGCTCTATGATGACAGCCTGGATAAATAAAGATTTTGATTTTTTATTGATTGATATTCCGAAATATATATATAAGAATTGCAGGGTTTTAAATAATTGATTAGCAGTTTTTTTCTTGGGACTATACTAACTGTACAGAGAGTATTTATATAGATTTTCTATAAGTGCTGTGTTTGTTAAACACAGTAAGGAAAGAGCTGTGCATTTTCACAAAAATTTAGCACTTTTATGAGCAAAACGCTAATCAATTTTTAGAGTTTAATAAATCCCTGAATTGGAGGAGAATCGCCATCCAAACGGAGTCTATTCTACGGATTAAGGTTAAGGGAAGTGCCCTCTATCTTTGTAGATCCTCCTCAAACTGACGGAGCAGTGGTGAATAATTAACATCATAAAGACAGCTTAGTACATGGGGTATTCTAAAGCCCAGGTATCTGAGATCTGGGAGGTCCCAGCAAAAGGGGTAAGATCGTCTCATCTCTGGGTTTGGGTCATAAAAGAAGGCCAAGGCCTCTGTTTTGATAAGTGCTCAATTTGCAGGCAGAAATCTCACTGAACCTGGTGAGAATACGAAAGGCTTCAGGGACTGACTCCTCTGGTTTTTCTGCATAAAGTAAAATATCATCTGCGTATAGTGCTACTCTTTGTTCAGTGTCTACCATCTGCACCCCTCTACACTGCTGACCCTCTCATACTGCCTGGGCCAGTGGTTCCAGGTAAAGCGTAAAGAGAAGGGGAGACAGTGGACATCCCTGACGGGTACCCCTTTCTCAGGGGAAAGGGATATGAGGTATGCTCATTTACCTTTATGGAAGCTCTAGGGTCGGCATATATATTCTGGAGGATCTTTACAAATTCTTCCATGAAGCCCATTCTTAAAAGTGTGGTATATAGACAGGGCCCACAAGACCCTATCAAAGGCCTTTTCTGCGTCCAGACTAAGAATTACTGAGGGTATTTGACGTGTATGTATATGGTGCAATATGTATAGTGTTCTTCTTATGTTGTCACCTGTCTGTCTGCCCCGATGGACCCAGTCTGGTCAGGGTGGATAAGGATAGGGAGTACAGATTCCAGCTGGCATGCTAATATTGTTGTGAAGAGCTTGTAATCAGCATTAAGCACCAAGATGGGTCGGTAAGCTGTGCATTCAACAGGATTCTTTCCTATTTTAGGGGTTACTTAGATGGTTGCATACTGCCAGGTTTTAGGAATATTCCCCCTCCCAGCACCTCATTACAAGCTCGTAAAAGTGAAGGTAGCAGCTGGTCTTTTTGTACCTTATATATTTCTGCAATGTACCAGATAGGGCCTGGGGCTTTTTGGGTCTTAGCAGAGCGGACAGCAGTTTCCAATTTCCTCATGGTGATCAGTGTGGTAAGTATCATGGCCTTTTCTGGTTGAAGTATTATTAGCTTTAAGGGACTAAGAAACTCTTCTGTGGCTTCAATATTGTGGGGTCCTTCTGGGGTGTATAATTTGACATAATAGCTTTGAAAGGCTTCTGTTATTCTTACAGTTTCCCATTCCTCCCTACCAGTGTCTGTGTTCTTTACTACTTACTGCTATAGAGACCCTATGCTTCCGACGTCTCAGATGATGCGCTAAGACTCTGGTGACTCTAGGTCCTACTTCATCATATTTCTGCCCGAGATAGGAAAGCACCATTTCTGTTTTATGGTGGTAAATCGCTTCTGTTTTTCCCTTGACCGTCGCCATCTGTGATTTCACCGTTCAGTCCCCTTGCTTGTGCGCCTCCCGTAGGAAGTGATATGTATCCTGCAGTTGTTGTCGCCTTTATTTTTTCAGGATGAGTATGCTATTATTTGCCCTCTAAGTACTGTCTTTAGGGTGTCCCATACTACTGCGTCTGTTTGTTCTCCCCCTTGATACATTGTTATTATATCAGGGATTTGCTCTGTAAGAAAAGTGCTAAATTCTTCTGACCTGAAGTGACAAGCATTTAGTCTCCTCTGTGTTTTGGGTTTGAATTGTGACGGTTTGAGGTGTGTGTGCATCAGTGCATGGTCCCAGAGAAGGACATCTCCCAACTCACATATTGTGATTCTATGCATATACTCAGATTGTGTGAAACTATAATCTCTTCTAGCGTATATATCATGCACTGCCGAGTAATGTGTGTAGTTCATAACCTTGCTATGGAGTTCCCGACAAATATCAGTCCAGCCCTAATTCTCAGAGTGCCTTAACACATTGCTTGTGAGGTGCCAGTTGTTTCTTTTATGGGGGGACGTATCCCATTTAGTGGACCTAAGCAAGTTAAAATCCCCAGCCAGCAGCAACATATCAGAAACACTGGTAAGAATAAGGTCCATCAGTTTCTGTATTTCTGGTGTCTTGGTGCCCAACGGTATATATATATGGATGCTAAGGTCACTTCCACATTCTGCAGCAGTCCCTGCACCAGTATCAGCCTTCCCTCTTTATCTTTCACCACTTTTTGTTCCTGGAAAGCCATCTGCCTGAGAATCAGGATCGCCACCCCTCTGCGGTTCCCTCCATGCATCTCTGAACTATATATTTGTTTAAAATCCCATCTTTGTTAGCTTTGCATGTCCTGGGGTGACCAGATGGGTCTCCTGGAGGAAAACCAAATCTCAGCACTCCTTCTTAATTCTAGCAAAGGTGTGGGTTCTCTTAACTGGGTTCTTCAGGCAGTTGACATTCAAAGAGTACCAATGTATATCAGACATTTATGCAGCTACACAGTTGACTTTCTGTATCCCTAAAACCTTCTGCTATTTCTGTTCTCTGACCCATAATATTACCCACTGCACTTGTAACAAAACTAACAAATACTGAACTCATTAACTGGTTTACAACTCTAATTAAATGTAACTGTATGCCAAACAAGTATTTTAACTGAGTGGCTAACTGGGCTTCCAAAGTACGAGCCTTCAACATGGCTCTGAGGCATGGGTAAGTCCACACGTGAGGCAATCTCTCCCTTTGGAGTGGCCTCAATAGCTCATCAGCTATATGGTTGTGGGTGTTAGGGTAAGGACTACACAGTTCAGTTAGAGCAATCCCTTTCCTGCTGTCAATATGTGCCATTAAGGAGTGTGCAGCTGAGCATCTGGGTGCTATATCTGGTTTGTACCTTTGGAGGGAGGGTTGCCTACAGTTTTACTGAGCCATATGACAGTAATGGGGGAGCAAGAAGGGGGCTTGCACCCCTAAACCTTAGCCGAGGTCTCAGAGTGTGCTCCTCGACCAGCACTATCCTTTCCTTTTGCTCGATTCAATATCTCACCCTCCAGAATATATTCAGTCTACATTAAAATAAAAACATATTAAAAATAATAATGAATAATGCCGGTCAGTGTCCTCTTCTAACACTCTATAGGCTATTTCCATTTGAATTAGCCTCCTCCATTTAGATACCCCTAATGGTGTCCCAACTCCTGTCTTATCCCCCTCCGTCGGGGAAGGTACACCCCCGGATCCCAAGAAGAATTATTTTCTAATCATCTATTCATTGTTGTGTGAAACTAGTTCACACCCCAGGAATGTCACAATTCACATCAAGTTCACTCAGTGAGCAATTTGAGACTTAGTTGTGAGAGATGTATATAGGGAGGGCCATAGAGTAAGGTGAGGGTCCCCAAGAGGGACTCACATCAGCCGTACACCTGCTGGGGTAATAAGTAACCCTCTTGTACATAAACATTGCCACTCTGTGTATACAGAAAGAAAGCAGAGACGGGGGGGGGGGTCATCAACACACATCCACCGTGTATCCCTTCATTGGTTTCCTAATAGTAGGCGTGTTATTGCGTTCCAAAAGGGCTCCTGGCCTGTTCTGCACTCACCGCAATGCCCCCCCCCCACACACATCCTGCATGTTCTCTACCTATGTATTATTGTTGGCTCGGGGCACCGAGATACCCAGTGGTAGGCGACATCCTCTTTTTCTCTTCCCTTCTGGCATGACAACTAGTTTCCATATCAGGAGAGGTTCATTATCATTTGCCCTGTTGGGCCTCTCATCCCCGTCCCATTTCCTCCCTCGATCCTGCATGCTTTAGTTGCCATTAGCTTCGGCTTGGAATTTGAGAGGGGGGTGGGGGTCATGTACTTTTATGGATGTTTCCTTCTTTTATTTCTCCGCTCCTCCCGTTCCTATCTCGCCAGGTTGTAAATACAGTCCTTCTCTCTGGCCTGATAATGGAGGTGGAAGTGTGATGGGGCAGGCGCCGGTAGGCCTTTTCCTGCGTTCACTCCCCTCCACATAGCCCCTCAAACACTTTCGAGCCAGACTCCTTGAGTATGGTTAGATCCCTCTTCCCTTATGTCCCAATGTACCCAGATGAGTAAAATCTAAGAAAAAGAATAAGCAAGAGCAGAGTGCAATACCTTTTAAACTAAATTAAATTACCCCGGCCTATGGCACAGCCCGACTTACCCTTCCCTTCTCTTGTGTCTCTTTGCTGACTGTGTTCCACCAGGTCTCGATGCCTGTTCTTAGGTTACTGTTGCCTAGCTTCCCAATTTTCCCTTTTGGATCTGCCAGGTTCTTCCTGATCTGTTGCATGGTCTCTTTTGCTTGTTGTTTGGTTTCTACCATTGTCCAGGCTTGCTTGGAGATCTTTGAAGCCAGCGATTCTGGGGCGGTTACCTTCTTTCCTCTCTCTCTAGGTTCTAGCAGCTCTATTTCTTGTAGCATTTCCCTGTCTTCCACTGCTGAGTTGAAAGTCTTGACTCCCTCTGGAAAGTGTCCTGTCAGCTTCACCGGGTATGGCATGTAAAACTTCAGATTGTGGGCTTTCAAACAATCTGAACACTGGCAAGTAAGCCTTTCTTCTGGTTTGACTTGCCGTCGGGTAATAGTTATCAAAAAAGATTCTGTGGTCTTGGTACATAATCACTTTCTTCCTCCAGGCAGTTAAAAGTATTTCTTGTTTTTCATTACAGCGGAGGAACCTTGCCACAAATGACTTTAATCTGGCATTTGGTGATGTGGGGCCTGGGCCCAGGGCTCGATGAGCTCTTTCAATTTCAATAGTGCCAGTGGATGGGAGTTCCAAGGCCGCTCTAAGGAACTGCTGTAAGAAGGGCACCATCGCTGATCCCTCCTCACCCTCAGGCACTCCATAGTATCTCAAAATGTTCCTATGATTGCGGCTCTCCATGTCTTCTATTTGTTCTTCCATTTTCTGGATTTTGGCATTCATTTGTAGTGTTGCCTTGAGGGTGTCTGTTCGCTAATCCATCCTTGTAAGTTGCTCCTCGTGGCTGGTGGCTCGGGTCTCCAATTTGGTGATGTCCATTCATAGGGCTGAGGTGGTGCTTCTAACCTCTTTACAGAAATCTTTTAGCTCAGATATCATTATGCCCATTTTTCTGTTTAACTGGTCCCAGCGAGGCTGCTTTCCTTTTTGTTTGCTGTTTGCTTTTCCAGAGTTCTCTCTGTGGCCCGAGTGAGACGCTGCAGCTGAGGCCTGGGAGATGTCACTGTCAGATCCCCTCCTCGGATGACTGAACCTCGTCCTCCATCGGAAAATTTTAAAAAAATGCCCAGATGTTTGCCACTTTGTTTTGTTGAATCTCTCCTGCGTTTTTTTTTTGTTTTGTTTAACATTTTTATTAGATTTTGCACATACATGGACAATTATACACATAACATTAACCAAAAAGAAAAAAAAAAGATCATACAGACATTATACACTTACATGAAACATAAAAAGACTTTACTATTTACATATGTCCACATCTTCTTAATAGTTCATATACTCTACTCCATGCAAATCACTCCATATTTTTTATTCAACTCCTATGCTCACATTAAGAATCCAACCTACATTTCATTTATGCCACATTTCCCATTTTTGTTTTGTTTTGGGTTGAGCCCCCCTTGCCTCTACTTTCACGCCTCAGGCCCCCATCTGCAGGATCACTGTTTCCTCCATGGTTAATGTTGTTAGAAGTGGGTTCCACATAGATATAAAGGTCTCTATTCTACCTTGAATTTGGTAGGCCCTTTTTTCCATTGCCAAGGCGCCAATGCTCATAGCACGCCATTGTTCAATAGAGGGATCCTTTGCCGACACCCAAGTATTCAAAATGACTTGTCTAGCCTGTGACAATACAATCCTGATCCACTTCTTATGTGGGGCCCACTCCTCTCCCCCCCCTCGTCTCTACACCGATCTCCTGCGTTTTTTTAATCAAGATTAGTTAAACTTTTTTGAGGCAAAGACCGCTCAGGGATGCTTTCTGCTGAAAACTGAAGTTGCCATCTTGAGCATGACATCACCGAAATCACAACTTCAGTTTTAAAGCACAGAGGAGGTCAGTGCCAAGGAGATTCATGGCACCAGAAGCAGTTTAAAATAGCAAAAACCATGCTGCGTGAAAAGAAAAAGCTTCAACTTTACGATTGCAGTGATGAAACTGGCCAATGGGAACGAAGTAAACAGAGTTAAATTAGCAAGAATAATTACGCCAAACAGCTAATTACAAGAAATATGACAACTAGAACTAACTAGTCAGGAAAGCTGCTTGAAGCAACGATAAGTCATAGAGGTAGTGTGTTCTAGGACAGTCTGGAAAAATGAAACTTAGGCATTTGGGGCCAGTATCACTATTTATACCATCAGTGTGAGTGGTACTATACATTTGTGCCATGTGCATAGTGTGTGCCAAACCCAAAAGGTCTTGTCCCTGCTTGGTCCTAGAGCCTCTTGTTTACTATCAGTCTGAGGCTCTGTGAAGGAGACAGACTCTCAGAAGATACAAGGCATTTTGTCTGATGGTGACACAGTCTTTTCTGCTGTTTTTACTTTTAGGGAGCCATTTTGGTCCATGGAGTGGTCACGAGTCTCTCCAAGTAGTCGCAACTCGTGACTAACAGCAAGGGTTTACAGCTCAGGTGGGGGTGTCAACATTCCTTTTCCTAAGACACTGACTATAGCATCAGGCTGGAGCCATAGTGGTCTGGAGGTGGGTCTTGCACATACCACCCCTGCACTGAAGAAAAATAATTTTTCCAATTAACTTTAATCCCTCCCCAACTCCTTCCACCTCCCAAGAGCAGGTAAACCACACATCCTCAACCCAAAACATCTGCAGCCTTCCATATTGTCACCACAACAACAGGGACATTCAGATATGGTGGTAATCGCCTCTCCATTCCCATCAGTGCTCTAGCACGTTGACCAGTAGTTTGTATGGTACTAGTGCTGGTTCAGGCAGGAACCAAAACTCAAAACCAATACTCCCATCTGGAAGAGCAATGTGCTCCCAACGACACTATCCCTGCTCATTTTGTTTTTGTATTTACAGTTGAAATATCCCGGCTTTTTTTTAGCCGCAACAAAAAAATACAAACTTTCAAGGCCATGGATACTGGTTCATCAACTCCATCTTCCCCACTCCTTAAATAAAACAGCTACTACAATTAAAGTGTTTACCGTGTAACATCAAGAGCTTTCTGAACCTTGGCTTGCACAGACCCCAGCAGATCAGCACCCATTTTCTTTAGCAATTGCGTGAGCAGATAAAACAGCCAATCCTGAAGGTCTTCCTTATAGACTTGAATGAAGTCAACTAAGGTTTCCAAGAACATACTGAATACCTAGACAAAGTTTAGGAAAAAAGGAAAAAGAAAAGGAACCATTGGCCTGTATTAAACATACAGTTCAAGTTGAGCTTACAGGGAGTCAGAGGCAGACTGCAACAGTGATTGGTAGCCAAGCAGCATAAACCTTTGCTTTTTATAGGACTCCGTGATATGAAAGCTTAAACTGGTATCATCCATCATCTGCAGAGAATTTACAATTAGCTCTTTTCATGCAACATCACTGGGTAGAAGGAAAATATCATGATGCTTGGCGCTACCTAATGTAATTGACACTTTTAAATTAATAAGCAAGTTATCTACTTACATGTTTGTTTTTTTAGGCTAAGTGTTACTTGTGATGTTATTACTGCTGGCTATACTTTAAATATTTTTTTTTTTTTTCTTTTTCTTGTTTGTTACTTAAAATGGAATTTTGGTACAGCCCCTCTTCCTATTTCTACATAGTTGGGTTGTCTGACAGGAAGTGATGTTAGTGGGATAAACAGTCTGCATTTCCTACACGACAATCTTCACAGAGTAAATAAAGCAGTAAGGGAGACTGACTGCAGAAGAACTATGGTAAAAATACCAAGACAAAAAAAAAGCCTCGACTTACCCGTTTCTATGTTGTGAAGATAAGCATGCAATGCGACAGATTACAAAAAGACTTTGAAGCCAGTGCTCTATTTAGACAAATGGGGAAATGTGCAGCTTTACTTCATCTTGTTAGTGAAAAGAATAGTTACCTACCACAACAGTAGATCTTCGAGAGAATCTCCTCTGTCGACACAAGTCATGGAACTGTAAGCCTTCAGCGTCAGGACTACCCAGAAACTTTTTACAGGCTGGAGCCGCATACGTAAATGCATCTCATCGGTGCCCATATAATGTCGGTGTCCCTAGCATGCTTCAGTTTCCCACCAGAGACAAGCTCAGAGAATCATCAGACAAGCAGGGACTGAAGCAACCTGGATCACACCAGGCACTCAGAAGAGGATACAGAAACCAGAGTATAGATGCCATAGTTGACATCAGAAGAGAAACAGCATGCGATAGCAGGCAGCACAGTCACCCCTCATCTTCTAAAGGGGTAAGTGGGAGGGACAGCTATGGCTCAATGGTGGAATTTCTTCCTTTTTTTTTTTTACCTGCTGCAAACTGTTGCCTCTTGCTGTCAGTACGACCTGATGGAATGTCTAGTACACAATTTAAAAACTGATGGCAGTAATTTCGTTTTTTTATTTTCCTCAACAAATAGGCATTCTATTCATCTCTATCTTACACCTACGGGCCTCCGATCCTGCATGTCCTTGACTTAAAATGGCGCTGCCGATTCTGCAAACTCGTCCATCAGCAAGTTGACTATTCTGTAAGTCTTATAAGTTAGAGTAAGTATATTAAAGTACCTGTCATGCTGAGCTCTGCAAGATAGTCTTATGTTAAAATGAGAATCACTTCATCTGGAAACTGCCTTTTGAAAAGTAAAGCCGTGACTCTAGGCATGCGCATCAGCATCATCACCGATGCACACGCTCGGAGTTGTGGCTTTAGTTTTTACAAAGAATGTTTCTATATAAAATAACTCTCATTTTAACATAAGACATACCTTGCAGAGCTCAGCATGACAGGTACTTTCATATCCTTACTGTAACGTATAAGACTTACAGAATAATCAACTTGCTAATGCACGAGTTTGCAGGATTAGCAGTGCCATTTTAAGTCCAGGACACACAGGATCGGCAGCCTGCAGGAGTAAGGTTAGGACGAACCGAATAGCTATTTAAAAAAATAAATAAAATAACAAAACTGAAATTACTGGCATCAGTTTGTAAATCATGTACTAGACATGCCATCAGCAGTCATACAGCAAGAGGCACCAGTCTGCAGCAGGTAAAAAAAAAAAAAAAAGGCAGAAATTCCACCACTGAGCCACAGCTGTCCCTTCCACTTACCACCTTAGAAGATGACGGGTGACTGTGCTGCCTACTATCGCATGCGGTTTCTCTTCCGATGCCCCCTATGGCATCTATACTTGGGTTTCCATATCCTCTTCTGAGTGCCTGGTGTGATTCAGATTGCCTCAGTCCCCGCTTGTCTGATGATCCTCTGAGCTTGTCTCTGGTGGGAAACTGAAGCATGCTAGGGACGCCGACATTATATGGGCACCGATGAGACGCAAAACCAGCACGTCTATGAGATAATGTTCAGACTGCAGTGTATGTATGACCATACTCCAAGTAGCAGCAGCACAGATGTTGGCAGTGGGCACATTCTGAAAATAAACCACTGAGGTAGCCACCCACGTGAGGAATGTGCAAGAACAGGACTGGGAAGCAGCTTCTGTTGAACAAAAGAAATATAAATGGCCAGCCATTTGGACAGGCCATGTTTAGAAATCGGTGAGCCCATCCTTCTAGTGGCAAAAGCAATAAACAGTACAGAGGATTTTATACAATCCTCAGTATGATCCAGGTACCAATGCAGCATCCTACGAACGTCCAGCATATGTAAACAATGCCCACCACTATCTGGGGGAAAGGAAAAATAAACAGAAAGGTCGAATATCTGATTTACTGTTGTTTCAGACATAACTCTTGGAAGAAAACAAGGACTGGCATGTAAGTGATCCCATGCTTGTGAAAAATAATAAACGGAGGATCTGCGACTAAAGCCTGTAACTCCCAGATGTATCTAGCAGATATCACAGCCACTAGAAAGTGTCTTCCAAGACAGGAGGGCCTCTCACAAGTAGCTGCAGGCTCAAAGGGAGGAGCAGTGGGGGTCTCTAAAACCAAATTAAAATTCCACACCGGAACAGAGCCTTGGACCGGGGGTGCAAAAGTAAAGATGCCCCTTAGGAATCTATGGGAAACCTCTAACTGGGCCACTGTTTTACCCTCTGACATGGCATGAAAGGCAGACAAAGTAGCCATGTGGACCTTTACTGAGGACTACCCTAGCCCTGAGTTGTTAAGAGACAGGAGGTAGTCCAGTATTTTAGGAATCGGACATGTAAACGGATCCTATCCTTGTCCTGTGCACCACCAAACAATAAAACGTTTCAATTTGTGTGAATAAGTTTACCATGCTTTCTAGCTCCCAAGAGAACATCAGCCACCTCTGGGGAAACCCTGAAGCAGGGAAGCTCTATGTCCTCAGGAGCCATGCGAAGGTGCAGGGACCGAAGATCCAGGTGCGCCAAAACACCCTACTCTTGTGTCAGAAGCACTGCTCACAGGGAAAGAGGGACAGGAGGTTCCACTGCCAATTGTTCGAGAAGTGAAAACAAAATTTGTCTGGGCCAGTGACAGGCCACCAGAATCAGGGAAGCACACTCAACCCACAGCTATACCAGAACCCTCTATACTACAGGTAATGGGGAAAAAGCACACAGAAACCTCCCTTTCCTAGAGAGGGACAACATGACTCACCAAAACACTCCAGGCCCTGGAGTGAGCAATCAAAAATGGGGTCGCAAACAAGTCCATGTCTGGATCACCCTATTTTTTCGAAGAGGACATCCATTACGGAGTCTGAGATTTCCCATTCATGGCAGATTGCACTGGATCTAATGAGATGATCTGCTAGTGCATTCAGGGTCCCGCGGAGAAACACTACTGATAGAAATACTTAGCATTCCATCACCCAGTACCAAACTTTCATTGCTTCTCTACAGAGAACATTTGAATGAACTCCACCCTGTTGACTGATGTAGTATATCACTGACATTTTCTAAATGGATCAACAGCTGATCTCCCTGAATGAGGGCTTTGAAGGCATGTAGGCTTGGCAGAACAGCTCTCAACTCCAGTGTGTTGCTGCGAAGCACTGAATTCAGAGGGCCCCACAGGCCCTGGGTTTGTCCCTGAGGCACCCGTGGTTATCACCAGCAGGGGGAACAGCCTCAGGAATGGTGACCCTTTCTCTAGGTTGGAGCAGTCCAGCCACCAGAGGAGGGATCAATCGAGAGGAAAACTGATCGGTATGAAGTGTTTAAACTTGTCTGACTGCTGAGCCCACTGCACTCTGAGGAACCGTTGCAGAATCCTCATGGAGAGACAAGCCAGTGGAACTGTCAGGATGGTAGATGCCATCAGGCCACTCATTCCTAAGAGACAGTGGGCTGATACATAATTGTTGGATGTAACAAGCTGAACTTGTGTTACTAGTACCATGGCACCACTGGACGGTATAAAAACACAACTAAAAACCCAGGTCCAGTATGGCCCTATGTACTGGGGCCATTGACAGGGGGTAAGAACGGACTCCAGCTCGGTGATCAATATACCAAGCTGGTCGAAAAACTGCTGGGTCAGAAATAGTGTATATACAATTGCTTCCGGAGGAGGAGCCTTTAACATCCAATTGTCTGTGTAAGGGAAAACATACAGACCCTCTCTGCGGAGGGCTGCCGCCACTGCTGCAAATACTTTAGTAAAGACACATGATGCAGAGCATAAGCCAAAGGGCAAAACACAAAACTGGTAGTAAGAGCCCTGAAACATGACTTGCAGATACTTTCTGTGAGATTTCCAGATTCTGATGTGAAGGCAGGCATCCTTCATGTCCACTGCAACCATCCAGACCCCTTTTACTAGAAGGGGTAACAGGGACTGTAGGAACACCATTTTTAACTTTTTGCATTCTATGTACAAGTCCAGGCCCCTGAGATCTAGTACAGCCCTAAAATCCCCAGTCCACTCTGGGACCTGAAAGTACAGGGAGTAAAATCATTTATTTACTTCTGCTGCTGGGACCAATTCCATAGCCTTTTTGTAGAGGTGGGATTGAACCTCCTCTAGCAAAAGGGCAAGATATTCCGGAGAATACCTGTTGGGAAATGGGGGAGTAACAGTATGGCGCTCTAGGGCATGTCCTTGCTGAACTACTTCCTGAATCCAAGTGTCTGTAGTGATCTCCCTCCACCTTGATAGAAAGAGGGAAGATACAGCTTCCCACCAAAACCTCTTGCGGCAGTGAGGCTGAAAGTAACGGAGGATAGTCAGAAGGTGCCAGGGGCAATGGGGGAGATGGTAATTCTATTACCTTTTTGTAAGGCTGGCATGGGCACCAGGGGGCAAGATAGTGGCCTGGGAGATAGTGGGATGAGGTTTCTCTAAGCAACAGCCAGGGCCTCTTGAGTAACCTCAGCCAGGACGAGCATAGGGCCTGAGAAAAGAACCATTACCCCTCCCTATGGGTTTGAGGTTCAAAGTGTTTAGGGACCCGAGCGTCACTCTGGATGTTTGCAGATCCCTCAAAAGTATTGTCAACATCACTACCAAATAGCTGCTTTCCCCTGAAAGGAGCATTCACTACAGATTGTTGCACATCAGAATAAAAAACATTCGCCTAAAGCCAAGAGTATCGATGGGTGCAGATCCCAAAGGTAGCAGCTCTAGCACCAGCATCAGGGGCATAATGGGCAAACCTGAGCAGGTGCTTACTGGCATCCTATCAGCAATTATTTGCCAGTATCTTGTCCCACCCTGAGGCAACTTTTCAGCCACAGGGGTCATAGTCTTCCAAAGGCAGTTATGATATTTAATCAGATATGCCTGACAGTTTTTAATTCTTAGGCCTAGGGTAGCTGAGGCAAAAGTTCTTTTAGCCATTACTTTCAGCTTCCTAGATTCCTTGTCAGGAGAAAGGGAGCTCAAGTGTTCTGGAGCTTTAGATCAGTCGTGAGCAGCCATAACTACAACCGAGCCTATTTCAGGCTATGAAGAATAATATGACTTGGTAGTAGGGGCAGGATATTGTTTATCCATCTTCCTGGGGACAGCAGCCAAAGCAGCATCCTCTAGAGTAGAGTGCACAGGAGGAATAAGCACTGTAGGAGATTTTTCTTCAAAGAATCCTCTTCCTCAGCCTGGAACCCCCATTTGGTCAGAATATGTTTAAGGAAGGCATGAAATGAGGTATCTTCAGGGAGAGACCTAGGTGTGTGTGATGTTGATACAGTAGTCTGCCATCAAGAGGTTCATGGAAGGCTGAGACAGAGGCCAAATGGACTTTGATGGAAAAATAGCTTAATCCTGTCTCGGCAATCGAGGCCAGGTAATCCAAGACTTTTGTCAGTGGACAGGAATAAAGATCCAATGATCGGGAAGCAGCCCAGATGGAAAAGCATTTCTATTTGGCATTATATGTTTCCCCGGTTGCTGGTTTACGTGAGGCCAGTAAAATATTATCAACAGGGGAGGATGCTTGTAGACGTGCTATAAAAGCGCCCTCAGGAGCCAAGCGTGAAGGTGTAGTGACTTCAGGTTGGGCTGTAGAAGAGTCCCTTGATTCTGAGTCAAGAGAACTGGTCTTATTAGCAATGGAATGGGTTCCTCGACTGAGAACTGTTGAAGGAGGTAAAACCAGACCTGTCGAGGCCACAGAGGGGCTATGAGGATCATGGTGGCAGGTTCGAGTTGCAGTTTCAGTAGAGTCCGTTGCAGGAGAGGGATGGGGGGAAGCATATAAGAAGAGTCCTGTCCATGGTTGGGACAGGACATCTATAGACTGTCCCTTTTTGCTCGGAACTGGGGAGGCAAACAGATCCAGTTGCAGGGTCCCCACAAATGAAAGATTTTTTGAAGCACTTTGTGATGAAGTGTCCATTCGTGTGTGGACAACTGGCGACTGAGAAGGTCGGCCAAGAGAGATTGTGACATCCTGGTAGATGGATGGCTGTCAGTACAAGGTGTTGCCATATGGCCTCCTGCTAGACTGAGAGAGTCTCTTTGCACAGGGAACAGGACTTCGTACCTCCTTGTTTGTTGAAGCAGAACACTACTGTGGTGTTGTCTGATTGAATCAGACACGGTCCTGGGGATAAGTGAGGTTAAAAGGCCTGGAGGGCTAAGCGAACTGCCTTCATCTCCAGGAGACTGATGTGGAAATGAGGGACAGAATTGGTCCACTTGCCTTGTATCCTGTAAGGACCCAGATGCGCCCCCCACCTTTCCAGGGAGGCACCCGTAGTCAACATCTGCTGGGGTGGACTGGAAGGGCATGCCTTGAAACAGATTGTCTCGGAGGGTCCACCATACTAGGGCAGACTGCAACGTGAAAGTGACTGATTTTGTCTTCGAAATTTACTGTTCTTTGAGACCACTGGTTCTGGAGAACCCACTGGACAGGTCTCTTGTGAAGACGTGCAAGCGCTACCGTAGGGATGGTAGCGGTCATGTGTCCTAGGAGTCATGACATACGTCTGGCTGTCATTATTTTCTGGGTTTGTACTTGAGAAGCCAGAGAGAGAAGTCTGCCTCGTCTGTCGGCCGGGAGATAAGCTCTGGCGGAGACAGTGTCCAGGACCGCTCCGATATATTGGAGCAACTGTGTAGGGGCTGGATTGGACTTTGGCAATTATAGTAATCCCTAAAGCTTGAAACAGAGTTAAGAGTTGCTTGTAGGGAGGACAGCAGAGAGATTTTGGACCCTGCCTTGATGAGCCAGTCATCCAGATATGCGAAGACAAAGTACCGTCCCGTCGTAGGGCTGCTGCCACTACTGCTAGGCACTTGGTAAACACTCTCCGGGCAGATGATAGGCTGAATGGGAGTGATCGAAATTGGTAGTGTTGTCCTAACAGGTGAAAACGAAGAAACCTGTGGTGGGCAGGATGGCTGGGGATATCTAGATACGTCATCCTTCATATCTAGGACACACAGCCATCCCCGTTTCAACATTGGTGTAATGGAATTTAGGGTGATCATGCGGAACCTTTTATACTGGACATATAGGTTCAATTGTCTGAGGTCTAGTATTGGTCTGAGATCTCCAGTTCGTTTGGGTACCAGGAAGAAGTAGGAATAATATCACTTTTGGTGTTCTGCAGGTGGTACCGGGTAAATGGCCTTCTTGGTTAGAAGAGCCTGCAGTTCTTCCTGGAGAATAGGAATATGGTCGGGTAGGTAATGGACAGAGCAGGGGGGGAGATGAAGGGGAGGCCTGGAAAGCAATTCCAGGGTGTGACCTCTCTGGATAATCTGAAGTACCCATTCGTTCGATGTGATCGTTTTCCAGGCATCTAAATGGAGGGAAAAATGACTGCCATGGTTTCTGAGGTCTGATTGAGGAAGCGTGGACAAAGCCCCAGTGGATCACTGGGAGGGGGGCTGACCAGCCCCACCAGGAGGGTGGGAGCGGGTGCCCTTAGCCGCAGAGGCGGCGGTTCTCGAAGACTGGGAACGACCTCATAATCCGCCTCTGTATTTCCCACCTCTTTTAGAATAAAAAGAGGATTGAGGACGATATGATGGTTGGTATGTATGGTACATGCCATGGACTGTGCATAGTGTTCTTCCTGAAGATTGGAGATCATCTATCATCATTTGGGTACCTGGACCGAAATGCTTGGACCCATTAAAGGGGGCACTGACCACTCTATGCTGTACATCAGGTGTAAAGCATTAGATGCGAAGCCAAGCATGGCAATGCAAGGTAATGCCTGTTGCTGACATGCGGGCCAAAGTATCGACTGCATTATAGCCCAAACGAAGTCAGTGTTGTGAGATGGAACTGCCAGTAGATACTGTAGCCAGTAACTGTTCCCTTTCCTGTGAAGGAGGGAGTTTACTGACTAATTCTATGGCAGAGGACCAGAGTGCACGCTGGTATTTGATCATATGTCCCATATCATTTAGGATTCTGAGATTCATGGTACCTGCTTGGAGAACCTTTCCCCAGATAGTCAATCCTACGGGGAATCTTTATCAGGAGGTAAAGAGCTCATGCGTTTTGGTCATTAGTACGATCATGAGCGGCAGTGATCACTACTGAATCTGCTTCAGGAGTAGTGGATAGAAAAGGGTGATCCAGAGGAGCTGGTAGAGGAGATCCACCTTGTGAGGAATAGCTGTAACAGTAGAAGGCTGATTCCAGGCAGCAAGCATAGCATTTTGGTAGGTCTGTGGGGGTACCACTAAGACTGGCTCCTCTGGGAGTTCCAGATAATCTGCCATATCCTTACGTTGTTTGTCATGTTCGATAGTGGAGAAACCCATGACTTTCTGAATTTGGACAATCATCTCATGGAATAATGGGTCACTGGGAGGAGAGGCAACCACCTGATGGGATAAATTCTCATTTAAGGTAGAAATATCTAAAAGGGGGGACTGCGGCTGGAAGTCCAGATTTTGAAATTTCACATCCTCCAGATCTCCAGTAAAATCAGCTAGAAATTCAGCCACATCTGATAGGTAGTCATCTACGAACAAAGGAGGCGACCAGGGTAGTGAAGGGTTTCTGTCACCCTGGAAACGTTTAAGCAGAGGAGTAGGGAAACGGGATGGGTGACTCGGCTTCCCTGGTTCAGAGGGCTGAGTATGCCAAATGGCATGCAAAACCTGCTGAACTATGGAGGCAAAGTCCACTGAGAGAGGAGGGCAGGGTGGGGGGCTTCTGGGAAACCAAGGGGATTGTAGCAGGGATTGGATGTGTAGTCTGAGCAGGTCATGCCCCTGGGTGGTAAAGCCCAGGGTCCCGATCCTTGTCCGCCTGGCCCCTATGGGAATACACCTGTGAAGGTGGAGAGGTGGTATGCATAGCAAATGCAGTAGGTTTCCTCATTGGAATGTGACCCGTCGTCGATGGAGCTGCAGGGGAAACATGAGTAGGATGCTGAAATGAGGTCACCGTTGATGGAAGAGAAGCCCCCGTCGATGGGACATCAATGGAACCCATAAAGGGTTTTTTGTAGAATGCCATTAAAGCGCTGGAAAGTGCTCTTGATGAGAGGGTGTAACCTCCCGTCGATGAAGAGGCAGTGTTTGAACGCAGCATTGATGGTGGGACACCCGTAATGGTGGCTGTTGATGTGTGTTTAGGCACAGTGTGAGGAGGGCTTCTCCTTCTCTTTTTTGTACCGTTATGAGAATCAGTTGATGGGGAGCTCTTGGGACGAGCCCCCTGATTCTCCATGAGAGTCAATTTCTGCTCCATTAAATGTTTTTTTTTTTTTCTGCAGCTGTCGATGACAGGTTGCCTGGTTGAAATCCTGGCAATGCATGCAGGAGGTGGTGTCGTGTGTGGGTCCCAGACATGTTACACAAGTGGAGTGGTTGTCGAAACGTTAGATTTTTCTACCGCAACGGCAGGAACAAAATAACGCTATCTTGGTTGAAGATTCTTTGGACATTCGTTTTTCAATGCTGTTTTGCTCAAATTCTCATTGATGACTGTTGCTGAAGTTGCACTAGCTGCTGGCATGCAAGCTAAAGACTGCGCAAAAATTAACTGAGGCTACCAGGGAATGCCCACACTTGTACAGGAAACAGGAAAGTGATGTCATGTGTGGGCGGCCCCTGGAAAAGACTGCTAGAAGAGCTGCCGTGTGCCACAGTGACCTCTGGTGACGACCCAAGTGTATTACTTTCTGCAAGAGACCATTCCATGGAAGATCTATTGTCACAGGTGAGTAACCTATATTCCTAGTGGTGTGGATACAGTTTAGTATCCGCACCCTGGCAGATTCCCAGCAGTTCTCTAGGAGGCGGGTCAAGGCACACACTCTTACATGGTGAACAGAAATTGGAGAACTGAGGTCCCAAAAAAACAGCATCATGGTGTGACCCAAGGTTGATGTGATAGTGGGAAATGAAGATGTGTGCTGACTTGCAGGTAGCAGCCCTGCAGATTTCCTGGATAGGGACGTCCCTGGAAGCAGCCATCGAGGCAGCGGTATGTCTGGTGGAATGAGCCCTAAACCTTACAAGAGACTCCGACGTCGGCTCCTCCTCCTAATATAAAAGTTTTAGCAAAAAGCTTTCCAAGGGGTACTACTGCCTCTGTTTTGAATCCACTAATGAATGGTGAAGATTGATACAGGTAAGATCAAGGTATGCTCATTTTTCCTTTGCTTGTATAAGCAGTGCATTACTCAACTGTTGTCAGAACAGGTGTGCTGGTGCTGCTATCTAAGTTTCAAGAAGGGTTCCTGCTATCTGCAGCCACCTCAATCCTGTGGTAATATGGTGGGTGCATGGCTTCAACTGAGCCAGCATCAGTCCACACTCTAGCCTATCTCTAGCTACAGAACTCTATGGGGGAAGGTGTACATGAGACCTGCGGTCCAGGGCCTCGCATAGACATCACCCAACAGTGTCTTGGACTGCAGGGGCAGACACAAAACAACTTCAGTTCTGTGTTCTTTCAGTAGGCAAACTGGTCCACCAGAGGAATTCCCCACAGGGAGAAAGTACAGTTACAGTAACAGTGCATCTTAGAGAGAACCTCTCATCAGGCCACACCTATGGAACTACAGCTGCCAGGCATTAGGGTCACACGGAAACTTTTTTGCTAGTGGTCTTCTAGGGGATGCCCATGACGATGTGATTCATCAACAATGTCCTCACCATATAAACATGGGCAGCCTCGCACCCTCCTCTGTTCCCCCACTAGTGACCATATACAGAGGACCTTCTCCTGGGGAACCAAGGGAGAGCTATGAGTTCATACCACTAGGCAAGGTGAAACAGTAGGTAGACCGTCCTGGAGAGGGACACAGGAACTGAGAAGCCCTGAGGCCAAGGGGGACAGAGGGTGGGACAGCATGGCCTGATGAAAGATTCTCTCTGGAAGATCTACTGTTACGGTCAGTTCTTACATAACTGTACTATCTTCTTCAAGGATATCTCTTTCATCAGACCACACCTATGGAACGTGCCCCAAACAGTACTGACAGACAGTCTGGGTGGCTGGAGGTTATAGGCCTAAGAAAGGAGGCCCTGAAGTACAGTCAGACCAAAGCGTGCCCTTCTCCTAGAGGCTATGTCCAGACTGTAGTGCTTTGTGAAAGTGTGGACAGTACTCCAAGTTGCAGCAGCACAGATTTCTGCAGCTGAAACAGGCAAAAGAAGTGGCCATGCCTCTGGCTGAATGGCCACGAACATCCCCAGGAAGTTCCTTACCGTACTTCCTACAACAAAAACCAATACAGTTGGCCAACCATTTGGACAGGCACTATTTAGAAATTGGTACGCCCTCTTTCCCAGGGGTGCAGGAAACAAAACTGTGAGGACTTCCTGCAGTCCCTTGTACAGTGAAAATAATATCTAAGTATTCTATGTACATCTAAGGTATGGAGCAGTGCTGCCCCTGGAATGGCATGCTCCGGAAAATAAACAGGCAGGTGGATGGTCTGATTCTGGGTAAACTCAGACAACACCTTCGGTAACAACTTCAGGCTGGTAGCAAAGACACCCTGTCTTTGTGGAAACTCAAACAATGGGGCTCACACATCAGAGCCTGAAGCTCATAAATCATTCGACCAGAAGTAATGGCAATTAAAAATAATGCTTTCCATGACAGAAAGAGTAGCTCTCATGTAGCGCCGGCTCAAAAGGAGCCAGAGTAATTTTCTCTAGAACAAAATTTAAGCCCCAAGGAGGGACTGGATTATGGATGGGAGACATCCAGTGAAGAACTACTGTCAAGAACGTACTGGACACCTCCAGCTGTGCCATGGTATGGCAATCAATGGGCACTTGAAATGCTGAAACAGCAGCTAGGTGCACCTTAATAGAACAGTATTGCTGCCCAGTGTCTGAAAGGGACAGCAACTTCTCCAGAATCCGATTCACGGGACAAGAGCAAGGATCCAAGTGATGGGAAGCAGCCCACAGAGAAAAGCTGCCCAGCGTCTGATTATGGGGAGGGTGGGCTGGTGTAGTGAATGGTGAAGATATTTGGGAAGAACAATAATTATGGTATGTAATTTCCATATCTTTCCCAAATTAATCTTCACCATTCATTACTGATGGGCCTGAGTACCAAGATGGCAGACCCTGTGGGAAAAACTAAGGAGGAAGGGACCAACCACAGGCCTGGAAAGGCCCACGGACTTCACAGGGACAGCGGGCACTCCCTAGAACTTGGGAGAAGGAATATGCCCCTGTAGAACCCGTCATGCCCTGCGAGAAAAGAAATGGGCCCCCTGGAAAGGTGAGGATACCACCCTACGCCAGGCCATGGATGATAACCTGGATAGGCGAAGCCACGCAGTCTGCCTAATGCACACTGAGGACCCTACCAGCCTGGAAGACACCTCACTGGCATCGCAGACTATCCTAGAGAGGTGTCTTGCCAGCTCCAGGCCTTGCGAAGATAGGCGAATGGCTTGCCTAGTTATCTCACTGGCAGGCAGCGCTGAGAGGATCTGTCCCAGCAGAGTCCAGATGTGCCTAGTACAGGACACCATGTGTGCCTGATGAGCCAGAATCTGCAGGAGGCGGCATGCAGAAGCAAATACTCTCCTTCCCCATTGGTCAAATTCTCTAGAGTCTGTGTCCGGGGGTGGGGGTGGGGCGCAGTTGTGAAAAAGGCGATGGCATCCAGATGTGGATCCAGGAACCCCAGTCCTGAAGAAGGCTGTGGCATGGCATATGGAGACCCTGCTGATGCGCAGTACCTGCGCATACAGTCTCTAGGGGCAGGAGAAGGGGAGGCGGGACGTTGCCAGACAGCATGCAATGCCTCCCTCAATGGCCTTGGCCAGGGAGGAAGAACCAACCTGTCAGCGCTGTATTCACACAAGAATGACAACGTCACACGATCGGTATTCCGTCCGACGAAGTGGGTTATATAGAGCTCCTTCGTCACCTCCACCAGGAATCGTTGGTAGGACACAAGGTCTCCAACAGCAGAGATGTGGCGTGAGGAATCCTTTTCCTCCATGGGGAAGTCAAAGATGAGGAGGAGTCCGATTCAGAGTTTAGCAGAGCAGATGTTTGAGGTCTGAAGATGATCTTGGTGATGGCCCTAAGATAACGAGGGAAAGCAGTCGCCGCAGCTCTGAATTGTTCCCAAGAAGACCTTCGGGGGGGCAAGAAACCCTGGAAAGGGGGGGAAGAAGTGGCAGAGTGATCAGAGGAGGGACAGCCTGACTGCACCAGGATGATTCTCTGTCAGAGCTAGGAGGTTGTGCAGAAGTGCCCTGACCGGGGGTAACCTGACAGACCCCTCCACCCCAGTGCGTCCAACTGTCGAGGGATGGACAGTGAGTTGCACCTGAGGGGAAAACACCCAAGTGGGGAGGCTGGAGCCATGCAAGGTCCTCTGGAAGGCTCACTTCCCCACCCAAGCAGAACCCCTCTCCGAGAGAAGGCAAGGACGTGCCCGAGCCGCAACCCCCCCCCCAGCACCATGGAAGGAATCTTGAGAAGGTCGCTGCCCAGATCCAGTCCCATGAACCCTCCTTAGAGGTGAGGATCTGTCCCTCTGAGGCAGCCCAGTCGACAAATTCAGGCTAACTGCTTTAGGAGTAATCTCCACTTCCCCTAGGGAGGCACGGGAGTTCTCCAGAGGGTCCTCATCATCAGCCGGAATCCAGATCACAGTGGGTCTGGGTCTGGCCAATGGTAAGGACCCTGACCCCAAGCTGGCCCCTGTCTTAGGCTCTGCAGCAGAATCAGTGCTGGACATGGCACCGCTAAAAGATATGGCGCCGACCACGGCACCGACTGTGGGGCCACCAATGGAAATGGTGGAAGATACAGCGCCGCCACTCGCAGAAACCCTGGAAGGGGTCCCTAGGAGTCCCTCGGCACCAGAAGGGTCTGGAATGGCACCAACCATGACATCGTCTGCCAATGGTGACACCGGCCTGGAAAGCCCAGCAGACCCCAGAGACATCCGAGCCGAGTCCAAGGAGCCCAGGACCCAGTCAAGGTCATCCTGGTCATCATCCTCCGAAATGGGAGGTGAGACCAGTGAGATCTCCAACTGGGCCATTCCCTGATCATGGGACCCTCCGGTGCCAAGGGAGGCATCAGAAGGGGGCCCGGACACGCAATAAATTCTGTCCCACTCACTGGCACCGGGGGCGGAAGCTCGAGCAGGAGCCAACTGCTGTCTCGAGGAGACCTCCCAAGAAGAGCCCGCGTACAGGTATGACTCCACCTCAAGGGTTGTCCAGGCCTCCGAGGACGCACCAGACTACAAGGGGTGACCAGTCGCCCTCACAGAGGAAGACGGCCTCCCCATCGACTCCTCGCTTGGACCTCTTGTCCCAGCAAGCTGAGGTGCAGAGGGGGTCCTTTCCTTGTGGGCTCGTATAGAGTCAGGGGGGCAGGGATGGACTCAGGGGTAGAGCCCAAAGATTCTGTCTTGGCGTCTCGAGTGCGATGACACCTGCTGAAAGTTGGGGTGGTCTCTACCCAGCCACACTGCACGGATAACGAGGGTGTGGAAGTCCATAGAGAAGCAGGTATCGCACTCGTTCATCATGTGGCAGGGACCCAGACAAGAGAAACAACAGTCGTGGGGGTCAGATACCATTATGTAGTTGCCGCAGGGGCACCGGTGCATGGAGGCAACACCCAATCGTTAAGACTTGGAATGACGCCCTGACCCCAACATACCATCATGCGAAAAAGAAATAAAACGAGAATAAACAACACCCAGCACTGACAGAAAAAAAAAAATAAAAGAGAAAACCTCCAGTGCCGAATGCTGGTACTCACGACACTGCTACACTTGAGGTCTAGGCATGATGCAGTTCAAGCACGCTTCCTGTGCAGGATGCTTCCTCGATGGTGGAAAAAACAGAACTGAGTGTTGGGAGGAGTCGGTGTCGGTTACTGGCCAACCTGCGAGTGCCACGCAGATCGCTGGTCTTGCGGGCGGCGCCATCCCTACGTCTACTCTTCCAGCTAGAAAAAATTTAAAGAGGCAGTGCTCTTTTTCTTTCCATGTGAGGTCCTGACCTCTGGTAGGACCCATCGGTAATGAATGGTGAAGATTAAATTGGGGAAAATAGTACGGAACATCTCCAGCTGTGCCACCATATGGCAATCAGTGGGCACATGAAATGCTGAAATGGCAGCCAAGTGCACCTTAATGGAACAGTTTTGAAGTCCAGTGTCTGAAAGGGACAGCAACTACTGCAGAATCTGATTCACTGGGCAAGTGCAAGGAGCCAAGTGATGCGAAGTAACCCACAGAGAAAAGGGCTTCCACTTCATAAAATAAGTGGCTCTGGTGGAGGATTTCCTAGCAGCCACCAGGACATCAGCTACATTTTGGGATACCCCAAATCTAGCCATGGCTTCAGGAGCCAGGCATGGAGATGGAGTGACATGAGGTCCAGATGAACCAAGGTGTCCTGCTCCTGTGATAGCAAGCCTCTGCACAAGGGCAGGGGTACTGAAGGTTCCACCACCAAGTGCTGCAGTAAGGGGAACCAGATCTGAAGAGGCCAGAAGGGAACTATGAGAATCAGTCGCTCCTTCCATTTAAAGCTTGATCAGCACCCTCTGAATTTGGGGGAAGGGAGGAAAGGCATAAAGGAACATCCCTTTCCAAGAGAGGGACAATGTGTCTCACCAGAAAATTCCAGGCCATGGAGTGAGCAAGCAGAAATGCAGCACTTTTGCGTTGAGTGGGGACACAGAAAAGTTCAACTCTGGACAACCCCACCTGTCGAACAGGTCTTCCACTACCGAGGTCAGCAGCTCCCACTCATGCATTCTGGACTGCGACTTGACTGGTCTGTCTGTCAAGACATTTTGGGTACTTGAAACATGGAGTGCTGACAGATCTAGACTATATTCTAGAGCCCAGTACCAAACCCTCATCGCTTCTCTGCACAGGGGATATAAATGAGTGAATCCAAGACAGAATGGCAGCAACACAGACCGCGAGGTCATCCACAGCGACTAACCTCAACGCGCAGGGCTGCTAAGACAGCATGGAGTGCGGACAAAAGAGCAGTAATGACAGCGCCCGGAACAGAAAGGAAGCAGCCGCAAGGAACCACAGCACACCCGGGTGCGCATCGCCGACCCACCAACAGCCGTACAGCCATCGCACACACCAAAGGGCAGCCGGGCCCAGGGATCCCACCCCCCCACACTGTGTAGGGGCACATGTACAGCCCCGGAGGAGGGGCCCCAAGACCACAAAAGGGAATGGCACAGTACAGTCCCCGCCCCCCCCCCACAAGGACCCACCGGACTCGGATGGGGCAGACCCAGGCAGGGTGGGCTGGGCGCTATGATGGCCACAGGGGGCATGGCACCGGGGACCACGGGGTGGCAACTGCGCCACCGGGACACTACTGCAGTGGTGCAGGGGCCTGATGGTAGACCACAGAAGTCCACCGGACAGGGCGCAGAGCCCATGCCCATTGGAGGGGGACTGTGCTGAGCGCAGGGCTCAACAGGTGTGAGTGACCACAGCAGTGCGGGTGAGCATACCACACACCCTTGCAGCAATAAACCTCACAGCACGGGCCCCCAGACAACACAGCTATTGGCCAGACAGTGAAGCACCAACCCATAGTATACAATACAATGCCTACATACAGTGATACCCGGACTGGTACTGTCAAGGTACGATGCCAGCAATGGACTGTAGTGCTGTATGGGTGTGCGTGTCCAGCAACAGCCCCTCTACAGTCAGGTACTGCAGTACACCCGTGCTGTGCAAAGGACCACGGTGGGATGGAGGCCATGACGCTATGCTAACTACTTAGCAGTTGTGCGGTATGCCAGTGGGACATCCCCTGCCACAGGGCAGCATCACACAGCAGCGTGCCCTTGGGCAGTCAGTACAGAAAGGCAGACAGCACAGCTAGGGACGCCATCAAACATGTTTAATGCACATACAGACCATACATAGTGCAATACACCCGCACCCGTGCCCACACCCTAGAACAAACCCCCACACCCGCTGAATGTACGTCCTGCCACACGGCACAGTCCACAGCCACTCAGGTTCTCAGACCTGGATACGGACGTTCAGGGCAATGCCCAAGAGGTAGTCCCGCAGTGGCAGTGTCTCATATTGCTCCACTATCTGCAGTATACGGTCCGTGGCAACCCTGGCCCTCCTGCGACCACTGGCCATCTCATTGCCACGTAGCAGCTGCTGGTGCCGCAGCTCTGTCAGGCGCTGTTGACCTCGGAGTACCTCAATGAAGCGCCAGATGGCGGGATGCGCTGCGCCCATCAGTGCATTGCAGCCCCAGTGCCACCTCTCCAGGGCGTTGGTGGTCCTGGGTGGGCCCTCGCGGTCTGAGGCGTACACGTTCCAGAAGTCAAGGGGATAGGTCGCCCGGTGCCACACACCGCTGCGCACTGAACGGCCCAGCCAAGTGTCCTCGAAGTAATCAAGGAAGGGGTCCAGGGTGTCCTCGAATGGCTCAAAGAAAGGTCAGGCCCGTAGCTCCTCATAGGCGCCGAAAACGTCCCCTGGTGGCACAAAGACGAACGCTGCCAACATCCGTATGTGCAAGGCAAACTCGTCGTTGGACATGTACAGTTGGGCCAGGTCCCCATGCTGCTGTAGCTTCCTCCACAGGCACTGTGTGAAATGGAAAAAGCAGCACTGGAGCCGTGCCTGTGTGAAGACAATGTGCAGTGCCCTGTAGGTGGCAGGCTCGAAGTCGATCATTATCAACAGAGGGTTCAGGTCTGGGCACAGCCCCTGCAGCGTCCGGAGCATGGCGGTGTAGCAGGCAATGGTTCTACTCCGCATCAGCGCATACCCTGCAGGCAGCACAGTCTCACTCTCCACGCCGTGCAGGCTATACAGCTTCTGGAAAAGCCTTGGGCTGGTCCTAAACGTACCGTCGGCGTACCATGCAGCACAGCGGGACAGATATTGGAGACTCCACTGTGTGCTGAAGAGCATGATGCGGCTGGTGATGCCCCCCCTGCCCCGAGTCGTGGAGCAGGAACTGCTCACCCGCATCAGTCAGCTGATCCTCCGCCGGGATGGTGAGACCCACAAGCGTGATTGGTTCCACCAGCACCCTTTACACCTGACGCCGTGCCCTCTGCACCATCCGCTTCAGGTGTGCAGCCGTGGGTAGTTACCCAACAGCATCTGGTAGCCCACTGCAGCAGGCTACAACCACCTGCTGACTGCTCTCCGTCGACGTTACATCCTGCTGCCTCACAGTCGCATGGACACGCTGCACCGCTGCCTCTGCACTGTCTGGCACATGGTTGTGTCAGCCCGTGAGCGATGCATCTTCCACCCCCTTCCACGGCAGTGCATTATGATGTGGCGCTGTTGGCATCCGCCCACCTGAGCTACCGCCGGTCGCTGTGCAGTTCCGTCCGGCCTGTCTGTGTGCACAGTGCCGGGTCTGTGCGGCACTGGGCCTCCTTGGCGCTGTCAGTGCCAGCGCTGTGGGGTGGTGCTGCCTTAGTGCCTGGGGCCCCCTGCTTGACGTCCTGCCAATTGCCGCATGATACAGCCCCGCATATGCCTGTTTGGGGGGTTGCAGCCACCCTGCGTCCCGTCTCCCTCAGTGCCCTGTCGCCTCTGGTGGGGTTCGTCATCTGGGATCACTGTGGCTTCATGAATTGGGGTGTCACGGTTGCCGATGCACACCTGAATGAGTCTCCTCCTTGCTTGTTTATGTAGTGCGCTACACTGATGCTGTTCATCTGCACCAGCAGACGTCCTGGGGACATGTAATTCTGGAAGACTTGCAAGCCGTACAGAATGGCCCTCATCTCTAGGCTGTTTACGCAAAGGGGACTTTTCCACTGCGATCCATGTACCTTGGGTCTGGTGAGGCTCCAGATGGGCCCCAAAGCCCATCTCTAAAGCATCCATGGTGAGGATCTGATGAGGGCAACGGATTAGGAAAGGAACCCCTTTGAACAGATTGCTAGGTTCCCTCCACCACTGCACTCACTTTACTGACGAAGTTAATAGAACCTTCTGTTCTAGATCATCTGTGTGTTGATCCCACTGGACTCAATGTCCACTGGGGGACCCGCATGTGCAGCCTTGCTAGGGGAACCATGACAATGGCTGCTGCCATCAGGTTCAGCAGCCTCAGGAATGTCCCGGCTGTGACATACCTGCTGCTGTCCAGCACCTGGGTCTGTGCTATCAGGCGCTCTGCCCTGTCCTGGGGCTGGAAGGCTGATCCCTGAGCAGTGTCCAGTATAGTTCCTATATATTGGAGGCACTGACAAGGGGTCAAGACTGACCTAGGCAGAGTGACCGTGATCCCTAGTGCGCTGAACAGCTGGCTGGTACGCGCTAGGGCATGGGACAGTTGCTCCTTGGACTAAGCTTTGAGCAACCAGTCACCCAGATAGGGGAAGACGTACAGTCCCTCCCTCCTGAGGGCAGCTGCCACTACCATTAAGCATTTGGTAAATACCTGTGGCGCAGATGACGAGCCAAAGAGCAATACCCTGAACTGGAAGTGCTCCTCCGAAACAGGAAAGTACTTAACAGTAGTTCTTCGAGAGCGGCTCTTGCAGTAGAGAATTACTTTGAGGACTATGCCCCCTGGTGTCAGGACCACACAGAAACGTTAGCTAGCAGTGACTGGCGGGGGACCACCTACCTGATGAAACGTGACTGTTGTCAGCATGACACTACATCGTGGGTGGTCCTCACACCCGCCTTCCCGCCGGAAACCTCACTAGGGAGTGACAGGAAAATGGAAAAAAGAGGCTCCTGAAGCCAAAGAAAGAGACAGAAAAGGAGCAGCAGATGATGGGGGAAGGAGGGAGGGAAAAAGGTTACCTACTGCAAGAGCCTTTCTCAAAGATCTACTGTTACGGTAAGTTCTTACGTAACTGTACTATGACTTTGAGAGGGCTCTTGCAGTAGGTAATAAGCTTCAGGACCGAGTCCCAAGCAGTGTGAATCAGAAGGAACTGAAACATAGTAGGCAGGAAAGGTCTGCAAAAGGACAGAAATTCAGGACAGAAGACCCTGAAGGACAGCTAGGCCAAAGCCAGCCCTGTGCCTAGAGGCAATGTCCAGACTGTAATGCTTGGTGAAAGTGTGGACAGAGCTCTAAGTGGCCACGGCACAAATGTCAGCGGCTGGCACATTCCTGAAGCAAGCAGTACAGGCAGCCATGCTTCTGGTAGAATGCCCCTTAACCTCCCTCGGGAAAGTTTTACCGTACTTCTGGTAACAGAAAACAATACAGATTGCCAACCATTTGGACAGACACCGTCTGGAAACTGCTGCACCTTCCCTCTTGGGTTCAAAACAAAAAGTTGGTCCATTTTCCGGACAGACTTGGTTCTGTTAGTGTAATAACGCAAGATTTTATGAATATCCCAGGTATGCAGAATCGCCTCCCCTGATCTGAATGCTCAGGGTACTACACTGACAGTTGAATTGACTGGTTTAATGTAAATTCCAAAACCACATTCGGTAAGAACTGAGGATTAGTACGCAGAGCCACCCGGTCTCTGTGAAAAATTAAATAAGGCTCCTTACACATCAGGGCCTGAAGCTCGAAAATCCTTCGAGTAGAAGTGACTGCAGCCAAAGAGAGCGCCTTACATGACAAATAGCACATAACAGAACTGCTAGCCAGTTCTGAAGGAGGAAGAGTCAGTTTCTCAAACAAAACTGAGGTCCCAGAGTGGAGCTGGACTGCGCACAGGGTGCTTCAAGTAGAGGATCCCTTTCAGGAAGGTTTGGAAACCTCCAGCAAAGCCACAGGTTTGCCTCTACCAAAGTGTGATAGGCAGAAATAGCCGACAGGTGAACCTTCAGTGAAGAGCAACTCAAACCCTAGTCAGAGAGGTGTAACAGATACTACATGACCTGGGGAACGGGGCACGAAAAAGGGTCCCAACCCTTCAAAGTGGCCCAAATGGAGAAAACACTTCCACTTCATGGCATATGTTGTTCTCACAGAACGCTTTCTGGCCTCTACCAGGACCTGTGCCATTCTGGAGGAAACTCTGTAACATGAAGCAGCTATGTCATGAGGTGCCTAGCATGAAGGTGAAGGGACTTCAGCCCTGGATGGACCAGCGAGCCCCGTTCCTGAGTTAGGAGATCGTGGCAGAGAGGCAGGGAGACCGGAGGTTCCACTGCAAGCTGCTTAAGAAGTGGAAACTAAACTTGCCGAGGCCAGCACGGGGCAGTCAAAACCATGTGAGCTCCCTCTACTTGAAGCTTGAGCAGCACCCTCTGCACAACTGGAAAGGGAGGGAAGGCACACAAAAACCCAGAGATAGCGCATCTCACCAGAAAGCACGATGCCCAGGAGCGAGCAAAACCTGGGTAGTTTTGCGTTGTATGGGGAGGCGAACAGATCCAAGTCTGGACGACCCCACAGGTCGAAGATATGCTTGACCACCTCTTGCTTGAGTTCCCATTTGTGGGCTCTTACTCTGATATGGCTGAGACTGTCCACTAGGACGTTTTGCACGCCCGGCACGTGAACAGCTATGAGGTAAATTCGATGCAGTACTGCCCAATTCCACACCCATATCACCTCCTTGCAGAAGGGATACAAGCGGGTACCCCCTTGCTTGCTGACGTACCAGACCACACACATATTGTCTGACTGGACTAATACTGGGCCCTGGTGAACCAGATGCTGGAAGGCTTGAAGAGCATACAGCACTGCCCTCATCTCCAGCATGTTTATGTACAGAGAGAGTTCCGACTGGGACCACAGCCCTGGAGTCCTGTGGTTCTCCAAGTAAGCGCCCCAACCCGACCCAGATGCGTCTCTTGTTAGGGTCTGGGTGGGAAGCAGGGACTGGAAGGGGAACCCCTTGGTGAGGTTGCTGAGATCCTGCCACTAGAGGAGATCTTGCTGCATCGAACTAGAGACCAGGAACATGTGGACCAGGTCGTCCGACCTTTGATCCCACTGTGTTCTGAGCATCCACTGCAAAATTTGCATATGCAGCCTGGCCAGAGGAACACTGGGGATGTCTGCAGCCATAAGGCCAAGGAGTCGGAGAACCGACCTAGCCGTGACCCGCTTGCTGGAGGCTACTAAACGAGTCTGATTCACCAAAGTTTCCACCCTGTCCAAAGGGAGGAAATCAATACCCTGGGCCGTATCCAGAACCGCACCAATAAAGTAGAGGCACTGGGAAGGGGCAAGCTGGGACTTGGGAAAGCTGACAGTAATCCCCACTTGCACAAAAAGGTCCAGGGTAGCCTAGAGGGACCGTTCCAACTCATCCCTCAACAGGGCTGACACAAGCCAGTCGTCGAGGTAGGGGAACACATAACGGCCCTGGTGCCTCAGGGCTGCCACCACCACCGCAAGGGACTCAGTAAAAACCTGAGGTGACAAGGCCAAAGGGAAGGGCCATGATCTGGTAATGTTCCCTCAAAAAGGCGAACCTGAGGTAGCGGCGATGAGACTTAAAAACTGGGATATGCAGGTAAGCATCCTGCATCTCCAGGGCACAAAGCTACTGTCCCTGGTGTAGGAGGGGCAGCAGACTTGGTAGGGTCAGCATTCAAAACTGTGTGCATTCGATGTACAGGTTTAGAGCGCTGAGGTCCAAGATGGGACACAAATCGCCCATCTTTCTTGGGACCAGGAAGAAGTGGGAGTAATACCCCTTTCTGATCTGGTTTGACGGAATGGGCTCTATTGCCTCCTTTTGTAATACAGCCTCAATTTCTTCCCTTAAGAAGGGTATGTGAACCTTTGAATAATGGGACACCCCTGGGGGCCTGCCTGGAGTTTTTTTAAGAAATTCCAGAGTGTGGCCCTGTCTGACCAACTGAAGGACCCACAAATCAGTGGTGACCATCTCACCTTGCCACCGCTCCTCTGAAGTATGGGGGGCAGATCGCAGTCAAGAGAGGGAGGGAGGATTGGGGAGAGCCCCACCTGAGGCCGTTTGAGCTTTGGCTGGAAGGGCAGCTGTTGCGGCAGGGGCCCAGCGTTTTGGCTGACATCTGGCCGTCTGCTGCCGTTTCGTCTGCTGATTGGCCTGTCGATGAAAAGGGTTTCTGGCCTGAGATCTAGGGCTGTACATGCTGTGAACCGACCTAAGGGCCTTACCCTTGTCCTGGAGGCTGGTAACGATATCCTGGGTGTCACCTCCGAAGAGGACGAAGCCCCTAAAGGGAGCATCCTGGATGGCCACCTGAACGTCCAGTGCCAGGCCAGACACCCTTAGCCAGGAATACCTCTGAAGACTAACAGCTGTGGCAGTGCCCCTGACTGAGGAATCCATGGCATCATATGGGACCCTCAGCGAGTGTAGACAGGCAGCCTTGGCAGACCTGATAGTGTCGGCCAAGATGGTTTTGAACTCCGAGTCTGGCATAGCATCGATGGCAGGTTCCAGCTGACTAGAGAGAGATTTCTGGTAAACCAGCATGTGAGCCACGTAGTTTAAGGCACGCATGGCCAGAATGCAGGAAGAATAAAACTTCCTGCCAAACTGATCCAGCTGTCTTGACTCCTTATCAGGAGGAGAAGTGCTCATATATCTGGGCTTGATGGACCTGTCATGAGCAGCCGCAATGACTACAGAGTCCGCCATGGGGTGAACACTAAGGTGATCTTTCTCCTCTGGTGTTCTGTAAGTCTGCCTTTTTGGCTACTGCTGGGACTAAATTGGGCATCATCCAGATGGTGGATACCAGGTCTTCATGCGGCTCTAACCAAGGAGGGGTGAGAATGGGAGCTGTCTCCTGGATGTCCAAATGCTCTGCCAGTCATTGGCATTTTGGATCCTGGGCATCTGACTTCCAATTGTAGACCTCTATCTTTTTGAGGAGGTCTGCGAAAGAAGGGTCCTCAGGCGGGGATTTTGGAGATTCCTTAGGCCTGGGCTCCTCTGTGGGAGGAGTTTCAAAACCCGACCCTACTGAGGAAGGAGAATCAGAGTCCAAACCTGGATCAGAGGTCTCCGAAGACTGGATGTCGGGGCAGGAAGCTGGAAGGGCTCTGTCTGATGACTGCCCTACTACAGGCTCCTTCGACAGGCCCAACGTCAGCTGACGTAAATCCGGCGTAGGGGTAGGACCGGGCGTCCAGTCCAACGGGAGGGGGGCATCCCTTGGGGGGGTGGCAGCTATCCAGCTCTGGCACCGGCTGGGCCTTGGTCTCTGACCACCAAGACTGAAGGATAGCCTGGAAGTCCAGCAGAGGTGGAGGAGGCAACAGGGGCTGGTAGGCTGGAGGATACCCCTGAGAGAATCCTGACGGCGGGTAACCCGACGTCTGGTAGGTGTGCGTCAGGTAACTCGGTAAGGGGTAGGCGGGTGAAAATCCCGTCTGACAGCAGGATGGTGGGTAGCCTGGAGGAATATACACCGGTGGATGGTGTGGTGTCAGGTGATCCGACGGAGTGTAACCTGATGGGGGACCAGACAGTGGTGCTGAGAGGCCCAAAGAAGGACCATGAGAAGGCCCGAAATCTGTCCCTGAAGGACCCAGGAGAACCGGGTTGAATGTCGGACTGGCAGGAGGTAAGCCCGGAGTCTGGGCCGGCATCCTCGGCAGATGATCCAACTGAGGAGGGCTCATAGGGCTCTCTGGGAGGCCCAATGCCAGGTCTCGAGGTGACCCAGGGAAGGTACCACCTGATGGATGGCCCCCATCCTCTGAACCCTGAAAATCTGGGGAGGACAGAGGAAGCTCCTTGGGAGGAGGAGAAGAGGGGCTGGGCCGGTGGTGGGACCCAACCGGCGAAAGCAGTGGTAACTCCAGCAACTGAGTATTGTCTGAGCCCTTGCCAGACCCCAACGTAAGCTGGTTGGTTGGGCAGACATCAGATGGACCGACAGCAGACATATCAACCAGAGTGGTCGCGTGGACATCAGGCGAACCGACGACTGGCCTATCGAGCATGGCTGGGTGGGCATCAGAGACCCTGGAGCCTGACTTCACAGCCTGGGTCGGTCGCTCGAAGAGCAGGTGTGTGGCTTACCGACACCACCAGACAACTTAGGCTCACCAGCTAAAAGGGGTCTAAGAGCGACAGAAGCCCCAGATGAAGCCCGAGGTGCCCGCGACCTCTGTAAATAGTGGCAGCAGGCTGTCCAAGGACTGCTCCTGGGTAAGTGGGGCAGGATTGGAGGCAGCAGCCGACTTCCTGGAGGAAGAGGGCCGCTGCTCACCCAAGGGAAGCCGTGGATGAGAGGGGGACCAGTCCTGGTCCCTGTGCTTCTCTTTGTCCCTCTTTTTCTGCTTGTGCTTGTGGGAGTCAGTTGGAGAGGAGGAAGCGCTATGGAGTTTCTGAAGCTCCTTTTTCAATATGGCCATTTTGAGTTTTAACAGATAAGCCTCGAGGGCCTGCTGGCGGCGCGTCCGTGTAGCCTGGTTGAAGCTGGAGCAGGCCTCACAGTCCTTGACCTTGTGCTCCGGGCCTAGGCAGAAGAGGCAGAGTGAGTGAGTCTTTATGCGGTAGCTGCACACTGCATGAACCGCACTTATTTTTATGTGATTTGGTGAAAGATGGTGAAGACATGCACAAAATGAAATACATCACTGAAGTAACACAAAAAACGGGTACTCATCCAGGAAAAGCGGTTGAACTGCAGCAACAATCTCTGTGAGGTCTGACGTGCTCAGGTCTACGGCGGGAAAAAAATGGAAGGCAGGAGTGGGGACCGCCCACTATATAGTGTCACGCTGATGTCGGTCACGTGACATCGGGTGGGCGGTCCCCCCACCAGACACTGCTAGCTAAAGTTTCCGTGTGGTCCTGATGCCAGGGTGTGCAGTCCTCAAGGTAATTATCTACTACAAGAGCTCTCCTGAAGTAAGATCCAGAGGTACTTTCTGGTGGAGGGCAAACTCTGATGTGCAGATGTAAGTGTCCTGCATGCCCGGGGAGCATATCCAGTCCCCCTTTTGTAGTAGGGGCAGCAGGCCTTGCAATGTTACCATTCTGAACTTCTTGTACTGAATACAGAAGTTCAGATTTCTTAATTCCAGGATAGGCTGCAAGTCCCCTGTGGATCTGGGGACGCGGAAGAAGTGGAAATCGAACACCCTGTTCCTCTGATCCCTGGGAACTGGTTCTATGGCCCTCTTCTGCAGCAATGTGCAGATTTCCTCCAGCAACACTGGTATGTGGTCTGGAGAGTAAGCTGAGAGGACTGGAGGAAGGTCTGGAGGCAACTCCAGAAGCTCTAGAGCATGGCCTTGCTTTATGAGCTGCAGGACCCAAACATCTGTTGTTATCGCTTTCCACTGGTCGGAGGGAGACGTGACCTCCTACCACCACGTCCTGAAGTAGTGGAGGGTGGGGGTCTAGTAAGGAGTCATGCTGAAGCAGAGTTGGCAGTCAGTACTGCACCTCCACCTCTAGGGACCTTTCCTGTGGTGGAGGTAGGAGCAGGCAAAGTTATACTTGTTTTGTGCTTGCCCTGCTGTCAGGCTCCCAACCTGGGTCTGTGGGTGACACGGCGAAAAGGCACCCTCTGTCCACTTTTTTGGCTGGCTGTGGTAAAGGGAGTGGACTAACCATGGAGTCCTCCCTGAGGCCTGCATGTCAGAAAGGATATCCTGCACATCTGCCCCAAAGAGCTTGTAACCTCCGACAGGGGTGTTCAGGATGGATTGCTGGACAACACTAGCAAATCCTGACACCCTAAGCCAAGAATGCCTTCTGAGGCAGGTGCCAGCCACAGCTGCTCTGGCTGAGGCATCCGAGACGTCATAAGTAGACCTCAAGAGGTGCTTACCTACATCTGCCCCAGTCTGGAAGGGCCTGAGCTGCTGCTTTGACATTTTTCCACAGAGAATTCTGGAATACCATATGGGGCTGGTAATTTGCTATTCTGAGGCCCAGTGTGGCAGAGGTAAAGGTCCTCTTGCTCATGAGTCCATTTTTCTTGACTCCTTATCTTGGGAAGAGAACTGATGTGTTGGGGTGTCTCAGACATCATGGGATGCATTTACCACTTCTGAATCAGCCTGAGGTTTCCCCACAAAAAAAGGCCTCCCAGAGGGAGCCTGGTACAGTTTGTCTGCCTTTCTAGGCATGGCAGGGATCAAGCTTAGTATGTACCAAGCAGCCATGGTGGCATCCTCTACAGCAGACAGAAAAGGAGGAATAATGAGAGAGGGAGAATCTGGAAGTTCTAGGAACTCAGCCAGGTTTATTCTGGTAATATCTTGTTCCTCTGCATCAAACCTCATTGCTGTTTGGAGCTGCTTCATCACTGGGGTCTGAGCGGCAGAGGTTGCAGCGTTGACAGGGGTGTCAAAGGGCCCAACATCAACGAGTCGATGCCAGCTGTACTCACTGCCAAACCCAACCCTGAGGTAGTGAGGGTTTGGGCGGCATGAGGTGTCGCCACCGAAGCAGAAGACACTGCAGTGGCCAGCACAAAGCGAAGCGACGACTGAGAAAATATTGGGGGTGGAACTTATCCTTGCTTTGCTCCCTCTCCTGGTGCTTGTGCTTCCCAGATGATTTGTCCCGGGCCTTAGAGTAGTGGAAGCCCATGGAAGGAGCCGGCGACACAGAGGAGCTTCTCGCCTGGAGCTCTCTCTCCATTCTGGCAACCTTATGTTCCAGGAGGAAAGATTGTAGGGCTTTCTGATGGCATTGCTGGGTAGCCTGGTTGAAACTGAGGCAGATCTCGCAAGCCTTAATGTTGTGGGCCTCACTCGAGACAGCAGACGCAGGTGTCATGGTTGTTGACATTGTAGATTTTGCCACTGCGCTCGCAATGTCGGAAGAGTTTAGCGGAGATGGTAATCGACATACACAAAAACGTGAATCACTTTAAAAATAAAGTGGTAAGTACTAGGATGAGAAAAATACTAAAAGTAGAGAAACAGAGAAATTTGAAGAATTGGTGATTGACTGAAGCGGCAGTGTCTCTGTGGAGTCTGACGAGAATTGTCGACGGTGGGAAAAGAACTGAAGAGGGCACGGGGCTGCCCACGTTTATATGGTGAGCACACTGATGTATGACGTCATCATGGGCAGCCCCTAAAAGACTGCTGGTGAAACAGCTTCCGTGTGATCCTAGTGCCTGGCGGCTACAGTTTCATAGGTGTGGCCTGATGAAAGAAAGAACTCGTGCAACATCTTTCCTACCTGGCTGAGAGCATCTGCCAGCTGACTGTTCTCTCCTGCAACATGGATCATCAAGAGATCTGCATCCAGGCTGTGCACAGAAGTCCAGGTGCAGAGGGCCTCCCCAAATAAGGGATGGCAGCGAGCTCCACCTTGCCTGTTCAGGTACAACATGGTCACAGAGTTGTCCATCTGGACCTGCACGACTTAACCCCTGCCCAGAGGAGCGAATTCAGTTAACGAAAATAACACTGCACAGAGCTTCAGCAGGTTTATGTAATGACAGGACTCCTGGGGTGACCAGAACCCACAGATTCTGTGATCTCCCAGCTGCCCACTGCACCCCATCAGAGAGACATCTGTCATGAGTGTGATGGTCAGTTTTGAGCGGATAAATTGAATTCCTTCCTCCAGGTGTTTGGGGATCAGCCACCATGGCATCTTGCATCGGCTGGGTCACTATGACCAGTTGGTCCAAGTGGCCTAGGTGCTGGTGGCCCAACTCTCACTGGAGGTGGCATATCTGCCAGTGTGCCCAACGGACCTGCTGTCATCTACCCCAGCAGCTTCAGGAAATCTCGGGCAGCATGCTAGAGCCCAACCTGAAATGATCAAGCAAAGGAAGTAAGATCTGGTGCCCAGTCCGCAGGGAGGCAGGGTTTGGCCCGCAGGTAGTCAAGTTCCATCTCGATGAACTTGGTCACCTGTGTGGGTACCAGTTCAGACCTATCCAGGCTGATAAACAGGCTCAAGTCTCTTTGGATGAACTGATTAGCAGCCAGTTGTCCAGAAAGGGATACACCCTGACACCTAGGCACCTCAGGTATGCTGCCACCACTGTTATGCACTTGAAGACCCTGGGAGCTGAGGAGGCCGAACGGCATAACCTGGAATCAGTACAGAGCCTCTTCCACTCAGTACTGATGGTGGGACGGACACATTGGGATGTGAAAGAAGGCATCCTGGAGGTTTAGGGAGCAAAATCACATGTTTTGCTCTAGTGAGGGAATGATCTGATTCAGAGCGACCATCCAGAACTTGCATTTCTGCAAGAATTGGTTCACATCATGCAGATCCTGTATGCAGTGCCAGTCTATTTTGGGACCAGAAAATAGCTGTATACATAACCCTGACTAGCCGGGGTGTCCAGGACATGGGCTACTGCCCCTTTTGCAAAGAGATGTGCAATGTCCTCCCAAAGGGCAGACAGCGTGTTCTGGGACACCCTTGACTCCCAAAGTGCATGGAGGTGATAAGGTAGGACAGCCTGAGGTCAAGAGGCATCCCTCTTCCTACTACATCCAGCACCCACTTGTCTACTGTGATAGCGGATCAACATGGCAAGAACTGACGCAGCTGACCTCCTAGGGGGAGTGCACACAGCGACAGGACAGGTGGAAGGATGACACCTGCCAACCTGTCACTGGGCAGCTGCAGCCGGAAAGGGCACCACCACCCCTGCCCCTTCGTAGGACCCTGGCCCCTCGGACTTGGGGCACCAGGTCTGGTACTGCCCCTGTTGGGGCTGCTGCCGAGGAGGCTGTGGCTACCAGAACAGGTACAGGAAAGCATGTGTCTTAGGTTTCTATTTCAGGTCCTTCTAAGACAATGCCACAGAATTCAAGGTGGCACTGGACTTCTCAATATGGCTGTGATGTCCTTCTACCCCAGGGCCACATAGGTCGGTGCCCAAGACAAGGACATCGGCCAGCTTGTGCTCAGTATCTGCTGTGAAGGTGGAGAGACACAGCCAGGCCCTGCAATGCAAGGCGATGGCCTCTGCCATGGCACATACATATGAACTACCCATGTGCAAGGCTGTCTAGAGCTGGCGTTTAGACAGAAATGAACCCTGGTCTCTGATGATTGTCACCAACGACTGTTGCGCAGTTGGAAGGTGAGGGAGGATGGAATCAAACATTCCCATCATGGAGTGACCAAAACTTGGCCTGATGGAGACCCAAGGACGTTGCAGCTTATACCTTTTTTTAATGATATGGTCAGTCTTACAGAACTCCTTGTCTAAAGGCTTACCCACGTCTCCCTGGTTTCCCAGCCTGCAGAAAACAAGTCAGTAACCAGCCCCTCTCTAGAGGGATGTTCCAAGAACCCCAAAAGGGACCCAGTCAGGACTGCATTCTTGTAGACCACATGGATGGAGGGTGCCAAGCAGGAGGCTAGATGCTGCCAAAGCTCCAGGGCCAGTCCCAAAATGGCCTCAGCCATGGAAAAGCAACCCCTGGGGATTTGTACCAATCCAGAAAGTCAGTAAAAGGATACTTGGCCCTCTTCTGAACTGGCTCCAACGGGATTGACAGGGACTCCAAAATACAGTGGACAAGTGCTCTGAAAGACATCTGGCTTTGCTCGGTGGAGAACTCTTCCATTGAACCCAGCCAAGGAGGACTGTCCCAGAGGAGGCCATGAACTTGTGGTCCAAGCCATCTGAGGACTCCTCAAAAACGGCCCTTGACAGTTTCTCATCACGCACCCGAGTATCCTCCCAAGGGGGAATCTGCTCCGAAAACTGACATGGCAAGCCAGTGACCAAGTGGGTCTCCTTGAATGGAGCAGCCACCTTCGGTTGGAGTGGTGGAGAAGAACTTGCAGGGAGCAGCTGTGTAGTGTAGTGTAGAGCAGAGGGGGCAACACTAGCAGCTGCCAGGTGACTGGAGGTTCAGGGGGTAGAGCCGTACACTGCCCCACAATGGACCACTGTTGCCAGAGGAGCTCCTTGTAGCACCTGTGCAACAGTGCCTCTCCTTGCCCAAGGATGAACAGGTCAAGGAGCGCTGACTGCGCCACCACCAAGCTAGGCAAGATTGAGAGCGAGAAAACCTCAACAGAGACCTCACCCATAGACCGGATGATTGACGGGGAGAGGAGATTTCTGGCCAGCTGTGGTATACTATATGCCTGCCCACATTAAGTAGCATGGGTACTGAAGGTTCAACCACTGCAGGAGGTTGCTCCTGCCAAGGACAGGGACAGCGACTGATCCACATCCTCCTGCAGCAGGACCGTGAGCACGGGGTGTGCGAGATCGATTCCTCGACCTCATCTGACAGCCGGTCAACAAGCTTGAGGAAAATCTCAAGTGCCTGCTTGGCCAGAGTTGAAGTCGACTGGCTTGAAGGGAGTACTGAAGAGGCCTCGATCGAAAGGTACTCAACCACCATCGAGTGATCTGGCGAGTCAAGAGACCAAGAGGACCTCACTTTTTTCCCAGTCCCGTAACAGGTGCTGGCGGTGCCTGAACATGAAACCACAATGGGCAGGGCTCTCCCCCAGGGCCTGGAGGGCAAACACATGTCCCGAAAGCCTCCAGTGAATCACCCTATGATGCTGGCCCTAGTCAGGAACAGTGCAGAGACCGAGGAGGTGCGAGCCACGGCAGCCACCACTTCTACCTGAAGGGCCACAAGCTGCTGGGAAGATCTGGCCGCAGCCGAGACCTTCTAGTGGTCCTGTGGGTGGTCCTCCAGATCCTATTTTGAAGGCTGATGGAGCTAGAGCTTCATGTCCTCGAGGGACTTGGGAAGCAGGATAAGACAAAAGACCGCACCCGGTCATGTTGTGCTGCCTCCCACACAGTACACGTGTTGTGCGGGTTGGTGACCAACATCTTCTACCAACACTGAATGCAGAATTTTAGCCCCAGCTTCCATTGCTCCATTGATGATCTGCAAGGAGAGTCAAGGGAACCAAGTAAATAAAAGCTGAAAAACACAAAAACTTTAAAAACAAAGTTTGCCTATGGAGCACTACATCATAAGCGAGAGCCGCGAAGGACAAGACCTGTTCTTCCAGAGGATCTTGCGTCACAGGGTGGAAGCAGGGGATATACCACCTGGTGATGGGAGAAGCTTAGCTTAAAGACGTCCAGCAAATCAGACTGTTCCAGTGAAAGTGCGAGAGTGTGGATAAATACAGGTTACTCACCTGTAACAGGAATTCTAGGAGTGGTATATATTTTGCATTTGCACTGTCTGGCAGGTTCCTTGCCGCTTTAATTCTTGCAGGAAGGTCTTCCAGCTGGCTCCTCCCACCCACCAGGGTGGTAAAACTTCCGGCTCCGCCCCATGACACCAGATCTAGCCCGCTGGAAGCCAGGCTGCATGTCGAAGCTGGGGAGGTCGGGTGGGTCTTGTGGATGAACAACATATACCACTCCTAGAACTCCTGTTACAGGTGAGTAACCTGTATTTCTAGGGACGTGGATATGTTGTTCAATCCACACTGTCTGGCAGACTCCTAGCAGTTCTCCGGGAGGAGGGAGGCAAGGCGCGCACCCCCTACTTAGGGAATAAGGACTGGAGAACTGAGGTCCCAAAACCAGCATCCCGGCGTGACTCTAGGTCAATGTGGTAATGGGAAATAAAGGTGCGTGCTGACTTCCAGGTTGCAGCCCTGCAGATTTCCTGGATAGGGACGTCCCTAGAAGCAGCCACCGAAGCAGCAGTATGGCAGGTAGATTGAGCTCTTATCCTTTTGGGTGGCTCCATGCCTGCCAACCTACAGCAGAGATCTATGCAGGAGGTGACCCACCTGCTTATCGTCCACTTGGCTGCAGGTCTGCCAGGTGCGGCTTCAGTGTAGGTGACAAACAGCAAGCAAACCTCTCCCCGAACTTCAGCCGTCCGCTCCTTATAATAAGTGAGCGCTCTTCTAGGGTCCAAACTATGGAGCCTATATTCGGCCTCCGAGGTGTGCTTGGGGTAGAACACTGGCAGAGTCAACACCTGGTTAAGGTGAAACTCTGATACCACCTTCGGAAGGAACTTCAGGTGGGGGCACAGGACAACTTTGTCCCTGTGGAAGACCAAGTAGGAAGACTTGATGGAAAGCACTGGAGCTCTCCCATCCTTCTGGCTGACGTAATAGCCACCAAGAAGGCGGTCTTCCACGACAGGTGAGAGATGTCACACCTGTGCATCGGTTCGAACAGCTTGCCCTTGAGCTTAGCCAATACCAGTAGTAGATCCCACGGAGGTGGAGGTTCTCGCACCGGAGGGGATATGTAGTCTAGGCCTTTGAAAAGAAAAAAAAAAAAAAAAGACTACCTTCTCCTGCACCACTGACTGCTTGCCGGCCCGTGTCCCAGTAAGCAGAGATGGCTACCAGGTGCACCTTAAGGGTCGTCGACCAAAGCCCTAGCTGAGAAAGGGCCCACAGGTAGTCCAAAATACTAGCCAATGGTCAGGAAGAGGGGACCAACCCCTTGTCCTGACACCAAATGGAGAATCTCTTCCATCTGAAGGCATAGCATTTTTTGGGCGACTCCTTATGGGACGCCTCAATGACGTTGAGGACCTCGTCGGAAAGACCCAAGGCCTGGAACTCTAGCCACTCAGGAACCAGGCTGTCAGGTGCAGGGACTGAAGGTCCAGATGGAGAACCTTCCCCTTGTCAACTGAGATCAGGTCCGGGCGGGCTGGAAGCTGCCTCAGGAGCCTGGAACTGAGGCTGAGGAGATCTGGGTATGAGAAATGGCGAGGCCAGCCTGGGGCTACCAGAATCACCTGCACCTTGTCCCTCTTCGCCTTGAGAAGCACCTTGTGGATCAAGGGAAATGGAGGGAAGGCGTAAAAGAGGTCCGGGGTCCATGGCCCCGAGAAGGCATCCCCCTGCAGTGAGCCCTGCTGAGGGGGGCGTGAAACAGCCTCAGCTTCACATTCTCCCTGGAGGTGAACAGGTCCACCTGAGGGGTGCCCCAATGGGAGAACAGGTCTTGCACTACCTCCGGCAGGAGAGACCACTCGTGAGATGCAGCGCCTATCCGGCTGAGGGCATCGGCCAGACTGTTGAAGGCTCCTGCCACATGGATGGCTAGGAGATCCGCCTTCAGGCTGATCACGAGAGCCCAAATGTGGAGAGCTTCCTTGCACAGAGGCAAGGAATGCATCCCGCCCTGACGGTTGAGATAGTACATGGTCGTGGTGTTGTCTGTCTGGACCTGAACCACCTGACCCCATACAAATGGAGCGAAGGCAGTGAGAGCTAGTCGAACCACTCGACGCTCCAACAGGTTGATGTGGCATTGAGACTTCTGAGGGGACCAGAGGCCAAGGGCCCGGAGTTCCCCCAGATGGGCACCCCAACCCATCAGAGAGGCGTCTGTCGTAAGAGTGATCGTCGGCTCGGGGAGGACAAACAGGATACCCTCCTGCAGACGAGCTAGGACGAGCCACCACTGCAGGCTGTCCCACATCTTCTGGGTCACGGTCACTGGCTGGTCCAAAGGACCAGAGTGCTGTGACCACTGGCGGGCCAGCCCCCAATGCAGGGGGCGCATATGCCAGCGGCCCAACGGACCATGCTGGTGCAGGCCACCATGAGGCCCAGAAAGTCCCGGGCAGGGCGCAATTGCCCAACAAGAAATGATTGGGCAAAGGAGGAAATGACCTCGGCCCTGTCCACCAGGAGCTGGGCTCTGGCTCGAAGAGAGTCGAGCTCTGCACCGATGAATTAAATTACCTGCGATGGCACAAGTTCCGACCTGGCCTCGCTGATCAGGAGGCCAATTTGAGAGCAGATGTGGAGGGCCAGATCCCTGGACGGCTCCACCTCCAACCTGGAGGGGACTGCAATCAGCCAGTCATCCAGGTAAGGGTACACCAGGACTCCTCGGCACTGAAGGAATGATGTCATCACTGCTATGCATTTGGTGAAGACCCTGGGAACTGGAGATAGGCTGAAGGGTATGGCCCGGAACTCGTAAAGTGATCCTTCTGCTCTGAAGTGGAGGAATCGTTGATGAGATGGACAGATTGGGATGTGAAAAAACGTGTCCTGGAGAGCAAAACCTCACGACTAGTTCCAAGGATAGAATGATCTGAGCCAGAGTGACCATCCAGAAGGTGCGCGGCCTTAGGAACTTGTTCAGGTCGTCCAGATTGAGAATGGGGCACTAGCCCCCCCGTCCGCTTTGGGGCCAGGAAGTACCGGGACACAAACCCTGGGTTTGGAGAAGGGTCCGCAACCTTGCTGATTATCTCCTTCTCCTGCCAGCTCGATGAGTAGACAGAGAGGCTGCGGGACCCACAGCCTCCCCGTGGGGCGATGACTCGCTAGGGAGGGGACTGCTCAAATTTCAGAGGCAGACCCCTGCCGACCACTTCCAGCACCCAACGGTCTGTGGTGATAGCGGACCAGGCGGAAAGGAAGTGGCAGAGCCATCCCCCCATGGGGGGAACCTGGGGAGGAGTGACGAGGTTGGGGGTGACACCCCTCAACCCGTCACTGGGCAGGCTTGGAGGAAGGGCCGGCTATACCTCTCAACCTCCCTCATCACAAATCAGGGACAAGGCTTAAAATGATCAGGGACAAATGACCAAAATCAGGGACACATCTAAAAAAATAGTAATATTAGTTCCAGAAGCTGTGTGCAACATGGTTCTTAGTGTGAATAACATTTTCTTAGTGAGAACTAGGCTGTAACACCAATGGCTGGCATTATTTTGTGATCCAAATCCCTACTCTTCAGTGACAAAAATGTTAAATTTAGAAGGAATAAAAGAAATTTCTGAGGCAAAATCAGGGACAGTTGAGAGGTATGGGGCCAGCCGAGGGGCCGCCTGGACCTTTCCCTCCAGGCTTCCTACTTGAAGAAGCGGCAGACTTGGCCTTATGGCGCCAAGTGTGAGCCTGCTGGCCCTGTTGCTGGTGCTGCTGGGCCAGACATGCTGCAGGGGTGGAAGGGTGAAACGGCTTACGCTGCTGCTGGCAGCCTTTGTCCTTCTGGGCAGACGTGACAGAGTCCAAGGTGGCGTTGGACTTCTCGATTCTCTGGAGATGGCCTTCCACCCCCAGCCCGAACAACTTGGTGCCCAGGAAGGAAACAACTGCCAGCTTGTGCTGGGTATCCGCCATGAAGATGGAGATCCGCAGCCAAGCTCTGCGGAGCATGGCTACTGCGGCCGCTACTGACCGGGTACAAGAGTCTCCAATAGCCAAAGCAGTTTGGAGCTGTTGTTTGGCCACCGCTCTTCCCTGATCACACACCTGCTTGACTGCCGTCTGAAGGTCAGCCGGGAGATAAGGAATCACCTCATCCATGGAACCCATAAGGGCGTGTGAAAAATGTGCCAACAGCACGGTCGCGCTAACCTTTCGAAGACCAAGGGAGGAAGCACTGTAAACATTTCATCCCGAGTAGTCCAGCTTTTTGGACTCCTTGTCGGGCGGTTTGTCCACGTCCTGAGCGTTTCTGGAGCGCCGGAAAATGCTATCGGTTACCAGCCCCTCCGCAGAGGGGTGCTCCGAAAAACCGGAGCGGGAACCAGTGGGAACTGCGTACTTGCGAGCCATCCTGGCTGAAGTCATAGGAGAGGATGCAGGCCGCTGCTATAACTTCAGGGCCAGGGCCAACAATGGCTCCGGCCACAGGGAAGGCCTCCATGGGGGAGTCCCCTCAGTCCAATATCTCTGTGAGGGGATATCTGGCCTGTTTCTGTACAGGTTCGAGCTGCATCCCAGTGGACTCTGAGATAAGATTCCCAAGAACGAAGATGGGCTCTCGTCCACTGACTGACCCCCTATAGATTCCAGGTCAAGAGGTCTGGAGTTCAAGGAGTCATCGTCGGACTCCGAACAGCTGCCAAGCGCCTCAGCCACCTTCCACTCGCCGAGGCCGATCGAGGGTGAGGGTGACTGACAACCTGTGGGGCAAGCCCTGACCCAACCGAGAATCATTGTTGGGGGCCCCAGTCTTCGGTTGAGGAGGCGGTGGTACCACCACAATGGGTGGAGCAGCCGGTTTTGGCCAAGCAACCGGTGCCATGGTCGGCTCCTCAACTACAACGAGGGGTTGCTTCAATCGATTGGGCAACAACCATTTAATAGCCAGAGAAGGCGACAGAGTTGGCTTATTACCGGCTAACAAGAGTTGTTGCTACATTATGTCCTCATAGCGGCCGCCGCAACTTGCACCTGAGCCTATCCTCTGAAGAGGATGATGAGGACGAGCGGCAATGCCGCTTTCCATGATGCCGGGACCGAGATCGCCGATGTCGGCGGTGCCTACCCGACACGGAGGAGGACCGAGACCTTCGGGATCGCCAATGGCGGGTAGAAGAGGGAGCGGGGGAAACCCGCTCATCCCTCAGTACAGGGTCCTTGACCGGGAACTTCCGCACAGGAACGTCCTCAATAAATACCGGGGGAACCGGTGAAGAAGGGTTGTCGGCTTCTCTAGTCCACAACCCGTCCAACAGGTCGAGAAAACTCTCGACTGCATCAACGGGTGTCTCAGCCGGCTGACCTGATGGGGACACTGTGAAGCCAGCGGGTCGGTCCGGGACATTTTCTGCACGCAACAGCACAGACGGAAGCAGGGAGTGGATTTATCCATCACAGCCACGAGGGACAATGAAGACGTAAGTCTAGTGAACTTTAAAATAATTTTTGGAAATTCTGAAGGATTAGGATCCAGGCCTAAAAGGCACAGCGCTAAGGAGGGAACCTGAACTTCCAAGCAGTAAGGAAGATCAGGCGTCATGTCGAAGCTGGGGCGGAGCCGAGGGTTTTACCACTCGGGTGGGTGGGAGGAGCCAGCTTGAAGACCTTCCGGCAAGAATTAAAGCGGCAAGGAACTTGCCAGACAGCGTGGATTGAACAACATATCCACGTCCCTAGAATGAATTATATCCATGCCCCTAGAACAGGTATGGCATCTAAATTTGGCTATCAACATATGTGGCCTTATCTGTCTGCACATGCTTTCAGTCCCATGAACTCAAACTGTTTGGATATTCTGTATATTTGTAATTTTTTACTATATTTATTTATGTCAGTCATGGCTGATAAAGGGCTTTGGCCAAGCCTACCTTCTGGTAAAAAATAACGGAAATGAAAATCATTGAGCGTAAACCTCAAAATAAATTAAATAAACTTCTTGTCTTTGTGGCAACAACGTTTTTCTTCTGGACTGTCAATAAATTGAGGATCAATGGGCTAATTTAGAACTGGCCTGGCAGATAATGGAGGCAATTACCATTGAGGGACAAGATCAGTCAGGTTTGACTGTGGTAGATAAAGGAGGGACGGCCATGCTGCATTCAGTCTCTACTGTTGGTTCCACCGCTCCACGTTCTAAGAAAGCACGCTTCCGCCTTGTCAGTGTCATTTCACTGCTGCTCACATCCCTTGGCAGCATCTCCTTTGTTATCTGCAGTGATGAACACCTGTACATCTAAGTTTGAGACCTACCAATGCAATGCAAGGACTCACTTTGTGATGGGAAGCCTGTCACGGGGTAAGGGTATGGCACATTCAGGGTCCCTGTCTTTTGTTTCTAAGCAGGCCAGCAGTATAAGAGTCAAGTGACATTTTTAAAGAACAGACAATATGGTTCTGCCTTGCATTATGGGTTAGAAAATGTTGCAGGGCCGTACTGCTTGTTTTGATTTGGCAAGGCTGCTGTGTTGGGTTACAGGCTTTGGGCATGCTGTTTGTTATGGATGCCACCATAAGATGTCCAGGAAGCCATGGCTTTGTTTGCAGAGCAGATGCCGACAGAAGGCACTGAGCAGGCAACCTTTCACATTCTGACAGCATGGGACATGGAGTGCACGGACTTGCAGCATGGGCAGAATGCAGCATGGCAATCAGAGAAGGGCAAGGAGAGCAGAGGGCTTCCTTGATTTGCCCTTCTGGTATCTGCCACTAGCCACAACCCTAACTCATTATCGTTTCCTTCAATGGTAAATCGCCTCCCACTCTCTGCCAGGCCAGGTGTAAATTAGCCCATTGGTCCTGAACGCATCGAAACAGTCTATTTAACACATTTTGTTGCAACAGAGACTAAAAATTGAAGCAAGCTGCAAATTTCAACATTGTTCTAAAGGGAGCAGTAGCCTTTTGGTGAGTGCTTAGTTTGTATTACATCTGTGAGCTCCTAAGAACTTAATTAGAGCTCTTGCTTATCTTTTCAACCCGGAAATGGACGATTTAAGCATCTTTTTTTTTTAACCTTAGGCCTTCTGTACCCAACCTCCCATTCTGTTTTACTGGCTGTGATGGCTGCCATGCAAGAAGGGAGAAGCTATTTCTCAAACTAACCTAATTTCCAGTCTGATGGCACAACTCTACAGAAATGCAAGGGACAGACCTTAAAAAAGTTAACAAACAGGAATAGAAACAATATTTAAAACTACGGTCAGCAGAGGTAAACAACAGGAGTGAAACTAAAGCTGAAAACCAAACATGTAGACAGTTGCTCTTTAACAGGCATCTTCCCACCCCCACCATCTCCTCGTTGTATTGTACAGCACATAAAGCACTTCTCAAGACTGCACACCAAAAAGCAGTAAAATTAACTCTTTCAACTGTGCATCCCTTTCATGAATCAAGTAGGCTTCCCCCTGCTGTTGCAGGAACCTGGTCATCAAAAAGTGAATTTATTTTTAAAGAGCAAGGGCAAACTGCAGACAGGCCAGGCCCCTTCTTAGCTAAAAGTATGATGCGGTTCAGCAAAACATTTGGAGTGGTGACACCGACACACTACAATGGGGCAACACTATGTTAAATCTCTAGTGACATGCAATACCCACCCCTTTTAATGATATCACACAAGGCGACTGTGAAGCGTTTTATTTTCAGTCTCTGCCTGACTAAAAGGAACAGGTCTTGTTCCAGAAAATCCTGAAACATCCAAGGTGGGAAATCCCTGACAGACAGAGAGAGTCAAGCATTTGTATTATTTTTTTAAAGGCATCAATACAACTTTCCATTAGAGGGCATTAATGAGCTGTGTCAGTTTTTAAGACTTTTTTTTGGTTTTGTTTTAGACAAATGATCCGAGATACGCAAAATCTAACACTGAAACATCTGGGACAGGAATTTTGCACCAAGTCAAATGATTTCCACTGGGGCATTTATACATTAAAAACATGCGGTTTCATTTCTGCCTCCCACTTTATTTTAATGATCTCAGGCTGCATTCTTTTGCTTCAACCTATTTGTGTGAGTAAACGAGAATTTTTAACCAGAGTCTGTTTAAAGTTGATACTTGTCATTTGTGACCAGGTAGAACCTATCAGATGTCAAATTATTTAAAGGTAAAAGTATCTCAGGGTATTTATTATTCTAAGTTAAATTGAGTCATGGCTTCACAGAAAAGGTACAAACAAAACAAAGGAAAAAAATAGAATTACAAAAATAGCCGTTTTCATGCTGAGTAACTGTAGCTGAAGGGGCCACAGGCCAACCCCTGTTCCAAATTTCTATTAAAATATAAGTTGCTGCCAGTGATCATAACACAACAGCGAGCTTCCACATTCTTCAATAACTGCTTACATGCAGGAGCAAGCTTAGTGTAACTGAACATGCCTTCTGTGCTTTAGTGTGGTAACACCAACATGGCACACTGTTCAGTCTTATACAAAAAAAAAATCTGCAGTGGAGGTTTTTAAACATAATTTTATTGCCAACAGACCACTTCCAGTTAATAAGGGACATTTTTTCAATTGTGTCTGTGCGCACTGGGGGGAGGAGTGACTGTGTTACTTTACTGGATACACAAGTAAGCAGTCATAACAACAAATAAAATGTTTGCTGCTGGCCTGGCACAGAGACAACGAACTGGGGAGAATTAAAGTGCAGCTCTGAGGTCCAAGCCTACTCTGCCTACTGCTGGTTGAGAAAATCAAAGCATTCCTCCAAATGGAAATCAAGAAAAGTAGAAAATCACATACTCTCTGCCCATTACTTGTAAACCATTTACTCTAATAAAATATTCAGCAAACGTACGGCTCTAGAAACAGGCCAGATTATACTAGTTCGTAAAGGAAAACATACTGCAAAGTTTTACAGTCATAATTTAATGAACCACGTAAAAAAATAGATATTTAGTATCACATTAAACATTCCTCGTATCAACAGACATTTTTATGATAAAGCGCTTGGCTCACATCATTAATTGCTTTACAGATTTTGAAGTGTTACAAGTTGAAAATGAAATGACTGTCAGTCATGCTGTTGTGTGTGCCACACAACACTGCAGCTTACTGTAAAGTAGACATGCAAATAGAAGTGTGTGCACATGTGTGTGTGTGGCAATGTCAGAGGATTGCTCAGCCCTGCAGATGTGCTAATGGTAATCAGATTTTGAGCAGTTTGTTGTACGGATGTCATTTTTTAAATATGGCACTTTTACTTCTTTAGCCGAGGTTTTCAGTGCAGTTTTTTTTTTTCTTCAGATTTCAGTATTAAAGGGAACGCCCCCGCAGCCTTTCATTCTGTTTACCTGTGTAGCCTATAGGCATGAACAGTGATTGCCTGTACTGCATCCTCTTAATTTCATCAGGATTTAAATGTGAAAAAATGTACCCAAGTCTGGTGTGAAAACCTGACTTCATTGCAAAGGTCACGACCCAACTTATATAAGTATCCTGGACTTTGATGACATTTTAGTGCTAAAGCCTGCACTAGCATTAGTGCTGTTGAGGTCCTCTTCAGTACCTATTTTCTTGTCTTATGCTGGCCATGAAACTTTTCAAGGCACACTAAATGCCCTGCTGTTCTCTGCAATTTAAAATGCATCCGAGAAAAACAATGCTTTTAGAAAATACAGGGCCTTCACAAGACATTTAACAGAATAGACAAGAGTATAACTTCTATTGGCTTGTGCAGGTACGCATCATCAACTCCCGTGATGCCTTGCAGGAACAGGTTCATGACTTTTGCAAAGGAGACAAAAAGGTTCTCACACCAGGGCAAAATAGAGTGAAGCAATCTCATTTATATTTAAATTAGGGGGCTGCAAAGAGGGAATCATTGCTCATGCTACAAACTACACAGTAAACAGGTTGAGGAGACTTTCCCCTTGTCACAGAAGCAGGAGCAAGCCACCCATATAGACATCATGAGGGCTTGTTTAAAAACAGGAATGATCATTTAGGAGACTCTCTACTGGACTGGCATGCCCTGCTTGTAATATTATAGCTGTTGGAAGTATTTTGGGGAAACATTAACATTTTGCTTGTCTCGTTAACTGTCTTATTTAACCCTCACTTATCTCTAAATGTTCATGCTGTAAGTATTATCAGAGCGCCAAACATCATAATACAGAATGTGGGTACAGACCCAAATAAGGTCAGTTTATTAGTAGGTAGCAAGCACATTCTATATAATGTCACTTTTTGCTTTGTACAATGGTAGCATCATTTTATGAACTACAAAGACATCTGACATCCCAAGAGTTCTTTTAAAAAGAAACGGGTTACTGCGCATTCATGCAGAAGGGTTAGACTTTTCCAACAAATATTGAACCAACTTACTCTCTACAGAGAGTTCCAACACAGGGGACAGCATGCAAAACAAAAAAAAAAAGAAGAAAAAAAAGAGATAAACACACAAATTAGTTGCCATCACTAAAACAAAAAGAAAAAAAATAGGTTTCCTATATAAAAAGAAACAGTCTCTATCCTGGAAAGGACTTTAAAACATTGGCAAACATTAGCTAATATTATAACTCTGCACTGTAACATTGTTTAAATTTATCTACATTTGAAGATGGTGGTGGTGGGGTTCAGAGACCAAGCAGATTCTGAGTTTTCCATGATCAAAAAGGATTACAGAGTTTTGCCAACTTTCCCACGATGGGAGGAACAAGTTCCTCGGCCCATCACCGGGAGTCACTGTGGCAGTGAAGCACACTGCCAATCCCTCCCTGGCTGATCCAAGCCAGGCTGGCCAAATACCAGCCTCTCAGATTTCATTATTGGGCAGCCCTTCCAAGTCCACTGTTTGGGTAATGGGGATATAGGGAATCACTCTTGAGCATTAGAGGCCCAAACCCAGGGCTGAGAGAGGCTTGATGGCTAGAAATGGAATAATGAAACTTGCTCACATTAGGAGGGAGCATCCTTCATTCTACAGGTCAGAACCCTCTCTGTTCCAAATGGTGAACACGAAACTGTACAAGACTTTAAATCAGAAATTCAAATAATCTATGATGTACACTTAAAAGGGATCGTAGGTGTGCAAGGTAACTCAGTCTGAAAGTCCTTGAAAAACTCTTAAGCAAGGTAGTGGGTTGCTCTGAAGGTGTCAGCAGTGGATGTCAATGTCTAAGCCAGTCCTGTATTAGCAGCCATTTCCTGGAGATCTGAGACAGAAAGTGATATCAGCTGGATTCCAGCTTGCTCAACTACCCCCCCAAAATCAAGCTTTTCTCTGTAGTCTGCCCAGGAGGGCTTATCGGTCCTGTCCCTGCCCCCTCCTGCTCGACTTCCTGCCTCAAACAAGACAGGGCTCTTCGATCCCTATGGACTGCCCCCACCATGGCGGTGCCAGGCAGAGGAGGACTATCCTCACCCCACCTGGAAACCCACGTCCAAGCATCAGTGCGGAGCACAGGGTCAGTAGACGGGATATCATGGAGCCTGGGAAGACCATTTTCCGTTTTCTCCCTCCATCCTGGACCCGTGGAGGAACACATGCATTCCGGAACCATGGTTCCATCCACCCCCCCTTGACCTATGTCCACCTCCCTAAGCTTGGCGCTACTACCAGGCCTCTACCTGGTGGCAGCCAAGAGCCAGGATAACACATCTCATTAGTCCAGGTTAGGAGAGCTGCCAAGCGGCCACTCAATCCTCACCCAGCCCTCCTCTCGTCGCTGACCCCCAGTGTCCTGCGTTCACTCCTGAACTTGGGTTGTTGGCGTGGTGAGAGATAAGGTGCTCAACACCTCAGCCATCTGCACCACTAGTCCAGCCCAGCTTGCTCAACTTTGACATCCCTTTTTGTCTTGAGGTTCCATGATATGCTTGCTACTTTGGTTTGAAATAGGGTGATTTAGATTTGGATTATCTCTGGACTTCTGACACGTACCTACTGTTAAACTCAATGCTGCATCTGAAAGAGATTTTCATGGGCTTTCAGAGATTGCGGGACTATTCAAACCTATATTCATCTAACAGTAAACATAGTGAACACCAATTCACTAGTTCTCACTCTGATGTTGGCTTCTATATTCAGGATTTAATGAGGTATCCCACATTTTGAGGACAGTGTTCAACATTTAGGGGCAAATGGTTGAGAGGAAAATTAATACAGGTGGTCTAACCAAAAAACAAAAAAAAAAAAAGGCAAATTTCAGGAACAGTTACAAGTCTTGTTGTCCATCAAATCACAGAACAGTCAAGATGGGATAAACAGCAAATGTAAAGAAAATCTATAGCTGTATGCAACAGTATCATGTGCATGTGAGTAGGTGGTGGTGGGGATACGCCTCTATCAATAAATTTAAAAAGGAAAAAACTCAATTACAAATATAATTACAATTCAAATATTTTAGTAGGGGCATGGCAATGTAAGATGTTGGAAACTGTCCAAATATAAGGGCATGGCAACGCAAGATGTTGGAAACTGTCCAAGTACAATACTGCCTGGTGCACTCTTAGTTGACTTATGTAAAACAACAGTCTTCTAGCAGTCCAGATCATTGTTATAAGAATGATTTCAACGGGATGTTTAGTACTTTACAACACACTGAAAATGGTTTCAAGTGGGTGGGGGAAGGAAGAAAGCATTATTTAGTTAACCTTATGTAGCTATTGCTTTGTATTCTATAACGACACAGTGGACTTGTGTCCAAAGAAATGTGTGATGTCAAGTTTCCTCTGCTCTAGATGGAATCTGATGAGTAAGCCCTTCATCTCAGTTCTGCTTTGTATGAGGCTTATCTTGCTCTGATGGTTCCTTTCAGCTTGTCTCTATTTCTAAATAATGCAGAGAGCCTACAAACTTCAGTCATCCAAATTCATACTTCATATATCCAATACATTTATATGTTATTCAAAATGTTAACTACTTTAAAGGCAACGCACACTATTCTTACTTCTATTAATAGAAGTGGAAATCGGGGCACATGTGGGTAGTCTCTCCTCTGTACATTTTCTTCTGTTCCCTCTGAAATAATCTGGTTTCGTTTTCTTGTTTACAGTCCCTTGCTGATGCCACCTTTTCCCCCCTACTGATATTCTTATTTTAATTACTGATGAGGTCCAGAAACCGATGAGATCAGTACAGCAGATGCATGCAATATAATCGCCAAAGCAGGACCTCCACCCAACTGATGTCACTGGGTTCCAGTTCTGCTCAGTAACTGTAAAAATTAATGTCACGCAAGAAAAAGCAAGCATCAACAGGGGACCACTAACATGGAAGAAAAATGGAAATTACGTACTCAGCATAATTCTTCATCTTCTTGGACAAGTCTTCACAATTTACTCATACTGTTGGGTCACAAGCTGGAGGTGCTGGAACGTGGTGGGAGCCAAAAGTCTTCAGGAGGGCCGGTGCCAAGATAGGACTGTGCATGCGCGGTGCCGTGAGACTGGCTCTCGCTGTATAGGCTACCTCAACATCGACCTGCCAAACGCCTCAGTACCTTTTTTTACCGAGGAGGGGCAGTGTATGCTAACTAGATAAAAACCTAAGCTAACAAGGGCATAAGACAGCCCTTCTGACGTGTAAGAAGAGCCAACTAAGAACCATGTCTTCACAGCCCAAACAGAAACAAAGAAGTGAAGACCAGGAACAGCTGCAGTGAGCTTGGGGGATGCTGGGTGGGCATATGAATAAATGGTGAAGACATGTCCAAGAAGATAAAGAATTATGGTGAGTACGTAATTGCCATAACATCCTGGATTTATCTCGTCACCATTTATTCATACTACTGGGTTTGAGTACCAAGCTAAAACCAATCCCCGAACAGGGCGGTAGGAGATGGAGCTCACTCAGGATGGAAGTCCATTAAGGCTCGTTCTGCCAAAAATGGAAATTACGTACCTACCGTAATTCTTGATCTTCTTGGACGAAGTCTCCACCACTCATTCACACTAATGAGATCTACGCCGGAGACGCTAGGACCCAGCAGGAGCAAACTTTTGAAGAGGATCTGCGCCAGAGATGGAGCCGCGAGGAGTAGCACCACGAGCCGTGGCTTGTGCAGTAAAAGCTACCTCGGCGTCGACCCTCCAACCACCTCAGTACCTTTTTTACTGAGGAGGTGCAGTGTAACTAACCTAGAGGTCTAACCTAAAAAAATCAGACATAAGATAGTCCGAATGACCCATGTAAGAAGGGTCAACAACAGAGTCTTCACAGCCCAGCCACTGAGGCAGTGAAGACCAAAAACAGAGATGTAAGCATGGGGGATGGCGGGTGGGCATGTGAATGAAGATGAAGAATTATGGTAGGTATGTAATTTCCATATCTTCCTGGACATAAAGTCTCCACCACTCATTCATACTAATGGAAGTGCACAGAGCTAATAAACCCCTAAGAGGGGTGGCAGGAGAAACTAAGAGCTCACATACTTAGGACAGAAGTCCGTTAAGAATAGTCCTACCAAAATAGTCCTACCAAATGACAGATGTCATCTGGCATGGACATCTAAAGCATAGTGCTTAACAAAAGTATGCACTGTGCTCCATGAAACCACGCTGCAAATATCTGCAAAGGGCACGTTGTGGATTTTCGCCAGAGATGCCGTGACTGCTCTAGCAGAGCGAGCGTACACTCTGCCTTCTAGCTTAACCTGTGCCATAGAATAGCAGTGGCGGAGGCATGCTTCCAGCCACGCTGAAATGCACCTAATAGCGACAGGTTGACCCAGCTGTGTCTTGCTGAATGAAAAACTGTTTTTGAGCCTTGAGCATTTCTTTTGTTCTATCCAAATAGAATCGCAGTGCTCTCTTAACATACAAAGAATGAAAGGTACATTCCCCTTCATTCTGAAAGTTAGCAAAGTAGGTAGGTAGGACTAAAGGTTGGATTAGATGAAATTCTGAGAGAACCTTAGGAAGAAACTTAGGGTGAGTCCTAAGAACTACTTTGTCCTTGTGAAATACAGTGTACGTGGGGGGGGTCTGTGACCAGAGCATGTATTTCAGAAACTCTACGGGCCGAAGTGATGGCCACCAGGAAGGCCATTTTCCAAGTGAGGAACTTCAACTCGCAGGCAGCTAGAGGCTCGAAAGGTTTCCGAGTGAGCACAACTAGCACAAGGTTAATGTCCCAGGCTGCGACTGGACATCCGATAGGAGGTCTGTTATGCAGAATACCCTTAAGAAACCTCTTAACTACAGGTAACTGAGCCAGAGACAAGGAATGTACCGGCTCATAATAAGCTGAAATGGCACAGAGATGAACTTTGACAGTAGAGTACTGCAGACCTGAATTTGAGAGTTCTAAAAGGTACTCCAAGACTTTATTTGGTAGGCAGGAAAAAAGGTTTGAAGAGGATTTTGCACAACAGAGAGAGACACGCTTCCATTTGGCTATGTAGGTCTTTTTAGTGGCTGGTTTACGTACAGCCAAGAGAATATCTGAAACCCTACGGGAAACATTGAACCTACTCACCTCTATCTCTTCAGGAGCCGAAGGTGAAGCGCCATCAGACTGGGATGGACCACAGGCCCCTGAGTCAGAAGGCTCATCTGAAGGGTAAGTGCCTTCGGGAGGGTTGCCAACTGACTGTTGAGCAGCAGGAAGAAAAAATAACTCACCTTAGTAATGTTGTTTCTTCTAATGGAGTCTTGCTATATTATGACAGTAGCAGTTTGATCCAGCTCTAGAACTGCTCCGGAGGTGAAATGGTTAAAACCATTCCAAAATAGAATTTTGGCCACGAGCTCTAAGAAGCAGCTCTATCTGTGTTATTTCAAACCTGAACTGTCAGATCTTTACGAGCCAAACTCACTAAGGTCTGTGTGGAAGCTGTAACCTACACTAGCCAAATGGCTACCTAAATAATAACAACCATTGCTGGTCCCAACACCCAAGACTCAAGTCAGGGGACCAGAAATACTAACACAATTCTAATAATATGAGAATAAAACATAAGTATAATAAAACACACACACACCCAAAGCCCCAAAAGGGGACAAAAATGTTAACAGGGCATAAAAAGGTGCCCACACCAAGTTGCCCGCACCCCACCCAAGTAGAGGTTCTGAGAGGGGCAGGTTGGGGGAGGTCATAATATAGCAAGACTCCATTAGAAGAAACAACATTACTAAGGTGAGTAATTTTTTCTTCAAACAACATGAAGTCTTGCTATATTATGACAGTAGCAGAATACACAGCAGTACCTCCATGGAGGAGGGGCAGAACCTACTTAGGGAATAGGCTCTGAAGAACAGCTGTGCCAAACCGAGCATCTCTCCTGGCCTGGACATCCAGGGAGTAATGCTTGGTAAAAGTGTGTACCGTTTTCCAAGTAGCAGCCTGGCAAATCTCTAATATAGGGATGTCCCTGGCAGCAGCTAGAGACGCAGCTGTACCCCTGGTAGAATGAGCCCTCAAACCAGGGGGAAGGGCTCGGCCCAGTTTCTGATAACAAAACTGGATACAAGAGACAATCCACCTGGCAATTGTTCTCTTAGTGGCAGGTTTGCCTTTCCCAACTTCACCATAGGTAAGGAAAAGTTGGAGGATTCGAAACCTGTGACCTTTGAGTGCGCTCTATATAGTAACTAAGAGCTCTCTTAACATCCAGGCTGTGCAACCTCCTCTCACCAGAAGAGGAGTGATCAGTGAAAAATACTGGAAGGAGATAGATTGATTAAGATGGAAATCTGAAACCACCTTAGGCAAAACTTCCTATTAGTCCTAAGGACTACCTTATCCTGTGGAAAGAAATAAAGTCAGTTTCCACTGACAAGGCTTGCAACTCACTTATCGTCTGGCAGAAGTGATAGCCACTAAAAAACAGTTTTCCAAGTTAGGTACTTAAGCTCTGCAGAAGACAGAGGTTCAAAGGGGTTGCATTAACTGGGCAATGCAAACATTAAGGTCCCAGGCAGGGGCGGTTCGAAAGGTGGATTAGTATGGGTAATCCCTTAAAAACTTGGAAAACACAGGATGAGAGGAAAGAGGGGATGACTTTCCTGCTGACACAAAAGCAGATACAGCTGCCAAATGAACTCTCAGGGTAGCTGGTCTGAGACCCAAGGAATTAAGATGTACCATGTAATCTAACACAGTGGGCAAATCAGCAGATTCTGGGGAAATATTTTTCCCAGCACACCAAATGGAAAACCTTTTCCATTTAGAACTATAAGTAGCCCTAGTGGAAGGCTTTCTAGAAGCCTTTAGGATCTCAAGAACACCCTGAGAGAGGTGCAAATCAGCAAACTAACTCCTCAAGAGCCAGGCCTTGAGGTTGAGGGATTTGAGGTCCGGATACCAAACCCTTCCCTGGGCACAAGTCAACAGGTTGTGATTCCTGGGGAGGCAAAGGGGAAGATGGATTGTCAGTGACAGAAGGAGTGGGTACTGGGCTGCCTGGCCCAATCCGGGGCAATCAGAATCACCCTGCAAGGCTGAGATCTGATTTTGACTAGTACTTTGAATAGGAGAGGGAAGGGGGGAAAAGCATAGAGAAACTTCCCCTCCCAATCCAGAAGAAGGGCATCCAGGGAACTGAGCCCAGCACTGGAGGCCTGCAACAGAACAGAGGAAGTCTGTGATTGTCTGGGGCTGCAAAAGATCTATCTGAGGGTGCCCCATCTGGCAAAGACTATCCCCAGCACTTGAGGATCCAGGGACCATTCGTGATGGCCTGGGAAATCCTGCTGAGAGCATCCGCTAGGACATTGTCCTTCCCTGGAAGATGAACTGCTATGAGGGAAGTGTTCAGGAATAGGCCAGAGACCACAACTTCATTGCCTCGGTGCACAAGGTTGAAGACCGAGTGCCCCCTGTTTGTTGATGTACCACATTGTTGTGGTGTTGTTCTGTTCTGACTTGTATCACCTTGTCGTGGACAGATGCAGAAAATGCTGAAGAGCTAAAAGACAGCTCTGAGTTCCAGCAAATTGATGTGGAGCAGAGATTCCTGGGGGACCACACTCCCTGAGTGGAAAGGTCGCCCATGTGGGCTCCCCAACCAGAAGGAACCATCTGTAGTGAGAGTCAAGTCGTGAGTAGGGGAATGAAGGGACCCCCAATCTTAATTGCTCTGATCCTGCCACCACTGGAGGCTAGGATCAAGGTTAAGTCACTGGGACCAACTTGAAAGGGGTCTCTTCTCTGAGACCAATAGGTGCTCAAGTGAAACTGAATGTCTCATCTGAAATCTTGCTCCCTGCACAACAGCTGTGGATGCAGCCATGTGCCCCAGGAGACGCAGAAAGTGTCTTGCTGGTCGAGAGACCTGCAGAGTGAAGGAGGAGGCCAGAGACACTAAATTCCTTACCCTTTCTAAGGGAAGAAATGCTCTGGCTAGCTTTGTGTCCAATTCTGCCCCTATAAAGGTGAGTACCTGGACTGGTTCCAGAACCGACTTTGGTAGATTTAGCAGAAAGCCCAGGGAGGTGAGAAGCTGCTGAGTGACCTGCAGGTGAGATTTTACCTGTTCTGGGGACTGGCCTACAATGAGCCAGTCGTCTAGATAGGGAAAAACAGCAATCCTTTGCCTCCTTAAGTGAGCCACTGCCAGTGCTAGACACTTTGTGAATACCCTTGGGGCAGAGGTAAGGCCGAAGGGCATTGCTCTGAACTGGTAATGACCTGAGGGCAGTTCGAATCTGAGGTACTTTCGATGGGAGCTTCTGATTAGGACGTGGAAATAGGCATCCTTGAGGTCCAGGGAGGCTAGCCAGTCCCCTGGCCTTAGGGAGGGTAAAATCATTGCCAGAGTTACCATTTTGAACTTTGGTTTCAAAAGATGTTTGTTCAGATATCTGAGATCTAATATGGGCCGCCATTCTCCTGTCTTTTTTGGGGTAAGGAAGTATCTGGAACACAGACCCCTGCCCTGGTGCAGGGGAGGAACCCTTTCTACTGCTCTGAGAGCTAACAGGGATGAGACCTCTGCTTCTAGAGCAAGAGTCTCTGAAGCACTTGCAGGTAGAAAAAGTCTGCTTCTCAACTTGGGAAACTTTTTGAAGCTGAGAACCAGACCCTGGCTTACTACTTCCAGAACCCACTTGTCTGAGGTTAAAGAAGCCCAATTCTGACTGAAGTAAGCCAGCCTGCCCCCTACGGTACAGGAGAATCGGCCCTGGGCACCCCATCAGGGTGCCTGCTTAGCAGGAGCTTTAGGCTGGGGGGTTGGAGCAGGTCTGTCCACCCCTCGTCTGCCTCTGCCTCTGAAGAAGCCCCTCTGAGCATAGGCAGAGGAGGCCTGAGTCTGGTAAAAAGGCCTGTGAAAAGGCCTACCCCTACCCCTGGGGGTATGCCTTTGAGGAGTGGCTTGCCGCTCCTTTGCCTGGGCACTCTTGTAAGTAGTCCTATATTCATCCATCTTTTTCATGTAGTTCTCTGTCTGCTCCCCAAACAGAGAATTTCCCACCACAGGAAAATCCATAGCCTTAGTCTGGGTATCCTGTGACAGACTAGTACACCTGAGCCAGGCCAACCTACAAGCTACAGATGTGGCCATGACCCTAGAGGAAACATCTTAACATCCACAGCAGCATGAAACTGAACCTTAGAAGCCTCAATGCCATCAGCAGCCACCTGTTCTAGTTCACTAGCCAGCTGGCCATGGGCTTGCTTAGCTAATTGCATCACAGTATCCCATCTAGATTTCTGATACCTAGCTACATAAGCCATATAATTTGCTTGCCTGAGTCCCAGAGGCTGCCATATACTGTTTTTTGCCATGGCATCAATCTTCCTGGAATCCTTGTCAGGAGGATGTGAAGCCAGGGGAATATTAGCTTTATCACAGGCAGCAGCCTGAACTACCCCAACATGACTGCATTGCTGAGAAAGGAATTCTGTATCAGGACCTGACAATGTGTACCTTCTGTCCATCTTTTTATCTACGGGAGGCACAGAATTAGAAGTTTTTAAAATTTTTATTGTTTGCTTCCTAAAAGACTTATGTAAAGGAATAGACAATCTCCTAGACTCTGGAATATCCATCATTTCTACAAAATCAGGCTCCTCTTGCTCATCCACAGCTTCTTCTAAGGGAAGCTGGAGGGTTTCAGCAACTTTTTTGTAAAACATGAAATGAGATGGGGACTCAGACAGCATAGGGGGAGATTCTAAAGGTCTGTCTGGAGAGATGTCCGGTTCAATGGGCACACCCAGACCTTCCCAGCCACATTCTTACTGTTCATAATCATCCTCCCCCTCCTCTGGTTCATAAAATTCCTCAATATCATATTCCTGAACCACTGGGACTGGACGAACCGACCTTTTGCCAGATAGTGGCGGTTCGGACGGACCCTGAGACAGTGACTGGACAATTTGTATGGCTTTTGCTATATCTGCAGCAGTTGGAGAACGGGTTTTGGACTCCAGACCTGCTGATTTTCTTGTTTTCTTTACTGGAACTGGTTCCTCAAAACCAGCTTTTCTTTTGCCCGAGGAAGTCTCGCCCTGGTCAGAGGGCACTCCCTCCGGTTCGGTTGGCACCGAACCGGGCTGGCCATCCAGGTCAGCGGACTTTTTGGCCTCTCGTTCCCTGAGCCTGCCCAATCTTTTTTCCAGGGTGGCTGCAGAAATTCTTACATATCTGGCAGTCTGACTGGAGGTGGTCAAACCCCAGACAATAAACACATGTGGTGTGTGGGTCAGCCTTGCAAAGACTTCCACAAACATCACAGTGTTGAAACCAAGTGGGCCGGTTTTCTTTGGGTTTCTCAGACATAATGCCAGCCTAACCAGAAACTTGCCTTTTAACGGCAGTGCCAGGCAAGACACCTTATCGGTTCCTAACCGTGTCACGGTATTGGAAAAACCGTAATAAATCCGTTTTTTAGAACCGATAAGAACGGGAACCGCCTCTAAAATATTAAATTTTAGTTTTAAATGAGTTTTAAACCCATGATCGGTTCAAAACCGAACCGATAACTACAAGTTCCACACAGACAAAACCTTCAATTTACTTACGGTTACCACAGATGAAGCTTGAACGAGCGGTTTTGCGGTTAAAATAAAACTATTCTCGGTTGAATCCAACCGAGAAAACACTTACAAACGAGAAATGAACAGAGCAGTAGGAGAAATCTCCGGGCGACTGTTCACTGAGGCAGATAAAGAATCTGACAGTTCAGGTTTGAAATAACACAGATAGAGCTGCTTCTTAGAGCTCGTGGCCAAAATTCTATTTTGGAATGGTTTTAACCATTTCACCTCCGGAGCAGTTCTACAGCTGGATCAAACTGCTACTGTCATAATATAGCAAGACTTCATGTTGTTTGAACCATATCTGTCGAGGCCAGAATGCAGCAATGAGAATCATTCTGTCTCCCTAAGACTCGAATTTGAGAAGTACCCTCTGAATTAAGAGAAAGAGGAGGAAAGGTATATAGAAAGCGTTTTGTCCACTGCAGCCTGAACGCAACCTGACAGAAAATGCCAGGTCCTGGATTTCTAGAGCAGAAGAGAGGCAGTTTTGCGTTGAGTGGGGATGCAAAAAGGTCCAGGTCTGGAGTTCCCCACTCTTTAAAGAGTGCCTGAGCGACGGCTGAGTTGAGAGACCACTCGTGAGGATCTGTCTCCGTTCTGCTGAGACGGTCTGCCAGTTTGTTCTGCATATCTGGCAGGTAAACCGCGTGGATTAGAGTCTTGTGCTCCAGGCACCATTCCCACACTCTCATAGCTTCCCTGCATAATGAGTAAGAGTCTGCAATGCCCCCGCTTGTTGAGGTAATACATCACTGCTTTGTTGTCCGTTTGAAGGAGAATGTTCTTGTGACAGAGTATATCCTTCAAGGCCCGGACTGTATAGAGGACGGCTTACATTTCCAGAATGTTTATGTGAAGCCGGGACTTGTCCTGAGTCCATGTATCTTGGGTGTGGAGATTCTGGCAGTGAGCTCCCCACCCCATCAGGGATGCGTCGGTGGTAATGGAGATCTGATGATCCAGAGGAGCAAAGGCATACCCTTCCAGAAGGTTGTTCTCCTGCAACCGCCAGGTGAGTGGCCTCTTTAGAGGTTTTGTCACCTTGATGGGAAAGGACTGAGGGTAAGTGGTTGGGGACTACTGAGTACTGAGCATCTACTGAGAGGTTCTCATGTGGAGACATGCTAGGGGTACAGTGAACACCAAGGATGCCATGAGACCCAGCATCCGCTGCATCAAGATAGCTCGAACCGAGCTGTTTTCTCTGATGTATCAGGCCATCTGTAGGATATCGCTCCTTCTGTCCTCTGGGAGAACAGCTTTCATACAGGAGGTATCCAGAAGAGTTCCTATGAAAAGGAGTTTCTGGGAGGGCTGCAACTGCGATTTGTTGCAATTTTAGCAGGATTCCCATGAACGTGAGGAAGTCTGAAGCCTTGGCTACGGCATCCAGAGTTCTCTGCCTGGAAGGGCTTGCTAGAAGCCATTCATCCAGATATGGAAACACTTGAATTCCGATTTTCCTTAGATGCGCTGTGAGAATTGCACAACACTTTGTAAAAACTCGCGGCGCCGAGGGTAGCCCAAAGGGCAGGACTCTGAACTGATAATGCTGACCCAACGCCACAAACCTCAGGTATCTATAGTGCTTTGGGTGTATAAGAATGTGCTGGTAGGCATCCTGTACGTCCAGGGAGGCTAGCCAATCATGTTGATGAATCAAAGGTAGAAGGGTACCTAGAAATATCATCTTGAACTTTTCCTTGTGAAGGAATTAGTTTAACTTTCTGAGATAAAGAATGGGGCACATGCCTCCAGTTTTCTTCGGAACTAGAAAGTAATGGGAGTAGAAACCTGTGTTTCATTGGTCCGGCGGAACTACTTCTACTACTCCTCTGTTGCTCAGAAGGCCTTGCACCTCGGAAGCAAGAAGGTCTGACTGTACTGCCGACAGTCTGGGCTGTCATTTGGGGGATGATCCGGGAGGTTTCTGAAAGACTGAGCAAATACTCCTCCACGGATTATCTGGAGGACCCATTTGTCTGATGTTATAGACTTCCACCAGTCGTAGAACTGAGTCAGACATCCTCCCACCACTGAGGAAGAGTCCCCCTTGGGCAGCTCAGAACTCAGAAGGTGGCACTGGGCACTTTGGGGCCTTGTGCCTTCTGCTGCGTTTTCTTTTGTGGCTGCGGGGTGTGATTTTTATTAAAGCTCCCCCTGCCTTTGCCCCAAAGGGACTGACACTTGTGAAATTGACACTTATTGGCACCCCCCCCAGAGGGGGCCGGTGTGGATCAAGCTGTCTTAATGGCTGACCTAGTCTTCTGTGTGGCCTCCAGAGCTTGTTCCAAAAGGGGTCCGAACAGATACATACTGTGGAAGGGTATGGCCATGACCTGCTGCTGGGCATCATTCGTGAAGCCAAGTACGTGAGCCAAGAGTGGCGATCGGTACAATGCTCGTCAGCGCCGCCGAAAGAAGCAGCATCAAAAGCCGCCCATTGCAGTTTTAACCTGTTGGTTATTGACTCGCTCTGGTTATGGAGTGAAGTAGCTCTGAATTAGTTTCTGACTCAGGCAGAGCTTCTACCATTTGCTTGAGCGAATGCCAAAGGACATACTCATGCTGAGAAAAATAGCCCTGGTAGCTGGCAATATGCATACCCAGGGTGGAGGCAGCAAAGACTCTCTTACGTAAGGTGTCTATCTTACGAGATTCTTTATTGCTAGGCCGGGCTGAGGATGCCTGAGGGAGGACGGCCTTGTCATTCTCTGCTAAGACTACAATGGGATCAGCAAAAGCTTGTGAGGCCAATATGGGTCGATCCTTGGGAGCAGCATACTTCCTATCTATGAAATTAGCCATGGAAGCGATGAGAGCAGGATTGTTCCATACTATCAGAGAAAGGGTCTTAAAAGATGGTTGTACTGGAGGAGTTAAATCCATAGGGATCTCCGGAACATATAGGTATTGGAGTCTTAAAAGCTTCCCAGGATCAATTTCTGTAGTCTGGAGAAAAAGAGTGGAATTTAAATATTTCAGCAGAGACTTAAAGGAAAGGTCTTCGACCACAGGCTCTGCAGCAGGATTAATCCCTGCTCCTTCAACATCATCACCCAGATCTCCTGACAGTCCAGCGGGGACTGTATGGACAGGAAAGGAGTGAAAATCAGAATGGAAATTAGAAGAGGAAAGAATCGGAGTCGAAAAGCCCTGGAGGCTGGACGGCGCTGCACCAAGCATCGGCGCCAATGAAAAACACGGCACCGAACCCAAGGAAGTCGGCGACATTGGAAACAGCCCAGCATATGGCGCTGATAGAGCCCCTGGCACAGGGGACGGTGCCGACAGAGTCCTCGGCACCACAGATGGTGCTGACAGAGCCTGTGGTGCCGTCCAGTCCTCAACGCCGCAGATGGCTCTGAGTGTCCCAAGGTTCCAAAAAACTGTGATTTGAAGGAAAATTAACAGGAGATAGAGGCACTGGTGTGGACCCCTGCACCACAGCCATGTGAGGGGGGAAAACACCTGAGCACGGAGTCGACGGCACTGAAGAAGATGCCGCGCAACTAGGAAGGTCCAACCACCCTACTCGGTCCCTTGAGTGGCCCGAAGGCCCCGGAGTGACTGGGCCAAGCAGCTGGACCAACCTCGGAGCCCACTGCTCCATAAGAGCAGCCCACTGGTGAAACTGCTCATCGGAGGCCTGTCCAATAGGCGGGGATGGGCTCCAATGTCGAAGAGGTCGGGCACCGGAGCCAGAAATCGGCGACTCCGAAAGAGGAGACCAGGTGCCTAGCTCCAATGACCGACCGTCGATGTGCAGACATACCAGAAGGCAACCTCGAGTGTTGCCTTCTCTTTCTCGACTTATGTGCCAAAGAAGAACTCGAGGCCGAACGGTGCCACGAATGGGACAGTTTCCTCTTATGCTTTCAGAGGGACCGCCCATCTCCCTCAGCACTGGACCGTCCGATGTCTGACCCACCCTCCGGGGAGGGCAGTGGACCGGACCCAGCCCGGCTGACTGAACAGCTTTCATATGAAGTCTCTCTACTGTCACCTGACCCGCTCATGGCCAACTCCATTAATGGAGGTCTGAAGACTTCTTTTATTAATTAATAAATTTAAATGAAAATCTACTCGGTACTTTTGAAGATAAGTTACAAAACAAAATAAAAACTAAGCTGCGAGTCTGAAGTTTGACTCCCGGTGGGCAAGCGTCGTTGTCACTGAAGCGCACTCGACAGCGGGATAAAAGGAACTGAGGTGGTTGGAGGGTCAACGCCGAGATAGTCTTTACTGCACGAGCCACAACCAACGGTGCCGCTTCCTTGCGGCTCCATCTCTGGCGCTGACCTCTTGAAAGCTTATTCTGCTGGTCCTAGCCCGCGATCCCATTAGTGTGAATGAGTGGTGGAGATTTTATGTCCAGGAAGATGTAGCGTGCGGTTTGGTATGAACGTCCAGAGCATAGTGCTAATGAAAGTATGCACCGAGCTCCAAGTAGCCACTTTGCAAATGTCATCAACGGGAACAGAGCGGATCTCTGCCAAAGACGCAATGACAGCTCTGGTAGTGTGGGCATGCACACGGCCCTCCAATCTGACTTGCGCCATAGAGCAACAGTGGTGGAGACATGCCATTATCCAAGCAGAAATACACTTGATGGAAACTGGTTGACAGAGTCTGAGAGCATTGAAAGACACAAAAAGCTGCTTGGATTTACGGATGTCCTTTGTTCTATCGATGTAGAACCGAAGGGCTCTTTTAACATTCAGGAAGTGAAGGGTGCGTTCTCCTTCATTCTGGAAGGTAGAAAAGTAGGTGGGCAGTACCAAGGGCTGGTTGACGTGGAACTCCGAAATCACTTTGGGTAGGAACTTGGGGTGCATATGGAGAACCGCCTTGTCTTTGTGAAAGACAGTATACAGAGGGTCTGTGACCAAAGCATACATCTCAAGAGACCCTACAAGCAGAAGTGATGGCCACCAGGAAGGCAATTTTCCAGGTCAGAAATTTTAGTTTGCACGTGGCTAGAGGCTCAAAAGGTTTATGAGTGAGCATGTTCAGCACAAGGTTAATATCCCAGGGGGCAACCGGCTTTTTGATCAGAGGCCTTGTAACAGCTAGCTGGAGGTTTTTCTGTGGGGTCCTGACGGCCGGCAGCTTACTCCTATATGTGACTACCGACTGCAAGAGCCTCTCTCGAAGATCTACTGTTATGGTAAGTTCTTGTGTAACTGTACTTTCCACATGGCAGATGACAATGAGATGCTGCATCCAGAGTTCTGGCCCAGGCCATATGTCTCAGCAGGTGTGCCCGTCTGGGAACCAGCAAGCTCTGCGGGAGAGTGGACATAGTTGAAGGGATACAGAACCTACAGGAACATCTCGAAAAGCTGGGGAGGTGGTCCTGGATCTAGCAGCTTGGCTTCAATGCCAAGAAATGCAAAGTTTTGCACATTGGAACCAAGAATACCAGGACAGAGTACTACGTGGGTGGAGTCCGAGTATCTGCATCGACTATCTGCATCAGGAGGAGGAGGAGAAGGACCTGGGAGTGATGATCACTAGTGACCTGAAGCACTCCACACAGTGCAAGAAAGCAGCAGCAAAAGCAGGCAAGATGCTGGGATGCATATCAAGGAGGATCAGTAGTAGGAGAGAGGAGGTTATACTGCCCTTGTACAGGTCACTGGTGGGGCCGCATTTAGAGTATGGAGTTCAGTACTGGTGCCCACACCTCAAAAAAGACGTTAACGTTGCTGGAGAAGATCCAGAGGAGGGCTACAAAGATGAGAGTGAGTCAGCAGGGTAAGGCATACGAGGAGAGACTGAGGGCACTGAATATGTATTCCCTGGAAGACAGGACAGAGAAAGGGGACATGATTTGGACCTTCAAGTACTTGAAAGGGATAAATAAGATTGATAAGGAGAGTCTCTTTAAGCTGAGTGGCAACCATAACATGAGGGGGCACAGTCTTACGCTGGAGGGTGGGAGGTTTAGGAGGGAGGTCAGAAGCATTTCACAGAGAGGGTGGTGGACACTTGGAATGCGCTGCCGGAAGAGGTCATCTCGTTGAAGACAGTGGGCAGCTTTAAGAGAGGCTGGGATAGGCATAGGGGGAAGGTAAGGATCGTGGGTAGGGAGCATGGGAGGAGTGGGGAGGGAGGGCAGGGACAATAACTCAAGCTGTGGACCCTGATAAACGAGCAAACTTGATAGACCAAATGGCCTTCTTCTGCTGGCTTCTTCGTGTGTGGCATGCCCTTGAGGAATCTCTTGAACAGAGGCAGTTGTGCCAGGGTCATATTCTGGACTGGCTCATGATATGCAAAAATTGCACAGAGATGTACCTTTACAGAAGAGTATTGAAGTCCTGCATCTGAAAGGTCTAGCATGTACTTCAATACCTTGTCAGGGGGTCACTGGAATGGGTCTAAGGGAATCTTAGCACACCATTCTGAGAAATGTTTCCATGTTGCTGTGTAAGTTTTCCTCGTGAAAGGCTTATGTGCAGCCAGGAGGATCTCTGAGATTCTTTCAGAGACATTAAACCTGTCCACTTCTATCTCTTCAGCAGCCAGGCATGGAGATGAAGGGAGTGCCGGTTGGTATGGACAAGGGGCCCCTGTGTCAGAATGTCTGTCTGCAGTAGTAGTTGCTGTGGAGGATATACTGACAGCCTGTTGATCAAAGGGAAACAAAATCTGTTGAAGCCAGTACAGTTCAATGAAAATCATGTTGCCCCCATGAGTCTCCAGGTTGAGCAGCACCCTCTGAACTAATGGAAGAAGAGGAAACGTATACAGGAAGAGATTTGTCCACCACAGCCTGAATGCTTCCTGACAGAAAATGCCAGGTTCTGGAATTTTTGGAGCAGAATAGAGGCAGTTTTGCATCAAGTGGGGATGCAAAAAAGTCCAGGTCTTACCCCACTCAACGAACAGTAGTGACTGCACGATGTCTGGTGCTAACGATGCCTCGTGAGGATCCGCTTCTGTCTTGCTGCGGTGGTCCCTAGATCGTTCTGGGTTCTTATTAGATATACTGCATGGATCAGGACATTGTGGTCGAGGCACCATTCCCGGACCCTTATGGCCTCTCTGCAGAGAGAGTAGGAGTGTGCCCCCCTTGCTTCTTTATGTAATACAGTACCGCTTTGTTATCTGCCTGAAGGATTATCTTGTGGCTGACCACATCCTCCAGAACTTGGGAGGGCATACAGGGCTGCTCTCATCTCCAGGACATTTATGTGAAGGTGTGACTCTGTCTGAGACCAAAGAACCGGGGTGCGATGGCCCAAGCAATGGACTCCCCAGCAGAGGAAGGATGCATCCGTAGAGACGGTTATCTGCGATTCCGACAGGGCAAAGGGGAGACCCTGAAGCAGGGTTAAGCACAGTTATTCTCCTGTGTCCACCATATAAGTGACCACTACAGGGGCTCTGTTACTATGATGGGATAAGACTGTGGTTGTGATGCTGGGGGCCACTGCGTGCTGAGCATCCACTGAGTGGCCCTCAAGTGCAGTCAGGCCAGAGGCACTGTGAATACGGAAGAGGCCACGAGATCTAACATCCGCTGCATGAAGCGAGCCCATACAGGGTCATTTTCCATAATGAGGTGTGCCATCAGAAGGATGCCGTTCTTCCTGTCCTGCAGAAGAAAGGCCTCACTTGAGTGGTGTCCAAGAGGGCCCCTATGAAGAGAAGCTGTTGTGAGGGTTGGAGCTGTGACTTTTCTAGATTCAGCAGAACCCCCATGAAGTCAGGAACTGAGATGCTGTGGTTACTGCTATCTCTGTCTCCTCTCTTGATGACCCTGCTAAAAGCCAGTCATCCAGGTAAGGAAACACCTGAATACCAAGCTTTCGAAGGTGCCCTGCGAGAACTGCAAACCCCTTTTTGGTTTTCTTCTTCACCGGCAATTTCCTCCCTTTGGGAGGCTCTGGCCCCCCACTTCTGCTCACCGTTCCCCATCATCCTCAGGCTTATCCCCTCTGGGCGGAGCCGCCAGGTGGGCACCCCTTCCCAGGAAACACGGTTACAAGGCCCTGGCTTTCCCCCCAGGGTGGGGTCAGGAGAGCAGGACCCCCTAGGCGGACTCTGGTCTCCAGCAGGGAGCGGCGGTGGAGGCTGTCATTAGTGATGTATCTTCTCCCCTGGGGCCGGGATGTGCAATTACGCCAATGTCCTCCCCACCCCTGCCACGTGTGGCACTGGCCTTGGTGGTACCCCCAGCCTCTGCCAGAGGTCCGCATTGCACCGGACACTTCCCCCCTCCCCCCCAGAGAAGGAGAGCAGTCCATGTGACACTCAATCCTTCTCCTCTGGCCGGCCCTCCAACTCCAGAGTCCATCCCCGAACCCGGGATGTCAGCGCCACAGACAGATGCCTTGCCACTGCGCACGTGGGCCGGCACAACTGCAAAGCACTTTGTAAAGACTCGAGGCACTGAGGACAGCTGAAAGGGCAGGACTCTGAATTGACAGCGTTGACCCAAGGCTACGAAGCGGAGGAACTTGTAGTGGTTTGGGTGCACTGGAATATGCTGGTAGGCATCCTGCATGTCCAGGGATGCCAGCCAGTTACACTGCTTGAGAAGTGGTAGAAGTGTCCCTAGGGAGACCGTCTTGAACTTCTCACGGTACAAGAACTTGTTCAGCTTTCTGAGGTCGAGGATGGAGCGCATATGTCCTTTTTCGGAACCAGAAAGTAATGGGAGTAGAACACTGTGTTTCACTCTGTCCAGGGAAGTGCTTCCACCACCCTGTTTTTGAGAAGGCTCATTATCTCTGAGGTGAGGAGATCTGACTGAGCGGCTGACAGTGTGCATTGCCGCTTGGGCATGAGGTCGGGGGGGGGTCTCTGAAAAATTTAGTGAGTACCCCTCTCGAATTATCCTGATGACCCACTTGTCTGTGGTGATGGACTTCCACTAACTGTAGAAGTGAGTCAGGCAACCTTCTACCACCGAGGATGGGTCCACCTCAGGCAGCTGAGGTGGAACTGGGGATGGATCTTCAGAGGGAGGTACTAGGCACATTTGGTCCCTGTGCCTTTTTCTGCATTTTCTTTTGTGACTGGGGAGGCTGGTTTTTGTTTGGAGCTCCTCTCTTCTTCCTCGAAATCTGGGCATCCGAGGACAACCCAGACATCCAGAGCCAAGAATGTCTCCTAATACAGATTCCAGCAGCTGCTGTTCCGGAAGCCATATCATATACGTCCATAGAAGCTTTCAACTGATGGCTGTTGCATTCTATTCCCCAGGTGACAGTCTAGAGAATCTGAACCTTGAAGTCAGACTCGGGAAGATCCTCCGCCAGAGTCTTCAGTGAGGTCCATAGGACATACCGGTATTCATACTGAGAGAAGTGTCCTTGATAGCTGGCTATGCGCATGCCTAGGGTGGCAGCTGCAAACGCCCTTTTTCCCATGGTATCAATCTTGCGAGACTCCTTATTGATAGGATGTGCTATTACTTCCTGCTGTAAGACAGCTTTGTCATTCTCTGCAAGAACGACCAACGCAACTGCAATGGGTTACAAAGCCAGGACAGGTCTCTCTTTAGGAGAGACATATTTCCAATTTATGGACTTACAGACTAAAGGAATAGTGGCAGGTCTAGTTCAAACAGCTTCAGACGTCTCAAATGCCTGGGGTACAGGAGGCATAAGGTTCACTAGAATACTGGGAATATGAAGCCATTTAAGGTGCAAAAGCTTCCCTGGGTCTAGTGAAGAAGTCTGAAGGGGAAGGGTGGTCTGCATGTTTTTCAGAAGGGAGTGAAAAGAGTGGTCCTCTAGGTGAACCATAGCAGAAACCACTGGCTTACTGTCCAGGATATAAAAAGTATCCTCATCCCCTCCCTCAGAAATGATGAGGTCTGGATTCGACTCGTCCTGCTCCATATCCCCCTGAGAGGGGGAGGCAGGAAGAGGGGTGGAGGCAAAGAGGCCAGGACCCGGCCTAGGAAGTGGAAGGACAGGCATTACCAGAACTGGAAACTGTGCTGAACCAGCAGGCAGTGCCAGAGATGGCGCCGCCCTAACACCCAACCTGGGCTTAGAAGAGGCAGAAAGGGTTGGGGATGGTACCTGTGCCAGTCCCTGCGAGAAAACTGAGTGAGGGGGGTAGGCATGTGGAACGGGCGTCGGCAGCGCCGTCCCCAGCAAGAGAGAAGTTGCTGCCAGAGTAGAACGCTGTACCTAACCTGAAGGTCCTCGCCGACGGTCCGAGAGGCATAGGTCTGAAGGCCTGGCACTGGATCCGCCGGCAGGGGCAAATGGGACAGATGCTGTACCCACTGCTCCATAAGAGCGGTCCAGTGGTGAAACTGCCCACCAGAAACCCCGCCAGAAGACAGGGAAGGGCTCCGGTGCAGAGATTCTGAGCAATCGTGAGTGGAGGCCGTAAGGGAACTGGATGGAGCTGGGGAAGGCGTCTCGCTTGTGGATACCAAAAACCTCTTGGCCGTTGTACCAGAAGGCGACCTCGAGCGGTACCGTCTCTTTCCCTGCCGACAGGAGGAGTAAGAACTTGAGTTGGAACAGTGCTGGGTCCCAGACCTGGATCGAGAATGGGCCTGCTTCTTTTTGTGTTTTTGGGAGGGCTGTCCTCCCTCCTGAATACTGGACTGCCCGTAGTCGGACCCCCCTCTGGAGAGGGCAGTGGACCAGACACAGTCCAGCTGCCAGAGCAGCCTTCTAACAGAGTCCTTACCATCATCGTCACCATCCACGGTGAACTCCTTTGATTGGCTGGGCTGAAGAAGAAGAAAATAAAATGAATTTTTTTTTTAAAGAAAGTAAAAAAAACTAATACTAAATAAAACTGAACGATGTTGTCGTACAGACATGAAGATTTGACTCCTGGCGGGCGAGCAATGTCGTCACTGATCTTGCACTCGATGGCGGGGGAAAAAAAGACACTGAGGCAGTTGGGAGGTTGACAACTGATAGCCTATATGGCATGAGCTGAAGTCTTATGGGCATCGCATGATGCGCCGGGTCCTATCCTACGCCGCACTCCTGAAGATTTTTGCCCCCGTAGGGTACCAGCACCTCCAGCTTGTAGCCCAGCAGTATGAATAAATGGTGAAGACTTAAGTCGAGGAAGATCATGATTAATTCAAATTGAACTAAAGAAAATGCACAGCAGGAAGATAAAGGAGGAAAAAACAGATGCTCAAATTTCTCATGATAGTAAATCAAAAGGTAGAAGATATATGTTCCATTTAATGGGCAGTATTATGTATGTACACTGTACCAATAATTTAACATCACCTTAGTGACCATCTGAATCAGAACTTCTTGGGAAGCCAGTCATTAACACTGTATATTGTAATTCAAGGGTTCCTTACCTGTAACTAAGCTTCTTCTAGTAATATTCATTCACAGACTCCACTTTAGGACTAAATAAATTGGCCAACTGTCATTTAATATCTTGCTCATATCTGTTTATTTTTTGTAACTGCACACACTACATGTATAATCCATTGCTTCAACTGTGACCAGGCTATGCTTTTGTTTGTATGCCTCTAGAAACCACTGCCCAGGGAAGGGTCAATCCTTGATCTGGTACTGATGAATGGGGAGCACATCCATGATATATCAGTTGAGGAGCACATAGTTGGTGGTGACCATCACACAGTTTGGTTCCGGTTGGACATATGCTGGGAAAGGGCCCCCACTAAGACTAGAATTCTGGATTTTAGAAAGGCGGACTTCAGGAAGATGTGTTAAGTTGCTAAGGAGTCAGCTGGCAAGCATCTGAGGAGATATGGGGGTGGATCAGAGGTGGTCCATCACCAAGGAGGGAATAACGGTTGCGACAGCAGAGTACATTAGGCTCAAGGGGAAGAACTCGAAGGGCCAAGGCACCCACCTGGTTTAGTACTGAGGTTGCCCTGGCAGTAAGGGACAAGAGGTTAGCCTAAAAGAAATTCAGCAGAACCGAGAGGGAGGAAGACATACCTGAAGATGCCTAGTGTAGCAGGTAAATTAATCTGGTGGGCTAAGGCTCAGAAGGAACTGCAGCTGGCTGAGGGAATTAAAGGGGAGAATATTAGCGAGAAAAGGGATGAGAAAGATGGGATTGTTAGGCTAAGGAAAGGGGACTGGTGGGTGGAAAGTGGGGACAAAGCAGAGATTCTTTTATTCTGTCTTCAGCAGGGAGGAAGACAGACGGTACCACTTTTTGGGGGCGGGAGAAGAGGAAAGGAAGGTTACAGATAAAGAGACAGAGGTAGATAGGGTGAGGACAGGGCTGCTAGCATTGAAGGTGGACAAATCTCCAAGCCCAGATGGCATGTAACCAAGGGAGCTGGCAGAGGAGCTTAGGGATCCACTGGCTGGCTGGCTCAATAATTCAGTAATTCACTGGAGTCAGGAGTGGTACCATAGGACTGAAAAATGGCACATAAAGTGCCCCTCCATAAGAATGGTCCCAAAGACAACCCAGGGAATTACAGACCGGCCAGTCAGACCTCAATAGTGTGCAAACACATGAAGACCATACTTAAGGAAAAGTTGGTACAGTATCTAGGCGAATGTGGTCTCCAAGATGAGATGCAACATGGGTTTATGGGAGGGAGGTCGTGCCAAACTAATCTGATTGATTTCTTTGACTGGGTCACTAAAACAGTGGACAAGGGCCAGGAGGTGGACATCCCTTACCGGAACTTCAGCAAGGCTTTTGACTCTGTACCCCATAAGGGTTTAAATCAGAAAGTTGACGGATCTCAGTGCTGGGAAGAAATTGACCAAATGGGTGGAAAACTGGCTGAGGGGCAGGATCCAGGAGTGGTGGTGGTGGGGTGACCCATCTAATACTAAGGAAGTCACTAAAGGGCTCCCGCAGGGCTTGGTACTAGGACCAGTGCTGTTCAATGTCTTCATAAATTATATCAGGGTTGGCATTAAGGGCAAAGTGTGCCTATTCACGGATGACACCAAGCTCAGTGGGAGGGTGGACACACAGAAGGGATAAAAAGACCTAATGGAGGATCTGGAAAAAAAAACTACAGAGGTGGTCTGGGATTTGGCAGCTTGATATCAATGTAAATTTATGCACATTGGAGCCAAGAACCCTAGGATGGCGTACAGCCTGGGAGGGGTCTAAGTATCTGCATCAGAGGAGGAGAAAGATCTGGGACTGATGATCACTAGTGACCTGAAGCACACCACGAAGTGTAGGAAGGCAGCAGCAAAGGCAAATAAAATGTTGGGTAGCACTGCCAGAGGGATCAGCAGCCAAGCGAAAGGAGGTAATACTACCCATGCACAGGTCATTAGTGAGGCCACATCTGGAGTACAGTGCACAGTACTGGTGCCCATACATTACAAAGGACATTAACCTGCTGTAGACAGTCCCAAGGAAGGCAATGAAGATGATCATGGCCCAGCAGAGTAGGTCATGTGAGGAGACGCTAGAGGCCCTGAACATGTACTCCCTGGAGGAGTGGAGAGGAGACAGGGGACATGATTGAGACCTTCAAGTATCTGTAGGGAATAAATAAGGTGGATGAGGAGGGTCTCTAAAGCCAACTGGAAACCGAGGCACAAGAGGATACAGTCTCAATTGTGGGGGGGATTAAGAGGGAGGCAAGGAGACACTTCTTCACAGAGAAGATGGTGGCAAGTTGGAACATGCTTCCGGAAGAGGTGGTTTTGTCAAAGATGGTGGTCAGCTTCAAGCTTCAAGAGAGGCTAGGACAAACTTAGGGGGACAGTAAGGGTCAAGGCAGGGGTGGACGGTGGGGAGAAGCGACTGGGGACGGGGGCCAGGGTCAGTAGCTTAAGCTGAGGACCCTGTGATACCAGCAGACTAGACAAACCAAATGGCCTTTTCTTACTTCTTCATATGTTCGTATGTAAAGGAGTCTAACTAAATTGTGTATCTGATTCTTATGAATGAAATTAATATTATTCTACATTAGACATGAACAGAAAATACCCTTGGAATGGTCATCACTTAAAATATGTTCTGTGCATCCTCCCCATGTCTTGTTCTTGACTGTCTGCACCCACGGGATAACGTGCATCCAGACGAGATGACCAAACTGTATATACCGAGCAATCACTAGACAGGGACAGGCTGCAAGGGTTTGTGTAGGCCAGTGAATGAATAACATTACAAAAAAATAAATAAATCCTTTCTTCCAAAGACATGGAACAAGCACAGCCCACAACTAAGGCAAACAGTATATGTAGGGAGAGGACTGATAATTAAATTGGGAGATGGCTCTTGAGACCAGAACCCCCCAAAATAAGGAAAGTTACTCACTGTAGACCAGAGGCACTAAAACTGTGGCAACTGAAACCAGTATTTAGTGGCATCCAAAGAAGCCTTTGCTGTGTTGTCCAGGTCCTGGGCCAGATCACTAGCAGCCTTTTCGCTCATGGACACTACAGAGGTCCAGAGGGCTTTCTGGTACTGACCTGCATAGACCATACAGACTGCCCGTCTCAGCAAAAGGGACTCTGTGGTGTAAACAATTTTTTGCCCATGCTATCCAGTTTCCTGGAATCCCTCTTTGAGGGCTGAGTGGAAAGAGGGACCTTAGCCTGTCACAGGTAGTGGTTTAAATCACTCCTTCATGGTCAGGGTGAGTGTAAAGGTACTTGGCACCCTGTCTATCCAACTGGTATTTCTTTTCTGTACTCTTGTCTATACCAGCTGTCAAAGTGGGGGCTGTTAGGATTTTTGAAGCGGCTTCTTCAAAGACTTGTGTATGGCCAGGAACACCCTCTTTGTGCGAGTTAGGCTCCATCATGTCCAAAAATTCCACCTCATCCTTGCCCTCTGCAGTCTCCTGAGAAGAGAGATTGAGGATGCTTGCCATTTGCCTCACAAAGGAACAGTTTGAGGAGAACTCCTCTGAGGCCCTGGGAGGGGAATCAAATTCTTGAACCGGTGAGCCATCAAGTTCTATGGGCTTATCCTCCTCCTCTTCATAAAACATATCAGCCTCCTCCACCACAAGCTTTGTTACAGGTTGTGGAGCTGGGGGCTGCTGCATGGCCATAAAGGCCCCATACTTTGAAAATCCTGGAAGAATCGTCAAGCCTCAGCCATGTCCTCAGCTGAGGTCAGTTTTTTTCTGTCCACTGATGTCTCCTTTGCTTCTTCAGCTTGAGGGGCAGTGACATGTTTTTTATTCTACTTTTTCTTGGCAGGCACCTTCCAATGCTTGCTCAGCAGATCTTTTTGTTTTGGTAGAATGACGGGTGTCCCTGTCCGACACCCTGCCCTCTGAGACCCCTTTAGCAGCTTTGTCCTTCTGCTTCTGTTGAGGAACCTAACTCTCCTCAGAGTCCGCTTGTGAAGAGGAGGCAGATGTGAGGCCATAATTTCCTCAAGTTTTTTGGCCCTCTTATTTTAATGTTTTGGGGCAAAACTGGATGCAAAGCTCACAGCTGGTAATATGATCAGGACCCAAACAGGAAAAATACAACTTGTGGTAGTCTGCCTTAGCCAGAAGTTTAAAGCACAGAGTATAATTTTTAAAACCTGCGGGTCCTAAATCCTTTTCTTGGGCTTGTCAGACATGCCAATCACTGACAGCCCAGAAGAGAAAAACACGTGCGGTTCCTAAGGTTAGCGGTTCGGTTCCCACCAAAAAATGGGAACTGTGACTTGATTTTTTTTTTTGTTAAATAAAGTATCTCTCAACCCAGTTTTGTATTTTTCTGGGTGGGAGTGGGAACCCAGCAATGGGGCACAAATCTTTTTTTTTTTAACCAACTACTCCATAGGGTGTACAACTGGATAGGTGCCATGTCACTAGATGGTGCCAGCCAGCATTATCAGTGATCAGGCTGAGTTGCCCAGAGGCCTTGGCTCTGCTAAAGCAGGGGATAGAGAATGAGTGTGGTAATCAATGGTGAAAATATTCTAAAAAATCAGTTGCAGTAAGTACATAAGGCCACCACTGATTCCCACTTACAGGTCAGTGTATCAAGCTTTTCCTTCTTCCTGAGGGGGGAATTGGCTCACTCTGAGGGTAAAAAGATTACCTCAACCCTCTGTGTGAGGAAGAACACTTGAGGGCAGGGGCTCCTTAAAGGACTGGCCTGAGACTGATCAGGGCCAGGCAGTGACTCCTGTGCACAGGAGCAGCAGGGTTCCCTGACAGTTCCCGCCTGAGCACAGGGAAGAAGAAATTAGCCACCTGGAAGTGTCAGTTAAGCACCTTACACTGAGCCAAAGGCGCCAGCTAGGAGAGGTGGTGTCATGATGTTTGCTTGATGCAAACTGCAGTTCCTGCCAACCCAGAAGCCACCTTTCTGGCATCGTAAGATGCCCTCTACTGGTACTGAGCTATCTCCAGGCTTCGGGCAAAAGATTGATGGCCTACCTGGCTGTCTCACTCTGCAGCAGTGTAGTTAAGAGTGTGCTTTGCTGCAACCATAGGTGACGGTTATTGGTCGCCATATGTGTCTGGTGTGCAGAGATACACATTAGGGCATGTGCTGAGAAAAAAGCCTTCCGAGGGGCGCTGTTGAGCCTGAGCAAGATGGACGCCAGGTCTAAGAGCTCAATTAATTATTCAGTTAAATAACTTCATCCAAGACATTCAAACTATTTTTTACAGCTGTACACTTGAAGGAAAAAGTGCTGAATATCCTGACGACAAGATGGGTAACCTCCGTACGGATAAAACATTGCCCAACGGAGCAAAAAGTAAAACCCCCTCCGGAGAGCTTACCACGAAGTTGGGACAGAGTGGAACTTCGGTGTCGATGGAAGGCCTGCATGAAGAAACGTTATAATCACTGGGAGTAAAAAAAAAAAATCTTATACAGTCCATTACAGGTTTAGCGGACAAATTCGACAATTTAACCAACTGCATGGTGGGTCTTGAAACAACCGTGGAAGCAGTCCAAACTGCAACTGTTGATGCCACTAAAGAGAGCCGATGCAGCCTTGGGGACCGCTGCAACACTCACCAAAAAAAAAATAATCATCTGCAATCTCGATTAGAGAACCAAGCTCGTGCCGCAAATGTGCGGATTATAGGGATGCCTGAAGGTAGTGAGGGAGACTCCATGATCTTCTTTTTAAATGACTGGATGACACAACAATTTGGAGAAGCTTTATCCATCAGACCTCTTAATATACAAAAAGCCTAGAGTCACCCTCCAAGGCCATATTGATAACCCTCCGGCCCCCAGGCCCATTCTGACGATTACGGATGGCGTTGGTTCCAGGGACTTCTTACTGACATTGGCAAGAAGGCACGGTACACTGCTCCATGACAGCCAAGCAATCCAACTGTACCCTGATCTCAGCTATGCCACCCGTCAGAAGAAAAAAGATTCGACGGGGTCCGGGCGCTATTACGAAAGGCAGACATCAGCCATGGGATGATATTTCTGGCTCGCCTGAGAATTATTCATCAGGGCAAGATTTTTATTTTTACTGACCCAAGTGAAGCTCAAAAATAGGCCCAGAAACATGCACTCTCACGACAACGCCATAAGGAGTCAGGGGATCCTGAAGATGAGCTCGAAGCTCGTCTGACACTTTTCTTTTTCATCCCTAGTTTTCTACACTAATTTGTAAATAGGTGCGGTGGGTAAGTAGTGGTAATTGATGTGTTTCTGCAAAGTCACAGTTAATTGACCTTGTAGGTATAAATATTGTAAGCAGAAACCGCCCTCCATCTAGCACCTTAGAGTGCAGTAATGCCTGAACAACTGTCAAATCTGTTACTGTTTGGTTTAAAAAAAATACACAGCGAAGTTTACAAGTTGATTGCTTTTCATATACGGCTGGGACACTGTTATGAGGCATAGTGCCTAATATCTGGAGGAGCTCTATAGTAACCTGTATTAATCAGTATTCATTCTGTACTAGATTGTACACCATATTACTGCATTGCATGGAGCTAATTTTCTGAGCCTACTATATAGGTAGGGCAGATTATTTTAAAATCCAAATCTCTTAAAACTCTCATGGACTTTATTCCATGCCGCTCCTGGACTCTACTGACAGCAATATTAATTACCTTTTGTTTTTATACTTGCTTATTCCCCCGAAGGACGCATCATTATAGTATGTGTCAGATCAGTTTGGGAATATTAACAGGAGTGGCGCCCTCATGGTCTGGTGATCTGTGATGTATGTACCATGCTAGGTGAACTGACTGTATGTTTGCTTCTGAAAAAGAATAAACATAAAGTTAAAAAAATAAAGAAAAAAAAAAAAGCCTTCATCCGAAGAGTATCCATATGCACAGAATCTGCCTCTGGAAATCTGTTATGCATGAAGTGTCATGGGTCTGATGGGGTCTGCAATACTTCAAACCCTAAGCACGGGTGAGGTACACTGCCAGCAGACCTCATAGACGTGTGATACTACGCGAGGAGGTCCCTCAAAATGGTTACGTTGGAGAAGGGACACCTCTACACTGCCCTGGATTCCTCCTCAAAGGACCTCAGCCACGGAAGAACAGCAATAATAATGACGATATTGGGAAACCCAAGGATTCCCAATGGCAAGGCTACTGGATTGCGGCTTGTACAAACATGAAGGTTGGACTCCTGGAGCATCTCCACCAAGAATCGCTGGTACAGGGCACACTCAGCAGCAGAAGAAAGGTGGAAAGATGATTCATTGCCCTCTGAGAAGGATGTCGATAGAGACAAGACACCGCCTCCGGGTATCGCTGGTGCCAGGGAGATGGGTCTGCACTGGGCCCTCTCAACTACCTTATGCCAGTTCTTTAGCCAGGTGTTGGTCTCATGTTAATGGTCCCATAGAGGTCTATGACCGAGGGCATCTTCTCGAGAAAGTGGCGAGGCCCTTCTAGTGAAGGTTGAGACTCCTTGTCTCTAGGTTCTTGGCCTGGGCTGCGAAACTGCGTAAGCGGCTTCATCTGAGGGGCATGTCTATCAGATTCACCCTACGGATGTTCTCTTACATCCAAACAGTGACCGGATTGGTGCAAATAGGGGGAACCCCAGGTGAGGAGACTGAAGCCATATGGACCAGTGCAACCCCAGTCCTCAACGATGATGTCCAATGACTACGGGAAAAAAAAAACTCTATCTCAAAGCCATCGTCTGACAGTGAGTCGGCACTGCCCCAGCACAGGACTCAGGATCAGTGAGGTCATTGGAGACAGGGTTCTCCCCATTGTTGCAGTTGACACTGTGCCCAGTCCTTCACTGACTGTCGACTTTGTCACTACTCCAGGTGCAGTCACTCTCCTCAGTGTTGTGGGCAGAGTCAGGGACAACCTTCGAGACGATACTGTCATCAAATCGGCACCAGTGCCGCCTCCGTCGCCATGTCAGAAATCGTCACACCAAATGGTGCCACTAGTGATACCATGGATACTGACAACATCCAAACTCGCAAAAGATCAGCTAACAACCTCAGTGCTGGTTCCTCTCCCGACACCGAGAACGGAGTCAGGAGCGGGTCTAGCATTATCCTTGGTGCCATTCACTGTGCCATCACTTCAAAAGGTGACAGCAGCACAGGTAACACCAGAAGGTGATGTCCAGGTGTCCACTGGTGTAGACAGAGTGTATAGCTGTGGCCTTGCCACTGGGGACATCCGCTACACAGGGCAGGCAGGGCTGTGGAAGGTTCACAGTTAACCACAAAGAAGTAGTCGACTATCCACCAGACCCATCCACCAGAGTCTCTGCCGCAGTGTGGGGAGGTCAAGGAGTATTTTGTGCTGCCACTGAAACAGGTCCCAGGCAGAGGCCCGGGGAAAGGCGTAAAGACCTGGACATGGATGCATGCTTGTGACATCTGCTTCCGAAGGTGGAGACCGGGCAACCCTCCCTTAACAGTCAGTTCTCAAGTGTACGGCAGTCCACTGAAAGGCAGGGGTTACACACATCCTATTCGTGCTTTGATCCAAGACAGGCCACACAGAACTGATGCTGGTCCATCACAGGCATCGGTTTCCCACAGGGGCAATGATGTATAATGGGCATCAGTCGGATTTTTCTCGACGACTTGTTCCCTTTCTTGTCGAACTTCAGCATCATGGTAAAATAATAAGCACAGGGCGGCCCGTCAGGCGCTGTGATGAGTACTACCACTTGCAGTGCCGATGACCTGGGTTCGGAAGCAACCCCGGAGTGTCAGATGGAAGGAGAATCGAGCATCCGTGGGACAGGTCTCCTTCTCTGGGGAGAGAGGGCCATGAAGTCCGACAACATTCTGACCCCCTAGCGATGACTGGAGGTCAGTGCGCCACGATAAGTGCAGATGCAGGAGACTGGCTGGGCAGCAGATGTTACTGCATGTTCGCTCAGTCTCGTGGACTGCATGAAGCAGAAAACCCCTATGGTTGAGCACAATGATGCCAAGGAGCCTAACAAGCGCCACCTCAGCCTGCTCCAGGGATGCCAGAACCTAGATAAGCAGCTAGGTCCTCCCTACCTTTGGACTGCGGGGGGAAAAGCCAAGGTCTCCCAGACCTCTGATGAGTCCCCAGAGCTGGCAAAGCACGGGATGAACCTGAAAGGGGTCCAGGGGTGAAATCGGATATATGAAAATTACGTACCTACTGTAATTCTTGATCTTCTCTTGTATCTTCACCATTCATTACTGCTTGGGTTAAGCCGGGGGCGCGCACCCGATATGGGAGTTTTTTTTTTTTTTTGGAGTCGGCTCCAACGGCGCCACTTTGAGGATGACGCGATGCCATAGGCGCCAGGGCGGCCATTAGGGTGCCGTGAGCAACTCTCCTCTATCTCAGTTCTGTTAGCTGGAGAGGCGAAAATAAAGGGTAAGAAAAGAAAAGGAGGCGAGAGAGCCGAGGAATAGAAAAGGAAAGGAAATAAACTGAAAAGGAATAAGCCGATGGAGAATAGACAGAGGAGAGAGAATTCCTACCCTAAGGGACCGCAGGGCCTCCTTTCTGGGGCGGCTCTAGGGGAGGAACAGAGAGAAGGAAAGGGAAGTAGAAGAAAAAGAAGAAGGAGAAAGAAAGAAAGAGGCATGTTGAGAGGGAGAACAGTGCCCATCGAGCATTGGTTGAGAGGCTTATAGGCTCGAAACTAACAAGGGAGCAAGAATCCCAGTTGCTAGGACTGAAGGGAGGTTCAACCGAACCACCTGAACAGATCCGAATGAGGGCAGACTCTCTGAACTCTCAACATGCCAAGTCCCTTCATCCTAGTTGAGGGCTCATAGACTGCCCAGGCAGAACCTGTTCCGGGTAGAGTGCCCATCCAGGATGGGGACTAAGTCCCTTAGCACCTTTTTAAGTGCTAACACAGTAGTGTATGGGAAAGACTATGCCTTCTCGAAGGCAGTTTTGTATGAAAGATAGAGTGAAACTCAATCAGACTCCCTAAGACAAGGCAAACAGATGCTCAGAGCTGACAAGTTCAGTCAGTAGCTAGAAGAGCTCGAAATAATACCTGTCAGGAGGATTCTAGACTTTGCCGAGGCAAGTCAGGGCATGGCCACTTGGGCTGTGAAACTGCAAAACCTGAAGAAGATATTTAGGAATCGCACCCTAAGGGCGGTCAGAAAGAGTTCCCTCAGAATTTGAGAAAATACCACTGTGCTCGTTTTTCTTTACCTTGAGGAAAAAAGGGGATCCATTCACTAAGAATGGAAAACAGAAAGTTGTGTTTTTTTTTTTTTTGGGCATAAAGGCCAAGGGAAGGAAGAGGAACGAGACGGGAGGGGGAGACGCCACAGAAGCAGGCCACTGAGGGGAAGGTGGGTGGGTATCAGTAATGAATGGTGAAGATACAAGAGAAGATCAAGAATTATGATAGGTACGTAATTTTCATATCTTCCTTGTCAATCTTCACCATTCATTACTGCTTGGGTGAGTACCATGCCCCCTCCCCTGAAAAAAGGGGGGTAGAACCCTGAGGGAACAAGACCCCCAGCCTCCTGTTGGTGAGAAACAGAAGGTGAAGACCCTGGCTAATACAGAGAGAAGGCTAAGTGGGAGAAGAGCTAGGAGGTGCCCCGAGGGACGGGGAGACGGAGGAAGCTCCTGCAGAAGTCTCCTAGCTCTGGAGGAAAAAAGACGGGTCCCCCAGAAAGCGGAGCGCATCACCCTACGCCGGGCCAGGGGTGACAACCTTGATAGATGAAGCCATGCCGTCCGCCTAATGCAGATCGCTGTCCCTGCAAGCCTGGAAGCCACCTCACTGGCGTCATAAGATGCCCTTGCCTGGTGTCTTGCCAGCTCCAGGCCTATAGCAGAGAGGGCAATAGCTTGTCTGGTATGCTCCGTATCAGGCATTGATGCTAGGAGCTGGGAGAGCATCGACCACAGATGCCGACTGTAGGCAGCGTGGTGAGCCTGATGTGATACAATGTAAGCCACCGCACGAGAAGAAGAGAACACTCTTCGCCCCTACCGGTCGAATTGTAGGGAATCCGAATCCGGTGGGTGGTCGTGCGCCAGGCAGCGGCGCCCGGAAGGAGTCTCTAGGTACACCAAACCCGAGGATAGGTTGGGAAGGGTACCCAGGGATTCCGAGGGGGCACAATACCTTCGACGACAGTCTGCCGGGGCTGGAGAAAGGGCGGCTGGCGACTGCCAGGAACGGATAGATGCCTCCTGGAAGGGGACAGGCCAGGAAGGTACCACCAGGTGCTGGGCACTGAATTCTCCAAGGAATTCACGCATCTCCCGTTCAGTATTGTCTCGCCTTACGTAAGAGATTCGAAGATCTCTCACCATCCTCGAAAGAATCGCTGATATTCAGTGAAATCAGCGTCGGAAGAAAGATGAGCCAGGGGTTTCTCTCCCTCAGAGGAGGAAGACGAGGATGATGGAGAGCTCGAATGTCCAGAAGATTCCTGCGGCGGTGGGGAGAGTCGAAAGACCCGCTCATGCATGTATCTAATGTATGAGGGGAAGGCCGCCGCAGAACCTCTGAACTGCTCCCAGGATAACGGACCCGTAGGACCGACATGGCCTGGAAGAGCGGGGGGTGGTTGCAGAGGTACTGGAGAAGGGCACCTGTGAAGAGGCAACTGACCTCTGCTAGGGCTCTGAAATCCGGGGAACGGAGCCCGAGCTGGCGGGATCCCGGACAACAAACCAGGTCGCAAGACGGGACCCTGAGGATGCGATGCTTGAAGAGCCCAGGGGGGGAACCTCCCCTGTGACGAACCCGGGACTGCATGGATCCAGAAGGGCAGTCTGCAGCAACGCCACCGGAGGGAATCCTGGGGCCCAAGAGGGAAGGGCGGGGTTCGGCACTACGGCTCCTAGCCACCCCAGGAGGGGTGGCCAGCCGAGACCGCAACGACCGTCCCCCGGCCCTCAGACTCCGAGAGAGCCCTCCTCCTTGACTGCAGCGTTCCTCCACCCCGAGAGGCGGCAACAGCACCCGGGAGGGTAGCTGTCACAGACCCCCTAGGAGGGGGAGCCCCCCCTCAGTCCCCACCACATCACCCCGCCGGGACCCGGGGCCACCCCTAGCCCGAGGGCCCTCAGGGGAGGACGGGTGTGGGGACAGTGGGAGGGGCCCACTGTGCCGCCTAACACCCCGTGCCACCAGGGACCCCGACCCGAAGAGTCAGGCTGCCAGGATGGGTCCACATCTGAGTCGTCGACCTCCGAAGAGGACGACACCAGCAGAACCTCAATGCTGGCAACCCCAGGGGTCCCCGGAGGAACGGTGCCGCGAACGGCGCCGGTGCCAGGGACGGCGCCGGACGACTCCAGCACACCCGCAACAGTCAGGCCCGGTTCCGGCTCCCCTGCCGCGCCAGTTAGGCCCACGGCGCTGCCCCCGGCGTTGGGACACAACCCGGCACCGCTGAGAGCCCAAACCGGGCCCGCGGTGCCGCAAGCGGCACCGCCTACGGCACTGTCTCGATCACCAATGCCGCAAGCGCCGCCGGGATCCGAAACAGCGCCGGAGGGCGGTGTCAAGGGTCCACCGGTGCCAGGCCCAGAAATCGTGGGCCTCAACACTGGGGGAGCCTGCACCTCTGAGGAGGTGACTGCCAAGGCGGTGTCCCCGCGCGCCCCGGAGGAACCACGACGCCTCCGACACCGCGAGAGAAGCTTCTCTTCGCAAGAGAAGAGAAGGAAGCCTCCTCCGCTGGATCGTATAGGCCCGGAGGGGACCCGGGAAGGGCCTCAGAGACCTTACCTGGGAATCCCTGGAGCGACGCCGTCTCCAAGTTCGGCAGGGCCTTGCCGAGCTTGAACGTGCGGACTTCGAGGACACGATGGTCCATGGAGAAACAAGCGTCGCACGCGTCCATGTTGTGGTTGGGTCCCAGGCAACGGAGACAGACATCATGCCGGTCTGAGACGGAAAAATGCCGGCCACAGGAGCACCGACGCGGGCGCGGCCCGCCTTCGTCTTACGCCTTGCTCCTGAACCGGACATGATGTGAACTAAACGAGGAAAAAAAGGCAATAAAGCACACGGCGCCGCAGTATAGAAAGAAAAGGAACGGTCTTACCGGTATGCGGCGTCGAGTGTGAATCTTCTGAGAAGCGAGGAGTCTCTGAGGAACCGAGAAACTAACGCTACCGTGCAGCAGGTGCAGCCTCGACGGCGGGAGAAACAGAACTGAGATAGAGGAGGAGTCTGCGGCACCTAACGGCCGCCCCTCACGCATGACGCAGTACGTCGTCCTTGAGGGCGGCGCCGCTGGAGCTGAGAGTCAAAACCTTTAGCGGTGCGCGTCTGGCTTAACCTGAGCAGTAATGAATGGTGACGATTGACAAGGGAAGATATACCTGTCTCTCACAGGTGAAAAAACAGAAATTGAAGAGATAAAAATAAAAAATAAAATAATAAACAAGTGTCACTGCAAACCAAGAAAAAAAATCACGGTGATGATGTAGAAATTGTCTCCCATGGTGTGAGCTCAACAGCAGGAAGAACAGAACTGAGGTTGTTGAGGGATCCAGCAACATTTATTGAGTACAACTCAATACCACACGAGGGTGCATAGGCACCATAGCCATCCCCCATGCCAAAATCTTTGGTCCTGTGAGGCCTGCAACCAAGACCCATAAATGGGAATCAGTGGTGAAGAACGATTCCTGGAAGAGCCCCCTCATCCTTTGCCTCCACAACTATAAGGTCAGGATTATTTTCAAATTCATCTTCCAAGCAGGCATTTGAGGTAGACAATCAATGGTGAAAGTGGTGGAACTACCAACTGTGCTGACACCACAGATACCGGAGGGGGCATAGTCCAAAGCAGCCACTACTCCATGAGGACTGTCCACCTGCCAAACTGCTCATCCAAAAGTTCACCACCAGGGAATGGTGCAGGATCTAATGCCAGTGTCAGAAAGGACAAAATGGTTGACACTGTCTCCATTAAATTGGTCAATGTCAATGGGGATGACAGTACCTCAACCATGTCCGGCAATCTGGAAATTGAGCTGCGGTGCAATGACAACCAAGAAAAACAGCATCACTTCTGCTTATGTAAGGACACGGTAGATTAGAAAAAGGACCTGAGAGGTAATGCAAACATTGCCAAGACTGAGAGACTTACTAAGAATCATACTAAAGAAGTATACAGAGCACAAAGGGAAAAAATACCCATAGTCAGCTCCAATTAGTTACTTATAATAAAAAAAGTTGTTACTTGATAGTAGAAATCTGTCTAACTGTTTTTTAAATATAATTTTATTTTCACTTATAACTACGGGAGTACACTTCTTTTTCTTTTGGCACCAATCAACAGAGCCCCACCTAGCAAGTCTTTCTTTACAGGCATATCTGGACATTGCAAGACAGTTGGAGCATTGCCGGATGTCACGCTGGGTATTGAGATAATCCAAACATTCGTAATGGGCGTCCAGAGCTGAAATTCTGTTGCAATAGCAACAAGATCTGAAAGGAACCTTACCTGACATAATAGTCTTCAAGTGAAGATCTAAGTAGGCTTCAATTATACCGTTAGGTCATATGAGGTTGACAATAATAAAAAGTAATCAACACTGAAACTTCAGAGAATTCGGACTTCCAGTTCTGCCATGGCCCGCGAAGCAGCTTAGGTTAAGAGCTCCCACACGGACGGGATCTAAAAAAAACCTTCCAACAGATTTCAACTTTTCAAACCCTCCAACAGGACTCCGAAAGGGAAGGGGGAGGCTAATACACCTAAGAACCAGATGGGGAAAGGTTAGACTACGCTGTATGGCTCTAGATTTCCAGTACTTGCTCAGAATCACAGCTGCAGTCCCATGCCGACATGCCAAACACTACAGCCCTCAGAAATGGATGGGGATGCTGAAAGATCAAATACCTCTCGCCTGGATACAATTTTACAGGAAATACAGAAACTCCGTAAAGAAAACAAATCGGATTTTCAGAAATTGCACCACAAACTATCTGACCTAGACACATCTATCAAGGAGGTTGACATGCAGGTCACCGACCTGGCGGTACAATTGGGCTCCCACTCTGATGCTCTGTGAACCCCGATGGACTATACAGACTCACTCCATGCAAAGTGCATAGATCTGGAAGCCAGATCTAGAAGGGACAATTTGCGGGTATCAGGCCTCGAGGGATCCCACTTGAAAAACGAGCCAGTTCGCCTTCTATGAAGGATAGGAACCCTTCTTCTTCGAGTAGACAGTTCAAAGGGGGACTAGATGGTCTGATAAGCAACGTGCCCACACAGAAATCTCTCACAGACCTTTGGCGCAGATGCCAGGCGAGAGGATGAAACTTCCAGATGGTAGAGCAGAGTGAAGTGACTACATGAAGACAGGCAATCGTTCCACATGGCCCTGAATTTTATTTTCGGGACATTTCTACACACAATTCCTAGAAGACTTTCCATTGAGGCTGGGTAATCCACCTAGGTAGTCACGATCACGCTTCAGAGGAAACAGGTCTTATTTTGAGGTTACTTTCATTTTATCTTAATGCCTTTAATGCTGGAGGCCCAAATAGTGTAACTATGGGAAAAGGAGCAAGGGCCTGACCAGTTCAAACATTTACATTGAGATCTATTTTATTTTCCGAGTCACAAGTCAGGACCCTGAAATACTAGACTGCATATAAAGGATGGCTGTATATCACTATCAACCAGGTCCCCTACTCTATGTTTTAGGTGGATTATTAATGGTTTAATATATAGCAATCTTCTACACCAACAATAAACAATCAGACCTTATCTGGCAACACCCTATTATGGCGAATATTTTATTTGGCAAAGGTTATATATATATCTAGGATATATAATTTCCTGTGCTTATGGTATATTTGCTGGTGATCTGCCACCCCTCCTTTGTGGGGGGGGGGGGGGATCTATACTTGGCAAACCTACGAATGTAAAATATATATAAATGAGTTCCACAGAAACACAGAGGAGTGCTGAATAGGGTCTACCGAAATAGGTCTAACCTACCATTTAGATATTAAGAGAAGTGGATTACCCAGTGACTGCGACTGGAGACCACATAAGGGCATCCAGCATACCTAGAGGGGATTACTGCAAATAGCGCCTCGCTAGGAATTGGATTTGTAAAAGTTTTAAGGATAACCCACTTTATATGAAAAACAGGGGGGCTATGATACACCAATTTATGTTGAGCAAGGTGGCTTCTTTCTAACATACACTTCGAATGTCAGGCCTAAAAATGTGCCCGGGAAGGGGGAGAGAACAAGAGTGTTGAGAATTACGAGTAACACCCTCTGGAAAGAGCTGATGAAGGGGCCCTTGAGTCAATTACCTGCAGATGCTCTGACCATCTCAACCATCCAAAATATATGGAGAGGATAAGGCAGGATATGAGGGGTTGAGATACATGAGGTGAAAAAAAAAAAAAAAAATACAAATCAGTAGAGATAAAACATAAATTGCAGTTATGCAAGAACGTACCATAACAGTAGATCTTTGAGAGGGGTTCCTGCAGTAGGTCTTCACATATAGGACTGCGCCCCCCAGCGTCAGGTTCCAATGGCAAACTTGTAGCTAGCAATCATCAGTGGGGACGCGATGTCAGACCAACTATATAAGGGGCTGTCCCGCACCCACCCTCCAGTTCTTGTTCACCGGAGACCTAAAGAAAGACAAGTAGAAAGGAAGGAGTGAAAACTCCTAGGACCATGCTTCCTCTCTAGACCCAAGGGCTAGGCAGGTTGAAAAATTATGGAAACATTCCAGGAGTTGGGGGAAGGTGGGAGGGAAACTAGACCTACTGCAGGAACCTCTTTCGAAGATCTACTGATACGGTAAGTTCTTACGTAACTGCAATATCTTACTTCGAGAGGGTTCCTGCAGTAGGTCTTCACATATAGGACTAAATACCTAGCAGTCCGAAAGAAAAATTCGGAGACAAGTTCTAGGAGGAGGAAATGAGTGCCAACCGAGTACTGTGTTATGGCAAAAGACCTTGCAGGACTGCAAGACTGAAACAGTGCTGCATCTAGAGGCAATGTCCAGACTGTAGTGCTTAGTGAAGGTGTGGACAGATGATCACATGGCCACTGCACAAATTTCTGCTGGACACATTCCTGAAAAAGGCGGTAGAGGTAGCAACACTCCTAGTGGAGTGACCCTTCACCGCCCCCGGAAGGGATTTTCCATGCTTTTGATAAGTGAAGTGGATGCAGTTAGCTAACCACCTCGAAACGGTCTGTTTGGAAGTGGCCTTACCCTGGCACTGGGGAGCAAAGGCCACAAAGAGTTGATTGGTCTTATGGACATCTTTAGTCCGGTTTGTGTAATACCTCAAGATCTGGTGCACGTCTAAGGTGTGCAAAAGATATTCTCCTGTTGGAATGCTGGGGATAATAGACCAGCAGTTCAACACTCTGGTTGAGAATGGTTTCTGAAACTACTTTTGGAAGGAAGGAAAGGTTAGTCGTAAGGACGACTCTGTCCCTATGAAAAATCAAATAGGTTTCCTTGCAGACGAACACCTGAAGAAAGGGTCCTACAAGAGCTTGCTAAGCTCATGGTGGACAAGGCAATGGGACCTGATGGCATACATCCCAGGGTACTTAAGGGGCTAAGGGTGGAACTAGCACAGCCATTAGCAGAACTATTTAGTGAATCTCTGAGCACAGGAGAGGTCCCAGAAGACTGGTGAAGGGCTCATGTGATCCCGCTCCACACGAGTGTTAGCAGGGAGGAGGCAGGGAACTACAGACCAGTCAGTCTTACCTCAGTAGTGGGCAAGATTATGGAGGCACTCCTTAAGGAAAGGATAGTGCAACACCTGGAATCCATAGCGGCACAGGATCCAAGACAGCATGAGTTTACAAAAGAAAGGTCCTGTCAAACTAATCTCATAGATTTCTTTGACTGGGTAACCAGAGTTGTGGACCAAGGGGGAGCAGTTGATATCGCCTACCTTGGCTTCAGCAAAGCTTTCGACACTGTTCCACATAGAAGATTGATAAATAAGCTGGGTAGGTTCGGGGTGGGTCAGAAGTTGGTCAACTGGGTGGCAAACTGGTTGATGGGCAGAAAACAGAGAGTGATGGTAAATGGTATACAGTTAGAAGAGATGCAAGTCACAAGTGGGGTACCTCAGGGATCAGTCCTGGGGCCAGTCCTCTTCAATATCTTCATTAGTGACATTGCAGATGGACTAGAGGGTAAGGCTTGTCTGTTTGTAGATGACACCAAGATCTGCAACAGAGTACATGATCCAGATGGGGCGGACAGAATGAGAAGAGATCTGGATAAACTAGCAAAATGGTCAGAAGAGTGGCAACTGGGATTTCATGCAAAGAAGTGCAAGATCATGCACATAGGGAAGAGAAACCCTGAAGCCACCTATAGGCTGGGAGGGGAGTTGCTGGCAGTCAAAAGAAAGAAAGAGACTTGGGCATCATCATCACTGATGATCTGAAATCATCAAGCAGACCTCTAAAGCAGTAGGTAAGGCTAGGGGATGTTAGGGTGTATTAGTAGGGGTATCACAAGTCGTAGAGGAGGTAATAATCCCTCTTTACAAGACACTGGTTAGGCCCCATCTGAGTACTGCATGCAGTACTGGAGCCACACCTTCACAAGGATGACATTCAAATTGATGCAGTCCAGAGAAGGGCAACTAAAATGGTGCAGGGACTGCATCAGAAGACACACTGAGGACAGATTAATGGAGCTCAATATGTATACCCTTGAGCAAAGGAGGAGAGAGTGATATGATCGAAACATTCAAACACGTTAAGGACGTTAACAAGGTGAAAGAGTCTAACATGTTTAAATATAAGAAAAATAGTAGGACAAGAGGACACAGCATGAGATTAGAGGAAGGCCGATTAAGGAGGAATGTGAGGAAATTCTTTTTCGCAGAAAGAGTGGTGGATGCATTGAACAGCCTACCTCAGGAAGTGGTGGCTATGAATACAGTGCAGGGCTTCCAACAGGCATGACTAAGGGAGCAATACAGATGAGTATGAATAGATAGGCCACTGACAGAACAAAGGCCGATGGTACATTTATAAGGTAGAAAAAGAAATGGGCAGACTGGATGGGCCTTGCGGTCCTTATCTGCTGTCAACCTCTATGTTTCTAAGCTCTGAAACCCTTCTGGCAAAAGTGACAGCAACTGAAAACAAAGTCTTCCAAAAAAGGAAGCGCATATTACAGTTAGAAGCCGGTTCAAAGGGAGGCAGTGTCAATTTTTCTAACATAAAGTTAAGGTCCCAGGGAGGACAGGGTTTCAGGACTGGAGGTTTTAAGTGGAGGATACCTTTCAAAAAGGTTTTGGTGACCTCCAGTTGAGCCAAATTTTTGCCCTCCACTGGGAGGTGGTAGGCTGACACCGCAGAGAGATGGACTTTGATGGAGGAATAACTAAGGCCCGTCTCCGATAAATGTACGAGGTACTCTAACACCTGGGCTGCTGAGCACAAAAAAGGATCCAAGCTCCTGGTTAGGGCCGAGATCGAAAACATTTTCCACTTCATGGCGTAGGTGGATCTAGTAGATGGTTTTCTGGCTTCCACCAAAATATGAGCAACCTGGGAGGAAACTCCATAGCGGGAAGCTGCTATGTCCACAGGTGCTACACACACGAAGGTGGAAGGATTGAAGGTTCGGATGCACCAGGGTGCCCTGCTCCTGTGTCAGAAGGTCATGGGATAATGGCAGAAGAATCAGAGGTTCTAGTGCCAGCTGCTGCAAGAGAGAGAACCAAATCTGACAGGACCACTGTGGGGCAATCAGAATCAAATGTGCCCCTTCCTCTTGAAGTTTCACCAGAACCTTTTGAATGAGAAGAAAGGGAGGAAAAGCATAAAGAAACCTCCCTGTCCGAGAGAGAGAGAGAGAGAGAGAGAGAGAGAGAGAGAGAGAGAGAGAGTACGTCTCACCAAAAAGCACCATGCCCGGGAACGAGCGAGCAAAAACTGGGTAGTTTTGCGTTGAATGGGGAGGCAAACAGATCTACATCTGGCCGACCCCATCGAAGAAAGAGATCTTCAACCACCTCTTGCTTTAACTCCCACTAGTGAGCCCTGGCCACTGATCGACTGAGACTGTCCGCCAGGATGTTGCTTACACCTGGAATGTGGATTGCTGTCAAGAAAAGGCTGTGCTGAATCGCCCAGTACCACAGCCTCATTGCTTCTCTGCAGAGAGGATATGAGCGAGTTCCTCCCTGTTTGTTGATATAGCAGACCGTGGACATGTTTTCAGTCTGGATAAGAAGTGATCCTGGTAGGAGAAGTGACTGGAACACTTGGAGAGCATACAGAACAGCTCTTGTCTTCAGAACGTTGATATGGAGAAAGACCTCCTGGTCGGACCAAGACCCTTGAGTCTTGTGTACCCCCCAGTTGGGCTCCCCAGCCCAAGTCCAAGGGGAGTGAAAGGGTGCTCCCCCTAATAGATTGGAAAGATCTTGCCGCCAGCGAAGATCTTTCTGGAGGCTGTTGGAGGTCATGACCCGCTGGTTGATGTTGTCCGTCCTCTGATCCCATTGGACTCTAAGAGACCACTGGGTGACCCTCATATGTAGTCTGGCCAGGGGAACCGTCTAAATGGCCGCTGCCATCAGTCCCAAAAAGACAGAGCACAGCGGGTGCTGGGATACACTGAGCCTGGGCCACGAGAGTGGCTTGAGAAACTAAATTCTCAGGTCGATCTAATGGCAGAAAAGCCTTGCTCTGAACTGTGTCTAGTACTGCTCCAATGAATTGGAGGCATTGGGAAGGTACTAGCTGGGACTTGGGCAGATTGACTGTGATACTCAGAAGAGCAAACAAGTTCAGAGTGAAAGAGAGAGACTCTTTCAGGCTGTTCGGAGAGGGTGCTGCGAGGAGCGAGTCGTCCAGGTACGGGAACACGTAAATGCACTGGCGGCGAAGAAAAGTCGCAACCACTGCCAAGCAACTGGTGAACGCCCGGGAGGCTGAGGAAAGGCCAAAGGAGAGTGCTCGGAATTGAAAATGGTTCTCCTGGAAGGAGAAACGAAGGCAGCGACGGTGGGCCGGAAGAATAGGGATATGCAGGTAGGCATCCTGCATATCCAGGGAGCACAACCAAGAATTTGTTTGAAGCAGGGGAAGAAGACCCTGAAGGGTCAGCATGCGAAACCTCTTGAACTCGACAAAGAGGTTGGACGTGCTGAGATCTAGGATCGGTCTCAGATCTCATATCTTCTTTGGAACCAGGAAGAAGTGGGAGTAAAATCTCGTTCCTAGTTGGATTTGAGGGACGGGTTCTATGGCCACTTTTTGCAGGAGGGCCTGAATCTCCTGGAAGACTATGGAAATCTGATCCCTTGGATAAAATGACCGTCCCGGAGGAAGAGGGGCAGGGATCTCTGTAAACTCTATAGAGTGACCTCACTGGATGAGTTGTAACACTCATAGATCTGCGGTGATGGACCTCCACCCCACCAGGTGGAGGCCGAACCTCCCTCCTACCAGCTCCTCCTTGTCGACTGGAGGTAGCGGGAGGAGGGGAAAGGTGTCAGGACACTGAGGGAGCTTTAGCCCCAGAGGCCAGCTTTGGAAATTTGGCCTGGGGGTTTGGGCTCCCGAACCAAGGGCATGTTGGTTGCCCCGACGTTTTCCCTGGTTTTTATTCCATCGTCTTTGGCGACGAAAGGGCTTATTCTTCTGCCTCGTCTGGTACACGGAGCGTACGTCATGTAAGGAGCATCCTCTGTCCTGCAGTCTAGTAATTATATCCTTGGCGTTGCCACCAAAAAGGATGGAACCCCTAAAAGGGGCATTCAGAAGGGAAGACTGGACATCCTGTGTCAAGCCTGCAATCCTGAGCCAAGAAAGGCGTCGGATGCAGATCCCCGTGGCTGCCGCCCTAGTCACTGAGTCTACCGAATTGTATGCTGCTTGCAGAGCATGACGACAGGAAGACTTGCCCATGTGGACTTTTTCCAGCAGCTTGTTTCTGAGTGTCTCGTTATGGACCTCCTGAAGGTCCCTTTCTAGCTCCGAGAGAGACGCCTTCTGAAAGGCCACCGTGTGTGAAACATAGTTCAAGGACCGGATGGCGCAGGAGGAAGAGGAGTAAACCTTCCTGCCAAACTGATCCAATTGCCTTGAGTCCTTATCGGGGGCGAGGAGCTCAAATGCTTTGGCTGAGCCGACCGGTCATGAGCGCGCCGTGATGACCATTGAGTCGGCCTTCGGATGAGTAGTAAGATGTTGAAACCCTTCCAGAGGATAATAGGTGCGATCGGCGTTTCTGGAAACAGCAGGGATAGAAGACGGTTGCTGCCAGATGGTAGTGACCAGATCCTCATGAAGACCCATCCAGTGGGGAATGGGTAGGGGATCTGTGGTGGCCAGATCTAAGTGCTCCACCAGTCTCTTATGCTGGGGATCCACTTCATTAGAAGGCCAGCCTCCTGCTGCCTGAATAGTTCATAGAAGGTCCTCGAAGGAGGGATCTTCTGGTGGGGATTTTGGAGATTCTTTGGGTGGGACCTCGACTGGGGACAGAGGGTCCGAAGGGTCGGAATCGATTTCCGAGTCAGAAGGCTCTGAACCGCTGGGGATGGAATGGTCCACTCCAGAGGAACCCACTGGTAGAGCACCCGCAGCTCGTCTGGAGGGTATAGGTCGGGGAGGGGCCCTAGATAGGGGGATATCACCCACTGATTGCTGTAACTCCATGATGAGCTGGGTCCTGGCATCCTGCCACCAAGTCGGGATCGTATCTCGATTTGGCGGTGGAAGAGGAGGAGGAGGAGGAGGAGGAGGCTGGTAAACAGGGTAAAGCGGGTGTTACCAAGAAGGATACTGGAATCCTGGGTTGTAGCCATGGGGGGTACCCAGGGTATCCCGCCGGGGCACATGGCCTGGCGCCGGGTAAAGAGGTGCAGACGGCGGGATGCCTGGTAGGGGAAAATGGGAGTCTGGTCCTGGAAGACCACCTGGAGGTTCAACTGGGCTTACCGGGGAATGTGCCCGAGGGCCACAAGGTGACGTGGGATCTGGGAGGGCCCCCGGAGGTCCCGAAGAGGGGGCTCCATAATGGGATCCCTGGCCAGCGATGGACTCCGGTCCGGAGGTGGAAAAAGACCAGCTGAGGGGGATAATTCAGGTAGTGACCCCAACGAAAGGTCCAACAACGATCCTGACAGCAGGGATAAACCAGGATCAAGTGGCGAATCCCTGGGGTGGAGGACCCAAAGGGATGAAGCGTCTTCCGGCAGCACACTCAAGCCAGCATCGAGGGCCTCGCGGGAGCCCGACAGGCGAGAAGAAGGATCCAAGCAGGCAACAGAAGACTTGTCGTCTGACTTATCGGACCTGACCAGGCTGGAAGTAGCTGAAAGGCTGCCGCTAGGCTTACCGGTTGAGGCTGTGTACCTGTCGACAGGCTCGAGGGGAGACTTATCAGCAGTGCTGGAATGTGGAGACATGACAGAAACCTCTATTGAGGCTACCCCCGGCTGCCCACTCACCTCGGCAGGAGGGGGAGAAGGTGCCCGGCCCAAAGAAGCAGACAGGGTACCTGAAGAAGTACTTACAGTTTAAGGAGCAGGCCTTCCACATGGCGACGGACTCCTCTCACGACGCTTCTCCTTATCCTTCTCCTTTTTCCTCGGGGCCAGCGACGAGATGACGGCCTTTCCCATAATTCCTGGAGCTCCTTTTCCATCGATGCCAGCCATCGGGTAAGGAGGTGGGTCACGAGGGTCCGCTTGTGTCTAGTCCGGGTGCATTGATTGAAGGCCTGACAAATATCACACTTGTCCGAGTTGTGCTTGGGGCCTAGACACAGAAGGCAGCTGGAATGGTCGTCCCCATGTGGGATTTGGGCTCCGCACTTAGAGCGCTTCTTTTCTGGGTGAGTCGACATACAATCAGTCGAATCTGAGAGCACTAAAACGTAGCAGATGAAGAAAAAACTTCGACTGACACGAGGGCCTTAGATCGCTGTTCTGACATGAGAGCCGAACAAACTGAGGTGACGGTGGGAAAGAACTGGTGGGCCGGGGACCGCCCCTTTTATAGTTGGTCTGACGTCGTGTCACCTGACGTCGGGTGATTGCTAGTTACAAGTTTGCCATTGGAACCTGACGCCAGGGGGCGCAGTCCTATATGTGAAGACCTACTGTAGGAACCCTCTCGAAGTAAGATATCTGGTTGCATATTAGGGGATAAGATGAGCAGGGGGAAATATGTGTAAATTTGAGCTGCTAGGAACGTGGCAGTGTATAATCTATTTTTTTCTTGGACAGATGGTTGAGGGGGTCACAGCAACAAACTGTCCATGTAGTGTTTCCCCAGAAAGGGGGTGGAAATGCACTACAACTTTGCAGGGCTCCCTAGCTCTAGGGAGAAAGGGAACAAGATATGTTCCTCTGCCTTGGAAGTGTACCAAGTTATATTTTACTGTGTATGGTTCACTGTTCAGTTCAAGTTAAAGTTATTAGATTTTATAAAGAAGGGGCTCTCCGGCCCGGTGGCGAAGAGGGCTGAGGTGCTGGCTGCCACACCTCGCTCCACACGGCGACCGGTGTTCGGGAATGAGCACAGGTCAGCTGGGTTACTGGGAGCAGAAGGATTGAGCGCCTGAAGGATTGCTCTCCTTCTCCTGGGAGGGGTTCACGGCAGACGGTGCGTGGGTTGCTTCCTGGCGGAGGCTGGAAGACTGCACGCTTGTTGCACTCAGGGGTGGAGCTGAGGCAGACATCTAGAAGGAGCATGTGTGTGGGCGTGCCGCCCCCTCTGGTGACGTCATTGCGTCCTCGGTTCCAAGGGAGTGGAAGGCGCCAGTTGAGCAGCTTGATGGCCGTCCACGAGCTTCACCCGGTGGCCGGGCACCCAAGCTGGATCTGTGTTCTGTGGGAAGTCTGGGGGGCTCCCTGAGGCCCTGCTGTGGAGGGTACAACCTCCAGGGCATATGGGTGCCTCAGACCAACTGGGAAGAGGCAGACAGTGGCCGGAATCCCCAACCAGATGCGGGGATAAGGGGAGCAGACTGAAAGCAGCCAGGAAAAAAGAGAAAAAGCAGTAGCCAAAATAAATAAATAAAGAAGGGTGCGATTATTTTTTGGCTCTTGGGGTGCTGTGGCGGGGGTGGCGGGAGGGAGCATACCCTTCTCTACCACAGGGACTCTGGCCAAGGTGATAATTTAATATTCACAAATGGATGGCAAAATATTGACATTTAATGTAAACGGTCTGACAAATCCTATCAAGAGGAAACAGATTTAAAGCTATATAAAACAAACCAAAGCTTCTCCAGCACAGGGACTCTGGCCAAGGTGATAATTTAATATTCACAAATGGAAGGCAAAATACTGACATTTAATGTAAATGGTCTGACAAATTCTATAAAGAGGAAAAAGATTTTAAGCTATATAAAACAAACCAAAGCTGATTTCGTATTTCTACAGGAGACCCATCCATCAGATGGGGTCATCAGAAATTACGAAATGTTGGGTATGAGATTTGCTACTCCTCAAATGGAAGGGGTAGATGCTGTGGGGTGGCAACATTGATTCCTGGTAGAGTTCCATTTGAAGTAACTGAAAAGGCACAAGATAAAGAGGGAAGTTATGTGCTGGTGAAAGGCACCATGAATGCACAAAAGATCACCTTGACTACAGCGCATGTGACTCCAAACTCCCCCTATGAAGTATATAGAAAAATCTTGTTACTTATAGTGGAAAAGCCTGAAGGGACCCTTATTACCCGGGGTTGGAACATGACATTAGACCCTGCCAAGGACACCACATCTAAGATACCTAGAAAATCATACAAAACGATTAAACTAATTAGAGCATTATGATACAAGCTGTGATTTCAGGACTTACGGAAATTCTTGGATTGGCAGACGGGGTTATACTTATTATTTCAGCAACATATCATATATATTCTAGGCTAGATGACTTCATTTTGACTAGAGAAAATCATTGTCTATGGTACAGGGATGTGAAGCAGAGACAACTGGACTTTCTGATCACACCCCACTAATATCGACTACAGACCTTTCTCTCCCCCAAAAATACATTTTGGAGATTAAACGTATCCCTTCTTAATGACGCGGAGGTGGAGGACCAAATCCCCCAATTTATTACACAGACCTTCCAAGATAATATAAATAGTGGGGTGAGTCACAGAATAATGTGCGATACCATAAAGGCAGTGGTTCGGGGTAAACTTGATAGTGATAGCAGCAGCTGGGAAGAAGCAAAGATAGGAAAAACAGAAGGGCCTGAAGCAACAAATTTAGAGAGGGCACAACAAGGAACGTTCGACAGGTAGAGAGAAAAAACATGGATTACACTAAAAAAGGAACTAAATAAAATCTTAGATGTGAGGGTGGAGATAAACTTACAGTTTCTTGAGCAAAAATATTATGAAGGAGGCCCGAGAGCCATGAAATTACTGGCTTTAAGACATGGGACTAGACGGGCCCAGGTCCAGATAATTCACATAACTCACCCACAAACTAAGGCTAAGGCAACTACTTTAGAACAAATATCAGAGACCTTCTTGCAATATTATAAATAGTTGTACACCCAGCAAGAAAGACCAGAGGCAGGGAAAATCCAGAGATTCCTACACGGATTAAATCTACCACAGCTAACAGAGGACCTGGGTGCCAGTCTTATGGCTTCCATAACAGGAACAGAAATAAGTACAATGATAGGAGAGGGGAAAACAGGAAAGTCCCTTGGCAATGATGGATTTCCTGTAGAATTGTATCAAAAATTTTAGACAGTTGTCCCCGTATTGCAACCGGCATACCAGGAGGTTTTGGAGGATGGTTCATCACTGCCCCCATCTTGGAGACCGGCAGTGATTTCAGTGATACCCAAGCCCGACAAGGACCATACGTTATTGTTCACCCTATAGGCCTATAACCAGTTCTTAATGTAGACTACAAAATTTTAACAGCAATTATATCCAAACGTGGTGAAAATGAACTTACTCCCAAGACTTCTATATTTCTTTCAATGTGTCCCATGCACTTGTCCCAGAATTGGTTCACAGAGACACAGTCAAAAATGTCTAGATTTATATGGGGCAATAAGAGATCTCGAGTACATAAAACACTCTTAATGGTGAACAAAAAAGTAAGGGGGAGCGCTGTTCCAGACCTATGGGAATACTGGTTAGCAGCCCAAGTCAAATGGGCACTTCTCCGGTCACCACTCCCCCCCTTTAGGCACACTGGCAGGATATGGAGAGGGCCATGCGGTAGAGGACTATTTAGCAGTCCGGGTGACATTTAAGTCTTGGGAGGTGTTCAGATCATATGATGGGGTCAAAAGAGAAATCTGGAAACACTGTTGGCTCACTACAGCAATAGATTTTACACTGGGCATGACTGACCCATGGTATTGATGCCAGAGGGCTCGAGGTTTCATATGCCCAGAGCAGACAATGAGGGGGAGATGCGAACTTTCCTTATGAGGAATGTTTGGAAAACCTGGGCTGGACTCCCAGGAATAAATTATATTATTTGCAAATTCAAGCATACATATAAGCGAAACTAAGACATCAATCTAGAAATACAGCACCCACACTACTAGGGCCAACCCTGACAGAGCTTCTCTTGCTAGCAGGCCCCAAACAGGCCATATCAAAGCTATACAGATTTCTGAGCTCTCATAAAGGGGAGGCAGCCAAACATATAATGGAAAACTGGGAACAGGAGGCAGGGTTTCACCTGTCTAGAGTGGAGTGGGAAAAAATCTGGGGAAGTTTCAACAAGGTGACTGTCTCGCCATAGTGGTAAGAATATTTCTGGAAATTAAAGGTGAAGTTTTTTTTTTTGACACCTGATAAGGTCTCCAAATGGAATCCAGGGGTGTCTTCATCTTGCTGGCGTCTCTGTGGAGAAAGGAAGGCCTCCTCTTTTCACATATTCTTCTCCCGTTCAATCTTAGAACCTTATAAAAGAAGGGTCACAGAGACCTTAGAGAACTTATTCCAAACGACAGGACCACTTGCTTTTTATAATATAGTGCTAGGCCTGCCTCCCGAAGGGATAGGGGGCAGTAGCTCTCTGTACTTGCAGTACATCTGTATAGCAGCCTATAATAAATCCATCACCTGAAAGTGGTTAAAGCCGCTTCCACCAACTCTGGAAGAGCGGAAGCAGATAATTATACACATACAGATCATACAAGAAATTACATACCAGATACAAAATAGACAGGAGAAATTTGTTGAAAGACGGACATGGGCTGTGACACAGGCCCACAGGAAATCAGAGAGAATGGGGGGGAAGGGGGCACCTGTTCATTTGAGCATATGGCTATCTATAACATTATGTGAATGGGACTATGTTGGACCGGAACTATCTAGATACAAAGAGAACAGGAAGCCCCTGCACTTCCCAAGTGCGAAAGCATTTGGATATATGAGAGGAGTGTCCCTGTTAAGCAGCACCCCATGGATGAGCCAGGGAATATGTATTTTTTTGTCTGTGAGACCAACTTTTTTTTTTCCTTTTGGTGCTTCCTGTTTGTTATCTTTATTATGTTAACGTAAGCATATCAGTGAATAGGTATTTCTCCATCTTCGAGAAACATGCAAAGAGGGACAACATTTAGAAAAATGTGGTTTTAAAGAATATAGGAATAACAGGATGATATATGTGTATTAAATAAAAAATAATGGACGTTTTTTATTATATCACATGGAATATGTCCAAACTGATAATAAAGCAAGTATAATAAAAAGAAACTGCACCTTACCTCGACCCACAACGGCGACCCGGGTTCGGGAACGGACTGAGGTCGTCGGTGGTCGGCAGGGGAGGATAGGATTGAGCGCCTGATGGACTGCTCTCTATCCTGGGTGGGTTAGGATTGACCTCGCCACGTAGCCCCCAGTGGAGACTGGAGGCACTACAGCGCAGTGGCTACAAGAGAACAAGAAAACTGGAAAACACCCGGGAAGTCTAGCCAGATGACGGCTGCCAGCCCCAGGCACCTCCGAAGCCTCCCCTGGAGTGCCACAGAATGCCTCAGCAGGTCTCGGGACCGAAAGAATAGTGTGCTGGTTCCCCCCCCCCCAGTGCCTTCTCCTTGAGAAGCGGGGATCCACGTGGTGAAAGGTTACACCGGGCTACGTGGTCAAAGGGGGAGATAGTAGGAGAATGCCTGTGGACCGTGGCGGCCCGAAGGAGAGGCAGCTCTGGAGTATGTAGGGGTATAAATAGATAATGCAAAAAAAAAGGAAACTTCAGAAAACTCTATTAGATGTAAAAAGCAGATTATGCAAAGGTGGGAAAAAAGAACTGGGGTAAGCACAGCTTCATATGCTACAGGTGTCTGCATGGCATCATATATCATGCCATGCACTGGTGTCGCCAGCCCCAAAAGTTCTGGTTCCCAAGAGGCACAAAGGCATCCAAACAAGGACGTAAGAGTAGGAGGGCTCTACGGCGATCGACTCTAAGAAGATCTAGCATTTCTGCAAGACTGCAGGCTAATAAAGTGAAAGAAAGCGTGAATAACCAGGTAACAGCCTTAAACATTTAACAGTAAGGGTAATTTCTGGATGCAGTTTTAGAAGTAGCATTATTCCTAGTGAGTGCTAATGACCTTAGTTGAGCTGCACGCCAGTGGAACTGAGATGGACCCTTCAGAGGATGCACCTGCAGAATCAGTTATTAAGGTTTTTAAGCCACAACAACTAAAAGAAGAGTTCAATTAATGGATCATTTTAAGACGACCAGGACAGGAGCTCAACCAATGGATCATTTAGACAAAAGGAATTCAATCCATAGATAACTTTCTGATGACAAGGACAGAGGCTTAATTCATGGATCACATGGACGAGGTAAACAAGCACACGCGTTCAATCCATGGACCTTTTTTATGGTGACCAGAACAGGAGTTCAATAAATGGATTTACATGTGTAAAGTATCTAGGACAGAAGATTGAACCATGGATTATCTGGATATGGATTTAATTAATTTTAGGCTTGTTGGAACTAGAGCTGAGGGTAGGGCAGGGCATCAACACTGGAGATGGAGTTCTTCTTGGATCCTACTTGAGTACTAGTGAAACTAATTGTTGGGCAATTCTGGAAGAGAACCACTTGTGCCCGAGCTACATAGAAATGGAAACAATAGGTGAGAGACAGACAGCAAACTGAATCAGAAAGAGAAACCCAAATTCCATGCCAAAGGTAGCTTTCACACAGGCCATACTTCATTTCAAGCTGCTAAGGCCTGAACTAATACCACAGCTGGAGATACCAGACATGAAGATTCTAAGAAATATGACAGGACTAGACATAAAAATAGGGGCCAAGCTTGAAGCGGCCAGGTCAAGGGAATCTCAGTCAAACAACTGGTAGGCGATGATGAGCTGTATCTTGTGCAACCACATCTTGAATTTTTGAGTTGGAAGAGAAAAGGGTTAGGGACTTAATCCATTGATCATTCTGATCCAAACTTGACTCCACTTTTCCAGGGCTGGAGAAAAAGCTTTTATTTTACCCTTTTGGTATCTGAAGATTGGTGACCTGAACTACCAGACCCCATGCTAAATAGGCCAGGTCATGCCAGATGTAATGTGGGAGACTATAGGCTAGGGCTGTAGATCTCAGCACTCCTGACAGACCTGCCTATTTCTTTTTGTTTAGTTACTCTCTTTATTGTCCCTGGCTGTGATCGCCTTGGGAACTGGGGTCCTGCTCACTGACTCCTGTCCAGAGTCTCCAGTACTTGGCTAGTGGCCCCTTCCATTCCAGATCTGCCACTGGCTTTGAATGCCCTGCCAATCCTTGGCTGTAACCCACCCACATAGTGGGTCTCCCTTTCCTATTGTGGGGCTTAAGGTACCGGGGGATTGACATGGATCACCTTGGGTCGACTGATAGCTGTGAAGGAGGAGACAGTTGTTTCCCATGCTTGACTGGCATGGGCCCTTGACTGCACTAATCTCATCATGCTGCTGCCAATCAGAGAGGTTTCTTCACCAGTTATCACCCGCTGACCTCCCTCTCACTAAGTGTGCCCGCATACAACAGAGTGGGGAGGGGACTCATTGCCAAGGGCACTTCACTACATCTCCTCCAGGTGTTGCTCTCTGCGTGGTGTGAAAAAGACACCAACCCATGGGAAGAGTGCGTGCAGATGGATGCTCTTAGCCCTCCCTGCCAGCATCCACTCCTGAAATCCCAGGCTTAGGATATGAACCCAGGTCGCAAGCCTGACAGAATGGTACCCCACTGCTCGGCACCATGGAGCCTGCTCAGACCTCATAATTTTAATGAATACCACCAGAGCAAACTAGATAATCAAGGCTTAGACCAAGAGCACTCTCTGTGGCCATAAGTAGCAGAAGTAGTAATAATTAAAGATTCCAACAAAGACAACACTTAATGGCCAAAACACGTTCAAGAAGATAAAAATTAAATGTGACCAGTGAAGGGCCCCAGGAAGGAGGCAAAGGGTGGCTACTGCAACCACATTTGAAATACCAAACATCCCAAAAGCTAACCTGGCCAAGATGCATGGAAGATGTTGAAAAAATGTGGGTCTGTGGATGAATGCCCATAGTTAGAATTTTATTTTGTCAGTCATAAAAATCCTCACATAATACAGCTTGCAGCAACAAATTACTATACTTCATTCACGCTTAAAAACTCATAAAATGTCTCGATAAAAACATATCACTGTTGCTGTCATATTAACCTAGTGACCAAAGGTAGAGATGATGTCATTGGTTCAATTCTGAAAGCAGAATCTTGGCTTATAGATGGCATGTAAGTTCCTCATAAACATTCTCTGACAGACTTACATGAAAACTACAAATTATTCAAGTACTTTGTGAGCAGTCTACAATACCTCCAGTTTAGAAGGCAGGTAGTGGAGAATGTGGGAACTCTGTCATATGGTGCACAGTGAGGATGTAAGGGCTGTCAGTCATGACAGTTTACATACTAGTTCCCTAAAGGCACAAAAGAAGGCAAAATACTGTGCTGATGACAAGATATCAGCTACTGCGACATGTGTGCCTGCCAAGATTATAAGAATTATGTAAACAAAAGTCCTCCAAATAGAAGACAGCACATCTCTCCAAAATGCCAAGGCAAAGTGCTCACAGTAAGACACTGTATAACTGCTTAATTTCGCTGTTAATTAATGTTAGCTATATCCGCGGGACAGTAGCAAAGCGCAGAAATAAATATAAAGACAGCTAAAAAATGTTTTGAACGAAGAAAATACAACCCATAATTCAGAAGTATAACAAAATCAGATCACCAGATTTAACATTTTTATTGCATTTTCCTGTATGTCACTGTATGTGAGTAAATACATTTGTTTGTTCTTTTTCCCTTTCTCCACATCCTTGTCCTCCTCGTCCTGCCATATTAGATCTGTCCCACAAATGTCCCATTCCGCATGGTTTCAGTCGATGGCTCCGTTACGTCACATTGCTTCACCTTAACCCCGTTCCTTACTGTAACTCTGTATTACCCCCATGTTACCCTTGTACTGTATTACCCTTGCATCACCATGCTCCCCTTCCCTTCTGTGCATACAGCACCGACCTCATGGTTCTCTTCGACGGCTCCATTACATTGCTTTAACCCCATTCCTGTCTGTGGCTCCATTCATTTCCTTAACCCCATTCCATCCTTACTTAAAGTGACACTGTAAAGTACAGTTACGTAAGAACTTATCGTAACAGCAGATCTTCGAGAACAGTTCTTGCAGCAGGTTACACCATTAGGACTGAAGCCGGCAGGTGCCAGGACCCCACAGAAATTTTCCAGCTAGCAGTATTCAGCGGGGACCGCCACTGACATTGGTCCTGCCCCGATGTCAGGCATCGTATATAACGGGGCGATCCCCCAGAATCCCCAGTTCTCCTGCCAGAGACTCCCAGCCGCTGGATGACATCAGAAGAGGAGACTAAGGATCTGCCATCATATGGCAGTCAGAGAGATGCTGAGACACCTGACCCTTGGACAAGGATGTTGAAACTTGAATCTACCTCCTGCAGGGATGGTGGGAGGCAAAGTACCTGCTGCAAGAGCTGTTCTCAAAGATCTACTGTTATGGTAAGTTTTTATATAACTGTACTATCTTACTTTGAGAAACAACTCTTGCAGCAGGTTACACCATTAGGACTGATTCCCAAGCAACAATGGAAATCCCACACCACGGGAGGAGGGAAGAAAGAAATCCTTAGTGAAACCCAAGCCTAGGACAGAAGTCCTTGAAGGACTGCTAGACCAAAACCTGCTCTTTGCCTCGATGCGATATCCAGGCTATAATGTCTGATGAAAGTGTGCACAGAGCTCCAAGTAGCTGCAGCACAGATAGCCAAGGTGGACACATTCTTAAGGGCCACAAAGGAGGTAGCCACCCCCCTTGTGGAATGACCCTTGACCGTGCCTGGTAAGGGTTTGTTATGCTTCTGGTAACAGAATGTGATACACTGAATGAGCCAGCTGGACAACGACTGCTTGGAAACAGGAGCTTCCATCATCCTGTGGGCAAAGGAGACAAAAAGCTGGTCCAGTTTTCGGTGGTGTTTGGTTCTGGTCAGGTAGTGTCGGAGACACCTATGCAAATCTAGGGTGTGCAACAGGGCCTCTCCTCGATTCGAATAGTTGGGAAATTACACTGGCAGATCGATGTCCTGATTAAGGGTGAGAGCTGAGACCACCTTAGGCAGAAATTTGGGATTAGTCCGTAGGGATACCCTGTCTTTGTGAAAAACCAAATAAGGCTCTTTGCACATGAGTGCTTAGAGTTCAGAAATTCTTCTGGCAGAGGTAACGGCAACTAAAAACAACGTCTTCCAAGTGAGAAGACGTAGCTCGCAATCTGCGGCTGGTTCAAAGGGTGGCAGCGTAAGCTGCTCCAGGACAAAGGGTAGATCCCATGGTGGAACTGGATCCTTAATCGGTCTAAGGTAGAGAATACCTTTCAGGAAGGCTCGTGCCGGGTCCAACTGAGATATGATGCATTGGCCTATAGGCAAATGATAGACTGATATGGCACAGAGGCGTACTTTGATAGAGGAGTAGGCCAAGCCTGTCTGAAAAAGAGACAAGGTAGTCCAAGACCGATTTTTCTGGACAGTCTAGAGGCGAAAACCCCCGCGCTTGAGCCCATAGGCAAAAACGATGCCATTTCATGGCGTAAGAAGCATGAGTGGTCGGTTTTCTCGCGCCCACCAGAACGTCAGCTATCTCTTGCGAGACCCCATGTCGCAAAATGGCTATGTCTCTAGGAGCCAAGCGTGCAGGCTCAGCGAACGAAGGTCCGGATGGACCAAGGAGCCCTCCTCCTGAGACAACAAGTGAGCGCTGATTGGCAGAGGCACTGGAGGTTCCCGGGATAGCTGATGTAGTAGAGGAAACCAGATCTGCCTGGGCCAGAACGGCACGATGAGTATCAGCGTTGCTTGCTCTCTACAAAGTTTCAGAAGAACCCTCTGGATCAACGGAAAGGGGGGAAGGCATAGAGGAATCTGCTCACTAGGAGAGGGACAAGGCCTCGCCAAAAACACCAAGTCCTAGGGATTTAGCAAGCAAAAATTGGGCAGTTTTATGTTGGATGGGGACGAAGTCTAACTCTGGTGTATCCCATCTGTGAAACAGATCCTCTACTACCTCCTGGAGTAGTTCCCACTCATGGACTCTGGCCTGACAGCGGCTCAGGCCGTCTGTAATGACGTTGTCCACTCCTGGGACATGAACAGCAATGAGATTTGCGCCGTGTTGCAAAGCCCAGTCCCACACCCTCATGGCCTCCCTGCAAAGCGGGTAGGAATGGTTACCCCCTTGTTTGGTGAGGTAATACATCACCGCGGAATTGTCTGTTGTAACAGAATGGTACCCAGTGGAATCTCCGACTGGACGGCCTGCAGGGCGTAAAAAACTGCTCTCATTTCCAGGATATTTATGTGGAGATGAGTTTCTTGTGCTGTCCACAGGCCCTGAGACCAGACACCATCAGTGTGCTCCCCATCCAAGCCCTGAGGCATCTGTGGAGAGTGTCACGATTGGAGATGACGCAATGAAGGGGACCCCTGCCGATAGATTCTTTGGATCTAGCTATCATTGCCAATCCCGGATTACGGTCTTTGTGATCCGGATTGGAAGCTGCAGATGGTCTTGCTTTTACTAACATACTAAAATGCCAGCAGAATAGGCCTAATGGTCTTTCGTGTCTGCTCGTTTGGTCAGCCCCTACCCTGGGAGCTGACCTTGCTGCCCCCCTCGCCTTCTCTGGCTTCTCCCTTCCCAGTTCCGGTTATTCTCGCTACGCTGGATTTTGCTTCCAGAACCCTTCCCCTGTACCTGTCCCACCCTCTCTTGAACCCCTCCACCATCTCTGCCTCCACCAGCCCTCCAGGCAGCACATTCAATGGCTCCACCACCCTCTCAGTGAAATAACACCTCCTCCTCCTTTCTCCCCTGAATCTTCCCCCCTCCAGCTTCCACCCATGCCCTCTAGTTTCCACCTCCTCCTTCCTTCGAAGCACCATGATTGCTCCTCCCCTATTTACCCTCTTCATGTACCTGAAGACCTCTATCATGTCCCCCCGGTCCCTTCTCTCTTCCAATGATCCCACTGGACTCATAACATCTACTGGATGACACACATGTGGAGATGAGCAAGCGGGACTGTTGCAATGGCCGCAGCCATGTGTCCGAGCAGGCAAAGGACCAATCTGGCAGGAACGGTCTTCTTCGCCGAAATGTCCCTGATGAGGGATCTGATGTGTTCCGCTCTGTCCTGGTGAAGAAAAGCTTTCCCTTGGATGGTGTCCAGAACTGCACCTATGAACTGCAGAGTCTGTGACAGAACCAGGTGTGACTTCTCGTGATTGATCATAATGCCCAGCGACTCGAACAGAGACTGAGTATAATGGATGGCAGACATCAAGGCCTCCCGAGAGGGTACAATGAGAAGCCAGTCATCCAGGTAGGAGAACACGTAGTGGCCTTGTCTCCTCAGAGTTGCCGCTACGACTGCCATACACTTCATGAATACCCGAGGTGCCAATGACAGTCCGAAGGGGAGGGCTCGGAACTGATAATGGTGGCCCTGGAACTCAAAGCGCAGAAACTTCCTGTGCACTTGAGCAATGGGAATATGCAGGTAAGCGTCCTGCATGTCCAAGGATACTAGAAAGGTGCCCTGCTTGGGCATGGGAATCAGACCTGGGAGGGTCGCCATGCGGAAGCGTTAGCACCGGACCGACTCGTTGAGGTTGCTGACATCCAGTATCGGACGGAGGTCCCCTGTTTTCTTGGGAACCAGAAAGAAGTGAGAATAATACCCTGCACTCCTCTGGTTCCGTGGTACGTGCTCCATCGCTTCTTTTTCCAGGAGCGTGAGCACCTCCTGCTGTATGAGCAGGGCGTGTTGACCCGAGTAACAGGAAAGCAGGGGAGGTCTTGCCGGTGGGTGGTCCAGAAATTCTATGAAGTGACCTTTCTTGACCAATTGGAGAACCCACCGGTGGGTGGTAATCGACTGCCACTCTAAAAAGTGGCGAGCGATGTGACCCCCAACCTTTTGTGCCCGTGGATCCAGAGGAGGGGCGGGGGCCGGGAAGGAGTCATGCTGTGGCAGCACTGGTCCCTGCAGGCTGAGCCAGTTTAGTGTAGCGTTGGGCTCTGCCTGGGGACGACTTAGCCTGGGCTTTCCACTGAAAGGTGCCCCTTTGTTGCTGGCTGAAACGTGGCTGCTGCCTTTGTTGCCGGCTATGAAAACGGCTCTGGTTCGTACGAAAGGAACCGAGCCTGGATCAGTACATGGCCTGTACAGACCTAACTGCCTTCCCAGCGTCCTGGAGTTTGGTGATAACCTTCTCCAAGGGTTCACCAAAGAGTACTTCGCCGTCATAGGGGACGTCAAGAATGTTATTCTGTACGTCCGGGGTGAAGCCGGAGACACGGAGCCAAGAGTGTCGCTGGAGACAGATACCTGAAGCTGCAGCTCTGGCAGACAAGTCCGCAGAATCGTATGCAGCTCGTATCACTTGGGTACCCACATCAGACCCTGTGCAGAGAAGGTTTAGGAGCTTCGCCTTCTGATCGCCATCCAGAAGCTTATCAACCAGGTCCTGGCCCTGTTCCCACAGGGCGTTCTGAAACTGTACCATGTGTACAGTTCGGTAGTTCAGGGACCTGATGGAGCATGTAGCAGCCACATACATGTGTCTCCCCAGGGCATCCAATTGTTTGGATTCATGGTCCAGTGACTGTGTGATCATGTGTTGCGGTCTTTGCGACTGGTCACGTAAGGCCGTAATGACCAGGGAGTCTGCCAGAGGTTGTTGAGCCAAGTACTGGTCTCTCTCGGGCCTCTACAGGCGTGTCAGCTTTATTCGCACCGCAGAAGTGGAGTGCGGACGCTTCCATGCAGCCAGCCTGGTGACGCCTGCGAAGGTGTCTCACCAAGGTGGCACTATCACAGGCTTTGGGTCTTTCTGTCAAGATAGAGGATCATCCGGAGGAGACCTGGGCAGGTCATGTGGGTCAGGTGATGGAATGCTGAGTGGAGAAGGAGATCTGGAGTAATCCGAGGTATCTGATCTGGAGTCCTCCCCTGACGGAGTATACTGCCGACGTCTGGGTCGCTTGGGGCTGGGAGACCCTGATGAAGATCTTGAGGGAGGCCTTCTCCGATCCTGGGCTCTACCCCTGGGAGGTGGAGTCTGCTCCTTAGGGGTTGGTGGTCATCCTGCTGGCCCCTGTGGTGGAGGAGGAGGCGTAGGAGGTGAAAGAGTAGGAGGACGGGGAGGAGGAGACTTTACTGGGATCACGTCTTTACAGATGGTGTCCCACCGGAAAGTAAAGAGATCCTTTACCTCTTGCATATTCATGCCCGACGACGGGCCTCGCGCTGGTGGTCTGTCACCGGGGTCGGGCGTAGGGTCCTCGGGTGTCTCTGGGGTGGGCGAAGGTTCCTTCAGAAGCCCGGCATCCTCTGTGTAGCCCACCTGATCTTCAGGCAATGTGGTGTCCTCCTCCGTGGAATCCCTGTGACCGGTGTACACCGGTGACTTGGGGGCGGTCTTCAGCTCTGGTGAAGCCGACGTCAGTCGCCTGGCCGACAACTTCGGGTCCGGTGAACGCCCGGCCGGCGTATGGTGCTTGGCCGATGTCCTCACTCGCGAACGCCTGGCAGACTTCAGGTGCTTGGCCAACGTCAGGTCCGTCGTTTGCTTGAGGGACGTCAGGTCCTTCGTCCTCCTAGGTGGTGGATCCGGGCCCCTGGGGGGCTGGGAGACCAACCTGGAGTCGGGGTCTCGACCTCGGGTGGAAGAGGAAGACTTGTGGCGTTTGGAAGACTTAGAAGAGGCCCGAGAGGGAGTAGAGGAAGCCGAGGGCCTGGAAGTTTCAATGGGCTGAAGAGTCGAAGAACCGCTGGAAGCCCGGACTTTGACGGGAGGGGGCTGAGACCTAGCCCTGGAGGGAGAGCGGTCCGATCGGGTGGAGTCTGAGCTTCGCGAATCCAAGGCCCGGTTCAGGGATCTGGACCTTGCTTTCTCCAGGTGCTTGTCCCGGTGTTTATGGACCTTGGAGGAAGACTCTCCCCTGGAGGAAGGTTCTTTGTCCATCCTACTAAGTTCTTCTTCTAACAGGTAAGCCTGAAGTGCCTTCTGACGGCGGAACCTGGTGCGGCTGTTGAACCCTTGGCAAAAGGTGCAGGCCTTGGTGTCGTGGTCTGGGCCTAAGCGCCGCATGCAGGAAGAATGAGGATCTTTGAAAGGGATCTGTTTTCCGCAGGCACACTTTGAAAGGTGTCCCTCAAATGAAAGAGTTGGAGAGGACATTAGTTATGTAGAAACTCTTGAAGTTCTAAGTCGTCGTGCGCCAAGTAGAGACCGAGAGGCTGATGCTGGTGAGTCGACGGCGGGAAAAGAACTGGGCATTCTGGGGGACCGCCCCCTTCTATACTATGCCTGACATCGGGGGTTGGACTGACGTCGGGGGCGGTTCCCGTTGAATACTGCTAGCTAGAAAATTTCCGTGGGGTCCTGGCGCCTGCCGGCTTCAGTCCTAATGGTGTAACCTGCTGCAAGAGGTGTTTCTTGAAGTAAGATCTCTGGATTACCCTTCATGTTACCCTCTTATTACCCTCACTATGCCCCCTCCACGACTGTGCATACTGCACCGACCTCATTGTTTGAAGGTCCCGCAAGAGTCGAACGATGCTCATGACGTCTTGACGCTTGTGTGACACACAGTTAGTGACTAGATCATACTGTAAGGTAGACTGGTGGAATAGGGGGTGATGTACAGTATCAAAACAAGTTTTGGTGAAATGGAGAGGTAATCAGATGCTGTATTTGAAAAAACAAAGTTATGTTTGTGAGTTTGTTTCATCAGATCCGACTGGAAGATCAGATGCTGTGAGTTTATTTTTGTGTGTGTGCTTTTTTAACTTTTCGCCTTTACTTCATCTTCTCTGTTAACTTCTTCAATATGCAGGGAAAGGGAAAACTTTATTAGAGGGACTTTTAAAAAACACCAGCTTGTTCAGTAATTAAGGCACTGCGAGTGGATTTCAGTTATTCCAGCCTGCTCAAAACCATTTTTATTGACATCCTCCCTCTCCTTCAGTTTTGAAATGTTTTGAACAAGCCATTTAGCATGCTCAACTTTCAAAGTCTGCATGCGTAGGTCAATAAAGATGTCTCCGGAGCTCCGATCACTTTGAAATTGACTTGACACAGCTTCAGCATACCATGTTATGAAGTGCTGTTTCATTTCATCTTTAAAAATGTTATTAACTGTCAAATCCAGGGGCTGTAATTGATCAGTGCAGGAGGCAGGCACAAAGATCGGAATTACACCACACTTGTCAAGAATTTCTAGCACAGGGTCTGTTGTATGACCACGGAAGAGGTCCATTATGAGAACAGCTTTCTGTTCTTCAGGCAAGTCTGTTCTGTGTTTAACAGCAGCAATGTAAGAGAAGAAGACTTCGGCAATGAACTGAATCATTGTCTCGCTGTTGGTGCAGTGGTTTTCTGAGTGGCTACATGCCAACAGGTATGCTGCAGCTTAATCGCACTCCAGTTTAATGTCCGGTATGTGGCCCAAGCATGCTATACAACCACACGGTCCCAGTTTCCAGCTATCAACTAGCTACTGCAGTGACTATGGGTTTTCTCTGCTGAACAGCAGCCACCCAGTTATGCACACTGCTCAGGAGGCAAAACATGTAATTGTAGGCAGAAACTTGCTATCAAGTTGATTAACATAGCAAGCAAATAATCAACATGACACAGTGAGTGTTAGTGGCTCAGTAGGTTGCTCTCTCATCTCTGGCCCCAGAAAATCAGAAAGCTATGGGTTCTGGTCCTACACCAGGAACCTGGGCTAATACCCAATACTGGCACTGTAGAACAGCACTAGGAAGCGTTGCACTGTTGAGGTACCGTGTTTTGAATGAGATGTTAAACTGAGGTTCTTTCTGCATATCTCTGGTGGCTATCATGGTCGAAGTTGAAGATCCCATGGCACTTATCATAAGAGTAGCAGATATTCCGCTATCCTGGCAAACATTCCCAATGCCAATTATGCCAGAAAAGGTTTATGTAACCCACCACCTAAGATGCACCTGGAAACCAACTGTCACAGCTCTGTGTGCCTTTTATGTCAGCTCAGTGTGACTTTCCTGGTCAAAACACAACTAAATAAGAACTTCCACAGTATTATGGGAGGGGCATTCAAACATAACTTCAGGTCAGTACCAGTACGGCAGACAAAAACAGGTTACTCACCTGTAACAGTAGTTCTAGGAGTGGTATATGTTGTTCATCCACATTCTTTGGCATGTCCCCTTCTGCTTTAAATCTCACCGGAAGTTTTCAAGCTGGCTCCTCCCACCCACCCAGTTGGTATATACCTCGGCTCCACCCCATGATGCCAGATCTTATTCCGCTGGAAGACAGGTTGTATGCGTCCGCAGCCAGGGAGGTTGGGTGGGTCCGTGTGGATGAACAACATATACCACTTCTAGAACTACTGTTACAGGTGAGTAACCTGTTTTTCTAGGAGCGTTTGTATGTTGTTCATCCACACTTATTGGCAGACTCCTAGCAGTTCTATGGGAGGAGGGAGACTAGGCGCACACCCCTACTTAGGGAAGTGAGACTGGAGAACTGAGGCCACAAAACCAGCATCCCGGTGTGACTCAAGGTCAATGTGGTAATGGATAATGAAGGTGTTAGCTGACTTCCAGGTAGCAGTCCGGCAGATTTCCTGTACAGGGATGTCCCTGGAAGCAGCCACTGATGCAGCAGTATGGCGGGTAGAATGAGCTCTTATCCCTCTGGGAGGCTCCTTGTCCGCCAACTCGTAGCACAGCCCTATGCGTGGTGTAATTCAACTTGCAATGGTCCACTTTGCTGCAGGTCTGCCAGAAGCAGCTTCGGAGTAGGTGACAAACAGCTGGCAAACCTCTCCCCAAATTTCCGCCGTCCTCTCCTTATAGTAAGAGAGAGCACGTCTCAGGTCCAGAGTATGAAGCCTGTACACAGCCTCCAAGGTGTAATTAGGGTAGTATACTGGCAGACTTAACACCTGATTAAGGTGCAACTCTGACACTACCTTCGGAAGGAATTTCGGGTGGGGGCATAGGACAACCTTGTCCCTGTGGAAGACCAGATAAGGGGAGTCCACCGAAAGTACCTGGAGCTCCCCTGTCCTTCTGACATACGTGACAGCCACCAGAAAGGCCATCTTCCACGATAAGTGTGACAAGGCACACTTATATATGGTTCGAATGTCTTGCCCATGAGCTTTGCTAGAACCAGCAGTAGATCCGACAGAGGTGGAGGTTCACGCACCAGAGGGGATATGTGATCTAGGCCTTTGAAAAAGCGTCCGACCACCATCTCCTGCGTCACTGTCGGCTGACCGGCCTGCGCCCGGTAAGCAGAGAGGGCTGCCAGGTGCACCCTAAGGGTCGATGACCAAAGACCCCCTTGGAGAGAGACCAAAGGTACTCGAGAATGTCAGCCACTGGACAGGACAGAGGGTCCAGGCCCTTGCCTTGACACCAAATAGAAAACCTTTTCCATTTGAAGGCATAACATTTCCTGGTCAATTCCTTTCTGAATGCCTCCACCACGGTGTAGATACCTTCGGAAAGACCCAAAGCCAGGAACTCTAGCCGCTCAGGTACCAGGCTGTGAGGTGCAGGGATTGAAGGTCTGGATGGAATACTTCCTCTGATTGAGAGATATCAGATCCGGGCGTGTGCAAAGCTGCTCTGGGGTCCTGCAGCTGAGGCTGAGGAGATCTGGATACCAGAACTGGCGCGGCCAGTCTGGGGCTACCAGAATCACCATCGCCTAGTCCCTCCTCACCTTGAGAAGCACCTTGTGGATCAAGGGAAATGGAGGGAAGGCATAGAGGAGGCCTGGGGTCCATGGCCTCAAGAAGGCATCCCCCTGCAGCAAGCCCTGCTTGGGGGGGGGGGGGGCATGAAACAGCTGCAGCTTGGTGTTTTCCTGAGGCAAACAGGTCCACCATCAATTTGCCCCAACGGAGAACAGACTGTAAGCTACCTCTGGATGGAGACACCACTCGTGGGATGTCTGGCCTAAGCGGTTGAGAGCATCTGCCAGATGGTTTGAGGCTCCTGCCACATGGATGGCTAGGAGATCTGCATCCAATCGACTTACGAGGGTCCAGATTGAAAGCGCCTCCTTGCACAGCAGACGGGAGTGCATGCCGCCCTGTTTGTTGAGATAGTACATGGTCGTGGTATTGTCCATCTGGACTTGAACCACTTGATCCCGGAGCTGAGGAGTGAAAGCTGACAGTGCCAGTCTGACTGCTCTGAGCTCCAACAGGCTGATGTGGTATCGGGACTCCTTGGGGGTCCAGAGCCCATGGGCCCTTCTGTCCCCCATGTGGGCTCCCCAGCCCATGAGAGAGGTGTCGGTCGTGAGGACGACCGTTGGCTCGGGTTGGACAAACAGGATCTCTTCCTGCAACCGGTCTGGGGAGGTCCACCATTGGAGTGTCCCACATCTTCTGAGTTACAGTGATCAGCTGGTTGAAATGACCGTGGCGCTGAATCCACTGGGCGGCTAGCTCCCACTGGAGGGGGCACATGTGCAACCAGGCCCAACGGACCACTGAGGTGCATGCTGCCATGTAACCCAGAAGGCGAAGACAGTCCCTGGCAGGGTGCAAGTGCTCAACCAGAAATGATTGGGCAAAGGAGGAAAGAACCTCCGCCCTGTTCGCTGGGAGCCAAGCTCTGGCTTGACAAGAGAAGAGCTCTGCCCTGATGAAGCCCATCACCTGAAAAGGCACAAGTTCCTACTTGGCCTCGATGAGGAGGCAGAGTTGGGAGCAGGTTTGGAGGGTCAGGTCCATGGACCTCTCCACCTCCTGTTGGGTGGAACCTGCTAGGAGCCAATCGTCGAGGTAAGGATAAATCCTGACCTGCCCCCCCACCGCCTGAGATGGGCTGCCATGACTGCAATGCATTTGGTGAAGACCCGTGGGGCTGATGACAGGTCGAATGGCATGGCTCAGAACTCGTACAGGGTCCCTTTGACCCTGAAGTGGAGGAACCGCTGATGGGACGGACGGATTGGGACGTGAAAGAACGCGTCCTGCAGATCCAGTCACCAGAACCACGTTTCTCTCCAAGGATGGTATGATCTGGGACACAGTGACCATCCAAAAGGTGCGTGACCCGAGATATTGATTCAGGTTGCGCAGATCTAGAATGGGGCGCCAGCCCCCTTCCACTTAGGCACCAGGAAGTACCTGGAGACAAAGCCTGGGTCTGCTGGAGGATCCGTAACTGGAGCTATTGCCTCGAGGAGGAGCTAAGCGATGTCATCTTGAAGAGCCGACTGTGTCTGACCGGATACTCTTTCCTCCTGAGAGGCGTGGTCTCGGCTTGGAGGGTACTGCTCGAATTCCAGAGGCAGTCCCTGACCGACCACTTCGAGAACCCACCTGTCAGAAGTGACAATGGACCAGGCGGAAAGGAACTGGAGGAGCCGGCCCCCATTGGGAGGACCCAGAGCTGAGGTCATGGGAGAGGGGTTGACAGACCCCGCCCCGTCATTAAGCAGGCTTGGAGGAGGCTACAGGACCTGAACCTTGGCCTCCTTTACGGGTCTGATGGGGTCTGGGCTTGGGCAGGGGCATCAAGCTTGAGCCTGCTGCTGTCCACCTTGGAAGGAGGACTGCTGAGATGCAGGGGAAGAGTGCTGAAAAGGCTTCTTTTTCTTCTGCTGGTTCTTGCCCGAAGAACCCTTGGCAGAAGTGGCGTCCAAAGTGGCACTGGACTGTTCAGTGCACTAAAGATGACCAGCCACTACTGGGCCGAACAAGTCGGTCCCAAGGAAGGGCAAATCAGCTAGTTTATGCTGGGTACCCGCCAGGAAGGAGGAGAGTCTCAGCCATGCCTTGCGACGAGAGGCAACCATGGCAACCATCGAGCGGGCACAAGAATCCCAGATGTCCAGGGCCGTCTGAAGCTGCTGTTTGGCAACAGCTCTGCCCTGATTCCAGACCTGCTTGACCGTGGTCTCATGTCCTTGGGGAGATGTGGGAGAACTTCATCCAGTGACCCTAAAAGGGCACGAAAGAAGTGTGCCATGATGACAGACGAACTTGCCTGACGAAGGCCCAAGGAGGAAGCCGCATAGACCTTCCTGGCTGAATGGTCCAAGAGCTTGGACTTTTTATCAGGAGGTCAGTCAGTGTAGGCAGAACTGCAAGTACGCCTGAACTAGAGGCGGTCACCAGGCTTTCGGCCGAAGGGTGCTCTGTGAACCCCGTAAGGGACCCCATGGACACCGCATACTTGTGGGCCATGCGGGCAGATGGATCTGGACAAGAGGCAGGGCACTGCCAAAGTCCTAGGGCTAGGCCGATAATAGCCTCAGCCACAAGAAAGGCCTCCGTCTGTGTATCCCCTCTCTTAAGGATGTCCGTAAGAGGGTACTCCGCCTTTTTCTGGATGGGCTGCAGGGGCACCCCTGTAGATTCAGAGACGAGGCGAAGAATCCCTTGGAAAGACGAGGAACCTTCCTCCGTCTCTATGCCAATGGTTGATTCATCATCCCCTGGATGAGAATGCAAGCCAGTGACGTCCGAATCCGAGTATAACGGCCAACCACCCAGGTCACCTTCGACCCACCGAGGGCAGTCCAGGGTGACCGACAATCGCCGGGGAAGCCTGGTCTCAGGTCTATCTTCTTTGGAAGGAGCCCCTCCCACAGGCTGTTTGGGCAGTGGTTCCACCACAATCGGTGGAGAGGCCGTTCTGGGCTGAACTGGTGGTTTTGCCGGCTCCGCACGCGGGGGAACCGACTTAATCGGCTCCAAAGGAGTCGGCTTCAGCCTAGGAGGCGAAAGCCAAGTAATGGCCAGTGTAGAAGCCGGAGTTGGCTTCTGCCCAGTCAAAACTAGTTGCTGCCACGAGGTCCTCGTACCACCAATGGAGTTTCCGCCGGAGCCTCTCCTCATCCAAAAAGGACCAGGATGACCGATGGCGTCGCCTCTTCTTAGAGCGTCTAAGGCTCTTCCTCAGCCTGTCAGTCAAGGGGGTCCAAGACCTCGATCGAGATCAGATGGGCCAATTCGGTCACTCGGGAGACACCGGACGGGCCGGTGATTTCCCGGGATCAGGGACCATGTCATCGATGGGCGTGCCAGCAGGCTGTGTCTCATCATCTGGAAAGACCAGATTAGGGGTTCAATGGAGGGAATCGTCCAGCAGAGTTGGTGATACAGGATCGATTACGATTTCCACCTCGATCGATAGATAACTGGGTTGACTGACCAGACAGCAGAGCCGAAAAGCCAGCGGCCGAAGGTGCGATCTCAACCGAAGTCGAGACCGCATGCTACTGGGATCGATATATCTCCCGCTCCCAAGAACGTCTCTGTCAAGATGAAGCTGATCTTGGATCCTTCTCCCACTTATGGGATTGAGGGGAGTGTGAGCCCGCAGGCGCCTCTCCCTTGGTCGGGAGAGACTGGCACAACTCTCTGAAGGAACCCGAGAAGGTGGAGACCAGGTTGAATGGAACAAAGAAGCACCGAGAGGAATCTGCAGCACGAACCGCTTCCTCCTCGAAGACTTGCATGCATTCCAACTGCTCAGTGGATCCTGCAGCCGCTGAAACCGCCCACCGAGCCTCCTTGGATTTCACTCGGGCCTCCCCAGCTACAGGCGTGCGAGACGGTTGTTGAAGACACTGGAATGAAAGGCAAGCCACAGATTGCATTTAGAGGTGTCATGGTCGACACCGAGGCAATAGACGCATGCGGTGTAGGGATCAGTGCGCAACATCTTCTGGCCGCAAGGGCACCGACACAATCCGGGGGAAGACTTGTCTTTCATGATCGAAGCAGCAAACTTGAGATCGCTAACGCAAACAATGCAAATTTTCAGTAAAACTGAAGGTTTGAAAGCCAGGGACTACAAAATGGGTGAGCACGAGGGAGGCAACCTGAATCTTCCAGTGGAAAGGAAGATCTGGTGTCACGGGGCCGAGCAGAGGTATATACCGCCCGGGTGGGTGGGAGAAGCCAGTCTGAAGACTTTCGTTGAGATTTAAAGCGGAAGGGGACATGACAAAGAATGTGGATGAACAACATATCCACGCTTCTAGAACATATGCATACAGCAAGAGCTGAATACATATGCTTTTTACCCTGGGTATCAGAAGCAATTTCATAAGGAGTATGAATGAATAATGTAACAGTCTAAAGTTATGTCTACCCTGGTCAGCGTTCAAGGGAAAGTGTTATACAAAACATCTTTTCTGCAGTGCCCTTGTCCCTCTGTTCCATAAGCCATCATGGCTGCACTTTTCCTCCATCTGGAACGTGTAAACAGCCAATGTGAATGTTACTCCTTGGTCAGCCAGCAGGAAGTGCTAGAATGTCAGGTAGCCCATAGCCTCCCACCCCAGAATCTGGGCACCTCATTTCTACAATGTGCTCTGCCCCCAGAATAGGATTCCAGGGACTGGACATGGACCCTAGTCTCCCCAAAGGTACTGAAAAATGCCGATACCTTGTCACTGGGCCGGCACTGTCGCAGACATTTTTGATCTAGGTCAGGGTACCAATGCACACTCATGCAGAGAATCCCTCTGCTTGTTACAGCAGAGAATATGGTATGCCTCCTAGACTATTCACTTTTGTGGTTTTTTGGGCTCAGTGCAAATTGTTGTGCCAGAGACAGGTAGTTAACGGAGTCTGCTTGACTCTTCCACTTAAGGCTCTTTCTGATTTGTCTCAGATCCCCATCCTACTACACATCTAGCCATCAGGAAGTTACTAAAGTGGAAACTCCATTGACGTTACTGGACAAATAAGCATGTTAAAGGTAAATACTGCCCCAAAATAAAGTAATTTTGTGTTGTAGTGGCTGCTTTCAAAATGGAGCCCTAAATGTCACTGTCAGTGGCTACATTCAGAATTAATCAGTAGCAGTCATTTTCTAAAGAAAATCAACTAAGATCCATCCAATGATAACTGTGAACAATTCAGGTTTAAAGATTCAAGCATACCTTGCTGTGAGGGTCAGCAAACATCCTGTTGAAAATCTCGCATAACCGTTTCAATTCTACTCGACTGTCAAGGGAAGAATATAACTGATCAGAAATACAGAGTGGATTCAGTAACTTCAACATGCAGTATTTTTATATGTACCATTATGGCATCTCTTACGTTTGCAAGAATATCTTTTCGAGTTCTTTTGGTGAAAGAAATGAAAGTTATGTACTTACCATAACTGATCTACGGAATATTTTCACCATTGATTCACACTAATGGGTCTGAGATGGAGGCACTAGGACCCAACGGGAGTAAAGTTACAGCCAGGAAGCCAACAGCAGCTACTGGGCATGGCGCCTATGGACCCCATGTGGTACTGGGCATTAGTCAATAACCGCTGCCAGCTCCTTCACCAACCTCAGTCCTTTTCGCCAGGAAAGAGAAACAAAGTGGGAAAAATAAGATAGGGGTTGATATTTAACTAGCCCAAAAAGATAGATAAAAGGATAAACAGCAAGAAAATAAATGAGCAAGAAAATGAAACCCTAACTCCCAACTTCCAGACAAAACAGAAAGGGCACACAAAGGTGGCATATGTGGGTTGTCCGAGTAAGGAGCCAGAACCTCAAGTTACAACTAGTAAGACAGCAAAACGAGTAGTGCGACTAAGGCAGTAGCCCTGCAAACATGTGACTTTCGAACAGTACAATGGAGTATGTAAAAAATATGGGACCTCCTTGTAAATGAGACAGCACAAGTGTGCCAAACAGTAGAAAACTGCAAATGATTCCTAAAATGAAATTAGCATGCTGCCCCCCTCTCCCAGGGAGGGAGAGAAAAACAGTGGTGCAACATGGATTCACAGGGGGGGGGCATGTCAAACACATCTGACAGATTTTGTTGACTGGGTGACCAGGTAAATAAATAGATGTTTATAGGTCGATGGCTTACTGGACTTCCTCTCTTAGTGCAGTGCAAACAGCAGACTCTGCAGCTGCAAACACAAAGACTGTAGGTAGCCATATGGGCCTGGTGTGCCGACACTGGAGCCCGAAGGCCTAGATAAAAACCATCCTGCTCAGTGCATCAGTAAGGGCAGAGTCTGCATCTGGGGGTTGGTCATGAGTGAAGTTTGTGGCCCCAGTGGAGTCTGCAGTACCTGAAGCCCCATGGTGGGGTGAGGTTCTTCACCTGCAGATGCTGTGGATCGCAAGATGAGGTTCCTGGCAATAGCTAGAGTGGTAGAGGGATGCCTCCCCCATGGCTCTAGGCCATGGAGGAACGACCACAGTTGCAACACTAGGAACTCCTAGTAGTCCAAATGGTAGGGCTGCTGGATCATGACTTATGTACAGTAGGCTGACAGGTTGAGTGCCTGGAGCATATCCACAAAGAATCACTGGCACAAGGCCTACTCAGCAGAAGAGGCAAGTTGGATCGATGATTCATTCTCCTCTGAGGAGGACGTGGATGGAGATGAGGCACCACCTCCAGGCAGGGAAGGTACTGGGAAGAAGGGACTGTACTGGGTCATGTCAGTTTACTTATGCCAGTCCTCTAAGGCAACACACCCAGTGATGCTTCCAAGTTAGTGACACAAGGAGCCCAGTAACAAGGCATCCTCTCAAAAAAGCAATGGTCTCTAGGGCCTCTGCCTGGGCTGCAAAACTGAAGCTTTGCAAAAGGGAAGGGCCTAGCAGAGCCACCCTTAAGGGTGTCCTCCTCCTCCTACAATTGCACCTTTACACCTCAGAAGTGACCCAATTGGTACCCTCATGGGGGACCCCGGGTGAGGAGACTTGGAGTCCTGCAGGTTCCATCCTCACCGGTGACAATGTCTTCCTATGGCTTCAGACAGAAACCCAGCTTTGGGTCATCACCCAACTCCGAGTTGGTGCAGTCTCCAGTACAGAGCTCAAGTCTCGTGATGTCCTCAGAGATCAGATTTTCCACCTCACTGCGTCTGACACTGTCCTAGACACCGTGCTCAATGTCACCACCCTCCTCCATGTTGCAGACAACAGCGGAGTCGGAGACAGGTCTCCAAGCCGATATACTTCTTGGCACCTCGCAATGAGCTGGACCCAGGATCAACACCATGACTATCAACAACATTGTCACCATGCTAAGAACTGTCCCCTCCTTGGTGTCGTTTGCAACACCTCAGTTAAAGGCAGGTTCCAAACTAAAACCTGACTACCATCCTTAGGATACTGAAAAGTGGCACACTAAGTGGCACAATGGGTAGTTTGGTATGGAACCAGGGTATATCATTAGCTGGGCGTTGCACTTAGGGTGCCGGGAAAAGGTTGTGAGTGAAAGGGGCTTGCTGGATATTGCTGCACCCCTCACTCACAATGTTTTGCCATCCACACTGGTCTTCCCCTTCCACTCATGCCTGGACCGGAGAGATTGCCTGTTGAGTGTCCAGGGGGGTGTGGGGGCCAAGCCCCTGCAAAATGGAAGTGCGTGCCCACACGTAATTGTTGATCTTCTTGGACAGTCTCCATCACTCATTCACACTAGTGGGATAGCGCCGGAGGCGCTAGGACCAAGTGGGGGCCAACATTTTTCAGAAGGGTCAGCGCAGAGACAGGACCATGCATGCGCGGCACCGCGAGACTAGCTCATGCCTGTGTAGGCTATCTCGGTGTCGACCCTCCAACCGCCTCAGTACCTTTTCGACCGAGGAGATGCAGTGTAACTAATGAAAAGGACTTATCCAGAGTTTCTGGGCCTGAGAGGGCCCAGATGGCCCTTGCAAGAAGGGTCAAAGAACAATGTCTTCACAGCCTGAACCACAGGATCATGAAGACCAGGAAAGAGAACGAGTGAACCCAGGGGATGGTGGGTGGGCATGTGAATGAGTGATGGAGACTGTCCAAGAAGATCAATAATTACAGTAAGTATGTAACTTCCATATCTTCCTGTACTAAGTCTCCATCACTTATTCACACTAGTGGGAGAGTACCGAGCTAAAACCAACAACCCTGAGTAGGGTGGAGGAGATAGGTTCACTCAGAAAGGACAGCCATGGAATGTCCTGCTAATAAAAAGAGCTGTCTAGGAAAGAGCACCTAGAATATAGTGCTTACAAGATAAGTGCTTGAGTTGTAACTCATCACTTCGCAGACAACTGCAATGGACACAAAAATGAAACTCTGCCAGGAAGCCGCAACCAGTCTAGGAGAGCGGCGAGAACCCAGCCTGACAATTTGGTATAGGACCAAAATTAATAGTGTCAAAGACAAGTACTAATCTAACGTAAAGGACATCAGGAGCTGAAAAAGCCGGACGCAAAGTCTACTGGTTCAGGGTAGACCAAAAAGTGCAGATGAAAACCCCCACTACCAAGTATGGCTAACCTGCAACCAACAGGTCCAGGAGCACTTGAACCCCTTACTTGCTGAGCAAGAAGGTCCAGGTGGGGTTAGCCCATCAAGGAGAAAGGTTTTCACTTAGTCACTGAAACCTTCCTGATGGAAGCCCAAAGCACGACTTAGAAGCCTCTTATGGTGGTCTAGTAGAACCAGATCATATCCACTTTATATTCCAAAAAGGAATTATCCTGCCTCTGTGTGTACAACTGTAGTAGCAGTCTTTGAACTCAGGGAAGAGAGGAAAAGTGTACAGGAGGACATGTCCACTGCGGAAAAACATGCTAATGGAAAAAAAACAGGGGCTGGATTTTGAAGGCAAATAGAGGCAAATGTGCATCGAGGAAGGGCACAGCAGAACCAAGTTAGGGCTAACCCATTCGTTGAAAGTGACTGAATAGCGGCAGAAGTGACTCAGTGCAGTGAGGCACTACTCACTCTGGCCTCCCTGAAGGGAGTAGGAAAGGACTCTAATTTGTTTGCTGAAAAACAAACATTACAGGTCCGTCACGAACTCGGAGAGGATAGTCGTGAGCGACTGGCAGGAACTGAAAGTAGGGAACTGAAGGTGTGAATATTTGAGAAGCCACCTCAGAAAAAAGACCTATTGACCTTCGGTCAAAAAAGGACTATGTTGTCCGTTGAGCTGAAGCAAGCAAAGAAGTAGGAACCTGAGTTCCGACTCGCTGGAGAGTCGCTTCTGTTGCTGCGAGGTTCTGCTCAGCAGAAGAAAGCCTGATAAAAAAGGGGGATTAACAGACTGGGCAGTCGCCTAGGTCTAGCAAATATCTCTGAATAAGAAAAATATCTCTTGGAGAAAGAGATGACCCATACCACCGCTGGATCGGACTCCCCCCCTAGCGCTAGAAGAAGTCAGGTACTCTTCACTGTATTCTAGAGACGAGAGCCCCAGGGGGCTGAGGCAGAACCTGACCAGATCCAAAATGGTGCTATCCGGTAATTTCAGCTAGACCCTGTGCTGTGATAAAGTTTCCTTTTTTTTTTTTTTAATAGCATAAGTCCGAGCCTAACAAGGCTTTCAGACTGCTATTTCGCAAGGACTGCCTGATACAAAAATGACAAAGATGTCCTCCATCTGGCCTGTGCCGAAGAAGCCACCAAAGGAACAATATCACAAGGGGGCTATATACCTGAATCAAAGGAGCAGAAGAGCCTGAGCGGCTCCCGACCATTGAATTAGAATGTTCCATAGGGTGTAAATGTCTTGACGACTGAAAGAGTCTAGACGCAGAAGTGTATGGTCCATGGATGCAGTCTGAAATACTATAGTGGATCCCATCACTGAGGAACTACTGAAAAGATCTCCCATCATGGACTCTGATGATAGAGAAGGCGTGGCCCTCAGTATATAAAATGAGTCATCTGCTGTATTACTGACCAGTAGGACAGGGAGAGACTCATCTAGATGCATTTCTACCCCCAGAAGGACCCCTAAGGGAGGTCTAAGTCAGAGCAACTAGAGACTCCACCACCAGGAAGGATGTCGAGGAGCTTGGCACCACGTAGGGAGCAGAGAAAGTGCTGAGCAGAATGAGAGATTCCAATGGCAGAACAGTGCAGAAGAGTTCTATCAGCGGAAAACTGCTGGTTGTCACAAGATCCCACGCAGACCGCCACTCACTAAGATGTGTGGAAAAAAATAATCCACAGAACAGGATTAAATTTCTACGGAAAACAACCTGCCACAACTTCTGTGGAGAAGTCTGTAGAAGGAAAATTGTCACTAATCCTGCCAGACAGCACCCACTAGCACCCCTGCAGCACCAGCATCACTCGTGGTACAGTAGGGCACCAAGCAGTGCCTATGCCAACCTTGGTGACACCCAAGGGCACCTGCAGCGGTACCCGCAGGCACCCCTGACACCCACGGCATGAATGGCACCTGAGGGCACCAGTGGCACCCATGAAACTCATGACACCCATGGGTGTCCGCGGCACCAGAAGGTGCTCAGCACCACCCACGGCACCGGTAACCAACGGCAGTAACAGCACCAGCGGCGCCGCACAAAGCAAGAGCACCAACCACAGCAGTGAGCCATGGCACCGACCATGGCATCGAGCAATGGCACCGACCCAGGCACCGATGCCAAAACCAGTGGTCGCCATAGTGCCAATCCACAGCGCCGGACCTGCAGCATCACCCATGGCGTCGGGCACAGCGCCAGGACTAACACCACCATGGAAAATGCCAATGGAAAATCCTGAGAAGAAGGGGAGAAGGAAAAAGGTGGTGCAAGTGCCAGCCCCTGCATGGAAAAGAGAGAGGGGGGTAGGCACGAGGGGTTGACACAATGGTGAAGGCACCAAAAGGGCGCCGCGCTCATCCTGATCCAATCGACCCGGCTCTGGTCCAGCGGCTCCAAGGCCCCGAAATCAGCAACACAGGCTAGGAAAACTTGAAGAAGTTGAACCCCCTGCTCCACAGGAGTGGCTCAGAGATGAAACTGCTCACCGGAGCTCCAACGAGGACAGAGATGGAGTCCAGAGTCGAGAATGCGGCCGTTAGGAGTGGGACCAAGGGCAACCCATCAAAGTCAGTTCAGGCCTATTGCCCTTCCTGACGAATAACAACTTCGCGGCAGATTTAAAGATTTCAGGGCAACCTCGAGTGGCACAGATTCTTCTTCCCCTAACGAGGAAGAAGAAGAAGAACTCGAGGTTAAGCGGAGCAGGATCCCCTAGATTCATGCTTTGGTGTACTGTCTTCACCCCAGAGCACAGGACTGTCCTAGTCAGATCCCCCCTTCCCCCATGTTTATCAAAGGTGGCGGACCGCACAAAGACCCCTGCCATAACAACTTTCAAACAAAGTCCTCCTACTATCACCGCTACCATCTAAGGATGACTCCGGTGATGGCAGGTGAGAATATTTCTTTTTCTTCTTCTTCATAATCTTCTTTTCTTGTTCGTAAAATAAGAAATTACTGCTAAAATGTTAAATTAAAACGCTAAAAGCTGCTGTTGTATAGACGAAAACTTTGACTCTGGCAGATGAGCGATGTCGACATCCAAGCACACTCGACAGCGGGAGAAAAGGAACTGAGGCGGTTGGAGGGTCAACGCCAAGATAGCCTACACAGCCACGAGCTAGTCTCGCAGTGCCGCGCATGCGTGGTCCTGTCTCGGTGCCGACCCTTCTGAAAAATGTTGGCTCCAGCTTGGTCCTAGCACCTCCTGCGCTATCCCACTATTGTGAATGAGTGATGGAGACTTAGACCAGGAAGATCAACTTGTTGCACAGTAGTGTCTGTTGACGGTGAAATGTCTTGCGGCGGAATGTGGGGCCACAGTCATTGGGGGCGACATGTTTCTGGTGCTCTAACTAAGAGCGACCACATTCATGTCACACCACTATGGGTGAACCTGGATCTAGAGCCTCACACCACTATCCAAACAGTAGACAGTGATATGAAAGGCAGCAGCCCTGAAGCATGTGGCTCTGGCAGAAGAAGCTAACAGAGGAATGTCCAGAATTGGTATCACCTGCAACTGAAATGGTACAATGTGCTAAAATAGGAATGAAACATATAGGCTCCTAGAAAAGAAGCAACAACCCCATGTTACCAGATAGAGGAGACTGAAATAATTAATATATGCCCCCTTTTTTCCCCCCCATCAGGAAACAAAAGGGGGTCTCCAGTGCCTGTGGAGCTGTAGAGCTGAACAGCTCAAAGGATTCGAGATGGCTCCATCTCACCAGTCACCCCTAAAGGTAGTGGGCTATCAGTCCAGCTGGCTTAAGAGAGGAAAAAGGAGTGTACCAAACAAAAGGGAATAGACTGGCACAGCCAGAAGACCAAACCATTAGAGAAAAGATCTGCTTGTCCTGCAACAACAGGGGATGAATCTGGTGAAAAAGCTAGTGTAACGTGATCCAATCTAGCACACAGCATTCCTCCACAGATAGTAGTACTGTCAAGTGGAGTCAGACTGGATAGTGTCCAGAAGCACAGGTTGCATTTAGCAGCCAATAGGCATATACCCGAGGCAGAAAGGAGGACAATAAAGAGAAGGATTAAGAAAGCTACCTTCTCTCTTCTTTATTTCTTTTAGTTGGTATGACAGTCTTGTAAAGGAACCCTCACCCCAGTGTTGTAGATTTTTTTTTTTTGAATGAGAGTGGGAACCCAGCAACAGTGGTCACCATATGTACCTAGTGTGCAGAAACACACATTAGGGTATGTGCTGAGAAGAAAAATTTCCTTAAACGAGGGTCTGCCTGAGCAGTCTCTCTCTGAAGGTTGATCACATGCAAGATACCGCAGCTCTGACAGGGTCTGCAGTACCTCAAGCCCTGAGAAAGAGTGAGGAACATCACCAGCAGACCCTGTGGGTGCATGACACCATGTGAAGAGGTCCCTGGGGATGGCTGGGTTGGAGAAGGGATGCCTCCACACTGACCTGGATGTCCCCTCAAAGGCTCTAGGCCAAGAAGGAACGACAGTAGAGTCGATATTGGGAACTCTGTGGAGTCCAAATAGCAAGGCTGCCAGATCTCAGCTTGTGAACACATTTAAGTCGAACACCAGGAGCATATCCACCAAGAATCATTAGTACAAGGCATACTCAGCAGCTAAAGGAAGGCGGACTGATGAGTCACTGTCCTCTCAGAAGTACGTAGATAGAAACAAGATGCCATCTCCAGGTATCGCTGGTGCTGGGAGGAAGGACCTGCACTGGGTCCTACGATACTCATTGTGCCAGCTTTCTAAGACACCAATGAAAGCCTGGAGTTGGTCCAACATTAATGATCCCTCAAGACCCATGAATGAGGTAAGCCTCTCTAGGATTTGGGAACACCCATCTAGTGAGGGTTGAGACTCCTGATCTCAGAGGTCTCGGACTGAGGGGGTGGGCCTAGCAGATTTGTCTGAAGGGCATCTCCCTACATCCAAGTGACCCAATCGGTGCCCATGCTGGGGGCACCCAGGTGAGGAGAGCAGAGCCATACGGGTTCCACAGGATGATTCGTGGTTCTCACCGGTGACAGTGACATCCTGTGGCTCCACAGAAAAAGTACAGTTACGTAAGAACTTACCATAACAGTAGATCTTCGAGAAGAGCTCTTGCAGCAGGCAATAACCATCAGGACTACACCGCCAGGCACTAGGACCCCACGGAACAATTCTAGCTAGCAGTCTATGGCGGGGGGACTGCCCCCTGATATTGGCCCTGGCCCCGTCACCTATAGCATAAAGGGGCGGTCCCCGGTACAACCTCAGTTCACCTGCCAGAGACTCGGCTTGCATGAAGGATGGGAAACCGAGGAGGTTCTAACATCCCCAAAAGGGAGAATAAATTATACGTACATAACCAGGGGGATGGAGGGAGGGAAAGCATGCCTGCTGCAAGAGCTCTTCTCAAAGATCTACTGTTACGGTAAGTTCTTACGTAACTGTACTATCTCACTTCGAGAGAGAGCTCTTGCAGCAGGCAATAACCATCAGGACCAAGTCCCAAGCAGTACAAGGATATGATCCAGGTCAGATGGGTGGTGGATATATAAATCCACAGGAGCTCCTAAGAGAGCAGTCCCTGGAGAACAGCTAGGCCAAAGCCTGCCCTCCTTCTGAAAGCAATGTCCAAACTGTATTGCTTGATGAATGTGTGAACAGAACTCCAAGTGGCTGCAGCACAGAGATCCGCTTCGGACACATTTCGTAAAGATGCAAACCAAGTGGCAACACTCCTGGTACAGTGACCCTTAACCGAGCCCGGTAAAGGTTTGTCATACTTTTGGTAGAAGAACACTATGCAACTGACCAACCATCTGGACAACGTCTGCTCAGTCACTATCATTCTCGGGGCGAAAGACAAAAACAACTGATCAGTTTTCTGGGAAGACCGGTTACAGTCTATATAAAATTGAAGCACTCTATGGACATCCAGAGTATGTAACGGTCTCCCCTCTATTTGAGTACTCTGGGTAGTAGACAGGTAGATGAATGTCCTGGTTAAGAGTAAACTCGGACACTACCTTCGGAAGAAACTTACGATTAGTATGCAGGGACATCCTGCACCTGTGGAAAATTAAATAGGGCTCTTTACACATCAGAGCCTGAAGCTTGGAAATCCTCCAGACTGAGGTAATGGCAACTAAAAATAACTCTTTCCGAGACAGGAAGTGTAGTTCGCAACTTGCGGCTGGTTCAAAGGGAGGCAACGTTAAGTTTCTCTCATATAAATAAAAGATCCCACGGGGCAATAGGGTCCCGTATGGGTGGCTTAATATGCATCATACCTCTCGGGAAGGTATGAGATAGATCCAACTGTGCCAGGGTTCTGCCGTCCACTGGCACATGATAGGCTGATAGTGCAGAAAGGTGTACCTTTACTGAAGAGTAGCCTAGACATGAGTCAGACAGGGAAAGAAGGTACTCCAGGACCGAGCTCACCTGACAGGCGAAAGGGTCCAGATGATGGGCGGAAGCCCACAGGCAGAACTGTTTGGTCAAAGGTTTCCTGGCCACCACAAGAACATCTGCTACCTTTGAAGAAACTCCGTACCAGCTCCTGACAAAGTCTTCAGGAGCAATGCATGCAGGTGCAGGGATTTGAGATCTGGGTGCACCAGCGTCCCGTGCTCCTGGGACAGCAAGTGTGAGGACAGGGGCAGAGCAACTGGAGGCTTTATTGCCAGCTGCTGGAGCACTGAAAACCAAATCTGACAAGGCGAGAATGGGGCTATGAGAATCATGTCTGCTTGTTCCGCTTGTAGCTTGAGCAGTCACCCTCTGAAGTAGTGGGAATAGAAGCATAGACTTTGATAGCAGATAAGGACTGCTTGGCCCACCTAGTCTGCCCATTTCCATACCTAATGGATAACCTGCAGATCCTAGTTAAACAACAGCCTACTTCCTCCTACCCCCCCCCATGTATGCTTGAATTCTCCCACTGTTTTTGACTCCACAACCTCTTCTGGAAGGCCGTTCCATGCATCCACAACCCTCTCCATGAAAAAATACTTCCTCACATTACCTCTGAGCCATCCCCCCTCTATCTTCAAATTGTGCCCCCTTGTTCTTGCACCTCTTTTTCTGAAAGATGCTGCCCTCTTGGACTTTGTTGATTCCCACAAGGTACTTGAAAGTTTCTATCATGTTCCACCCTCTCCCTCCTTTCCTCGAGGGTATACATATTAAGCTCCTTTAGCCTTTGTTCATATATGTCTCCTAGTGCAGACCCTGCACCGTTTTAGTTGCCCTCCTCTGGACAGCTTCCATCCTGTCTATGTCCTTATGGAGATGGGGTCTCCAGAAATGAAAATTACGTACCTACTGTAATTCTTGATCTTCTTGGACGAGTCTCCACCACTCATTCACACTATTGGGATCTGCGCCGGAGGCACTAGGACCCATCGGGAGCAAACTTTTTTGCTGGAGGGTTGGCGGCAGAGATGGAGCCGTGAGGAATGGCACCGCGAGCCTTAGCTCGCACGGTAATGACTATCTCGGTGTCGACCTTCCAATCGCCTCAGTACCTTTTTTACCAAGGAGGTGCAGCGTAATTAACCTAGAAGGGTAGCCTAACCTAAAAACTGGACATAAGATAGTCTGGGTGACCCGTATAAGAAGGGTCAACAAAGAAGTCTTCACAGCCTAAAAATTTGAGGGAGTGAAGACCAACAACAGAGGTGAGCTCGGGGGACGGAGGGTGGGTGTGTGAATCAGTGGTGGAGACTCGTCCAAGAAGATCAAGAATTACGGTAGGTACGTAATTTTCACATCTTCCTGGACATAAGTCTCCACCACTCATTCACACTATTGGGAGAGTACCGAGCTAATAATCCCCCGAGAGGGCGGCAGGAGAGACCAAGAGCTCACGTTTCTAGGACAGAAGTCCATTAAGGATGGCCCTGCCAAAGAAGGAATGTCGTCTGGCGTGGACATCCAGTGCATAATGTTTAACGAAAGTATGCACTGAGCTCCAGGTGGCTGCGCTGCAAATATCTGCAATGGGCCGTTGGAATTTCCGCTAGGGATGCATGACCGCTCTAGTAGAGTGAGCGTAGACCCTACCTCCTACTTAACCCTGCGCCATGGAATAGCAGTGGCTAAGGCATGCCACTAACCATGCTGAGATACATCTGATAGCGACAGGTTGACCCAGCCGGGTCTCGCTGAAGGAAACAAACAGTTGCTGGGCTTTGCAAAAGTCCTTGGTTCTATCTAGATAGAAACACAAAGCTCTCTTCACATCCAAAGAATGGAGAGATCGTTCTCCTTCATTTTGGAAGTCCGCAAAGTAAGAGGGAAGGACCAAAGGTTGGTTTAGATGAAATTCTGACACAACCTTAGGAAGAAATTTAGGATGTGTCCGAAGGACTACTTTGTCCTTATGGAACACAGTATACCAAGGGTCTGTGACCAGGGTATGTATCTCAGAGACCCTGCGGGCTGAGGTAATGGCCACTAGGAAGGCAGTCTTCCAGGTGAGAAATTTTAGCTCACAGGTAGCCAGGGGTTCGAAGGGTTTACGAGTGAGCATGTCTAGCACAAGATTAATGTCCCAGGCTGCAACTGGACGTCTTGTAGGAGGTCTGGTATGCAGAATTCCTTTAAGAAATCTCAACCACAGGTAACTGAGCCAGTGTTAAGGAAGAAACCGGCTCATGATACACTAAAATGGCACTAAGGTGAACTTTGACAGTACAGTACTGCAGACCTGAATTTGAGAGGTCCAAGAGGTACTCCAGAACCTTATCTGGTGGGCAGGAAAAGGGATTCAAAGAGGACTTTGCACACCAGAGCGAAAAACGCTTCCACTTGGCTGTGTAAGTTTTCCGAGTGGCTGGCTTCCGCGCAGCCAGAAGAATATCTGAAACCCTCCGAGAGACATTGAACCGGTTTACCTCTACCTCTTCAGGAGCCAAGCGTGAAGGTGAAGCGATCTCAGGTTGGGATGGACCATCGGCCCCTGAGTCAAAAGGTTCATCTGCAGGGGAAGTGGTCTCGGAGGAACTGCCAACATATTGTTGAGTAGAGGAAACCACAGATGCCGAGGCCAGAAGGGAGCAATGAGTATCATCTTGTCCCCCTGGGACTCGAACTTGAGGAGTACCCTCTGAATTAGAGGAAGAGGTGGAAAGGCATAAAGAAAGCGTTTTGTCCACTGCAGCCTGAACGCATCCTGACAGGAAATGCCAGGCCCTGGATTTCTGGAGCAGAAGAGAGGCAGTTTTACATTGAGTGGGGATGCAAAAAGGTCCAGGTCTGGAGTTCCCCACTCTCTGAACAGTGACTGAACTATGGTTGAGTCGAGAGACCATTCGTGAGGATCTGTCTCTGTTCTGCTGAGACAGTCTGCCAGTTCGTTCTGTATTCCCGTTAGGTAGACCGCTTGAATTGGAGCCTTGTGCTCCAAGCACCATTCCCACACTCTCATCGCTTCCCTCCATAAGGGGTAAGAATGAGCACCGCCCTGTTTGTTGATGTAATACATCACTGCTTTGTTGTCCGTTTGAAGGAGAATATTCCTGTGACAGAGAATGTCCTTCAATGCTCGGACCGCATAAAGGATGGCTCTCATTTCTAGGACATTTATGTGAAGCTGGGACTCAACCTGAGTCCACGCACCTTGAGTGTGGAGAGCCTGACAGTGAGCTCCCCACCCCATTAGGGACGCGTCTGTGGTAATGGAGATCTGATGGTCCAGAGGAGCAAAGGGATACCCTTCCAGGAGATTGCTCTCTTGAGACCACCAGGTGAGTGACCTCTTTAAAGGTTCTGTCACTTTGATGGGATAGGACTGCGGGTGAGTGGTTGGGGACCACTGAGTACTGAGCATCCACTGGTGGTTCTCATGTGCAGACTGCTTAGGGTACAGTGAACACTGAGGATGCCATGAGGCTCAGCATCTGTTGCATCGAGAGGCTGGGACTGAGTTGTTTTCCCGATGTGACGGGCCATTTGAAGGATATCGCTCCTTCTGTCTTCTGGAAGAAAAGCCTTCGACAGGAGTTGTCCAGAAGAGTCCCTATAAAAGGAGCCTCTGGGAGGCTGCAAGTGCGTTTCTTGAGGTTCAGCAGAACTCCTATGGACGTAAGGGAAGAGAGGCCATCTCTACAGCGTCCAGAGTTCCCTGTTGGAAAGGCTTGCACAGAAGCCAATCGTCTACATAAGGGAACACCTGTATTCGACTTTTCTGAGGTGCGAGCGAGAACTGCACAACACTTTGTAAAAACCTGCGGCGCCGAGGATAGCCCAAAGGGCAGGACTCTGAACTGATAATGTTGTCCCAGAGCCACAAACTTCAGGAATTTGTGATGCCTCGGGTGAATAGAAATGTGCTGGTAAGCATCCTGCATGTTTAGGGAGGCTAGCCAGTCGTGTTGATGAAGCAAAGGTAACAAGGTTCCCAGAGAAATCATTTTGAATTTCTCCTTGGGGAGAAATCTGTTTAGCTTTCTGAGATCCAGGATGGGGCGCATGCCCCCGGACTTCTTTGGAACCAGAAGGTAATGGGATTAGAACCCAGTGTTCTATTGATGCAGCGGCACTACTTCTACTGCCCTGTTGTTCAGAAGGCCCTGAATCTCTGCGGCGAGAAGGTCTGATTGAAGGGTTGACAACCTGGGCTGTCGTTTGGGAGGACGATCCGGAGGGGTCTACACAAGATTGAGTGAATACCCCTCGCGAATTATCCGAAGGACCCATTTGTTTGAGGTTATGGACTTCCACTGGTTGTAGAAGTGCATCAGATGACCTCCCACCGGAGAGGAAAAGTCCACCTCGGGCAGCTGAGATGGGACTTGGGCCAACAACTCATAAGGTGGTGCTGGGTGCTTTGGGCCCTTGCGCTTTCTGTTGTGTCTTCTTTTGAGGTTGGGCAGGTTGATTTTTATGGAAACCTCCTCTGTCTCGAAAGGACTGACGGTTATGAAAATACAGGTTACTCACCTGTAACAGGAGTTCTAGGAATGGTATATGTTGTTCATCCACACTTTCTGGCAGGTTCCTTGCCGCTTTAAATCTTGCCGGAAGGTCTTCAAGCTGGCTCCTCCCACCCACCTGGGTGGTAAAACCTCGCTCCACCCCCCCCATGATGCCAGATCTAGCCTGCTGGAAGCCAGGTTAAAGGAGCCGGGAGGTCGGGTGGGTCGTGTGGATGAACAACATATACCATTCCTAGAACTCCTGTTACAGGTGAGTAACCTGTATTTCTAGGGACATGGATATGTTGTTCATCCACACTTTCTGGCAGACTCCTAGCAGTTCTCCGGGAGGAGGGAGGCAAGGCGCACACCCCCTACTTAGGGATAAAGACTGGAGAACCGAGGCCCCGACCAACATCCCGGCGTGACCCAAGGTCGATGTGGAAAGGGGAGGCCGGTATATGCCTGCTTCCAGGCAGGAGCCCTACGGATATTTTGGACAGGGCTATCCTCGGAAGCAGCCACCGATGCAGCGGAAGGGCGGGTAAAATGAGCACTTATCCCTCTGGGAGGCTCCATGCCCGCCCACCTATAGTGGAGATCTATGCAGGAGGTGACCCACCCACCTGCTGGCCCACTTGGCTGCAGGTCTGCCAGGTGCGGCTTCAGCGAGATGACAAACAGCTGGCTAACCTCTCCAACTTCAGCCCCACGCTCCTGGGAAGGCGAGGCTAAATAGGGTCCCAATGGATCCTATATACGGCCTCTGAGGTGTGAATGGGTTGAACCCCGGCAGAGACAATACCCGGTTAGGGAAAAAACTGCCACCGCCTACGGAAGGAACTTCGGGTGGGGCGCAGGACAACCTTGTCCCTGTGGAAGACCAGATAGGGAGATTCAAAGGAGCACCTGGAACTCTCCCGTCCTTCTGGTTGGTATAGTAGCCCCCAAGAAGGTGTTCTTCCACAACAGGTGGGGAAACTCACACCTGTGCAAAGGTTCAAATGGCTTGCCCGTGAGCTAAGCCCATACCAGCATAAGATCCCACAGAAATGGGGATACTCTCCCTGGAGGGGAGGTGTGATCAAGGCCTTGGAAAGCACCAGACCACGTTTCCTGCGCCACTGACTACCTTCCGGCCCGCGCCCGGAAGACAGGAGTGGCTAACAAGAGCACACTGAGGGTCGTCGACCGAAGCCCTTGTTCAAGAAAAGAATGGACCACAGGTAGTCCGGAATGCTCGACGAGGAACATGAGAGGGGACCAGGCCCTATCCTAACACCAAATGGAGAACTCTTCCATTTGAAGGCGAGCATATCTGGTCGACTCCTGGCAGGACGCCTCAAAAACGTCGAAGACCTTGCCGGAAGACCCAAGGCCTGGCCACTAGCCGCACAGGGACCAGGCCATCAGGTGCAGGGATTGAAGGTCCGGATGGAGTACCTTCCCCTAACAACAAAGATCAGGACCGGGCGGGCTGGAAGCCGCCTCGGGAGCCTGGGGCTGAGACTGAGGAGAGCTGGATACCAGAGCTGGCAAAACCAGTCTGGGGCTACCAGAATCACCTGCGCCTAGTCCCTTCTCGCCTTGCCTGTGGGTCAAGGGAAATGGGGGAGAGGCGTAGAAGGCCCGGGGTCCACGGCCTCAAAGGCATCCCCTACAGTGAACCGTGCTGAGGGGGTGGGCATGAGACAGTCTCGGCCTTGAATTCTCCCTGGAGGGAAAAACAAAGGTCCACCCGAGGTGTGATCAAGAGGGAGAAAGATCTTGTGCTACCTCCGGCAGGGAGACCACTAATGAGGCGCAGCCCTTATCTGGCTTAGGGCATCGGCCAGGGTGATGGAGGCTCCTGCCATCGAAATGGCTAGGAAACCGCCTCTCGGCTGCGCGAAAGACCCAATGCGGAGAACCTCCTTACGCCGAGGCAAGGGGCTCATCCGACCCTGGCGGGTTAGGTAGCACATGGTCATGGTATTGTCCGCCTGGACCTAAACCACTAGACCCCGCACAGACGGAGCGAGCGGTGCAAGCTAAGTGGACCGCCTGGAGCTCCAGCAGGTAGGAAGGACATCGGGACTCCCGAGAGGACCAGAGGCGGTGCACTCTGTATTCCCCTTGATGGGCACCCCCACCCATCCGAGATGCATCGGTCGGAGAAGACCGTCGACTCGGGGCGGACGATCAGGATGTTCTCCTGCAAATGAGCTGGAACGGTCCGAAGGAGAGCGTTCCCTAACCCCTGGGCTGTTGTCACGGACTGGTCCAAAGGAATGCAGCGTTGTGACCGCTGGCTGGCCAGCCCCCATTAAGGGGACGCATGAACCGGCGGATCCAAACAGACCACACTGGTGCAGGCCGCCGCAAGGCCAAGGAGGTGCAGGAAGTCCCGGGCAGGGCGCAATTGCCCAGTCAGACATGACTAGGTAAGGGAGGAAGAACCTCGGCCCTGTCCGCCGGGAGCCGAGCTCAGACTCAAGAGTCGAGCTTCGTCTCGAAGAAAGGATCACCCGCTTAGACACGAGTTCCAACATGGCTCCAATAAAAAGGAGACCAGTCTGAGAGCAGCCTAGAAGGCCAGAACTCTGGACCGTCCCCCTCCGCCCTGGAGGGGTTGCAGTCAGGCCGCCATCCGGTTGGGGTTACGCCCGGACCCCTCAGTGTCGCAGGAATGCTGCTGAGCAGAGACCGAAGGGCCTGGCCTGGAACTTGTAAAGAGATCCCCTGCGTAAGAAACGGACGGATCGAAGTGTAAGTACGTCCTGGAGGTCCAGGAAATAAAGCCACACGCCTCGTTCTGAGGATGGGATATCTGAGACAGAGAGACCATCCCGTCGTGCGGGTCAAGAATGGGGCGCAAGCCCCCCCCCGTCCGTTAGGGACCAGGAATACCTGGACACGAACCCAGGGTCTGGAGGAGGATCCACCACCTTCCTGATCGCCTCTATCTTGAGGGGCCAGGCAAGTTGGCACGGCGGGCCGACAACGAGGCTGTGGACCCCATGGCCCCCGAGGGGCAACGGCTCGAAAGGGTGGGGCCTGCTCGCAATCCTGAGGCAGGTCCTTCCCTTAGCACCTCCGACACCCAGCGGTCCGGGAAAGTGGACCAGGTGGAGGAGGGGCGGAGCCGTCTCCCCACGGAGGAACCCGGGTAGGGGTGACGGGGCCGGGGACAGCGCCCCTCAGCCTGTCACTGAGCAGGCTTGGAGGAGGGACTGGCCGAGGGAGCTCCTGGGCCTTTACCTCCCTGTTTCCCTTTAGAGGAAGCCGCTGGCTTGGGGTCAGGACGCCCAGCGCAAGTCTGCTGGCCCTCATGCTGGAGTTGATGGGTCGGTCGAGCCGCAGAGGCCGAGGGACAAAGGGGCCTACGCAAAGGCTGCCGGCGGCCCTTGTCCCTCCGGGCAGGGGTGACCAAGTCCGGAGTGGCATCGGACTTCTCGGTCCCCTGGAGGTGTCCCTCCACTCCAGGGCCGAAGAGGTCAGTCCCCAAGAAGGGGATGTCCGCCAACTTGTGCTGGGTATCCGTTGAGAAAGAGGATAACCTCAGCCACACCCTGCGGCGCATGGCCACTGCGGCCGCCACCGACCTGGCACAGGAATCACCTAAGTCCAGAGCAGTCTGAAGCTGCTGCTTCGCCACCGCCCTACCCTGGTCCCACACCCGCCGGACCGTGGTCCGCAGGTCAGCCGGGAGATGAGGGAGCACCTCATCCAGGGAGCCCAAAAGGGCATGGGAAAAATGTGCCATCAGTGCGGCCGAGCTGGCCTGTCGGAGGCCTAGGGAGGACGCAGCGTAAACCTTGTGCCCGACATAGTCCATCCTTTTGGACTCTTTGTCGGGGGGCCTATCCACATCCCGAGCATTCACAGAACACTGGAAGACATTATCGGTAACTAACCCCTCAGCAGAGGGGTGCTCCGAGAAACCGGGCAAAGAACCAACAGGGACAGAGTACTTCCTGGCCATCCTGGCCGAGGGCGCAGGACAGGAAGGAGGCCGCCGCCAGAGCTCCAAGGCCGGGCCGACAATGGCCTCGGCCACCGGGAAGGCCTCCGAGGGTGAACCTCCTCGGTCTAGAATCTCCGTCAGGGGATAAGAGACCCGTTTGGACACGGGTTCAAGCTGCATCCCGGTGAACTCCGAGATGAGCTGAAGCAGACCCGTAAAGGACGATGGGCTGTCGTCCACAGAACGTTCCGGAGAGGACCCCGGGTCCTCCCGACTGGGGAACATGGAGGAGTCGACGTCGGACTCCGAAGGGTCTGCAAAGAGCTGCCTCAGGCCTGAGTCACTCTTCGCCTGCCGAGGGTGGGCGGGAGTGAAGGGAACAGACAACCTGTTGGACAGGTCGTGACCCGACCGAGGTTCCACCGAAGACGGTGGGGCAGCAAGGTTCGGATGAACAACCGGCCCTGAAGTGGGCACCTCAACTGCAGCGAGCGGTTGTGTTGGCCGTTCGGGCAGCAGCTGCTTGCTGGACAGGGAATGAATCTGAGTCGATTGATTCCCGGACAATAGCAACTGCTGCCACATGAACTCCCCATAACGTCGACGCCATCTGCATCGAAGCCACTCCTCATCTGAGGAGGGAGACGAGGAGGAACAGTAATGCCACTTAACTCGGTGCCCCGACCGAGATAGCTGAAGTCGGCGGGAGCGGCTTGACCGAGAAGAGGACCGAGACCGAGACCCAAATCCTCGGGGAAACCAAGGGTGGGCCTGGGAAGGAGCGGGGGACGCCCACTCTTCCCTCGGCTCGGAAGAAAAGACCGAGGCCTGTCGCCCCAAAGGTACAGGCAGAACCTCGGCCTCCGCCGGGGAAACCAGCGAAGGGTTGATGACTCCTGCAGTAGACAGCCAGGGAGACGGGTCGAGAGACTCGACAACATCGATGGGAGTCATGGCCGGCTGACCTGACGGGGACACCGTGAAGCCAGCGGCCTGAGCCTCACCCTCGACCGAAGTCGAAAGTCGGCAGACAGAGGAAGGGGAACTCTCCCGCTCCCGCCAGCGCCGACTATGGGACCTAGCCTGCGACTCCTTTGACCTGGGCCGAGAGACAGGTCCCGAAGGTCCTTCTCCCTTCGAGGAAAGGGACTGGCGAAGCTCCTTGAACGAAGCTGAATGAGGAGAACTCAAAGAGAGTGGGATAAGCGTCGCGACTGGGGGGGGAGGGGGGAGACAGACTTGGTCGCCGCCTCCTCCATGGAGGAAAAGAGACCGAGCTGCTCAGCCGAGACAGCCGACGCGGACACCACTCGACGAGCCTCCAAGGATTTTTCCGGCGCGGAAAAAGTTTCAGATCGCCCGAGCCCCAAACGGGTCGCACGATCCTCCAGGACGCTGGTCGAAAGGGCACAGCAAAAATCGCAAACTTGTGGATCATGGTCCAAGTCGAGGCAGTAAACGCACGTGGAGTGCGGGTCCTTCCTGGAGGTATTGCCCGGGCGCCTCCGTGAGCCGGGAAACAAAATATCCATCGCAGCAGCGAGGGAAGAAGACTGAAGTTTTAGAAAACTTCCAACTAAATTCGGAGAAACCGAAAAATCAGGAACCAGTCGAAAACGCAGAGCGCTAAGGAGGGAACCTGAGCTTCCAAGTGGTAAGGAAGATCTGGCATCATGGGGCGGAGCCGAGAGTTTTACCACCCGGGTGGGTGGGAGGAGCCAGCTTGAAGACCTTCCGGCAAGATTTAAAGCAGCAAGGAACCTGCCAGAAAGTGTGGATGAACAACATATCCATGTCCCTAGAACTGACGTCTATTGACACTCCCTCGAGAGGGGACAGGAGGAGGTCGAGCCAACTTAATGGCTGACCTAGTCTTTTGTGTAGCTTCTAGGGCTTGTTCTACCTGAGGACCGAAAAGATATGCACCATCAAAGTGCAACGCCATTACCTGCTGCTATGCGTCATTCGTGAAGCCTGAAGTGCGCAGCCAGGAATGACGGCGGGTACAAATTCCAGCAGCCGCTGAATGGGAAGCAGTGTCGAAAGCATCCATAGCTGCTTTAACCTGCTGGTTATTAGATTCGATACCTCTGGTAATGGTTTAAAGAAGCTCTGGCTTTGAATCAGATTCCGGTAGAGCTTCAACCATCTGCTTGATGGAGTGCCACAGGACATACTCATACTGGGAGAAATAGCCTTGGTAGCTGGCAATACACATACTTAAGGTAGAAGCAGCAAAGACTCTCTTACCTAAGGTGTCTATCTTACGGGATTCTTTGTTAATAGGTCAAGCTGTAGTAGTTTGAGGAAGAACAACCTTATCATTCTCTGCCAGGACTACAATAGGATCCGCAAAGGCTTGAGATGCCAAAATGGGACGATCTTTGGGGGCTGAATATTTCCTATCTATGGATTTAGCCACCTAAGGGGTGAGAACAGGATTATTCCATACCATTTGAGACAGCGTCTTGAAGGAAGGTTGAACCGGAGGAGTCAAATCTGTAGGGATCTCCGGGGCATGAAGGTATTGGAGTCTCAACAATTTCCCAGGATCGATGTCTGTAGTCTGGAGAGAAAGAGTGGAAATTAAATTTTTCAGCAGAGACTTAAAGGACAGGTCCTCGACCACAGGCTCTGTGGCAGTAACAGATCCTGCTTCCTCCACTTCATCACCCAGCCGAAGGTCTCGGTCAGGCTCAATGTCATCACCTGACAGTCCAGGAGGGACAGTATGGATAGGAAAGGAATGAAAGTCAGAGGAAAAGGAAGAAGGAAAAGAGTGAAAGGAGGAGTCCTGAAAAGCGGAAGATGCCCTGAGAGCCCCTAGCGCCCCATGAAGGAGCCACGGCACCGAGAGCAGCCTTCGAGGACCCATCACCCAGGCGCCAAAAGCGGCACCGGACCCACACTGCGCCGAAAACGGCACCGAGGACAGCGCCGATAAGCTGCGCGGCGCCGAGGACGACGCCAAGGGCGCCGAAAACACTCCAAGACTCCGAAAAACAGGCTTTGAAGGAAGAAGAGCAGGAGATAAGGGCATCGGTGTGGCCCCCTGCGCTGTAGCCATGTGAGGGGGGGGAACACCTAACCACGGAGTCGACGGCACCGAAGAAGGTGCTGCACGACCAAGGAAGTTCAACCGCCCTACCTGGTCTCTCAAGAAGCCCGAAGGCCCCTGAGTGACCGAGCCAGGTAGCTGAACCAACCTCTGAGTCCATTGCTCCATAAGAGCGGCCCACTGATGAAACTGCTCATCTGAAGACCTACCTATGGGTGGGGTAGGGCTCCGATGTCGAAGACGGCTACCAGAAGCAGAGGTTGGCGACTCCGAAGAAGGAGACCGGCAACTAGCCCCGATAACCGAACGTCTACGCGCAGACATATCAGAGGGCGACCTCGAGTGATGCCTTCTCTTTTTTGACCTGTGGGCCGAAGAAAAGCTCAAGGCCGAACGGTGCCGAGAATGCGACCGTTTATTTTTATGCTTCCGCGGGGACCGCCCGGCCCCTCGGGCATTGGACTGACCGTTGTCAGACCCCCCTTCCGGAGAAGGCGGCGGACTGGACCCAGCCCGACTGACAGAACAGCTTTCATACGAAGTCTCCCTACCGTCACCCGACCTGCTCATGGTCGACTCCGTCAAAGTAGGCTGAGACTTCTTTTATTACTACAAAATAAGAAAACTGAAAACTATGCTGCTAGTTTGAAGTTTGACTCCCGGTGAGCGAGCGACGTTGAGCGCACTCGATGGCGGGAGAAAAGGAACTGAGGCAGTTGGAGGGTCGATGCCGAGATAGTCATTACCGCACGAGCTGAGGCTCGCGGTGCCGTTCCTCGCGGCTCCATCTCTGGCACCGACCCTCCAGCAAAAAAGTTTGCTCCGATGGGTCCTAGTACCTCCGCGCAGATCCCAATAGTGTGAATGAATGGCGAGACTTATGTCCAGGAAGATCTGCACGAGTTCTCCAGATGGGGTCTTACCAACTGTCTGTACAAAGGATAACAATTTCCTGTTTCTACTGGTGATGCCTCTCCTCTGCATCCCAGTATCCCCCCAGCACTCCTTACTGCCTTCTCACATTGCTTACCCACCTTTAGGTCATCTGATATGACTATCCCCAGGTCCCTTTCCATTTTTATTGTTGTTAGTATCTCACCCCTCATTGTGTACTCTTCCCCTGGGTTTCTGTTTCCCAAGTGCATTACTTTGCACTCCTTTGCATTGAATCTAAGCTGCCATACATTTGACCATTCCTCCAACCTTGCCAAGTCCCTTCTCATCCTTTCCACCCCACCCTGTGCATCAGCCCTGTTGCAAATCTTTGTGTCGTCTGTAAAGAGACATACGTTTCCTTCCAGTCTTTCTGCAATGTCCCTTATAAAGACATTAAAGAGGATCGGTCCCAGTACTGAACCCTACGGTACCCCGCTAGTAACCCCTCTTTCTTCAGAGTGGACTCCATTTATTATTACCCTCTGCGTCCTGTTGTCCAGCCATTTTTTTAACCAGGCTACCACCTTGGGACCCACTCCAAGGCTGGCTAACTTGTATATTAATCTTTTGGGTGGGACTCTTGTCAAATGCCTTGCTAAAGTCTGGGTAGGCCATGTCCAGAGCCCCTCCCTGGTCTACTACTTTGGTTACCCAATCAAATAAATCTATTAGATTCGTCTGACATGACCTTCCCGCTGAGAATCCAAAGAAGTGATTCCACCATTTTCCCTACCACTGAGGTTAAACTAACAGGTCTGTAGTTTCCTGCCTCTGCCCTGCTCCCACTTTGGTGAAGTGGAATCACATCCGCCCTCCTCCAGTCCTCAGGTACCACCCCATCCTCCCATGATTTGTTAAAGAGGGTAGTCAGTGTTGTCACTAGTTCTACCCTTAGTTCTTTTAGAATTCTGGGGTGAATCCCGTCAGGCCCCATTGCTTTGTCCACCTACAGTTTTAAGAGTTCTTTCAGAACCTTTTCTTCTGTGAATGGACTGGTATTGAACCCCCTATCCAGAGTGTTTCTTTTGTTTGGTTTAGGTACCTCCCCCTCCTCTTCTTTTCTGAAAAATGAGCAGAAGTATTTGTTCAGTATTCCTGCTTTTTTTCTGTCACCCTCTGTCCACATTCCCTCCCCTTTATTAAGCCTCAGTATCCCTCCCTTGGTCTTTTTTCACTCCCTAATGTACCTATAAAAGTGTTTTTTCCCCCCTTCTTTACAGAGTTGGCTATCTTTTCCTCAGTTTGGGCCTTTGTTATTCTGACTGCCTTCTTCTGCTTTAACTGATTTTTTCGGTCCTGCTCCTACTGTTTCCTTTTATTTCCTGAATGCTATCCTTTTCTCCTTAACCTTCCCTGCCACCTCTTTTGAGAACCATAGTGGCTTTTTCCTTTGTTTTGTTGATTTGTCTTACACAAAGGCTTATTGCCTCGGTGATGGCAGTTTTGATGTTTCCCCATTGTTCCTCCACCCTTCCTTCTTGCCCGTTTGCTAGTGCTTTTCTGAGGCACTCCCATTTTGCCAAAGTCAGCCCTTCTAAAATTCAACACCCTTGCTTTTGTATGGCTTGACTCTACAGCTCTGTTTATTGTGAACCACACTGTTTGGTGGTCGCTTGTTCCCAGATGGCTACCCACTTCTAAATCTGAGATCCTCTCTCCATCCCCATTTGAGAGCGCCAAGTCTAAGATTGCTCCCTCCTGAGTTGGATCCACCACTAGCTGTCTGAGGCATGCCCCCTGCAGGGCATCAAGAATGACCCTGCTCTTGGATGTGGCTGCAGTAAAGGTGCTGCAGTTAACATCTGGCATATTCAAGCCCCCCATCAACAATATCTCTCCTTTTTCTGCCAATCTAAGGATTCCTTCTATCATTTCATTGTCCACTGCCTCCCCGAGACAGGGATATGTAAACAACCCCTGTGCGGACTGTGGTGCCATTTCCTGTCTCCAGGATGACCCACAGTGCCTCCTCCCCTTCCGGTTTACACTTTAGTTCTGTTGCTTTGATTCCTTCCCTTATGTAGAGAGCTACTCCTCCTCTTTTACCCTCCCTGTCCCTCCTATAGATTGTGTACCTTGGTATGTTGACATCCCGGTCATGGTTCTCTGTGTACCATGTTTCTGTGACTGCCAGGTGTCCCTCTTCCATCAAGGCCACTAGTTCAGGGAGCCTGTTACCCAGACTATGGGCATTGGTACTCATTGCCCTCCATTTTTTTGATGACCTTACCCCTTTTAGGCCCATCCCTGCCTTTGCCTTTTTCTGGATTTACCCGTCCTGCTCCCTATCGACTTCTCTACCTTTGTGTCTACTTCGGTAACTACCCTGTTTTGTGGGTGTGGGGGCTGGGATTTCCCTGCTTCCCTTCAGTGCCACCCCCCCCCCCCCGGCTAGTTCAAATGCTTGCCAATGAAGCATTTAAACCTATCATGTAGGATCATGGTTCCCTCCTGAACAGATGCAGACCATCACGCCAGTATAGGCCTTTATCCCTCCAGGTGGACCCCCGGTCCCCAATGAAGCCAAAGCCCTGAGCTTTTTCAACCAGTCACTGAATCCCATGGTGTGGAGTACTCTAGCCTCACCAATGCCATAGTCAGGTAGCACTTCCGAGAAATTTACCGTGTGTGCTACTTGTCTAAGGCCCCTTTCCAATTCCAAAAACTCCTGCTGCACTGCTCTGATCCCATTCCCAGCCAGGTAATTTGTCCCTTGGTAGATAATGACATTCAGCTCCCTCCCCCGAGCAGCTGCTCCCATGATCCTGAGGATTCACTTCCTGTCCCTCCAAGCCATGGTGCGAGGCAGGCACCTTATCTCCCTCTCACCTCCAGTTCTACCCCCTTAATGACTGAGTCCCCTGCCAGGAATTGTTTCTTTCCCCTGTGGGGTCCCATGACACCCTCCTGTGGGTCTCCTTTGTGAAGGTTCCCAGCATCCTCCTTGGTCCACTGCAGCTGCCTCCACAGAGGAACCAGACTCTGCCAGAATGGCGAATGAATTGTGGAGAGGCACAACTGGAGGGATGCACCTCTGTTCCACCACCCTCACCCTCCCTGAGCCCACTGAGGTCCAACTGCTCCTCTTTTTTTGGCAACCTCTTAGGCAGTGGTGGTAGTGGCCTGGGTGGTCCCTGGGTGGGGGAGGAGGTTTCCCAAATTCTTGCCAGGTCAGCATGGAGAGGTGCCTGCAAATAGGGCAGCAATGCAGCCTCCAGAACGTCTCCCAGAAGACTGCCGCTCCATAGCCAGGGCACTGCACCACTTCCTACATGTCTGTCTCCCTTTCTAAGATTTTGTTTTCCTTTTTTAGTGTGTGCAAGCGTGTGAGTGTCTTTACCCCCATCCAGTGTGCTGTGCTTTTAAGGATATGAACAGGTGTATGTCCTTTGCACTTCTGGGGAAGTGATGTCAGAACCCCTGATATAAAGGAAATTATGCGCTTGGGTGGGGTGAGGGGCAGGGTGGATGGGACTAAGCCCATGCTCTCCAGAAACAATCAACTATAACTCTATCCCACTACCCTGGTGAGTGCCTTCCTTCCTTTCAGCCACCTATTTCACAGAGTTTAAGTAACAGGTCTAGTCACAAATGACTGCAAATTTTCTCCCAGCTAGATTTCCTCCCTGGCAAATAAAAGTTACACTAAGAAAAGTCAACCCAAAAAAACAGAGAACCAAAACACTGACTTCTACTTACTTACACAGGACCCAAAATTAAGAATTCAATTCAGTGTACTCTATTAAATCACCTCCTTGCTTTAAGGAAGCTGGTGGCTGCTCTCTCTCTCTCTCTCAGCTACAGCAGGAACGGAAGGAAGGCATAGAGAAACTTCCCTGTCCAAGAGAGGGACAACGCATCTCGCCAGAAAACACCAGGCCCTGGATCTAGCGAGCAGAAATTGAGCAGTTTGGCGCTGAGTGGGGGACATAAATAGGTCCAGCTCTGGGAGTTCCCATCTTCTGAAAAGGTCATCTGCTACGGTCTGTAGCAGTTCCCACTCGTGTATCTCAGACCAAGCACGACTTAGGGAGTCAGCCTAGGCGTTTTGGACTCCTGGAACATGGACCACAGTGAGCTGCTGATGGTGCTCCACTGCCCAGTGCCAGACTCTCATGTCCTCTCTGTAAAGGGGATAGGAGTGCCCCCCCCTTGCTTGTTGATGTAAAATACCACTGGCATGTTGTCTGTCTGGATCAGTAATGGGCTAGGAAGGAGAGCCATCTGAAACGCCTGTAAGGCGTAAAGGACGGCTCTCATCTCCAACACATTTATGTGAAGGCTCCTTTCCGAAGAAGTCCATGTCTCTCTTGTCTGGTTGTCTTTGAAATGCGCACCCCACCCCAGTCCTGAGGCATCTGCTGTCAGTACCTGTTAAGGACTGGGCCTCCGAAAGGGGGCCCCATTCACCAGACTCGAGGGAGTCAGCCACCACTCCAAGGTCTGGTGCACTGTGCTGGAGATCCAAACGTGCTGTTCTAGATTGTCCGTATGCTGGTTCCACTGAAGAACTCTCATGTGCAGCCGAGCTAAGTAGTCTTTGACTGTACCAAGGGGAGGATTTTGGAAGATCTACAGTGATCCCCAGGTCTTGGAATAGCCAGAAAATCCCTTCCAGTGTGTGAAGCAGCTGGTCCCTTGTAGGAGCTGTCGAGAGCCAGTCGTCGACGTGGGGAAGATGTAGTACCCTTGCCTCCTGAGAGCCGTGGCCACCACCGCCAGGCACTTGGTAAACACCCAAGGCGCTGAGGATAGGCCAAATGCCAGGGCTTGAAACTGGTAATGCTCTTCTTGGAAGGTGAAGTGGAAGTATTTCCTGTGTGATGGCAGGATCACGATGTGCATGTATGCGTCCTGCATGTTCAGGGAACAGAGCCAGTCTCTCCCGGATGCAGTATAGGTAGCAATTCCAGAAAAGTCACCATCCTGAACCTTTTGTACTCAAAGAAATTGTTCAGATGATTGAGATCCAGGATGGGACGGAGGTCCACTGTCTTATTTTGTACTAAGAAGAAGTGGGAGTAATAGTCCCTTCCTCTTTGAGATGGAGGAACTACCTGGATTGCCTTTTTTAACAGGCGGGCTTGGATTTCTGCCCATATGCGACCTGCGTTGGATGGGGAGCAATGGGTGGGAATCGGTGGGTTGTCAGGAGGGATTTGGGTAAATTCCAGGGCATAACTCCGTTCTATGATTTGGAGCACCCACTGACCTGACGTGAAGCTGGACTAGCCTGTGAGGTAGAGGGAGAATCGCCCTCCTACTGCCTCCCCCTGAAGCTCTGCCGGATGAAGGGAGATAGGCAGAGAGTCATGCAGAGGCTGTTGGGGTGGGCAAGGAGCCCAGGCATTCTTGGCATTTCTTGGTCCCTGTGCCCCTGCTGATTGGGGGGGGGGTGTTCTTTTGTATCCCCCTCATTATTGCTGCCTCCTTACTTGCTGACTTTGCTGTCTACAAAAAGGGACGACGCCCGGATGGAGCCAGCTCTGACTTGTACATTCCGTGGACATCAGAAACAGCTTTTCCTGACGTCTTGCTACCCAGTGATCATCTTTTCTGTCTCTTGACCAAAAAGAGCCGAACCTTGAAAGGGGCATCCTGGATAGCATCCTCCAAATCTTCTTGGAAGCCTGATACCCTCAACCACGAATAACGTCGGAGGCAGACCCCCATGGCAACTGCTCTGGCAGCAGTGTCTGCTGAATCGTATGAACACTGGAGGACATATTTCCCCATGTCAGCACTGGACTGTAAGTTGGCTAAGAGCTCCATCTTAGATGGGGTGTCAGGCTGGAACTTGGCCAGGTCTAGCGCTTTGTGCCATAGGGATTTTGGGTACATGACCATGTGTGCCAGCAAGCTGAGTGATCTTACAGTGCAAGTGGCCGAGGAGCAGACCTTGCGGTCGAACTGATCTGTCTTTTTTGATTCTTTATCTGGAGGTTGCGAGCTCATGTGTTTTGGTTGTTGGGTCCATGTGCTGCAGTAAGGACAATGAAGTCAGTCTTCGGCAGTTCACTCAAATGTGGTTCCTCTCTAGGTGTGCGATATAGGCACTCAGCTTCCTTAGGTACCGCTGAGGACGTCGACGGGTGCTTCCAGGCTACTTTTGTAACATCCTGGAAGGGCTCCACTAATGGTGGAATGACCAAAGGCTTTGGGTCACTTACCCCCAAGAACTTCCCCAGGAGGCGTCCCTTGGGGTCTAGATCCTCTATCTCCCACTGATTTAGAAACTGGATGTGCCTCATCACATCCAAAAAGGTGGGATCGTCAGGAGAAGACCTTGGTGAATCCTTCCTGGTATCCGGAGATGGAAGTGACAATCCTTTGTCTGAAGAGTTATAGGGGGAAGAACCCCTCCCTGCTGGACCCCTCTGAAAACATATCAGAATGTCGAGCAAGGGTATGCCTCTTGCTGCTGCCGAGGCTGCAGTGCCCTTGCTGGAGTGGGGCCTGAGGCCTTGATGTGGCTGTCTGCCAGCTTTACTGTAGCAGAATTGAAAGCAGGAGACTATCTAACGAAAGACGGTCCTCTTAGACGCTAGCCTGCCTTTACCCACTTCTCCATAGGTGAGGAACAGCTGAGTGTAAGAGGACCTGAGCTGCTTGGTGTGCTCCAGGTGGTAAGTCAGTGCCCTTTTGACATCGAGACTAAGAAGCCTGCATCCACCAGGAGTGGATCTGTCTGTGAAAAAGACAGGGAGCATTATGGTCTGGTTAAAGTGAAATTCCAACAATACCCTGGGAAGCAATTTCCTGTTAGTCCTGAGAAATGGAAATTAGGTACCTACTGTAATTCTTGATCTTCTTTGACGAAGTCTCCACCACTCATTCACACTAATGGGACTATGCCAGGGGGGCTAGGACCCTGCGGGCGCCAAAAATCACCAGGAGAGTCAGCGCCGAGATAGGGCCGTACATGTGCGGCACCGTGAGACTGCCTCACGCCCAAACAGGCTATCCTGGCATCGACCCTTCAACCACCTCAGTACCTTTTTTGACTGAGGAGGTACAACGTAAACTAATCTAGGAAACTTAACCTAATCTGGGCCTAAGATAGCCCGGATGACTGGCGTAAGAAGGGTCAACTGAACAACGTCTTCCCAGCCTAAGCTAACGAGGGAGTGAAGGCCAGAAACAGGATGAGAGCGCTCGGGGGATGGTGGGTGGGCATGTGAATGAGTGCTGGAGACTTTGTCCAAGAAGATCAAAAATTATGGTAGGTACGTAATTTCCATATCTTCCAGACTAAAAGTCTCCAGCACGCCTTCACACTAATGGGAACGTACTGAGCTAAAAATCAATCCCCCAAGTAAGGCGGCAGGAGACAGAGCTCACTCAGGACAGAAGTCTAATAAAGGTTGTCCTGCCGAAGAAAGTATGCCGTCTGAATGGACATCCAGAGCGTAGTGCTTCACAAAGGTATGCACTGAGCTCCACGTCACCGCCTTGCAGATGTCTGCAATGGGTGAATCTCTGCCAGGGAAGCCGCGACCGCTCTGGCAGAGTGGGTGTGAACCCAGCCTTCCAACTTGACCTGCGTCATGGAGTAGCAGTGTTGAAGACATGCCACTAACCATGCAGAAATATCTAATGGCAACAGGTTGACCCAGCCGAAGCATGCTGAAAGATACAAAGAGTTGCTTGGATTGCGTATCTCTTTCGTTCTGTTGATGTACAATCACAAAACCCTCTTTTTTTTTTGTCAACATATTTTTTATTGAGACAATAGGGAAAGTTACAGGTATACATACTTATTGCTTCACTTATACTGCAGCTAAGCAGAAATACTACTTAAATCTACCCCTGATATATGAAGTGCTATAGAGTGCTTTACATTTCATAAAGGAAAAATATCAGCCTCAGCTGCCAACAACTGAGGACCCCAAAGCTGTCAAAACACTTCCCAGTGCAGTTAACTGAGCCCTTTCTATGGACATACACTGCTTCAAGTTGTTAGCCCACTGCTGTACACTAGGAGGGTTGGAGGCCAGTCAATTTTGTGCAATTGTCTTACGAGCATTCACTAGAGCCAATGATCACAAAGTTTCATGACCAGACATACCCAAGCGCTCGGGTTCAGCACCCAGCATAAACTCAACAGGAGTGTTTGGTGGGGAAAAACCCAACACCTTAGGCATGATATCATGCATACCCACCCAAAAGGGCATGATTTTTGGGCAGACTAAAGCCATGTGCAGGAAATCTGCTGCAGCTGACTGATATTTGGGACATACGTCTGATTTGCTTGGGTCAAAGAGCTTAAGTTTCACAGAATAGTAGGCCTGATGGAGAAAGAAATATTGCACTTGCCGAAGTTTATTACTCCTTGAACAGGTTACCATGTGTTTGGATGCTCATTTCCATAACTGCTCACTGAACGGGATCCCCAGGTCAGCCTCCCACTTCCCAATTATATTGTCTACAGCTTTGAGGTCACCTCCATTAATACAACGATAACAGGCAGCTAACAAACCAACCCCTGGCTGAGGGAAGTACAGTTCCTCCGCCAAAGGGGACAGAGGGGCCCAACCAGCACCTGGGATCAATTCAGCACCCAAGATGTATCGTAGGCAGAAATAAATAAAGAAATCCCCTCCCCATATATTCAACTGGTCCCTCAAATAGGTAAAGGGAACCATACTGTCCCCTATGTAGAGCTGATGGACCCATCTTAATCCCCTACCCGCCCAATCACTCAATCTGTCAGTCATTGCCTCAGTGGATGCAAATTTGAGTTGAACCGCTTCTGCAGTAAGGGTAATTTTAGTAGGAACTACTGCTCTACCCATCTGGCGGTGGGCACCTGACCAAAGCCTCAATGGTTGCTGAAGTAAAAGGATTGGGGTGTTCAGGCATCACTCCGGACCACAGCACCTCCGCCAAGACCCCCCCCCCCCAGGAGATGGGTCCCTGAACCCAGCCCCTCAAGTTCTAACCAGGTATTATTCAAATTCTCCCATCCCACCGGGATAGCAGCAAGCTGAGCTGCCTGATGTATAAATTCTAAAATTAGGCAGGCCAAGTCCCCCCAAACGTGGTGGCAAGTGTAATATTGATCTTTTTACTCTGGATGTTTTGCCCCTCCAAAGAAACCTATGTATAACTGCATCCAGTCTCTGAAAGTGGCATTTCGGAAGTCTGATCGAGAGGGACTGAAATACAGTAAGCATAGCAGGCTGGGCCGAATCATCATGGTCATCACTCAGATTCTACCCATAAGGGAGACTGGAAGTGCTGTCCATCTCTCGCAATCTGAAGTGAGTGTTTTCTTAAAGGGCCTGTAATTTAACCCATATGAAGTACGAGCTTTTCCAGAAATTAGAATCCCTAGGTACTTAAGGTGGGGAACCATATGCAGGCCATTCAGGTGTTGAAATAAGGTGTTCCTATGTAATTTACCAATGGGGAGGACCTCACTCTTGGTCCAATTCATTTTATGGCCAGATATTAGGCCGTATTCTGTTAGGACCTGGTGGACCCTGTTGAGATATTCATGACGGAACTGTAAATACAGAAGGAGATCATCAGCATACATGGCCAGTTTATATTCGGTATCCTTATGTCTAAATCCCCAAATCCCCTGATCAGACCGAATGTACCCTGCTAAAGGTTCCAGAGGTAAAACATACAGTAAAGGAGAGAGGGGGCACCCCTGTCTGGTTTCCCTGCCCAGAAGAAAACTCGAAGTCAGGCTCCCATTCACTAGTACTTAGGCCATAGGGTCCTTATACAGAGTCTTAATCCAGGACATAAAATACTGCCTGAATCCCAGTTTAGTTAAAGTGGCAGATAAGATACCCCCACTCCACTCGGTCGAAGGCCTTCTCTGCATCTAATGCCAAAATGGCCGCCCCATGTTTAAGTTTAGTTTTCTCCCACTGGTGGGCGATGTTCAGAGATTTCCTAACATTATATTTCCCATACCTACCCCTCACAAAACCAGCTTGATCAGGGTGCACCAAACCCAGCAATAAAGGTTCCAACCTGGAGGCCAGAACCTTCGCCAAAATTTTGTAATCAGCATTTAGGAGTGAGATAGGCCTATAGGAAAAACACAAGCTGAGGTCTTTCCCGGGCTTTGGGAGCACCGTAATGACCGCTGACCGACTGGAGGGGGGCAACATCCCCACTGCACAACTCTCCTCCAGCATATCCACCAGAGGTTCCAAAAGTATATCTTGGCAGCACTTATAAAAGTCAATAGGAAGGCCATCAGGCCCTGGAGCCTTACCACCTTGGAGCTTTCTTATAGTTACCCTGATCTCCTCCCCCAAAACTGGGACCTCAAGCGACTCGGACTGGGCCTCCGAGATGGCTCCCAGGGCCCCTTTGTTCAGAAAGGTGTCTATTTGTACAGGAGATGGGAAAATCTCAGATGTGTATAATTGTTTATAAAAATCTTCAAAGGCTTGCGTTACCTCCCATGGACTATCCACCAAATCACCCCTGGAGGAATGTATTTGAGTCATTGCCCTCTCCCCCTCCTTCCTACGCAACTGCCAGGAGAGCAGTTTCCTTGCTCGGTCCCCAACAAAATACTGGCCAGCTCGGGAAAGTAAAATAGCCCTCTCCATTCTAGCCCCACAAATCGAGTTGTATCGCCATTTCAACTTCTGCAAATGTTTGAGAATAATTTGGTCAGGTTTTAATCTATGGGCTCGCTCCACCTGTTCAATCTGGGATCTCAGTTCTTCAACGGCCTTAGATCTAGCTTGGGCCTCGTGCTTTGCACAGGAGATAGTATGCCCTCTAATAAAGGCCTTCAAGGCTTCCCATCTAGTTGAGTTGGAGGTATCCCCCCCTCCTGTTAAAGGAGAGGAATTCAGCAATGTGTGCTTTAATATTAAGCCTTATCCTTCAATAAAAGTGGATCCAGCCTCCAGGCTTTACACCCACGATGGCAGGCACCCCAGCCTAAACACCACGGATACCACCGCATGATCCGATATCAATATCGGGGAATAATCAGCTCCCATTACTACTGGCAAGAGGTCAGAGCTAACCAACACCTTGTCTAGACGGGCATAGGACTGGTGAGCATTAGAATAAAAGCTATAGTCTCTGCCGGATGGGAACAAGTGCCTTCAGGCATCAGTTAGGCCAACCTCCCGCATCAGGACTGCTAACGCCTGAGCATTTTTTGTCAAAGACACAGGTGTAAGGTTGGACCTGTCCAACACAGTATCCAACACGCAGTTGAAGTTGCCTCCCAAAACCCAAGGGCCCTGCCAGCTAACCAGATCCAAGGAAAGTCTCTGAAAAAATTCAGGGTCATCTGTATTGGGGGCATAAACTGATCCCAAATTATACATACCCACCCCCTGGTAACAAAACTCTAGCAAGAGCATATCTACCATGAGAATCTAATTTAGTATCCAATATCTTAAAGTGAGAGCCCTTAGGTAGCCATATGGATGCGCTGAGGGCCTTAGAAGAAAAACTGGCTGATATCCATAATCCTCCCATAAAGGCCTCAGTTTTAGACACCTCCGATCTGGGCATATGCATCTCTTGCAGTAATACAGCCTGCCATTTAGCATGTCTGGCCTCAGTCATGACCCTCCTCCTTTTGGGAAGCGACTCCAATCCATTAATGTTCCAGGATGCTACAGGAACATGATCAGCCATAATCCTCTAATGTAAAAGCATTTCTAACCACCTCTTGTATATATAAAACATCACTGACATAAATCTTCCCCCGTCTCATTTCAAAATTAAGTACCCTCCAACCCAATTCTACCCACAGAGGGTAGCACCAAAGGGTTCCCAAAAGACAACCAACCTGTACAACAAAAGCTGCCGGTCACTGTATGAAACCCCCTTCCATGCCACACCTAAGTACCCCCCCCCTTTGTTTAATCCAAGAAACAATCCCAAAAGTATAAAAGTTAGCCCCCCCCACCAGTGGGCACAAAAAGGCCCACAGTAGTAACCCCTTCAAACGTTTGGCGAACATTGATGTTCAAATTAGGAGTTAACCTGCTCTCATTAAACAATGCCATATACAAACGGGCATCAGAGCTATTAAGAAACTGCATAAATGGATAGACAAAAAAGCATTGCATAAAAATAGCAAAGAATAAAAATTAAAGTCCATGATGCATTCCATGAGTCCTCATAGCGAAGCCAAGTCATTTTGTAAAGTAAAAGTTTAAGCGAACTCAAAAACGGCCGACCCTACATCCAGAGCGGAGCCACTGCTAAGTCTCCTCTGCACATTTTTAATTCCACATACCATTTAAAACAAATTAACTAATACAAACGAGAAAGACTTAGCTGTAGTGGCCAGACTTAATGTATGAAATGGTGGTCCCTTCTCCTTCTTGCTGTGCAGGTGCCAGGACCCTCACGAATGTTCAAAAGTTCACACAAGCACAGGAATGTATAAAATTAAGAAATTAAGAGGACCTGCGCTCCCAGCACTCCAAACGAACCAGCCATACTCAGAAATAAAATCTCTAGCCATATCACACGGCCGCAGCTTTTTCAACGATCCTCGACCTACTGCCTTTGTGGTGAGCCGTCGCTCTCTCCTTTCTTAAGTACGGAATTAAGCCACATCATTGCCGCCCTAGGGCAAGAGAAGAACTGTGGTGAACCTCCCGGTCAATCAATCTTCAACTTGGCCAGATATATAAGTGCAAATGACCAGCCCATTTTATAGAGAGGACCCTTGATCTCATTAAACTTTTGCCTTCTCATCTGTAATTGCTTACTAAAGTCCCGAAAAATGTGAACTTTATGATTACCCACTGTAATCAGCCCCTTCTCTTTAGCTCTCCGCAGAATGGCCTCCTTATCTGTATAGCATAGATATTTTATTAAACAATGTCTCGGGCGCGTTTCTGAAAGCTTAGGGCCTACACGATCTGCTCATTCCACTTCACAATTCTGTACTGTAGTTGGGAGCTCCAAATGTTCGAATAACCAAGCATGCAGCATCCTTTCGGGATCATTCCCCTCCGTCCCTTCAGGAAGACCAATAATCCGGAGAGTCGACCTACGGGACAGATTTTCCTGATCTTCAATTATATCGGTGAGCTCTTCCGCGAGTTTGCTAAGATTCTGTTTGTCCCCCACAGCTACCATCAATGAGTCTTCCAGGCTACCGACCCGAGTTTCCAGTTCTTCCAGGCGGGTAGTATGATTAGCTGAAGTTTCAGATAGACCTGTTACCACTGATTGTAAGTGCGAGATCTGGGAGGTGATATTGTCGAAACCTGCCTTCATATCATGTTGCATAAGCACTAATGTAGCCGGTACTGCTGACAACGATCTTTCCAGTTCAGACATTCCCTCCTGCGCCATTAGTACGTTCGCAGGGCCATCCGTTGCTGGTAGACCTCGGGGTTGTGATTTGGTATGATCTGTTGCACCAAATAAGAGCTTTAATTGTTTGTTTTTGCTCCTGCTAGTCGCCATCAATCTCCTGAACTAATGCCACCACCAGCAAACTTCAATCCAAGGCTGATGCTACCAATTTTAACAGAAAAAGATTGAGTGCAGTAAGGAGCTCAGCTAGGCTGCGTCCGCCATTGTCAGCGTCAAGCCACGCCCCCCAAAAAACCCTCTTAACATCCAGAAAATGAAGTGTGTGCTCTCCTTCAATCTGGAAGTTAGCGAAGTAAGTAGGGAGAAGCAAGGGCTGGTTGAGGTGAAAGACTGAAACCACTTTGGGTAGGAATTTAGGGTGAGTACGGAGTACCACCTTGTCCTTGTGAAAGACAGTGTGTGTGTGTGTGTGTGTGTGTGTGTGTGTGTGTATGTGTGGGGGGTCTGTGACCAAAGCATGGAATTCAGAGACCCTACTAGCAAAGTGACAGCCACTAAGAAGGCTGTCTTCCAGGTCAGAAATTTCAATTCACATGTAGCTAGCGGCTCAAGGGGTTTACGGGTGAGCAATCTAGCACCAGGTTAATATCCCATGTGGCCGCTGGTCTACTAACCGGGGGTTTAGTGTATAGGATACCTTTTAGGAATCTCTTGACTATCAGTAACTGAGCCAGTGACATGTTTTGTACTGACTCAAGGTAGGCCAAAATCGCATAGAGGTGTACCTTCACTGCAGACTACTGCAGACCTGCGTTCGACAGGTCTAAAAAGCACTGCAACACCTTACTTGGTGGGCAACAGAAAGGGTCCAGATGGGACTTCACATACCAGATGGACAAGCATTTCCACTTAGCCGTGTAAGTCTTCCTAGTGGTATCAATTACAGTAGGTACATCATTTTCATATCTTTCCTTGTCAGTCTTCACCATTCATTACTGCTGAGTGAGTACCAAGCCCCCAGGAGGGGACCTGGCACTGCCCTGAAGGAACAGTTTCTCTCAGCCTACTGCAGGTGAGACCCTATTGCCATACTAGGTCATACCTGGCCTAAGGCTGGTCAGGCTGAGGAGGTGTCCCCCGTGGCCGGGGGAATGGAAGACACCCCTGTAATTTCCTCCTAGCCCTGCCGAAGAAAAGGCGGGTCCCCCAGAAGGCAGAGGAAATCACCCTACGCCAGGCAACGGGTGACAATCTAGGCAGGCGAAGCCATGCCGTCCACCTAATGCAGATCGCTGTCCATACCAGTCTGGAAGCCAACGCAATGGCGCCATACGATGCCCTTGCCTGGTGCCTTGCAAGTTCCAGACCCTGTACAGAAAGGGCAATGGCTTGCCTGGATTCCCCTGAATCAAGCAATGATGCTAACACTTGTGCCAGTATCGACCATAGATGCCTGTTGTAAGCAGCGTGGTGAGCCTGATGAGCTATGATGAAGAGCAGCACACGAGATGAAGAGAAAACACTTCTTCGCTACCGGTCGAACGCAGTGGAGTCTGGATCTGGTGGTCGGTCGTGCGCCGGGTGTTGTAGCCCAGAAGGAGTATATAGAGCCGTCAGCCCCAAGGGTGGGTGAGGGCAGAGAACCAAGAAACTCTTGGGGAGTGCAGTACCTCCTCCTGCAGTCGCCTGTGGATGAGGTGGCTGGTGACTGCCAGGTGTGGATTGACACATCCTGGAAGGGGATAGGCCAGGAAGGTACCACAAGGTGGTTCGCACTGAATTTGCTCAAAAAGGAGCACGTCTCCCACTCGGTATTGCATCTTAATACATGAGAAATATGGAGCTCCTGTACCAACTTCGAAAGGAATCGTTGATATTCGGTAAAATCACTGTCGGAGGAGAGGTGGATGGAATGTTCTTCTTCCTCAGATAAGGAAGCTGAGGAAGTAGAGGAGCTAAGATGTTCAGAGTCATCCTGCGGCACTGGAGACAGGCGAAATACCTGCTCATCCATGGCTCTAACATACCCAGCGAAGGCCACCACAGTAGCCCTGAATGTCTCCCAGGTAAAGGGTCCCGCTGGGCCCACATGGCTGGGGAGAGGGAGTGGTGTCAGTAGGGGTACTGAGGAAGGGCACCTGACAGAAAGTGCCCGGCCTCTGTCTGGGCTCTGAGACCTCTCAGTAGATCCTCCCACACAGGTGGATCTGGTGGTTAACCCAGTCAGTGGATGCTGCAAATATGAGAACAAACCATGGCTGAGCTCTGAGGGGGATCCTCCCCTGTGGTGCGACCGGGGTTGCATGGTTCCAGAAGGGCAAACCCCAGTGTCGCCCACTGAGGGCACCTCCGCAGCCTCAGAGGAGGAGAAGCAGGGTTCGGCAGGGTAGTGGAATAGGGCCCCCATGCTTCACCCTGATTTTTCAACCACTTGGACACCGAAGCCACCCTCTTCCTCGAGCCCACTGCCAAGGGATCCCTCAATCCCGCAGGTCCCCTGAGTGAGGCCATAGAAGAGGCGGTCTCCATCCAAACCGTAGTAGCCAGGACAGCACCAGAGATGGCAGCTGCCCGGCCCCCGAGATCGGGACCACCGGCTCAGGCATCCTAGAACTGCTATCCGCCCTTCGACTGACATGTGGCATCAAGCGTGGGGCCCCAGAACTGGAGTGGGCTCTCTGACTCTGAGGAGTCAGACGCCAATCCAGATCGGGCCACAGCCGCCTCCCAAGAGGACACCATACACCCCGCCAGACTAGTGACCCCGGGAGCCCCACTGCCAATGGCGGTGCAACTGGCGCTGCTGTGGGACATACCACCACCCACGGCGCCTTCCCAATCCCCAGCGTCGGGATCCAAGATGGCGCCGAGGGTCCGCCAGTGCCAGACCCAGCAGCCGTGGGATGCAACACCGGGGGAGCCTGCAGCTCCGAGGAGGTGACTGCCAGAGTGGTGCTCCTGACCCGGCTCTGAAGGGAACCGAGCCATTCCTCCGGCACCACAGAAGAAAACTCCTCTGCAGCAAGGCTTGAATCAGAAGAGAAGGTTTCCTCCTCACTGGGCCATACAGACCCGGGAGAGGACCAAGAGGTAGCGTCAAGAGTTAATGCCATGGCATCCCTAGAATGACTCTATCCTCCGAAAGTCGGTGGGGCCCTGCCGACTTTAATCGAGTGGATCTCAAGAACGTGGAGATCCATGGAGAAACAAGTGTCACAATTATCCATATCGTGATTGGGACCCAGGCAATGAAGGCAGACGTCATGACGGTCCGTAAAGGAATAATGCTGACCACAGGGGCACCGTTGCTTGGGGGCATGGCCCGCTTTGGATTTCTTCCTAGTCACCAAACCAGACATGATGCCGAAAATAACTTACAAAAAAACTACAGCAATACACCCGGCGCCATCAGTAAGAAATGTAAGAAAGGAACAAGCTTACCGGGATGTAACGACATCGAGTGAGAACCGGGACGGAGGAAAAACCGCACGGCAGGAAAACACGGTACTGAATCGAAGAAAAGGCCTTCTGATGCAGCAAATTTCTGGTTACTCGCGCAGCAGGTGCTACTTCGATGGCAGGAGAAAACAGAACTGGGGTGGAGGAGGAGTCTGCGGCACCTATTGGCCAACCGTCAAGCGCCACACAGTGCATCGACCTTTGTGGGCATCCTCTCAAAAAAGATCCTGGCAGGCACGCGGCTCCGGCTTACACCCAGCAGCAATGAATGGTGAAAATTAAGGGGAAGATCTCTGCAGCCTGGATATCCTCTTCTCCACTTCCTGTGCACACCAGTTCTTCCTAAAGCAGTCCAAATCCAGTAGTACTATCTAAACTTGGAAACAAAAATGAGAAATATTATCCAAACATTCAGCCAACTGGCCAGCTCTGTACATTCTGGGAGGGAAGAAGCCCAGAGACCAGCCGCTGAAGAAAGAAAATGTACAGGTATTTAAATTTCATTTTCGCTCTCCTAGGCTGGTCTCAGGGCTTCCATACTGATGCGATATACTAAAGCAGAACATCCCTTGACATCCCGGGTGGGAAGTATGTAATGACCCTTAAGGATCCACCACCACCTAGAGAACTCGGCGGCCAAAAGACACCTCAGCCATGTCGCTGAGGCACAGGTCAGGATGCATAGGAATAACCAGGAGCAGTTGTAGAATTCGCAAAAAGTGTTTATTAGTACTAGCAGCAACATAAAAAAATAAACTTGTTCAGTATAAGTATTTACAAAGGCAGAATAAATAGAGAAGATCCATCTGAGTTTTCCTTCAATCTCTGTGTGTCTCTTGCAAGAAACTGCAGCTCTGTTTTCTAAGTCCTTGCAAGCCCCCTCCTTAACAAGCATCCTGTTTGTTTTCTAAAATGTTCTTGTAAATTTCCAGTGTTCTTGTGTCAGGCAGGTGCAGCAAGAACACAATGTCCCGGAACTGAGGCCCCTTCTCCATAGCTCTTCTGAAAAAGGGTTTAAAACGGCTCTCAGGTTAACCCCTCGAGTTCCCAATAGCTTTCTGCAATCATCTCAAACTATAATTATATACATTTCAACAATCAATCAATCAAGTCTTTATTTAACCAGGCGTTCATCGTTGAGCAGAAGCTCATTTGCAAGATGGACCTGGGTGGAGCATGAACAATTGTATATACAGGTCAACACAGGTATTTACAAGGCAATACAGATAATACTCTTTACAGAGAGGAAAAAAAAGAAGTTTATATGTACATAGAATTATACAGATATAGTACAAATTACACGACATTTACATACATAGAAGTGTCTATAGGAAGATAAAGCAGGTTATCTAAGGTTGCAGGAGGAAGTAACGGAAGAAAAAAAAAAATAAAAATATACACCAGGTAGAGGTGAAGGTAAGGGGGAAGAGAGGGAGGGAAGTAGGGGGAGAAAGGCTAGGAGGGCACGGTGCACAGAAAGGAGTTGGTAAAGCTGGATGTAGAGAAGGTGGATGGAGAAAAGGAGTATGTGTGAGCCCCGGGATTGAATGCTATAAAGTACGGGGCATGGTAGGATGCTCCTATCCGAGGTTGGGAAAGGAAGAATAAGGGGATGGATGGGCCTAGTGTTGATAAGACAGGGGGATAAGAGAGAGAACAATTAGGCTGGTGAGGAGCAAGCTGGGGGGGTCAGTACTTAAAATTGGGTCTAGGCGTGGATATATACTAGTGCAGACACCGGTACTGGGTCTGAGTGGGTGAAGCAGTTACATACTTCTCTCTGATTGCACGAAATAAAGCATCTTGAAAGCATTTATACCGATTAGAGTGCTTAATTTGAGGGTTTTTTGTAGATCGCTCCATAAGGTAGGTAGCAAGGTTATGGCTGCCCTGCCGAAGCGGGATTTTGCTTTGGGTACTTTAAGTGTAATAGCTGAGTAACTTCTTAACGCGTATTTCCCAATTATACTCAGGGGAAGACAGCAGAAGATATAGTAAGACAGCTTATTAGAGATGGCTCTATAGGTCCAGAGAGTGGCGTTTCTGTGGCGCCTGAACTTTAGTGATGTCCATCCCACTGCCGCATATAGGGTGCAGTGATGTGTGTCGAAGGGGAGTCCCGTTATAAACCTCAGTGCTCGATGGTAGAGTGTGTCCAGTTTAGCCATGTAAGAGTTGGGGCACTGTGGCTGTAGAGAGTCAAGCGTAATCAACCAATGATAGGAAAATGGATTGGACCAGTTGTTTCTTGGCATCTCTGGTGAGAAATTGGCGATTCTAAAAACAGTCCAAGCCTTTGCGAAGTCGTTTAGCAAGTCCTCGATATGTTCAATGAAGGAGAGTCTTTGGTCTATCCAAACTCCCAGATACTTGAATTTTGTAACAAATTCTAGTTTTTCACCTAGAATTGTGGTAATTTGGGGAACTGTCCCACTGGACACAGGGTTAGCTGTACGGATAAAGGGAGTGAGGACCATCGCTTTAGTTTTTTTGGCATTAAGGAGTAGCTTTTTTTGGAGGAGTTGGCTTTGCAAAAGGTTGAATTCTGACTGTAGGTCATTGCAGGCAGCTTCAGGTGTATGACTCATGTAGAGAACTGTATCATCTGCAAACAGATGGATGTTGGCTTCTTTTATACAGTAGTCGATGTTATTAATGTAGATTGCAAAAGTAAGAGCCTAATATAGAACCTTGAGGTACCCCTCTTTGCAGAGTTTTTAAGGGGACAGGCCTCCTTTGGCTTTAACTTGTTGAAGGCGCCCTGTAAGATAGTCAGTGAACCAACAGAGAGGAGGGGTCCACACCTATGGTTTGAAGGGCGGAGGAGCAGACTATGGTCGGCCGAGTCGAAAGCCTTGCTTAGATCAAGGAAAACAGCACAAATAAAGTTTTTGCTCTCAAGATTACGCTGCCAGTCGTTAGTAACTTTGGCGAGGGCTGAGATAGTGCTATGTTTAGCTCTGAATCCGGACTGACGTAGATTTAGCTGTTCCCCTGACTCAAGGTGAGTCCTCAGCTGTGCATTTACAATTTTCTCTAGGAGCTTGGACAGGACCGGAAGGAGGAAAATTGGCCTGTAGTTACTGAGATCGCCACGGTCACCTGATTTGAACAGTGGTATGATATGTGCTGTCTTCCATATAGGTGGTAAGGTGCCCTGAGACAGGGATAAGTTAAAAAGGTGGGTGACGGGTATTGCTAGTATGTGGTAGGCAATTTTTAGGAAGTAAGGGTCAAGGGAGTCGGCCCCAGCACTTTTTCTAGTATCCAACTGAAGCAAGAGGTCCTCTACCTCTTTCAGTGTGGCAGGTTGAAGTGAGAAAGGCGGCGAAGCTATCAGAGTTTCAAGCAGTTGGCGGCAGTCTGGGAGCGAAGTATGTTTGCAGGAGTTATCAAATGCCATTGCAGTAGCAAAGTGGTTATTGAATGCGTCAAGTATATCCATCTTTTGGTTATAGTCAAGTTGCCAGAGGTAATCTTGGTGGGAGTAATTTCCTGGGAGTGGCCTAGCAGATCACTGATTGTGTTCCAGAGCTTGATTGGGCTCTTTGTGGCAGAGTCGAGTTCGGTTGAAGAAGGTGGCCTTCGATTCTCTGATTGTTTTGGTACATAAATTTCGTAGTCTCCTGAACTGGTTCCAATCCTCCGCAGTGTTCAGTCTGCGTGCTTTTTTCCAGAGCTTATCTCTTTCTAGAAGCAAGGACTTGATCTGAGGGGTGAACCATTTACAGGTTTTGGTCCTAGTTCGAACTTTAATAAGGGGAGCATACTTATTAAGGGCCCTTGATAGAATGTTGTGGAAGATATTGTAAGCTGGCGTATCGTTTTGGCCAGGTAGAAATCTTGCCACTCAGGGGAGTACTTAAGCTCGTTTAGGTAGGCATGTTCATTGAAGTTCGCCTGGATCTCTTCATAGAGAACTTGCTGATGGGTGCTGGGTTGTTGGTGGATCTTACTCCGCAATAAAACAATGGTCGCTGGCGTCTGAGAGAAGACATCAGCGTGGGAGAAGAGATGAGGTTTGCTCACCATTAGCACATCCAAAAGTGTACTTTTACTGGGGTTCTTCACGTTTGGGCGTGTTGGTTCAGTAATAAGTTGCGTCAGCCCATGTTCATCAGAAGGATGCAAGGGGCAGCTGTGTTAGAGAGCCAGTCAAGTTGAGGTCTCCTAAAATAATAGTTTCTGGCAGCCCCTGTCCCAACTTGTCACTTAGATATGACACAAGCTGTAGGCCAGCAGACGGTGGTCTGTAGCATCCTATTACATAGAGTGCAGTAGTCTGTGTAATTTCCACTTTGAGAATTAGGCATTCGAATTCGCTGGCGACAGATGCCGAGGATAAGCAGGAGGCAGAAAATTTGTCTTTAACGTAGATAGCTACCCCTCCTCCTCCTCTGGCATGCCTATCAGCTCTGAACAAGGCATAGTTGGGTATGTTTACTTCTCTATCAGTGGTGCTGGGTCTAAGCCAAGTTTCGGAAATCACAAGTATGTCAGGAGAGGTATGATTTACCCAGGTTTGTATTAAGGTTATCTTTTTAAGGAGGCTACATACGTTAATATGCAAGAAGCTTATTCCTTTTAAATTTGCTAGTTCTGCTGGCAAAGCAATAGCTTCTGGGGGGCCAGAGTTGAGTTCTACGTTGCCTGAACAAAGCAGGAAGATAAGCAGGATTTTTCTAAGAGCGCTAATTATAAGTTTGTAATTCCTGCCTTTCTCCCGTCTAGTAGATCTGATGTTTTTAGGGACTGGAAAGTAGCCACCATAGAAGAGCTGATCTGTTGTAGCAAGAGCTAGTACCCCTACCACAATAGGCAGGAGGAGATAGAAGCTTCGTGGTGGGAGGTGGGCCTTGTGGTGGGGGAGTGTTATAAGTACTACTGGTATGTGTGGTCCAAGAGCAGGGTTCGAGGTACTGGTACTTAGAATCACGGAGGCAATTAAAGGATAAGTTGCCATGTGGTATACAGCACAAGGTGCTGTTGTAGACCAAACATGATGGTAGTTCAGGTGTCCAATGCTGGGCAGCTGGTATCAGCAGAAGAAGGGGCAGTAAAAGGAGCCATATAGGGCCCGACATGATGGTACCTCAAAAAGGAGCCACTCAATTAGCCCAGGGGCCAGTGGGGTTGCTGGATTAATGCAGCTTATCAGTAGCTTTCCGATCCAGGTCGACCCAAATTTGATAGCATTAAAGATATTTAGTGGTGAAGGCACAGCCAAGGACAGCCTATGCGTTTTAGTAAGGCGAGGTCCTGAGAGTTGGATCCCGTAGGGTGGATAAAGAAGAGGGGGATCACGAGCTAAGACTCTATTGATGGGGCACTGCATCAGGGGACATGGACTAATATTTTGGCAGGAGCTACTGTATTTAATAATCAGCGGAGGTGGGGGAGGGGGGCGGTTGAAAAAGTTGCGGCAGTTGCCGTACCTTGTAGGGCCTTGGGTCCGTGTCTGCGGTCTCGAGCATCGGCTAGAGGGGCACCGACCGCCCGGTAGCCGGGAATCCCGCGGCTTAGGAGCTGGGAGCCTGGGCGACAGTTTCTCGGCTGAGGGAGAGAAGGAGAGTGAGGGTTAATAAAATGGATTCACATAAAGGGTTAGACAGAACAGCGGGGAGTCCAAAATTTGCAGAAGAAAAGGACGTGTATGGTACCAGCAATGCCAAAAGAGGTAGTGACGAGTAGTAGTAGGTGGTTGCACCCCAAGGTAGTTTGTTTGGTGTTGCTGGCCTGCTTAACTGCAAGCTGGTTTATAGTTGAAAGGGTATATAGTCGAATTAGGGTGAGGTCCCTAACAATAGGGCAGGTAGAGCAGTAATTGAGAGGAGTTAGATGGAGTGGCTGGAGAAAAGGTTGAGAGGAAATGTGGGATCCTGTGGGTGGGACTGCTTTAAAAAGGGGGGGGTAAGAAAGTGGGTCAAGTCAGGTATTGAAGACAGGGAGGCCAACAGCATGAAAATGTGCAGCAGTGGAGTGACCAATCTGCTGCTAGGCTGAGGAAGGGGTGGAGTAAGGGTCTATTCAGTCCAGAACAAAGCACAGAAAGAGATTTCCCTGAGACCAGGAAGCACCAGGCGTTGGAAAATCAGCCAAGGAGTACAGCTGCCAGTCAGTGCCTGGTTCCTCCACTGGGCATCCAGTCAAAACAGTGGCATTCAAAACCACGAGTTTCGGAGGTCCGGTGCGTAACTGAATCTGTCCGGGGGTCAGTCGGTGGAACTGTTAGCTGTGGCCTGCTTGGAGAGAGCCAAGGCCACAGGAGTAGTTTGGGAAGCCCACAGATGGGCTGTCTTGGAACAAGGAGGAAACAGAGAGGATTAAATACAGCTAGAGTACAATAGCAAGCTCAGTGGGGGCAGGCAATGGGAAAGACAAAGCATGAGGTAAAGAGGTGGTAAATGCAGAGCAATTATTTGGAGCTAGAAGAGGAGTTAATGGGGGGGGTCATCTGTGCTTTGGCACCGGGATGTCTGAGGAGGACAGCAGCAGCAGCAGGGGGGTGTAAGGAAAGGGTTTGTAGGTAAGGCAGAGAAGAAAGTAAGGTGTTTAGAGAGACAGCATTACAAGTGGGGCAGAGAAATTAATAACTGGCAGAGTGACCAGTGTGGGGAAGGGGCAGAGTTTGTCAGTAGGGCAGAAATGGAAAACTGCAGAAGTCTTGCTCAGTATCTAGGTCAAGCAGTCAAACATCGGCTACTATACAATACAGTTTGTCCAGCACTAAGAGGCTAGACTAGTGGCTTGTAATAGACTAGCTAAGCTGGCAGGTAAAGTAAGACCAATTGATGCATAACATGTGTAGATTACATTAACAAAAATTCAGTCAAGAACACAGCACAGAAAGAGATTTCCCTGAGACCAGGAAGCACCAGGCGTTGGAAAATCAGCAACAGTAACACTATATAATTTCTAAACAAAGGGATCCCAGTATCAGTTACATTTCCACATAATGATTTGCATATATTTTTATACCAGCAGATATGCAAGGGAGGAAAAGACAGAAACAGCAAGGGAAGACAGAGACAGTGAGAGGCAAAGAACTGCGAGACTGTCAGGGTGATCAAGTCCCAGGTTCCACGAGAAAATTTGGTTGCGCTACCAGACAGACGAGAGACAGGACAGGAAAGGAAAGAACAGAACAGATCCCTGCATTCAAACTCTCCATAACAAATGGGACCCTGTCACATACACCCCTTCCTTAACTTTCTATTAATTCTCTAACATTAGCGTCTCACTTTCAGAAATTAAGCACATGTGCAGTATCCTTCTTCTATAACAGTACAGCAAACAGTAAAGTTTAAACTCGTACATTTGCTATTCAACCTTCAGAACCCTAAATTCCTGATCCATATCTTGACAGAAAATCAGCATTGATATTCTCTTTACCAGATTTTTTTTTTTTTTTTAAACTTTATTTTTATTAAAGTTTTCATGATACCATAGCATCAAAAAAAAAAATTCATACATATAGAAGACAGTCCATAATAGTTACATCCAATAGGAACATAGTTTCCTTAATCATAGGATAGAATGCATCTACTGTATTAAGATACCACATTGGGGGAATAGTCAACTTTGTACTAAATTGTAAGCTAAATATCTGTGTAACAAGTCCAAGAGCAGCATGGCAGTTCCCTAAAGTAAACATTGACCAGCAATGTCCTTTATTATATAAAGCATAGTTCCCTAAAGAGCCTGTAACACCATGCATTTCCCTTAGGAAATATAATACATTAAAATAACTTGGAAGCAAATTTTAACATCTATTATGCTTTAAAGTACATCATATTAAAGTCATAAATCGGCCATTTGTTATGTGATTAAACATCCTCTCTGATCTATTTGATTTTAACACATGCTAAACAGTCCTAACACTGATTGTGAAACAAAGACTGCAAATACAAAACGTCTCCCAATAGGGAGAAGTCCCAAAACAGTATTCAAAAATAGTGAGGAGGACAGTCATTTATAGAATAGCACAGTTCTTAATGATAATGTGCTTAGCATAACTAAACATGTTCAGGTTTCATCTTCGTTCTCCACCTCCGCTTCATCTTCTGATCGAGATCGCATGGCAGTAGTACGAGTCACCCACCTCCCAGCCTCAATTGCGTCACTGAAAAGATAAACTTTATTTTCATAAAAGATCCTAAGTCGTGCTGGGTAAATCATGGTATGTGGCACACACGCTTCTCTTAATCTGCAGCGAAGTCCGTCAAATTTCTTTCACCGTTGGTGCACGGCAAAACTGATGTCTGGGAAGATGTATACCGCCATATCTTCAAACATAATCGGGCCTGCCCTTCTCGCTAGCTGCAGGATGTAATCGTTGTGCACTCCAGCACCCACTGTAACCACCATCAAGGTGCGTGGACCCTCAGCTCTCTGCTGCCGACCCTGAGGTGTCACTCGGTAGGTCTTCTGAATCTCAGAAATGGGGTCCGATCCTGGCTGTATCAAAATTTCAGTAAGCCAGTCTTTAACAAACAATGTTGGGTGATCCCCTTCACACCCCTCTGGCATTTCTAATAGATGTAAATTAGCCGAGCGGTCTTGGTTTTCAAGAGATTCCAGACGGGCCCTCAAATGTTGTGATTTCTTAGCCATGAGTACAGAGGCCGCGGTAGATGCATCAGCTTGCCTCAGTACCTCCACCACATCTCCTTTCAGAGAATCCACTGCCGTTTCTAACACAAGCATCTGGCTATTAAAGCCATCAACCTTCTGAGATAAGACGGTGAGTGAAAGAATTAGCTGTTGTAGTTTCAGTCCCAAAGAGGTTAGGGTTTCCCCTGAACCACCATCCATTGTAGACGAGGCCTCCGCTCCTCATCACGCTGCTGGCACGTCACTCGCTCCGTTACTTTTATCCGAACCGCCGGTTCCTTTATCTCACTTTGGATTACCCATCCTGAGCGATGTAAGGCTCCTCGTTCCACTGGAAAGCTCAGATTCAGTTAATTTTTAACTAAAATGCTGATTTTACTGGATTTTAAAGCATAAATGAGTTGCATAAACTGCTTCCACAAAGCTCGGGCTCCACAGCGTCCCCCCCTTACCAGATTTGTGTATTACCTTGAATTTAAATGGCTGTAGTACCAGGTACAACCTTGTGATTCTGGAATTATCTTTCATTTGGGTAAGCCAACCAGACAGACAAGTGGCAGGAGAGGAAAGAACAGAACAGATCCCTGCATTCAAACTCTCCATAACAACAGGGACAGGGTCCTATTTAACCCTGTCACAAGCTGAGGCCGTCACATCCAGCCTGTAAAACTTGGTGAATGTGTGACTAGATGATCAGGTAGCCGTCATGCATAAGTCTGCTGGAGAAGCTTCTCTAAAATCCACTCACGAGGTGGCCATAGCCCAGGTTGAGTGGGCTTTCACTGGCCCAGGCAAAGGCACTCCAACCTGATTGTACGCAATGGTGATCATTAAACGGATCCATCTGGCTATAGAGTCTTTAGAAGCTTTTTGCCCATATTCTGACCTGCAGTGAGAATGAATAAATTAGGTTTGCGCATGGACTCCGATCTTTTAATGTAAAGCTTTACCGCTCATCTGGGGTCCAAAGAGTGAAATTACCTCTCCTTGTCATTTTTTTGGGTGAAGACAGAAGGAAGGCAGAATCAGCTCCTGGTTGCAATGAAACAGATACATTACATTAGGCAAAAAACCTGGATCTGTCTGGAGGACTACAGAGTCCTGGTGAAACACAGTATAAGGTTCTTTAGTCGACAGTGCTCCCAGCTCGCTGATTCTTCTGGTTGAAATAATGGCTAGGAGAAAGGCGACTTTCATCGTGAGATGTATAAGGGTTGCCTTCTTGAGAGGTTCAAAGGGAGCCTTGGTCAATGCTTTGAGGACCAAATTGAACCTCCAATGGGGTACCTTTGGTTTGATTGGTGGGCGTTTTAAAGTTGCTGCCTGCAGGAACCTTTTAATATAGGAATGAGAACCCACAGACTCCCCTGAATCTATTAACAAGAGCGCCCCAAGTGCAGAAACCTGAACTCGCAAGGTGGCTGGTTGCAGCCCTTTGTCGAATCCTTCTTGAAGGAATTGGAGCAGAATGGGGAACAATACTGGATGGTTGGCATTTGGCAGGATTGAAGCCCGAACAGGAATCTTCGCCAAATCCTGTAGTACATTTTGAAGGAAGACGTGCAATGTTAGTACACTTTGGAATAAGAGCTGCGACGTGAGTGAACCATCATCTCAATCACAGGAGCTGTATATCCTAGTTCTTTGAGAGTTTCCTGCTCAATCTCCTGGCAGAGAGGGACATGTTGCACAGACTGGGATGTAGCACAGGGCCTTGATGAAGATGGTCCGGGCTGATTCAAAAAATCAGAGGAGGTTGCCTCGACAGGTGACTCAGAAGCGGGAACCATGGATGATGGGGCCAGTGCAGGCAGACTAGTATCAGCTCCACCCGATCGAGGGCTACTTTGTGGAGAACTCTGGATAGGAGCGGTATGTGGGAAAAGGCATCCAGGAGACCTTACAGACCCCAGTTTAGGGAAAAAGCATCCTGAGACACCACTAGTTCGGCCTTGGCTAGGGAGCAGAATTGCCTGACCTTGGAGTTTAGCCGGCAGGCGAAAAGATCTACCCGAGGATAGTCCCAACGTTCTGTGAGGACTTGGAAGGCGCTGTCCCTAAGCTCCCATTCCCCCAGTAGGACGTCCTTGCAACTGAGCCAGTCTGCCATGACGTTCTCATGACCTGGAAGGTACACCGCCATCAGGCTTGCGAGGTGACGTTCGGCACACTGAAACAGCAGAAGAGAGTCCCTGAGCATCTGCGAGCTTCTTGTGTCACCCTGATGATTGATGTACGCCATTGTCGTCTGATTGTCTGTTAGGACCAGCACATCCTGGTTGAAGTTTTGCTCCTAGAATCGATGCAGAGCTAGGCGTACCACCCTCATTTCAAGAACGCTGATGCTGCAACTGGATTTCCAGCACAGACCACTTGCCTTGGGCTGAGATCTGACCCAGGTGCGCTCTCCAGCATGAGGCTGGCATTGGTAGTGATTCTCATTTGGCGTGGATGCCCCAACTTGTGACCTCTCATGATATTGGTCCTCAGTCCACCAATGAATTGAGGTCCTCATCTGGTGAGAAATTGGGATCTTTTGATCCTGGTTGTGTCTGGACTGGGACCACAGTCTGAGGAGGTCTGCCTGGATGGGTCGCATGTGAATTAGTGCCCAGGAGACTATATCTGCCAGAGAAATCATAGTCCCTATGAGCTACATTAAGTCATGAGCCGGCAGTTGGTGGACCGTCTGAAAACTCCTGGGGAACACTCTGTTCACTTGTGACTTGAAATCTGCCCCCAGATGGTTCAATGACAGTATCAGCTTTGGAACTGAGGAGATCTTCTTCCGGTTGTGACCAACCAAAGTGCTGAGAGGCACTGGACGACCTCGGCCACGGCTTGTACCGCCTGCCAAAATACGGTCCTCTGATGAGAATAGCGTGCAGATAAGGAAAAAGCTGTAACCCTTGGCTCCGAAGTCGAGCTATGACTATCACTAGGACCTTGGAGAAGACTCTTGAGGCAGACGAACACCCGAATGGAAGAGCCTTGAATGGGAAGAGATGTCCCCCCACCTTGAATCTGAGAGATTGCCTATGTGCCTCTTGGATGGGAATGTGTAAACTGGCATCCTGCAAGTTGACAGATGCCAAACAGTCAACTTGATGGAGCTCCCTGAAGATGGATGGCAGGGTCTCCTACGAAGAATCTGTTGTGCACTAAGCAGCTTAGAAATCTCAGGTCCCAGACTAGTCTGAATCCCCCTGTGCATTAGAGAACAATGAAGAAAAGCGAGAAGAGGCCCTGGCTTAATTCTGCAGTGGTGAACCCGCTTGATAGCCCCTGGTGGTAGAGGGTTTGTAATTTCCTGGAACGGTACACATTTTATGCTGAGTTGCCCAAAACGGGCGACGGTACCACATGAGGTAATGGTGGTTCTGAGTCAAACTCGACTAGGTATTCCTTACGTATGATGTTTAAACTCATCTGTCTGCTGTGGTATGGACCCATGCCTCGTGAAAATTGGAAAGCCTGCCCCTGTAGTGAAAATGGGACCAGGCTGTGCAGCATGCAAGGCTGAGCCTGGAGCCCGTCAGTGATGAACCCTACTCGAGCATGGCTTTGAAGTGTTTCATTGTCGTTGTTGCTCCCCTGGGCGACATTTCCTCCTCCTCCTCCTCCAAAGCTACGCTGGTTCCGGGAGGAGAACCCCGTTTGTTTGCCTGAGAAGTTCTGTTGTTGCCCTTTGATGTAATTTCGGGCACAAAACATTCTGCTGGTGACCTGCTAAGCCAGACTTTTCTCTGGTCTTAGACTGCAGCAAGTGTGCCATAGCTGTTTCCCCTGATGCTTTCACCGCTTCTTTGAGGGTGGAGCCGGACAAAAGATAACCTTAATTCTGCTGGGGGCCTGCTGAACAGGACTCATCTCTGGTCTTTGTCTGCAGCCTGTGCCCAACAGTGGTTTCCCATGATTATACACCGCTTCTTTGAGGGTGGAGCCGAATAGTAGACGACCTTCGTAGGCAGCAGTGACCAAGGGAATCTTGAAGAAGCATCTGCTTGCCAAGCACAAAGCCAGAGGCTGTGCTGCACTCAAGTTTGACAGAACATGGTTTTAGCAGCACATCTGACTGCTGCCTCCGAGACATCTGCTGAATAAACGGAGGCTATCCCCAAAGAGCTGGAGCTGCTGCAGTGCTGCCTTGTTTTTTTCAGAATCTTCTGCCAGCTGGAAGCTAGGACCTTGGCCCATGACAGAGGGGCTCTGGCTAAGAAAGGATTAGCTGTCGCTGCCTTGAGTGAAGTTACTGAAGCTTAGAAGGTCTTCTTAAGTTGCACCCACTCTACTGACCACCGGGTCTCAGAGTAGCCTCTCCCTCTACCAGATTTTTTTTAATTTTTCTCTTTATCCTCCTCCCTACTTGCAGCCCCCTCCTCTTCGGGAGACACCTGTGGGCTTATCAGCCTTCGCTCACCTACCTGGAGCCGGTGCAGTCCATGCCCCATGGGCAGTGGCTATACCCCCAGGCGATGCAGTGAGGACACCTTCCACCCCTCACGTTCCGCTAATCTTTGTCGGCATGCTGTCTCCGGGCAGGTAGGGGCATTGAAGGTCGGGCCCTGATGCTCCGTCTACCAGGAGGCTGCAAGGGTTTTTCGGTGTTTCTCGACGTGCCAGGTCCGATGACGTCAAGGCGCCGAAGCGCCGACGTCTGGCACGTCGCTCCCCCTCTGTTGGAGCATCGGGCTTGCTGTACCTCAGGTCTCCACCTGGGGTCAGACAAGCACCGAGCTCAGGTACCCCCCTCCCCCCGGAGAGGACGAGCAGTCCTTGGGACGCTCAAGTCCTCCCCTCCCGGCCGGCCCTCCAGCTCCCGGGTGCCTGCTCAACCCGGTCGCTGGCGCCGCAAGCGAAATCCACCGCCGAAAGCCGCGGTCAAGCTTCCTCTACCAGATTAATGGTTTTGTCTTGGCAAGATGCACAGAGTGCTGCTCCTCCTCATCCAAGGACGGGAACTTAGTTGTCTTTTGAGTCGCCGTCCTGTGGACCCTCTGCCCCGGGGGCTTTGGAGGCTCTAATTCAGAGCATGGGGGCCCAGGGCAAATTCTCTGTTCAATGATTCTATTAGATCTGGGGCCAGCGAGGCGTGGTCAGTTTTTGGCCTTCCTGTGCAGACGTGTGCACCTCAGTCCAGGCAGCCTGCTGCTGATCTGAATGAGCAGATGAGGAGGGGGCCTGCACCGGGTCCTCCGCCCTGGAGGTCGCTCCCTTCTCGTGCCTCAAAACAGAGGTAGCCTGCAAAGGTGGCCATAAAGGAGGGATCTGCATTTTCTTGGTATCTCCTGCCCCTGGGTGGCTTGTCTGCTGACACAGTGTGGCCTAATCTCAATGTTCCTAAGGAATGGCCCCCCCACCATGAGCCTTGGGGAGCGATCCCCAGTGTGAGGCATGTAAAGATGGCCAAAGGAGGAATTCTGAGGCTTAATTTCAATGCCCTTGAGAATCATCATGCTCCTAAAAACTGGGGCTTCTGTAAGGCCGTTATGCTCCAGCGCTGTCGTCAAGAGCTGGAGGCCTTCCCAGCTATCCTTTGGGGACCCCCCCACTTTTGAAAGGCTTCCCAAGTTTATTGCTGTGCTTGGAAGAAACGCTGCTTGCTAGCCCCTTAAATGCTGCTCACAACTGATCCTGTGAAATGTTATAGTTATGCAAACCTTGGAAGAAAAGCTGATCCGCTAGCCCCTCAATTGCTTCTGGGGGGGGGGTATGGCGCCATCGATGAGAAGCGCCACTGACGACTCCAGAAGCACTAAGCAGCTGTCAGCGTCAACGAGTGGCTGCATGAACACTTCCAGTTGTCAAGGAGGAGACTGTCAGATACTGGGACTGTTAGCATTGACGAGGCGCTGTATGAATGCTTCCAGCTGTCGAGATCGCCAGTTACTGGGGCTGTTAGCGTCGATGAGCGGCTATATGACCACTTCCAGCTGTCGATGAGGAGACTGCCAGTTACTGTAATCAACAGGGAGTATTCTCCTTAACCCAATATATATCCCTGTTTCTGAGGCCGTGATGTCGTTCGACGTCTTTTTAGAACCGAGGGGAAATTCAAGGCAGGCTGTGCAGCAGCACGGCTGAGCCCCAAATCATGGAATAAACTCCACTAGGAATGTGGGCCAGTCTGTGCAACATGCAAGGCTGAGACTGAAACCAAACAGAAAAGAGCTTTTGTAATGCTGCTCTTGTCCAACGCTGAGGATATCCAAAGAGATAAATAAAAATGAGACTTACAGTCTGATGTCTTCAGCCCTGTCATGAGGCGACAGAGCTCTGCTACAAAGTACCTGCCTTTTGGAAAGCAGGAAGTAAACTGGTGTGCACAGGAAGTGGAAAGGAGGATATCCAGGCTGCAGAGTTTTAGTTCCTACCTGCATGATAGCATCAGGAGGTACAGCCTATCACTATGGAAGCCTGGAGACCAGCTTAGGGGAGAGAATAGGGCATTTCCCATCAACTGGCAAAGAGTGACCCACCTCAGGCAGCTAAGGTGGACATATGGCTAGCATCCTGTCAGAGGGTAGCCCTGTGGGGCTTTCGCCACCTGCACCTTCTGCTGCAGCCAGAAGGACTTAGGCTTGGCCCGTTGATGGAAGCCTCTTTATGCAGGCTTACCATAAAATGGCTGTTGATGGCAAAAGATGCTCTCTGTCTCTCTGCATGGAAGTGTGGACATTCTTTATATCCTTAGGAGTCATTTTCTTTCCACTAGACCCCTTGAGGGCCTCTTCTATAGTACATGCTGTCCACAGTGAAATATCCTGTTGAACTGGACATTTTTTTTTTCACCTTCTGTTCACTCGCCCCAGGCTGCTGGCAGGCGGGCTCCGTCTCTCTTGTGAGAGAGATCACATCCACTCTAACACTGCATGCGTCTCCCAATCTCCAGCCCAGACCCCAGTGAATCCCCCACAGATTCACCCCCTGTGGTGCGGCCAGGGATAAGAGGCCATCCCTCAGTACACAATCCAGCTTGCGGCAGTTAAGCTATGGATCGGGAGTGTGGCAGGGCATCATGCAGCCTACCAGCACCCCTACATTTTCCATTTTCGTCTCTCCCTTTCCGTGGCTGTGAGGGCGTGTGTGCATCATGTTGCCACGTTCTTGCCTCCCTGACACCAGGCTGCCACCTGGCCTCCACCAGGAGGCAGCCAAGGAGCGGGACAACATTCTCTCCCTCCCCGGTAGAGGAGAGAGAAGAGGAGAGCAGTCCACTGGACGCTCGCTCCTCTCCCTCCATTGCCGACTCCCAGCAAGCTGAGCTCGCTCCTGGGCCCTGGGTCATGGTGCGAGGTGTCGATTCCAGCGCCTCAACTCTCGGCACCACCGGGGTGGCTGAACAGAATATTTGTGATCTTCTGTTGGACTTCAGAGGCAAAGCTTGCAGTCCTCAGCAAAAAACAAAACAAAACAAAAAAAAACTGCTGACCCAAATCTCAGCAGCTGCTGCACAGGCTGCCACACCAAGAGGCACCAAAAGCAGCCCCTAGCTGGTTGCTACTGCATTCAAACCAGCGTAATGACAACAAACAAGTCCTGCTTTGACGCAGACACTAGAAGGCGTTCCATAATGTCTCACAATCTGTTACACAGGAAGCATTCATACCACATATGGGACTGGTAGTTCACCTCCTATGGCCCAAAGCAGCTGAGGCGAACTCCCATTTTCTTATTATGTTAATCTTATGAGATTCTCGCTCAGGGGGACACGATTTAATTCTTTCAGAGCAATTAACTTATTAGGAACCATAACAACATTAGTGTGTTAAAGGCTGTGTGTAATAGATCTGCTTTGTCTGAGGTGCCACATACTTTTTATCTGGGAGTCGGGGGACTGCCGGAACACAAGAAGGCTTATTCCTGGCTACTTCTATGTGAGTTTCCAGAGCATGATGGACAAGGGCACCAAGGACACAAGTAGTGTAGGTACAAGAAGGTAGTCTATATCTTTTTGGACTGGACTGCTGTCTCTGTCTCGAAGCTCAGAGCCTTGTGCATATTCTTCAGCAGTTACTGAAAAGAATGATGCTCCTGAAGAACTCACACTGTCTGAGCAGGTGGAACAGTGCCCTGAACAGAAGGATATTCCTCAGAAACATCTATCTTATTGTCAATAGGCTTTGTATTCTATTCCTGTTCCTCATCCAGCAGGGGGGACAAACCTAGGGGCACCAGTACTGGTGCAAAGTCGGATCTGGGACAAAATAAGCTCAAACAGGGCTTGCAGCTGGCTCAAAGGCCATCCTCCCACCAACCGCTATAGCTAGCAACGGGATACAAACCTTTAGACTGGTGAGGAAGAGGCAATGGTGGAAGATGGCTTGGCTGGTCTTTGAGGCATACTTATTGAACAGGTACTGTAACAATCTTAAAAACTGTCTTTTTATTCGAGTTATAAATTTGGTACAAAGTACACTCTCCAGTTGCCATACTAATACAACTAGCAATCCAAATAGTTGAAAACCACATCTAGTATATACGACATCAAAGATATATAATACAAAAGGATAAATCGTAGAAAAACACAACTCATCCCACTCCATATGACTCAAACTTCAACCACTTGTAAATAAAGAGAATTAACAAGACTGGGCACTTTACAAAAAAAAAAAAAAGCTTGGGTAGCAGAGTGTGAAATCCCCGAATGAATACTGCAAGAAATTAAAATTATGTATTCACAGTAATTCTTGGTCTTCTAAGAATATCTTCATCATTAATCCACATTAGTGGGCCTGAGCTGGGGGCCCTAGGACCCCACAAGGAGCCAGAACTTGTCAGAGGGTTGGTGTTGAGTAAGTAGTGCGCATGCGTGGCTCCATGAGCAAGCGCACGCAGCTGCCTGTTTACGTCCCAAATGACAGTATCTTTTTACCAAGGAGGTGCAGCATAACCAATCAGGTACCTGTGCACTTAAACCTACAGGCATAAGACATCCCTGGTGGCCTGTGTAAGAAGGGCTACAAAAACCAGTAACACAGTGTCCTCACAGCCCAAATCAATCACGAAGGGGTGAGGAGCCCAGGGAATGGCAGGCAGGCATGTGAATCAATGGTGAAGATATTCTTAGAAGATCAAGAATTATATAATTGAAATATCTTCCAAGAATCAATCTTCACCATTGATTCCTACTAGTAGGTCAGAGTACCAGGCTCAGACAAGGTTCCCTGGACTAGGCTGGTAGGAGCCGAGGGCTCACTCAGGACAGTAATCCGTTTAGGATTGTCCTGCCAAAGGTGACATGCTGCCTGGCATGGAAAGGCAAGACACAGTTCTTAGGCAAAGTGTGTACTGTGCTCCAGGTTACAGCTCTGCAAATTTCTGTAATGGGCACAGGGCAAATCTCTACCAGGGATGTGGCAACCACTCTGGTGGAGTGAGTGTGTACCTGGCCCGCCAATTTAACCTGAGTCATGGTAGAACAATGAAGCAGGCCAATTCACAATCCATGCAGAAATGCACTTGACTATAAAGTACAGTTACGTAAGAACTTACTGTAACAGTAGATCTTCGAGAACAGCTCTTGCAGCAGGTTACACCATTAGGACTGAAGCCGGCAGGCGCCAGGACCCCACGGAAAAGTTCTAGCTAGCAGACTTCAACGGGGACCGCCTCCGACCTCGGTACTGCCCCTGATGTCGGGCGTAGTACATAAGGAGGCGGTCTCCCCATAATCCTCAGTTCTCCCGCCGGAGACTCCCGGCCGCCGGATGACATCAGAAGAGGAGACTGAGGATCCGCCACCACATGGCAAAAACTAGTGAATAGGAATGTCCCATCCCATAAGATGGGTGCTTGACTACGACCTACCTCCAAAAAGGGGGGTGGTGGGCGGGAAGGTACCTGCTGCAAGAGCTGTTCTAGAAGATTTACTGTTACGGTAAGTTCTTACGTAACTGTGCTATCTTACTTCGAGATACAGCTCTTGCAGCAGGTTACACCATTAGGACTGATTTCCAAGCAGTAGTGGCAATCATGCACCACCGGGAGGAGGAAAGGTAGAGACCTCGAGGTAACTCAAGCCTAGGACAAAAGTTCCTGAAGAATGGCTAGACTGAACATCACTCTTCGCCTCAATGCAATGTCCAGACTGTAATGCCTGATAAAGGTATGCACAGAGCTCCAAGTAGCTGCTGTGCAAATAGCTGAGGTGGAGACGTTCTTTAACGCCACAAAGGAAGTAGCCACCCCTCTTGTGGAACGACCCTTGACCCCACCCGGTAAGGGTTTATTGCGCTTGTCATAACAGAAAGTGATGCACTCGATGAGCCACCTAGAGAGTGACTGTTTGGAGACAGGAGCTCCTTTCATCCTGTGAGCAAAGGAGACGAAAAGTTGGTCCGACTTTCGGAGCTGTTTGGTTCTGGTCAGGTAGTATCTGAGGCACCTGTGCACGTTTAGGGTGTGCAGAAGGGCTTCTCCTCGATTAGAGTACCTTGGAAAATACACTGGTAGATCAATATCCTGATTAAGGGTGAGAGTTGAGACCACCTTAGGCAAAAACTTTGGGTTTGTCCTTAGGGATACCCTGTCCTGGTGGAAAACCAAATAAGGCTCTTTGCACATAAGAGCATGCAATTCCGAGATCCTTCTAGCAGAAGTAACAGCAACTAAAAATAACGTTTTCCAAGAAAGAAAACGTAGCTCGCAATCCGTGGCTGGTTCAAAGGGTGGCAGCGTGAGCTGCTCCAGGACAAAAGGTAAGTCCCAAGGAGGGATTGGATCTTTGATGGGAGGCCTAAGGTGGAGGACACCCCTTAAGAAGGCACGAGTAGTGTCCAGTTGGGCCACCGTCCGATGGCCTTTGGGGGCATGGTAAGCAGAAATTGCACAAAGGTGCACTTTAATTGAGGAGTAAGCCAATCCGGAGTGGAAGATGGAAAGCAGGAAGTCCAGAATCAGCTTTTCTGGACAGTCTAACGGCGGAAAGCCGCGCGCTTGAGCCCACAAACAGAATCTATGTCATTTCATGCCATAAGTTGCGTGGGTAGCCAGTTTTCTGGCAGCAGAGAGTATGTCTACCACTTCTTGCGAGACCCCGTATCGCATCATGGCTATGTCTCTAGGAGCCAAGCGTGCAAATTCAATGAGCGTAGGTCCGGATGGACCAATGAACCCGCCTCCTGAGACAATAGATGGGAGCTGATTGGCAAAGGAACTGAAGGTTCCCGGGATAACTGGTGTAAGAGAGGGAACCAAATTTGTCTGGGCCAGAAGGGTGTGATCAGAATGAGCGTCGCTTGCTCCCTGCGAAGTTTCAAGAGAACTCTCTGGATCAATGGAAAAGGAGGAAAGGCATAGAGGAATCTGCCGCCCAGGAGAGGGACAACATGTCTCGCCAGAAAACACTAGGCCCTGGATCTAGCGAGCAAAAATTGGGCAGTTTTGCGTTGGATGGGGACGCGAAAAGGTCTAACTCTGGAGTACCCCATCTGTGAAACAGATCCTCTGCCACCTCCTGCAGAAGTTCCCATTCGTGGACTCTGGCCTGAGAGCGGCTCAGGCTGTCTGCGATGATCCTGTCCACTCCTGGAACGTGCACTGCAATTAGGTTTGCACCGTGTTGCAATACCCACTCCCACACTCTCATGGCCTCCCTGCAAAGCGGGTAGGAGTGAGTGCCTCCTTGTTTGTTGAGGTAATACATCACCGTGGTATTGTCTGTTTGAAGCAGAAATGTACCCAGTGGAATCTCCAACTGGAAGGCCTACAGAGCATAAAGGACTGCCCTCATTTCCAAGATGTTGATGTGGAAGTGAGACTCCTGGGCTGTCCACAGGCCCCGAGACCGAACACCATCTAGATGTGCTCCCCACCCCAGCCCTGAGGCGTCTGTGGAGAGGGTCACAGTCGGTGACGGCGCTGTGAAGGGAACCCCCTCAGAGAGGTTCCCTGGATTTAGCCACCATTGCCAATCTGGAATTACGGCTTTCGTGATTTGGATTGGATGCTGCTGATGGTCTTGCCTTTGGTCCCATTGTACCCGTAGCATCCACTGGGTTACCCACATGTGGAGACGTGCTAGTGGGACTGTCGCAATGGCTGCAGCCATGTGTCCGAGCAGGCGAAGGATCAGTCTGGCTGGGGCGGTCTTCTTCACCGACGAGTCCCAGATGAGGGATCTGATGTGTTCCGCTCTGTCCGAGGGAAGAAAAGCTTTCCCTCTGACGGTGTCCAGAACTGCTCCTATAAACTGCAGTTTCTGAGATGGTACCAGAAGTGACTTCTCGTAGTTGATGAGAATACCCAGTGATTGAAAAAGGGACTGGGTGCAGTGAACAGCCGTCATCAGGGCCTCCCTGGAGGTCGCCATGAGAAGCCAGTTGTCCAGGTATGGGAACACGTAGTGGCCCTCTCCTCAGAGACGCCGCTATGACCGCCATGCACTTTGTGAATACGCGAGGTGCCGATGACAGCCAGAAGGGAAGAGCTCGGAACTGATAATGGTGGCTCTGAAACTCGAAGCGCAGGAACCTCCGGTGCGCCTGAGCAATCGGAATATGCAGGTAGGCATCCTGCATGTCCAAAGACACCAGAAAGGTGTCCTGCTTCAGCATGGGAATTAGGCCCGGAAGGGACAGCATGCGGAAGCGTTTGTAAACAACCGAAAGGTTGAGGTCATTGAGGTCCAGTATTGGACGGAGGTCCCCTGTTTTCTTTGGAACCAGGAAGAAGTGAGAATAGTACCCTAGTCCCCTCTGGTTCTCTGGGACGTGCTCTAAGGATTCCTTTTCCAGAAGCGCGAGCACTTACTGCTGTATGAGCAGGGCATGCTGGCCCGAATATCGGGAGAGCAGGGGAGGTCTTGTAGGTGGACTGCCTACAAATTCTACATAATGGCCTTTTTTTGACCAGCTGCAGAACCCACCTGTCAGTGGTGATCGATCGCCACCCTGGGAAGTGGCGTGCGATGCGAGCCTCGACTTTCTTTTCCCGTTGATCCTGAGGAGGGGGGGGGCCGGGAAGGAGTCATGCTGTGGCAGCGTTTGATCCAGCAGGCTGGGCCGACTTTGAAAATCGTTGGCCTCTGCCTGGGGATGACTTGGCCTGGGCCTTACGGGTGAAAGTGCCCCTCTGCTGCTGGCCGGAACGTTGCTGATGCCTTTGTAACCAGCCACGGAAACGGCTCTGGTTCCTACGAAAGAAACTAGGCTGAGACCTGTACATAGCTTGTACAGATCGGACTGCCTTCCCTGCGTCCTGAAGTTTGGTGATTACTCTCTCGGAGGCTTCACCAAATAGGACCTCGCCGTTATAAGGGACGTCTAAGATGTTCTTCTGGACATCCGGGGTAAAGCCGGAGACACGGAGCCAAGAGTGTCTCCGGAGACACACGCCTGAGGCTGCAGCTCTGGCTGAAGAGTCCGCAGAATTGTATGCAGCTCTGAGCACTTGGGTCCCCACATCCGAACCCGTGCGGAGGAGGTTCAAGAGCTCCTCCTTGTGGTCGCCATCGGGCATCTTCTCGACCAGGTCCTGTCCCTGCTCCCACAGTGCGTTCTGGAATTGAACCATGTGGGTGAGGTAATTCAGTGACCTGATGGCGCAAGTCACGGCCGCGTACGTGCGCCTACCCAGGACATCCAATTGTTTGGATTCCTGGTCCGGTGGCTGTGTGCTCAAATGCTGAGGTCTCTGAGACCGGTCATGCGAAGCAGTGATGACCAGGGAGTCAGCCAGAGGATGGTTCGCCAGATACTGGTCCTCCCTAGGGGCCTTGTATAGGCAGTCAGCCTTCTTCGGCACCGTGGGAGTGGAGTGCGGACATTTCCAGGCGGCCTTGGTGACGTCCGCAAAGGTATCCACCAAGGGTGGCACTACCACAGGCTTCGGGTCTTTCTGCCGAAGGTAGCAGGCAAGGCATTGTCTCTTGGGGTCAAGCTCTTCAGCATCCCACCCCATGTTCTCCTGGATGCGCCTCATGATCTCCGCGAAAGAGGGATCATCCGGAGGAGACCTGGGTAGGTCGTGTGGGTCCGGAGAGGGAATGCTGATAGGATAAGGTGATCTGGAGCACTCCGAAGAGTCAGATCTGGAATCCTCCCCAGACGGAGTGTACCGGCGTCATCTGGGTCTCTTGGGGATGGGTGACACTGAGGGGGATCTAGAAGGAAGTCTTCTCCTTTCTGAAGATCTGCCCAGAGGAAGTGGTGTCTGCTCCTTGGGGATTGGCAGTCGTTCTACGGGCCCCTTAGGTGGAGGAGGGGGCGTAGGCAGTGAAGGAGTGGGTGGAGGCGGAGTCGGAGTAGGAGGACGACGTGTGGAGACCACATCTTTTTTGATGGTGTCCCACCAGAAGGTAAAAGGTTATTTTACCTCTGCCAGATTCATACCCAATGACGGGCCTGGCGCCGGTGACCTGTCACCGTGGTTGGGCGTCGGGTCCCCGGGGGTCTCCCGCTCTGGGGAAGGTTCCCGTGGGAGCCTGGCATCTCCGGTGTCGCCTGCCTGGTCCTCGGGCTGTGTGGCGTCCTCCTCAGATGAATCCTTCTGACCAGCGTCCGCCGGCGACGGTGGTGCGGTCCTCTTCTCAGGAGTAGCCGGCGTCGGTCCCCTGGCCGACATCTTCGAAGGCGAACGCCTGGCCGGCAACGGGTGTTTAGGTGTCGCCGGCTCCTGGGAGTGCTGGTGGTGTTTGGCCGATGTCGGGTCCGACGTCCGTTTAAGGGACGTCAGGTCTTTGGTTTTACGGGGAACCGGATCCGAACCACGCGGAGGCTTGGAAACTGACCTGGCGTCGGTGTCCCACCAGCAGGAGAAATATTTATGGCGCTCCCCGGACTTCGATGAGGCCTTAGAAGGAGTGCAAGAGGCCGACGGCCTGGAAGTCTTCAGAGGCTAAAGAGAAGAGGAGCCGCTGGATGACCTGACCTGAACCAGGGGAGGCTGCGACCGAGCCCTGGAGGGAGAGCGGTCCGATTTCGAGCCGGAGCTTCAGGAGTCCGAGGCCCTCGCAGGAGACCTGGATCTTTCCTTTTCCCGGTGCTTGTGGGTGTCACCCGAAGACTACTCCCGGGAGGAAGGTTCCCTTATCCATAATTTTCAGTTTCTCCTCCAAGAGAAACGGTTGAAGGGCCTTCTGGCGGCAGATCCTGGTGCGACTGTTGAAGCCCTGGCAGAAGGAGCAGGACCAAGATACTACTTGGTGCCCAAAACAAAGTCCTCACGATTGCTGCTGTCTATATCCCACCAAAAGATCCTGATTCCGGCCTACAGGCTGTCCTCGAGTTCGTAAGAACACAACCTTCTGACATCGAACTCCTTCTCCTTGGGGACTTTAATATAAATTGGCTTGCTCCTGATGCAGGGTCAAATAAAGATGCCATCCTAGCAGCAAATTTAACACAAGTGGTAAACCCCCTACCAGGAAAACTACAAATCAGGGACCAGCACCCTCACTGACTGGATCCTTACCAGCCACCCTACCATATAACCAATGTAAGTGTTCTCCTGACTCGCTCAGTGATCACTCTCCAATAATATGTACCTGGACAAATAAGTTTCGTAAGCCGCCTCCAAAAACCATCTATAGCAGAGTCCTACCTTATGGCAACCTTACTCATCTCAAGACCTGTCTTAGGCAGATAGACTGGTCCTTGATTTACAAAACTCAAGATGTTGACCTAGCCCTTGATTACTTTTTTACTACTTTCAACACTGCCTGTGACACCTATGCACCAGTAAATAAAGCGCAAAATCAAAGCACTCACAAATCCCTGGCTCACGGCAAAGCTATTGGCACAACTCAAAAGTAGGGATCACCTCTGGGCCACTGCAAGAGCTACTGGCACTCTGTCGGACATTCAAAAGTATAAACAGGCTCGCAACTACTGTACTAAACAGATCTGCTTGATGAAGAGCTCCCACTTCAAGAATGCCCTCTCCAACTCCTGGGGCGAAGGGAAATCCTTCTGGGACAACATAAAGAATATCATGGGTCAGCAGTCCAAATCCTCTCCTACAATAATGAATGTGGATGGAACCACTACATTAGACTCAGAGATCATTGCAAACACCCTAAATGATACCTTCACGGACCTTAGTGGTGTCCTCTCATCTGATTTCTTCACTGATGCTGACCCTCCAATTTCTACTTCTACTACTGCCTCTCCAACCAAACCACCCTTCCATTTCAAACTAGTAAAGGCACATGAAGTCTATAAATATGTAAAGAAGGCCATTTCTAAGTCCCGAGCAAGCAGCGACACTATTGACCTTAAACTCTGTCCCTCACTCTGGAGGAAGTACTGCTCCCCTCACAAAAATTTTCAATCTCTCCTCTGCTACAGCCAATTCCCTAGAAATGGAAGGCTGCAGTTGTCACTCGGTGCACAAAGTGGTGATAAGTCACTGCCTGGTAACTATCGCCCGACATCAATACTACCACCTCTCTCTAAGGCCCTTGAGCGCTTGGTGGCGGACCAACTTTCAGGCTACCTGGAAAAGCAAAACATCCTATGCACTCAGCAGCATGGATTTAGGAAAGGGCACAGCACATCGACTGCCCTACTTGAATTCTCAGGAGCAATCCACAATGCCATGGACAAAGGAAACCTAACTGGAGCAGTCTACATTGACTTAACCAAGGCATTTGATACAGTTCACCATGGCCTACTTATCAAACAACTTCATCCCTAGGGCTCTCGCAGGGTCCTGGTGACTGGGTAAAAAATTACCTTGCTCAGCGCTCTCAATCTGTAAATGTAGCTGGAGTTCTCTCAGACTCAAAACCGGTTCGCTCAGGAGTTCCCCATGGATCCATCCTGGGCCCCCTCCTTTTCAGCCTTTTCCTAAACTCCCTCCCCAAATCCTGCCCTGAACAAATAATCCTCTATGCCAATGATGCCGTGATTCTTGCCACTCATAAAGATCCGAACCTCTTGCGCCTCAACCTTCAGCATGCTTTTTCCAAAGTTGAGATGTGGTTCCTTGAACATAAGCGGTTCTAAACCACAAAAAAACTAAATCCATGCTCTTCTCTAACTCGCAAAACAAGAAACCGCAAGTCCCACTCACCATTAATACATACCTGGGAAATACCCTTGAACAAGTGCCAATTTTCAAATATCTTGGAATCAACTTTGATCAAGCCCTAACCTTTGCAACTCACATTGATAGTACAGCAAAAACTATTAATCAGCGAATTGGATTCTGTATCGGAACCGACATTCTTACCCATTCTGCACTGAGGATTGCCATCCAATCTTCTATCATCTCAGTCGTTGACTATGGCTTAGTTATATCAGGATCTGCCACTACTACAGCACTTAGTCGCATTACAATATCCCTAAATAAGGCCTGTCGGCTGCTCACTGGTGCACATCGACGCACTCCACACATGTGAACTCTATGCTAACTCAGGTTGGTTGCAATCAAACCGGATAAAGTACTTTACCTGCCTGATGGCGAAAAATCCACTCTGGGCCTCACTCCACCCTGTATCAAGACCTGTTATGCCCGAGCGCTAGCACCCGGTTTACCAGAAGATCAGAACACCAGCCTCTCCAAGTCCCCCGATGCCAGACTTCTCAGGGACAAAGATCATTTGCCATATCGTGCCCCCAGCTGGCTAAATGCCCTCAGCACTCATATGACTGCCTCCACCTCTCTAGGTATTTTCAAATCAAGGCTTTTCTTTCACCTTGCCACCTCCAGCTCCTGTGACTGCCCTGATTAAACCTCCTATTTTCTCACTACCCACCCTGTTCCGTTATTTGACAAAGACATGTTTGGGAAACCTTTTCTCCTGCTATTGTCTGCTCCCCACACCATTCACTTACCCTCTCTGTTCTGGACTTTTTCCCTATTTGTTCTCCTAATCTGGCATGACCTCTTTCTTGTAATAATAATGTGATTATTGATATCTCATGTCCTTTTGCACAAGTGATTTGATATGTATTTGTATATGTTTTCTTGCTCTTGACACAACACAAATTGTTGTGCTATCTATGTAACCTTTTGTACTGTACCTAATTGACGTGGAACCTTTGTAAAAGAGCCTCTAGCTCAAAGGTAGTAATTCCTAGAACAATAAACTAACTAAAAAACTAACTTGGTGTCGTGTTCCAGGCCTAGGCAGCGCACGCAGGCCGAATGTGGATCCTTGAAGGGGATCTGTTTGCCACAGGCACACTTTGTATGGTGACCCTCAAGAGAAGTTGTTGGAGAGGACATCAGTTGATCAAAAGTCGAAAGGCAGACGAAAATTGTCGTACTTCTAATGGTCGTCGCACGCTAGAAAGAGAGACCAAGAGACCGATATTGGTGATGTCGACGGCGGGAAAAGAACTGGGGATTATGGGGGGACCGCCTCCTTATGTACTACGCCCGACGTCGGTCGGGCGTGACCGACGTCGGAGGCAGTCTCTGCTGAAGACTGCTAGCTTGAAGATTTCCGTGGGGTCCTGGCACCTGCCGGCTTCAGTCCTAATGATGTAACCTGCTGCAAGAGCTGTATCTCGAAGTAAGATCAGGCTATCCCTTTCGATTAGGATCGAAGGAGACAAAGAGCTATCTGGATTGTTTGAAGTCCTTGGTTCTGTCCAGATATCACCTAAGGGCCCGCTTAACATCCAGTGAGTAGAGAGTCCTCTCTCCTGCATTCTGGACATTGGCAAAGTATGTGGGCAGGACAACGGGCTGGTTAAGCTGGAACTCCGACACTGCTTTTGGCAGAAACTTGGGGTGTGTGCACGGAGAACTACCTTGTCCTTATGGAAAACAGTTTATGGAGGATCTGTGACCAAAGTATGGATTTCAGACACTATAAGCAGAGGTAAAGGCCACTAGAAATGCTGCTTTCCAAGTTAAAAACTTTAAATCACACATAGCAAGGGGCTCAAAGGGCTTGTGAGTGAACACATCTAACACAAAGTCGATATTCCATGCAGCTACTGGCTTTTTAATGGGAAGCTTTGTGTGCAAAATGCCCTTGAGGAACCTCTTGAACAGTGACTGTTGTGACAGGCAGAGGGTATCGATGGGCTTGTGGTATGCAGATATAGCACAGCGATGGACCTTTACTGCTGAATACTGTAGGCCAGCATCAGGAAGGTCGAAAAGGTACTCTACAACTTTGTCCCGAGGGCAAGAAAAAGGGTCCGTGTCAGTTTTGGAGCACAAGATGGAAAATCTTTTCCATTTGGCTGTGTATGTCTTCCTAGTGGAAGGTTTACGTACAGCCAAATGTAATTCACAGACCCTCTGAGATACCGTCTACCTGTTCACTTCTATCTTTAGAGGAGCCAGACCCGAAGATGAAGGAAGCCCAGGTTGGGATGGACAAGGTGACCCTGGGTCAGCATGTTCGTCCAGAGTGGCAGAGTCCTTGGATTGCTGACTGAAAGTCTGTTCCACAGAGAAAATCAAATATGTTAAGGCCAACAGGGGGCCACCTGTATCATCTTGCCCCCTTGCACCTCCAATCTTGAGCAATATTCTACATTAGAGGGATTGGAGGGAATGCATACAGAGACTGATTTTGCCATTGCAGTCAGGATGCATCCTGACAAAATGTGCCATGTCTTGGGATTTCTGGAGCAGAATCAAGGCAGTATGGCATTAAGTAGGGATGCAAAAAGGTCCACATTTGGGGTACCCCGCTCACTGAAGAGCAATCTCATGATGTCTGGAACTAGCGAGCACTCATCAGGATCAGCCTCTGTTCAAATGAGTTTGTCTGACAGAGTGTTCTGGACTCCTGGCAGAGAGCTTGCTTGGAGTAGGATCCCCTGCTCCAGACAGCATTCACACACTCTCATCTGCTTCCTGCAGACAGGGTAAGAGTGTGGTCCTCCTCGTTTGTTGATGTAGTACATGACGGGCTTCTCTGTCTGGAGCAGAACTCTTTTGTGGCTGACTAGAACCACAAGGGCTCTCAGGCAGTACAAAACAGCTTGCATCTCTAACAGACTGATGTGGAGATGAGTCTCCAATGGGATCCAGACACCTTGTGTTTGGACGCAGATAGTGGGCAATCACACCAACATTGAGGCATACATGGTGAGAATCACCTGAGGTTCTGGCTGGAAGAAAGGGAAGCCCTGGAGGAGGCTATTCTCCACTGATCACCATGTGACAGACCGAACCAGGGCTTGGTGACTTGAACTGGATAAGTTTGAGGGTGTGATGCTTGTGACCATTGTGCACTTGAACATCCACTAAGCTGTCCTCATGTGCAACTGTGCCGAGGCACAGTGAACACTGAGGAGGCTACTAGACCTAGCACGCACTGCATAGAGTGGGCTTACACAGTTTTGCACTACACAATGTAGCATGCCATCTGCAGAATTGCTTGCAGCCTGCTCTCTGGATGGAAAGCCTGGGTTGTATCCAGAAGAGCTCCTATGAACAGCAGCTGCTGCGAGGGCTGGAGCCGATACTTCTCAAGGTACAGTAAGACCCCTGTTGAAGTGAAAAACTAAGAGGCAGCGGTCTACACCAGTTCAGCTTCCTGTCTGAACAGGCTGGAGATTAGCCAGACGTTGAGGTATGGAAAGATCTGGAGTCCTAATTTCTGCAGGTGTGCTGGGAGTACTGCAAAGAACTCTGTAAAGACTTGTAGCACAGAGGAACGCTCAAAGGGCCAGAGTTTGAAATGGTAATGTGGCCCCAGCATGAAAAAGAGGCAGTATCTGTGGTGACTCTGGTGTGCCACTATGTGCTGGTATGCATCCTGTATGCCTAAGGACGGTAGCCAATCCTGAGGCTTCAGGAAGGGAAGCAGAGAGAACCCAGAGAAAACATTCTGAATTTTTCTTGATCTATGAATTTGTTCAGATTTCTGAGGTCGAGAATGGGGTGCATGTCATCTGATTTCTCTAGAACCAGGAAGTAGCGGAAGTAGAAGCCTCAGTTTCATTCTGACCCTGGCACTATTTCCACTGCCATGTCACTCAGAAGCTCACCAATCTTTCATGCCAGGAACTCTGACAGACGAGCCGACAAAGGGAGCTGCCTTCTGGGTGGATAGTCTGGAAGGAGTTCTATAAAATCCATGGAGTATCCTTAGATGAGCCTGAGAACCCATTTATCCACCATGATAGATTCCCCTTGATGGTAAAACTGGCCAGGTGCCCCATACAGGGAAGGAGAGGTTTGCCTTGGGCAGGCATGGCAAGACCAAGGCTGGAGCTTCAGATAGTGACACTAGGTGCTTTCTGCATCTGTGACTTCAGCTGCACACTTCTTCTGAGACTGTGAAGGCTGACTTGTTTTGGGCTCCCCTGCCTTTGCTGTGAAGAAAAAATTACTTACCAAAGTAATGTTGTTTCTTCCAGGGGGATCCCTCATTATATTTAACTATTTGCAGTAAGCACAGCAGGTGAAGCTGCCCCGGAGCATGTGTATGGAATTCAGAACAAAATTAAAAGTGCTGCCTCTACGTGTCCCTGTGTTGCGCAGCCCAATATCAGATCCTCCATATCTTAACCAAAGGAGCCCACCCACCCAATGTACTAAGCTATCTAAAGTTCAGCAAAACAAAAGCCCAAAGGGCATTATAATATATAGCCCAGAGGGCCAAGTATGGCAGGCCAACAAAGTCAGTAGAAAAATTGAATTTTTGTGATTTGTGAATGAACAACCAGTAATGCTTAAGCAATTAGAAAGGGGGAAGGAGAAACTGTTTAACCAGGAAAGGCACACTAAGCCGGAGCTTGTTTCCAGGTGTGACTTGGGAGCACAAGGAAGTTAGGTGACTTGCTCAGGGTCACACAGTATGCAAGTGGGGTATGATGGGACTCAAACCCAGGTCTCCAGGTTTGCAGCTCAGTGCCCTTAACCGCTATGCTATACTGCGTATTGAGGAACCTTTCCCTGGTTCTGGAAGGGGATGTAGGATGGGAGATTTCAGTATAATGAGGGGTCCCCTGGAAGAAACAACATTACGTTGGTAAGTAATTTTTTCTTCAAACCCCAGGAATCCCTCATTATGTTTAACTATTTGCAGACTATAAAGTAGTGCCTTGGAAGGCTGGGTACAGAACCTATCTGAGGAACAGGTTCTGCAGTACAGCAGTGCCAACCTGGCATTCCTTCTAGATTGTACATACAGGCAACAGTGCTTTGTAAAGGTGTGAACTGTTTTCCATGTAGTTGCTTTACAGATTTCCAGCAAACTGACATCCCTAACAGCTGTCATAATGAGGTGTCTGCTTGCCAACTTTAGAGTAGTGAAATTGGGTGCATGCAACAATCCAGCGGACAACATTTCTCTCTGAGCTTGGACTGCCTTTCCCAATTAAACACGTGAGGAACAACTGAGTATGGGAAGACCTATGGTCCACAGTACGCTCCAGGTAGTATCTCAGAGACCTCTTGTCGTCCAGGCTGTATAGCCCCTGCTCACCAGTGCTGGACTTCTCTGCATAGAACACAGAAAAGGTGACAGACTGGTTCTGATGAAACTCAGATATCACCTTGGGAAGGAATTTTCTGTTAGTCCTACGGACTATCTTATCCCTGTGGAAGATGATGTAGTTAGTGCAGAGGGTTTGCATCTCGCATACCCTTCTGGCCAAAGTGATGACTACTTGGAAAACTGTCTTCAAAGTGCCATACATCAAATCTGCAGTGGCCATTAGCTCAAAAGGAGACTCTATGAGCTTCTCTATACAAATGTTCAGATCCCAGGGAGGGACAGGTTCCTTAACAGAGGGATATAGAGGCCCTTAAAGAACCGCTTCAAATGGGGTGAGAAGCCACTGTTTTCTGTTAGCCTGCTGATGCATTAGCAGAAACAGCCACCAAGTGAACTCTTAGGGTAGCAGGTCTGAGGCCTAAGGTTTGTAGGCGCAAGAGGTAATCCAAGAGTGTGGGCAGGCTGACTGGAGGGCACCTTTTGCATCTGGAAGCATATGTTTTCCTAGCAGTATGTTTGTTTGTTTTTTTGACACTTTGAGGACCTGGAGAACTTGGTCCAAGAAATGAAAATCAGAGAACTCTATCTCCTCAAGAACAAGGCTTTGAGGCACAGGGACTTGAGGTTTGGAAAAAAATGCTTCTTCCCTGGGATGCAGTTAGCAGGTTGTGCCACAGAGGAAGAAGAATGGGCTGTTTGGTGGACAAGACCTGGAGTAGGGAGTACTAAGGCTGTCTCTGATCTAATTCGGGGCTGTCAGAATCATAGCTGCAGACCGACTCCTCAGCTTCAGAAGAACTCGAAACAACAGGGGAAATTACAGAAACTTCCCTGACCAATCCAGAAACAGCCCTCATGCAGACTGTACCCACTGCTGGAGGCCTGTAACAGTAGAGATGAAGATGAAATTTGTCTTTGGATGTGAACAAGTCTAAACTATGGTGTGCCCATCTCCTGAGGATTGTGGCCAGCACCTGTTTGTTCAGAGACCACTCATGATGGACCTGGCAGGTGCTGCTGAGGGAATCAGCCAGAACACTTCCTTGGAAGGTAGATTGTTGACAGGTGCTCATCCAGCGAGTAAGCCAGACTCCAGAGTTTTGTGGCTTCTGTATACAGCTTTGAGGGCCTTGTACCTCCCAGCTTGCTGACGTAACACATGGTGCTGATGTTGTCTCTCCTGAGCTGGACAGAGTGACCCTAGACCTACAGTGGGAAATGGAAATTATGTACCTACTGTAATTCTTGATCTTCTTGGACGAAGTCTCCACCACTCATTCACACTAATGGGAGTACACTGGAGGTGCTAGGACCCAGCAGGAGCCAAACTTTTTCAGGAGGGCTGGCACTGAGGTGGAGCTGAGAGAGAGCGGCACCGCGAGCCAGGCTCGCGTGGTATGGACTACCTTGGTGTCGACCCTCCAACCGCCTCAGTGCCTTTTTTTCTGAGGAGTTGCAGCATAACTAATCCTGAGAGGACTAACCTAAATATTGGACATAAGACAGTCCAAATGACCAGTGTAAGAAGGATCAAAGAACAAAGTCTTCACAGTCCAACGACTGAAGAAGTGAAGACTATAAACAGAGAAGTGAGCTCGGGGGACGGTGAGTGGGTGCTTGAATGAGTGGTGTAGACTTCATCCAAGAAGATCAAGAATTACGGTAGGTAGGTAATTTCCATATCTTCCTGGACATAAAAGTCTCTACCACTCAGTCACACTAATGGGAAAGTACCGAGCTAAAATAATCCCCCAAGACGGGTGGCAGGAGAGGAGGAGCTCACTTAGGACAGAAGTCCATTAAGGACTGGCCTACCAAAGGACTGATGTTGTCTGGCATGGACATCCAAGGCATAGATCTTTGCAAACGTATGCACAGAGCTCCAAGTGGCCGCACTGCAGATGTCTGCAATGGGCACATTGTGGATTTTGGCCAGAGATGCCGTGACTGCTCTGGTAGAGTGAGCGTACACTCTGCCTTCCGGCTTGACCTGTGCCATGGAGTAGCAGTGGTGAAGGCATGTCACTAACCATGCTGAACTGTACCCGATAACAGCAGGTTGACTCAGCCGGGTTGTCCTAAAGGAGACAAACAGTTGTTGAGCCTTGCGGATCTCCTTTGTCCTGTCCAGGTAGAACCGCAAAGCTGTCTTTACATCCAAAGAATGAAGGGTATGCTCTGCCTCATTCTGGAAATTTGCAAAGTAGGTAGAAAGGACTAAAGGTTGATTCAAATGAAATTCCGAGACAACCTTAGGAAGGAACTTAGGATGAATCATATGAACCACCTTGTCCTTGTGAAATACAGTGTATGGAGGGCCTGTGACCAAAGCGTGTATTTCTGATACTCTATGGGCGGAAGTAATGGCCACCAGGAAGGCCGTCTTCCAAGTTAGAAATTTCAACTCACAAGTGGGTAGAGGCTCAAAGGGTTTATGAGTGAGTATGTCAAACACGAGGTTAATGTCTCAGGCTACAACTGGATGTCTAATGGGTGGTCTGGTATGTAGAATGCCCTTAAGAAACCGTTTAACTATAGGTAACTGAGCCAAGGACATCAAAGGTACAGGCTCATGGTATGCGGAAATTGCACAAAGATGAACTTTCACTGTAGATTACTGTAGACCTGTGTTAGAGAGGTCTAAGAGATACTCCAGGATTTTACTTGGTGGGCATGAAAAGGGATTCCAAGATGATTTCGCACACCAGATAAATGCTTCCACTTAGCTGTGTACATTTTTCAAGTAGCTGGCTTGCGCACAGCTAGGAGAATATCGGAAACTCTTTGAGAAATGTTAAACCTGTTCACATCTATCTCCTCTGGAGTCAGGCATGGAGGTGAAGGACACTCAGGTTGGGATGAACTACTGGGCCCTGGGTCAGAAGGTTCGTCTGGAGTGGAAGTGGTTTCAGGGAAGTTTCCGATAACCTGTTGATTAGAGGAAACCAGATCTGGCGAGGCCAAAATGGGGCAAAGAGAATCCGTCTGCCCCCCATGCCTCCAATTTGAGAAGCACGCTCTGAACTAGGGGAAGGGGAGGAAATGCGTACAGAAAGCATTTTGTCCACTGCAGACTTCATGCATCCTGACAAAAAATGCCAGGTCCTGGATTTCTGGAGCAGAAGAGAGGCAGTTTTGCGTTGAGTGGGGACACAAAAAGGTCCAGGTCCGGAGTTCCCCACTCTTTGAAGAGTGACTGAATGACGGTTAAGTCAAGAGACCACTCGTGAGGATCTGTCTCTGTTCTGCTGAGACAGTCTGCCAGTTCGTTTTATACTCCTGGCATTTAGACTGCCTGAATCAGTACCTTGTGCTCCAGGCACCATTCCCACACTCTCATTGCTTCCCTGCATTATGGGTAAGAATGTGCACCGCCCTGCTTGTTGATCTAATACATCACTGCCTTATTGTCCATTTGAAGGAGAATGGTCTTGTGACAGTATGTCCTTCAAAGCTCGAACTACATAGAGGAAGGACCTCATTTCCAGAACGTTTATGTGGAGCTGGGACTCGTCCTGGGTCCACGTGCCCTGGGTGTGGAGATCCTGGCAGTGAGTTCCACAGCCCAGTAAGGACGCATCCATGATAATGGAGATCTGGGGATCGAGGGGGCGAATGGATATCCTTCCAGAAGGTTGTCCTCCTGATACCACCAGGTGAGTGACAGTTTCAACGGTTCTGTCGCCTTGATACGACAGGACTGAGGGCGAGTGGTTGGTGACCACTGAGTACTGAGCATCCACTGAGAGGTTCTCATGTGGAGATGAGCCAGAGGTACAGTGAACACCGAGGATACCATGAGACCCAGCATTCGCTGCATTGAAAGAGCTCAAACTGAGTTGTTCTCTCTGAGGAGGCAGGCCATCTGTAGGATATCACTCCTTCTGTCTTACGGAAGGAAGGCCTTCGCGCGAGGAGGTGTCCAGAAGGGCTCCTATGAAGAGAAGCTTCTGAGAGGGCTGCAGCTGTGACTTTCTCAGGTTCAGCAGAACTCCCATGGACATGAGGAAGTCTGAGGTCGTAGCCACAGCCTCCAGGGTCTCTTGCCCGGAGGGGCTTGCGAAAAGCCAGTCATCCAGAAAAGGAATACTTGAATTCCAATTTTCCTTAGATGCGTCGCGAGAACTGCAAAGCACTTTGTAAAGACTCGAGGCACTGAGGATAGCCCAAAGGGCAGGACTCTGAATTGGTAATGCTGATCCAATGCCACAGACATTAAGTACTTGTGGTGCTCTGGGTGTATGAGAATGTGTTGGTAGGAATCCTGCATGTCCAGGGAGGCTAACCAATCGTGCTGATGGATCAAAGGTAACAGGATACAGAGTGATATCATCTTGAACTTTTCCTTGTAGAGGAACTTATTTAACTTTCTGAGGTCAAGAATGGGGCGCATACTGCTTGTTTTCTTTGGAACCAGAAAGTAGTGGGCATAGAAAAGGGAAATTACGTACCTACCGTTATTCTTGATCTTCTTGGATGAAATCTCCACCACTCATTCACACTAATGGGAGTACACCGGAGGTGCTAGGACCCAGCAGAAGCAAACTTCTTCCAGGAGGGCCGGCACCTGAGATGGAGCCACGAGGAAGTGGCACCGCGAGCCGAGTGTGTGCAGTAATGACCAGCTCGGTGTCGACCCTCCAACCGCCTCAGTACCCCCCCCCCCCGGAGCTGCAGTGTAACTAACCTAAAAATAGAACACAAGATAGTCCGAATGACCCGTGTAAGAAGGGTCAACAACAAAGTCTTCACAGCTCAGCCACTGAGGGAGTGAAGAGCAGAAACAGAGAAGTGAGCTCGGGGGATGGTGGGTGGGCATGTGAATGAGTGGTGGAGACTTCGTCCAAGAAGACCAAGAATTACCGTAGGTACGTAATTTTCATATCTTCCTGGACATAAAGTCTCCACCTCTCATTCACACTAATGGGAGAGTACCAAGCTAAATAATCCCCCAAGACGGGCGGCAGGAGATAAAAGAGCTCACGTGTTTAGGACAGAAGTCCATTAAGAATTGTCCTGCCAAATGACTGATGTTGTCTGGCACGGACATCCAAGGCATAGTGCTTAACGAATGTATGCACGGAATTCCAGGTAGATGCATTGCAAATATCTGCAATGGGCACATTACGGATTTCCGCCAGAGATACCGCGACTGCTCTGGTAAAGTGAACGCACACTCTGCCTTCCAGCTTGACCTGTGCCATAGAATAGTAGTGGCGAAGGCATGCCACCAGCCACGCTGAAATGCACCTGATAGCAACAGGTTGACCCATCCGGGTCATGCTGAAGGAAACAAACAGCTGTTGAGCCTTGCGAATTTCCTTCGTTCTATCTAGACAGAACTGCAATGCTCTCTTTACATCCAGTGAGTGAAGGGTATGCTCCCCTCATTCTGGAAGTTTGCAAAGTAGATAGGAAGAACTAAAGGTTGATTCAGATGGAATTCTGAGACAACCTTAGGCAGAAACTTAGGATGAGTCCTACGAACTACTCTGTCCTTGTGAAATACAGTGTACGAGGGGTCTGTAACCAGTGCATGTATTTCGGAAACTCTACGGGCCAAAGTAATGGCCACCAGAAAGCCTGTTTTCCAAGAGAGGAATTTCAACTCGCAAGTAGCTAGAAGCTCGAAAGGTTTACGAGTGAGCATGTCTAGCACAAGGTTAATGTCCCAGGCTGCAACTGGACATCAAATAGGAGGGCTAGTATGCAGAATACCTTTAAGAAACCTTTTAACTACGGGCAACTGAGCCAGTGACATGGAAAGTACCAGCTCATGATATGCCGAAATGGCACAAAGATGAACTTTGACTGTGGAGTATTGCAGACCTGTGTTTGAGAGGTCTAACAGATACTCCAATACTTTATTCAGTGGGCAGGAAAAAGGATTCCAAGAGAATTTTGCACACCAGATAGAGAAACGCTTCATTTAGCTGTGTAGGTTTTTCTGGTGGCTGGCTTGCGTGAGGCAAAAGAATATCTGAAACTCTACAAGAAACATTAAACCTATTCACCTCTATCTCCTCAGGAGCCAAGCGTGAAGGTGAAACAACCACAGGTTAGGATGGACCACAGGACTCTGAGTCAGAAGGTTCGTCTGAACGAGAAGCGGTTTGGGGGGGGGGGTCCGACAGCCTGTTGAATAGCGGGAACCATATCTGCCAAAGCCAGAAGGAGGCAATGAGAATCATTCTGCCCCCCCCCCGGGATTCCAATTTGAGCAGTATCCTCTGAATTAGGGGAAGAGGAAGAAATATGTATAGAAAGTATTTTGTCCACCGCAGCATGAATGCATCCTGACAAAAAATGCCAGGTCCTGGATTTCTGGAGCAGAAGAGAGGCAATTTGTGTTGAGTGGGGACACAAAAAGGTCCAGGTCTGGAGTTCCCCACTCTCTGAAGAGTGACTGAACGACAGTTGAGTTGAGAGACCACTTGTGAGGATCCGCCTCCGTTCTGCTGAGAAAGTCTGCCAGCTCGTTTTGTACTCCTGGCCGGTAAACCACCTGAATCAGAGCCTTGTGCTCCAGGCACCATTCCCACACACTCACTGCTTCCCTGCATAATGGGTAAGAGTGTGCGTCGCCCTGCTTGTTGATGTAATGCATCACTGCCTTGTTGTCCATTTGAAGGAGCATGTTCTTGTGACACAGTATGTCCTTCAAAGCTTGGACTGCATAGAGGACGGCTCTCATTTCCAGGATGTTTATGTGAAGCTGAGACTAGTTCTGGGTCCATGTACCCTCGGTGTGGAGATCCCGGCAATGAGCTCCCCAACCCATCAGGGACACATCCGAGGTAACAGAGATCTCATGATCCAGAGGGGTGAAGGTATATCCTTCCAGAAGGTTGTCCTCCTGAGACCACTAGGTGAGTGACGTCTTCAGAGGTTCTGTCACCTTGATGAGAAAGGACGAAGGACGAGTGATTGGAGACCACTGAATACTGAGCATCCACTGGGAGGTTCTCATGTGGAGACATGCTAGGGGTACAGTGAACACTGAGGATGCCAGGAGACCCAGCATCCATTGCATCGCGATAGCTCGAAGTGAATTGTTCGCTCTGATGTACTGGGCCATCTGCAAGATATCGCTCCTTCTGTCCTCTGGAAGAAAGGCATTTGCAGAGGAGGTGTCCAGAAGAGTTCCTATAAAGATGAGCTTCTGGGAGGGCTGCAACTGCTATTTATTGAGATTTAGCAGGACTCTCATGGACGTGAGGAAGTCTGAAGCCGTGGCTATGGCGGCCAGAGTTTCTTGTCTGGAGGGAGTTGCTAGGAGCCAGTCATCCAGATATGGGAACACTTGTATTCCGATTTTCCTGAGATGTGCTGTGAGAATTGCACAACACTTTGTAAAAACTCATGGCGCCCAAGATAGCACAAACGGCAGGACTCTGAACTGATAATGTTGACCCAGCGCCACAAACCTTAGGTATTTGTGATGCTTCGGGTGTATAGGAATATGTTGGTAGGCATCCTGCATGTCCAGGGAAGCTAGCCAATCGTGTTGATGAAGCAAGGGTAACAGGGTCCCTAATGAAATCATCTTGAACTTTTCTTTGAGAAGGAACTTGTTTAACTTTCTGAGGTCCAGAAGGGGGCGCATGCCATCGGTTTCCTTTGGAACCAGGAAGTAATGGGAGCAGAAACCTGTGTTTCGTTGATCCAGCGCAACTATTCCTACTGTCCTGTTGTTCAGAAGACCTTGTACCGCGAAGGAAAGAAGGTCTGACTGAATTGCCAACAGCATGGGCTGTCATTTGGGGGGATGATCCGGAGGGGTTTCTGAAAGGTTGAGCGAGTATCCCTCGCGGATTATCTGGAGGACCCATTTGTCTGATGTTATGGATTTCCACTGGTTATAGAACTGAGTCATATGTTCTCCCACCGCTGAGGTGGGACCTGGGCCAGAAACTCATAAGGTGGCACTGGGCGCTTTGGGCCCTTGCGCCTTCTGTTGTGTTTTCTTTTGAGGCTGGGGGTTGTGGTTTTTGTTAAAACCTCCCGTGCTCTTGCCCCGAAAGGACTGACAGTTATGAAATTGGCGCTTGTTGACCCCCCAAAGAAGGGGTGGGAGCAGGTCGAGACGTTTTAATGGCAGACCTAGTCTTCTGTCTGGCCTCCAGTGCTTGCTCTACTTGAGGTCCAAACCGATACATACCGTCAAAGGGTAAAGCCATGACCTGCTCCTGGGCATCATTCGTGAAGCCCGAAGTATGTAGCCAGGAGTGGTGACAGGCACAAATGCCTGCCGCCGCCGCTAACGAAAGCATCCATAGCTGCTTTAACCTGCTGGTTGTTGGACTCGATGCCCCTGGTTATGGTCTGAAGTAGCTCTGAACTAGTCTTTGACTCGGGCAGAGCTTCCACCATCTGTTTGAGCAAATGCCAAAGAATATACTCATATTGAGAGAAATAGCCCTGGTATCTGGCAATACGCATACCCAGGGTGGAGACAGCAAAGACTCTCTTACCTAAGGTTTCTATCTTATGAGATTCTTTATTTATAGGCCGGGCTGTAGATGCCTGAGGTAGAACGGCCTTATCATTCTCTGCTAGGACTACAATGGGGTCAGCAAAGGCCTGGGAGGCCAAAATGGGTCGATCCTTGGGAGGAGCATACTTCCTGTCTATGGACTTAGCCACAGAAGTGATGAGAGTGGGATTATTCCATACCATCTGAGAGAGTGTCTCAAAGGATGGTTGTACTGGAGGAGTTAAATCCATAGGGATCTCCAGGACATGTAGGCATTGGAGTCTTAAAAGTTTTCCAGGATCGATATCTGTAGTCTGGAGAGAAAGAGTAGAATTTAAATTTTTCAGCAGAGACTTAAATGACAGGTCTTCGATCACAGGCTCTGCAGCAGGATTGATCCCTGCTCCTTCAACATCATCACCCAGTCGAAGACCTGGGTCAGGCTCAATATCATCTCCTGACAGTCCAGGAGGGACAGTATGGACAGGAAAGGAGTGAAAATTGGAAGGAAACGCAGAAGAGAAAGTAATCGGTCGAAAACCCCTGAAGCCTGGACAGCGCCGCACCAAGCCTTGGCACTGAGGAAGAACACGGCGCCAAAGGCAAAGGAGTCGGTGCCATTGGAAACAGCCCAGCACACAGCGCCGACAGAGACCACAGTGCTGAAGAAGCCCGCGGCGCCGCAGACAGCGCCAACAGAGCCCGCGGACTGAGGATGGTGCCGACAGACTCATCGGCACCAAGGGCAGTGACAACCCCAGTGGCACTGAAGATGGCGCCAACATTAGTGGCATCGATGGTGGCGCCAGATGCATCGACGCCGCGAGCATCCCCGATGGCGCCGATAGCAACCCAGGGCTCAGAAAACTACGATTTGAAGAAAAAGGATGAAGAATACCAGGAGACAGAGGTATCGGTGTGGCCCCCTACACCGCAGCCATGTGAGGGGGGAAAACACCTGAGCGCGGAGTCGACAGCACTGAAGATGGCGCTGCACGGCTAGGAAGGTCCAACCCCCCTACCTGCTCCCCTGAAAGGCCTGAAGGCCTCAGAGTGACCAGACCAGGCAGCTAGAACAACCTCCGAGCCCACTGCTCCATAAGAGTGGCCCACTGATGAAACCGCTCATCAAAAGCCCTTTCAGTAGGCGGGGAAGGGCTCCAATGTGGAAGAGGTCGGCCACCGGAGACAGAAACTGGCGACTCCAGAGGAGGAGCCCGGCACCTGGCCCCAACGACTGACCATCGACACACGGACATACCAGAAGGCGACCTCGAGTGATGCCTTCTCTTTTTTGACCTGTAGGCCGAAAATGAGCTCGCGACCGAACGGTGCCGAGAATGGGACCGTTTTCTTTTATGCTTTCGGGGGGACCGCCCATCCCCGAGCATCAGACTGTCCGTTGTCACACCTCCCCCTCCGGAGAGGGCGGCGAGACGGATCCAACCTGACTGACTGAACAGCTTTCATATAAAGTCTCCCTTCCATCACCCGACCCGCTCATGGTCGACTCCATAAATGGAAGGCTCAATACTTTGTTTCTTAATAAGTAAAGTTAAAAGTAAGCGGTACTTATTTTGAGATAAATTACAAAACAAAAAACTGAAAACTATGCTGCTAGTTTGAAGTCTGACTCCCGGTGGGCAAGCAACGTCGTCACTGAAGTGCACTCGACGGTGGGGAAAAAAGGAACTGAGGTGGTTGGAGGGTCGACACCGAGACAGTCATTGACACACGAGCCGAGACTCGCGGTGCTGTTCCTTGTGGCTCCATCTCTGGTGCCAGCCCTCTTGCAAAAAAGTTTGCTCCCGCTGGGTCCTAGATCCTCCAGCGTAGATCCCATCAGTGTGAATGAGTGGTGGAGACTTTATGTCCAGAAAGATCACAGAAGCATACAGAAAAATTGCCAGAAAGAGTTATTGTTAGATTAAACAGAAATATATAAATAAGGTACTACAGTGCTGTAGGAACGCGACTTGCGTCTAGGTGCCGGTGGTAAATACACTGAAAAAACAGCCATAAAGAGAAATGAAAATTATGTAGTTACCGCAATTATTCATCTTCCCAATTATCTTCACCATTCATTACTAATGGGTAGAGCTAGAGGTCTGGACCCTACTCAGGAAGATAAAGAGCTCTGCTCTTTACATATTTCAGAGCTGGAGGAGCAGACGTCGTGACGGCGCTGCCCAGGAGGCCAGCTATCTACGCGGCACTCGCGGGTTGGCCATTAACTGACGCTGACTCCGCCCAGCCCCAAAGTTCTGTCCGCCAGGAGAGGAAGAGAAGGATAAGGATGGGGGAAGGGTGCTCAAGGACAGAGAGAGGTGGAAAGAAAATAAAGATAAAGCCGACTGCATGGGTACAGGCAAGAGGAAAGACTAAGAAGGGCTGGGATGGCCAGCATGCTGGGCAGCCCTAAGAGGCAGAAAAACAAAGGAGAAGGGGGAGAGGAGAAAGACAGAAAAAGAGAAAGACAGTGTATGTGTGTGTGTGTGTGTGTGTGTGTGTGTGGGCAGGCAATATTCCTCCTCCCGAATGGTCCTTCTCCCTTGGTGGAGAGGGACTGGCAAAGCTCCTTAAAGGAAGCTGTATAAGAAGAGCGGGATAAATGCCGTGACCGAGGAAGATGAAGATGCAGCCTGGACCGCCTCCTCCTCCTCCTCAAGGGTGATCATCTGCTCCAGCTGGTCTGCCGAGCCCGCCGCTGCGGACACCGCTCAATGGCCTCCTTCGACTTAACTGGAGGATAACGTGTTTCAGGGCACCCCAAAAGCAGTCGGGCAGTGCGGTCCTCCAAGACCGAAGCCGAAAAGGATTTGCATAATTCACAAGCCTGCGAGTCATGTCAGAGTCCTAGGCAGTAAACGCACGTGGAGTGCGGGTCGGTCCGGAACATCTTCTGCCCACATGGGCACCGACGAAATCCGGGAGTCGACGGTCCATCGTGAGCCGCCGGTGGAAAAAGCAGACCAAGTCTTTAAACTTTAGAATACGCTTAACCGAAGAGTGTGGATCCAGGCCTAAATGCAGAGTGCTAAGGCGGAAACCTGAGTTCCAGCAGTAAGGCAGATCAGGCGCCATGGGGCGGAGCCGAGTTTTACCACCCGGTGGGTGGGTGGGGAGCCAACTTGAAGACCTTCCGGCAAGATTTAAAACGACAAGGAACCTGCCAGTAAGTGTGGATTGAACAACAGTTCAGATGAAGTCTGTTTGCAAATCGTAGGTTCTCTGCGCAAACCTTTCGATTTGAGGCTCTCTCTGATACCTGGCGGGCTGATCGCTTCTGGATCAAGTCTTCGGTCCACTTGTAGGCAGCAATAACATACCTTTCCTCTTCAGGTTCAGGTCTCGATCCACTGATCGGATAAATCCGACTTTCACTCTCAAGGCAATAGTTCACACTGGAAAATGCGACAGGCAGGCCAGCAGAGCCTTCCCGATGATTCTCCCGTGCTCCTAGAAGGAGCAGCTGCTCGATGGCTCGAGCTGTTTACTCTCCAAACACCAACTCTCAACTGACACACTACTGCAGGCAGTTCTGGGCTTTCCTAGTAATCCAAAAGGTTCGGTTGGCTGAGGGAATTGTCCATCACAGAAAAGGTTCCCCCTCCAGGTCCATTTAGGTGCTAAACACTTACAATTCCTACAGAATTTCAATCTCACAAGAACTCTGGGAACAGTCTCCATTTTAGGTCCCCTGAGGTTCGATTGGTCCAACACTGGCAGTCCAGAACCAAAATGGTGGCTCTTATGCAAAAGTTCAAGCTGCAATGGAAGCCAGGTTAGACAAACTCCTATATCATTATTATTATTATAGTAGATAAACAGTAATCACTTTTCCTAACCAAGCTCCCTCTGCGCTAATAGAGACTGCAGAATGGAGCAGAAATACACTGTCCGGATGGTCGCAAGCCTTAAATCACCTGGACACAGTCCAAACTAATTTCCTCGCACAGAAAAACAGCTCTCTTAAAGAGACGGGCACGGAGGCTCACAGGGGCACTCTCATGCAGACACATAAAGCTACTGCAGACCCAGGACACCATCCAGACAAGGGGCATTAGGCAGCACAGGAAGACATTTATAGGAACCCCTATTTGTAGGGGGTTACATCAATAAAGTACAGTTACGTAAGAACTTACCGTAACAGTAGATCTTCGAGAACAGCTCTTGCAGCAGGTTACACCATTAGGACTGAAGCCAGCAGGTGCCAGGACCCCACGGAAATTTTCTAGCTAGCAGTCTTCAGCGGGGACTGCCTCCAACATCGGTTCCGCCCCCGACGTCGGGCGTAGTACATAAGGAGGCGGCCCCCCCATAATCCTCAGTTCTCCCGCCGGAGACTCCCAGCCGCTGGATGACATCAGAAGGGGAGACCGAGGATCCGCCATCAGATGGCAAAACAAGGCAAAAGGAATGTCCCATCCTATGAGATGGATGCTTGACTATGACCTACCTCCAGTGGGGATGGTGGGAGGGAAAGTACAAGCTGCAAGAGCTGTTCTCGAAGATCTACTGTTACGGTAAGTTCTTACGTAACTGTACTATCTTACTTTCGAGACACAGCTCTTGCAGTAGGTTACACCATTAGGACTGATTTCCAAGCAGTAATGGCAATCATGCACCATCGGGAGGAGGAAAGGTACAGACCTCGAGATATCTTGAGCCTAGGACAGAAGTCCCTGAAGGACAGCTAGACTGAACCCCGCTCTTCGCCTCAATGCAATGTCCAGACTGTAATGCCTGATAAAGGTATGCACAGAGCACCAAGTAGCTGCAGCGCAAATAGCTGAGGTGGAGACGTTCTTCAGTTCCGCAAAGGAAGTAGCCACCCCTCTTGTGGAATGACCCTTGACCGCGCCCGATAAGGGTTTACTGCGCTTCTGATAACAGAAAGTAATGCACTGGATGAGCCACCTAGATAGTGACTGCTTAGAGACAGGAGCTTCCTTCATCCTGTGGGCAAAGGAGACGGAAGAGTTGGTCCGACTTTCGGTGCTGTTCAGTTCTGGTCAGGTAGTATCTGAAGCACCTATGCACATCTAGGGTGTGCAGAAGGGCTTCTCCTCGATTAGAGTATTTCAGAAAATACACTGGTAGATCGATGTCCTGATTAAGGGTGAGAGTTGAGACCACCTTAGGCAAAAATTTTGGGTTAGTCCTTAGGGATACCCTGTCCTGGTGGAAAACCAAATAAGGCTCTTTGCACATAAGAGCGTGCATTTCCGAAATTCTTCTGGCAGAAGTAACTGCAACTAAAAATAACGTTTTCCAAGACAGAAAACGTAGCTCGCAATCCGCGGCTGGTTCAAAAGGTGGCTGCTGCAGGACAAAGGGTAAGTCCCATGGAGGGATTGGATCCTTAATTGGAGGCCTAAGATGGAGGACGCCCCCCTCAAAAAGGCACGAGTCATGTCCAGCTGGGCCACAGTGCGTTGACCTACGGGGGCATGGTAGGCTGAAATGGCACAAAGGTGCACTTTAATCGAAGAGTAAGCCAGGCCAGAGTGGAAAAGGGAAAGCAGGTAGTCCAGTACCAGCTTTTCTGGACAGTCCAAAGGTGGAAAGCCGCGCGCTTGAGCCCACAAGCAGAACATGCGCCATTTCATGGCGTAGGTTGCGTGGGTAGCCGGTTTTCTAGCGGCAGAAAGCACATCTGCCACTTCTTGCGGAGACCCCATATCACATCATGGCTATGTCTCTAGGAGCCAAATGTGCAGGTTCAGTGAACATAGGTCTGGATGGACTAAGGAACCCGCCTCCTGAGATAGTAGATGGGAGCTGATTGGCAAAGGCACTGGAGGTTCCCAGGATAGCTGATGCAAGACAGGGAACCAGATCCATCTGGGCCAGAAGGGTGCGATCAGGATGAGTGTTGCTGGCTCCCTGCGAAGTTTTAAAAGAACTCTCTGGATCAAAGGGAAAGGAGAAGAGGCATAGAGGCATCTGCCCGCCCAGGAGAGGGACGTGTCTCGCCAGAAAACACCAAGCCCTGGATCTAGCGAGCAAAAACTGGGCAGTGTTGCGTTGTATGGTGCCGCGAAGAGGTCCAACTCTGGAGTACCCCATCTGCGAAACAGATCTTCTGCCACCTCCTGGAGTAGTTCCCATTCGAGGACTCTGGCCTGAGTGCGGCTCAGGCTGTCTGTGATGATGTTGTCCACTCCGGGAACATGAACTGCAAAAAGGTTTGCGCCGTGTTGCAAGACCCAATCCCACACTCTCATGGCCTGCCTGCAAAGCGGGTAGGAGTGGATGCCTCCTTGTTTGTTGAGGTAATACCTCACCGCGGAATTGTCTGTTTGTAACAGAAGTGTACCCGGTGGAATCTCTGACTGGAAGGCCTGCAAAGCGTAAAGGACTGCCCTCATTTCTAGTACGTTTATGTGGAGATGAGACTCCTGGGCTGTCCACAGGCCCCGAGACTGAACAGCATCAAGGTGTGCTCCCCACCCGAGCCCTGAGGCGTCTGTGGAGAGAGTCACAGTTGGGGACGGCGCTGTAAAGGGGACTCCCACCAAGAGGATCCCTGGATGAAGCCACCACTGCCAATCTCAAATTACAGTCCTCGTGATTCAGATTGGGTGCTGCAGATGGTCTTGTCTTTGGTCCCATTGTACCCGTAACATCCATTGGGTTATCCGCATGTGGAGACGGGCTAGCGGGACTGTTGCAATGGCCGCAGCCATGTGTCCAAGCAGGCAAAGGACCAGTCTGGCTGGGACGGTCTTCTTCGCCAATAACTCCCTGATGAGGGATCTGATGTGTTCCGCTCTGTCCGTGGGAAGGAAAGCTTTCCTTCTGACAGTGTCCAGAACTGCTCCGATTAACTGCAGCATCTGGGACGGAACCAGGCGTGACTTCTTGTAATTGATGAGAATGCCCAGAGTCTTGAACAGAGACTGGGTGCAGTGGATGGCAGACATCAAGGCCTCAATCGTCCAGGTAGGGGAACACGTAGTGGACCTGTCTCCTCAGAGACGCGGCTATGACTGCCATGCACTTTGTGAATACCCGAGGTGCCGATGACAGCCCGAAGAAAAGAGCTCGGAACTGATAATGGCGGCCCTGAAACTTGAAGAGCAGGAACCTCCGGTGCGCCTGAGCGATAGGAATGTGCAGGTAAGCGTCCTGCATGTCCAGGGACATCAGAAAAGCGCCCTGCTTCAGCATGGGAATTAGGCCCAGGAGGGTCACCATGCGGAAGCGCTTGTAAGCGACCGAAAGACTGAGGTCACTAAGATCCAATATTGGACGGAGGTCCCCTGTTTTCGTTGGAACCAGGAAGAAGTGAGAATAGTACCCTAGTCCTCTCTGGTTCCCTGGTACGCCGCCTAAGGCTTCCTTTTCCAGAAGCGCGAGCACTTCCTGCTGTATGAGCAGAGCATGCTGACCCAAATAACGGGAAAGCAGGGGAGGTCTTGTAGGTGGGCTGCCTACAAACTGTATGTAATGACCGTCTTTGACCAGCTGTAGAACCCACCTGTCTGTCGGTGGTGATCGACTGCCACCCTGAAAGGTGGCGGCAATGCGACTCCCGACTTTCTTTGCCCGCTGATCCTGAGGAGAGGTGGGGCCAGGAAGAGTTATGCTGTGGCAGGCTTGTCCCGCGGCTGGGCCGACTTTGAGAATCGTTGGCCTCTGCCTGGGGATGACTTGGCCTGGGCCTTGCGTGAGAAAGTGCCCCTCTGCTGCTGGCCGGAACGTTGCTGTTGTCTTTGTAGCTGGCCACGAAAATGGCTCTGGTTCCTACGAAAGGAACTAGGCCTAGATCTGTACATAGCTTGTACAGACCGGACTGCCTTCCCTGCATCCTGGAGTTTGGTGATAACTCTCTCAGAGGCTTCACCAAACAGGACCGCGCTGTTATATGGGACGTCTAGAATCTTTTTCTGGATGTCCGGGGTAAATCCAGAGACACGGAGCCAAGAGTGTCTCCAGAGACAAACGCCTGAGGCTGCAGCTCTGGCTGAAGAGTCCGCAGAATCATATGTGGCTCTAAGCACTTGGGTCCCCACATCTGACCCAGTGCGGAGGAGGTTTAAGAGCTCCGTCTTCTGGTCGCCATCAGGAAGCTTTTCAACCAGGTCCTGGCCCTGTTCCCACAGGGTGTTCTGGAACTGAACCATATGGGAAAGATAGTTCAGTAACCTGATGGCGCAAGTAGCAGCCGTGTACATGCGCCTTCCCAGGGCATCCAAATGCTTGGAATCCTGGTCCGGTGGCTGAGTGCTCATATGCTGTGGTCTCTGAGATCGGTCATGTGAAGCAGTGATGACCAGGGAATCAGCCAGAGGGTGGTTCGCCAAATACTGGTCCTCCCTAGGGGCCTTGTATAGGTGGTCAGCTTTCTCCGGCACCGCGGGAGTGGAATGCGGAGGTTTCCACGCAGCCTTGGTGACGTCTGCGAAGGTATCCACCAAGGGCCGCACTACCACAGGCTTCGTTTCTTTTTGCTGAAGGTAGCGGGCAAGGCGTTGTCGCTCGGGGTCAAGCTCCTCAGCATCCCACCCCATGTTCTCCTGGATGTGCCTCATGATCTCAGCGAAGGAGGGATCATCTGGGGGACCTGGGTAGGTCGTGTCGGTCAGGAGAGGGAATGCGGAGAGGAGAAGGTGATCTGGAATACTGTAACGTATCTGACCTGGAATCCTCCCCCGACGGAGTGTACCGGCATCGTCTGGGTCTTTTGGGGCTGTGTGATCCTGAGGGGGATCTGGAAGAAGGCCTTCTCCTGTCGGTAGATCTACCCCTAGGAGGTGGAGTTTGCTCCTTGGGGGATGAAGGTCGTCCTATGGGCCCCTTAGGTGGAGGAGGGGGCGTAGGCGGTGAAGGAGTTGGAGGAAGAGAAGCAGTAGGAGTGGTAGAAGGAGGACGTCCGGGGACCACATCCTTCTTGATGGTGTCCCACCAAAAGGTAAAGAGCTCCTTTAACTCCACAATGTTCATAGCTGACGACAGACCTGGCGCCGGTGGCCTGGCGTCTGGTCCCCGGGGGTCTCCCGCTAAGGGGAGGGTTCCTGTGGAAGCCTGGCATCCTCAATGTTGCCCGCCTGGTCTTCGGGCTGTGTGGCATCCTCCTCTGTAGAGTTTCCCTGACCGGCGTCCGCCAGCGACGGGGGTGCCGTCTTCCGCTCCGGGGTAGCCGACATCTTCGGACCTGGTGAACGCCTGGCCGGCGATGGGTGTCTCAGTGTCGTCAGCTCCTATGAGCGCTGAGGGTACTTAGTTGACGTCGGGTGGTGGGCCGACGTCGGGTCCGACGTCCGTTTGAGGGATGTCAGGTCCTTAGTTTTCCGGGGCGCCGGATCCGGACCTTGGGGTGGTTGGGAGACTGACCTGGAGTCGGTATCCCGGCAAAGGGAGGAAGATTTGTGGCGCTCACCCGACTTCGAAGAGGCCTTGGAAGGTGTTGAGGAAGCCGAGGGCCTCGAAGTCTTCAGAGGCTGGAGCGATGAAGAACCGCTGGAGGACCTGACCTGAACCGGGGGAGGTTGCGACCGAGCCCTGGAGGGAGAGCGGTCCCCGATGAGCCGAGCTCGGGAGTCCGAGGTCTGTGGGGACCTGACTCGCCTTTCTCCCGGTGCTTCGCCCCGTGTTTATGGGATTTGCTTGAAGATTCTCCCCGGGAGAAAGGTTCCTGGTCCATGCTTTTCAGCTTTTCTTCTAAGAGAAATGCTTGAAGTGCCTTCTGATGGCAGATCCTGGTGCGGCTGTTAAAACCCTGGAAAAAGGAGCAGGCCTTGGTGTCGTGGTCCGGGCCTAGGCAGCGCATGCAGGATGAATGGGGATCCTTGAAGGGGATCTGTTTGCCGCAGGCGCACTTCGAGTGGTGACCCTCTAAAGATGGAGTTGGAGAGGACATCAGTTGAGCAGAGCCAAAAAGGAGACAAAATTCTTCGTAGTTCTGTAGTCATTGTACGCTAGAAAGGAGACCGACAGGCCGATACTAGCGAGTCGACGGCAGGAAAAGAACTGAGGATTATGGGGGGACCGCCTCCTTATGTACTACGCCGGACGCCGGGGCGGACCGACATCGAAGGCGGTCCCCGCTGAAGACTGCTAGCTAGAAAATTTCCGTGGGGTCCCGGCGCCTGCCGGCTTCAGTCCTAATGGTGTAACCTGCTGCAAGAGCTGTGTCTCGAAGTAAGATTTATGTTAAGTATGCAATTTTCATATCTTACCCAAGTTAATCTTCAGCATTCATTACTAATGGGTCTAAGTTCCGAGATGGCAAACCCTGAGGGAAAGAGAGATTCTCCCAGCCCGCTATGAGGAAGGCCACAGGAGGAGAGGGCCCTGCCTGGTGAGGCCCGCTGATGGCCGTGGGAGGCTCCTGAGATCTGGGAGACTGAAGGCACCCCTGCAGTTCATGCTGTGTCCTGTGAGTGAAAAAGCGGGCCCCCTCGGAAAAGTGAGGACAGCACCCTATGCCGGGGCCAAGGGTGACAACCTCGAGAGATGAAGCCATGTAGTCAGTCTGATGCAGACTGAAGTTCCCATTAGCCTGAAAGCCACCTCGTTGGCATTGTCCACTGCCCTTGAGAGATGTCTTGCTAGCTCCAGGCCCTGCACAGTGAGGCGAATGGCTTGCTAGGTTTTCTCACCATCAGGCATGGCCGCAAGGAGCTAGCCCAGCAGCATCCAGATATCCCTGGCATAAGCCACCTGATGTGCCTGATGAGCAGCTATTCGCAACAGAAGGCATATTGAAAAGAACACCCTTCTCCCCAAATGTTCTAACTCAGCCAAGTCAGCGTCCTGGGGACTGTCATGACGAGGGCGACGATGCCCAGATGGGATGTCAAGGAGCTCCACTCCCAAAGTGGGGTGGGGCATGGCACCTGGAGACCACACTGCAGCGCTATACCTGCACATGCAGTCCCTAAGGGCGGGAGCTGGGGTGGCATGACATTGCCAGACAGTGTGCAAGGCCTTCGAGAACGGCTGTGGCCAGGGAGGTATGACCAGATGGTCAGCACTGTAATCCCCCAGGAATGACAATGTCACACGTCCTGGGTTATGTCTGGCAAAACGGGAGACATGGCGCTCCTCCAACATCTCCGCTAGGAAGCGCTGGTAGTATGTGAAGTCCGCGTCAGCAGAGTGGTGGACAGAGGCATCCTCTTCCTTGGTGGAGGAAGTCGAAGACTCAGAGGAGCACGACTCAAAGGCAGGCGGCGCAGGGGTCTGAGGTCTAAAAATGACCTCATGGAGTGCCCTGAGATAGCGGGGGAATGAAGCCGCTGAACCTCTGAACTGTTCCCAAGTCGTGGGCCCTCTCCGGTCCAAGAGACTGGAAAGAGGGGGAGGAGAAGGCAGAGGAACAGAAGAATGGGGAAGCCTGATGAACCAGGGAAGGTCCTCTGCAAGGACAGTGGGATCATGCAGGTAACCACTCCCGAAGATGGGAGTTGTCTATCATGCCCACCTCAGTGCGCCCAACCGACGAGGGGTGGATCAGGTGTTGTCCTTGAGGGGGAACCCCCAGGTGGGGAGACTGAAGCCATACAGAGTCCAATGGAAGGCCCCTGTCCCCACCAACTGCAGGACCCTCCTGAAGCATAGGAAGGCAACGGCATGTACTGCCATCTACCTCACCGGGCCCCCAAGAGCTACTGCCCAGAATGAGTCCTGCCAACCCCTAGAACCCCAAAGAAAGAGACCTGCCCCTTGGGAGAAACCTGCTGGAAGAATCCAGGCTGACAGACAAGGAAGGGAGGAGCCCAAGTCACTGTATGAGCGACCGTGCAGCTTCCCTGAGCACCACCCCCAACTGCTGAGGTTGACACCACAAGAGGAGTAAACCCGGCACCAGAAACCAAATCAGCACCAGCCGCAGTGTCGCCACTCCCAAGAGTACCAGAAGAGACTCCAATAGAGCCCCCAGCACTAGAGTCGGCGCTGTAAGGCTCTGTAGTGGCAGCGCCGAAAGCAGAATCATACGAAGATGCTGCAGGCCGAAGATTTTCCGAAGGCCTCAGACAGGCCCAGGCAGAATCTGAAGGCTCCCTGGAGCCTGGCACCCAATCAGGATCATCCCGATTCTCACCCTCTGAGGTGGAGGATGAGATCAGGGAGATCTCTAATCTGGCTACTCCCTGGATTCTTGGTCCTCCATCACAGAGATCGATGTCAGAGGGGAGCCCAGGTGTGCAGGCGGCGCCACCACGCTCAGCGGAGTTGGAGATGGCGCTGGGAGCAGAGGCAGCGTCAGTCTGCAGCACCAAGGGGGACCACAGCAGACACAGTGTATAGCTGAGGCACCACACCATGGACCGCAAGAGATGATCAGTCACCCCCCCCCCCGCGAGGAGGATGACTACCCTACCAAACACCCACTGGGACCCCTTGCCCCAGCAAGGTGGTCCCATCCCCGCTGGCCCATCAGAGCCGGGGGGCCCTGTTGTGAGCCCAGAGACCGGTCTTGGCATCACCAGTGTGCTGATGCCCTTCGAAAGTCGGGGGGAGGGGGTCTCTCCAACCTCACCACACAGATAACAAGAGTAAGGTAGCCCACAGAAAAACAGGTGTCGCACTCATCCATAGTGTGGCAGGGACCCAGACAGGTAAAACAACGGTCATGGGGATCCGACGTGGTCACTGAGTTGCTGCAGGGGCACCAATGCACTGGGGCAACTCTCACTCGCTTCGATGCTGCTTTATGCCCTGACCCCGACATTACTGTTGAGCGGAAAATATACACAAAAAGGGGATAATTTCACCAAGAAATATATGCCGGTGCCATGAAAACAAAGAACAAGAAAAATACTCTGGTACCAAAAAATGGAACCAGTACTCATGGTGCCTGGAAAGTTTGCTGAACTGATGAGGCTTAGTGTAACCAAACGACACAGAAGCATGACTGCAGTCTTCCCTCACAGGTCCTTCCTTGACAGAGGGAAAACAAGAACTGAAGGCTGGGAGGAGTTGGCATCAGTTACTCGCCAACCTGCTTGAGCCACACAGAACGCTGGCCTCATGAGCAGTGCTGTCCTAACGTCAGCGCTTCCAGCTCTGAAAAATTTAAAGAGGCACAGCTCCTTATCTTCCCAAGCAGGGTCCAGACCTCCAGCTAAATCTATTGGTAATGAATGGTGAAGATTAACTTGGGTAAGATCTGTCAGAGTTGAACAGAAAGAAAGAAATAAGATACAAGCTAATGGTGTTCTCCGGATCCAGGAAGCAGCTGAAGATTGCTCGCGTTACCTAAACAAACGCTGGAAAAAAAAAAAAAAAACCTCAAATGACTTAAAGAACTATATCTAAGAGGCAGTGACGGTTAAATACTAATACGCGGAGTTACTGCCAAACAAGTTGCTGAAGAGGTGTCTTGCTAGTGCCGGCGCAGTAAAGGATCTAACCTTAGGCTGTGGAACACAGTGATACCAAGAGGCAGCACTTTGAATTTTGTTCTAAATTCCATACACGCGTTCTGGGGCAGCTTCACCTGCTAGGCTCACTGCAAATAGTTAACCATAATGAGGGATCCCCTGGAAGAAACATTATCATGGTAAGTAATTTTTTCTTTGTGGCAAAGACAGGGGAGCTCAAAACAAAAGTCAGCCTCAGAAGAAATGCGCTCACAGCAAATAGTTAAGCATAATAAAGGATTCTTGGGGTTTGAAAGGACTGTTTGCTATGGAAAGAACTTCGTCCCTCACCCTTCTGAGGTTTACGGAGGCTGGTCTGGAAGTCTTATGGGTTGTTCTAGTTTCATCTGATGCTTTAGGAGATAGCTTTACCTGCTATCTGAACAGATAAGTTCCATCAAAGGTAACATTCATAACTTGTTGCTGGACATCTTGGGTGAATTAAAAGTCCGCAACCAGGAATGCCACCTGATGCAAATGCCTGTAGCTACACAGTGAGAACCAGTACCAAAGGCATCCATGGAGGCTTTAAGCTGGTGACTGTTGGACTCAATGCCTTGCTTTGACACTCGGCAGAATATCCTGTTTAACCGCTGATTCTGGCAGAGACTCTGCCAGAGATTTAAGACTGCTCCAAAAGGAACACTCTTACTTAAAAAAATGCCTTCGATAGTTGGAAATACTCATGCCCAGGGTAGATGAAGCATAAGCTTGCTTACCTATAGTGTGTATCTTGCGTCACTCCCAGTTACTGGGGTGCGCAGAGACTTGCTTACGGATAATAGCCTTGTCATGCAAGGACACTGACAGGGTTGAATTGGTCCAGAGGAGGGCAACCAAAACAGTGCTGGGGTTGCACAAGAAGCCATACAAAAAGAGACTGTGGGATCTTAACATGTACTCCACGGAGGGGAGGAGAGTGACATGGGACATGGATAAGACCTATAAGTACCTCACAAGGGTGAATAAGGTGCAGGTGGGGAGTCTCTTTCAGAGGAGGAAAAGTACCAGAACATGGGGGCATGCAATGAAGCTGGGGGGGGGGGGGTTAAGAGGGATGTGAGGAAATACTTCTTCACAGAAAGGGTAGCGGATGCCTGGAACAGCCTGCTAGAAGAGGTTATGAGGACGAAAACAGTGGGAAGCTTGAAGCATGCGTGGGATAGGCACATGGGCATAAATACAGGAAAGGGAGGCAGGAGGGACACCTGTGACCAAACAGGGTCTGAGATGTCACAATAGACAGGGAAAAATGAGCAGACTGGATTGACCTATCGGTCTATTTCTGACAACAAATTCTATGCTTCTATGCATCCTTGGTGAGAATGAGAATAGCATCAGTTATGGGATGAGTGATGTACACTGGTCTGTCCTAAGGAGCAGTGTATTTCTTATCAGCCTGCTTGAGGATGGCTGCCACCGGAGTGGGTCTGTGCCAGACTGAATCAGACAGGGTCTCGAAAGCAGGAGGAATAGGAGGAACTAAACTGACCAGGATACTGGACACATTTAGCAACTCCAGCCGGAGGCCTTTACCTTGGTCAATGGCTGCTGGCTCAAAATGTAATGCTGAATGCATATTTCTGAGTAAAGCCTGGAACGAGAGTTCCTCCTGAGGCACAGACACAGGGAGTGGGTCTGAGGTGTATAGACTACAGAAAGAGCCATCATCATCGCCTTCAGAAATTATGAGGCTGGTGTCAGACATCCTCTATACCCTCCTTGGAAGAAGGGGAAAAAAAGGGGGGGGTTGGTGTCACAGGCCCTACAATCTAGAACACAGCTGCGGCAATACTGGAGACACCAGCGCTGGTCCTGAAAGATGAGGAACCAGCGCAAGAGGTGGTACCGAAACTGGATCCGCCACCAAAGAGGCTCCTCCAATGAGGGTGGTGCGGGACCCGGCACACAATCCAGCACTTGGCCAGGTCCTTAAACCTGGCACTGGCGTAGAAGACCCAGCCAGCACTGAAGTGACCAGCAATGGCAGAAGGACTGGACCCATCCCTATGTGGGACAGGGGAGCTGCCAGTGGGACAGACGTCAGTGGTGCTGCCCCGGCAAGGACCCTGAGGCTGTTGCCAGACACGAATACACTACCTGGCTCCATGGCACCACCTGCAGTACCGATTCCAGAGGCCCCACAGGGCCAGGAACCTGCTCCACTAGCAGTGACACTCAGCCCACATGCTGCACCCACTACTCCATAACAGCTACCCAGTGGTGGAACTGCCCACCAGTGTCCCCACTTACAGACAGAGAGGGACCCCAGGCCTGGGAAACCAGTCTCCCAGAACCAGAGGCCACTGGTGATACCAAAGGTGTCAGTGAGGGCCTCTTGACTCTGAGGAAACCAAGAATCCTGCAGCACACCTCGCAGAGGATGACCATGACAGGTGCAGTTTCTTCCTGTTCCGGTGGGAAGATGAAGAAGCTGAGGCCAAGCGAACCGCAATGCAGAGTGTGTGCGGGATTGGGACGCTTCTTTTTGTGGTTATGGAAGGACTGCCCCTTCCTCCCAGGCGCGGGACCATATGTAGTCAGAACTCTTCCCTGACAGAGAAGTGGACTGGACATGGCCCCACTGCCACAGCAGTGTGCCTGTCCAGGCTCCCTACCATCTTCCATGGCCTTCAACCATTGATGCTCGGTAGGGCTGAGAGAAACCTATAATACTTTTGTGACAAAATATATTAAACTGACACAAAAATAAACTCTAGCATTAAACACTAAAAGTGAGAAGAACTTAATGCTGTTGTTGTACAGACATGAAGTTATGACTCATGGTGGATGAGCCATGAAACCCTAATGTGCACTCAATGGCGAGAAAATAAGAACTGAGGTGGTTGGGGCTGGCGCCAATGTAACCAGGTGACTACGTACGCTAACTTATAGAACTGTGCACTGTGTGTTGCTTACCTTGGTGCCACCTTCTGAAAGGTTCTGCATCCCATGGGGTCCTAGCGTTTCTGGCTGAAACCCACTAAAGAGAATCAATGGTGAAAACGGACTCCGGGAAGATCTACAATCCCTATGCTCACTTCAGAGTAGCAGCACTACTTTACAGAACATGTCAACTTTGAGTTTTGGTACAGATGGAGTTTACTTTCCAAACATAATGAAAAAATGAGATGGTTTTCTGAGCACAATGCTTGCATTTCTCTCTGCGATGGTGATACAGACAACATCTACTCCACTATAAAAATGGGTCTGAGTCCTTACCTTAAAGACCTTTGGTTTTTTAACAGGTTCTGTAGACCTAAAAGACCCTCTTTCCTTTCGGACCAGTTGGAACTGGCACAGCGATTCAGCACTTCAGCTACATCTTCCGTTTGTCGCATGTAGGTGGGTATGCTGCCATTGCGGGAGCTGTAAGAACGCTCTGAACAGGCACTTGATGCGTCACTGTTGGCATCGTCGTCTGAATACATTACATTGGAATCGTACCTTCTTCGTGCAGGCTTTTTCTGTGGCACAACAAGCCTTTCATTATTTCTAGTCCTGGAGGAATCTTCATTACACAACATTAGTTAAGCTGGTGCGGTGGTGCTAAGCACTAAAGGATACTGCACTGGCACACTGGGAACCTGGGTTCATGCCCACCAGGAGAGGAACCTGGCAGGGAGGGTTGAAGACCATCCCTTGGACACTCATATCAGGGGAAGGATAGCCATGGTAATTTTGTGTCATTAGTTGTAACTACTAGTGCTGGCGTGCTCAGGGCAGTGCAGGAGACCACACAATGCCAGGCACCCACCAGGCAGTTGTTGCATGTGCATACAGGAGGAAGGTGGGACCAGAGAAAACGAGACACTCTCCCTCGTGCACTGGATAATAGCACCTCTAGAGCCCATCCTGTACCACCTGACCCTCAAACCACACCAGCTCTACCTCCTCCAGTTACTAACTCACCAATCAGATGCTGCTTCCTCCCAACTGGTGGCAGCAACCCCGCGCCCCCAACCCCCAACATGCAAAGTTATGCTGTAATCCAAAGGTTAATGAAGGTAGCAGGAGGTTCTGGTAGTGTAGTCCGTTAGCACAGTGCAAGTCTGGTGGGCAGAAAGGGGTTAATTGAGGGTGCTTGAAAAACTGGGAAACTTGGGGCAGACAAGAAGGAATAAAGAAATAAGGTAAAAAAAAAACCTCTACAACATGAGGTACAGTATCTTGCCATGAAATCTGTTTGGATCTCTCAATGACTGATCTGTGAAAGGGTTAAATCTTACATTTTTCTGGTGGTAGAAATGAGAAAAAACAGGTTACTCACCTGTAACATAGATCTAGGAGTGGTATATGTTGTTTATCCACACTTATTGGCATGTCTCTTTCCCCTTTAAGAATCACCGGAAGTCTTCAAGCTGGCTCCTCCCACCTACCCGGGTGGTATAACCCTCGGCTCCGCCCAGTGACGCCAGATCTTAGCACTTTTAGCCAGGTTTGTGCGTCCGCTATAGGAGGTCGGTGGTTCGCGGTGGATGAACAACATATACCACTCCTAGAACTACTGTTACATGTGAGTAACCTGTTTTTCTAGGATCGTGGATTTGCTGTTCATCCACACTTACTGGCAGACTCCTAGCAGTTCTCCGGAAGGAGGGAGGCAAGGCGCACACCTCCACCGATACTCACTTGGGAAATAGAGATTGGAGAACTAAGGCCCCAAAACCGGCATCACAGCGTGACTCAAGGTCGATGTGGTAGGTGTTTGCTGACTTCCAGGTAGCAGCCCAATAGATTTCCTGGATAGGGATGTCCCTGGAAGCAGTGGTATGGTGGGTAGAATGAGCTCTTATCCCACTGGGAGGCTCCATGCCCGCCAACTCATAGCACAGACCTATGCAAGATGTAATCCACCTTGCAATAGACTGTTTTGCTGCAGGTCTGCCAGAAGCAGCTTCAGCGTAGGTGACAAACAGCTGGCGAACCTCTCCCCGAATTTCCACCATCCTCCCCTTATAATAGGAGATACCTCGTCTCAGGTCCAAAGTATGGAGCTTGTACTCGGCCTCTGAGGTGGAATTAGGGTAGTATACTGCCAGAGTTAACACCTGGTAAAGGTGAAACTTTGACACCACCTTTGTAAGGAATTTTGGGTTGGGGCGTGGGACAACCTTGTCCCTGTGGAAGACCAGAAAGGGGAGTCCACCGAAAGTGCCTGGAGCTCCCCTGTCCTTCTGGCAGACATGATAGCCACCAGGAAGGCCGTCTTCCATGACAAGTCTGACAAGGCACAAGTGCATTGGTTCGAATGGCCTGCCCATGAGCTTTGCCAGTACCAGCAGTAGATCCCATGGAGGTGGAGGTTCACACACCGGAGGGGATATGTGATCCAGGCCTTTGAAAAAGCACCTGACCACTGTCTCCTGCGCCAACGTTGTCTGACTGGCCCGTGCCCGGTAAGCAGAGATGGCTGCCAGGTGCACCCTAAAGGTTGATGACTGAAGACCCCCTCTGGAGAGAGAGACCAAAGGTAGTCGAGAATGTTAGCCACCGGACAGGACACAGAGTCCAGGCCCTTGCCCTGACACCAAATGGAAAACCTTTTCCATTTGAAGGCATAACATTTCCTGGTCGATTGCTTTCTGGGTGCCTAAACCATGGTGAGGACATCCTCGGAAAGACTCAAAGCCTGGAACTCTAGCCGCTCAGGTACCAGGCTGTGAGGTGCAGGGATTGAAGGTCCGGATGGTATACTTCCCCCCAATTATAAGAGATCAGGTCCGGGCGTGTTGGAAGTCACTCCAGGGGCCAGCAGCTGAGGCTGAGGAGATCTGGATACCAGAATTGGCGCAGCCAGTCTGGAGCTACCAGAATCACCTTCGCCTGTCCCTCTTCACCTTGAGGAGTACCCTGTGGATCAAGGAAATAGAGGGAAGGCGTAGAAGAGGCCTGGGGTCCACGGCCTCGAGAAAGCATCCCCCAGCAGTGAGCCCTGCTGAGGGGGGTGGGCTTGAAATAGCCTCAGCTTGGTGTTTTCCCTGGAGGTAAACAGGTCCACCATCGGTTTGCCCCAGTGGGAGAACAGGCTGTAAGCTACCTCTGGATGGAGAGACCACTCGTGGGATGTCTCGCCTAAGCAGCTGACAGCATCCGCCAGATGGTTTGAGGCTCCTGCCACATGAATGGATAGGAGATCTGCCTCCAGACGGCTGACGAGGGTCTAGATGCGGAGCACCTCCCTGCAAAGCAGACGGGAGTGTGTGCCGCCCTGTTTGTTGAGGTAGTGCATAGTCGTAGTATTGTCCATCTAGACTTGAACCACTTGACCCCAGAGCTGAGGAGCGAAAAGCTGATAGTGCCAGTCTGACTGCTCTGAGCTCCAACAGGTTTATATCGTATTGGGGACTCCTCGGGGGTCCTGAACCCATGGGCCCCTTTTGTCCCCCATGTGGGCTCCCCAGTCCATGAGAGAGGCATCGGTCATTAGGACAGCCATCGGCCCTGGGCAGACAAACGAGATCCCTTCCTGCAACCAGTCTGGGGCGGTCCACCACTGGAGCGCATCCCACATCTACTGGGTTACAGTGATCAGCTGGTCGAAATGATCAGGGCGCTGAGTCCACTAGACGGCCAGCTCCCATTGAAGGGGGTGCATGTGCCACCTGGCCCAGCGGACCACGGAGTTGCATGTCGCCATGTAACCCAGAAGGCGCAGAAAGTCCCGGGGCAGGGTGCAACTGCCCAACCAGAAATGACTGGGCAAAGGAGGAGAGAACCTCCATCCTGTCCGCCAGGAGCCGAGCTCTGGCTTGACGAGAGTCGAGCTCTTCCCCAATGAAGCACATCACCTGAGAAGGCACGAGTTCCGACTTGGCCTTGTTGATCAAGAGGCCGAGTTGGGAGCAGGTCTGGAGGGCCAGGTCCCTGGACCTCTCCATCTCCTGCTGGGTGGGACCTGCTAAGAGCCAATCGTTGAGCTAGGGTAAATTCGGACACACCCCCAAACGCATGAGATGGGCTGCCACCACTGCGATGCATTTGGTGAAGACCCGTGGGGCTGATGACAGGCTGAACAGCATGGCTCGGAACTCGTATAGGGTCCCTTCAGCTCTGAAGCACAGGAACCTCCAATAAGACGGATGGATTGGGACGTAAAGAATGTGTCCTGCAGATCCAGTGAACAGAGCCACATGTTTTGCTCCAAGGATAGTATGATCTGGGACAGAGTGACCATCCGAAAGGTGCATGACCCGAGATACTGATTCAGGTCATGCAGATCTAGAATGGGGCACCAGCCCCCCATCCACTTGGGCACCAGGAAGTACCTGGAGACAAAGCCTGGGTTTGCTGGAGAATCTGCCACTGGAGCTACCTCCTCCTTGAGGAGGAGCTGCGCGATGTCATCTCGGAGAGCCGACTGACTATGGACGGATACTCTTTCCTCCCAAGGGGTGCGGGCTCAGCTTGGAGGGTGCTGATTGAATTCCAGAGGCAATCCCTGACCAACCACTTCCAAAACCCACCTGTCCGTGGTAATAAAGGGCCAGGCAGAAGGAAAGTGGCCGAGCTGGCCCCCCACGGGAAGACCCAGATCTGGCGTGACGGGAGAGGGGGAGGCAGCCCCCACCCCGTCACTGAGCAGGCTTGGAGGAGGAGGATCCAGGACCTGAACCTCGGCCTCCTTTACAGGCCTGGGAGGGCCCGGGCCTGGGAAGCCTTGAGCCTGCTGCTGCTGCCCTCCTTGAAAGGAGGGCTGCTGTGCCGCAGGGGAAGACTGCCTAAAAGGCTTCTTCTTCTGCTGCTGTTTCTTGACCAAAGAACCTTTAGCAGAAGTAGCATCCAAGGTGGCACTGGACTGCTCAATACGCTGAAGGTGACCAGCCACACCTGGGCCGAAAAGGTCAGTGCCCAGGAAAGGCACATCAGCTAGTTTGTGCTGAATATCTGCCGGAAAAGAGGAGAGTCTCAGCCAAGCCCTGCGACGAGAGGCAACTGCGGCTGCCATCAAGCCAGCACAAGATTCCCCAATGTCCAGGGCTGTCTGAAACTGCTGTATACCAGACCTGCTTGACAGTGGTCTGCATGCCCATGGAGAGGTGTGGGAGGACTTCATCCAAAGACTCCAAGAGGGCATGACAGAAGTGTGCCATGCTGACGGCCGAACTTGCCTGACGAAGGCCAAAAGATGAGGCTGCATAGACCTTTTGAGCCAAATGATCCAAGAGTTTGGATTCTTTTTCGGGAGGTCGGTCAGTGTAAGCAGAACTGCCAGTACGCCTGAACACAGAGGTAGTCACTAGGCTCTCGGCCGAAGGGTGCTCTGTGAACCCTGCAAGGGACCCCATGGGCACCCCATACTTGCGGGCCATGTGGGCAGACGGAGCTGGACAGGAGGCAGGGTACTGCCAACTATGGCCTCGGCCACAGGAAAGGCCTCCATCAGGGTATCCCCTCTCTTGAGGATGTCCATGAGAGGGTACTCCGCCTTTTTCTGGATAAGTTCCAGGGGCATCCCTGTAGACTCAGAGATGAAGGGAAGAATGCCCTGAAAGGACGAAGGACCTTCCTCAGTCTCTAACCAACCGGATGATTTGTCATTCCCGGGATGAGAATGTAGGCCGGTCTCATACAAGTCTGAGGAATCCGGATACAACGGTCGACCGCCAGGTCACCTTCGACCTACCAAGGGCGGTCCGGGGTGACAGTGACCGAAAGGTCCATCTTCCTTAGAAGGAGCCCCTTCCACAGGCAGCTTGGGCAGTGATTCCACCACGATCAGTAGAGAGACCGGTTTAGGCAGAACTGGAGGATTTGCCGACTCCAAAGGAGTCTGCTTCGTCTTTGGAGGCGAAAGCCAAGTAATGACCGGGGTCGGCTTGTGCCCGGACAAAATCAGCTGTTGCCACATGAGGTCCTCGTAGCACTGACAGAGTTTCCGCCGGAGCCTCTCCTCATCCAAGGAGGATGAAGACGACCGATGGTGTCGTCTCTTTTTTGAGTGCTTGTGGCTCTTCCTCTGCCTGTCGGTCGAGGGGGTCCTAGACCTCGATTGAAATCGGACGGGCCGATTCGGTCACTCGGGAGACACCGGCGGGATCAGTGATTTCCCAAGGTCAGGGACCACTTCCTCGATGGGATTCCCAGCAGGCTGGGTCTCCTCGTCGGGGAAAGAAAGGACCGGAGTCCGACTGAGAGAATCGTCAACTGGAGTTGGCGACAATGGGTCGATGATTATTTTAACTTCGTCGATCAGCACTTCGGTCGACTGGCCAGACGACAAAGCCGAGAAGCCAGCGGCCGAAGACGCAATTTCGACCAAGCCGAGACTGCCGCTTCCTGGGACTGAGTTCTCCTATCCCAAGAATGTTCGCCGAGACCTAAGACGATCCCAGGTCCTTTCTCACTTACGGACCGAGAGGAGTGCGTGCCTGCAGGACCCTCTCCCTTAGTCGGGAAAAGACAGGCACAACTCTCGGAAGGAACCCGAGAAGGTGGAGCCCATGTTGAGCGGAACGAGGAAGCTCCGAGAGGAATATTCCCTGGCACGAGCCGCTACCTCTCTCAAGGCTTACATGCTCCAATTGCTCAGCGGATCCCGCAGCCGCAGAAACCGTCCACCGAACCTCCTTTGATTTCACCGGAGGGTTCCGTTTTTAAGGCCTCCCCAACTTCAGGTGTACTAGACGGTCGTCGAGGACGTTAGGGTGAAATGCAAGACAAAAATCGCACTTCGAGGTATCATGGTCGACACCCAGGCAACAGATGCACGTGTTGTGGGGATTGGTACGCATCATTTTCTGGCCACATGAACACCAGCGAAATCCGTGGGAAGACTTGTCTTCCATAATTGAAGATAAGCACGAACTAGACAAATTTTCGGAATAACCGAAGGTTTTGAAGTCAGGGCCTATAAAATGCGGGAGCACGAAGGAGGCAACCTGAATCTTCCAGCAGAAAGGAAGATCTGGTGTCATGGGGCGGAGCCGAGGGTTATACCAAGGGTGGGTGGGAGAAGCCAGCTTGAAAACTTCCGGCCATTCTTAAAGGGGAAAGGGACATGCCAATAAGTGTGGATCAACAACATATCCACTATCCTAGAAATAATATTGTCCAATTATGATTTAATATTGTTAGGATTCTTTATTGGACAACAACCCGCCCTCACCTTCTCATTTTGTACTTTGCCAAAATATGGTTTATTGAACTTGCATAAATCTTTGTCTAAGACAGAAAATGACAGAAGTAATGCGTATTTAATAATGGTTATCACTTTCAACATGGAAGGTCTTTAGTATGAAGCACAGTTAAGAGTAGAATGGCTCAGCTCATGCAAGCAAATGAGGGACTCTGCTTCAGTAGTTTGTATACTTTTGCCTAGGTTTATACATATGGATGAACCATCCGGATCATTTATTTATTTATTTAAAAGTTGATAATCAGGAAAGCACACTGAGCCGAGGCTCGCTTCCAGGTGATCCGGGGATTTTATTTATTATTTCTGGAGGTCTAAATCCTTCCACCTGTATCCCTTTCAAGCAGAGAAGAGATTACTAAGTAAGTTGTACTTCATGACGCTTAATTACCTTGGGCAATAATAACACTGTCATGCAACATTAAACTGGAACTTATCCCTGCGTTAGTTTAAGAACTAACATTAAATAGATATAAACTGTCACCATGGCTGCTCAATGAAACAGAAATGAATATCTCATGAGTACCCAGAAAGGACAAAGGGATACCAGTGAAAAATCAGCAATCTCAAAACAATTAACAGGAGTACAGACATCTTCTGAGTCATGCAAGAAGGTGATCAGAGTGACATATGGTTGTCATCCTATGTCGTGCTACAGCTTTGCAGTAATCACATGAAAGTGGTTTTAGAAAAAAAAGTTATACCTCTACCTTACTCCTTATGTCTCCCAAGAGCTGAGAGCAGTAAATAAAAAAATAATAACTGAGATGAGTAAGGACAAGACATAATCAGAGATTAACAGTGAAAATTGTAAAAATCAATATTAGAAATGTGGCATAATTAATGACAGCAGGCTTTTCCTAAGTGAACTTTTACAGCAGCTGCTTGCAGTGCTTATTACATGGACTTGGTCAGCCCTCTACCCCCATGTTTTGGCCCTTTTAAAGTTAAAATAGGTGCTAAGTGGGGCTGGCAGAATCTGAATCAAAGGCTGTTAATTCTGCACATACTCTTCAAAACTCACAAGCTCTCTTTACACATGTAAAATGGGTCAAGATGGCTGCCACAAATACAGTGGTGGTCACAAAAGAGTTCCCATTGCTGTGGCTGTGGAATGCTGCAGCAAGTGTGGTACCACATACTGCAGCAACCTATTGTATTTAATGGTACGTTAATCCAATCAGCCTGAGGAACCTTAAAGCAGCACTATTCGTTAGTCAGCAAAAAAAGTCATCATACTGTTTTTTTGGCATTAAGGTGTTTGACAGCCTAGGATTCATGAGGTCACCAACTGAATGTACATGCTAGAATCGTACAGTAGATATATTAGTTTGATGCTTACCACATGTTTCTGATGGTAAACAGCTCAACATTGTACTGGGATATTTAATTCTTTCATGGTGGGCATGGCTCAGGAGTGGGAACTTCAATCAGTTTTTCTCCACTCTGTTCAATGGCACCTCCAGCCCTGTCACTGACTTACCAGTTATTTACTGCTTCTTAGAACCATGATGGGTAGGTGGCCTGCCATGTCTATTGTGCGAAAGTCAGTTGGGGTGCCAGCCGTGGGCAGCCTGGCTTCTTTTCCCTCCATTTTCTCCCTGTGGGCTGTAGTGTTGGGACATGTCTCGTCACTATGACAAACTTTGCTTACCTAGACCAAGAGGCGTTTCTGTATGACGTCTCCAGAATTGATTGGTCGGAGATGTATCACACTGTGCTCAGAACGCTCTTAACCTCTTCATCACTAAATTCCTTCCGGTTCAATGTAAACATGCCCCAAAGATCACCCGGCGAGTGAGGGGTAAACAAACAAGATGGCTAAACAAAGACTTGCTCAAAAATTTGTGCTTAGAGATAAACTCTGGAAGTGCTACAAAACATCAGGCCAGCAAACAGATTTCAACGCCTACCGTACGCTACGGAATTCATGTAAAAGACACGTTAGAGTTGCTAGGAGCAAGTACTATAAAGACCTACTGATTAACTCAGCCAGTGATCTCAGAAAATTCTGGTCACACATCAAATCCTTCCTAGGATCCTCACAGTTAACTACCCGGGTGATATGCTGATAAATGATGTGCACTGCAATCACTCACAAACCATAGCTAATTCTTTCAACCTGCATTTCTCTGATCTCTCCCAATATACCTCTTCCTTCGATCCCACTGCAATGTCCTCCCACTCCTCATCAGGAACCTGTCTGGATAAGCTGGAAGTGTTGTCCCCCGTGCCTCCTTATACTCCTCCATTCCATTCCCCGCCTCTTGAAACTTGCTGCTCCCCTTATTGCATTACCGCTGGCCAAAATTTATACGTTATCACTTTCAGGTAGAATGGTCCCCTACCACTGGAAAGCTGCTAGGACTATGCCTGTACTTAAAAAAGGGGATCCTGAGGTTATTATGAACTACAGACCAACTGCCATTTTCGTGGTACTGAGCAAAATTCTGGAGAAAATTGTTGCAACTCAGACAACTGACTATCTACTTAAGTTCAACCTGCTCTCGGATACCCAACATGGCTTCATGAAAAGACATAGCACAATGACTGCACTCCTTAAATTCACTACAGACACACACTCTCAAAAATGAATACTGGCAATCTGACTGGGGCGGTCTTTATTGACCTCACAAAGGCTTTTGACCTTGTTGATCACACTGCTTCTCTCCTCGCTTCGACACCTGCATTTCTACTCCTCGGCTGTGGACTGGTATGGAAGCTACCTGACAAACAGAACTCGAAGTGGTGAAATTTAATTCTTCTCTATCAATCAGTACCACCATTAACACTGGTGTACCTCAGGGTTCCATCCTAGGGGCCCTCTTTTTCTCTCTTTATATAAATAACATTGGAGCTGCTCCAAAATCATGTTCTGCAATTCTATATGCTGATGATCTTGTCATCTATAAAAGTTCTACTAATATAGACACTATCAATACAACCCTTTCCTCTGATTTTAACAGTATCCAAAACTGGCTATACGACCACCAACTGGCTCTCAACACTAGCAAAACTAAAGCCATGCTGCTTGGATCGGCCCCGAAGCTCCGGGCTTGCACGATGGCACTGACAGTGCAAGACTTAGAAGGTCAATTACTGGAATGTGTGACTTCTTTCAAGTACCTGGGCATCCTGCTAGATCAATCTCTTGATCTCAATCTCCAGGTGCAGTCTGTTTGTAGAGCTGTCAACTCCAAACTGGGTGTTGCATGTAAGACTAGCTATACGCTCACGCCATCGGCTAAAATGGCCACTGCTAGGGGAATTCTGCTCCCCACTCTAACCTATGGGGCTCCCTTATTGGGGACTGCTCATAAAACTGACCTATTCAGATGGAATATTACGTATAACAACATAGGTCACTACGCCTCTTCTGCTCCTCGGCTTAAACACCACTGTCAACTTTATAATGATCTTGGTTGGCTTTCTCCGTTAGCTAGTATGAAATATTACCTTGGCTCTCTTATTGATTCAATAATTCAAAATCAAACCCCTAAGTCTCTTGCGGCTAAGCTTGTTCCTCAGGACACACTCCATGGTCTTCGATCAACTGATAAATCTTTTCTGAATTTGCTGAGGAGCCGCACTAGGAAAGGAACTGTTGCATCTGAGCATGCGGCTCCACAGCTGTAGAATTCCATTCCCCCTGACATTAGACTTTCTAGCATACACACATGCTTTAAGAGAAAACTGCGCTCAAATCTGCTGATTGATGAGACTTGTTCCTGCTTTCACCCTACCTAATGACTGATGTCTCTGGCCATACAATTGTATTTCCTCACCTCTATATAACCCTCTTACTGCCTCAGCCTGTCCTGGCTCCCATTCCCTGCCCATGTAGGTTCCTGCACTGCAGGTATCTCCCTTACACTTACACACACTCATATAATCTAATTTCATGGCTTGCTCCCCTCTTCATCACTTATCGACCTTTTCCTTAATGACACCCCCTGTTCTCAATGGTTATTTCTTCCTTTTGTATTACCTGTTTTGTTTTGTGCACCTTGTTCTGTTCATATGATTCATCACCTGATAATCTATTGTCCAAGGTCTTCTCAACTCATTGCATAGATAGGTACCTATGAACTGATGTATGGTCTGCTCTGTATGTCTCTGATATATTCTATCCACTTTAACTCATTGTATTGTAAAGCACTTTACTTTGTACAGTATTCTGATATATTTATCCTCTTTAACTCACTGTATGTAAAGCACTTATGAATTGTTATTATGTTAGTTTCTGCATGTATGTAGTCTCCTGGGTCGTGCCTGAAAATAGTCATTTTATGGCTAGTGCACTTACCCGGTTAACAAAAGTTAATTAAAAAAAAAAGTGCAATAAGCATATCCCGCTGCAGCCCTGCCCCTCGTGTATTTCTGCTGTCCTGCTGCCAAGACTCCCTCAGGTGGTAGTCTCCGCAGTGAGACTCGATGCCCCCCTCCCCCAGAAGAAGGAGAGCTGCCATCGGGGGCTCAGTCCTCACTCGCTCACCCGGCCTTCCCACCGAGCGACCCTAATCCATTCCTGAACCCAGGTCGCCGGTGTGAGGAGTAGAAGTGCAACCGCTCCTCCACTGGGCCAGCCCCATATAAACATTATTGCTTAAAAAAAAAAGTTACGGTTTCTAACAAATACTGCTGCTTTAAGGCATGCTACGGTAAGGGGGAACTTTTTTATGGCCAGCAATGTACTACTCTAAGATTGGATGAAACAGGTCACCTATCATGCCTATATGTACTCATAAATGAACTGTGCTGCATTTTCTGAGACAAAATGTTTAGCCCTAGGCCATTTTATAAGTGCAATGGCACACTCCAGCCACCTCATGCCTCAGCACGTACTGAAGAAATCCCTATACAGCATCTCCTAAGGAACACATAGGGACAGACAGACACACACACATATTGGGTGTTATTTCCCACCTGTAAAATAAAACATTAACAGCATAGTTTATTTGCTGACACTGCAAATGCACTTTTCAGTGCTATATTTTGGTGGTAATACACCATTAAAGCAGAGCAGGCCTTTTTTGTTAAAAAAACAAACAAAAAACTATAGAATAATTAAAGTTAACTGCCCAACTCATACCTTCCTTGAACTGTAAATCATTAAAAAAGCTTACCTATCAGCTCAGCCTGATTTTCAAACTTGGGAGAATTTTGTGTAATTGACTTGCGCTGATACGAATCACGGATTTTTTGCTAGGAATTACAAAATTAAGAGTTTTTCTGCAGTATACCCTGCCTCTAACCACCACTGCCCAGTCCACTCACCCTCCCTTCTACTTTAAAGCGGTCAAGATGTACCAGGTACACAACTATGTTACTAAAGCCATCAGCAATACCAGAACCAGCAATGACTTTCTTGACCTCAAACTTCAATCCCTCACACTTGATGAAGTGCTTAGACCACTGACGAGGATCTTTAACCTCTCCCTAAGCCTAAGCCATTTCCCCGACATGTGGAAATCAGCCACTGTAACCCCCATTCATAAAAGTGGTATCAAAACATCACCTGAGAACTTCAGACCAATCTCCATCCTCCCTCCTCTCTCGAAGGCCCTGAACAGTATTGTCGCCAACCAGCTGACTGACTACCTACACAAGCACAACCTACTGAGCAGGCAGCAACATGGTTTCAGGAAGAATCACAGCACCTCCACTGCACTGCTTGAATTCACCGGCACCATCCACCACTCTTTGGATAATGGGCAACTAACCGGTGCTTCCTTCACTGACTTAACTAAGGCCTTCGACACTGTTCACCACGGCCTCCTGCTAACCCAGCTCCAGAAAGTAGGGCTCTCACCAAACTCTGTATCCTGGTTCAAAAGTTACCTAGACAACCAGTCCCAAAGAGTAAGAATTGCCAACACACACTCAGATTCCACACCGGCCCACTCTGGTGTCCCCTAGGGCTCCATCTTAGGTCCCCTCCTTTTCAGCCTGTTTCTGAACTCACTTCCTGAATCCTCTCCTCAGCAAATCATTCTCTACGCGGATGATGCAGTCACCTTGCCTCCCACCATGATCCTCAACAACTGCAAAAAAAACTCCAGCATGGTTTCACATCAGTTGAAGATTGGTTCATAAAACACAAACTGATCCTAAACCAGAAAAAAACAAAGTCCATGATCTTCAGCAGCAATCAACACAAACAAAAACAGTTCCACCTCGCTATCAAAACTTAGCAAAGAGTCTCGCTCGAACAAGAACAGTCCTTTAAATACCTGGGCATCACCATTGACTCCCACCTCTCCTACACTGCCCACATTAATACTGTGGCTAAAGTTGCTAATATCAGGATGGGTCTGTTGTTCCGGCACAGGAAACACCTAACCCCTGAAGCATTAACAGCTGCCGTCCAGAGCTCCATCATCAGCATCATCAACTATGGGCTAATTATCTATGGCTCCGCCACTGCCTCCTATCTTAAGCGGATTTCTACCACCCTCAATAAAGCTTGCCATCTCGCCACCGGATCACACCGTCTCACCCATACCTGCAACATCTACTCTCAAACGGGGTGGCTACCACTAATCAATCGCTTAAAATAACAAACCTGCATCACAGCCAAAAATAATGATGGGCAATGCCCCCGGTGTCAGCTCTCTCCTCAAACTCAAGTTCAACAACTGCAACACCAAGAAGTCTAAACCTCACCTGTTGCAAATCCCACACTGTCACACTTCCCAAAGCCAAAGATCCTTTGCATATAGGGCACCCAGCTGGCTAAATAATCTCAGGAGTGACATCACTGCCCTACCAACTATGGGTGCCTTCAAGACCAAACTCCGCCTTGTTCTACTTGCCTCCAGCTCCTGCGACTACTATGACTAATCCCGTCGCCTTATTCCAGGCAGCCTTTGGGTGCCCTCAGGACCTAGCACCACCTAACTCCGCTTGCCTCCAGCACCTGTGACTGCCATAACTAATCGTTTACTCCCTCAGGCAGTCCAGGTTCCTCTCTTTCTTCCTCTCCACTGACTGCCTTCTGCCCCACCCCTCAACACTTGCATCACCACTGCCCAACTTATGCTCTTATTCCTATCTACCTCTTGACAAAGCTGCCTCAGGCTGCTACATACCTGCCCCCATCTCACCACCCTCTCCCCCCCTTGTAACTCCTGTTTCACTGTTTCCACCTCCCACACCTCACCAGTCCTCTATGTACCCACCTTTGTTTGCTCTAATGTACGAAACCCTTGTAACATGTTATAAACTTGCTTTGTCATCGACTGCTCTATACTGAAATTGTAACTCCAAGACTGTACTCTCAGACATGGAACCTTTGTAAAAGAGCCTCGGCTCAGAGGTATTTTGTAATCCTAGACATGAATAAATAAATAAAATAAACAAGTATACAGAGCAGGAAACTGCTGTCAGGGTTGGATAAATTACCTCTACATTTAATCAAAAGTGATCTCCATCAAGAGCATTCTACACAGAAAAGGGTATTACAGTACTGCTGTAATACAATAAAAATAAATTTTCAGAATGTACCAGCGTAGTTAAAATAGCTGAATTTTTCCATTACTTTGTGGGGCATCCAAAGATGTTTGCTGCAGTCACCACTTTTCTTGGACTATTCACTGCGGTGTGGTCTGTTGAGGGTGTAGCTCAAATAGTTGAGTAGAGCCATTGCCAGTGTATTAATAAATGCTTATGGGTGTGGTTTACACACTGATGATACAGAGAGGGGTGCTTTTTGTGGAAAGGAATGTACTGTAGCTGCTGCTTAGGTAGACAGAGAAATGAAGGCAAAGAATCTAGGGGAATTGTGAACAAATGAAAATTACATACCTACCGTAATTCTTGATCTTCTCTTGTATCGTCATTATTCATTACTGCTTGGGTTAGAGCCGGAGGTGCACACCCGCTACGGGAGATTTTTTATTTTTTGGAGTCGGCTCCAACGGCACCGCCCCCGAGAGCGATGCGCTGCGTCATGTGTGAGAGGCGGCCGTTAGGTGCTGCAGACTCCTCCTTCATCTCAGTTCTGGTAGCCGGAGAGGCGAAAACAAAGGGTAGGGAAAAAGAAGAGAGAGGCAAGAGAGTCGAGAGATAGAAAAAGGAAAAAATATAAACTGAAAAAGGAGTAAGCTGGTAGAGAACAGAGAGAGAAGAGAGAATTCCTACCCTAAGGGACCGCAGGGCCTCCCTTCTGGGGCGGCTCAAAGGGAGGAACAGATAGAGAGAAAGAGAAAAGGAAGAAGAAGAAGAAAAGGAAGAAAATAAGGTATGCTGAGAGGGGAGAACACTGCCCATAGACACATTGGTTGAGAGGCTTATAAGCTCGGAACCAAAAACAAGGGAGCAAGAATCCCTCTTGATAGGACTGAGAGAAGGTTCAACTAAACCGCCTGTACAGACTGGACGCAAAGGGCAGATTCTCTAACCTCCTAACATGCCAACTCCTTACACTCTAGCTGAGAGCTCACAGACTGCCCGGACAGAAAAACTGTTCCAGAAAGAGAGCGCCCAACTAGGAGGGGGATTAAGCCCCTTAGCACCCTATTAAGTGCTAACACAGAAGTGTAAGGGGAGGGGTTAAGCCCTAAGGAAGGCAAGTTTGTATGAAAGGATAGGGTGGGAACTCAATCAGACTCCCTGAAGGCAAGGCAAGAACAACCGCTCGAGGCTAAGAAGTGCCAGAAGCACCAGCCAGAATGAGCTGATAATAACAACACCTGCCAGGGGGGATCTAAATTTTTGAGGCCGAGCCAAAGGAACGGTCTCCAAAGCTGTGAACTGAGCAACACGGTTAAGCTGCCCAGAGGTCACACCCTAGGGACAGTCAGAAAGAGTTCCCTCAGAATGGGTGAAAAAGACCATACTCGTTCCTCTTTACCTTGAGGAAAAAAGAGCCATTCAAGAAGAACGGAAAACAGAAAGATATATATATATTTTTTTTTTTGGCATAAAGGCCAAGGAAGGGAGAGGAAGGAGACTGGAGGAGGAGACGCCACAGTAGGAGGCCACTGAGGGGAAGGTGGGCGGATATCAATAATGAATGGTGAAGATACAAGAGAAGATCAAGAATTATGGTAGGTACGTAATTTTCATATCTTCCCTTGTCAATCTTCACCATTCATTACTGCTTGGATGAGTACCAAGCAACCCTGAGGGAGCAAGACCCCCAGACTCCTGTTGGTGAGAAACAGAAGGGGAAGACCCTGGGCTAATCAAGAGAGAAGCCTATGGCGGAGAAGAGCTAGGAGTTGTCCCCCGAGGACAGGGAGATGGAGGAGGCCCCTGCAGAAGTCTCCTAGCTCTGGAGGAAAAGAGACGGGTCCCCTTGAAAGCGGAGCGAATCACCCTACCGGCCAGGGTGACAACCTTGATAGACGGTTGATGCCGTCCTGCCTAATACAGATCGCTGTCCTGCAAGCCTGGAAGCCCTCATTGGCGTCATAAGATGCCCTCGCTTGGTGTCTTGCCAGCTCCAGGCCTATAGCAGAGAGGGCAATAGCTTGTCTGGTTTGCTCCGTATCAGGCATTGATGCTAAGATCTGGGAAAGCATCGACCACAAATGCCTACCATAGGCAGCATGGTGGGCCTGATGAGATGCAATGCAAGACATCGCACAAGAGGAAGAAAACACTCTTCGCCCCCACCGGTCAAACTGTAGAGAATCTGAGTCCGGTGGATGGTCCTGCGCCAGGAGGCGGTGCCCAGAGAAAGTCTCTAGGTATGCCAATCCCGAAGGTGGGTTGGGGAGAGTACCTAGGGATTCCGATGGGGCACAATACCTATGTTGGCAGTCTGCCGGGGCTAGAGAAAGGGCGACTGGCGACTGCCAGGAATGCATAGACGCCTCCTGGAAGGGAATAGGCCATGATAGTACCACCTAATGCTGGGCACTGAATTCACCAAGGAATTCACGCGTCTCCCGTTCAGTACTGTCTCGCCTAACATAGGAAATCCGAAGATCCCTCACCATCCTCGAAAGGAATCGCTGATATTCAGTGAAATCAGCATCGGAGGAGAGAGGAGCAGGGAAGCCCAAGAGAACCTCTGAACATCTCCCAGGATAACGGGCCCGTGGATCAACATGGCCTGGGGCGCAGCTGCAAAATGGAACCCTGAGGATGCAAAGCCTGGAAGAGCCCAGAAGGATCCTCCCCTGTGACGAACCTGGGACTGCATGGATCCAGAAGGGCAGCCCACAGCAATGCCACCAGAGGGGTCCCTGGGGTCCAGGAGGGAAAACGGGGCCCAGCGCTACGGCTCCTACCCGCACCCCGAGGGGTGGTAGGTAGAAACCCAGATGCCTGAACCCTGTCCCTCGACCCCTCAGACTCCCTCCTCCTCGACCCCAGCGACCCAGCAGCACCAGGGTCGGTAGCTGCCACGACCTCCTCAGCAGGGAGAGCCCCTCCCTCCACCCCCGCTCCATCGCCCCCCAGAGACCTCAGACCACCCCCAGCCTGGGGGCCTCAGGGGAGGATGACAGAGGGGACAGAGGAATAGGTGCGCCGGGCCGTCTAGCACCTCGTGTCACTGGAGACCCTGACTCCGAAGAGTCAGGGTGCCAGGACGGGTCCACGTCTGAGTCATCATCCTCTGAGGAGGAAGAGATCAGCTGGACCACAATACTGGCAACCCCAAGGGGCCTCCAGTGAAATGGTGCCGTTGCGGAGGTGGCACCGACCACCCCCGACCCCCTCAAGAACACACCTAGGCCCGCCCCGACTCCCCAATGGCGCCGCCAAACCCACGGCACCGCCGTGCCGGGACCCCACTTGGCACCATCAGAAGAACCAACCGAGCCGCGGGCGCCATGAGCCAACACGGCACCGCCGACCACTGGTGCCGCGAACGGGCGCCGGATCCGAAACGGCACCAGAGGGCGGTGTCGAGGGTTCACTGAGTCGGCCCAGCAGTGATGGGCCTCAACACTGGGGAGCCTGCACCTCCGAGGCGGTGACTGCCGAGGCGGTGTCCCCGCCGCGCCCCGGGAGGGAGTTCGGCGTTCCTCCAACACCGCAAAAGAAGCTTCCTCTTCGGCAAGAGAAGATGAGGAAGCCTCCGCCTCTGCAGACCATATAGGCCTGAGAGTGGACCCGGAGGAAGGGCCTAGAGACCTTACCTGGGAATCCCTGGAGCGGCGCCGTCCCCCGAAAGTCGGTGGGGCCTTGCCGATCTTAAATGCGCGGACTTCTAGGACGCGATGGTCCATCGTGAAACAGGCGTCGCACGCATCCATATCGTGGTTGGGTCCCAGGCAACGAAGACGAACGTCATGCCGGTCCGAGACGGAAAAATGCTGGCCACAGGAGCACTGAGGCATAGGGGCACGGCCCGCCTTCGACTTACGTTTTGCCCCTGAACCTGACAGGATGCGAAAAAATTTAAACTAAAAACAGCAAAAGCTCTCGGCGCCGTCGACAGAAGTAATAAACAGAACGGTCTTACCGGGTGACGGCATCGAGATAAGTAGAAGGAGGAGTCTGGCTTGTGTGACGCAGAAGGCCTAACTTTAACTATCCGCCCAGCAGGTGCAGCCTCGACAGCGGGAGAAACAGAACTGAGATGAAGGAGGAGTCTGCAGCACCTAACCGCCGCCTCGCGCATGAGCTTAGCTGTCGGCTCAAGTGCACCGCTGAGCCGACTCAAAAATAAAAAAAATGAGTATCAGGTGCCTCTGGCTCTAACCCAAGCAGTAATGAATGGTGAAGACTGACAAGGGAAGATCAAGGTGAAGTCAGGCGCTGCTGCAGTCAACACAGTATGTGTGATGTTGGGATGCATTAGGAAAGGAGGTAAGGAGCAGGTCAAGGGAAGTGACCCTTCCCTTCTACATGACCTTGGTATGATTGCAACCAAGTACTGCATGTAGCTCTAGACAACACAGTCCAGAAAGGCCACTGAAATAGGTCCAGCATAGAAGCACAAGGCTGATTAGTGGTGGTGGGGTTACAAGGAGAGACTGGACATAAATGTTCAGAATACTGAAGGGGATACATGATGTATACACAGATGTTTTAATTGGCGAGTGCAACCAAATAAGAGGGCACGCCTTATTGCTGAAGGGTGAGCAGGATAAGGTGTAACCTTAAAACAATTACGTCACGCTGAGGGTGGTTAACGAAAGGTATAGCCTACCCAGTGAGGCTGTGGAAGTGAACACTATTCAATTTCCACAACAAGAAGACAAAGATTCCTGAGGGAGAATGGCACTGAGGGTCACACAGCATGAGCAGGGGTAGGACTCTGGCTTTTAGGTCCAGATGTGTTTCTGTACTCAAACTGCTTATGGTCACTGCTGTGTGGCAGAAGGGCAGGCGGTTATCAATGACCCTAATTCCATTTCGTCATTGTGTTACTATGTTAAAGACATTCATGTAGTCACTGGGGTTTTGGCAGTGTGAACTGGGAGAAATTTTCTGTTGTCGCTGTATAAGAATCAACTCAATCAATCATTTGTTTATCCACTGCAGCTAACATTAGGTATGTTTGTTTTATATGGTCTGTATGGTTTAATGTTTATAAAAGCTATTAAAGGAACAGCTTGCACTGTTTACAGCGCAAGCCATGGAGATCCTGCAAACTTCATATATAATAAGTTATGAAAGGTCTCCAGCTTGAGCGAAACCAATCATTATGTACCCCACTGGGAGATGTTAGTCAAGAAGAACAGGTTACTCACCTGTAACAATAGTTCTAGGAGTGGTGTATGTTGTTCATTCACATTTCTTGGCATGTCCCTTTCCCCTTTAAATCTTGCTGGAAAGTCTTCAAGTTGGCTCCTCCCACCTACCCGGGTGGTAAATACCTTGTCTCCACCCCATGACACCAGATCTTAGCCCGCTGGAAGCAAGGTTGTGAGCCTAAAGCCAGGGAGGTTGGGTGGGTGCGTGTGGATGAACAACATACACCACTCCTAGAACTACTGTTGCAGGTGAGTAACCTGTTCTTTTAGGAGCGTGGATATGTTGTTCATCCACACTTCTTGGCAGACTCCAAGCAGTTCTCCGGGAGGAGGGAGGCAAGGCGCACACCCCCTACTTAGGAAAGAGAGATTGGAGAACCGAGGCCCCAAAACCAGCATCCCAGCGTGACTCAAGGTAGATGTGGTGGTGGGTAATGAAGGTGTTTGCTGACTTCCAGTTAGCAGCCTGACAGATTTCCTGGATAGGGATGTCCCTGGAAGCAGCCACCGATGCAGCAGTATGGCGGGTAGAATGAGCTCTTATGCCTCTGGGAGGCTCCTTGCCCGCCAACTCGTAGCACAGACCTATGCATGATGTAATTCACCTTGCAATGGTCCATTTGGCTGCAGGTCTGCCAGAAGCGGCTTCAGCGTAGGTGACAAGCAGCTGGCGAACCGCTCCATGAATTTCCACCACTCTCTCCTTATAATAGGAGAGAGCACGTCTCAGGTCCAGAGTATGGAGCCTGTACTCAGCGTCCGAGGTGTAGTTAGGGTAGTATGCCGGCAGAGTCAGTACCTGGTTAAGGTGAAACTCTGATACCGCCTTCGGAAGAAATTTCGGGTGGGGGCGCAGGACAACTTTGTCCCTGTGAAAGACCAGATAAGGCGAGTCCACCGAAAGCGCCTGGAGCCCCCCTGTCCTTCTGGCTGATGTGATAGCCACCAGGAAGGCCATCTTCCATGACAAATGTGAGAGCTCACACTTGTGAATGGGTTCGAATGGCTTGCCCAGGAGCTTTGCCAAAACTTGCAACAGATCCCATGGAGGTGGAGGTTCACGCAACGGAGGGGATATGTGATGCAAGCCTTTGAAGAAGCACCCGATCACTGTCTCCTGCGGCAATGACGGCTAACTGGCCCGTGCCCGGTAAGCAGAAATGGCTGCCAGGAGCACCCCAAGGGTCGATGACCGTAGACCCCCTTTGGAGAGAGACCAAAGATAGTCAAGAATGTTAGCCACGAAGCACGATAAGGGGTCCAGACCCTTACCTTGGCACCAAATGGAAAACCTTTTCCATTTGGAGGCATTACATTTCCTGGTCGATTCCTTACGAGATGCTTCCACCATGGTGTAGACATCCTCGGAAAGACCCAGAGCCTGGAACTCTAGCTGCTCAGGTACCAGGTTGTGAGGTGCAGGGATTGAAGGTCCGGATGAAATACCTTCCCCTGGTTCAATGATATCAGGTCCGGGCATGCACAAAGCCGCACCGGGGGCCTACAGCTGAGGCGATCTGGGTACTAGAACTGGCACGGTCAATCTGAGGCTACCAGGATCACCTCTTCATCTTGTCCCTCCTCACCTTGAGTAACACCTTGTGGATCAAGGGAAATTGAGGGAAGGCATATAGGAGGCCTGGGATCCACGGCCTCGAGAAGGCATTCCCTTGCAGCGAGTCCTGCTGAGTGGGGTGGGCATGGTACAGCCTCAGCTTGGTGTTTTCCCTGGAGGCAAACAGGTCCACCAACGGTTTGCCCCAACGGGAGAACAGACTGTAAGCTACCTCTGGATGGAGAGACCACTCATAGGATGTCTGGCCTAGATGGCTGAGAGCATCTGCCAACTGGTTCGAAACTCCTGCCACATGAATAGCTCGGAGATCTGCCTCCAACCGGCTTACGAGGGTCCAGATGTGGAGCGCCTCCTTGCACAGCAGATGGGAGTGCATGCCGTCCTGTTTGTTGAGGTAGTACATGGTCATGGTATTGTCCATCTGGACTTGAACCACTTGACCCCGGAGCTGAGGAGCGAAAGCTGACAGTACCAGCCTGACTGCTCTGAGCTCCAACAGGTTGATGCGGCACTGGGCCTCCTCGGGGGTCCAGAACCCGTGGGCTCTGTTGTCTCCCATGTGGGCTCCCCAGCCCATGAGAGAAGCATCGGTTGTAAGGACGACCGTCGGCTCGAGGTGGACAAACGGGATCCCTTCCTGCAACCGTTCTGGGGCGGTCCACCATTGGAGAGCGTCCCACATCTTCTGGGTTACAGTGAGCAGCTGGTCGAAATGACCGTGGCGCTGAATACACTGGGCAGCCAGCTTCCATTGGAGGGGACGCATGTGCCACCTGACCCAACTGACCACTGGGGTGCATGCCGCCATGTAACCTAGAAGGCGCAGAAAATCCCAGGCAGGGCGCAAGTGCCCAACCAGAAATTATCGGGCAAAGGAGGAGAGAACTTCTGCCCTGTCTGCCGGGAGCCGAGCTGTGGCTTGACAAAAGTCGAGCTCTGCCCCAATGAAGCTCATCATCTCAGAGGGCACGAGTTCTGACTTGGCCTCGTTGATCAGGAGGCCGAGTTGGGAGCAGGTTCGGAGGGCCAGATCCCTGGACCTCTCCACCTCCTGAAGGGAGGAACCTGCCAAGAGCCAGTCGTCGAGATAAGGGTAGATTCGGACTCCTCGACGCAAATGGCTGCCACCACTGCAATGCACTTGGTGAAGACCCTGGGGCTGATGACAGGCTGAACGGCATGGCTCAGAACTCTGACAGGTCCCCAGACCCTGAAGCAGAGGAACCGCTGATGGGACAGACGGATTGGGATGTGAAAGAACACGTCCTGCAGATCCAGTGAACAGAACCACATGCTTCGCTCCAGGGATGGTATGATCTGGTTCAGAGTTACCATCCAGAAGGTGAGAGACCTGAGATATTGATTCAGGTCGTGGAGATCTAGGATGGGGCGCCAACCCCGTCCTCTTAGGCACCAGGAAGTACCTGGGCATTAAGCCTGGGTCTGTAGGAGGATCTGGCACTGGAGCTAAAGCTTCCTGGTGGAGGAGCTGAGCTGTGTCGTCTCGGACAGCCGACTGGGTGCAAGCTGAGATCCTTTCCTCCCGAGGGGCGCAGCTCGGCTGGGTACTGCTCGAACTCAAGAGGCAGTCCCTGACCGACCACTTCGAGAACCCACCTGTCCGAGGTGATATCGGACCAGGTGGAAAGAAAGTGATGGAGCCGGCCCCCCACGGGAGGACCCAGAGCTGGCATGACGGGTGTAGGGGTGGCAACCCCCAACCCGTCACTGAGCAGGCTTAGAGGAGGAGGAGGCTCCTGGACCTGTGCCTTGGCCTCCTTTACAGGGCTGTTGAGGACCCTGCTTGGGCCTTGGGTGCCAAGCTTGAGCCTGCTGCTACTGCTGTTGCTGCTGGTCTCCTGGATAGGAGGGTTGCCTGACCGCAGAGGAAGAGTGCCAAAAAGGCTTCTTCTTATGCTTCTGCTGGTTGTTGCCCGAAGAAACCTTTGCAGAAGTAGCATCCAAGATGGCACTGGACTGCTCTATGTGCTGAAGTTGACTGGACACTCCTGGACTGAACAGGTCGGTGCCTAGAAAGGGCATGTCAGCTAACTTGTGCTGAGTATCTGCCGGGAAGGAGGAAAGCCTCAGCCAAGCCCTGCGGCGAGTAACCACTGCGGCTGCTAAAGAGCGGGCACAAGAATCCCCGATGTCCATGGCCATCTGGAGCTGCTGTTTTACAACAGCACAGCCCTGATCATGGACTTGCTTCACTGTGGTCTGCATGTCTGCCGGGAAATGAGGGAGGACTTTGTCTAATGACCCAAGGAAGGCATGAGAGAAGTGTGCCATTATAACAGCCGAGCTGGCCTGACGAAGTCCTAAGGAAGAGGCCGCATAGACCTTATGGGCGGAATGGTCCATATTTTTGGACTCCTTGTCAGGGGCTCGGTCAGTGTCAGCTGAGCTACCAGTATGCCTGAACACAGAAGCGGTCACCAGGCTCTCGGCCGAAGGATGTTCTGTGAACCCCACCAGGGACCCCATGGGCACCGTGTACTTGAGGGCCATGCAGGCAGACGGTGCTGGGAAGGAAGCTGGGTGCTGCCAAAGCTCAAGGGCCGGGCCAACAATGGCTTTGGCCACTGGAAAGGCCTCCGTCAGGGTATCCCCCCTTTTCACGATATCCGTATGGGGGGTACTCTGCCTTCTTCTGGATGGACTCCAGGGGCATTCCGGTGGATTCGGAGATCAGGCAGAGAATGTCTTGAAAAGAGGAAGGGCCTTCCTCCAAACCCGCCACGGATGACTCATCATCCCCAGGATGGGAGTGCAATCTGGTAGTGTCCGAGTCCGAACAGTCGGGATACAACAGCCGCCCGTGAGGTCTCCTCACGCGGCACCGGCACGGTCTGCACTGATAGACGCCGGGGAAGCTCGGGTGTCTGTACAGTCCTCTTTCGAGGAAGCCCTCCCTGAGGCTACTTAGCGGTGGTTCCACCAAACTCGTGGAGAGACAGAGGTAGGCCGAACTGGGATACGAGCCGCCCATGGGTGGGGGAACCAAGACTTTTGCCCAGAGAGCCAGCATCGACCAGGCATGAAGCCAAGTGATAGCCTGGGTGGCCGTGGGGCCGACTTCTGCCCGGACAAATCAGCTGTTGCCACATGAGAGCTTCACAGTGTCGACGGAGTTTCCGCCGAAGCCTCTCCTCGTCTGAGGAGGATGAAGATCTGTGGCAATGCCTCTTCTTGAAGTGTTTATGACTCTTTTTCGGCTGTTTGGCCGAAGGGGTTCTGGACCTCGATCGAGACCAAGGGAGTCCACCCAATCGATTGGGAGACACTGGTGTTGGTGAAAACCGAGGGCTGGAACCTTTTACTCGATGGGGACACCAGCGGGCTGGGTCTCCTCATCCAGAAAAATAAGGACCAGAGTTCCTTTCCAAAGAGTAGTCGACCGGGTCGGAAGTATACAGAGGGTCGATTGGCCCAGAGGTAATCTCAGCCTCATCGGCCATTTCCTCGGGTCCTCTGGGCCAGATGGGATGTCCGAAAGTCAGCAGCCGAGGATGCGATCTCGACCGAGGCCGAGACCGCGTGCTCTTGGGACTCAGATCTTTCTCGGTCCCAAGAACGTCTTCGCTTAGACAAAGACTTTGGATCCTTATCCCTCTTGCAAGGGCGGGAGGTGTGCGAGCCCAGGGGCACCTCACCCCTGGTGGGGAGAGACTGGCACAACTCCTAGAAGGAGCCTGTAAAGGTGGAGCCAAGGTTAAGTGGAACAAAAAAGTTTCGAATGGTCGAAGCTTGAGCTAAGCTTCCTCCTCGAATGCCTATTTACCTGTAGCTGTCAAGGATCCTGCTGCAACCGCCCACCCGCCTCCTTTGATTTCACCGCGGGTTTTCCTTTCTCCCAGTTTTAGGCACACCCTTGCAGTTGTCCAGGACGCTGTGATGGAAGGCCAGGCAGGAAGCAAGATGAGGGTGTCATGTCCGACACCCAGGCAATAAACGACTTTAGAGACTTCTAAGACGCCACGGAGATGGCTGCAGCTAATTCTTGGCAGCTCCGCCCGCTGATTAATGAGGCTTAAATCCTTAAAATAATCGCTGATTCTTAGTGCAGAACGATCAATTTCGAGGGAGAATAAGATGGCAGGCAAGCAACAGAGGCACGTAAAGCCTAAATCATGAAAGGAAGTTTACAAAAACTAAAGCAACTAGTGCTAGATGAAGACATTGAGGGATTCGCGCTCAGTCACGCTCAGAGGGCGACAGCCTCGGAGTCTCTGGGGAGCCTGATATTGCAGAAACGTCGATTCGAAACGATGCAAAGGACATTGCAGCAAATTCTTCCACAGTTACGAATCGATCTATCCTATCAGACCTTAAGAAAGAGGTACAGACTTTAAATAAGAAGGTAATTTTAATGCATCTAACCTCACCATTTATCTCGGAAACGCAAGAGCGATCAGATAGGCTTTTGCTGTTACTGCAGAGAGATAGAGAAACTCAACGAGAATTGGAAGATCTTGAAAATAGATCTCGAGAAACAACTTCCGAATTCACGAGTGCCAGAAGACTTAGAAGTGGGATTCCCTCAACAGCTGACTTGGTGCTACTATATATTACGGCAGTACTCACCCCCCAGATATTAAGATGGACATTGATCGTGCTCACAGATCTCTAGTTGCCAAACCCCAGGATCCAACAGCAAGACTCACGCTCCATAATTGTTAGAATGGTTTTCTTCCAAAGCAAGGACTGGATACTACAAGAGGCGTGAGACAAAGGGATCTTTAGATACTAAGGTGCATAAATCTTTTTGACCAGGATTTCGATCAGCACTACAGTCAGAAAGACAAATGGTCAGAGGGTCATAGAGAGTTAAAGCTCAAGAAAGGCATAAAGGCTCAAATGTATTCCCTGCCAGAATTAAAGTACGCTTTGATAGAGGGTCAAAGTCTTTTTCAGATCTGGTGGAAGCAGCGCAAGTTCTTTCAAAGTCTAGAAATACACATCCCTGACTTAGAAATGCAGAGGCTGGAGAGTGTTTGAAAGCAGAGGTGGACCAGAGTCTCGAATCTCAGAGGAAGAAAGAGGGCAAATCCAGGTTCCTATCCACATGAGGCCAGCTCGATATTCAGGACTTGATAACTAAAACAAAACTTCGCTTACAGGAGACAAAGGACCTGCCATAGCTGGGAAAAAGAAGTCAAGACAAAGGACTTGAATGAAAAGATTGGAAATAGTGTGATTTACTAACTGGATATATACTCTTAAAATGACCAGACTCTAGTGAAGGAGGGTCCGTTATATAAACTTTGGGACTTGCATGGATTAACAATGAGGTCCCTTTAAAATGAAGTGACACTTGGGACTGATAGATATAAATAAGTGTTCTCATTATTATAAAATGGCAGCTGGTGAGCTGGGTCCCTGGGCGACATTGAAGAGGCCTTAAGGTAAGATAGAACACAGTTCAAGATGAGAAGTACCTCGATAGAGGGGTTTAGCTGAGGTTGAGGGGGGAAGATTGGGAAGGAAAGAAAATGACCTATAATGGCAGAGAAACAACTATAGATAGATAGAGGGTTCTTATAAGCAAGTAACAGGAAGGGAGGAGTGGGGGTACCTAAACGGGGTTGACATACCAAGGAAGCAAGCTAAGGGGAGAAAAATAGCAGGGATCACTAAAACCAAAGGGGAAAACATATGAACCAACTTCATTTGGGGGCGGCAAGAGCAACCAACAAAATGAAAGCTAGGGATTGATGTAGTAGTTTGAGATAGAAAGACTTGGATGGGATAGGATGGAGGTACATCTTTGTTCACAGGGAAAACAAATAGTTGGAATCAGGAAAAGGGATAACGCTTTCTTAAAAAGGAGTTCAGGAGGTAAAGGGAGGGAGAAGAAGAAGAAAGGGCTATACACTAAAAGAAGGCCAAGAAGATTTAGAAGTAGAGGCAGGGGACAGATAAGAAACTTAGTATACTGCCTGATTGGCAGGATGAAATAGTTTTCAGGATAGCTAAGAAAATAAGTGAAGGAAGACGAGGAACTGTAGGTGAGTCTAAAGAGGAGATGACAGGGTTAGGGAGGAGGGCAGAGTTTAAGGGGAAAAAAAGATGGGGGAGTAGGAACTTTTAGAAAGGAATTTGAAACCAAACTATAAACTTCAGTTCGACCTGAGAGCGGGTTTAATGGGTGTCAGAACTCCCTATAGGGAACTCACTTATACCTCCTGCATCACCTTTAAGGGCACCACTTGGTGAATAGACTTCCCGAGGACTTTGCTGTGGGTTTTCACATGGAAGCTATTGGGAACAACACCCGATACTATGTATATAGTTTTAATGTTGTCGCTCTGATAGTACTGAAATTAGGTACCAAGTTGTATCTAACAACTTTATGTTTTAAAGTCTTGAATTTTGTGTTTAGTTTGGGCTTCTGCAGACTGGATGGAGAACTCATGGATTAAATAGGTTTGAGCCATCATGACAACGGATGTACCCCAGATATCAGATGTCTGTTGAATATTATTTCATACAATGTAAAAGGAGTTAACTCTCCAGTGAAAAGATTCTAGGTTACTGCCGGAACTTCAGCTCTTGGGTTGTGATGTGGCTTTTCTGCAGGAGACACACCTCTCACAGATGGAGCACTTTAAGCTTAGAAGGAGATGGTGGATCAGGTAGGCAGCCTCGACCCCAAGAGCAAAAAGGCAGGGTGGCGATACTTATTAGGCGTAACAGCCCCTTGAAGATTGATTCAACAGAAGAAGGGTTCCAGGGTAGATTTGTTAGGTGACCTGTTTAATGCATAACAAAACATTACACCTAGTCAATATATATGCTCCAAATGTAGGAACACAAGGCTTTCTAGGAGAAGTTTTTCAGCAAGGTGGCAAGCCTACCTCAAGGGCTAGTAGTGCTGATGGGGTGATTTTAACACAGTTATCTCTACCACAGATGGATCGCTCATCGGGCAATTTAAACACCAATAAAATGGCAAGCAGAAAACTTAAGGCTGATGTCAGGAATCAGGTATGGTAGATATGGAGAGACAACATGTGGGGAAAGAGACTATACTTTTTCTCGGGGCACAAAACTCATACTCACGAATAGACCTTTTTCTTACGCCTAAAACTGATTTACACATAGTCGAACAATCTAAGATACATTCTATTACCCTTTCAGATCATAGTCCAATTTCGGTGAAACTCACCTTTGGTCAAGAGATCAAAACTCCCCTTTGGAGACTAAATGTATCCTTGTTAAATGAAGAACCCTTTAAAAAACTTATAGATAAGACAATTTCAAACCTGGAACAGGACTCACCTGTAGGGGAATGCTCACCAATGTTGTGGTGGGACACCTTTAAGGCAGTGGTAAGAGGACAAATAATTAGCTATGACTCAGCCAAGAAAAAACAGATGAAAAGGAAAGAAAAGACCCTAAGGGAGAAAATTTCAAACTTAGAAGCAAGGCACAAAGAAAATACAGGGTCGAAAAAATATTAAAGGATTTGAATCAGGCTAGACAAGAGCTGCAAGAAATGGAGAGCAGGGAAGGCTTAAGGCCTCCTTAGGTTCTGTAATCAAAAATATCATGAGACGGGAGGGAGGGCCCTGGGACTGTTAGCCTTCCGTCTTAGAAGAGAGACAGGCTGATAGACATGTCTCAACAATATAGGGATATGTGAATATAGACAAAGTTTGGGTCAAGCCAATAGAGATTGCCTCGCAGTTTAGGGCATTTTACAAAGAACTTTACACAGAGAGCAGGTGGAGACGAGAGTCAGATCGAGACCTTGGCTTTTCTGGACTCTATAGTGTTGCCTCACCCTTCCGTAAAGATACAGGAGACACTTTCGCCACAATTACAGAGCAAGAAACTTTAAAGTTATTAAGGACCTCCTAACTGGGAAGACGCTTAGGACTGACGGATTACCAGCAGAATGGTACAAATCATTTAGCGTTATTAGTACCCAAATTGGTGCGGATATATAATGCCAGTCTGGAGGAGGGTCACTCCAAAATCGTGGCAAGAAGCCCTGGTTACAGTCATCCCAAAACCTGGTAAACCCAGATCTCAGTGCTCCTCCTACAGGCCCATCTCTCTCCTCAATCAAGACCCAAAAATCCTAACTCCAAATATTGGCCTCCCGACTGCAGCAATGTATAGGCTCTAGTTCACTCTGATCAAACAGGATTTATACCTGACAGGGCATTTGCAGGATAATATTAGGAAACTCCTGAACATGGTCTTGTACAGATATCCCAGCAATACAAACTCCTGTTGCGGTTTTTCTTGACGCTGAAAAGGCATTTGACAGAGTGAACTGGGTGTATATGCAGGAGGTGATGTTTAGAATGGGGGTGGGGGAATTTCTTAGGTGGGTGAGTATTGTTACAGAACCCAACTGCTCAGGTTAGAGTCAATGGCTTATGCTCAGAACGATTTGATATAAAAAAGGGGAACAAGACAATGGTGTCCTTTGTCTCCTCTGTTGTTCATTGACTATGGAACCAGTTGGCACAAGCCATCCGTCAAAGTCAGATATAAAGGGATACTAATAAACAATATTGAAAGTAAGATCTCGTTATATGCAGACGAATACAGTGCTGTACTTGGGGGACCCAGTCATCTCTGTTCCAGTAGTGCTCCAGTTGTTAGATAGATTTAGTCGGATTTCAGGTTCAAGGTGAACGAGAAAAATGGAGAGTTTGAGTCTGGGTGGACCATAGTGAGGAACTAAGGAACCTTTTACCTTTTAAGTGGGTTAAGGACAAAATTAAATATTTGGGAGTGACGATTCCAATAGACCTTAACAAATTATATTCTTATAACCACCAAATACTAAAGTAAAAGTATTTGAAGATTTACAGAGGTGGCAAGGCATACCCCTTTAGTTTCATGAATAGGGTTGAAGCTATCAAGATGAACATTCTACCTAGATTTTGTTCCTACTCTTGGCACTACCCATTCTCATAGATAGGGGAATGGCGAGCTAAGGAAAAGCTATCTAGATTTATTTGGGCGGACGCCCGTCCGCAAGAAGTGGAGCATACTAACGGAGGCGGAAAAAAAGGGGGAATGGGGTGCCAGACTTGCTAAAATATTATTTTCGGCCCAGACAGTTCCAGTACTGAAAATGCTGTCGCCGAAAAAGGAGAGGGATGGTGCGGGATGGAGGAAAGAGCTCCAATCTGGGTTCCCTTAGGTACCTACCTCTGGGTAGTTAAGGTTGCAGACCTTAAAATTCTAAGTAATATCTGGACTAGAAAATACCCTTAAAACTTGGCTTAGAGTCAGACAGTGGTGGGAGATATTTTCTCCTACTTGGAAGTATATCCCACTGAAGTATTTACACAATTTCAGCAACACAAGTAGATGCTTGCTGGAGGAGATGGTCAGACAGAGGACTCCAATATTTACATCAGAGGTGTGTGAGGAGGGGTGAAAACTTTCTCACAGCTCCAAGAGAGTTGAACTCCCCAAAAGATTTTTAGATACCTTCAATGCCGACACTTTGTCACTAGTGCGGTCGGGATAAGCTATACAGAGTGATCCAGCCCACCGCTTGAAAATGCATATATCTGAGGAGCCAAAAGGAGATTCCAAAAACTCGTTTATACATACAGCAAACTCTGCAGGAAGGCTCCAGGGACACTGCAGGTTCAAGCTCTAGAAAATAAATGGCAGGTAGAATATGAGGGTCAGATATCAGACAAAGATTGGTTACTTATATGGCAGGGTGTTCATAAACTACTAATTCACCGGTATGGGAGAGAGTTTAGATGGAAATATCGGTTAGGTACTTTATCGGTCCCAGATATTTTCGGTTAAGTTTGGCACCTCCCGGAATAATAAGTGTTGGAGGGATGTACCTGGATAAAGGCTCTCAATATCATATTTTTGGAGTTGTCAGAAGCTTGTGGAATTCTGGGGAGAGGTTACCTTAGCCATAAAAGAAATACTGCAACCAAAAGACTTGCCGATTTTCCCCATGTGGTCTTGGGACTTCCCGAGGTTAAGACTAAGGCCCAAAGATATTTATTTTTATACTAATAGCAGCAGCCACCAAAACCATCACACAAAGGTGGCTCTCCATGGAAAAAGTGACATATTCAAATGATGGTCTAATGTGATCAATATTAACAATATGGAAGCCCTTACGGCTATACTAAGGTTGCAAACTGATAAATTTAACTCAAGATGGCTCCCATTTTATGAATATGTGGAGATCAAGCGAGCTGCACTGCAGTGCTCGACCAGTTCCTGACAAAATGAGCTGGATAAATAAACTAGGTAGATATCTGGGTAGAGGGCCCTGAAAAGACATTAGGCCATAGATGCCTGACCTCAATCAACCAACTCAGATGACAGATGCAAACAGTCCGTGAAATGTTAGTTCTTATTAAACCCCAGACCGGCTTGTAAGGCCCATTTTCCTCTCTGCAAATTTAAAAGGAGGGTTGGGCGGATGGGGTTGGAGGGTTTTTTTTTTCTTCCTTTCCCTTAGAACTACATCTAGGGAAGAGAAAGGTAATAGGAAGTGGAAGGGTTGCAGGCAGGTTATAAGATAAAGAAAGATTTCAGATGTGTACTATAACTTATGAGGACGAATCTGAGGGAAAAGGTTGGAAGTCACTAGTAGGAGGAGAGGAAGACTGACAGGTTTTAGCGCAGCTTGAAGTGCGAAAGAGGGTGGTACCTTCTCTACCCAGAGGTGGAACCCTCTCTACTCAGTCCAGCCTGCAAAATGAATATGAAGATGCTTTTAAACTTAAGAAGCGCTATAATGGAAATTTCTGTCATGAGCTTTTATATATTGTCCTGTCAAAATGATTTTAACTCCAAGACGAATGTATTTCTGTTATGTATACCCTGTAAAGGAGATCAATTGTAAATGGTTAAAAAATGAAAAACCAATAAAAATCTAAGTTAAAAAAAAAAATAAACGCACTTTAAGTGGGGATCGATGTGCGACATCTTCTGGCCGCAGGTACACCGGCGAAATCCAGCGGATGAGTTATCCTCCATGTCCGATGCGCTACAATCGGAATCACTAACTCGAATGAGTTTTAAGGTAAGTTTCAGTAAAAACCGACGCTTTGAATCCAGGGCCTACAAATTGTTGTGAGAGCAAGAGGGAACCTGCATCTTCCAGCGGAAAAGAAGATCTGGTGTCATGGGGCGCAGCCGAGGTATTTACCACCCGCGTGGGTGGTAGGAGCCAGCTTGAAGATTTTCCGGCAAGATTTAAAGGGGAAAGGGACATGCCAAGAAGTGTGGATGAACAACATATCAATGCTCCTAGAAATGACAATTACATATTTAACGTAATTGTTGATCTTCCAGAATATCTTCACCATAGATTACCATTTATGGGTCTGGGGTCAGAGGCACTAGGACCCCGAAGGAGCAAAATGTTTTGCAGGGAGGGATCCGGCCACAGCTACTGAGCACAGTGTCTGCACACCTGCACGTAGTGTCTGTACCAGCCAATAACTGCTGCTGGTTACCTTAGTTCTGTTCGTCAGAAGAGAAACAAAGCTGGGGAAAAAAAAAAAAGAGAGGGGGCCAAGACATTTTCTATCCCAAACGGACAGGGAAAGAATATAGGAATATAAATAAAACCAGATTAACAACCTTAGAGGCAAACAGGACACACTGCTATACGTGGTGCAGAAGTGTACTTTGGTATGGAGCCAGAGCCTCCCACAGCTAATCGGACAGCAGCGGGATAATGATCTTAAAGCAGTAGACCTCAAGCATATGGCACTAGGAAGAAAGCAAGAGGGGGGCAGAACTAGGACCCCCTTGTAACTGAGATGGAAAAAAAATAACCCCATTCTGCTAGATAGAAGACTGACTGAATATCCAGTTAACCCTTGCTGTTCCACGGACTGATATATCAGTCCAGAATTCCTATACGGGCTAATTCTGTTGGCAGCCTAAGGGTTAATATATCCCTTTTTACCCCTTCCAGGGAAGAAAAAGGGATTTCAGGTGCATGTAGAGTTGTAGGACTCTACAGTCCAAAGGAATCGAGATGTGCTTATCTCCCCAGGCATCCCTAAGGTTAGCGGGCAAACTGCCCAGCTGGCGTATGGGAAGAAGAGGGTATACTATAACCAAGACAGTCTGACACAGTCAGGATAAGACATGAGAGGAAGTGACCTGCTTCTCATGCAACCACAGGGATGTATCCTGCGTAGGAGCTAGTGTACTTGATCCAATCCATTGCATAGCACCTCCTAGAGACAAAACAACTAGCAAGTGGAGTAGACTAGATAGTGCCCAGAGGCACAGACTGCATGTAGCAAGTAACAGGGATATACCCCAGACAAGAAGAAAGAGGACAATAAGAAAGAATGGAAGGGAGTAATCTTTTTTTTTGGAGTGGGCGTGACGTGAGGGCCCTGAAAGGATCCCCAGCTCCACCCCAGTTTTAAGTTTTTAACCCCTTTTATAATTATTTTATTATTTGTTAATTATTGGTGTGCACTTTCCCCCCATAGGGAAACCGGTTATAATTTGGCGTTATAACCAGCTGGTCATAACGGCAAACGCACGCCAGGTTTCCCTGCCTCCATACATGTGCCCGCCATGCCCCTTCTCTCTCCACTTCTCTCGCTAGACAAACACGGATGGCACAACCGCCATTTGGCAGTAAGTAAAAAAAAAAAAAAAAATAACTAATTAAAATATGTAAAGGTCCACTCTGCAACCATAAAACAATAAAGAAATGTAAAATCTTGGCAGATCACAGACCACGCCGAATCCCGACCGGTCCATGGCTGCCTCAACACTGATCTCTGCTTTCTTCTTATTTTATATAATTGCTGTGGCAAAAAAGCACACACCAGCAATAACAGAAAATAAAAGATGGGGTTGTGTATAAAATGAAATTACGTACCTACTGTAAATCTTGATCTTCTTGGACGAAGTCTCCACCACTCATTCACACTAATGGAAGAGTACCGAGCTAACAACCCCAGGCGGGCAGCAGGAGAAACTAAGAGCTCACATACTTAGATGTCGTCTGGCATGGACATCTAAGCATAGTGTTAACAAAAGTATGCACTGAGCTCCATGTAGCCGCACTGCAAATGTATGCAATAGGCAGGTTGCGGATTTCCTCCAGAGATGCCATGACTGCTCTAGTAGAGTGAGTGTACACTCTGCCTTCTAGCTTAACCTGTGCCATAGAATAGCAGTGGCAGAAGTATGCTACCAGCCACGCTGAAATGCACCTAATAGCGACAGGTTGACCCAGCCGGGTCTCATTGAAGGAAACAAACAGTTGTTGAGCCTTCCAAATTTATTTTGTTCTATCCAGATAGAAACAGAATGCTCTCTTAACATCCAAAGAATTCAGGGTACGTTCCCCTTCATTCTGGAGGTTAGCAAAGTGGGTAGGTAGGACTAAAGGTTGGTTTAGATGAAATTCTGAGACAACCTTGGGAAGAAACTTATGGTGAGTCCTAAGAACTACTTTGTCCTTGTGAAATACAGTGTACGGGGGGTCTGTGACCAGAGCATGTATTTCAGAAACTCTACGGGCAGAAGTGATGTCCACCAGGAAGGCTATTTTCCAAGTGAGGAACTTCAACTCGCAGGTAGCTAGAGGCTTGAAAGGTTTCCGAGTGAGCATGTCTAGCACAAGGTTAATGTCCCAGGCTGCGACTGGACATCTGATAGGTCTGGTATGCAGAATGCCCTTAAGAAACCTCTTAACCACGGGCAACTGAGCCAGTGAGACAAGGAATGTACCGGCTCATGATAAGCTGAAATGGCACAGAGATTAACTTTGACAGTACAGTACTGCAGACTTGAATTTGAGGGGTCTAAGAGGTACTCCAAGACTTTATTTGGTGGGCAGGAAAAAGGGTTCGAAGAAGATTTTGCACACCAGAAAGAAAAACGCTTCCATTTGGCTGTGTAGGTTTTTCTAGTGGCTGGTTTACACGAAGCCCAGAGAATATCTGAAACCCTATGGGAAACATTGAATCTATTCACCTCTATCTATTCAGGAGCCAAGCGTGACGGTGAAGCGCCTTCAGATTGGGATGGACCACAGGCCCCTGGGTCAGAAGGTTCATCTGAAGGGGAAGTGCCTTTGGGAGGGTTGCCAACAGACTGCTGAGCAGCGGGAACCATCTCTGTCGAGGCCAGAAGGGAGCAATGAGAATTATTCTGTCTCCCTGAGACTCAAATTTGAGAAGCACCCTCTGAATTAAGAGAAAGAGGAGGAAAGGTATATAGAAAGCGTTTTGTCCACTGCAACCTGAATGCATCCTGACAGAAAATGCCACGTCCTGGATTTCTGGAGCAGAAGAGAGGCAGTTTTGCGTTGAGTGGGGATGCAGAAAGGTCCAGGTCTGGAGTTCCCCACTCTTTGAAGAGTTACTGAGTGACGGTTGAGTCAAGAGACCATCTGTGAGGATCTGTCTCCATTCTGCTGAGATGGTCTGCCAGTTCGTTCTGCATGCCTGGCAGGTAAACTGCGTGGATTAGAGCCTTGTGCTCCAGGCACCATTCCCACACTCTCATAGCTTCCCTGCATAATGGGTAAGAGTGTGCACTGCCCTGTTCGTTAATGTAACACATCACTGCTTAGTTGTCCGTTCGAAGGAGAATGTTCTTGTGACACAGTATGGCTCTCATGTCCAGGACATTTATGTGGAGCAGGAACTCATCCCGAGTCCACATACCTTGGGTGTGAAGCTTCTGGCAATGAGGTCCCCACCCCATTAGGGATGCGTCGGTGGTAATAGAGATCTGATGATCCAAAGGAGCAAAGGGATACCCTTCCAGAAGGCTGTTCTCCTTCGACCACCAGGTGAGTGACCTCTTTAGAGGTTCCGTCACCTTGATGGGAAAGGACTGAGGGAGAGTGGTTGGGGACCACTGAGTACTGAGTATCCACTGAGAGGTTCTCATGTGGAGACGAGCTAGGGGTACAGTGAACACTGAGGATGCCATGAGACCCAGCATCCGTTGCACTGAGATAGCTTGAACCGAGCTGTTTTCTCTGATGTACCGGGCCATCTGTAGGATATCGCTCCTTCTGTCCTCTGGAAGAAAAGCTTTCACACAAGAGGTATCCAGAAGAGTTCCTATGAAAAGGAGTTTCTGGGAGGGCTGCAACTGCAATTTGTTGTGATTCAGCAGGACTCCCATGGACGTGAGGAAGTCTGAAGCTTTGGCTATGGCATCCAGAGTTCCCTGCCTGGAAGGGCTTGCTAGAAGCCAGTTGTCCAGGTATGGATGTAACCCCCCTGCAAATGGGGGTTCCCAAAAGACTTCCAGGAGCTCGCTTGAATGCTCCGAGCCTGAATGGTGTTTGGCGTTTAAGCCATTTATCTGTGAGTGTTTTTAGAGCCTCTGGTACTGTCTCTTTAAGAGCTGTCTGCTTGCAGACATAATTAGTTTGTATGGGGAGGACTGTGTGTTTCTCTGCTTGAGTCCCACTCGAGCTGCTGCCAATTCACTCCATTTTTGCAGTCACTAGGAGTGCAAAGGGAACCTATCTGAAAGGTGTAACTGTTTGCCAGAAATCGTTTAGAGTAATAATGAAAATACAGTTTGTCTAACCTGCTTTTCTTTGCAATCAGAACTGTGTTTGCCTAGTTCCCCATTCTAGTTCTGAACTGCTGAACTGGACCAATCAGTGTGGGTTAAGGTAGCTCTAAAATGGTGCCTGTGGACGAATCAGAACTTGGACTCGTAATCTGAGCCAGCCACAAGAGGACAAGAGGATTGTATGGGCAGTGACTCTGGGGAGGGGGCTATTGTGAGTGACAGCCAATCCAGCCAAGAACTGGGAGGAACTCAAAGGAAGTGCCCAGTTTTGTCTACTGCAGTCTCAGTTTAGCTCTGGCAGTGAAGAGGGAAGGAGCCCTGTGCTCCTTCGGTGCGCAGTTTTAGTCGGGAAACGCGCGTGTAAGGCCCCAAGTTTCAGTCTGCAGCTTGTGCAAGTGTTTGTTTGGACTGAATCTGACCTGTGAAGAGAATCAAGGAGATCTGAAAAGTAGAAACCAGGCTCACCCTGTAGAAGACTGGAGAAATTGCTGAATTGCGCTTGGTCTGTCAGGAACTGAATCTGCTGTGTGTTCTCCCGGGTACTATTCAGTAATTGCGATCGGGATAGAGAAGCAGCCTGCCTGGTATAGAACTTTCTTTTTTCCATATAAATGTGTGTAGTGCTAGTGGGACTCGCGTTTCAAATCCCCTGTACAGTGAATTGAGTGCATGAAGCTGCAAGTAAACCCCAGCTTAATCCAGACTACATCCATTTGCTCTGAACTGCCTTGGGGTCCAGTCACAAGGACCTTGTCCACATGGTCTGCTCCGCCTGGCAATCCAGGACAATCTGCCTTCCATTCAGTTTCAGCATTGAATTTGTGAGTACAAACCAGGGTAGCTCCCTGCCATCATCTAACTGCAAGTGTTCCATCTGATTACTTCTCCTTTCTTTCCCCACGAACTGAGCCTGCCAGCTCCGGATTATAATTTGGGTATTGTGCATGCATTTTACATCTTCAGGGCCCCAACCAGCTTCACCAAATAGGCTAGCCTCTTATTGCCTGGGTACCCAGTAAGAGTGACATTAGGGACATTTGGGATTCTGAAATATGTGCACAGTACTGTGATTATTAATGTGTTTAAACTAATTAACCTGATTTCCCCCCCTGTCCTTGTTATATCCCCCTAAATAAATCAGATCTGTTTCTTTCAGCAAAGTTACACTGCCTGAGGTATTTGTCTATGTTAAAGTATTGTACTGTGGTTTTTGCACTGTATCATCTTATTTTACAGGGAGTCCCAGGAGTCACACTGCCTGAACCAGTCCTAGGGGGCAAGTGTATACTGTGAAGGTAATTCTGATATATTGTGTGGTCCACTAGTGGGAAGAAAGGGGGGTCGCAGTGTCCCAGAGGGCTGTGACCAAGTTAGTTTAACTATTGCAAACCCTGACCTCTGGGTGGAGGCACCTGCCATCGGATCCAGGCCCCTCAACCTGTTAGTGGCAAATCAGGCACGGGGTAGTAGCCCTTGGGATAGCACCATCTAGGGGTTACATGGAAACACTTGAATTCAGATTTTCCTGAGATGTGCTGTGAGAACTGCACAACACGTTGTAAAAACTCGTGGTGCCGAGGATAGCCCAAAGGGCAGGACTCTGAACTGATAATGTTGACCCAACGCTACAAACCTCAGGTATTTGTGGTGCTTTGGGTGTATATGAATGTGTGGGTAGGCATCCTACATGTCCAGGGAGGCTAGCCAATTGTGTTGATGAATCAAAGGTAGAAGGGTACCTAGAGATATCATCTTGAACTTTTCCTTGTGAAGGAATCTGTTTAACTTTTGAGATTCAGAATGGGTGTATGCCTCCAGTTTTTAGAATTAGAAAGTAAAGGGAGTAGAAACCTGTGTTTCGTTGGTCCGCGGAACTACTTCTACTGCCCTGTTGTTCAGAGGCCTTGCACCTCGGAAGCAAGAAGGTCTGACTGTACTGCTGACAGTCTGGGCTGTCGTTTGGGGGATGATCCGGGGTGAGGGTTCTGAAAGATTGAGCGAATACCCCTTGCAGATTATCCGAAGGACCCATTTGTCTGATGTTACAGACTTCCACCGATCGTACAACTGAGTCAAACATCCTCCCACTGCTGAGGAAGAGTCCCCCTCAGGCAGTAGAGGTGGGACCTGGGCCGAGAACTCAGAAGGTGGCACTGGGCGCTTTGGGCGTGTGCCTTCTGCTGCGTTTTCTTTGTGGCTGTGGGGTGTGGCTTTTGTTAGCCCCCCTGCCTTTGCCCCAAAAGGACTGACGGTTTTGAAATTGATATTTATTGGCCCCAGAGGGGCGGTGCGGATCGTGCTATCTTAATGGATGACCTAGTCTTCGTGTGGTTTCCAGAGCTTGTTCCACCTGGGGTCGAACAGATACATACCATCGAAGGGTAAGGCCATGGTCTGCTGCTGGGCATCATTCGTGAAGCCCCAAGTACGTAGCCAGGAGCGGTGACGGGGACAAATGCCCACCGCCACTGCTCGAGAAGCAGTATCAAAAGCGTCCGTTGCAGCTTTAACCTGTTGGTTATTGGACTCGATGCCCCTGGTTATGGTGTGAAGTAGCTCTGAATTAGTTTCTGACTCAGGCAGAGCTTCTACCATTTGCTTGAGCGAATGCCATTCATATTGAGAAAAACAGCCCTAGTAGCTGGCAATACGCATACCCAGGGTGGAGGCAGCAAAGACTCTTTTACCTAAGGTGTCTATCTTACAAGATTCTTTATTGATAGGCTGGCTGAGGATGCCTGAGGAAGGACGGCCTTGTCATTCTCTGCTGTGACTACAATGGGATCAGCAAAAGCTTAGAGGCCAATATGGGTCGATCCTTGGGAGCAGCGCATTTCCTGTCTATGGACTTAGCCACGGAAAGGATGAGAACAGGATTGTTCAATACCATCAGAGAAAGGGTTTCAAAAGATGGTTGTATCAGAGGAGTTAAATCCATAGGGATCTCCGGGACATGTAGGTATTGGAGTCTTAAAAGATTCCCAGGATCGATTTCTGTAGTCTGTAGAGAAAGAGTGGAATTTAAATTTTTCAGCAGAGACTTGAAGGAAAGGTCTTCGGCAACACGCCTGCAGCAGGATTAACTCCTGCTCCTTTAACATCATCACCCAGACGAAGATCTGGGTCATGCTCAAAATCATCTCCTGACAGTCCAGGGGGACTGTATGGACAGGAAAGGAGTGAAAATCAGAACTGAAATTAAAGAGGAAAGAATCGGAGTCGAAAAGCCCTGGAGGCTGGATGGCGCCGCACCAAGCACCAGCGCCAATTAAGAACACGTGCAGAACCCAAGGAAGTTGGCACCATTGAAACAGCCCAGCATATGGTGCATGCAACAGAGCCCTGATGGCACAGATGTCGTAACATAGAGCCCAGGCGCAGCGGGCCAGTGCCCGAGAGCCTCGGTGCAGCTGGCTGTGACAGAGCCTCTGCACAGCAGATGGCTCCAAGAGTTTCCCAAGGTTCCGAAACTGTGATTTGAATGAAAAGGAGGAAAATTAACAGGAGATAGAGGCATCGGTGGGGCCCCTGCTGCAGCCATGTGGGGGGACACCTGAGACGGAGTCGACAGCACCAAGAAGGCCAAGCAACCAGGGAAGATCCAACCACCTACCCAGTCATTCGAGTGACCCGAAAGCCCCGGAGTGACTGGGTCAGGCAGCTGGACCAACCTCCGAGCCCACAGCTCCATAAAAGCAGTCCACTGTGAAACTGCTCATCGGAGGCCCATCGAATAGGAGGGGATGGGCTCCGATGTCGAAGAGGTCAGGCACCGGAGCCAGAAACCGGTGACTCCGAGATGGGAGGAGACCAGTGCCTAGCCTCAATGACCGACCGTCGACGTGCAGACATACCAGAAGGCGACCTCGCGAGATGCCTTCTCTTTCTCGACTTGTGCGCTGAAGAAGAACTCGGGGCCGAACAGTGCCATGAATGGGACCATTTCCTTTGATGCTTTCGGGGGGACTGCCCATATCCCTGAGCACTGGACTGTCTGTTGTCAGACCCACCCTCCAGGGAGGGTGGCAGACCGGACCCAGCCCAGCTGACTGAACAGCTTTCATATAAAGTTTCCCTACTGTCACCTGACCCGCTCATGGTCGACTCCGTCAATGGAGGGCTGAAGACTTCTTTAATAATCAATAAATTTTATTAAAATCTACTCGGTATTTTCAAAGATAAATTACAAAACAATAAACTGAAAACTATGCTGCTAGTTTGAAGTTTGACTCCCGGCGGGTGAGCGACGTCATCACTGAAACACACTCGACAGTGGGGAAAAAAGGAACTGAGGTGGTTGGAGGGTCGATACCGAGGTTATCTTCACTTCACGAGCCATGGCTCGCGGTGCCTCTTCCTCGCAGCTCCATGTCTGGTGCTGACCCTCTTGAAAAGTTTGCTCCCGATGGGTCCTAGCGCCTCCGGCGCAGATCCCATTAGTGTGAATGAGTGGTGGAGACTATGTCCAGGAAGATCTTAATTTTACACACACGCTTGGTGTGGGATGCTTTTTATAAACCCTTCGAATATGTAGCATCCCACACCTCGAGTGTGTGTAAAATCTCATTAAACAAGTGCAACTGGGCAGATACCCTAGCACTAGTGGTGCCTGCCAGCAATGAAGAGTGAGCTGCCCAGAGGCCCTGGTTGTGCTAGAGTGGGGTGATAGATGAGAGTGTTTATCAATGGTGAAGATATTCTGCAAGATCAGAAATTATAGTAAGTATGTAACTGTATATCTCCCAAGAATCCAGCTTCACTACTGATGCCCACTTATGGGTCCAGGTACCAAGTTTTCCCTTCTTTCTGTGGGAGAGGCTCACCTAAGGATAACAGATGCCCTCAGTACTCTGCATGGGGAGAACACCCAAGGGCAGGGGCCCTCAAAGATATAAGCCCTGAAACTGGTCAGGGCCAGGCTAGGGCTTCTGTGCACAGGAGGAGATTCCTAAACAGTTCTTACCTGACCCTGGGGAGAAGAAATGAGCCCTGGTAATGTCAATTACACCTTATGCCAGGCCAAAGTTATCAGTCATGAAAGGTGAAGCCATGCCATCCACCTGAATCAGACTGTAGTTCCTACAAGACTGGAGGAAACCTCACTGGCATCATACGATGTCCTTGACTGGTGCTGAGCTACCTCCAGGCCACAAGCAGAAAGGTCAAAGACCTGGCTGAATGACTTGCTTTGAGGCATGGCAGCTAAGAGCTGACTGAGATGCAACCCAGACAACTACTGAAAACGCCATATGTTCTTGGTGTGCAGAGATGCATGTGAGGGTGCGTGATGAAGTCAACCTTCCTGCCAAGGGCATCCATCTAAGCAGAATCTGTTTTTGAGGTCGATCATGCAGTGTCTGCAATACCTCAAGCGAAGAGGGTAATGTACCTCATCTGTGGAACCTGGGGGTGCACGATACTGCAAGAGGAGGCTCCTAGGATGACTGGTCAAGAGAAGGGACACTGCCACTGCCCTTGATGTCTCCTCAAAGGCTATAGGCCATGAAGGAACGACAACTGCACCAACACTGGAAACCCCAGGAGTCCCAACAGCAGAGATGCCAGATCATGGCTTCAGATCATGGCTTGTATATGCAGCTATGTCAAGTGCCTGGAGCATCTCCACCAAGAATCTCTGTCATAGTGTGCTCAGTGACAGAAGGCAGATGGACTGATGACTCATTTTCCTCTGGGAAGTACGTCGATGGAGATGAGGCACGACCCCAGGGACTACTGGTGCTGGAGAGAAGGCGTAAACTGGGCCTGTCAGAGTTCCCATTAGATATATGCAAGTCACCAACAAATTTACTTGCGCCCCACTGTAGTGGCCCCACAGACCTATGAATGCAGGCAACCCCTCCATGACGCAAGTGAGGCCCTGCTAGCAGGGTACATGACTTCTGGTCTCGAGGACCTCAACATGGGCTGAGGAACTGCACAGGGGCCTCGCTCAAAGGGAGGGCCTGGCAGAGTCACCTGAAAGGGTCCTCCATCAAGGAGTAACCCATCAGTGCTCATGAGGCCCTCCAGGAGGATAGTGGAGCTGTACAGTCCCCATAGGGCAGCCCCAATTCCCACCAATGATGGTGGTGGCCTGCAGCTCTGTAGAGAGCTCAGCCTCTGGGTCACCATCTGACTCTGTCAGCTGCTTGTGGCACCAGGCTCAGGAGTCAATGACAGCCTCAGATATGGGTTCATTCCTGTCATCGCTGTTGGCACCTCAGTACCAGGCTCAGCACTGGCCTCAACCTTAAGAGTCATCCCCCAACCTGGTGCTGTAAATGGCACCAAGATTAGAGACGACACAGTCACCGGCGTCTTGCCCGAACCAGGACTAACACTATGGCCATTGCCACATCTGTCACCACAGTTGGCATCATCCTCCTCCTCTGTGTTGCTAGTGATAGAGTGGGTAATAACAACCTCCAGCCCGGCAACAATATGCCTAACAGCACTAGTGCCGCTCTCTGACACCGCAATGGGTCAGAAGAGGCCCTGGCTGCCGCTCCATTGCCACCTGACTTGTTGCCACTGCACACAGTGAAAACTCTATCGGCGGTGCCAGAAGACAACACCAAGATGTCCACCAGTGCAGACCAAGTGTACAACTTTGACCGTATGACCAGGATGTCCGCTGCTCAGGGCAGATAGACTGTGGGGGTTACTCAGCCGACCGCCCAGAAGGAGACAGCTTTCCAAAGACCCAATTACCAGGGCCTCAGACACCTAGCTGGGGTGAGATCGAGGAGGACACAGTGCTTTCATGGAACCAGAGGTCCTAGGAAGAGGACCAGTGGAAGGCCCAACGTCCTAGCCTTTGCCACACGTGTGATGCCTGCCTCCAAAGTTGGGGATATGAGGACCCACCTCAATGCATGATTCTCTAAGGTATGGTAGTCCATCGAGAGGCAGGCGGTGCACACATCCATATCATGCTCTGGGAAAAGGCACAGCAATGATACTGGTCCAGAACAGCCATGGGTTTCCCACAAGAGCACTGACGCATAATGGGAGGCTAAGACTTTAGTCAAGCGATTTAGCCCTTTTTTGGATTTTGCATCAAGGTACTGTGAAAATAAGGAAAATAACAATGACACACTTAGAAAATACGGCGATAACAGAACTGAGGTGCTGTCACTCCCACAGTATGCAGTCAATAGGTAGAAAAGAACTGAGTTAGCTGAGGAAGCCGGCAACGGTTATTGGATGGGCGCCAACACCATGTGCAGGTACAAAGCCGCAGTGCTCAGTAGCCGTGGCTGACTCCCTCCCTGAAAAAACTTTCACTCTCATGGGGTCGTAGTAACTCCAGCCCCAGACTCATAACTGGGAAACAATGGTGAAGACGAATTCTTTAAAGATCACCAGAGGTTTACCCTTTTTCAAAATACTTAGAAAACAGGCAAAAGGCATCTCATACAGAATCATTTCTAATGTCAACTAGAAAACCTGTGCCAATGCAATGGTTATAGGTGTTTTACCATGTGTACATATGAGACAACAGAGTAAATGCAGTCACCCTTGGCACTCAAGTATTCACGAAAACAACACAAGTACATACCAATGCATCTGCTACTGCCTCCTCCACATCTGAGCCAGTGTTGAGCACTCGCATGGCACTAATGGAGTTTGACAGCCGGCTGGATTGAACGATCCCAAAGCCTGTACCTGGGTGACAACCAATCACAACACTTTCAAAAGAGGATAAAGTACTTAACATTTGAGAAAACAAAAAAGATGCATTTGCAAAGGAAAACAAGAAGCAGTGAAGGCGCAGTATCCTCTTTCAAAAGCTGCATTGCACTTTCATTTGAACACCACTGAACTAAAGTGGAAAGAAGTGTTACCTGCTGCATGTCCGTGATTTAGCTGAAGTACAGTAATCAGCTGAAGAAATATTTTCTACTGTATTAAGAACTACATAAAGATGATGCCAACATCTCTTACATCATATTTTACATCTTTATGTATATATTCTTAAAGAGCAAGTTTCTTGGTAATTGTCAGTGCTGTAGTAAAGACAGGGAGTGCCCTTACCTGAACAGGAGCTCTTGTTTGGTGTGAAATAATTTTGTACAGCCCCAAGGAAGAAAGGAAAGGGCGTAATTTGCCCCTGAGGGGTTGGCAGCAAGATCCTTTTCATTTCCTTCTAGCTTGCTCCGCCTCCAATGTTGACATGCTGTGGCGTCGGTATAGGGAGTGTCTTGGGAGCACGCTCCATTCACTGTCATGCAGCGTCATTTCTAAGCAGATTTACTGATTCTGAACTGGGTTTTGGGAAAGACTGTCATCAGAGTTCAACTAAGGGCATCAGTCTTTACCAAAACCGATTTAAAATACGAAAATCTGCTTTCAAAATGATGCTCCATAAAAATGAATGGAGCATGCCTCCACACTCTCACTACGCAGACTTCATAAAAACTTCACAACGTGGGGTCAGAACAGCCCAGCAGAAAGGGATCATGCTGCCAGCTCCTCGGGGGCAAATTACGATCCTTTCCTTCCTTTCCGGGCTCCACACAAAAAAAAATTTCACACCACAGAGGAGCTCCTATTCATGTAAGGGAGCTTCCTGTTCTTGTTAAAAGACCAAGAAAGGTGCTGTTTAAGGTTATCCCAGGAAGAATGTTTTGCAGCATTTTCAAGAGGGCACTACACCTTAAACATTGAAATGTATCAGATTTATAATTTAAAAAAAAATTTGCATGTATTGACTGGAGAGTAGAAATAAGGGGCTCTAGAGGGTAAAGGTAAATGGAAAAATGAAACTACTCTAAAAACTCCCTTCATGCAGAAAAAATATGATGCAGGTCATAAAAGTGTGACACACACACACACACACACACACACGTAAATAATCAGTTATGCAAGAAGGACCAACCATGACAGAGTTGCTGTAGAAAGCCAAACTTTTTTAAGTGGTTATAGACTGGGAACATTTAACTAACAGTTGAAAAATCAATCATCTCCTAAAATCACTCTAGTACAATACTAGTTAAGTGGCTTGAATTTTATTGTTAGCAAGACAAAAACGTTTTCAAACTGACCTTCTACAGCAAAAGCTCCTGGGTAAATAGAAATGAGACAACTTAATCATGGCCAACAAAAAAATAAAAAAATGATAGAAGTATGTCCTTTTAAAGAATAACTAAACTGAAAACAAAAAAGCAGCCGCGTTTTGATTCAGAGATAATTGTATAAAAATTTACAAGATGTTACTCATCCTTCACCTGAAGCCCCCAAAATATCTGGGGTGTAGAGTGCACCAGTGGATCTGGAGTGATGCCTGGAGGCTGCAATTGAAGGACCAGATATACCCTGTCTATTACTATGGCAACAAGTAAAGCAACAGAAGCACCAAGCTTCAAAAACATGACAAGAGCGGCAACATGTAGTCTGACAGAAAAGCATGAGGGAGGGAGGGGAAGCTGTTGTACGATGTTCCTCAGACTCTTCCCCAAAAAGCTCTTCACAATGTAGCACTGATGATGATGAGGACTGTGAAAGAACAGCAGCACAAGCCATAAATCATTCCCTCAATTTCAGGATGGGTCGGGAGGATCACCAGTTGCAGAAATGCGACACAAAGCATTGATGTGATGAATAATGAACAATAAGAGCAGCTAACGCCTCTAAGACTTCTAAAACATATTTAGATATCTTAAGTTTATACATAATTTACTGTGTATCCTCCCTGTCTGTTCTTTCTTACACAATATATTTATCACGTAAATAGAATTTGTTTCCTGGGGTTGATCTGTTTTCTCACTGGATTCCTCACATAAAGTCATAATTCCTGCTTGTGACATCACAATTACTTCCTTGGCAGTAGATGCAGGGCTCCATGTGAAAATAGCGAGGACAATATGACGCCGGTAAAACAGTGAGGCTCAAAACGAAAAGTGCAAATGAACACAACACAAAGTTTACAATTGGGGGGCTTTACTTCTTTACTTAAATATACATACTTGAAGACACACTATATACCACATGAAGGTTTTGCTGTTTTGAGCCTCGCTGAAGTTGTCACTTCGTTTTTTTCCCGCTCATATTGGTCCTCACTATTTTTCTCACCGTTTAGTAGTGACACCCAAATGCAGCAGAGAGATGTGTGATATATATATATATATGTACACACACCTGAAAAACTAGAGGGTTCATCTGCGACCCTCCAATCAATTGCATACTAGCTCCGTAGAGATCGCACAGACCACTTGCATAGGGCAAACATGAAAGCCCCTCTTTTTTCACATGATAACCTCTCTAGTTTTTAATATATGTGTATCTATATATGGTCTCCGTGGGCACCAAATTGTGATGTCACAGACAGATGATTGCAACTTCAAGCAGGGAATGAGCAGCAAGAATAGGTAAACTCTGAAGTGCAAGGACCAAGTTTTTATGCAAGCAGGAACACTGTGCCGCGCACCACCAACAGAGAATGGGTATTGTAAAAACTAAAAACAGGAACAGTGCAATTACTCACTACTGAGACAGGAAAGAAACCGTGGGTATAGCAGGTAGAAACAGAGTTGAAATTTACTCAAAAATTAAAAAACTGCATAGAAACAGATCACCTCACAAATCAGCTCTTAGCATCTATGCAGAGACACTTCACCAGGAGGAGTCAATGAAAACCTATAGTATTTTATACATGTTGGTTAAAAGGAGATAGTGCCAGTAAGACTGTGACCAAAACTTGACAAGAGGAAACAAACGACAAGAATATATAAATAAACAATGAGAATATATAAAGAATGAAAGGTCTCCAGTTAAATACTGAAAAACACCAGGCAAAAAAGTGAATAAAGAGTGGGAAAGGTGAGGGGGATAGGGAAGAAAATACAAAAGATATTGTAAAATATAAGCTACGGTATGATTCTCAAAGTTGACCTAGAGGCGTTACTTGCTCTTTAAATGAAAGGGTGATTGATGCTTTACCATTTTATCAAAACACAACTCTCCTGCCTTCTTCTTGCTATAAAACACACAAATCCACTTTCTGGAGACTGTGAACACTGTTCTCTAAATATGAACTAATGATTTTCCAAGGCATCTGTGCCTCTCGACAACAACTCGAAGGTCCTTCTATATATCAACAAAAAGATAGAGCTATTGAGCTAGAATTTTCTGCGAGGAGTAGAAGGTGTTAGGAAATAACTTCGCTGTTAATCAAAAATTTTACATGCAATTTACAAATGTATATGTCCCAATTCACATAAACCTAGAGAAAGAGGAAACTTACTACTCGTAATGCTTAATTTTTAGATCATCATCTTCACAGAGCCACAATCTGATTTTACAGCCGGAGGAACTTGAAACTGCAGGAACCTTTTGGGGACCGCAATGTTAGTGCATGGCATTGACACAGGACACCATGCGGGCGCTCTCTGCTTATGAAGCAGTACTAGTCAAACTGCCTCAGTGACGGAAAGAAAAACTACCAACAGACAAACTACAAAAAGGTCTAAATTTGAAATTGATTGAATAAAACATTAAACATACCATGAAAAAAATTGCCAGCTCTTCCCTCTCCCACCTACCGTTCTTGAATGCAGTTCTATTTTATATTAACACACCTTTCATACAACTGTCCCATCCATGCTTATAGCCACCCCATGCCTACTCCTTGCCTTTCTCCCCATACTCTCCCTCCCCACCTACCCCCTCCACATAGCCACCACCCCACTGTATCGACCATTTATCTACCCATCCTACAAGCTCCCATGTTTATCCTCGCAGTAACCCCATCCCCCTTCTACCAAACCTGGTCCCATTTTCCACTCCTCTCTTGCGTGTCTCTCATGCTTGTGGCCAATTCCTATGCTCTATTACATCTACTTATGACACAACCACCTCACTCCCCTAATCCCCACCCCCCAATTCCAAGCTCACTCGCTGCCCACACACGGTCCAAAAGTCCTAAACTTCACTATCTCATCATAGCTCTCCTACTCCTATCATTGGGTGATATAAACCCCAACCCTGGACCTAACCCCTCTGTTACCACTGAGCTTACTATTACTAATCACACCCCCTTCCCTTCTAACTCCTCAAACCTCCCACATGGCCTCAAATTCCTCCATCTAAATATACGCAGCCTCCTACCAAAAATCAATCTGCTTCAACCTCTCACTTGCCCCTGACATTCTCATCCTTTCACAAACCTGGCTCAAAAATAAGATATCCAACTCCTCTATCTCTATCCCTGACTCGCCATCTCCCGACAAGATCGCACAGGAAGGGAAGGAGGAAGGAGTAGCGATATCCATCTTCTCCTCAATCCAATTCACAACTATCCTATCTACTTCCCTCCCAGCAGCCTATGAGGCACTATTACAAGAATATCCCTGCCGTTCTCTGCCCCATCTTCATTGCTGGTGTCTACTGTCATCCTGGCCTCTCCTCCACTGTTGCCACCAACCTTATTACCACTGTTTTACTCACATCCATGGAAGAACTGTATATTATGGGTGATTTCAACCAAAACTGGCTGTTCTCCTAAGTAAAACACTGAAATGAATAACCGCTCAAAACCTAGCTCAGCTAATCCTGGAACCTACCCGGTTGAACCATAAAACCCAAAAGCACTCCCTGACTGACTAGGCACTCACCTCCCATCCACACACGGTCATACAATCAGGTGTCCTTCCCAATGCCCTTTTATTTTTTTTAAACTTTCTGTATCTTATTTCATAAAAGAATAATTCAATACAGACAATGGCATATCAGCACAAATATACATTTTGCAGTATTCATACGGACTTCAGCAGCTAGTATGAAAAAAACAAGAGAGTTTATGAGACATTGATCTCCCCGACGTGCCTTAAGTGATCACCGTATGATCTACATGGTTCGTAAAATACACAGGCCCAAAGCCCCCCACAAAATCTTGTTAATTCGTTCATACAAACTCTTAGACCTTGCCCCTCTCCTCCAAGACCTAGCTCACATGGACTGGACCCCCAAATTCCTCTGCAGACACAGCTGATGAAGCCCTGGACTACTGCAAAGTTAATTTTCTCAAATCCTGGCACCACCATGCCCCAATTAAGTGCACCAGAGTTCATGGGAACCACCTCCCATGGGTTACCCCAGAATTGCTGGCCTGCCAACGGGCATGTGATCATACTTGGAAAATTCATAAAGCCACTAAGCTGCCTAGGGGCTTCGAAACATACCATGCACTTTGGAACTCGTGCACTAAAACATTCTGGCTAGCTAAGACTGAATACTTCAGATCCACTTTCCAATCAAATATCAATAACCACTCCAAATTCCTGAAGGTAGTACATGACCTTTTCTCCCCCTATCAAAACCTCCAGCTCCGCTCATTAAAATGAACAACTCTCTCATATCTGACCACACTAGAGTTGCTGCTGAATTTAACTCCTGCTTTACGTCCTGCACCTCTGCCCTTCCGTCCTCTCTCCCTCCTCTCCAGTCTATTCTATCCCCCGCCACAAATGCCCCTAGTGACCACCCCCCCACAAGAGCATTTTTCCTTCTTTAAAGTCTCCCCCGCTGCCACCCTTGAAGCTCTCCTTGCACTTAACCCCTCAAAGAGCAGTTCACCGATAGACTTGATCCTAAATTTCTTTGCTTCTCAGCCCCTGCAATATGCTCCCCGCTGTCTGAACTCCTTAATCTCTCTTTCTCGACCGAATCTGTCCCAAATGAAAATTACGTACCTACCATAATTATGATCTTTCTGTGTGTCTTCACCATTCATCACAATTGAGTTACTGGCCGCAGGTCATGACCCCCAGGAGCGTCTATTTTTTTTTTGATGGGTGGAGTTGGCGCAACATCGGTCGCTGCCCTCGAGGCGGCACGTACCGCGGCGCCGTGGGTTGGCCGTTATGTGCTGTTGACTCCGCCATCCCACCAGTTCTGAGTTGCTGGAGAGGTAAGGAAAAGGGATGGAGGGTGGGACAAAGAAGTCCAAGGGACAGACAAAGGAAAGATATATAAACCAAAGGAGAAATAAGCGACAGAGGACAGAAGAGGAGGAGGAGGAAACTAAGGGGATTGGGTAGGGGCCCCAATCTGGAAAGACAAAAGGAGAGGGAGGAATGTAGGAGTAAATTTGAGGAGGAGGTGGGGAAGAAGGTAGCAACCATACCCTGGACCTTGACTTGTCTCCAGATTGTATAGGAATGCAAAGGTAGCCAAAAGGCTTAATGACAGAATTCAAGGCACAGAATTACTGGCACTAACTCCAAAAGGCAGAAAGCGTTATTCTGGAAGAAAGACAGGACACAGGAACTCTCTCCCCGCCCCAGGAAAGAATGTTTGGTGTAAGAAAATTATTTTTAAAGAGGATATGTCCAACATACAAAGAAATTAAGGATTGCGAGAACAAAGGGAAGAGCAGAGGATGGAGAGGACTGCTAAACTCCACCCACGGGGATGGAACCAAAGCACTGGACAAAAGTGCCTCCCACGCTAACCCTCTCCCTTAGAAATATCATCCCCCTATGCCCCTGTTATCCACTCCTTACAAAAGGAGGGGCAAGGGAAGGACACAGAGAGGGAGGGGGACCAAGAGACTGAGGCCCCAGGGTGATGGCGGGCGGGATAGTGATGAATGGTGAAGATACACAGAAAGATCATAATTACAGTAGGTACGTAATTTTCATATCTTATCCGTGTCAATCGTCACCATTCATCACATTTGCGTGAGTGTCGAGCCCCCCGAAGGGGGTTTAACCCTAAAGGACAGAGTTCTTTAGCTCTCAGTGGGTAACACACTAAGAGGGAGAACCTTCAGGACCTGGGGAGGCCCGAGTGTGGGGAGAGTGAGACGGGGACCCCCTGGAGGGGGAAGGAAGTTGCCCTGACAAATGCCGTCTCGCTCTACCAGAGAAGAGATAGGTTCTCTGGTGAGCGGAGTTAATCACCCTACGCCAAGCCAAGGGTGACAACCGGGAAAGACGTAGCCATGCCGTCCACCTAGTGCAGATTGCTGTCCCTACGACCCTGGTAGCTACCTCGTTGGCATCGTACGATGCCCTCGCTTGGTGCCTTGCTAGCTCCAGGCCACGTGCAGACAGTGCAATGGTTTGTCTGGTTTGCTCCGTGTCAGGCAAAGAGGCTAGGAGCCGACGCAGCCTGGAACACAAGAACTTGTCATAGGACGCATAGTGGGCCTGATGTGCTGCGATGGAGAGCAGCAACCGTGCCGAGTAGAACGTCATCCTCCCCCAGAAGTCAAAATCCAAGGAGTTCTGATCTTGGGGCCGGTCACGGTGGAGGGCGCGAAGCCCATCAGGAGTGTTCAGCTGCATCAATCCTGACTGAGGATGAGGCATGGAACCTGGAGACTCCGGGGAGGGGGGTGTGCAATACCACTGACAGAGATCCCTAGGGGCGGGAACTCCGGAGAAGGGTCTCTGCCAGGAATGCAACGATGCCTCCGGAAAGGGAGCAGACCAGGGGGGCACAACAATGGTGTCCTCGCTGAAGCTGCCTAAAAAGGCATGTGTCGAGTGGTCCGGATTGCTTTGAGTGGGAGGGGTGATGTGCAGGTCCTTCAACATCCTCAAGAGGAATCGCTGATACTCCGCAAGATCGGCAGCTGGTGAGATCTGGACAGAAGGCTCCTCTCACCCAGAAGAGGGGGATGAGGAGTTAGAGAACCGCAACTGTTCAGAAGGTGGCTGCTCGGGGGGAGGTTGAAAAACCTGACTGTCCATTGCCCTGACATAAGCGGGGAATTGAGCAGCCACGGCCCTGAACTGCTCCCGGGAGAGAGGCCCGCTAGGACCAAGGATGCGTAGGAGCACCAGAGAATGTGGCAGAGGAATAGCGGCAGAGCAGAGAAAAGAAATCGGCTGACCTCCGCCTGGGCTAGGGAGTGCACCAGGAGCACCAGCAGAAGAAAGTGCTCCGGAAGACCCCACAGCCGACAGCTGAACAACCATTTCAGAACTGTCTTGGCTACACCTGGAAGAATCTCCCCGTGAGGCAACTGGGGCCGTGTAGGTCCAGAAGGATGGTCCCCTACCTCCAAAGAATGGGGCCATCTCAAAGAAACAGAAGGGGAAGAGCGGAGATCCGCGTTATGGCTTCTCCCAGAGCCCAGGTGGACTCCAGAAAAGGGCCGCCGCACAAAGCCCATGCCCCTCGACCCCTTGGAATCCGAAAGGGCCCTCCTCCTCGAGAGAGAGTCAGCCTAGGCAACTGACAGCCCTGGTCGGCCCCTGAAGGAGCTATCCATGGCGCAGCACCCACCCCTCCCGTGGGTGCTCCAACTGGCCCCAAAGTCGGGCGATCTAGGCACACCACCTGAGGGGTCAGAGAACCCTCTGAGGCTGGGCTGCAGTGCAATGGCGGCGTGCACCATTGCCTGCTGGTCAGAACCCCTGACCCCAGCTCTGGCAGTCTCTGCCCACTCCTCAGAGGGGGGCAGACTCCGGACTGTCGAGGACACTACAGTACAAGGTTGCCCACGCCAGCAGTTAACTCCAAGGGCCAGAATGGCCGTCTGACTCAGAGTCCGATTCCTCCTTGAAGAGGTGGAGATCGAGGTCCTGTGCCAAACAGTTGGCGGGCGCCTGCTGCCATCTTGACCAGATGGGGCACCAGAAACAGAAACCATACCTGATCAGTACCAGTGTTCTCCGTGGCACCGCGGCGGTGGCAGAGAAACATGGCTCAACCAGGGCAGCAGTTTCCAGGCCAGAAGCCGCGACCGGTGCCGACCCGTCCCATGGCACCACGAGCGGTGCCAAGGACAGAGACGGCGCCGACGGCTCCGACAGTGCTCTTGGCGCCGAGGCCAGAAACCCCCACGGTGCCGTGCCCATGCTTGGAGCTGCGAACAACTCCAGAAGTGGGCACGGTGGCATGCTCAACCTCAGCGTCGCTGCGAGAAAAGGCCAGAGACGGCACCGTAGAATCTCCCACAGCGCCGCTAGCAGCGTCGGCTCTGCGAACGGCACCGATGGCAGCCATGGCACAGAGCGACTGACCAGTGCCGACAACTGACTGGTTCTGCAGTGCACTTCCTCCCTGAGGAACTTTCGCCCTTGTCAGAGGGCTGTTCCTCAGGTTCCTTAGACTTACCTTTGCTGTGAGGAGGAGTCAGTTCATCCAAGGCCGGGTCAGCAGCCTTATCGGACATTTTTTCCCTCAGTCGGTTCAGTTGCCTATCAAGTGTCGTCTGAGGAAAATTCTTACAAATCTCTCAGTCTGCATTCAGGTGGCCAAACCCTAGGCAGACAACACAAATTAAATGTGGATCAGCTTTAGCAAATGGTTCCCCGCATTTGGTACAATGCTGGAAATCTATAGGGCCAGTTCCTTTCCTGGGCATCTGAGACATAGCCTAATAAACTCTAAATCCAGGTTTCAGTAGATTTATAACACACAGTCTAAAGGAGTGACTTTCTCTGGAAAACTTAACCTTTTCTTTCCCCCGGTCAGTTCAGGGACCAAAACAACAACCGACGGTTAGCCTGGAAAAACAATACCCAAGAAAACTGGCCACAAGAGAAGGCAGATTTAAGTCAAAAACACTGAAGTTTACTTCAGCAAAATATAAAGAAAGTCTGGTTCCTTCCCCATTGCGAAGAACCGACAAGGAACAGAGAAACTTACCCAAATAACACTAAATCTAAACTAGTCTACCTGTAAACAGAGGACCGTGCTTCAAAAAATGAAAACCAATAAAACCAATATCTTCAATAAAGTGAAGGAAAGATCTCCGAAGACTTCTTACTGAGGCAAGCGGATAAAAAATCGGAAGGGCTGTAGGAAGTACAACCAGGGACAGTGGTTGCAAACCGAGCTCAAGCCTAGCATTCCACCATTTGCACTGGGTTCTATTAACCATTCTGACTCTGGGGCAGCCTGTGGTGAGACCATACAGCATTTGTCAGAATATAGTAAGATTTCTGGATTTGAACCTGTATTTTCTGATGTGGAACCTTTGTAAATGCGCTCTGCTCAAGGTGTACTCCGAACATTCCAATAAATAACTAAAATAATTTATGTTGACTTGAATTGTTATACTTGAGCCTTCTTCATTCAGTGAGGCCTTCATCACACTAATACTAGGAAAGATAAAATTCTTCTCTTTGTGGTTATCGGCCCATTTCACTCAAATAATGATCACAAAATATTTGCAAAATCCTCATAAAAGACTTAGTAAAATTGTACATAAAATTACTGAGAATGATCAAACAGGTTTAGTATAGCCTAGAGGTTAGAATAACGAGCTGTGAATGAGTTGGGTACATCCAGCAGACAAACTTGGGTTTGATTCCCACAACCTCCACTTGCATACTGTGAGTCTCTGAGCAAGTCATTTAACCTCTCCAGTGCTCCCAGGTCGCTCCTGAAAACAAGCACCTGTGCCTAGTGGGCCTTACCCAGTTACCAAAGAGTAAAATAAACAAACCAAAAAAAAAAATAGGGAGAAGACCAACACATAACATTATAAGAAATTTATCCCCCGAAGAAAACATTCCTCTGGTATTTGCTATTCGACACTGAAAAAAGCATTTGACAGAGTAAGTTGGACTTTTATGAAGGCAAGATTAAGACCGTCTAGTTTTCATGGTCAATCTACCGATTGGATAGATCTAATTTATAACATTCTGGAACCTAGAGTCAAGATTAATGGTTAACTCTCGCGTCAAATTCAGTTATTAAGAGGACAAGACAGAGCTGTCCCTGTCAACACTGTTATTTGCAATTTACACTGAACCTTTAGCAATAACTATGCAAGAAATAAAGGCATAATAATTAACGGAAGAAAACAATATCATTATATGCAGATGATATTCTCTTACATACAACAGGATACATTAAACTCTGTACCTCTCCATGTTGCTCTAATTAAATAATTTCAGTAAGTTATCAGATTATCAGACACCAGACTTCCTCCAGTTCCGGGACCGCAAAACTCACTAAGCTAACTAACGAGAGTCTAAAGAAATGAAAACAGTACTGAATATCCAGAAATAAAAATTGAAAAAGAAGATGGAGAGATCTTCAGGGCATCTTGCTTAGTCAGGCAGAGAAATAAATCTGGCGTTATCCAGCAGAACAGAGTGCCACTAAAGGCGGTCATTTAGAGCAAGTTCCAAGTTCCATAATTTACATAATAGAATAGAAATATAGAAACACAGAATCTAATGGCAGATGAGGACCACTTGGCCCACCTAGTCTGCCCATTCCCTATCTAACTGATAAGCTGCAGATCCTAGTTAACCAACAGACTACGTCCTCCTACCCTCCACTAGAATTGCCTTTTGTCTGTCCCATGCATTCTTGAATTCCCCACTGTTTTTGACTCTCGACCTCCTCAGGAGGCTGTTCCATGCACTGACAATCCTCTCTGTGAAATGCTACCACACATTACCTCCTGGCCGTCCCACCATCTTCAAATTGTGCCCCTTGTTCTACATCTCTTTTTCTGAAAGATGCTACCCCTTGGACTTTGTTGATTTCCTTGAAGTATTTCAAAGTTTCTATCACATCCCCCTTCTTCTTTTAGTCTTTCTTCATATGTCTTCTGGTGCAGACCCTGCACCATTTTGATGCCCTCCTCTGGATAGCCTCCACCCTGTTTATGCCTTTGTGAGATGTAGTCTCCAGAACAGTACAGTACTCCAGATGTGGTCTTACCAACTGTCTGTACAGACAGCCAACAACTTCCTGTTTTCTACTGGTGATGCCTCTCCCTATGCATCCCATTATACCCCAGCCCTCCTTACTGCCTTCTCACATTGCTGGCCGCACCTTTAGGTCATCTGATATGACTACCCCAGGTCCCTTTCCATTTTTGTTGACAGTATCTCACCCCATTGTGTACTCTTCCCTGGGTTTTGTTTCTCAGGTGCATTACTTTGCACTTTTCTGCGTTGAATCTAAGCTGCCATACATTTGACCATTCCTCCAACCTTGCCAAGCCCCTTTTCATCCTTTCCACCCCACCTTGCATATCAACCGTTGCAGATCTTTGTCTCATCTGCAAAGAGACATACGTTTCCTTCCAGTCCCTCTGCAATGTCACTTATAAAGACATTAAAAAGGACCAGCCCCAGTACTGAACCCTGAGGTACCCCACTAGTAACCCCCCTCTTTTCACTGTGGACTCCATTTACTATTACCCTCTCTGTCCTGTTGTCCAGCCAGTGTTTTATCCAGGCTACCATCCTGGGACCCACCCCCAGGCTGGCTAATTTGTTTATTAATCTTTTGTGTGGGACTGTGTCAAATGCCTTGCTGAAGTCTAGGTAGGCCATGTCCACAGCCCTCCTGGTCTACTACTCTGGTCACCCAGTCAAAGAAATCAATTAGATTTGTCTGACATGACCTTCCTGCTAAATCCATGCTGTCTTGGGTCCTGTGCCCCACTGGCCTCTGGGTACTCAACAATTCTTTACTTCAGAAGTGATTCCATCATGTCCCCTGCCACTGAGGTCAAACTTGACAGGTCTGCAGTTTCCTGCTTCTGTCCTGCTCCCACTTTTGTGAAGGGAACCATATCCACCTCCTCCAGTCCTCAGGTACCACACCATCCTCCCATGATTTATTAAAAAGGTAATCAGTGGTGTTACTAGTTCTTCCCTTAGTTCTTTTAGAATTCTGGGGTGAATCCCATCAGGCACCATTGCTTTATCCACCTTCAGTTTTAAGAGTTATTTCAGAACCCTTTTTTCTGTGAAAGGACTAATATCAACCCCGCTATCCAAAGTGTTTCTGTTGACTGGATTAGGGATCTCTCCCTGCTTTTTCACTGTCGCTCTCTGCCCAACCACCTTCCTCTTTATTCAGCCTCAGTATCTCTGCCTTATTCTTTCTTTGCTCCCTAATGTACCTATAAAAGGTTTTATCACCCTTCTTAACAGAGTTGGCTATCTTTTCCTCGGTTTGGGCCTTTGCTATTCTGACTGCCTTCCCCGCTTCCTTCTGCTTTAACTGGTACGGTTCTCTGTCCTGCTCCTTCTGTGTTTCCTTATACTTCCTGAATGCTATATTTTCTCTCCTAACTTCCTGCCACTTCTTTTGAGAACCATAGTGGTTTTTTCTTTCGTTTGATTTATTTGCTTCACACAGAGTATTGCCTCTGTGATGGGGTTTTGATGATTCCCCATTGTTGCTCCACCCACCTTCTTGCCTGTTTGCTACTGCTTTTCTGAGGCACTGCCCCATTTGACAAAATCAGCCCTCCTAGTCCAGTACCTTCACTTTTGCATGGCTTGGCATTACAGCTAAATTTATCGTCAACCACACTGTTTGATGGTCGCTTGTTCCCAGATGGCTACCCACTTCAAGATCGGGATCCTCTCTCCGTCCCCATTAGAGAGCACCAGGTTGAAGATTGCCCCCTCCCGAGTGGGTTCCAAAACTAGTTGTCTAGGCATGCCCTGTAGGCATCGAATGGCCCTGCTCTTGGATGTGGCTGCAGCAAAGGTGCTCCAGTTAACATCTGGCATATTCAGTTCCCATCAGCAATATCTCCCCTTTCTCTGCCATCCTAAGGATGCCTTCTATCATTTCTTTGTCCATTTCCTCCACCTGAGACGGGGGTCTGTATACAACCCCTGTGCGGAATGTGGTGCCATTTCCAGTCTCCAGGGTGACCCACAGTGCCTTCTCTCCTCCCTGTTTACCCTTTAGTTCTGTTGCTTTGATCCCTTCCCTTACATAGACAGCTACTCCTCCTCTTCCCTCCCTGTCCCTCCTGTAGATTGTGCACCCTGGTATGTCGACATCCCAGTCATGGTTCTCTGTGTACCATGTTTCTGTGACTGCCACAATATCCAGGCATCCCTCTTCCATCAAGGTCACCATTTTGGGGAGCTTTTTACCTAGACTATGGGCATTGATACTCATTACCCTCCATTTTTTATGGCTTTATTTCTTTTTGCCCCATCCCTGTCCTTACTGCCTTTCTCTTTTTCTCCATTTACCCCAGACCTTCTCCTATCGACTGCTCTATCTTGGTGTTTACCTCACTAACTACCCTGATTTTTTTTTTGGGGCTAGGATTTTCTCCTTTCATTACCACCCCTTGGCAAGTTTAAATGCTTGCCAATGAAGCATTTAAACCTATCATCTAGGATCCTGGTTCTCTCCTGGAGATGCAGACCATCACCAGTATAGGCCTGCATCCCTCCAGGTGGAGCCCCAGTCCTAATGAAGCAACCCGGAGCTCTGCACCAGTTTTCAACCAGTCACTGAATCCATGGTGCAGAGTACCGTGTTCAATCCATGACATAGACAGGTAACACTTCCAGAAAGTTACCATGTATGCTACTTGTTCAAGGCCCTCCCAACTCCTGTTGCACTGCTCTGATCCCATTCTCAGCCAGGTCATTTGTCCCTAGATGGATAATGACATCCAGCTCACTCCCCTTGCAGCTGCTCCCACGATCCTGAGGATTCATTTCCTGTCCCTCCAAGCCATGGTGCTGGGCAGGCACCTAATCTCTCTTTCCTTCCCTCCCCAGTTCTACCCCTAACAACTGGGTCCCCAACAGGAGTTGTTTCTTCCCTATGGGGTCCTGTGCCACCCTCCAGTGGGTTTCCACTGTGGAGATTCCCAGCATCCTCCTTGGTCTCCACTGCGGATGCCTCCATAGAGGAACAATGTTCCGCCAGAGTGGCGAAAGAACTGTGGAGAGGAACAACTGGAGGGATGTGTCTCTGTTCCACCACCCTCACCCTCCCTGAGCCCACTGTGGTCCAACCACTCCTCTTTCCTGGCAACTTCTGAGGTAGTAGCAGAAGCCTGGGTGGTCCCTGGATGGGGGAGCAGGTTTCCCAAATCCATGCCAGGTCAGCATGGAGACGAACAACCTCCTCCCTCAGACTACAGAGGTGCCTGCAAATAGGGCAGCAACGCAGTCTCCAGAATGTCTCCCAAAAGACTGCTGCTCCACAGACAGTGCATTGCACCACTCCCCACATGTCTGTGTCCCTTACTGTTACAGATTTTTTTTGTTGTTGTTCTTGTTTTTAGTGTGCAGAAGAACATGAGTGTCTCTACCCCTATTCAGTGTGCCGTGCCTTTAAGGATAAGAACAGGTGTATGTTGTTAGCATTTATGGGGAAGTGATGTCAGAACCCCTGCTATAAAGGAAGTTATGCACTTGGGGTGGGTGGGGTGAGGGGCAGGGTGGTGTAAACCTGTGCCCTCCAGAAACAATCAACTACAACTCTGACCCTCCACCCTGAGGAGTGCTTCCTGCCTTTTAGACACCTATTTCACAGAGGTTAGTAACTGCTCTAGTCACAAATGACTGTGAATATTTCCCAGCTACAGTTCCTCCCTGGCAAATAAAAGTGAAACTAAGAAAAGCCAACTCCAAAAACAGAGAATCAATACTAGTTACTTACACAGGTCCAAAAAGTAATAATTCAATTCGGTGAAGTCTATTAAATAACCTCCCTGATTTAAGGAAGCTTTGGCTGCTTTCTCTCTCTCTCACACTCACACACACACACACACACACACATACACACATGCTCCAGGGCAGTTCAAGCTGTCAGGCTAACTGCATAAGTAAAGCATAATCAGGGCCCCTGGTGTTCTACGGCAGAATTTTCTGATTTCTGCAGCAGGGCTCTTTGACTTCTACAGCAGCATTTTCTGATTTCCTGGCATGATTTATTCATTTCTCTGGCAGAATGCAGTCCTGTCATTGGCTAAATATGATGTGATGTCATCAATGACATCATATGCTGAGCATAGAGGAGGGGCTTCAGGATAAACGAGGTGGGAAAGAAAGCCTGACACAATGGAAACACAATATATTTGTATGAAAATTTACCAAAAACAATGAATTCTGAGGCACTATATATATTCTGAGGCATGATGCAAATTCTGAGGCAAATTCCACAACCGCAGAACTGCAGAATTCCAGGGGCCTTGAGCATAATGAATGATCCCTTGGAAGAAACAATATTACTATGGTAAGTAATTTTTTCTTCCAGGGGCGTGGATATGTTGCACTATCCACACTTAGACAGACTCCTAGCAGTTCTCCGAGAGGAGAGGGCAAGGCACACACCCCTATCTGGTAAACAGGGATGGAAGAACTGAGGTCCCAAAACCAGCATCCCAGCATGACTCAAGGTCAATGTGGGAGATGCAGGTGTGTGCTAACTTCCAGGTAGCAGCCCTACAGATCTCCTGGATAGGGACGTACCTGGAAGCAGCCATCAAGGCAGTGGTACGTCTGGTGGAATGAGCCCTAAGCCCTACGGGAGGCTCCCTACCAGGTGACCTATAGCAGAGATCGATGCAGGAGACAATCCACCTGCCAATTGTCCACTCTGTTGCCAGTCTACCAGGTACGGCTTCAGTGTATGTTGTAAATAGCTGGCGAACCTCTTGCTGAACGCCAGCCATGCCTGTAACAAGCGAGCACCTGCCCAGACTGATCCAAAGTATGGAGCCTTTACTCGCCTCCAACGTTGGAGTGGTGATGTACACTGGGAGGTTAATGACCTGATTAAGGTGAAACGCCAAAACAACCTTAGGGAGGAAATTTGGGTGGGGGCGGAGGACAACCTTGTCCTTGTGGACCACTAAATATGGAGACGCCACCAAGAGCACCTGGAGTTCACTGATCCTTCTGTGGCAGTGACAGCCACCAAGAAAGTGGTCTTCCACAACAGGTGTGACATCTCATACCTGTGCACTGGTTCAAATGGCTTGCCCAAGAGGACTGCCAGGTCCAGCAACAAATCCCCAAGGTGCCGGTGGTGGTTCATGCACCGGCGAGGACAGGTAGTCAAGGCCCTTAAAGAAGCACCTAACCACCTTCTCCTCTGCCACCACTGGCATACCAGCCCGCATCAGGTATGCAGAGATGGCTGCCAGGTGCACCTTGAGGGTTGTCTACCTCAGGCCCGACTGAAAGATGGACCATACATAATCCAGAAAGGTAGCCAAAGGGCAGGCCAAGAGGTCTAGCTCCCTGTCTGGCACCAAATGGAAACCTCTTCCATTTGAAGGCACAGCAGTGACGCTTCCCGGGAGGCCTCCACAACATGGAGAACCTCTTCGGTGACACCCACAACCTGGAACTCTAACCGCTCAGGAAACGAAAATGATGTACTTACCGTAATTGTGAATCTTCTAGGAATATCTTCACCATTTATTCACACTAATGGGTCCTGGAAGGAGGCACTAGGATCCTGTGGGAGTAAAAACTTTAGAGGAAGCCGGCGTTGAGGAAAGCGGTGTGCATGCAGGGCGCCGTGAGAGTGGCTCACAGCACTAGGCTTACCTCGGCGCCAGCCCCCAACCGCCTCAGTTACTTTTTTGCCAAGGAGGTGCAGTATAACCTAACTACTGGTCATGTACTTATGCCAAGGGCATAAGGAGCCCTAAAGACCTGTGCAGGAGAGGTCAGTATGAGAGTAACATAGTGTCTTCATAGTTCAAGCCTTGAACAAGGGAGAAGACCAATAAGATACCGGCTTGAGCTCGGGGGATGGCAGGGTGGGTGTCTGAATAAATGGTGAAGATATTCCTAGAAGATCAACAATTACAGTAAGTACGTAATTTTCATATCTTCCAGGAATGTATCTTCCCCATTTATTCATACTACCGAGTAAGAGTACCAAGATGAGACAGAACCCCTGGTGAAGGGTGGTAGGAATGAAGAGCTCACTCATGACTGAAGTCCATTCAGGACAGTCCTGCCAGCAGCATATCAGCTGGCAGTGACATGCAGGGTATAGTGCACAACTAAAACGTGCACTGTGACCCCAGTTAAAGCATTGCAAAGCATCACCTGACAGACACAGAACAAAGTTGTGCTAGTAGTGACATGACAACTCCAGTGGTGAAGTCGGCACGTACTTAACCTTTCAACCTGACCTAGCCATGACATAGCAGAGGTGAGATGGCTCACAACCCAGGCAGAGTGCGCTTCAGTGGAGCAGGCTGACTCTCAACTGAAAGCAAAGCAAAGAAGACCAAAACCCGTTTGAATTGTTTTAAATCCTAATTCTGTGCAGGTGAGAAGTAAGGACCCCCCTAATGCTCAGAGAATGGGGAGAGAGAGTGCTTCCAACATTCTGGAAGCTGGCAATAGGTGGACAGTACAGTGGCAGATTCTGAAAGAACTCAAACTACTTACTAAGGATTCTTTCAGCATGCGAGCACTACCTTTTCCTGTGGAAACAGCATAAGGGCAATATGAGATCAGGAAATGATTTCTGACAATCTGCAAGCAGAAAAGATGGCCACTAGAGACTGCTATCCAAGTAGAATTTTTTTTAATACTTTCTTTATTGTAAAGCCATTTACTTCACATAAAATAGAAACTACATTCATCTCAATATTTTCACATGAATTTCAATGTAAACCAACAGAGTTAATACGATTAACTATTACTTACCTTCACCCAACACTAAAATAAAATAACTAAAAAGAGAAGGAAAAAAAAAAAAAAAGAAATCACAAAACATTGGGTCTAAAAATTATAATCAATCCTTTCACTTGTTAAGTTTAAATCTGTCTCAGTTTTACCTTATCTAGTTAATTGGTATGGAATTTGAGTAGTCCGTTTGTATTTAAACCTGGGGCCATGGAGTAAGACAAGATATGAAAATCTTGTCCTAGTGTGATCAGGAGCCAGTTTCTTCCTTCCTCTAAGAGAAGCCATCTGGTCCAATGGTTTTGGTATTTATCCTTCTGTTGTGCGAGACCGAATGTGAGCCTTTCTAATCATTGTATATGTGTAACCATCTGTACCCATTCCTCAAACTTAGGGGGATCTTCTCGCAGCCATCATTTTGTTATTGTTTTTATTGCAGTCATTGCTAAGATAGCCCACAGGTATCTTCCTTTTATTCCCCTCACCTCCCCTGGATAAATTCCCAGCATCAGATTCTTCGGTCCTAACTCTGCCTTGATTCCAAATATGTCCCATAGGTGCTTGCAAATCCCCCAGAATGGGTCTATTACTAGGCAGTACCAAAAAATATGCACATGTGAGGCTAGGATCTCATTGCACCCCCTCCAGCACAGTGGGGGAACATTAGCATCCCACTTCAAGACTTGTACTGGTACCCGAAAATATCTTATTCTGAGTTTCCAGCCAAATTCTTTCCAGATGGGGAAGAAGAGGTCTGCCAGGTGTTTCTCCATAGTTGGACCCACTGTTGTTCACTGAGAGAGAGATATCAAGGTCTCCCTCCCACTTACTTTTAACATACTCAGATGTGTATTCTTGATCATTTATGTAATTAGCATACAGTAAGGAGACAGTTTTCTCTCCCCGAGGAGACCTCCCTATGTTCTGGAATATTGTTGGGCCTGGGACATCCATCACCCCCTAATGCCGAATCCTCATTAAACTATTAATGTGGTCCCTCAGCTGGTAGAAACATAGTGTGTTTTCTTCCCCCAATGCAAACCTCTGCTGTGCCATCTCGAAAGAGATCACTGATCCCGTGTGCAACAAGTGGGCTGGTGAGGCAACACCTCGCCTTGCCTGTTGCCTGAACCAATTGTCTTATGTTGCAGGAGGAATTCAGGTAATTTATCCACCACTTATATTGCCAGAGGAGAGTTTTGTGTGATTCTTGAAATATCCTCCTCCATCCTTCCACTACTGCTCTAGTACCTGCATATTTGGACTGGAATGACCTCAACTGTAGAGGTTGGAACAGTAAAGCCTAAAGTCAGCTCCCCATGTTCATCTAAATCTATCTGCCTCCATCCCGAGCTATACTGTGAGTTGCCCACAGAAGGGCCACCTCATCTGCACCGCTCACCAATACCCCTGCAAGTTGGATGGTTAGTCCCCCAGGGCCTTGGGAAGGAAAAGTGATTGTTTTCTGATCCTCGGTGTTTTTGCCCCACATAAACATAGAAAATAACTTTGTCCTCTCAATAATTCCCCTGGGTACCAGACAGGGGCACACTGCAATACATACAGTAAACGCGTAGAGTGTTCATTTTAAGGACTGAACTCGTCATAAATAGAAACTGGTAGCAGCAACCACCTCTTAAAGTCTTCTTTTAACTGCTTCCACAAGGGGACATAATTTAAGTTATACAGCTGGGCAGAGTGTTCCCAAGCACAATCCCAGATATTTCATAGATGGTAAGTCCCAATTCATGGGGAATTGTTTAATATTCAGGGGGACTTGGTAATATAGACTTATGACTTCTTAGTCTTATTCAGTGTGTACCCTGCTAGGGCAGAGAACTCCTCAATCTGCAGAAATACCACCTGTAGAGACCGTTCTGGGTTTGTTAAGTAAATAAGAATATCATCTGCATAAAGTGATAATTTATGCATTGTGCTTGCTAGCAAGACCCCTTTGATTAGTTTATTTTGACTGACAGACTGTGCTAGGGGCTCTATGGAGAGGGCAAAGAGCAGTGTCGAGAGAGTGAACAGCCCTGCCGAGTGCCCCTGCCCAGCCTGAATCCTGATGAAGTATGGCCATTAGCTCTTATATACCCCTGAGGGTGGTGATATAGCTTAAATAGGCCAGTCAAGAAGAGATCAGGAAACCCAAACCCGGAAAGGACCTGCTTCAGGAAAGACCAGGAAATCTTGTCAAATGCTTTTTTCAACATCTAAACTCAGCATCAGGGAGGGTAGTTTGGTGTAATTAATGTAGTCAATAATATGAACTGTTCTCCTTATGTTATCGTGGGCCTGTCTTCCCGGGACAAATCCAGTCTGGTTCACGTGTATCAATTCCGGGACAATTAGTTAAATACGGCGGGCCAGTATCAAGGTCAATATTTTGTAGTCATTGTTAAGAAGAGAGATGGATCTATAGGAGGGGCAAAGCACAGGGTCCTTTCCGGGCTTAGGTCTAACCAATATCACTGCTTGGGTCCAGGATGTGAGGGAACTCCCCCCCCCCCCCCCCGAAATACATCACTGTAAGTGTTAAGTAACATTGTGGTTACCTCCCTTTAAAGGTTTTATAAAATTCAGCCGGTAGCCTGTCATTACTGGGGTACTTTCCTGTTTCAGTCTGGATACCTCTGCCAGCTCCACTGAGAGCTCCAGCAATAGCAGAGTCTCTTTCTGTTGCCCCCAGCCTCTGCAGCCAGTGCTGGAAAGAAACTCCACACACTCCATGTGTTTGGTTCTGGATCTGACACATATAGTTCCTGGTAATATCCCTAAATGCTTCTGCTATGCTAGGTATTGTTTTAACTATCTGCTATGTACCAGGATGCATAATGCCTGGTATGACTGCTCTGGCCCTTTGTATACATAATCTGCCAGCAATGAGTTTGAGCGACTCAAGGTTTCTCCTCATAATACCTCTGGCATAAAAACAGAGCTTCGATTCAACATAATAATCTAGGAGGTCATTTAACTCTTTGTTTTAAATTTCAAGCTCTTTAGCTCTCTGTTTGTCAATCTTATTCTTTTGGAGGGTCTCTAAGGAATTGATCTATTGCATTAGGTGAGTTCGCTTAGCCTCTTTCTTTTTCTTCCTGCTGGCCATCTCTATAAATTTCCTCTCAATACTGCTTTAGCAGCATCCCACAACATGGCAGACGTTATCTCCTGTAAGGCATTATACTGCAAGTACTGCCTATATGTGTCCTTAATTTCCTCCTTTACCTTTGGGTCCTGTAGTAGGGACACATTTAGAAGCCAAAAAAGAGCTTCTGCGAGTCTCCGCTATTTCTAATCCCACAAAGATGGGGCAGGGTCTGAGAGGACGAAGTCCCCAATCCACATGTCGCTGACTATGGACATCTGTTCTTTGGGAGCTAAGAAATGATAGGTCCTCGAATAAGTTTGGTGGGCAGCTGAGAAGAAAGTATAGTCTCTCCGGTGGCCAAGAAGTTGCCTCCAGACATCTACTAGTCCCATCTCCCCCAGTAACCTGTGTACTTCCCTCACTACTTTATATTCCTTTCTTGGGGCAGTCGAAGTGTCTAACTGTGGATTAAAGATCAGGTTAAGGTCCCCGCCCCAAAGATGATGGGACCCTCTGCCCAACCATGAAGAGTAATAAAAAAATGCTCTATAATCCTGGAAGGATGATCCTGGGGGAAAACAGACATTAGCCAAAGTGACCCTGCTACCCATACATAGGCCTTTCATTAATGCATATCTACCCTCCCTGTCCCTCAGTGAGTCATTCATCTGAAATTACACCATTGTAGGGACCAGAATTGCAACCCCTCTTCATCTTCCCTTTTTATAAGAAGCAATGACTGTAGACCCAAATCCAAATGTTTGTAATTTGTCATATTCTTTTGCTGATAAATGAGCTTCCTGTAAAAAGATAAAGTCTGCCGCACTGCGTTTCAAACAGGCCAGGACTTTACTTCTCTTTACAGGACTTGTTAAACCATGAACATTATATGAACAAACCACCGCCTTTGTTTGTTAGCCATTATAGTGGTCAGTTATCCTGCCATGTACATCACTCTCTGCCCTTTCCCCCAGCCTTATTTTCTGTGTTTTCTCACCATACCAATACCTCCCTATAACTCTCTAGTGTACCAGACCCAAACAGAACCAATCACTATTCAAACAAACGCTGTTTGTTCATCCCAAAACAACAGGGTTAACAGTATTATTAACCTACCTAATAACAAATAGTATCCAGCAAAACTGTACTTCCAAGGTAGGAAGTCCTAGCAGAACTAAGGACTTCGATTCCCTAGTCCCACTTAAAACGGTTGGTGTAAGAAGGGGCAAGGGAAGAGGGACTTGTGTGACCTCTCTTCTGGAGATCACCCCCCCCCCCCCCCCGAGCAGCCTATCATATCTGGCTATTCCAAGTCAACCAGGAACCAGTCCTGGGTAATCGCAGTGCAGACCTGACTAGCCAGAGACTGACCCATCAACCCGGTACCCCAGACAACCTACAAGGCATCTCCACAGTGATTTACAGCTGGGACAGAAACTTTCTCCTTTTGTGTTGGAAGGATTCATAAAGGGATGATATTCATGATGTGGGGGGGGGGGGGGAGAAATCCTCTGACCCATCCTCAGACCCCCTCTGCCTCAGTTGTACTGTGGTTACTCTATTAATCTATGACTCTGCTCTTTTCAATTCCCACCGCCCAAGACAAAAGGGAATGCCCATAGTTAACCAAAAATTATCAGTATTCTCTTTTTGGTCAGAGAATCTGCAACTAAATATTTTAATTACCAGTCCTCCTTCTAAGGATATTCCTTAGATCCATGCTGTTCTTACTCTTTTACCCAGTAATTATTTAAGATACAAGAAAAAAGCATTATTCCACAACTGTTTCTCAGTTGCATACCCAAACAAAGTTAACTTGTGTAGCTAAATCAATTTACTCAGTGCAGTAACTATTGTCTATTTTTTTATTTATTCAACTCTCGGATTACTACCTTTGAGCTACAAGCTCATTTATAAAGGTTCCACGTCATGCTGGGTATATATTATTCCTGGGAATATATGTCATTTCTGTCCAGCATACCAGTTCCATGAAAGTAAATAGATCAATGACACTAGGGCAGTACGTGGGAAAACCAACCGTGCCAGATTGAGTTCATGAGTCCCTTTAATTTTTCAGAGCACAATAAGAGAGTCCTTGCATCATTCAATGTTGATGGTAGGAGAAGGCCTTTGCAGCAATTGTCTAACTTATCAGTTAAACCCATATCAGACCCTGGAATGGCCTGCTGCATTCACATCACTCTGTGAACCTTTGGAGAATAAGCCCAGCCATCTCAGAGCCTCCTTAGTCAACTGTAGAGAGGAAGTGTCCTTTGCCTTCTATGTCACAGCTCTCCAGTCCCGACATGGAATATACCTTCTGATATTGCTTTCCATTTTCGATGTGGGTAGCAAAATGGCTCTCGATTTTATCGCTTCCAGTGCTTGGACTGTTGAGTTATATACCTGAGGACCCACCTGCCAGAAGATCCCGAATTTTGCAGGGAATGGTGTTTGAAACCTCACACCTTTCTCCCTTAGTACCCTGAGAATCAGGAGATACTGCTGTCAGGCCTGTTGAACCTCAGTGGCATAATCTTGATCAAAGGTGACTTTAGAGCTCAAATATGTAATGTCCTTTTTAGCCCAGGCTCTCCGCAGGATATCTTCTTTGGTTTTAAAACTACTGAACCACATAACTATTGAGCAAGGGTGAGCTGTAGGGTCCGTGGGCTTCTGGACTAGTGAGCGGTGCACTTTCTATAGTGATATCGTAAGTTGGAGGCAGATCCAGCACATACTTGAGAAGGTTTTCCAAAAAGGCAGACATAGGGGCAGTTTCTGCATCCTCTGCTAGCCCATACATCCGCAAGTTCTCCGCCTGAGCAGCCCTCAAGATCCAAGCACTTCACTTGCAGCATAATCGAGTGCTGAACAGCGCTTAGGCCGCTTCGGCCTATCTGCAGGTTGCTATCCTCCATCGCGAGATTCTCTGTTCCACCTGGTCGAGGCACTTCTCAACTTTTATAATCTGTTGAGATAGGTTGCAAAACTCCCTTTTGTTCTCCTCTGGAGAATGCTTTATTTCTGTCAGCAGGATTCCAAATCGGGATCGAGAAAGTTGCTCCGATTCTCCCTCTGTGTCGTAATCTGTTCCTTTAATGCTACTCAGGGATGGTGAGTGGCTCCGGGACTCAGTATGCAATCTATCGGCATCCTTCGGCAGATCTTTATTTTCTTCTTTCTGTCTAGGACCCGCGTAAGTTCGTCCTCTTCCGACATTTTATTGACTTTCTAGTAGGAAAAAAGGAAAATTGAGGACTTTTTAGGAGGCCGGGGGATGCAAGTAGCTTAGGCTGCCATCAGGTCTCGGGCGGAGCCGGAAGTCCATTGCCTAGTAGAATTTAGCTCACAAGACACTAATGGCTCAAAAAGCTTGTGATAAGCATGTCCAGCACAAGGATGATATCCAGGCAACTACCAGCTTCCAGAGAGGGGCCTCATGTAAAAATGCCCTGAGTACTGCAGGGATGGATAGAAGACCCTGAGACAACTTGTCCAACCTGAAAGGAAGAACTGATTCTCTGTTGGCTGAGTGAAAGCCTGATTAACAGAGAAGCACATCTGTCAAGGCACAGGGTGCAATCAAATGTGTTTGGCCAAGCGTACCAGCCAGTGTGTAGCAGACGTACAGCAAATAATTGGCCTTGAGTAGGGTCCTCTGCTCCAGGCCCCCTCTCTACACACTCATAGCTTCTCTGGAAACAAGGGAAGAGAGTGCTCCGCATTATTTGTTCGAGAATACGACGTAGACTGCTGTCCATTTGGAAAAAACTGCGTTGTAGCTGCTGAGATCCAGCAGAGCTAGCAAGCTACAGAAAAACAGTTTGCATGTCTAACCTACTGAATTAGGGATGGCACTCCAGCAGATGGGCTCCAGACACTTTGAGACTGAAAACCTGGTAGTGGGCTACCCAACAAGGAGGCCTCTGAAGAAAGAATTGGCCAGGGTTTCAGATAACTTGGAATTAATATCTTAGGTGCCCTGTGAAAGTTCAGGGGTCTGGAGAGTCCAGGAAAGAAGTCAAACACCACCCCTAGCAGAGATGAGTAGGGGGTAGTTATTTCCCTTTATATCCCCCCAGGGGTGAGAGGGATAGGGAGGCTCCCCTAAACAGAGATCATCTGGTGTCAACTGGGTGCCACGAGGAACGCCATAGAGGGTGCTGGAGTCGGCACCAGGGAGTGTAGACCTGATCCAGATCCGGCACCTAACAGGGCCCACTGCTGGTCCCAGCCCCAGACACGTCCCCCTCCCCCTCCTCCGGCGCCGAACACTATGTCAGACACGGCATCTAACATGGTGCCTAACATCCCTAATCCACACACTAGAGGCATCAAACTAACACCAAGACAGGAGAAAGAGAGAGTCTGGCACCAGGAAAATCAAGAGCCGAACTGGTACTAGGACCAGGGCTAGGAAGGCACCAAAACAGGCCAGAAGGAAGAACCTGGCACCAAAGCCAGCCCCAGCACTAACAACCCTGGTAGATCTGAGGTGACCAGAGCAGTACCCGGCCAGACCTACCAAAAGAGGTAAGGTAAGGGAGTGGGCAGCAGGGCAGGAGTAGGTGGCATGGCCACCGGCAAGGGCAGAGGGCAGTTGCGAGCCAAATGCTCTACCTGGCATGGAGGCCTCACCAGCAGATTTAATGCCATCAACCAACATGGGGCAGGGACCAGACCCACAAGCAGCAACACCCCAGCCTGAGGCTACACCCGCTGCTCAAAGCAGCCCAGGGAAGACTGCCCACTGGGACCCCCACAAGGGACAGGGGAGGACTCCTGGCCGAGGTCTTAGTGCCCCAGTATTATGGCCCATGGCAACGAGGAGCATGACAACAGACCCACAGCCCCAGGAGCCGAGGGTCTCGTGGAGACTTCCCGTAGGGTGACCTCGAGAGGTACTGTTTCTTCTCCCACTGAAGAGCGAGAGCAGAACTCTAAGTCAAGCAGCACCAAGGTCCCAATCCGAAATGAGAGCAGGCCTGCTTCTTCATGCTCAGGAGAACTGTCCTTCCCCTGAGCACAGGACTGTCCGTGGTCAGAACCCTTCCCTCACGGGAAAGTAAATTGACACGCCCCCACTGCTGCAGCAGTCTGCCAACCATGGCGCCAGGCCAACACAGCACCAGCCCGGAGGCCCCGTAAACATGGCGCCAAGCCAAACATGATACTGGGCCCAAACACAGCACCAGGCCGCACAGCGCCAAAGCAAACACAGCACTGAGCCAACACGGCCCAGAGTTTAACACGGTGCTGAGCAAAGAAGGCGCCGGGACAAACACGGCGTTAGCTCAATACGGCACCAGGCCAAATGGTGAGGCTCCCTACCATGATCCTGTACAGACGTCATCATGAGGCTCAGAAGAACTGAGAGAAACTGACAGAAATTTTTTTTTAAAAAATCACTAAACTGATAGAAAAATAATAAATTCTAGCTTTAAACAACTACTGAATTGAAGCTGCTGTCGTATAGAGGTGAGGTTCCGATTCCTGAAGGGCGAGCGATGTCATCACTGAAGTGCACTTGACAGTGGGAAAAAAGAAACTGAGATAGTTGGGGGCTGTCAACGAGGTAAGCCTAGTGCCGTGAGCCACTCTCGTGGCGCTGTGCATGCACACCACTTGCCTTGGTGCGGCCCCCTCGTAAGTTTTGACTCCCGTGGGATCCTAGTGCCTCCGGCCAGGACCCATTAGTGTGAATAAATGGTGACGATACATTCCTGGACGATCTAGGCCATCAGGTGCAGGGACTGATGGTCCAGATGCAGGACATTCCCTTGTGACAGGAGAGCAGATCGGGGCATAAGGGCAATCATCATGGAGGCCCGCTGCTGAAGCTGAGGAGATTTGTGTAACAAAACTGGCGTGGCCAGCCTGAGGCTATCACGATAATCTGCACCTTGTCCTTCTGCACTTTGACCAACACTTTCTGGATCACGGGAAAGGGGGCTGGGGTCCAGGACCTTGTGCAGACATCCCCTGGCAGTGTCCACCACAGTGGGCACAGAACAGTCTCTGCTTGGCGTCCTCCCAGGAGGCGAACAGGTTGAACAGGGGAGTGCCACTCTGGGAGAACAGGTGGTTCGTCACCTCCTGATACAGGGACCACTCGTGAGACACCTCGCCCACTCGGCTGAGGGCACCTGCCAGTTGGTTGGAGGCTCCTACTATGTGACTCACCGGGAGACTGGCATCCAAGCTGCACACAAGAGTACAGGTGTGGAGGGCATCCAAATACAAACAAAGGGAGTACATTCTGCACTGCTTGATCAGGTAGCACAATGGTCGTGGTATTGTCTTGTCTGGACCTGCACAACCTGACCGCGGACAGATAGCGCAGATTCCATCAGAGCAAGGCACACTGCACGGTACTGTTGCAGGTTGATGTGGTAATAGGAGTCCAGAGTCCATGGGCCCTGTGGTCCCCAGGTGCACTCCCATCCCAGAGATTTACGGTTGTCAGGGTGATGGCAAGACTCTGGGCAGACAAAGGAACTCTTTCCTCTGGGTGTTCCGGGATGAGCAACCGCTGGATGGCATCCCACATCGGCTCAGTCACCGTGACCGCCTGGTCCAGGTGACCTTGGTGCTAAGACCACTGGCGGGCTCCCACTATAGGTGGCACATCCACCAGCGGACCCATCTGACAACACAGGTGCAAGACGCCATGTACCCCACCAGCCGCAGGAAGTTCCGGGCAGGCTGTGAGTGCCCAACCTAAAATGATGAGGCAATGTATGTAAGATCGGATACCCAGTCTTCAGGGAGTTGGCCTTGGCCCAGAGGGAGTCAAACTTTGCCCCGATTATGTGGATCACCTGTGACAGGCCGAGATCTGACTTGGCAGGGTTGACCAGAAGACCCAAGTCTCTAAAGGTCTGGTGGTCCAGGTCCCTTCACCGCCTCCCTGGATGGCTCGGCTAGCAGGCAGTTTTCCAGATATGGGTAGACCAGGGCTCCTTGGCGCCACAGGAATGCTGCCCCTGCCGCACTGCACTTGGTGAAGATGCCGGCACCACAGGAATGTTGCCCCTGCCACAACACACTTGGTGAAGATGCCGGGGGCCGAAGAGAGGCCAAAAGGCATGACCTGGAACTCGTAGAGAACCCCCTTCAGTGCAGAACTGGGGGTACCACCAATGGGACTGACAGACTGGAATGTAGAAGAAGGCATCCTGGAGGTCCAGAGAGCAGAACCACATGCCCTGCTCCTGGCATGGAATGATCTGGTTCAGTGACCATCCAGAATAGCACTTCCTCTGGAACTAATTGAGACTGTGAAGATCCAGTATGGGGCACCAGCCCCCCATCCATTTGGGGACCATGACGTACCTGGACATGAGGCCCTGGCTGGCCGTGGCATCTGGGACACGGGATACAGCTCCTTTCTCTAGGAGGTAAGTGATGTCCTCCCTGAGGGCGGAAAGAGTGTCATGCGACACCACGGTCTCCTAAGGAGCATGGGCTTGGTACATCAGGAGAGCCTTCAAGTCAAAAACAATCCACTGCCCACCACTTCTAGTACCCATTTGTTAGTGGTGATGGTGGACAAGGTGTGCAAGAAATGGTGAAGCCAACCCCACCAGAGGAGAACTAAGGCAGGAACTGGCGGGGTGGGAGGTGGGACACCTTCCGACCCGTCACTGAGCAGGCTTGGAGGGAGCACTGGCACCAGCTGCCAGAAGAACCCTGCCACCTTGATTCCTGGGCTTCTCGGAGCCCTGACTGAACTTAGGCTTAGGCCTGGATGTGCGATTGCCCGGCTAGGGCTGCTGCTGCTTGGGCAGCTGGAGAGAAAGGGACGAACCTGAATGGTTTCTTTCTTCAGCCGCCCAGCTGATCCTTCTAAAGCATGTAACAGAGTCGAGGGTGGTGCTGGACTTTAAGATTCTAGTAAGGTGCCCATCTACACTAGGGCCACAAAAGTTGGTATCCAAGAAGGTGACATCATCCAATTTGTGCAGGGTGTCCGCCATAAAGGTGGAAATTTACAGCCAGGCCCCGCGACGCATCACAATGGCTGCTGCCCTGACCACGCAGCAGGAGTCGCCACGTCCAAAGCCGCTCTAAAGTTGGTGTCTGGCCAGCACTTGATCCTGGTCTCTGACCACCTTCCTGTCCAACTGCAAATCCGCAGAAAGGTAAGGAGTACATGGTCAGGGACGCCATTATGGCGTGACTAAAGCGACCATAGTCAAGGTGTAACTCACCTGATGGAGACCCAGGAGGATGCAGCGTAAACTTTCTTGACTCGTGGGTCCAGTCTCTTGACTCCCTGCCGGGGTGGGGGTTTGTCCACATCCCCAACACTTCTGGTCTTTGGAAAATGGGATCAGCCACCAACCCCTCAGCCTAGCAGTGGTCTGAGAAACCAAACAGAGAACTGGGTTGGGACGACATACTTGTGGACTGCACAGGTAGAGGCGCTTGAATAAGACACCGGATGCTACCAGAGCTCCAGCGCATGTCCCAGGACAGCCTCCGCCATCGAAAGGCAACCCTGGAATCATCCAGATCCAGGATTTCCATGAGGGGTATTCAGCCCACTTCTCGCCTGGCTCCAAGGAGCTCCATACATTCAGAGATCAACAGCAGTAAAGCCCTGAAGAACAGTGGCCCATGTCTGTGGTCAGGTCTTTGGCCGGCTCAAGGTCGAAGCCTGGGGTCCTTGAGGATTGCACAGAGGACCCATCAGAGTTCAAAGACTCCTCAAAGACCACTCACGGCTGCTTCTCACCATAAGCTGCCCTGGACTCATCCAAGTGAGAAATCTCTACTGACATCCAACTGGGAAGGCTGGTTGTTGGGCAGGAGACTTTGGTAGGGGCTCCCTGTAATGGTTGCCTGGGTGATGGTTCCACCTGAATGGAGGAGTGGCTGTCGTAGGAAGTACCGGGCACGACGGGACTGGGGCAGACCAAATTGGGAGTGACCAGGTAAGCACGGGGGTGGGGGGTGGAAGGGGCCCACCATGCCAGAGGGCACAATGTTGCTACATTGGCTCCTCATAGCGCCGACGCAGCCTGCGAGAGAGCCCCTTTTCATCTAAAAATGAGGAGGAATGCTGCCACTTCTGGTCCAAGTGTCAAGAGCGTGAGGAGCCCCTTGACCACGATCCCAGAGTGTCTTGCCCGGACCCCATTGAAGCTTTTCCTCTTCATACGTGCTGTGTATCTCAAGCCAAGAAATAAATGCACACTGGTATCTTGCCAGAAAAGGGGGCTTGAACTTTTTTGCTTTCTGAAGACTCATGTCTCACTGGGCCCATGTCTGGAGCTCCACCATGAGTGTTCCGAGGAACGAACTCTCCCGTAGCAGTCTTGGGCCTACCACCATGTGGCATAACCCTGTAAGCTTTTAATATGCTGATATTATCCTCCAGCTGTAACAAATCCTGTAGCCAGTCTTGGAGAAAAATAGTTGGGCTATCACCTTCTATCTTCTCTGGTAATCCCAGAATGTGGATCTGGTTGCATTTTCCACATTTTTAAGGCGCCGCATTTATTTAGTTTTTATTGACTAGGTAAGCACAGTAGACAAATAAATGTCTATTTTCAGGCATGATCTGGGAGGTTACAGGGTACAAGCATACAATTTTAACAACGAAAAGACAACATCATACAGGTAAACTAACAGTAAACATCACAGCACTAAAAACAGAATAAAGTAGAGGCGTGTGTGTGTGTATGTCTGACCATGTACCTGGAGTATGATGATTCTGAAAGTGAGCGCCATCCTAGGCCTGATGCATCCGTTGTTAGGATGTGGCTCGGTGAGACCGATGAATGGGATTCCCGCTTCTAGATTGGGAGAAGTCAGCCACCATGACAGCATCTGTTGTACAGCCCTTGAAATGGAAATGACACCGAAGCTGTGGTGCGCAAGTGCGCTCCATGTGCATGCACTACCTCTTCCGGGGTCTCAGGAGTAGGGCCATCATGGGGCGTTAACGTAGGAAATAGCGGAAGCCACCGAGGATAATGCCTCTGGACCGGCTCAGGGGATCTGCCGGGGTGTGCATAGTGCCTCAAGACCCCGAAGCACCCGAGACTGGTAGGGTTGGTGGACGACAATGGTGACCCACCGCAGGAGGATAAATAAAGTCGGAAAAAAAAAAAAAAGAAATGGAAATGGGATGGTCGAGGTCTTCGGACCTCTGGTCTCACTGGACCCGAAGGTTCCATTGTGGGACTCTCATGCAGTCACAGTCAAAGACATGGCCAAATATTTCTTGATATTTCTAGAGAAATCCCCTGCTTTCTCCATTTATACAGTAGGAGCAGCACAGAGAAACTCTTTAAAAAATTCACAAAATATCTGTGGCTACTACTGTATGCAAGCATGCTAAAGGTATCGTGGGTATGACTGCCGCCATATGCCCCAGTAGCTGCAACATTGTCCTTGCCGTAACACGGTTGGATGTAGTTACTTCGGAGGCCCGAATCCTCAGCCGACTGGCTCTGTCGGGTGGGAGGAAGGCTATTCCCTGCTGTGTGTCCAGGGTGGCCCTCTAGTATCTGCAGCCTTTGGCAGAGCCAAAGACAGGACTTTGAAGGGTGATGGTTATCCCAGCCGCTGGAACATCAGGAACACGTCCCAAGAGGGTGTGAGTTAACTGCTGCTTGAGGGAGTAGTTAGAGCCCATCATCCAGGTAAGGGTAGACGAAATTACCTTTTATCCCTAAGGCGGCTGCCACTACCACGAGACACTTGGTGAACACTCACGGTGCTGAGGACAGACCGAAAGCCAGGGCCTGGAACTGGTAGTGGTTCCCCTTAAAGGTGAACCGAAGGTACCTCTGGTGGGCTGGAAACACTGGTATGTGTCTTGCATATCCAGGGAACATAACCAAGCCCCTTGACGTAGCATGGGAATCAGACCGGGTAAAGTCACCATCCTGAACCTCTTGTATTCGATGTACTGGTTCAGCTGGCTGAGGTCGAGAATGGGCCTTCAGTCCCCTGTCTTCTTGGGTAGCAAGAAGAAGTGGGAGTGTTACCCGGTTCCTTGTTGAGAGGTGCGAACAGGCTCAATGGCTCTTTTTAAGATCAAGGCCTGGATCTCCTCCTGGATGAGGGCTGCGTGGGTTGAGGAGGAATGAGGGGGAGCTGGAGGGTTGTCTGGGGGAAGCTGGACAAACTCCAGTGTATAGCCTTTTCTATAATGTCCAGACAAGCATCTGCTGTTATGGTGGTCCACCGTCTAGAAGAGGAGAACCGATGCCCTCTACGGTCTCCTCATCGACTCCTGGCGGAGGAGAGAGGAGGGAGGTGCAAGGAGTCATGCATGGGTGGCTGAAGCAGGAAGGAAGGAGGGAGGCTTGGAGGATTCTGCACTCCTGGGCCCACTGTTCCTGGAGGGTTGTGAGGAGCCTTACATATGAAGGGACCTCAGGGCTGTTGGCCTCTCTACTTGTTGGTACCTAGGCGCTGAAATGGCTTGCGTTTGGGTTGCTGGAGTTTGGCTCTGTACATCTGGTGAGCAGACTGCACTGCCTTGCGGAATCTAGCAGGTCTGTAATAATCTTCTGCACCTCCTATCTGAAGAAGAAAGAGCCGTGGAAAGGGGCATCCAGAAATAGAATCCTGGAGGTCCTGCCTGAACCCAGATACCTGTAGCCAGGAGTGGCGATGAAGGTAAATTCCCTTAGCTGTGGCTTGGGTGGCTGTATCCCCCACCGCTGCAGGATGCCCGTAGAATGTGCTTTCCCACGCCTAGTCCAGATTGAAGGATGTCCAGGAGTTCCGTGCGAGACGGGCCTTCAGGTTGTTTCTGGGCTAGTTCCAGGGCTTTCTTCCAAATAGATTTATCGAGGCAACCATGTGGGCCAACAAATTCAGGAACACATGGAACATGTGGAAGAAGCATAAGAAAAATTACTCACCTTAGTAATGTTGTTTCTTCTAATGGAGTCTTCCTGTATTCTGACATATTGCAGTGATGTCCAACCTCTGAACTGCCCAGGAGATGAAAGAGTTAACTTTCCATGCCAGGCATGGAGGACGCTGAACTCGAGCTCGGTTGAGACTCTGTCTGCTGCTGTTTGAAATTAAACCGTCAGATCTTCTGAGCTAAACTCACTGGGTGCCCTGTGTGGAAACTGTAAACTTACACTAGCCAACTGGCTACTAAATATAATAAAGAGATTTTTGGTCCAAAGCAAAGACTCAAGTCAGAAACCCAAAAATAAAACAAAACACAACACCCACACACCCAAATCAAAGGGATGAGAAAGAAGGGTGGGGGCACCTCCCGAGTGCTAACACTGCTACCGACAACCCACATCCCAAAAACCAAGGTTCTGAGAGGGGAGGCAGCGGGGGAGGTCAGAATACAGCAAGACTCCATTAGAAGAAACAACATTACTAAGGTGAGTAATTTTTTCTTCAAACAACATGAAGTCTTGCTGTATTCCGACATATTGCAGACTACCAAGCAGTACCTGCATGGAGGAGGGACAGAAACTACTTAGGAAATAGGCTCTGAAGCACTGCTGTGCCAAACCTAGCATCACTCCTAGCCTGGATGTCCAGAGAGTAATGCTTGGTAAAAGTGTGTACTGTTTTCCAGGTGGCTGCTTGACAAACCTCTAAGATAGGAATATCCCTGGCAGCAGCCAAGGAAGCAGCTGTACTTCTGGCAGAGTGAGCCCTCAGGCCTGAGGGTGGGATACTACCTAGTTTTTCATAGCAAAATTGAATGCAAGAGACAATCCACCTGGCAATAGATCTCTTAGTGGCAGGTTTCCCCTTACCAACCCCACCATAAGTAAGGAACAGTTGGAGGGAGTCAAACCTGTGACCCTTGGTGCGCTCTATGTAGTAGCTAAGGGCCCTCTTCACATCCAAACTGTGCAGCCTCCTCTCCCCAGAGGAGGAATGGTCAGTGAAGAAAACAGGAAGGGACATAGACTGGTTAAGGTGGAAATCTGAAACCACCTTAGGCAAAAACTTCCTATTAGTCCTGAGTACCACCTTATCTCTATGGAAAGAGATAAAATCAGGCTCCACTGACAGGGCCTGTAACTCACTTATGCGTCTGGCAGAAGTGATGGCCACCAAGAAAACAGTTTTCCAAGTCAAGTACTTAAGCTCTGCTGAGGACAAAGGCTCAAAGGGGGGTTGCATAAGCTGAGCAATGCAAACATTAAGGTCCCTGAAGGGAGGATTGGTATGAAGTAATCCCTTGAAAAATTTAGAAAATACAGGATGAGCAGAAAGGGAAGAGTGTTTGCCTGCTAAAAGGAAGGCAGAGACAGCTGCCAGATGCACTCTTAGTGTAGCTGGTCTGAGTCCCAAGCTATTAAGATGAACCATGTAGTCAAGGACTGTGGGAAGGCCAGCAGACTCTGGAGAAATGTGCTTGCCAGAGCACCATATAGAAAATCTTTTCCACTTAGAGTTGTAAGTGTTTCTGGTGGAAGGCTTACGAGAAGCCTTCAAGATATCCAGAACACCTTGAGAGAGGTGTAAGTCAGCAAACTCTAATTCTTCAAGAGCCAGGCCTTGAGGTTGAGAGATTTGAGCTCGGATACCAAACCCTCCACTGAGCACGTTAACAGGTAGTAATTCCTGAGAAGAGATGGGAAGGTGGACTGCTAAGGACAACAAGAGAGGGTACCAGGGCTGTCTGGCCCAGTCTGGAGCAATCAGAATCACCTTGCAGGGTTGAGACCTGATTTTGACTAACACCTTGAACAGGAGAGGGAAGGGGAGAAAGCATACAGGAACTTCCCTCCCAATTGAGAACTAGGGCATCCAGGGGTACTGAGCCCAACACTGGGGGCCTGCAGCAATAGAGAGGAGTTGGTGATTGTCTGGGGCTGCAAAAGATCTATCTGTGGAGTGCCCCATCTGGAAAAATCACCTTCAAAACTAGGGATCTAGGGACCATTAAGTGATGGCCTTGAGATATCCTGCTGAGAGCATCTGCCAGGACATTGTCTTTGCCTGGAGGTGTACTGCTGTAAGAGAGGTGTTCAGGAATAGGCCAGAGACCATAACTTCATTGCTCTGTGCACAAGGCCGTGAACCCGAGTGCCTTGCTTGTTGATATACCACATTGTGGTGGTATTGTCTGTCCTGATCTGAACTACTCTGTTCTGAACAGACTTGGAAAAAGCTTGAAGTGCTAGAAACACTGCTCTGAGTTCTAATAGATTGATGTGAAGCAGAGATTCCTGGGGAGACCACAACTCTTGGGTGTTCAGGTCCCCCAAGTGGGATCCCCAGCCCAAGAGGGAGGCATCTGTAGTAAGGATTAGAGAATGAGACTGAGTGACAAAAGGAACTCCCTGTCTTAGATTGTCCTGATCCTGCCACCACTGTAATGCCTGGATCAAGGTTCGAGTTACTGGAATCAGTTTGGTCAGAGGGTCCTTTTTCTGAGACCAAAAGGCTCTCAAGTGGAACTGAATGTCCCTCATCTGAAATCTTGCTCCCTGCACCACTGCTGTAGAAGCAGCCATGTGCCCCAGGAGCTGCAGAAAATGCCTTGCTGGTCGAGACACCTGGAGGGTGAATGAAGAGGCCAGTGAAATAAGGGTCCTTGCCCTGTCCAGGGGAAGGAAGGCTCTTGCCCTTACTGTATCTAGCTCTGCACCATGAAGGTGAGGAGCTGTACAGGCTCTAGAACTGACTTTGAAAGCCTAGAGAAGTGAGCAGTTGCTGAGTTATCTGTAGGTGTAACTTGACTTGGTCAGGAGACTGGCCTACTATGAGCCAGACGTCCAGGTATGGGAAGATGGAGATCCTTTTTCTTCTTAGGAAGGCAACTACTACTGCCAGGCATTTTGTGAACACCCTTGGAGCAGAGGTTAGGCCGAAGGGCATTGCTCTGAATTGGTAATGGCCTGAGTGCAGCTCGAACCTGAGATATTTTCGGTGGGAGCTTCTGATGAGAATATGGAAATAGGCATCCTTGAGGTCCAGGGAGACTAGCCAGTCCCCTGGCCTTAGAGAGAGGGTGAATTATTCCAGAGTCACCATTTTGAACTTTGGCTTTAAAGGTGCTTGTTTAAATATCTGAGGTCCAGGATGGCCGCCATTCTCCCTTCTTTTGGGGTTAGGAAGTACCTGGAGTACAATCCTTTCCCTTTGTGTGGGTGGAACCTCTCTATGGCTCTCAGAGCCAAGAGGGAAGAGACCTCTGCCTCTAGGGCCAGTGCCTCTGAGGAATTTGCAGGTGGAAAGGATCTGGTTCTCATCTTTGGAAATTTTTTGAAGCTGAGAACCAGTCCCATACTCTATTTCAGGACCCATTTGTCTGATGTTAAAGACATCCAGTCCTGGACAAAGTAAGCCAGCCTGCCAGGTGGTGGAGAATCGTCCCTAGCAATCCCATCAGGGTGCCTGTTTGGCAGGGGCTTTAGGCTGGGGGTGGAAGCAGGCCTGCTTGCACCCCGCCTGCCTCCCTCTGAAGAACCCCTATGAGCATAAGAAGAGGAGGCCTGGGCTTGGTAGAAAGGCCTATGAAAAGGCTCCCCCTGAATACTGAGCTCTGGGAGTGGCTTGCCTTCCTTGGCCTGAGCACTCCTATAGGTGGTCCTGTATTGATTGTATTGTAATCCTGTATTGTAATCATGGAAAGTCATGTGTGCAAATGCCAGGAGCCTTAGCAACAAGATGGAAGATCTGGAGGCTGTCATGGTGCAGTCAGACCTGGACATTGTGGCCATCACTGAAACCTGGTGTAATGATAACCACGACTGGGAGTTGGCCATACCTGGCTACAACATATTCAGAAGAGACAGGGCAGGCAGGAAGGGAGGAGGAGTGGCACTGTATGTGAAAAATGACATAAGGGCCACAGAGATCCAAGAGGAACAAAATGGGGAGAGATACTGTGGGTTAGCTGGAAAGGAAAATGGGGCCAGCTATTCAGACAGGTGTGGTCTATAGACCACCAGCCCAGGAGGAAAAAACAGATAGGAGCTGATGCTAGCCATCCAGAGGATGGCAGACAAGGGTGAGGTAGTACTGGTTGGAGACTTCAATATTCCAGACGTGGACTGGAGCATCCCAGCAGCAGCATCAACTAGGAGCAGATTTATCCTGGACTCCTTCAGGGTGCCTTCCTCAAACTAGGTCATGGAACCAACTCGGCAGAAGGCAATACTGGACCTTGTGCTCACAAACAGGGACAGTGTGATGGGGAAGAGTGGGGAGCACCTGGGGAACAGTGACCACCAGTCACTGTGGTTTGAAATCACAGAAAGAGCAGAACCAAACCACACAAAAACACGTATCCTGGATTTTAGGGGGAAACTTTGAGAAAATGGGAGATACTTGAAAGAGGCATTAAGAGAATGGGGCAGGAATCATGGGTTGAGGAACAGTGGAAGTATTTAAATGGGATTACAAGAGCAACAGAATTATGTATTAAGCAGGTTAGCAAGAGGAAAAGGAAGAGGAGACCATTATGGTTTTCCAAAGAGGTAGCAAAGAAAGTGAAAGCCAAAAGACTGCATTCAGGCAATAAAAAAGACACAGGCAGAAGGGGATAGGGAGAAGTACCAGGAGAAGCAAAGGAGGCAGGAGGTCAGTAAGGAAGCCAAAGCTCAGACAGAAGAACACATTGCAAAATCAGTGGGTAGAGGGGACAAAACCTTTTACAGGTACATAAGTGAAAAAAGAAAGGCAAAGGAAGGGATAGTGAGACTGAAGGGGGAGGATGGGGGCTGTGTGGAGGATGACAACAGTAAAGCTGACATATTGAACAGGTATTTCTGCTCAGTCTTTACTGAGGAAGAAGAGGGTAATGGGTCTGAATGGAGTACAAGGGGTGAGAATGGTGCAGAAATGGACACAGTCCCTTTACCGAGAAAGGGTCCTGAAGGAACTGGAAGTAATAAGAGTTGATAAAGCAATGGGGCCAGATGGAACACACTAGGGTCCTTAAAGAACTAAGAGAGGTGGTGGCTGAACCTCTTGCTATCCTGTTTAGCCGATCACTAGAAACAGGGAGGTACCCAAAGACTGGAGGATAGCAGATGTAGTCCCCTTATACAAAAGTGGGAACAAAGAGAAGGGGGAACACAGACCAGTCAGCCTCACCTCGGTAGTGGGAAGATCATGGAAGCACTACTGAAGGAGAGATTGGTGGAACATCTGGTTGTCAATGGATTACAGGATCCAAGGCATGGTTTCACCAGGGAAGGTCATGTCAGACCAACCTCAGTGAATTTTTTGACTGGGTGACTAGGGAGGTGGATCAGGGGAGGGCAGTGGACATAGCCCTATCTGGATTTCAGCAAGGCCTTTGACACTGTGCCACATAGAAGACTATTGCACAAACTGGGAATATGGGTGTGGGTAGGACAGAAGTGCGGTGGGTAGTAACTGGCTGGGCAGCAGGACACAGAGGGTGGTGGTAAATGGCTGTCACTCCACAGAGGGAAGAGTGACCAGTGGGGTACCACAGGGATCAATGCTGGGACCGGTCCTATTCAACATCTTCATCAGTGACATTGCGCAGGACCTAGAAGGCAGAATTTCACTGTTCCTGATGACACAAAGCTCTATAACAGAGTAGACATACCAGAGGGTGTAGACAGAATGAGAGGGACCTGTAGAAACTTGAAGAATGGTCAGGGTTTGGCAGTTGAAATTCAATGAAAGGAAGTGCAAGATAATGCATATGGGGCACAAAACCCTGGCACAATATATCAGTTGGGGGTGAGGATATAGCATGCACCAAGCAGGAAAGGGATCTTGGAGTTATCATCTCTGATGACCTCAAGGCAGGGAAACAGTGTGACAAGGCAGCAGGTAAAGAATAGGATGCTGGGATGCATAGGCAGGGCATCACCAGCAGGAAAAGGAGGTCATAATTCCACTATACAAGACACTAGTGAGGCCGCACCTGGAGTACACTGTGCAGTTCTGGAGACCTTACCTACGTAAGGACATAGACAGGGTAGAGAAGGTTCAGAGGAGGGCAACAAAGATGGTGCATGGATTGCATCACAAGTCCTATGAGGACAGGCTGAAGGCACTGAACATGTACTCCCTGGAGGAGAGGAGGGAGAGAGGGGATATGATAGAGACATACAAGTATCTTACAGGGAGGAACAGGGTGCAGGAATGCACTATTTTTAAGCGAAAAAGATGTTCCAGGACTAGAGGGCATGGGATGAAGTTGGAGGAGGGCGATTCTAGAGGAAACGTGAAGAAGAATTTCTTCACAGAACGGGTGACGGACAAGTGGAACACCCTGCCAGAGGAAGTGGTGGGGGCTGAAACAATCACGGGATTTAAGAATGCATGGGATAGACATAAAGGAATTCTGGAGGTCCGGGGTAAGGGGCAACAGACTTCCTGGAAAACATAAACTGAACTTACAAACTTAAATGGGCAGACTGGGTGGGCCATAGGCCCTTATCTGCCGACACTGTCTATGTATCTATGTCTATGTATGCATCCATTTTCTTCATGTAGTTCTCTGTTTGCTCCCCAAAAAGAGGATTACCCACAACAGGAAAATCCATTACCTTAGTCTGGGTATCCTGAGACAGGCTAGTACATCTGAGCCAAGCCATCCTACGAAGGGCTACAGATGTAGCCATGACTCTAGATGAAACATCACTGGAGTCCACTGCAGCATGGAACTGCACCTTGGATACCTCAATACCATCCGCAGCCACCTGCTCCAGCTCCTTGGCAAGCTGTCCAGGGACCTGTTTAGCTAAAGCCATTAGTGTCCCATCTAGATTTCTGATATCTAGCTGTATAGGCCATATAATTAGCCTGCCTGAGTCCCAAGGATGCTGTCATGTACTGCTTCTTTGCCATGGCATCAATCCTCCTGGAGTCCTTATCTGGGGGTGTGGTCAAGGTATATTTGCTTTATCACAGGCAGCAGCCTGCACTACTCCAACATGGCTGCATTGCTGGGCAAGGAACTCCGTATCTGAGCTGAGAGAGTATACCTCTGTCCATTCTCTTGTCCACAGGAGGTATAGAATTAGGAGTCTTTAAAATTTTCATTGTCTGTTTCCCAAAGGACTTATGAAGGGGAATAGACAGCCTCCTGGCCTCTGGGATATCCATCATTTCAACATAGTCAGGCTCCTCCTGGTCGTCACAGCTTCTTCCATAGGAAGCTGCAGAGTTTCAACCACTTTTTGTAGAACATAAAATGGGAAGGAGACTCAGAAAGCCTAGGAGGAGAAACCCTGAAGGTCTGTCTGGGGAGATGTCCGGTCAATAGCACATCCATACTTTCGTAATCACCATCACTATCCTCATACTCTCCTACCTCCTCCTCCGGTTCATAAAATCTTCTAAAATTGCCTGGTACTTAAGAGTGACATTAGGACATTGGGATTCTGAAATATGTGCACAGTACTGTGATTATTAATGTGTTTAAACTAATTAACCTGATTTCCCCCTGTCCTTGTTATATCCCCCTAAATAAATCAGATCTGTTTCTTTCAGCAAAGTTACACTGCCTGAGGTATTTGTCTATGTTAAAGTATTGTACTGTGGTTTTTGCACTGTATCATCTTATTTTACAGGGAGTCCCAGGAGTCACACTGCCTGAACCAGTCCTAGGGGGCAAGTGTATACTGTGAAGGTAATTCTGATATATTGTGTGGTCCACTAGGGAAGAAAGGGGTCGTGAGTGTCCCAGAGGGCTGTGACCAAGTTAGTTTAACTATTGCAAACCCTGACCTCTGGGAGGCACCTGCCATCGGATCCAGGCCCCTCAACCTGTTAGTGGCAAATCAGGCACGGTAGTAGCCCTTGGGATAGCACCATCTAGGGGTTACATGGAAACACTTGAATTCAGATTTTCCTGAGATGTGCTGTGAGAACTGCACAACACGTTGTAAAACTCGTGGTGCCGAGGATAGCCCAAAGGGCAGGACTCTGAACTGATAATGTTGACCCAACGCTACAAACCTCAGGTATTTGTGGTGCTTTGGGTGTATATGAATGTGTGGGTAGGCATCCTACATGTCCAGGAGGCTAGCCAATTGTGTTGATGAATCAAAGGTAGAAGGGTACCTAGAGATATCATCTTGAACTTTTCCTTGTGAAGGAATCTGTTTAACTTTTTGAGATTCAGAATGGGGTGTATGCCTCCAGTTTTTTTTAGAATTAGAAAGTAAAGGGAGTAGAAACCTGTGTTTCGTTGGTCCGGCGGAACTACTTCTACTGCCCTGTTGTTCAGAAGGCCTTGCACCTCGGAAGCAAGAAGGTCTGACTGTACTGCTGACAGTCTGGGCTGTCGTTTGGGGATGATCCGGGGGGGTTCTGAAAGATTGAGCGAATACCCTTGCAGATTATCCGAGGGACCCATTTGTCTGATGTTACAGACTTCCACCGATCGTACAACTGAGTCAAACATCCTCCCACTGCTGAGGAAGAGTCCCCCTCAGGCAGTAGAGGTGGGACCTGGGCCGAGAACTCAGAAGGTGGCACTGGGCGCTTTGGGGGCGTGTGCCTTCTGCTGCGTTTTCTTTTGTGGCTGTGGGGTGTGGCTTTTGTTAAAGCCCCCCCCCCTGCCTTTGCCCCAAAAGGACTGACGGTTTTGAAATTGACATTTATTGGCCCCCCCCAGAGGGGCCGGGTGCGGATCGTGCTATCTTAATGGATGACCTAGTCTTCGGTGTGGTTTCCAGAGCTTGTTCCACCTGGGGTCTGAACAGATACATACCATCGAAGGGTAAGGCCATGGTCTGCTGCTGGGCATCATTCGTGAAGCCCCAAGTACGTAGCCAGGAGCGGTGACGGGGACAAATGCCCACCGCCACTGCTCGAGAAGCAGTATCAAAAGCGTCCGTTGCAGCTTTAACCTGTTGGTTATTGGACTCGATGCCCCTGGTTATGGTGTGAAGTAGCTCTGAATTAGTTTCTGACTCAGGCAGAGCTTCTACCATTTGCTTGAGCGAATGCCATTCATATTGAGAAAAACAGCCCTAGTAGCTGGCATTACGCATACCCAGGGTGGAGGCAGCAAAGACTCTTTTACCTAAGGTGTCTATCTTACAAGATTCTTTATTGATAGGCTGGCTGAGGATGCCTGAGGAAGGACGGCCTTGTCATTCTCTGCTGTGACTACAATGGGATCAGCAAAAGCTTGTGAGGCCAATATGGGTCGATCCTTGGGAGCAGCGTACTTCCTGTCTATGGACTTAGCCACGGAAAGGATGAGAACAGGATTGTTCAATACCATCAGAGAAAGGGTTTCAAAAGATGGTTGTATCAGAGGAGTTAAATCCATAGGGATCTCCGGGACATGTAGGTATTGGAGTCTTAAAAGATTCCCAGGATCGATTTCTGTAGTCTGTAGAGAAAGAGTGGAATTTAAATTTTTCAGCAGAGACTTGAAGGAAAGGTCTTCCGGCAACACGCCTGCAGCAGGATTAACTCCTGCTCCTTTAACATCATCACCCAGACGAAGATCTGGGTCATGCTCAAAATCATCTCCTGACAGTCCAGGGGGGGACTGTATGGACAGGAAAGGAGTGAAAATCAGAACTGAAATTATAAGAGGAAAGAATCGGAGTCGAAAAGCCCTGGAGGCTGGATGGCGCCGCACCAAGCACCAGCGCCAATTAAGAACACGGTGCAGAACCCAAGGAAGTTGGCACCATTGGAAACAGCCCAGCACATGGTGCCGCCAACAGAGCCCCTGATGGCACAGATGTCGCCAACAGAGCCCACGGCGCAGCGGACGGCGCCGAGAGAGCCCTCGGTGCCGCTGACGGCGCCGACAGAGCCCTCTGCACCGCAGATGGCTCCAAGAGTTTCCCAAGGTTCCGAAAACTGTGATTTGAATGAAAAGGAGGAAAATTAACAGGAGATAGAGGCATCGGTGTGGGCCCCTGCGCTGCAGCCATGTGGGGGGGACACCTGAGCACGGAGTCGACAGCACCGAAGAAGGCGCCGCGCAACTAGGAAGATCCAACCACCCTACCCAGTCATTCGAGTGACCCGAAGGCCCCGGAGTGACTGGGTCAGGCAGCTGGACCAACCTCCGAGCCCACAGCTCCATAAAAGCAGTCCACTGTGAACATTGCTCATCGGAGGCCCATCGAATAGGAGGGATGGGCCCGATGTCGAAGAGGTCAGAGCACGGAGCCAGAAACCGGTGACTCCGAGATGGGAGGAGACCAGTGCCTAGCCTCAATGACCGACCGTCCGAGGTGCAGACATACCAGAAGGCGACCTCGCGAGATGCCTTCTCTTTCTCGACTAGTGCGCTGAAGAAGAACTCGGGGCGAACAGTGCCATGAATGGGACCATTTCCTTGATGCTTTCGGGACTGCCCATATCCCTGAGCACTGGACTGTCTGTTGTCAGACCCACCCTCCAGGGAGGGTGGCAGATCGACCAGCCCAGCTGACTGAACAGCTTTCATATAAAGTTTCCTACTGTCACCTGACCCGCTCATGGTCGCACTCACCAATGGAGGGCTGAAGACTTCTTTAATAATCAATAAATTTTATTAAAATCTACCGGTATTTTCAAAGATAAATTACAAAACAATAAACTGAAAACTATGCTGCTAGTTTGAAGTTTGACTCCAGCGGTGAGCGACGTCATCACTGAAACACACTCGACAGTGGGGAAAAAGGAACTGAGGTGGTTGGAGGGTCGATACCGAGGTTATCTTCACTTCACGAGCCATGGCTCATGGTGCCTCTTCCTCGCAGCTCCATGTCTGGTGCTGACCTCTTAAAGTTTGCTCCCGATGGGTCCTAGCCCGGCGCAGATCCCATTAGTGTGAATGAGTGGTGGAGACTATGTCCAGGAAGATCTTAATTTTACACACACGCTTGGTGTGGGATGCTTTTTATAAACCCTTCGAATATGTAGCATCCCACACCTCGAGTGTGTGTAAAATCTCATTAAACAAGTGCAACTGGGCAGATACCCTAGCACTAGTGGTGCCTGCCAGCAATGAAGAGTGAGCTGCCCAGAGGCCCTGGTTGTGCTAGAGTGGGGTGATAGATGAGAGTGTTTATCAATGGTGAAGATATTCTGCAAGATCAGAAATTATAGTAAGTATGTAACTGTATATCTCCCAAGAATCCAGCTTCACTACTAATGCCCACTTATGGGTCCAGGTACCAAGTTTTCCCTTCTTTCTGTGGGAGGAGGCGGCTCACCCTAAGGATAACAGATGCCCTCAGTACTCTGCATGGGGAGAACACCCAAGGGCAGGGGCCCCTCAAAGATATAGCAAGCCCTGAAACTGGTCAGGGCCAGGCTAGGGCTTCTGTGCACAGGAGGAGGATTCCTAAACAGTTCCTACCTGACCCCTGGGGAGAAGAAATGAGCCCCCTGGTAATGTCAATTAAGCACCTTATGCCAGGCCAAAGTTATCAGTCATGAAAGGTGAAGCCATGCCATCCACCTGAATCAGACTGTAGTTCCTACAAGACTGGAGGAAACCTCACTGGCATCATACGATGTCCTTGACTGGTGCTGAGCTACCTCCAGGCCACAAGCAGAAAGGTCAAAGACCTGGCTGAATGACTTGCTTTGAGGCATGGCAGCTAAGAGCTGACTGAGATGCAACCACAGACAACTACTGAAAACGGCCATATGTTCTTGGTGTGCAGAGATGCATGTGAGGGTGCGTGATGAAGTCGAAACCTTCCTGCCAAGGGCATCCATCTAAGCAGAATCTGTTTTTTGGAGGTCGATCATGCAGTGTCTGCAATACCTCAAGCCCCGAAGAGGGGTAATGTACCTCATCTGTGGAACCTGGGGGTGCACGATACTGCAAGAGGAGGCTCCTAGGGATGACTGGTCAAGAGAAGGGACACTGCCACACTGCCCTTGATGTCTCCTCAAAGGCTATAGGCCATGAAGGAACGACAACTGCACCAACACTGGAAACCCCCAGGAGTCCCAACAGCAGAGATGCCAGATCATGGCTTCAGATCATGGCTTGTATATGCAGCTATGTCAAGTGCCTGGAGCATCTCCACCAAGAATCTCTGTCATAGTGTGTGCTCAGTGACAGAAGGCAGATGGACTGATGACTCATTTTCCTCTGGGAAGTACGTCGATGGAGATGAGGCACTGACCCCAGGGACTACTGGTGCTGGAGAGAAGGGGCGTAAACTGGGCCTGTCAGAGTTCCCATTAGATATATGCAAGTCACCAACAAATTTACTTGCGCTGCTCCCACGTTAGTGGCCCCCCAGAGCCTATGAATGCAGGCAACCCCTCCATGACGCAGTGAGGCCCTGCTAGCAGGGTACATGACTTCTGGTCTCGAGGACCTCAACATGGGCTGAGGAACTGCACAGGGGGGCCTCGCTCAAAGGGAGGGCCTGGCAGAGTCACCTGAAAGGGGTCCTCCATCAAGGAGTAACCCATCAGTGCTCATGAGGGCCCTCCAGGAGAGGATAGTGGAGCTGTACAGTCCCCATAGGGCAGCCCCAATTCCCACCAATGATGGTGGTGGCCTGCAGCTCTGTAGAGAGCTCAGCCTCTGGGTCACCATCTGACTCTGTCAGTGCTGCTTGTGGCACCAGGCTCAGGAGTCAATGACAGCCTCAGATATGGGTTCATTCCTGTCATCGCTGTTGGCACCTCAGTACCAGGCTCAGCACTGGCCTCAACCTTAAGAGTCATCCCCCAACCTGGTGCTGTAAATGGCACCAAGATTAGAGACGACACAGTCACCGGCGTCTTGCCCGAACCAGGACTAACACTATGGCCATTGCCACATCTGTCACCACAGTTGGCATCATCCTCCTCCTCTGTGTTGCTAGTGATAGAGTGGGTAATAACAACCTCCAGCCCGGCAACAATATGCCTAACAGCACCAGTGCCGTTCCCTCTTCTGACACCGCGAATGGGGTCAGAAGAGGCCCTGGCGTCGTCTCCATTGCCACCTGACTTGTTGCCACTGCACACAGTGAAAACTTCATCGGCGGTGCCAGAAGACAACACCAAGATGTCCACCAGTGCAGACCAAGTGTACAACTTTGACCGTATGACCAGGATGTCCGCTGCTCAGGGCAGATAGACTGTGGGGGTTACTCAGCCGACCGCCCAGAAGGAGACAGCTTTCCAAAGACCCAATTACCAGGGCCTCAGACACCTAGCTGGGGTGAGATCGAGGAGGACACAGTGCTTTCATGGAACCAGAGGTCCTAGGAAGAGGACCAGTGGAAGGCCCAGCGTCCTAGCCTTTGCCACGTGTGATGCCTGCCTCCAAAGTTGGGGATATGAGGACCCACCTCAATGCATGATTCTCTAAGGTATGGTAGTCCATCGAGAGGCAGGCGGTGCACACATCCATATCATGCTCTGGGAAAAGGCACAGCAATGATACTGGTCCAGAACAGCCATGGGTTTCCCACAAGAGCACTGACGCATAATGGGAGGCTAAGACTTTAGTCAACGATTTAGCCCCCCTCCTTTTGGATTTTGCATCAAGTGGTACTGTGAAAATAAGGAAAATAGCAATGACACACTTAGAAAATACGGCGATAACAGAACTGAGGTGCTGTCACTCCCACAGTATGCAGTCAATGGTAGAAAGAAAAGAACTGAGTTAGCTGAGGAAGCCGGCAACGGTTATTGGATGGGGCACAACACCATGTGCAGGTACAAAGCCGCAGTGCTCAGTAGCCGTGGCTGACTCCCTCCCTGAAAAAACTTTCACTCTCATGGGGTCGTAGTAACTCCAGCCCCAGACTCATAACTGGGAAACAATGGTGAAGACGAATTCTTTAAAGATCACCAGAGGTTTACCCTTTTCAAAATACTTAGAAAACAGGCAAAAGGCATCTCATACAGAATCATTTCTAATGTCAACTAGAAAACCTGTGCCAATGCAATGGTTATAGGTGTTTTACCATGTGTACATATGAGACAACAGAGTAAATGCAGTCACCCTTGGCACTCAAGTATTCACGAAAACAACACAAGTACATACCAATGCATCTGCTACTGCCTCCTCCACATCTGAGCCAGTGTTGAGCACTCGCATGGCACTAATGGAGTTTGACAGCCGGCTGGATTGAACGATCCCAAAGCCTGTACCTGGGTGACAACCAATCACAACACTTTCAAAAGAGGATAAAGTACTTAACATTTGAGAAAACAAAAAGATGCATTTGCAAAGGAAAACAAGAAGCAGTGAAGGCGCAGTATCCTCTTTCAAAAGCTGCATTGCACTTTCATTTGAACACCACTGAACTAAAGTGGAAAGAAGTGTTACCTGCTGCATGTCCGTGATTTAGCTGAAGTACAGTAATCAGCTGAAGAAATATTTTCTACTGTATTAAGAACTACATAAAGATGATGCCAACATCTCTTACATCATATTTTACATCTTTATGTATATATTCTTAAAGAGCAAGTTTCTTGGTAATTGTCAGTGCTTGTAGTAAAGAACAGGGAGTGCCCCTTACCTGAACAGGAGCTCTTGTTTGGTGTGAAATAATTTTTTGTGCAGCCCCCAAAGGAAGAAAGGAAAGGGAACGTAATTTGCCCCTGAGGGGTTGGCAGCAAGATCCTTTTCCATTTCCTTCTAGCTTGCTCCGCCTCCAATGTTGACATGCTGTGACGTCGGTATAGGGAGTGTGCGCGGGAGCACGCTCCATTCACTGTCATGCAGCGTCATTTCTAAAGCAGATTTACTGATTCTGAACTGGGTTTTGGGAAAGACTGTCGTCAGAGTTCAACTAAGGGCATCAGTCTTTACCAAAACCGATTTAAAATACAAATCTGCTTTCAAAATGATGCTCCATAAAATGAATGGAGCATGCCTACACTCTCACTACGAGACTTCATAAAACTTCACAACGGGGTCAGAACAGCCCAGCAGAAAGGGATCATGCTGCCAGCTCCTCGGGGAACAATTACGATCCTTTTCCTTCCTTTACAGGCTCCACACAAAAAAAAATTTCACACCACAGAGGAGCTCCTATTCATGTAAGGGAGCTTCCTGTTCTTTGTTAAAAGCACCAAGAAAGGTGCTGTTTAAGGTTATCCCAGGAAGAATGTTTTGCAGCATTTTCAAGAGGGCACTACACCTTAAACATTGAAATGTATCAGATTTATAATTTAAAAAAAAATTTGCATGTATTGACTGGAGAGTAGAAATAAGGGGCTCTAGAGGGGGTAAAGGTAAATGGAAAAATGAAACTACTCTAAAAACTCCCTTCATGCAGAAAAAATATGATGCAGGTCATAAAAGTGTGACACACACACACACACACACACACGTAAATAATCAGTTATGCAAGAAGGACCAACCATGACAGAGTTGCTGTAGAAAGCCAAACTTTTTTAAGTGGTTATAGACTGGGAACATTTAACTAACAGTTGAAAAATCAATCATCTCCTAAAATCACTCTAGTACAATACTAGTTAAGTGGCTTGAATTTTATTGTTAGCAAGACAAAAACGTTTTCAAACTGACCTTCTACAGCAAAAGCTCCTGGGTAAATAGAAATGAGACAACTTAATCATGGCCAACAAAAAATTAAAAAAATGATAGAAGTATGTCCTTTTAAAGAATAACTAAACTGAAAACAAAAAAGCAGCCGCGTTTTGATTCAGAGATAATTGTATAAAAATTTACAAGATGTTACTCATCCTTCACCTGAAGCCCCCAAAATATCTGGGGTGTAGAGTGCACCAGTGGATCTGGAGTGATGCCTGGAGGCTGCAATTGAAGGACCAGATATACCTGATCTATTACTATGGCAACAAGTAAAGCAACAGAAGCACCAAGCTTCAAAAACATGACAAGAGCGGCAACATGTAGTCTGACAGAAAAGCATGAGGGAGGGAGGGGAAGCTGTTGTACGATGTTCCTCAGACTCTTCCCCAAAAAGCTCTTCACAATGTAGCACTGATGATGATGAGGACTGTGAAAGAACAGCAGCACAAGCCGCAAATCATTCCCTCAATTTCAGGATGGGTCGGAGGATCACCAGTTGCAGAAATGCGACACAAAGCATTGATGTGATGAATAATGAACAATAAAGAGCAGCTAACGCCTCTAAGACTTCTAAAAACATATTTAGATATCTTAAGTTTATACATAATTTACTGTGTGTATCCTCCCTGTCTGTTCTTTCTTACACAATATATTTGTACGTAAATAGAATTTGTTTCCCTGGGGTTTGATCTGTTCTCACTACGGATTCCTCACATAAAGTCATAATTCCCTGCTTGTGACATCACAATTACTTCCTTGGCAGTAGATGCAGGGCTCCATGTGAAAAATAGCGAGGACAATATGAGCGCCGGTAAAACAGTGAGGCTCAAAACGAAAAGTGCAAATGAACACAACACAAAGTTTACAATTGGGGGGCTTTCATTTTACTTAAATATACATACTTGAAGACACACTATATACCACATGAAGGTTTTGCTGTTTTGAGCCTCGCTGAAGTTGTCACTCTCTGTTTTTTCCCGCGCTCATATTGTCCTCACTATTTTTCTCACCGTTTTGACGCGACACCCAAATGCAGCAGAGAGATTGTGTGTATATATATATATATATGTACACACACACCTGAAAAACTAGAGGGTTCATCATGTGACCCCTCCAATCAATTGCATACTAGCTCCGTAGAGATCGCACAGACCACTTGCATAGGGCAAACATGAAAGCCCCTGTTTTTTCACATGATAACCTCTCTAGTTTTTAATATATGTGTATCTATATATGGTCTCCGTGGGCACCAAATTGTGATGTCACAGACAGATGATTGCAACTTCAAGCAGGGAATGAGCAGCAAGAATAGGTAAACTCTGAAGTGCAAGGACCAAGTTTTTATGCAAGCAGGAACACTGTGCCGCGCACCACCAACAGAGAATGGGTATTGTAAAAACTAAAAACAGGAACAGTGCAATTACTCACTACTGAGACAGGAAAGAAACCGTGGGTATAGCAGGTAGAAACAGAGTTGAAATTTACTCAAAAATTAAGAAAAACTGCATAGAAACAGATCACCTCACAAATCCCAGCTCTTAGCATCTATGCAGAGACACTTCACCAGGGGAGGAGTCAATGAAAACCTATAGTATTTTATACATGTTGGTTAAAAGGAGATAGTGCCAGTAAGACTGTGACCAAAACTTGACAAGAGGAAACAAACGACAAGAATATATAAATAAACAATGAGAATATATAAAGAATGAAAGGTCTCCAGTTAAATACTGAAAAACACCAGGCAAAAAAGTGAATAAAGAGTGGGAAAGGTGAGGGGGATAGGGAAGAAAATACAAAAGATATTGTAAAATATAAGCTACGGTATGATTCTCAAAGTTGACCTAGAGGCGTTACTTGCTCTTTAAATGAAAGGGTGATTGATGCTTTACCATTTTATCAAAACACAACTCTCCTGCCTTCTTCTTGCTATAAAACACACAAATCCACTTTCTGGAGACTGTGAACACTGTTCTCTAAATATGAACTAATGATTTTCCAAGGCATCTGTGCCTCTCGACAACAGCTACGAAAGTCCTTCTATATATCAACAAAAAAGATAGAGCTATTGGGCTAAATTTTTTTTTGCGAGGTAGAGGTGTTAGGAAATAACTCGCTGTTAATCAAAAATTTTACATGCAATTTACAAATGTATATGTCCCAATTCACATAAACCTAGAGAAAGAGGAAACTTACTACTCGTAATGCTTAATTTTTTAGATCATCATCTTCACAGAGCCACAATCTGATTTTACAGCCGGAGGAACTTGAAACTGCAGGAACCTTTTGGGGACCGCAATGTTAGTGCATGGCATTGACACAGGACACCATGCGGGCGCTCTCTGCTTATGAAGCAGTACTAGTCAAACTGCCTCAGTGACGGAAAGAAAAACTACCAACAGACAAACTACAAAAAAGGTCTAAATTTGAAATTGATTGAATAAAACATTAAACATACCATGAAAAAAATTGCCAGCTCTTCCCTCTCCCACCTACCGTTCTTGAATGCAGTTCTATTTTATATTAACACACCTTTCATACAACTGTCCCATCCATGCTTATAGCCACCCCATGCCTACTCCTTGCCTTTCTCCCCATACTCTCCCTCCCCACCTACCCCCTCCACATAGCCACCACCCCACTGTATGAGCCATTTATCTACCCCATCCCTACAAGCTCCCATGTTTATCCTGCAGTAACCCCATCCCCCTTCTACCAAACCTGGTCCCATTTTCCACTCTCTCTTCGTGTCTCTCATGCTTGTGGCCAATTCCTATGCTCTATTACATCTACTTATGACACAACCACCTCACTCCCTAATCCCACCCCCAATTCCAAGCTCACTCGCTGCCCACACGGTCCAAAGTCCTAAACTTCACTATCTCATCATAGCTCTCCTACTCCTATCATTGGGTGATATAAACCCCAACCCTGGACCTAACCCTCTGTTACCACTGAGCTTACTATTACTAATCACACCCCTTCCCCTTCTAACTCCTCAAACCTCCCACATGGCCTCAAATTCCTCCATCTAAATATACGCAGCCTCCTACCAAAAATCAATCTGCTTCAACCTCTCACTTGCCCCTGACATTCTCATCCTTTCACAAACCTGGCTCAAAAATAAGATATCCAACTCCTCTATCTCTATCCCTGACTACGCCATCTCCCGACAAGATCGCACAGGAAGGGAAGGAGGAGGAGTGGCGATGTCCATCTTCTCCTCAATCCAATTCACAACTATCCTATCTACTTCCCTCCCAGCAGCCTATGAGGCACTCATTACAAGAATATCCCTGCCGTTCTCTGCCCCCATCTTCATTGCTGGTGTCTACTGTCATCCTGGCCTCTCCTCCACTGTTGCCACCAACCTTATTACCACTGCTGTTTTACTCACATCCATGGAAGAACTGTATATTATGGGCGATTTCAACCAAAACTGGCTGTTCTCCCTAAGTAAGGCACGAAATGAAGTAACCGCTCAAAACCTAGCTCAGCTAATCCTGGAACCTACCCGGTTGAACCATAAAACCCAAAAGCACTCCCTGACTGACTAGGCACTCACCTCCCATCCACACAGGTCATACAATCAGGTGTCCTTCCCAATGCCCTTTTATTTTTTAAACTTTCTGTATCTTATTTCATAAAAGAATAATTCAATACAGACAATGGCATATCAACACAAATATACATTTTGCAGTATTCATACGGACTTCAGCAGCTAGTATAGAAAAAACAAGAGAGTTTATGAGACATTGATCTCCCCAGTCTTTATAGTGATCACCGTATGATCTACATGGTTCGTAAAATACACAGGCCCAAAGCCCCCACAAAATCTTGTTAATTCGTTCATACAAACTCTTAGACCTTGCCCTCTCCTCCAAGACCTAGCTCACATGGACTGGACCCCAAATTCCTCTGCAGACACAGCTGATGAAGCCCTGGACTACTGCAAAGTTAATTTTCTCAAATCCTGGCACCACCATGCCCCAATTAAGTGCACCAAGTTCATGGGAACCACCTCCCATGGGTTACCCCAGAATTGCTGGCCTGCCAACGGGCATGTGATCATACTTGGAAAATTCATAAAGCCACTAAGCTGCCTAGGGGCTTCGAAACATACCATGCACTTTGGAACTCGTGCACTAAAACATTCTGGCTAGCTAAGACTGAATACTTCAGATCCACTTTCCAATCAAATATCAATAACCACTCCAAATTCCTGAAGGTAGTACATGACCTTTTCTCCCCCTATCAAAACCTCCAGCTCCGCTCATTAAAATGAACAACTCTCTCATATCTGACCACACTAGAGTTGCTGCTGAATTTAACTCTGCTTTCGTCCTGCACCTCTGCCCTTCCGTCTCTCTCTCCTCCTCTCAGTCTATTCTATCCCCCAAAATGCCCTAGTGACCACCCCCACAAGAGCATTTTTCCTTCTTTAAAGTCTCCCCGCTGCCACCCTTGAAGCTCTCCTTGCACTTAACCCCTCAAAGAGCAGTTCACCGATAGACTTGATCCTAAATTTCTTTGCTTCTCAGCCCCTGCAATATGCTCCCGCTGTCTGAACTCCTTAATCTCTCTTTCTCGACCGAATCTGTCCCAAATGAAAATTACGTACCTACCATAATTATGATCTTTCTGTGTGTCTTCACCATTCATCACAATTGAGTTACTGGCCGCAGGTCATGACCCCTCAGGAGCGTCTATTTTTTTTTTGATGGGTGGAGTTGACGCAGCATCGGCGCTGCCCTCGAGGCCGACGCACTGCGTGGCGCTCGTGGGTTGGCCGTTATGTGCTGTTGACTCCGCCATCCCACCAGTTCTGAGTTGCTGGAGAGGTAAGGAAAAGGGATGGGAGGGTGGGACAAGGAAGTCCAAGGGACAGACAAAGGAAAAGATATATAAACCAAAAGGAGAAATAAACGACAGAGGACAGAAGGAGGAGGAGGAGGAAACTAAGGGGATTGGGTAGGGGCCCCAATCTCTGGAAAGACAAAAGGAGAGGGAAGGAATGTAGGGTAAATTTGAGAGGAGGTGGGGGGAAGAAGGTAGCAACCATACCCTGGACCTTGACTTGTCTCCAGATTGTATAGGAAATGCAAAGAGTAGCCAAAGGCTTAATGACAGAATTCAAGGCACAGAATTACTGGCACTAACTCCAAAAGGCAGAAAGCGGTTATTCTGGAAGAAAGACAGGACACAGGAACTCTCTCCCCTCCCAGGAAAGAATGTTTGGTGTAAGAAAATTATTTTTAAAGAGGATATGTCCAACATACAAAGAAATTAAGGATTGCGAGAACAAAGGAAGAGCAGAGGATGGAGGGCAACTGCCAACTCCAACCCCACGGGGATGGAACCAAAGCACTGGACAAGAAGTGCCTCCCACGCTAACCACTCTCCCTTAGAAATATCATCCCCCTATGTGCCCCTGGTTATCCCACTCCTTACAAAAAGGAGGGGGGCAAGGGAGGACACAGAGAGGAAGGGGGACCAAGAGACTGAGGCCCCAGGGTGATGGCGGGCGGGATAGTGATGAATGGTGAAGATACACAGAAAGATCATAATTACAGTAGGTACGTAATTTTCATATCTTATCCGTGTCAATCGTCACCATTCATCACATTTGCGTGAGTGTCGAGCCCCCGAAGGGGTTTAACCCTAAGGACAGAGTTCTTTAGCTCTCAGTGGGTAACACACTAAGGAGGAGAACCTTCAGGACCTGGGAGGCCCGAGGTGTGGGGAGGTGAGGCAGGGGACCCCTGGAGGGAAGGAAGTTGCCCTGACAAATGCCGTCTCGCTCTGCCAGAGAAGAGATAGGTTCTCTGGTGAGCGGAGTTAATCACCCTCGCCAAGCCAAGGGTGACAACCGGGAAAGACGTAGCCATGCCGTCCACCTAGTGCAGATTGCTGTCCCTACGACCCTGGTAGCTACCTTGCTGGCAACTGTACGATGCCCTCGCTGATGCCTTGCTAGCTCCAGGCCACGTGCAGACAGTGCAATGGTTTGTCTGGTTTGCTCCGTGTCAGGCAAAGAGGCTAGGGCCGCGCAGCCTGGAACACAAGAACTTGTCATAGGACGCATAGTGGGCCTGATGTGCTGCGATGGAGAGCAGCAACGTGTTTAGTAGAACGTCATCCTCCCCAGAAGTCAAAATCCAAGGAGTTCTGATCTTGGGGCCGGTCACGGTGGAGGGCGCGAAGCCCATCAGGAGTGTTCAGCTGCATCAATCCTGACTGAGGATGAGGCATGGAACCTGGAGACTCCGGGAAGGGGGGTGTGCAATACCACTGACAGAGATCCCTAGGGGCGGGAACTCCGGAGAAGGGTCTCTGCCAGGAATGCAACGATGCCTCCGGAAAGGGAGCAGACCAGGGGGGCACAACAATGGTGTCCTCGCTGAAGCTGCCTAAAAAGGCATGTGTCGAAGGTCCGGATTGCTTTGAGTGGGAGGGTGATGTGCAGGTCCTTCAACATCCTCAAGAGGAATCGCTGATACTCCGCAAGATCGGCAGCTGGTGAGATCTGGACAGAAGGCTCCTCTCACCCAGAAGAGGGGGATGAGGAGTTAGAGAACCGCAACTGTTCAGAAGGTGGCTGCTCGGGGGGAGGTTGAAAAACCTGACTGTCCATTGCCCTGACATAAGCGGGGAATTGAGCAGCCACGGCCCTGAACTGCTCCCGGGAGAGGCCGCTAGGACCAAGGATGCGAGGAGCACCAGAGAATGTGGCAGAGGAATAGCGGCAGAGCAGAGAAAAGAAATCGGCTGACCTCGCCTGGGCTAGGGGTGCACCAGGAGCACCAGCAGAAGAAAGTGCTCCGAAGACCCCACAGCCGACAGCTGAACAAACCATTTCAGAACTGTCTTGGCTACACCTGGAAGAATCTCCGTGAGGCAACTGGGGCCGTGTAGGTCCAGAAGGATGGTCCCCTCACTCCAAAGAATGGGGCCATCTCAAAGAAACAGAAGGGAAGAGCGGAGATCCGCTATGGCTTCTCCCAGAGCCCAGGTGGACCCAGAAAAGGGCGCAGCCAGACAAAGCCCATGCCCCTCGACCCTTGGAACTCGAAAGGGCCCTCCTCCTCGAGAGAGAGTCAGCCTAGGCAACTGACAGCCCTGGTCGGCCCCTGAAGGAGCTATCCATGGCGCAGCACCCACCCTCCCGTGGGTGCTCCAACTGGCCCAAAGTCGGGCGATCTGGGCACACCACCTGAGGGTCAGAGAACCCTCTGAGGCTGGGCTGCAGTGCAATGGCGGGCGTGCACCATTGCCTGCTGGTCAGAACCCCTGACCCCAGCTCTGGCAGTCTCTGCCCACTCCTCAGAGGGGGGCAGACTCCGGACTGTCGAGGACACTACAGTACAAGGTTGCCCACGCCAGCAGTTAACTCCAAGGAGCCAGAATGGCCGTCTGACTCAGAGTCCGATTCCTCCTTCGAAGAGGTGGAGATCGAGGTCCTGTGCCAAACAGTTGGCGGGCGCCTGCTGCCATCTTGACCAGATGGGGCACCAGAAACAGAAACCATACCTGAATCAGTACCAGTGTTCTCCGTGGCACCGCGAGCGGTGGCCGAAGAAGGCATGGCTCCAACCAGGGCAGCAGTTTCCAGGCCAGAAGCCGACACGGTGCCGACCCGTCCCATGGCACCACGAGCGGTGCCAAGGACAGAGACGGCGCCGACGGCTCCGACAGTGCTCTTGGCGCCGAGGCCAGAAACCCCCACGGTGCCGTGCTCATGCTTGGAGCTGCGAACAACTCCAGAAGTGGGCACGGTGGCATGCTCAACCTCAGCGTCGCTGCGAGAAAAGGCCAGAGACGGCACCGTAGAATCTCCCACAGCGCCGCTGGCAACGTCGGCTCTGCGAACGGCACCGATGGCAGCCATGGCACAGAGCGACTGACCAGTGCCGACAACTGACTGGTTCTGCAGTGCACTTCCTCCCTGAGGAACTTTGCCCTTGTCAGAGGGCTGTTCCTCAGGTTCCTTAGACTTCCTTTGCTGTGAGGAGGAGTCAGTTCATCCAAGGCCGGTCAGCAGCCTTATCGGACATTTTTTCCCTCAGTCGGTTCAGTTGCCTATCAAGTGTCGTCTGAGGAAAATTCTTACAAATCTCTCAGTCTGCATTCAGGTGGCCAAACCCTAGGCAGACAACACAAATTAAATGTGGATCAGCTTTAGCAAATGGTTCCCCGCATTTGGTACAATGCTGAAATCTATAGGGCCAGTTCCTTTCTGGGCATCTGAGACATAGCCTAATAAACTCTAAATCCAGGTTTCAGTAGATTTATAACACACAGTCTAAAGGAGTGACTTTCTCTGAAAACTTAACCTTTCTTTCCCCGGTCAGTTCAGGGACCAAACAACAACCGACGGTTAGCCTGGAAAACAATACCCAAGAAAACTGGCCACAAGAGAAGGCAGATTTAAGTCAAAAACACTGAAGTTTACTTCAGCAAAATATAAAGAAAGTCTGGTTCCTTCCCCATTGCGAAGAACCGACAAGGAACAGAGAAACTTACCCAAATAACACTAAATCTAAACTAGTCTACCTGTAAACAGAGGACCGTGCTTCAAAAAATGAAAACCAATAAAAACCAATATCTTCAATAAAGTGAAGGAAAGATCTCCGAAGACTTCTTACTGAGGCAAGCGGAGTAAAAAATCGGAAGGGCTGTAGGAAGTACAACCAGGGACAGTGGTTCGCAAACCGAGCTCAAGCCTAGCATTCCACCATTTGCATAGGTTCTATTAACCATTCTGACTCTGGGGCAGCCCTGTGGTGAGACCATACAGCATTTGTCAGAATATAGTAAGATTTCCTGGGATTTGAACCTGTATTTTCTGATGTGGAACCTTTGTAAATGCGCTCTGCTCAAAGGTGTACTCCGAACATTCCAATAAATAACTAAAATAATTTATGTTGACTTGAATTGTTATACTTGAGCCTTCTTCATTCAGTGAGGCCTTCATCACACTAATACTAGGAAAAGATAAAAATTCTTCTCTTTGTGGTTATCGGCCCATTTCACTCAAATAATGATCACAAAATATTTACCAAAATCCTCGCAAAAAGACTTAGTAAAATTGTACATAAAATTACTGAGAATGATCAAACAGGTTTTAGTATAGCCTAGAGGTTAGAATAACGAGCTGTGAATGAGTTGGGTACATCCAGCAGACAAACTTGGGTTTGATTCCCACAACCTCCACTTGCATACTGTGAGTCTCTGAGCAAGTCATTTAACCTCTCCAGTGCTCCCAGGTCGCTCCTGAAAACAAGCACCTGTGCCTAGTGGGCCTTACCCAGTTACCAAAGAGTAAAATAAACAAACCAAAAAAATAGGGAGAAGACCAACACATAACATTATAAGAAATTTATCCCCCGAAGAAAACATTCCTCTGGTATTTGCTATTCGACACTGAAAAAAGCATTTGACAGAGTAAGTTGGACTTTTATGAAGGCAAGATTAAGACCGTCTAGTTTTCATGGTCAATCTACCGATTGGATAGATCTAATTTATAACATTCTGGAACCTAGAGTCAAGATTAATGGTTAACTCTCGCGTCAAATTCAGTTATTAAGAGGGACAAGACAGAGCTGTCCCCTGTCAACACTGTTATTTGCAATTTACACTGAACCTTTAGCAATAACTATGCAAGAAATAAAAGGCATAATAATTAACGGAAGAAAACACATATCATTATATGCAGATGATATTCTCTTACATACAACAGGATACATTAAACTCTGTACCTCTCCATGTTGCTCTAATTAAATAATTTCAGTAAGTTATCAGATTATCAGACACCAGACTTCCTCCAGTTCCCGGGACCGCAAAACTCACTAAGCTAACTAACGAGAGTCTAAAGAAATGAAAACGAGTACTGAATATCCAGAAATAAAAATTGAAAAAGAGAAGATGAGAGAGATCTTCAGGGCATCTTGCTTAGTCAGGCAGAGAAATAAATCTGGCGTTATCCAGCAGAACAGAGTGCCACTAAGAGGCGGTCATTTGAACGAAGTTCCAAGTTCCATAATTTACATAATAGAATAGAAATATAGAAACACAGAATCTAATGGCAGATGAGGACCACTTGGCCCACCTAGTCTGCCCATTTCCCTATCTAACTGATAAGCTGCAGATCCTAGTTAACCAACAGACTACGTCCTCCTACCCTCCACTAGAATTGCCTTTTGTCTGTCCCATGCATTCTTGAATTCCCCCACTGTTTTTGACTCTACGACCTCCTCAGGAAGGCTGTTCCATGCACTGACAATCCTCTCTGTGAAGAAGTACTACCACACATTACCTCTGAGCCGTCCCACCCATCTTCAAATTGTGCCCCCTTGTTCTTGCACATCTCTTTTTCTGAAAGATGCTACCCCCTTGGACTTTGTTGATTTCCTTGAAGTATTTCAAAGTTTCTATCACATCCCCCCCCCTTCTTCTTTTAGTCTTTCTTCATATGTCTTCTGGTGCAGACCCTGCACCATTTTGATTGCCCTCCTCTGGATAGCCTCCACCCTGTTTATGCCTTTGCGGAGATGTAGTCTCCAGAACAGTACACAGTACTCCAGATGTGGTCTTACCAACTGTCTGTACAGACAGCCAACAACTTCCTGTTTTCTACTGGTGATGCCTCTCCCTATGCATCCCATTATACCCCCAGCCCTCCTTACTGCCTTCTCACATTGCTGGCCCACCTTTAGGTCATCTGATATGACTACCCCCAGGTCCCTTTCCATTTTTGTTGACAGTATCTCACCCCCCATTGTGTACTCTTCCCCTGGGTTTTTGTTTCTCAGGTGCATTACTTTGCACTTTTCTGCGTTGAATCTAAGCTGCCATACATTTGACCATTCCTCCAACCTTGCCAAGCCCCTTTTCATCCTTTCCACCCCACCTTGCATATCAACCGTTGCAGATCTTTGTCTCATCTGCAAAGAGACATACGTTTCCTTCCAGTCCCTCTGCAATGTCACTTAAAGACATTAAAAAGGACCAGCCCAGTACTGAACCCCGAGGTACCCCAATTAGTAACCCCCCCTTTTCACTGTGGACTCTATTTACTTACCCTCTCTGTCCTGTTGTCCAGCCAGTGTTTTATCCAGGCTACCATCCTGGGACCCACCCCAGGCTGGCTAATTTGTTTATTAATCTTTTGTGTGGGACTGTGTCAAATGCCTTGCTGAAGTCTAGGTAGGCCATGTCCACAGCCCTTCCCTGGTCTACTACTCTGGTCACCCAGTCAAAGAAATCAATTAGATTTGTCTGACATGACCTTCCTGCTATAAATCCATGCTGTCTTGGGTCCTGTGCCCCACTGGCCTCTGGGTACTCAACAATTCTTTACTTCAGAAGTGATTCCATCATGTCCCCTGCCACTGAGGTCAAACTTGACAGGTCTGCAGTTTCCTGCTTCTGTCCTGCTCCCACTTTTGTGAAGGGGAACCATATCCACCCTCCTCCAGTCCTCAGGTACCACACCATCCTCCCATGATTTATTAAAAAAGGTAATCAGTGGTGTTACTAGTTCTTCCCTTAGTTCTTTTAGAATTCTGGGGTGAATCCCATCAGGCACCATTGCTTTATCCACCTTCAGTTTTAAGAGTTATTTCAGAACCCTTTTTTCTGTGAAAGGACTAATATCAACCCCGCTATCCAAAGTGTTTCTGTTGACTGGATTAGGGATCTCTCCCTGCTTTTCACTGTCGCTTCTGCCCAACCACCTTCTCTTTATTCAGCCTCAGTATCTCTGCCTTATTCTTTCTTTGCTCCCTAATGTACCTATAAAGGTTTTATCACCCTTCTTAACAGAGTTGGCTATCTTTTCCTCGTTTGGGCCTTTGCTATTCTGACTGCCTTCCCCGCTTCCTTCTGCTTTAACTGGTACAGTTCTCTGTCCTGCTCCTTCTGTGTTTCCTTATACTTCCTGAATGCTATATTTTTCTCCCTAACTTCCCTGCCACTTCTTTTGAGAACCATAGTGGTTTTTTTCTTTCGTTTTGATTTATTTGCTTCACACAAAGGCGTATTGCCTCTGTGATGGGGTTTTGATGATTCCCCATTGTTGCTCCACCCCACCTTCTTGCCTGTTTGCTACTGCTTTTCTGAGGCACTGCCCCATTTTGACAAAATCAGCCCTCCTGAAGTCCAGTACCTTCACTTTTGCATGGCTTGGCATTACAGCTAAATTTATCGTCAACCACACTGTTTGATGGTCGCTTGTTCCCAGATGGCTACCCACTTCAAGATCGGGGATCCTCTCTCCGTCCCCATTAGAGAGCACCAGGTTGAAGATTGCCCCCTCCCGAGTGGGTTCCAAAACTAGTTGTCTAAGGCATGCCCCCTGTAGGGCATCGAGAATGGCCCTGCTCTTGGATGTGGCTGCAGCAAAGGTGCTCCAGTTAACATCTGGCATATTCAGTTCCCCATCAGCAATATCTCCCCTTTCTCTGCCATCCTAAGGATGCCTTCTATCATTTCTTTGTCCATTTCCTCCACCTGAGACGGGGGTCTGTATACAACCCCTGTGGAATGTGGTGCCATTTCAGTCTCCAGGGTGACCCACAGTGCCTTCTCTCCTCCCTGTTTACCCTTTAGTTCTGTTGCTTTGATCCCTTCCCTTACATAGACAGCTACTCCTCCTCTTCCCTCCCTGTCCCTCCTGTAGATTGTGCACCCTGGTATGTCGACATCCCAGTCATGGTTCTCTGTGTACCATGTTTCTGTGACTGCCACAATATCCAGGCATCCCTCTTCCATCAAGGTCACCATTTTGGGGAGCTTTTTACCTAGACTATGGGCATTGATACTCATTACCCTCCATTTTTTATGGCTTTATTTCTTTTTGCCCCATCCCTGTCCTTACTGCCTTTCTCTTTTCTCCATTTACCCCAGACCTTCTCCTATCGAGCTGCTCTATCTTGGTGTTTACCTCACTAACTACCCTGATTTTTTTTGTTTAAGTTCCTTCTCCTTTCATTAACCACCCCTTGGCAAGTTTAAATGCTTGCCAATGAAGCATTTAAACCTATCATCTAGGATCCTGGTTCCCCTCCTGGAGAGATGCAGACCATCGAGCCAGTATAGGCCTGCATCCCTCCAGGTGGAGCCCCAGTCCCTAATGAAGCCAAATCCCGGAGCTCTGCACCAGTTTTTCAACCAGTCACTGAATCCCATGGTGCAGAGTACCGTAGCCCAATCCATGACATAGACAGGTAACACTTCCGAGAAAGTTACCATGTATGCTACTTGTCTAAGGCCCCTCCCCAACTCCTGTTGCACTGCTCTGATCCCATTCTCAGCCAGGTCATTTGTCCCTAGATGGATAATGACATCCAGCTCACTCCCCCTTGCAGCTGCTCCCACGATCCTGAGGATTCATTTCCTGTCCCTCCAAGCCATGGTGCTGGGCAGGCACCTAATCTCTCTTTCCCTTCCCTCCCCCAGTTCTACCCCCTAACAACTGAGTCCCCCAACAGGAGTTGTTTCCTTCCCCTATGGGGTCCTGTGCCACCCTCCAGTGGGTTTCCACTGTGGAGATTCCCAGCATCCTCCTTGGTCTCCACTGCGGATGCCTCCATAGAGGAACAATGTTCCGCCAGAGTGGCGAAAGAACTGTGGAGAGGAACAACTGGAGGGATGTGTCTCTGTTCCACCACCCTCACCCTCCCTGAGCCCACTGTGGTCCAACCACTCCTCTTTCCTGGCAACTTCTGAGGTAGTAGCAGAAGCCTGGGTGGTCCCTGGATGGGGGAGCAGGTTTCCCAAATCCATGCCAGGTCAGCATGGAGACGAACAACCTCCTCCCTCAGACTACAGAGGTGCCTGCAAATAGGGCAGCAACGCAGTCTCCAGAATGTCTCCCAAAAGACTGCTGCTCCACAGACAGTGCATTGCACCACTCCCCACATGTCTGTGTCCCTTACTGTTACAGATTTTTTTTGTTGTTGTTCTTGTTTTAGTGTGTGCAAGCTTGTGAGTGTCTCTACCCCCTATTCAGTGTGCCGTGCCTTTAAGGATAAGAACAGGTGTATGTTGTTAGCATTTATGGGGAAGTGATGTCAGAACCCCTGCTATAAAGGAAGTTATGCACTTGGGGTGGGTGGGGTGAGGGGCAGGGTGGGTGTAAACCTGTGCCCTCCAGAAACAATCAACTACAACTCTGACCCTCCACCCTGAGGAGTGCGTTCCTGCCTTTTAGACACCTATTTCACAGAGGTTAAGTAACTGCTCTAGTCACAAATGACTGTGAATATTTCCCAGCTACAGTTCCTCCCTGGCAAATAAAAGTGAAACTAAGAAAAGCCAACTCCAAAAACAGAGAATCAATACTAGTTACTTACACAGGTCCAAAAAGTAATAATTCAATTCGGTGAAGTCTATTAAATAACCTCCCTGATTTAAGGAAGCTTTGGCTGCTTTCTCTCTCTCTCACACTCACACACACACACACACACACACATACACACATGCTCCAGGGCAGTTCAAGCTGTCAGGCTAACTGCATAAGTAAAGCATAATCAGGGCCCCTGGTGTTCTGCGGCAGAATTTTCTGATTTCTGCAGCAGGGCTCTTTGACTTCTACAGCAGCATTTTCTGATTTCTGCGGCATGATTTATTCATTTCTCTGGCAGAATGCAGTCCTGTCATTGGCTAAATATGATGTGATGTCATCAATGACATCATATGCTGAGCATAGAGGAGGGGCTTCAGGATAAGCAGGGTGGGAAAAGAAAGCCTGACACAATGGAAACACAATATATTTGTATGAAAATTTACCAAAACAATGAATTCTAGGCACTATATATTATTCTATGCATGATGCAAATTCTATGCAAATTCCACAACCGCAGAACTGCAGAATTCCAGGGCCTTGAGCATAATGAATGATCCCTTGAAGAAACAATATTACTATGGTAAGTAATTTTTCTTCCAGGGGCTGGATATGTTGCACTATCCACACTTAGACAGACTCCTAGCAGTTCTCCAGAGGAGAGGGCAAGGCACACACCCCTATCTGGTAAACAGGGATGGAAGAACTGAGGTCCCAAAACCAGCATCCCAGCATGACTCAGGTCAATGTGGGAGATGCAGGTGTGTGCTAACTCCAGGTAGCAGCCCTACAGATCTCCTGGATAGGGACGTACCTGGAAGCAGCCATCAAGGCAGTGGTACGTCTGGTGGAATGAGCCCTAAGCCCTACGGGAGGCTCCCTACCAGGTGACCTATAGCAGAGATCGATGCAGGAGACAATCCACCTGCCAATTGTCCACTCTGTTGCCAGTCTACCAGGTACGGCTTCAGTGTATGTTGTAAATAGCTGGCGAACCTCTTGCTGAACGCCAGCCATGCGCTCCTTGTAACAAGCGAGCACCTGCCTCAGATCCAAAGTATGGAGCCTTTACTCGGCCTCCAACGTTGGAGTGGTGATGTACACTGGGAGGTTAATGACCTGATTAAGGTGAAACGCCAAAACAACCTTAGGGAGGAAATTTGGGTGGGGGCGGAGGACAACCTTGTCCTTGTGGACCACTAAATATGGAGACGCCACCAAGAGCACCTGGAGTTCACTGATCCTTCTGTGGCAGTGACAGCCACCAAGAAAGTGGTCTTCCACAACAGGTGTGACATCTCATACCTGTGCACTGGTTCAAATGGCTTGCCCAAGAGGACTGCCAGGTCCAGCAACAAATCCCTAAGGTGCGGTGGTGGTTCATGCACTGCGAGGACAGGTAGTCAAGGCCCTTAAAGAAGCACCTAACCACCTTCTCTCTCTGCCACCACTGGCATACCAGCCCGCATCAGGTATGCAGAGATGGCTGCCAGGTGCACCTTGAGGGTTGTCTACCTCAGGCCCGACTGAAAGATGGACCATACATAATCCAGAAAGGTAGCCAAAGGGCAGGCCAAGAGGTCTAGCTCCCTGTCTGGCACCAAATGGAAAACCTCTTCCATTTGAAGGCACAGCAGTGACGCTTCCCGGGAGGCCTCCACAACATGGAGAACCTCTTCGGTGACACCCACAACCTGGAACTCTAACCGCTCAGGAAACGAAAATGATGTACTTACCGTAATTGTGAATCTTCTAGGAATATCTTCACCATTTATTCACACTAATGGGTCCTGGAAGGAGGCACTAGGATCCTGTGGGAGTAAAAACTTTAGAGGAAGCCGGCGTTGAGGAAAGCGGTGTGCATGCAGGGCGCCGTGAGAGTGGCTCACAGCACTAGGCTTACCTCGGCGCCAGCCCCCAACCGCCTCAGTTACTTTTTTGCCAAGGAGGTGCAGTATAACCTAACTACTGGTCATGTACTTATGCCAAGGGCATAAGGAGCCCTAAAGACCTGTGCAGGAGAGGTCAGTATGAGAGTAACATAGTGTCTTCATAGTTCAAGCCTTGAACAAGGGAGAAGACCAATAAGATACCGGCTTGAGCTCGGGGGATGGCAGGGTGGTGTCTGAATAAATGGTGAAGATATTCCTAGAAGATCAACAATTACAGTAAGTACATGCATTTTCATATCTTCCAGAAACGTATCTTCCCCATTTATTCATACTACCGGTAAGAGTACCAAGATGAGACAGAACCCCTGGTGAAGGGTGGTAGGAATGAAGAGCTCACTCATGACTGAAGTCCATTCAGGACAGTCCTGCCAGCAGCATATCAGCTGGCAGTGACATGCAGGGTATAGTGCACAACTAAAACGTGCACTGTGACCCCAGTTAAAGCATTGCAAAGCATCACCTGACAGACACAGAACAAAGTTGTGCTAGTAGTGACATGACAACTCCAGTGGTGAAGTCGGCACGTGCTTAACCTTTCAACCTGACCTAGCCATGACATAGCAGAGGTGAGATGGCTCACAACCCAGGCAGAGTGCGCTTCAGTGGAGCAGGCTGACTCTCAACTGAAAGCAAAGCAAAGAAGACCAAAACCCGTTTGAATTGTTTTAAATCCTAATTCTGTGCAGGTGAGAAGTAAGGACCCCCCTAATGCTCAGAGAATGGGGAGAGAGAGTGCTCTCCAACATTCTGGAAGCTGGCAATAGGTGGACAGTACAGTGGCAGATTCTGAAAGAACTCAAACTACTTACTAAGGATTCTTTCGCATGCGGAGCACTACCTTTTCCTGTGGGAAACAGCATAAGGGCAATATGAGATCAGGAAATGATTTCTGACAATCTGCAAGCAGAAAAGATGGCCACTAGAGACTGCTATCCAAGTAGAATTTTTTTTAATACTTTCTTTATTGTAAAGCCATTTACTTCACATAAAATAGAAACTACATTCATCTCAATATTTTCACATGAATTTCAATGTAAACCAACAGAGTTAATACGATTAACTATTACTTACCTTCACCCAACACTAAAATAAAATAACTAAAAAGAGAAGGAAAAAAAAAAAAAAAGAAATCACAAAACATTGGGTCTAAAAATTATAATCAATCCTTTCACTTGTTAAGTTTAAATCTGTCTCAGTTTTACCTTATCTAGTTAATTGGTATGGAATTTGAGTAGTCCGTTTGTATTTAAACCTGGGGCCATGGAGTAAGACAAGATATGAAAATCTTGTCCTAGTGTGATCAGGAGCCAGTTTCTTCCTTCCTCTAAGAGAAGCCATCTGGTCCAATGGTTTTGGTATTTATCCTTCTGTTGTGCGAGACCGAATGTGAGCCTTTCTAATCATTGTATATGTGTAACCATCTGTACCCATTCCTCAAACTTAGGGGGATCTTCTCGCAGCCATCATTTTGTTATTGTTTTTATTGCAGTCATTGCTAAGATAGCCCACAGGTATCTTCCTTTTATTCCCCTCACCTCCCCTGGATAAATTCCCAGCATCAGATTCTTCGGTCCTAACTCTGCCTTGATTCCAAATATGTCCCATAGGTGCTGCTGCACCTCCCCCCAGAATGGGTCTATTACTAGGCAGTACCAAAAAATATGCACATGTGAGGCTAGGATCTCATTGCACCCCCTCCAGCACAGTGGGGGAACATTAGCATCCCACTTCAAGACTTGTACTGGTACCCGAAAATATCTTATTCTGAGTTTCCAGCCAAATTCTTTCCAGATGGGGAAGAAGAGGTCTGCCAGGTGTTTCTCCATAGTTGGACCCACTGTTGTTCACTGAGAGAGATATCAAGGTCTCCTCCCACTTACTTTTAACATACTCAGATGTGTATTCTTGATCATTTATGTAATTAGCATACAGTAAGGAGACAGTTTCTCTCCCGAGGAGACCTCCTATGTTCTGGAATATTGTTGGGCCTGGGACATCCATCACCCCCTAATGCCGAATCCTCATTAAACTATTAATGTGGTCCCTCAGCTGGTAGAAACATAGTGTGTTTTCTTCCCCCAATGCAAACCTCTGCTGTGCCATCTCGAAAGAGATCACTGATCCCGTGTGCAACAAGTGGGCTGGTGAGGCAACACCTCGCCTTGCCTGTTGCCTGAACCAATTGTCTTGCGTTGCAGGAGGGAATTCAGGGTAATTTATCCACCACTTATATTGCCAGAGGAGAGTTTTGGTGTGGATTCTTGAAATATCCTCCTCCATCCTTCCACTACTGCTCTAGTACCTGCATATTTGGACTGGAATGACCTCAACTGTAGAGGTTGGAACAGTAAAGCCCTAAAAGTCAGCTCCCCATGTTCATCTAAATCTATCTGCCTCCATCCCGAGCTATACTGTGAGTTGCCCCACAGAAGGGCCACCCTCATCTGCACCGCTACCCAATACCCCTGCAAGTTGGAGTAAGCTAGTCCCCCCAGGGCCTTGGGAAGGAAAAGTGATTGTTTTCTGATCCTCGGGTGTTTTTTGCCCCACATAAACATAGAAAATAACCTTTGTCCTCTCAATAATTCCTCCTGGGGTACCAGACAGGGCACACACTGCAATACATACAGTAAACGCGGTAGAGTGTTCATTTTAAGGGACTGAACTCGTGCATAAATAGAAACTGGTAGCAGCAACCACCTCTTAAAAGTCTTCTTTTAACTGCTTCCACAAGGGGACATAATTTAAGTTATACAGCTGGGCAGAGGTGTTCCCAAGCACAATCCCCAGATATTTCATAGATGGTAAGTCCCAATTCATGGGGAATTGTTTAATATTCAGGGGGACTTGGTAATATAGACTTATGACTTCTTAGTCTTATTCAGTGTGTACCCTGCTAGGGCAGAGAACTCCTCAATCTGCAGAAATACCACCTGTAGAGACCGTTCTGGGTTTGTTAAGTAAATAAGAATATCATCTGCATAAAGTGATAATTTATGCATTGTGCTTCTAGCAAGACCCCTTTGATTAGTTTATTTTGACTGACAGACTGTGCTAGGGGCTCTATGGAGAGGGCAAAGAGCAGTGTCGAGAGTGAACAGCCCTGCCGAGTGCCCCTGCCCAGCCTGAATCCTGATGAAGTATGGCCATTAGCTCTTATATACCCCTGAGGGTGGTGATATAGCTTAAATAGGCCAGTCAAGAAGAGATCAGGAAACCCAAACCCGGAAAGGACCTGCTTCAGGAAAGACCAGGAAATCTTGTCAAATGCTTTTTTCAACATCTAAACTCAGCATCAGGGAGGGTAGTTTGGTGTAATTAATGTAGTCAATAATATGAACTGTTCTCCTTATGTTATCGTGGGCCTGTCTTCCCGGGACAAATCCAGTCTGGTTCACGTGTATCAATTCCGGGACAATTAGTTAAATACGGCGGGCCAGTATCAAGGTCAATATTTTGTAGTCATTGTTAAGAAGAGAGATGGATCTATAGGAGGGGCAAAGCACAGGGTCCTTTCCGGGCTTAGGTCTAACCAATATCACTGCTTGGGTCCAGGATGTGAGGGAACTCCCCCCCCCCGAAATACATCACTGTAAGTGTTAAGTAACATTGTGGTTACCTCCCTTTAAAGGTTTTATAAAATTCAGCCGGTAGCCTGTCATTACTGGGGTACTTTCCTGTTTCGAGTCTGGATACCTCTGCCGTCAGCTCCACTGCAGAGCTCAGCAATAGCAGAGTCTCTTTCTGTTGCTCCCCCAGCCTCTGCAGCGAAGTGCTGGAAAGAAACTCTGCCACACTCCATGTGTTTGGTTCTGGATCTGACACATATAGTTCCTGGTAATATCCCCTAAATGCTTCTGCTATGCTAGGTATTGTTTTAACTATCTGCTATGTACCAGGATGCATAATGCCTGGTATGACTGCTCTGGCCCTTTGTATACGCAATCTGCCAGCAATGAGTTTGAGCGACCAAGGCTCTCCCTCATAATACCTCTGGCATAAAAACAGGAGCTTCGATTCAACATAATAATCTAGGAGGTCATTTAACTCTTTGTTTTAAATTTCACAAGCTCTTTAGCTCTCTGTTTGTCAATCTTATTCTTTTGGAGGGTCTCTAAGGAATTGATCTATTGCATTAGGTGAGTTCGCTTAGCCTCTCTTTCTTTTTTCTTCCTGCTGGCCATCTCTATAAATTTCCCTCTCAATACTGCTTTAGCAGCATCCCACAACATGGCAGACGTTATCTCCTGTAAGGCATTATACTGCAAGTACTGCCTATATGTGTCCTTAATTTCCTCCTTTACCTTTGGGTCCTGTAGTAGGGACACATTTAGAAGCCAAAAAAGAGCTTCTGCGAGTCTCCGCTATTTCTAATCCCACAAAGATGGGGCAGGGTCTGAGAGGACGAGTCCCAATCCACATGTCGCTGACTATGGACATCTGTTCTTTGGGAGCTAAGAAATGATAGGTCCTCGAATAAGTTTGGTGGGCAGCTGAGAAGAAAGTATAGTCTCCTCCGTGGCCAAGAAGTTGCCTCAGACATCTACTAGTCCCATCTCCCCAGTAACCTGTGTACTTCCTCACTACTTTATATTCCTTTCTTGGGGCAGTCAGTGTCTAACTGTGGATTAAAGATCAGGTTAAGGTCCCCGCCCCAAAGATGATGGGACCCTCTGCCCAACCATGAAGAGTAATAAAAAAATGCTCTATAATCCTGGAAGGATGATCCTGGGGGAAAACAGACATTAGCCAAAGTGACCCTGCTACCCATACATAGGCCTTTCATTAATGCATATCTACCCTCCCTGTCCCTCAGTGAGTCATTCATCTGAAATTACACCATTGTAGGGACCAGAATTGCAACCCCTCTTCATCTTCCCTTTTTATAAGAAGCAATGACTGTAGACCCAAATCCAAATGTTTGTAATTTGTCATATTCTTTTGCTGATAAATGAGCTTCCTGTAAAAAGATAAAGTCTGCCGCACTGCGTTTCAAACAGGCCAGGACTTTACTTCTCTTTACAGGACTTGTTAAACCATGAACATTATATGAACAAACCACCGCCCCTTGTTTGTTAGCCATTATAGTGGTCAGTTATCCTGCCATGTACATCACTCTCTGCCCTTTCCCCCAGCCTTATTTTCTGTGTTTTCTCACCATACCAATACCTCCCTATAACTCTCTAGTGTACCAGACCCAAACAGAACCAATCACTATTCAAACAAACGCTGTTTGTTCATCCCAAAACAACAGGGTTAACAGTATTATTAACCTACCTAATAACAAATAGTATCCAGCAAAACTGTACTTCCAAGGTAGGAAGTCCTAGCAGAACTAAGGACTTGATTCCCTAGTCCCACTTAAAGCGGTTGGTGTAAGAAGGGCAAGGAAGAGGGACTTATGTGACCTCTCTTCTGAGATCACCCCGAGCAGCCTATCATATCTGGCTATTCCAAGTCAACCAGGAACCAGTCCTGGGTAATCGTATGCAGACCTGACTAGCCAGAGACTGACCCATCAACCCGGTACCCCAGACAACCTACAAGGCATCTCCACAGTGATTTACAGCTGGGACAGAAACTTTCTCCTTTTGTGTTGGAAGGATTCATAAAGGGATGATATTCATGATGTGGGGGAGAAATCCTCTGACCCATCCTCAGACCCCTCTGCCTCAGTTGTACTGTGGTTACTCTATTAATCTATGACTCTGCTCTTTCAATTCCCACCACCAAGACAAAAGGGAATGCCCATAGTTAACTAAAATTATCAGTATTCTCTTTTGGTCAGAGAATCTGCAACTAAATATTTTAATTACCAGTCCTCCTTCTAAGGATATTCCTTAGATCCATGCTGTTCTTACTCTTTTACCCAGTAATTATTTAAGATACAAGAAAAGCATTATTCCACAACTGTTTCTCAGTTGCATACCCAAACAAAGTTAACTTGTAGCTAAATCAATTTACTCAGTGCAGTAACTATTGTCTATTTTTATTTATTCAACTCTCGGATTACTACCTTTGAGCTACAAGCTCATTTATAAAGGTTCCACGTCATGCTGGGTATATATTATTCCTGGGAATATATGTCATTTCTGTCCAGCATACCAGTTCCATGAAAGTAAATAGATCAATGACACTAGGGCAGTACGTGGGAAAACCAACCGTGCCAGATTGAGTTCATGAGTCCCTTTAATTTTTTCAGAGCACAATAAGAGAGTCCTTGCATCATTCAATGTTGATGGTAGGAGAAGGCCTTTTGCAGCAATTGTCTAACTTATCAGTTAAACCCATATCAGACCCTGGAATGGCCTGCTGCATTCACATCACTCTGTGAACCTTTGGAGAATAAGCCCAGCCATCTCAGAGCCTCCTTAGTCAACTGTAGAGAGGAAGTGTCCTTTGCCTTCTATGTCACAGCTCTCCAGTCCCGACATGGAATATACCTTCTGATATTGCTTTCCATTTTCGATGTGGGTAGCAAATGGCTCTCGATTTTATCGCTTCCAGTGCTTGGACTGTTGAGTTATATACCTGAGGACCCACCTGCCAGAAGATCCCGAATTTTGCAGGGAATGGTGTTTGAAACCTCACACCTTTCTCCCTTAGTACCCTGAGAATCGGAGATACTGCTGTCAGGCCTGTTGAACCTCAGTGGCATAATCTTGATCAAAGGTGACTTTAGAGCTCAAATATGTAATGTCCTTTTAGCCCAGGCTCTCAGGATATCTTCTTTGGTTTTAAAACTACTGAACCACATAACTATTGAGCAAGGGTGAGCTGTAGGGTCCGTGGGCTTCTGGACTAGTGAGCGGTGCACTTTCTATAGTGATATCGTAAGTTGGAGGCAGATCCAGCACATACTTGAGAAGGTTTTCCAAAAAGGCAGACATAGGGGCAGTTTCTGCATCCTCTGCTAGCCCATACATCCGCAAGTTCTCCCGTCTGGAGCAGCCCTCAAGATCCAAGCACTTCACTTGCAGCATAATCGAGTGCTGGAACAGCGCTTAGGCCGCTCGGCCTATCTGCAGGTTGCTATCCTCCATCGCCGAGATTCTCTGTTCCACCTGGTCGAGGCACTTCTCAACTTTTATAATCTGTTGAGATAGGTTGCAAAACTCCCTTTTGTTCTCCTCTGGAGAATGCTTTATTTCTGTCAGCAGGATTCCAAATCGGGATCGAGAAAGTTGCTCCGATTCTCCCTCTGTGTCGTAATCTGTTCCTTTAATGCTACTCAGGGATGGTGAGTGGCTCCGGGACTCAGTATGCAATCTATCGGCATCCTTCGGCAGATCTTTATTTTCTTCTTTCTGTCTAGGACCCCGCATCGAGTTACGTCCTCTTCCCGACATTTTATTGACTTTCTAGTAGGAAAAAAGGAAAATTGAGGACTTTTTAGGAGCCGGGGATGCAAGTAGCTTAGCTGCTATCAGGTCTGGGCGGAGCCGGAAGTCCATTGCTCAAGTAGAATTTAGCTCACAAGACACTAATGGCTCAAAAGCTTGTGATAAGCATGTCCAGCACAAGGATGATATCCAGGCAACTACCAGCTTCCAGAGAGGGCCTCATGTAAAATGCCCTGAGTACTGCAGGGATGGATAGAAGACCCTGAGACAACTTGTCCAACCTGAAAGGAAGAACTGATTCTCTGTTGGCTGGTGAAAGCCTGATTAACAGAGTAGCATCTGTCAAGGCACAGGTGCAATCAAATGTGTTTGGCCAAGCGTACCAGCCAGTGTGTAGCAGACGACAGCAAATAATTGGCCTTGAGTAGGGTCCTCTGCTCCAGGCCCCTCTCTCACACTCATAGCTTCTCTGGAAACAAGGGAAGAGAGTGCTCCGCATTATTTGTTCGAGAATACGACGAGACTGCTGTCCATTTGAAAAACTGCTTGCTAGCTGCTGAGATCCAGCAGAGCTAGAGCTACAGAAAACAGTTTGCATGTCTAACCTACTGAATTAGGGATGGCACTCCAGCAGATGGGCTCCAGACACTTTGAGACTGAAAACCTGGTAGTGGGCTACCCAACAAGGAGGCCTCTGAAGAAAGAATTGGCCAGGGTTTCAGATAACTTGGAATTAATATCTTAGGTGCCCTGTGAAAGTTCAGGGGTCTGGAGAGTCCAGGAAAGAAGTCAAACACCACCCCTAGCAGAGATGAGTAGGGGGTAGTTATTTCCCTTTATATCCCCCCAGGGGTGAGAGGGATAGGGAGGCTCCCCTAAACAGAGATCATCTGGTGTCAACTGGGTGCCACGAGGAACGCCATAGAGGGTGCTGGAGTCGGCACCAGGGAGTGTAGACCTGATCCAGATCCGGCACCCAACAGGGCCCACTGCTGGTCCCAGCCCCAGACACGCCCTCCCCCTCCCTCCGGGCGCCGAACACTATGTCAGACACGGCATCTAACATGGTGCCTAACATCCCTAATCCACACACAGAGGCATCAAACTAACACCAAGACAGGAGAAAGAGAGTCTGGCACCAGGAAAATCAAGAGCCGAACTGGTACTAGGACCAGGGCTAGGAAGGCACCAAAACAGGCCAGAAGGAAGAACCTGGCACCAAAGCCAGCCCCAGCACTAACAACCCTGGTAGATCTGAGGTGACCAGAGCAGTACCCGGCCAGACCTACCAAAAGAGGTAAGGTAAGGGAGTGGGCAGCAGGGCAGGAGTAGGTGGCATGGCCACCGGCAAGGGCAGAGGGCAGTTGCCGGAGCCAAATGCTCTACCTGGCATGGAGGGCCTCACCAGCAGATTTAATGCCATCAACCAACATGGGGCAGGGACCAGACCCACAAGCAGCAACACCCCAGCCTGAGGCTACACCCGCTGCTCCGAAAAGCAGCCCAGGGAAGACTGCCCACTGGGACCCCCACACAAGGGACAGGGGGAGGACTCCTGGCCCGAGGTCTTAGTGCCCCAGTATTATGGCCCATGGCAACGAGGAGCATGACAACAGACCCACAGCCCCAGGAGCCGAGGGTCTCGTGGAGACTTCCCGTAGGGTGACCTCGAGAGGTACTGTTTCTTCTCCCACTGAAGAGCGAGAGCAGAACTCTAAGTCAAGCAGCACCAAGGTCCCAATCCGAAATGAGAGCAGGCCTGCTTCTTCATGCTCAGGAGAACTGTCCTTCCCCTGAGCACAGGACTGTCCGTGGTCAGAACCCTTCCCTCACGGGAAAGTAAATTGGACACGGCCCCCACTGCTGCAGCAGTCTGCCAACCATGGCGTCAGGCCAACACAGCACCAGCCCGAAAAGGCCCCGGTAAAACATGGCGCCAAGCCAAACATGATACTGGGCCCAAACACAGCACCAGGCCGCACAGCGCCAAAGCAAACACAGCACTGAGCCAACACGGCCCAGAGTTTAACACGGTGCTGAGCAAAGAAGGCGCCGGGACAAACACGGCGTTAGCTCAATACGGCACCAGGCCAAATGGTGAGGCTCCCTACCATGATCCTGTACAGACGTCATCATGAGGCTCAGAAGAACTGAGAGAAACTGACAGAAATTTTTTTTTAAAAAATCACTAAACTGATAGAAAAATAATAAATTCTAGCTTTAAACAACTACTGAATTGAAGCTGCTGTCGTATAGAGGTGAGGTTCCGATTCCTGAAGGGCGAGCGATGTCATCACTGAAGTGCACTTGACAGTGGGAAAAAAGAAACTGAGATAGTTGGGGGCTGTCAACGAGGTAAGCCTAGTGCCGTGAGCCACTCTCGTGGCGCTGTGCATGCACACCACTTGCCTTGGTGCTGCCCCCTCGAAAGTTTTGACTCCCGTGGGATCCTAGTGCCTCCGGCCAGGACCCATTAGTGTGAATAAATGGTGACGATACATTCCTGGACGATCTAGGCCATCAGGTGCAGGGACTGATGGTCCAGATGCAGGACATTCCCTTGTGACAGGAGAGCAGATCGGGGCATAAGGGCAATCATCATGGAGGCCCGCTGCTGAAGCTGAGGAGATTTGTGTAACAAAACTGGCGTGGCCAGCCTGAGGCTATCACGATAATCTGCACCTTGTCCTTCTGCACTTTGACCAACACTTTCTGGATCACGGGAAAGGGGGCTGGGGTCCAGGACCTTGTGCAGACATCCCCTGGCAGTGTCCACCACAGTGGGCACAGAACAGTCTCTGCTTGGCGCTCTCCCAGGAGGCGAACAGGTTGAACAGGGGAGTGCCACTCTGGGAGAACAGGTGGTTCTGCCACCCTGATACAGGGACCACTGTGAGACACCTCGCCCACTCGGCTGAGGGCACCTCAGTAGTTGGTTGGAGGCCCTACTATGTGACTCACCGGAGACTGGCATCCAAGCTGCACACAAGAGTACAGGTGTGGAGGGCATCCAAATACAAACAAAGGAGTACATTCTGCACTGCTTGATCAGGTAGCACAATGGTCGTGGTATTGTCTTGTCTGGACCTGCACAACCTGACCGCGGACAGATAGCGCAGATTCCATCAGAGCAAGGCACACTGCACGGTACTGTTGCAGGTTGATGTGGTAATAGGAGTCCAGAGTCCATGGGCCCTGTGGTCCCCCAGGTGCACTCCCCATCCCAGAGATTTGTCGGTTGTCAGGGTGATGGCAAGACTCTGGGCAGACAAAAGGAACTCTTTCCTCTGGGTGTTCCGGGATGAGCAACCGCTGGATGGCATCCCACATCGGCTCAGTCACCGTGACCGCCTGGTCCAGGTGACCTTGGTGCTAAGACCACTGGCGGGCTCCCACTATAGGTGGCACATCCACCAGCGGACCCATCTGACAACACAGGTGCAAGACGCCATGTACCCCACCAGCCGCAGGAAGTTCCGGGCAGGCTGTGAGTGCCCAACCTAAAATGATGAGGCAATGTATGTAAGATCGGATACCCAGTCTTCAGGGAGTTGGCCTTGGCCCAGAGGGAGTCAAACTTGCCCGATTATGTGGATCACCTGTGACAGGCCGAGATCTGACTTGGCAGGGTTGACCAGAAGACCCAAGTCTCTAAAGGTCTGGTGGTCCAGGTCCTTCACCGCCTCCCGGATGGCTCGGCTAGCAGGCAGTTTTCAGATATGGGTAGACCAGGGCTCCTTGGCGCCACAGGAATGCTGCCCCTGCCGCACTGCACTTGGTGAAGATGCCGGCACCACAGGAATGTTGCCCCTGCCACAACACACTTGGTGAAGATGCCGGGGGCCGAAGAGAGGCCAAAAGGCATGACCTGGAACTCGTAGAGAACCCCCTTCAGTGCAGAACTGGGGGTACCACCAATGGGACTGACAGACTGGAATGTAGAAGAAGGCATCCTGGAGGTCCAGAGAGCAGAACCACATGCCCTGCTCCTGGCATGGAATGATCTGGTTCAGTGACCATCCAGAATAGCACTTCCTCTGGAACTAATTGAGACTGTGAAGATCCAGTATGGGGCACCAGCCCCCCATCCATTTGGGGACCATGACGTACCTGGACATGAGGCCCTGGCTGGCCGTGGCATCTGGGACACGGGATACAGCTCCTTTCTCTAGGAGGTAAGTGATGTCCTCCCTGAGGGCGGAAAGAGTGTCATGCGACACCACGGTCTCCTAAGGAGCATGGGCTTGGTACATCAGGAGAGCCTTCAAGTCAAAAACAATCCACTGCCCACCACTTCTAGTACCCATTTGTTAGTGGTGATGGTGGACAAGGTGTGCAAGAAATGGTGAAGCCAACCCCACCAGAGGAGAACTAAGGCAGGAACTGGCGGGGTGGGAGGTGGGACACCTTCCGACCCGTCACTGAGCAGGCTTGGAGGGAGCACTGGCACCAGCTGCCAGAAGAACCCTGCCACCTTGATTCCTGGGCTTCTCGGAGCCCTGACTGACGAACTTAGGCTTAGGCCGCCAGATGTGCGATTGCCCCGGCTAGGGCTGCTGCTGCTTGGGCAGCTGGGATAGAAAGGGACGAACCTGAATGGTTTCTTTCTTCAGCCGCCTTCCCAGCTGATCCTTCTAAAAGCATGTAACAGAGTCGAGGGTGGTGCTGGACTTTAAGATTCTAGTAAGGTGCCCATCTACACTAGGGCCACAAAAGTTGGTATCCAAGAAGGTGACATCATCCAATTTGTGCAGGGTGTCCGCCATAAAGGTGGAAATTTACAGCCAGGCCCTGCGACGCATCACAATGGCTGCTGCCTCTGACCACGTGCAGGAGTCGCCGATGTCCAAAGCCGTCTAAAGTTGGTGTCTGGCCAGCACTTGATCCTGGTCTCTGACCACCTTCCTGTCCAACTGCAAATCCGCAGAAAGGTAAGGGAGTACATGGTCAAGGACGCTCATTATGGCGTGACTAAAGCTGACCATAGTCAAGGTGTAACTCACCTGATGGAGACCCAGGGAGGATGCAGCGTAAACTTTCTTGACTGCGTGGTCCAGTCTCTTGGACTCCTCGTCGGGGTTGGGGGGGCTTGTCCACATCCCCAACACTTCTGGTCTTGCGGAAAATGGGATCAGCCACCAACCCCTCAGCCTAGCAGTGGTCTGAGAAACCAAACAGAGAACTGGGTTGGGACGACATACTTGTGGACTGCACAGGTAGAGGGCGCTGAATAAGACACCGGATGCTACCAGAGCTCCAGCGCATGTCCCAGGACAGCCTCCGCCATCGGAAAGGCAACCCCCCTGGAATCATCCAGATCCAGGATTTCCATGAGGGGTATTCAGCCCACTTCTCGCCTGGCTCCAAGGGGAGCTCCATACATTCAGAGATCAACAGCAGTAAAGCCCTGAAGAACAGTGGCCCATGTCTGGTGGTCAGGTCTTTGGCCGGCTCAAGGTCGAAGCCTGGGGTCCTTGAGGATTGCACAGAGGACCCATCAGAGTTCAAAGACTCCTCAAAGACCACTCACGGCTGCTTCTCACCATAAGCTGCCCTGGACTCATCCAAGTGAGAAATCTCTACTGACATCCAACTGGGAAGGCTGGTTGTTGGGCAGGAGACTTTGGTAGGGGCTCCCTGTAATGGTTGCCTGGGTGATGGTTCCACCTGAATGGAGGAGTGGCTGTCGTAGGAAGTACCGGGCACGACGGGACTGGGGCAGACCAAATTGGGAGTGACCAGGTAAGCACGGGGTGGGGGGTGGAAGGGGCCCACCATGCCAGAGGGCACAATGTTGCTACATTGGCTCCTCATAGCTCGACGAGCCCAAGTAGAGAGCCCCTTTCATCTAAAAAATGAGGAGGAATGCTGCCACTTCTGGTCCAAGTGTCAAGAGCGTGAGGAGCCCTCGACCACGATCCCAGAGTGTCTTGGCCCGGACCCCATTGAAGCTTTTCCTCTCATACGCATGTGTATCTCAAGCCAAGAAATAAATGCACACTGGTATCTTGCCAGAAAAGGGGGCTTGAACTTTTTGCTTTCTGAAGACTCATGTCTCACTGGGCCCATGTCTGGAGCTCCACCATGAGTGTTCCGAGGAACGAACTCTCCCGTAGCAGTCTTGGGCCTACCACCATGTGGCATAACCCTGTAAGCTTTTAATATGCTGATATTATCCTCCAGCTGTAACAAATCCTGTAGCCAGTCTTGGAGAAAAATAGTTGGCTATCACCTTCTATCTTCTCTGGTAATCCCAGAATGTGGATCTGGCTGCATTTTCCACATTTTAAGGCGCCGCATTTATTTAGTTTTTATTGACTAGGTAAGCACAGTAGACAAATAAATGTCTATTTTCAGGCATGATCTGGGAGGTTACAGGGTACAAGCATACAATTTTAACAACGAAAAGACAACATCATACAGGTAAACTAACAGTAAACATCACAGCACTAAAAACAGAATAAAGTAGGGGGCGGTGTGTGTGTATGTCTGACCATGTACCTGGAGTATGATGATTCTGAAAGTGAGCGCCATCCTAGGCCTGATGCATCCGTTGTTAGGATGTGACCGGTGAGACCGATGAATGGATTCCCGCTTCTAGATTGGGAGAAGTCAGCCACCATGACAGCATCTGTTGTACAGCCCTTGAAATGGAAATGACACCGAAGCTGTGGTGCGCAAGTGCGCTCCATGTGCATGCACTACCTCTTCCGGGGTCTCAGGAGTAGGGCCATCATGGGGCGCGTTAACGAGGAAATAGCGAAGCCACCGAGGATAATGCCTCTGGACCGGCCTAGGGATCTGCCGGGTGCATAGTGCCTCAAGACCCCAAGCACCCGAGACTGGTAGGGTTGGTGGGACGACAATGGTGACCCACCGCAGGAGGATAAATAAAGTCGAAAAAAAAAAAAAAAAGAAATGGAAATGGGATGGTCGAGGTCTTGACCTCTGGTCTCACTGGACCCAAGGTTCCATTGTGGGACTCTCATGCAGTCACAGTCAAAGACATGGCCAAATATTTCTTGATATTTCTAGAGAAATCCTGCTTTCTCCATTTATACAGTAGGAGCAGCACAGAGAAACTCTTTAAAAATTCACAAAATATCTGTGGCTACTACTGTATGACATGCTAAAAGGTATGGTATGACTACTTGCCCAGTAGCTGCAACATTGTCCTTGCCGTAACACGGTTGGATGTAGTTACTGAGGCCCGAATCCTCAGCCGACTGGCTCTGTCGGGTGGGAGGAAGGCTATTCCCTGCTGTGTGTCCAGGGTGGCCCCTATGTACTGCAGCCTTTGGCAGAGCCAAAGACAGGACTTTTGAAGGGTGATGGTTATCCCCAGCCGTTGGAACATCAGGAACACGTCCAAGAGGGTGTGAGTTAACTGCTGCTTCGAGGGAGTAGTTAAGAGCCCATCATCCAGGTAAGGGTAGACGAAATTACCTTTTATCCCTAAGGCGGCTGCCACTACCACGAGACACTTGGTGAACACTCACGGTGCTGAGGACAGACCGAAAGCCAGGGCCTGGAACTGGTAGTGGTTCCTTAAAGGTGAACCAAGGTACCTCTGGTGGGCTGGAAACACTGGTATGTGTCTTGCTATCCAGGGAACACAACCAAGCCCTTGATCGAGCATGGGAATCAGACCGGGTAAAGTCACCATCCTGAACCTCTTGTATTCGATGTACTGGTTCAGCTGGCTGAGGTCGAGAATGGGCCTTCAGTCCCCTGTCTTCTTGGGTAGCAAGAAGAAGTGGGAGTGTTACCCGTTCCTTGTTGAGAGTGCGAACAGGCTCAATGGCTCTTTTTAAGATCAAGGCCTGGATCTCCTCCTGGATGAGGGCTGCGTGGGTTGAGGAGGAATGAGGGGGAGCTGGAGGGTTGTCTGGGGGAAGCTGGACAAACTCCAGTGTATAGCCTTTTTCTATAATGTCCCGAACCCAAGCATCTGCTGTTATGGTGGTCCACCCGTCTAGAAAGAGGGAGAACCGATGCCCTACGGTCTCCTCATCGACTCCGCCGGAGGAGAGGAGGGAAGGGGGCTGGCAAGGAGTCATGCATGGGTGGCTGAAGCAGGAAGGAAGGGAGGGAGGGCTTGGAGGATTCTGCACTCCTGGGCCCACTGTTCCTGGAGGGTTGTGAGGGAGCCTTACATATGAAGGGACCTCAGGGCTGTTGGCCTCTCTACTTGTTGGTACCTAGGCGCTGAAATGGCTTGCGTTTGGGTTGCTGGAGTTTGGCTCTGTACATCTGGTGAGCAGACTGCACTGCCTTGCCGGAATCTAGCAGGTCTGTAATAATCTTCTGCACCTCCTATCTGAAGAGAAAAGAGCCGTGGAAAGGGGCATCCAGAATAGAATCCTGGAGGTCCTGCCTGAACCCAGATACCTGTAGCCAGGAGTGGCGATGAAGGTAAATTCCCTTAGCCGTGGCTTGGGTGGCTGTATCCCCCCCCCCCCCCACCGTTGCAGGATGCCCGAGAATGTGCTTTCCCACGCCTAGTCCAGATTGAAGGATGTCCAGGAGTTCCTGCGAGAGCGGGCCTTCAGGTTGTTTCTGGGCTAGTTCCAGGGCTTTCTTCCAAATAGATTTATCGTAGGCAACCATGTGGGCCAACAAATTCAGGGAACACATGGAACATGTGGAAGAAGCATAAGAAAAAATTACTCACCTTAGTAATGTTGTTTCTTCTAATGGAGTCTTCCTGTATTCTGACATATTGCAGTGATGTCCAACCTCTGAACTGCCCCGGAGATGAAAGAGTTAACTTTCCATGCCAGGCATGGAACGCTGAGCTCGAGCTCGGTTGAGACTCTGTCTGCTGCTGTTTGAAATTAAACCGTCAGATCTTTACGAGCTAAACTCACTGGGTGCCCTGTGTGGAAACTGTAAACTTACACTAGCCAACTGGCTACTAAATATAATAAAGAGATTTTTTGGTCCCAAAGCAAAGACTCAAGTCAGGAAACCCAAAAAATAAAACAAAACACAACACCCACACACCCAAATCAAAGGGATGAGAAAGAAGGGTGGGGGCACCTCCCGAGTGCTAACACTGCTACCGACAACCCACATCCCAAAAACCAAGGTTCTGAGAGGGGAGGCAGCGGGGGAGGTCAGAATACAGCAAGACTCCATTAGAAGAAACAACATTACTAAGGTGAGTAATTTTTTCTTCAAACAACATGAAGTCTTGCTGTATTCCGACATATTGCAGACTACCAAGCAGTACCTGCATGGAGGAGGGACAGAAACTACTTAGGAAATAGGCTCTGAAGCACTGCTGTGCCAAACCTAGCATCACTCCTAGCCTGGATGTCCAGAGAGTAATGCTTGGTAAAAGTGTGTACTGTTTTCCAGGTGGCTGCTTGACAAACCTCTAAGATAGGAATATCCCTGGCAGCAGCCAGGGAAGCAGCTGTACTTCTGGCAGAGTGAGCCCTCAGGCCTGAGGGTGGGATACTACCTAGTTTTTCATAGCAAAATTGAATGCAAGAGACAATCCACCTGGCAATAGATCTCTTAGTGGCAGGTTTCCCCTTACCAACCCCACCATAAGTAAGGAACAGTTGGAGGGAGTCAAACCTGTGACCCTTGGTGCGCTTCTATGTAGTAGCTAAGGGCCTCTTCACATCCAACTGTGCAGCCTCCTCTCCCCAGAGGAGGAATGGTCAGTGAAGAAAACAGGAAGGGACATAGACTGGTTAAGGTGGAAATCTGAAACCACCTTAGGCAAAAACTTCCTATTAGTCCTGAGTACCACCTTATCTCTATGGAAAGAGATAAAATCAGGCTCCACTGACAGGGCCTGTAACTCACTTATGCGTCTGGCAGAAGTGATGGCCACCAAGAAAACAGTTTTCCAAGTCAAGTACTTAAGCTCTGCTGAGGACAAAGGCTCAAAGGGGGTTGCATAAGCTGAGCAATGCAAACATTAAGGTCCCTGAAGGGAGGATTGGTATGAAGTAATCCCTTGAAAAATTTAGAAAATACAGGATGAGCAGAAAGGGAAGAGTGTTTGCCTGCTAAAAGGAAGGCAGAGACAGCTGCCAGATGCACTCTTAGTGTAGCTGGTCTGAGTCCCAAGCTATTAAGATGAACCATGTAGTCAAGGACTGTGGGAAGGCCAGCAGACTCTGGAGAAATGTGCTTGCCAGAGCACCATATAGAAAATCTTTTCCACTTAGAGTTGTAAGTGTTTCTGGTGGAAGGTTTACGAGAAGCCTTCAAGATATCCAGAACACCTTGAGAGAGGTGTAAGTCAGCAAACTCTAATTCTTCAAGAGCCAGGCCTTGAGGTTGAGAGATTTGAGCTTCGGATACCAAACCCTCCACTGAGCACGTTAACAGGTAGTAATTCCTGAGAAGAGATGGGAAGGTGGACTGCTAAGGACAACAAGAGAGGGTACCAGGGCTGTCTGGCCCAGTCTGGAGCAATCAGAATCACCTTGCAGGGTTGAGACCTGATTTTGACTAACACCTTGAACAGGAGAGGGAAGGGAGAAAGCATACAGGAACTTCCTCCCAATTGAGAACTAGGGCATCCAGGGTACTGAGCCCAACACTGGGGCCTGCAGCAATAGAGAGGAGTTGGTGATTGTCTGGGGCTGCAAAAGATCTATCTGTGGAGTGCCCCATCTGGAAAAATCACCTTCAAAACTAGGGATCTAGGGACCATTCGTGATGGCCTTGAGATATCCTGCTGAGAGCATCTGCCAGGACATTGTCTTTGCCTGGAGGTGTACTGCTGTAAGAGAGGTGTTCAGGAATAGGCCAGAGACCATAACTTCATTGCCTCTGTGCACAAGGCCGTGAGACCGAGTGCCCCTTGTTGTTGATATACCACATTGTGGTGGTATTGTCTGTCCTGATCTGAACTACTCTGTTCTGAACAGACTTGGAAAAGCTTGAAGTGCTAGAAACACTGCTCTGAGTTCTAATAGATTGATGTGAAGCAGAGATTCCTGGGGAGACCACAACTCTTGGGTGTTCAGGTCCCCCAAGTGGGATCCCCAGCCCAAGAGGGAGGCATCTGTAGTAAGGATTAGAGAATGAGACTGAGTGACAAAAGGAACTCCCTGTCTTAGATTGTCCTGATCCTGCCACCACTGTAATGCCTGGATCAAGGTTCGAGTTACTGGAATCAGTTTGGTCAGAGGGTCCTTTTTCTGAGACCAAAAGGCTCTCAAGTGGAACTGAATGTCCCTCATCTGAAATCTTGCTCCCTGCACCACTGCTGTAGAAGCAGCCATGTGCCCCAGGAGCTGCAGAAAATGCCTTGCTGGTCGAGACACCTGGAGGGTGAATGAAGAGGCCAGTGAAATAAGGGTCCTTGCCCTGTCCAGGGGAAGGAAGGCTCTTGCCCTTACTGTATCTAGCTCTGCACCTATGAAGGTGAGGAGCTGTACAGGCTCTAGAACTGACTTTGAAAGCCTAGAGAAGTGAGCAGTTGCTGAGTTATCTGTAGGTGTAACTTGACTTGGTCAGGAGACTGGCCTACTATGAGCCAGACGTCCAGGTATGGGAAGATGGAGATCCTTTTTCTTCTTGGAAGGCAACTACTACTGCCAGGCATTTTGTGAACACTTGGAGCAGAGGTTAGGCAAGGGCATTGCTTTGAATTGGTAATGGCCTGAGTGCAGCTCGAACCTGAGATATTTTCGTGGGAGCTTCTGATGAGAATATGGAAATAGGCATCCTTGAGGTCCAGGGAGACCAGCCAGTCCCCTGGCCTTAGAGAGGTAGGAATTATTCCAGAGTCACCATTTTGAACTTTGGCTTAAAAGGTGCTTGTTTAAATATCTGAGGTCCAGGATGGGCCGCCATTCTCCTGTCTTTTGGGGTTAGGAAGTACCTGGAGTACAATCCTTTCCTTGTGTAGGGTGGAACCTCTCTATGGCTCTCAGAGCCAAGAGGAAGAGACCTCTGCCTCTAGGGCCAGTGCCTCTGAGGAATTTGCAGGTGGAAAGGATCTGGTTCTCATCTTTGGAAATTTTTTGAAGCTGAGAACTAGTCCCTGGCTTACTACTTCCAGGACCCATTTGTCTGATGTTAAAGACATCCAGTCCTGGACAAAGTAAGCCAGCCTGCCCCTACAGGTGGTGGAGAATCGCCCTGGCAATCCCATCAGGGTGCCTGTTTGGCAGGGGCTTTAGGCTGGGGTGAAGCAGGCCTGCTTCCACCCCGTCTGCCTCTCCCTCTGAAGAACCCCCTATGAGCATAAGCAGAAGAGGAGGCCTGGGCTTGGTAGAAAGGCCTATGAAAAGGCCTGCCCCTGGAATACTGCCTCTGGGGAGTGGCTTGCCTTTCCTTGGCCTGAGCACTCCTATAGGTGGTCCTGTATTGATTGTATTGTAATCCTGTATTGTAATCATGGAAAGTCATGTGTGCAAATGCCAGGAGCCTTAGCAACAAGATGGAAGATCTGGAGGCTGTCATGGTGCAGTCAGACCTGGACATTGTGGCCATCACTGAAACCTGGTGTAATGATAACCACGACTGGGAGTTGGCCATACCTGGCTACAACATATTCAGAAGAGACAGGGCAGGCAGGAAGGGAGGAGGAGTGGCACTGTATGTGAAAATGACATAAGGGCCACAGAGATCCAAGAGGAACAAAATGGGGAGAGATACTGTGGGTTAAGCTGGAAAGGAAAATGGGGCCAGCTATTCAGACAGGTGTGGTCTATAGACCACCAGCCCAGGAGGAAGAAACAGATAGAGTTGATGCTAGCCATCCAGAGGATGGCAGACAAGGGTGAGGTAGTACTGGTTGGAGACTTCAATATTCCAGACGTGGACTGGAGCATCCCAGCAGCAGCATCAACTAGGAGCAGATTTATCCTGGACTCCCTTCAGGGTGCCTTCCTCAAGCAACTGGTCATGGAACCAACTCGGCAGAAGGCAATACTGGACCTTGTGCTCACAAACAGGGACAGTGTGATGGGGTAAGAGTGGGGAGCACCTGGGGAACAGTGACCACCAGTCACTGTGGTTTGAAATCACAGAAAGAGCAGAACCAAACCACACAAAAACACGTATCCTGGATTTTAGGGGCAAACTTTGAGAAAATGGGGAGATACTTGAAAGAGGCATTAAGGGAATGGGGCAGGAATCATGGGTTGAGGAACAGTGGAAGTATTTAAATGGGATTACAAGAGCAACAGAATTATGTATTAAGCAGGTTAGCAAGAGGAAAAGGAAGAGGAGACCATTATGGTTTTCCAAAGAGGTAGCAAAGAAAGTGAAAGCCAAAAGACTGCATTCAGGCAATACAAAAGACACAGGCAGAAGGGGATAGGGAGAAGTACCAGGAGAAGCAAAGGAGGCAGGAGGTCAGTAAGGAAGCCAAAGCTCAGACAGAAGAACACATTGCAAAATCAGTGGGTAGAGGGACAAAACCTTTACAGGTACATAAGGAAAAAGAAAGGCAAAGGGAGGATAGTGAGACTGAAGGGGAGGATGGGGGCTGCGTGGAGGATGACAACAGTAAAGCTGACATATTGAACAGGTATTTCTGCTCAGTCTTTACTGAGGAAGAGGAGGGTAATGGGTCTGAATGGAGTACAAGGGGTGAGAATGGGCAGAAATGGACACAAGTCCCTTTACACGAGAAAGGGTCCTGAAGGAACTGGAAGTAATAAGAGTTGATAAAGCAATGGGGCCAGATGGGGTGCACCCCAGGGTCCTTAAAGAACTAAGAGAGGTGGTGGCTGAACCTCTTGCTATCCTGTTTAGCCGATCACTAGAAACAGGGAGGTACCCAAAGACTGGAGGATAGCAGATGTAGTCCCCTTATACAAAAGTGGGAACAAAGAGGAAGCGGAACTACAGACCAGTCAGCCTCACCTCGGTAGTGGGGAAGATCATGGAAGCACTACTGAAGGAGAGATTGGTGGAACATCTGGTTGTCAATGGATTACAGGATCCAAGGCATGGTTTCACCAGGGAAGGTCATGTCAGACCAACCTCATTGAATTTTTTGACTGGGTGACTAGGGAGGTGGATCAGGGAGGGCAGTGGACATAGCCTATCTGGATTTCAGCAAGGCCTTTGACACTGTGCCACATAGAAGACTATTGCACAAACTGGGAATATGGGTGTGGGTAGGACAGTAGCGGTGGGTAGGTAACTGGCTGGGCAGCAGGACACAGAGGGTGGTGGTAAATGGCTGTCACTCCACAGAGGGAAGAGTGACCAGTGGGGTACCACAGGGATCAATGCTGGGACCGGTCCTATTCAACATCTTCATCAGTGACATTGCGCAGGACCTAGAAGGCAGAATTTCACTGTTCGCTGATGACACAAAGCTCTATAACAGAGTAGACATACCAGAGGGTGTAGACAGAATGAGAAGGGACCTGTAGAAACTTGAAGAATGGTCAGGGGTTTGGCAGTTGAAATTCAATGAAAGGAAGTGCAAGATAATGCATATGGGGCACAAAAACCCTGGCACAATATATCAGTTGGGGGGTGAGGATATAGCATGCACCAAGCAGGAAAGGGATCTTGGAGTTATCATCTCTGATGACCTCAAGGCAGGGAAACAGTGTGACAAGGCAGCAGGTAAAGAAATAGGATGCTGGGATGCATAGGCAGGGCATCACCAGCAGGAAAAGGAGGTCATAATTCCACTATACAAGACACTAGTGAGGCCGCACCTGGAGTACACTGTGCAGTTCTGGAGACCTTACCTCACGTAAGGACATAGACAGGGTAGAGAAGGTTCAGAGGAGGGCAACAAAGATGGTGCATGGATTGCATCACAAGTCCTAGAGGACAGGCTGAAGGCACTGAACATGTACTCCTGGAGGAGAGGAGGGAGAGAGGGATATGATAGAGACATACAAGATCTTACAGGGAGGAACAGGGTGCAGGAATGCACTATTTTTGCAAAAAGATGCTCCAGGACTAGAGGGCATGGGATGAAGTTGGAGGGAGGACGATTCAGAGGAAACGTGAAGAAGAATTTCTTCACAGAACGGGTGGCGGACAAGTGGAACACCCTGCCAGAGGAAGTGGTGGGGGCTGAAACAATCACGGGATTTAAGAATGCATGGGATAGACATAAAGGAATTCTGAGGTCCGCAGGCAACAGACTTCCTGGAAAACATAAACTGAACTTACAAACTTAAATGGGCAGACTGGGTGGGCTAGGCCTCATCTCGCCGACACTGTCTATGTATCTATGTCTATGTATGCATCCATTTTCTTCATGTAGTTCTCTGTTTGCTTCTCAAAAGAGGATTACCCACAACAGGAAAATCCATTACCTTAGTCTGGGTATCCTGAGACAGGCTAGTACATCTGAGCCAAGCTATCCTACGAAGGGCTACAGATGTAGCCATGACTCTAGATGAAACATCACTGGAGTCCACTGCAGCATGGAACTGCACCTTGGATACCTCAATACCATCCGCAGCCACCTGCTCCAGCTCCTTGGCAAGCTGTCCAGGGACCTGTTTAGCTAAAGCCATTAGTGTCCCATCTAGATTTCTGATATCTAGCTGTATAGGCCATATAATTAGCCTGCCTGAGTCCCAAGGATGCTGTCATGTACTGCTTCTTTGCCATGGCATCAATCCTCCTGGAGTCCTTATCTGGGGTGTGTATTACAGTATATTTGCCTTTATCACAGGCAGCAGCCTGCACTACTCCAACATGGCTGCATTGCTGGGTAAGGAACTCCGTATCTGAGCCTGAGAGAGTATACCTCTGTCCATTCTCTTGTCCACAGGAGGTATAGAATTAGGAGTCTTTAAAATTTTCATTGTCTGTTTCCCAAAGGACTTATGAAGGGGAATAGACAGCCTCCTGGCCTCTGGGATATCCATCATTTCAACATAGTCAGGCTCCTCCTGGTCGTCCACAGCTTCTTCCATAGGAAGCTGCAGAGTTTCAGCCACTTTTTTGTAGAACATAAAATGGGAAGGAGACTCAGAAAGCCTAGGAGGAGAAACCCCTGAAGGTCTGTCTGGGGAGATGTCCGGGTCAATAGGCACATCCATACTTTCGTAATCACCATCACTATCCTCATACTCTCCTACCTCCTCCTCCGGTTCATAAAAATCTTCTAAATTATAATCTGGAACCGGGGGAACTGACCGAACCGGCTCTTCCCGAAGGAAAGCGCCGTTCGGTCGAACCAGGTTAGCGACTGAACAATCCTTTATCGCTTTGGCTATTTCATCAGCGGTCGGAGAAAGAATTTGTGATCCGGGAAGACCGCTGATTTATCCTTCTTTTCTTTTTAACTGGAACGACTCTCTGAGTTGGTTTTCCTTTTGCCCAAGAAGTTTCGCCTGGTCAGAGGGCATCTTCTGGTTCGTTGGAACCGAACCGGCTGGCCATCCGGGTCAGCGGACTTCTTGGCCTCTTTCCTGAGCCTACCAACTCTCTTTTCCAGGGTAGCTGCAGGAAAATTCTTGCAAATCTGGCAGTCTGAATCGAGGTGGTCAAACCCCAGACAATAAACACAGGTGGTGTGGGGATCAGCCTTAGCAAAGACTTCCCCACACACACTACAGTGTTGAAACCCAGTGGGTCCAGTTTTTCTTTTGGGTTTCTCAGACATGGCCAGTCCTAACAAAAACATACCTTTTTTCGCAATCCGCCAGGCAAGACACCCTTATCGGTTCCTGACCGTGTTACGGGTCGTGGAAAAAAACGTAATGAAATCCGTTTTTTTTAGAACCAATAAGGACCGGTCACCACACTCTAAAAGTAGAATAAACTTTTTTTGAACAACCTGATTGGTTCAAACCAAACCGATCCCACGTTTACAAGTTCCACACAGAAGAACAAGAAAAATAAACCTATCTAGTACTCACGATACCACAGACAGAGTCTGAACAGACAGGTAAATGGATAAATTCGGTCGAAAACCGAGAAAAACGTTACTTTAACCGACAACTTGAACCAAGCAAAGGAGAAATTTCCGGAGCGACTGTTCAGTGAGGCGGAGTAAAGAATCTGACAGTTTAATTTCAAACAGCAGCAGACAGAGTCTCAACCGAGTTCGAGCTCAGCGTTCCATGCTTGGCATATAAAGTTAACTCTTTCATCTCCGGGGCAGTTCAAAGGTTGGACATCACTGCAATACGTCAGAATACAGCAAGACTTCATGTTGTTTGAAACTCTCTTCCCGAGTTGGACCAACTTCCTGGACTCCGTGTCAGGTGGTTGAGAGCTCATGCTTAGGCTGTTTGGTCCTACCATGAGCTGTGGTTAGGACCATAGAATCTGCTTTTGGATTTACTGCCAGGAAAGGCTTGGCCTTGGGGGCTTATAAAGTCTGTCTGAGCAGGGCTTCTGGGTAAGGGCAAGAGTGAAGGCTGGGGTTCCGAGATTGAGTCCAGGACATGTACAGGCTGAGGCTGAGGAGGGGGATTATCTCGCTGCAGCAAGCCCCCTTTCACTGTGTTGCATCAGGAGGTGAACAGCTGCCCGATGTCCGCAAGGGGAACCATGGGTACGTGCGGTGGTAGCGTACCCTTAGGATCTGTATGCTCCTTAGGTGATGTGCTAGGCCCTGGTGTCTCCTGGGGGTGTGTGCGTCAGGGGCTGTCGTCTGGTCGCATTGTCTCCTGGTGCCTAGTCGTCCAGTACTGGAAGCGGAGAAGTATGGCCTGAAGCTGTGTCGACAGGTAGCCTGTCGTCAGGCTGGCAGGCGGTTGGTGACGGCAGCCCTGACATCAGGCTCTGAGGTGGGTGACTCGGGGGTGTTTGAGCTGGTGTAGCCACCCTGGACATCTGCGCACTTGATGACTTGTCCTGTGGCGTGTGCCTCTGGTCCTTCTCTCTGTCAGAAGGTTGGTCGTCAGAGACCTGCGTTGCCGTCTTTGCCTTAGCAACTGACGTGTCTCAGGGGGAGCATTCCCTAGAACGGGAGTGCTCCCGGCATCTGTGGCCAATGACGAACTAGAAGAGGAGGAAAATGCCACCACCTTAATGGCGGAAGACCCTGTCTCAGGCCCTGCTTGTTGTTGGAATGGCCTAAGGCTAAGGGAAGGACATGAAGGTCCGTGCATTGAAGAACTGCCACCCCGAGAGGGTAATGGCTGGAGCCTTCATCAACGGCAGGCCGGAGGAAGAGAGGCCTGAAGGAGGGGCAGAGTCTGCTCTCTTGCTAGAGTGCCAGCCGGACGGCTTATCTTTGGACCGGAATTCCAACCTATTGTGCTCCCTGTGGTAGTGCTTCCCTCCTGAATACTTTTCCTTGTGGGAAGATGGCAATCTGGAGGCTGAAGGGCCGGCCTTCGATGGCTGAAGGGCGGTGAGTTGTTACTTCATAATGTGGGCTTGGAGTGTCTTGTGTCGATAGGTGCAGGTCCATTGATTAAACTTGGCACAGTTCAGGCAGGCATGCACTTTGTGTTCAGGCCCCAGGCAGAAAAGACACTGGGAGTGGCTGTCTTTTGCTGTGATATAATGCCCGCATGGGCACATAGATTTCCGTTGCTTTGATGGAGAAGACGGAGAAGACATAAAAGAAAATAAGATAACAATTTTTGGAAAAAAAAAAACAAATAAACGGTACTATTGGCTAAAAGTCTAAATATGGCGGTCGACAGATGCAATGAGGCATCTGAGGAGCCGAAGCAGATGGGTTGACAGCGGGAAAAGAACTGATGTGAGGCTGGGGACTGCCTCCTTTATACAGAGGTCGATGTCAGTGGGCGGACCAACGTAAGGGGTGGACCGCAGCTATGTACTGCTGGCTGGAAGTTTGCTGTGGAGTCCTAGTGCCTGGTGGCATAGTCCTAAAAGTGTAGCCTGCTGCAGGAGCTCTTGCTTGAAGTAAGATCGAGAATTTTACACACACCCGAGGGGTTGGATGCCACATAAACCATGAGAGTGAAGCTCGAGGGGTTTATTTAGGCATCCAACACCAAGGGCGTTTGTAAAATTCAAGTTTTACACACACTGACCCATGTTTTATTTTATATAATTGCTGGGTTTTGCTTTCTGGCCACAGCAATTACATAAAATAAAAGTCACTGCTGTGTGGCTGTGGGTCCGCTTGGCTATCAGGGCGCTCTGCAGTCTGGTTGCTTGCTTGCTCACTTACAGTTTTGCTTTTTATTTGTTTGTGGTTGGTTTTGTGATGAGCCAGCAGCTGCTCCAGTATTTAAAAAAAAAAAAAAAAGAAGTAACTTACGCCCAGCCATAGCGGAGGTGCAGTGTTGAGAAGGCAGGGTGGAGAAAGCAGCTAGAGCGAAGATCACGGAAGCGCTGTGTGGGCGCATGCACAGAGCAATGGAAACCCGATACGTGTTTGCCATTATAAACACTCATTTATAACGACAAATTACGTGACGGGTTTCTGTATGGTAGAAAGCGAAACCAATTAATTATAACTGTATATACACATGACACAAATGTATAGAGTCATGGTCCTGAGCAGACAAGGCCATAAACTAGAGTCCACCATAAATCTGTTGCCGGAATACCAGCCAACATAGATTAACATATTCAATATGCTTCTGACACACTGCAAGACCACCACCAACTTGTCCCCAACCTGGATCCACCTGCCACTTACTGTAAACTTGCTTGCTGTCACCTTTTGCAAGAAAGCAGCAGCAAAGGCAAACAAGATGCTGGGATGCACATCTAGGGGGATCAGTAGAAGGAGAGAGGAGGTTATACTGCCCTTGTACAGGTCACTGGTAAGGCTGCATCTAGAGTATGAAGTTCAGTACAGGTGCCCACACCTCAAAAAGGACATTAACTTCTGGAGAAGGTCCAGAGGTGGGCTACAAAGATGATAGCAGGTCAGCTGGGTAAGGCATATGAGGAAAGGTTGAGGGCACTGAACATGTACTCCCTGGAAGACAGGAGTGGGGGGGGGGGACATCACTGGGACCTTCAAGTACTTGAACGGGATAAATAAGGTTGATAAGGAGAGTCTCTTTAAGCTGAGTGGCAACCATAACACGAGGGGGCACAGTCTTAAGCTGGAGGGTGGGAGGTTTAGAGGGGAGGTCAGGAAGCATTTCTTCACAGAGAGGGTGGTGGACACTTGGCATGCGCTGGCAGAAGAGGTCACTCATTGAAGACAGAGGGCAGCTTTAAGAGAGGCTGGGATAAGCATAGGGGGAAAGTAAGGATCATGGGTAGGGAGATTGGGAGGAGTGGGGAAGGAGGGCAGGGGCAGTAGCTCAAGCTGTGAACCCTACAATACGAGCAGACTTGATAGACCAAATGGCCTTCTTCTGCTGGCTTTCTTGTATGTTCATATGTAAGCAAGAAAGCCAATAGGCCTACTCTGTAACCAATTTTCTATCTTAATAACAGATCCCACACACTGGGTCCCCTAGAAAAAGTACTCCTTGGTTTCTCACCCAGTATTTCAATCATATTAGGGTCAGACAACAGCTCAGGACTAGATTTCCAATCAGCACAATTGATTCTGCTCTGTTCCCGGAGAAGAAAGCCCTGGCTTGAGGGGAATCTAGGACTGCACCTACTATGTGAACAGAAGTCTCTAAGATGTGCTGCTAGTATGGTGAAGCAGTTGGTACAGATACACGGCACTAATTCAAGCCCAAAAGGCAGGACTCTGAACTGATAATGACAGAGTCCCACACAAAGCCGGAGATACTTCTGGCAACTGGGCCTTACAAGTATGTATCCTGCATGTCCAGGGCAGTAAGCCAATCATGAGATTTCAGATTTCATAGCAGAGAGCCCAGGGACACCATTCAGAACTTTTTGCACTTCATGTAGTGGGTCAGATACTGAGATTAAAAAATGAGTGTGTGCTGCCAGTCTATTTTGGGAAATAGGAATTACCTGGAGTAGAAGCCTTTGCCCTGTTCTAACTCTGTTACCTTCTACAGTCCCCTGTTCTTTAAAAGCCCTGCAACCTGTAAGGAAAGCAGCTTGGGCATGGGACTTTGAGACCAATGAAGCTTCCCTAGATGGTGATCAGGAGACTCCTCTAGGGAGTAACCATCTCGGATAATTTCCAAGACCCACTTGTCCGTGGTAATAATCCCCCAGCACTAGTAGAACAGGACTAGCTACCATCTCACCAGTGCTGAATGATCCACCTTGGGCAGCCGAAGTGGATGTAGGGATAGTGCCCCGTCAGAGAGCAGTGCTCGGGGTCTTCTTTATTGGCACCTTCTACTGTGGCTTTTGCGTCTGCTGTTGAAACGACTTAGCGCATGGGTGGAAGCCTCGTTGAGTGGGCTTGATAAAAAATGGCTGTTGGTGGTAAAAGAAGCCATATTCTCTCCTCAAGAAGAGTAGCGTGTATGCTCCTTTCTATTAGACTCTGAGGGTTTCTTCCACATGTTGCCAAAGTGGTAGAATCTACGGGAATGAACATTTTAAGATTTTCTGTTGGATACCAGGGGCCAAGTCTGCCATCCAAAGCTAAGAATGTCACCTGATGCAAACACAAAGAGCTTCTGCACGGGTCACACATCACAGGCATCTAGAGCAGACCTTAGCTGGTAGTTACTATACTCAAATCCCAGAATAATAATCCCCATTATAAAATGGGTTGGAAATCTCCTGCCTCTTGATTAGATGAATGACTTCTGAGACCACTGAGGGTTTGGAATGTGAGCTAATCACAAACGGAATTTATGACTCACTTTACTCACCCGATTGCCATCACAGACATGGCTGCCACCTTTACTTACTGAAAACCTTCAACAAAGGCCTGTTCACAATTTCTGATCTGCACCACTGCAAAAGGTGCAGATGAGTTGCATCGGTACAGGTCAGACAGTGTGAACATAATGGGGAACATTGCAGGTGGCTGCGATGTGCTCTGGTGTGGTGAAGAGTGATCGGTGTTTTTGTGGGTTTGTGTACTAATTTAGGTGATTTTTGCTGGCATGTTAACACGCTGCTCAACCTGCATCAGTACACTCCAGTGACACACCACGATGTGCTGCGCTGTCCTCCTTTCTAGCAGCTACAAATCCCAGATTCCCTTCCCATTAGGTTTTGCACTCGCTGCTCCAACCCTCACCCGTCATCCCACCCTCCGCCCCTAACTGCCATTCCTGTTCTGTCACAGCACCTCTCCACTCCAGCTAGAGAAATGCTGCTGAAACGCTGGAAGAGAAGGAATGCTGTCCAAAGCACTGCAAACAGCTGCCATGTAAACACACAGTGGCAGCGGTGCGAGAAGAGGGTGAAATGTGCCTTAAGGCCATAAAAAGTAAAACTCTTACATTTAAAAAAATAATCAAACAGTCTTTCCTCTCATACTCTCCTTACACACACAAAAAATTACCCAAAAAAAAAAAAAAAGTACTACTCTTAATTCCTGGTGATTTTTGCTGACCAAATCCCCTCTCATACCCTTACCACAATTTGCTAGGGCAATCTCGCCTTCTTGCTGTAATGCAAATAAAAAATTTTAATTTTTTTTTTTTAGTTGTTTTTTAACCAGGTATAGATAGCACACTAAGCTGAAAGCTTTTTTACAGGAGCGATCTGGGAGCACAAGGAGGTTAAGTAACTTGCTCAGGGTCACACAGTATGCAAGTGGAAGCTGTTGGGATTCAAACCCAGGTCTGGTCAGCTGGATGTCACCAGATTTGCAGTTCAGCACCTTAGACCACTGCGCTATACTGCCTCCTATTGAGACCCTGGCTCCATATATAAGGCCTTCGGTTGTGTGTGAGGGGGTGAACATTGCCTAATTCTGCAGAGGTTTGAATTTCTGTATTCTATAATAAACATTTCAACTACTGAATGTGTGGAAAGACTGATGCTTGACCGGTGGGGAGGGACTACTTTTTTACTAGTACTTTTAACAGAAGAAAATGCCTAATTTTAATTTAAAAAGTTGCCATTTTCTTTTTAAATCAAGTCTCAGTTTACCCATTTTATAAGCAGAGTAAGACACTCCAGAATGCTGGCTGCCTAGGGTTAATGGACTGTTGCAGGCAACTTGTTCCTCATTATGCACCTGGGCATGCATTAACCCGAGACAACCAATGTCCTGTTCTGCCTTATTGCTTCCATGGGTACTGCTTCAAGGCAGAGTCCAGAAGGCTTTCTCTAAGATCTCAGAGTCTGTTCTGTGGAAAGTAGTCATACCTCGAAATGAGGGATTGGCAGTTTTTAACCCTAAGCCCTTAGCCCTAAAGCAGATGAGGTAAAACACCTTTTATCCCATAATGTCAGTCTTAAGAGACTCCTTATCAGGGGGCTGTGCACCAAACACCTTGGGTGCAACTAACATGTCATAAGTAGCTGTAACAACAATAGCATCAGCGTTAGACTGAGTAAAGTAAACCGATTTAATCCGAGGTGTCACATACTTCTTATTCAGTAGCTGAGGGACTATGGGTACAGAAGGTGGCTTACTCCAAGCTGCTTTAATCATACCTTCCAAAGCAGCCTGGCTGGGGGCACTAAAGATAAATACAGGTTATTCACCTGTAACAGGAGTTCTAGGAATGGTATATGTTGTTCATGCACACTATCTGGCAGGTTCCTTGCCGCTTTAAATCTTGCCAGAAGGTCTTCAAGCTGGCTCCTCCCACCCACCCGGGTGGTACAACTCTCGGCTCCGCCCCATAACGCCAGATCTTGCCCGCTGGAAGCCAGGTTGTGCATCGAAGCCGGGGAGGCCGGGTGGGTTGTGTGGATGAACAACATATACCATTCCTAGAACTCCTGTTACAGGTGAGTAACCTGTATTTCTAGGGACATGGATATGTTGTTCATCCACACTGTCTGGCAGACTCCTAGCAGTTCTCCGGGAGGAGGGAGGCAAGGCGCACACCCCCTATTTAGGAAATAAAGACTGGAGAACCAAGGCCCCAAAACCTGCATCCCGGCGTGACTCAAGGTCGATGCGGTAGTGGGTGATGAAGGTGTGTGCTGACCTCCAGGTAGCAGCCCTGCAGATTTCCTGGATAGGGACGTCCCTGGAAGCAGACACCAATGCAGCGGTATGGCGGGTAGAATGAGCTCTTATCCCTCTGGGAGGCTCCATGCCTGCCAACCTATAGCAGAGATCTATGCAGGAGGTGACCCACCTGCCTATTGTCCGCTTGGCTGCAAGTCTGACAGGTGTGGCTTCAGTGTAGGTGACAACAGCTGGCGAACCTCTCCCCGAACTTCAGCCATCTGCTCCTTATAGTAAGCGAGCGCTCTTCTAGGGTCCAAAGTATGGAGCCTATATTCGGCCTCCGAGGTGCGATTGGGGTAGAACACCGGCAGAGTCAACACCTGGTAAAGGTGAAACTCCGACACCACCTTCGGAAGGAATTTCGGGTGGGGGCGCAGGACAACCTTGTCCCTGTGGAAGACCAGATAAGGAGACTCGATGGAAAGCACCTGGAGCTCTCCCATCCTTCTGGCTGACATGATAGCCACCAAGAAGGCGGTCTTCCACGACAGGTGAGAGATGTCACACCTGTGCATCGGTTCGAATGGCTTGCCCATGAGCTTAGCCAATACCAGCAGTAGATCCCACGGAGGCGGAGGTTCTCGCACCTGAGTGGATATGTGATCAAGGCCTTTGAAAAAGCGCCCGACCATCTTCTCCTGCACCACCGACTGCTTCCCGGCCCGCGCCCGGTAAGCAGAGATGGCTGCCAGGAGCACCTTAAGGGTCGTCGACCGAAGCCCTTGCTGAGAAAGGGACCACAGGTAGTCCAGAATGCTTGCCAAGGAACAGGAGGAAGGGTCCAGGCCCTTTCCCTGACACCAAATGGAGAACCTCTTCCATTTGAAGGCATAGCATTTTCTGGTTGACTCCTTACGGGACACCTCAACAACGTTGAGGACCTCGTCGGAAAGACCCAAGGCCTGGCACTCTAGCCGCTCAGGAACCAGGCCCTCAGGTGCAGGGATTGAAGGTCTGGATGGAATACCTTCCCCTGATTCACTGAGATCAGGTCCGAGCGGGCTGGAAGCCGCCTCGGGAGCCTGGAGCTGAGACTGAGGAGATCTGGATACCAGAACTGGCGGGACCAATCTGGGGCTACCAGAATCACCTGTGCCTTGTCCCTCCTCGCCTTGAGAAGCACCTTGTGGATCAAGGGAAATGGGGAAAAGGCGTAGAAGAGGCCTGGGGTCCACGGCCTCGAGAAGGCATCTCCCCGCAGTGAGCCCTGCTGAGGGGGGCGGGCATTAAACAGTCTCAGCTTCGCATTCTCCCTGGAGGCGAACAGGTCCACCTGAGGCATGCCCCAGTGTGAGAAATGAAAATTACGTACCTACCGTAATTCTTGATCTTCTTGGACGAGTCTCCACCACTCATTCACACTAGTGGGATCTACGCCGGAGGCACTAGGACCCATCGGGAGCAAACTTTTTGCTGGAGGGTCGGCGCGAGAGATGGCGCCACGCAGCGTATGGCGCCGCGAGCGGTGGCTCGCGTGGTAATGACTATCTCGGCGATGACCCTCCAACCGCCTCAGTACCTTTTTTACCAAGGAGGTGCAGCGCAACTAACGTAAAGAGCAAACCTAACCTTAAAAAACGGACATAAGATAGTCCGGACGACCCGTGTAAGAAGGGTCAGCAAAGAAGTCTTCACGGCCTAAAGATTTGAGGGAGTGAAGACCAACACAGCGGTGAGCTCGGGGGATGGAGGGTGAATGAGTGGTGGAGACTCGTCCAAGAAGATCAAGAATTACGGTAGGTACATAATTTTCATATCTTCCTGGGCATAAGTCTCCACCACTCATTCACACTAGTGGGAGAGTACCAAGCTGATAATCCCCAAAGGGCGGCAGGGGAGCCAGAGCTCACACTGCCTAGGACAGGAGTCCATTATGATAGTTCTACCAAGGCGGAATGACGCCTGGCATGAACATCCAGTGCATAATGCTTTACGAAGGTATGCACTGAGCTCCAGGTGGCGGCATTGCAGATATCTGCAATTGGAACATTGCGAATTTCCGCTAGGGATGCCGCAACCACCCTAATAGAGTGAGCGTACACTCTACCTTCTAATTTAACCTGTGCCATGGAATAGCAATGTCGAAGACATGCCACTAACCATGATGAGATGCATCTGATAGCGACAGGTTGACCCAGCTGGGTCTCACTGAAGGAAACAAACAATTGCTGAGTCTTGCGAAAATTCTTGGTTCTATCTAAGTAGAACCGCAAGGCTCTCTTAACATCCAAGGAAAGAAGAGACCGTTCTCCTTCATTTTGGAAGTTCACGAAGTAAGAGGGAAGCACCAGAGGTTGGTTTAGATGGAATTCTGACACAACCTTGGGAAGAAATTTAGGATGAGTACGAAGAACTACTTTGTCCCTATGGAACACAGTATACGGAGGGTCCGTAACCAGGGCATGTATCTCAGAGACCCTGTGGGCTGAGGTAATGGCCACTAGGAAGGCTGTCTTCCAGGTAAGAAATTTTAGCTCACAGGTAGCTAGGGGTTTGAAAGGCTTCCGAGTGAGCATGTCTAGCACAAGGTTAATGTCCCAGGCAGCGACCGGACGTCTAACAGGGGGTCTGGTATGCAGAATTTCCTTAAGAAATCTCTTCACCATAGGTAACTGAGCCAGAGACAAGGAAGAAACCGGCTCATGGTACGCTGAAATGGCACTAAGGTGAACTTTAACCGTGGAGTACTGGAGACCTGAGTTTGATAGGTCCAAAAGGTACTCTAGAACCTTGTCTGGAGGACAGGAAAAGGGATTCCAAGAGGACTTCGCACACCAGAGAGAAAAACGTTTCCACTTAGAAGCATAAGTTTTCCGGGTAGCTGGCTTCCGAGCAGCCAGAAGGATGTCTGAGACTCTACGAGAGACGTTGAACCGATTCACTTCTATCTCTTCAGGAGCCAAGCATGAAGGTGAAGTGATTTCAGGTTGGGATGGACCAACGAACCCTGAGTCAGAAGACTGATTCGCAAAGGAAGTGGTCTCGGAGAGGCTGCTAACATACTGTTGAGTAGAGGAAACCATAGTTGCCGAGGCCAGGAAGGAGCAATGAGAATCATCTTGGTCCCCTGAGACTCGAACTTGAGGAGTACTCTCTGGATTAGAGGAAGTGGTGGAAAGGCGTAAAGAAAGCGTTTTGTCCACCGCAGCCTGAACGCATCCTGACAGAAAATGCCAGGCCCTGGATTTCTGGAGCAGAAGAGAGGCAGTTTTGCGTTGAGTGGGGATGCAAAAGGTCCAGGTCTGGAGTCCCCACTCTTGAACAGGGACCGAGCTACGGCTGGATCGAGAGACCACTCTGAGGGTCTGCCTCGCTCTGCTGAGGTGATCTGCTAGGTCGCTTTGTATACCTGGCAGATAAACCGCTTGAATCAGAGACTTAAGTCCAAGCACCACTCCCACACCCTCATTGCTTCCCTGCAAAGGGATAAGAATGAGCACCGCCTTGCTTGTTGATGTAATACATCACTGCTTTGTTGTCCGCTTGAAGGAGAATGTTCTGTGACAAAGACATCCTTCAGAGCTCGGATTGCATAGAGGGACCGCTCCTCATCTCCAGGACATTTATGTGGAGATGAGTTTGAACTGAGTCCATACACCTTGAGTGTGGAGGGAGAGACAGTGAGCTCCCCATCCCATTAGCGATGCATCTGTGGTGATGGAGATCTGATGATCCGGGGGAGCAAAGGGGAATCCTTCCAGGAGATTGCTCTCTTGAGACCACCAGGTGAGAGACCTTCAAGGGCCCGCCACCTTGATGGGATAAGACTGGGGGTGAGAGGTCGGGGACCACTGAGTGGAGAGCATCCACTGGGTGGTTCTCATGTGCAGTCGGGCCAGAGGGACAGTGAAGACCGAGGACGCCATGAGACCCAACATGCGTTGCATCGAGAGAGCTGTAACCGATTGGTTCTCCCTGATGTAACGGGCCACACTGAAGGATGTCGAGTCTTCTGTCCTCTGGAAGGAAAGCCTTCGCTGAAGAGGTGTCTAGAAGCGCCCCTATGAAAAGGAGCCTCTGGGAGGTTGCAGCTGAGATTTCTTCAAATTCAGCAGAACTCCCATGGACGCTGGAAGACTAGGTCGTCTTGCACGGCTTCCTGAAAGTCCCTTGGCCGGAAGGGCTTGCTAGAAGCCAATCGTCCAGGTAGGGAACACTCGAGTCCGACTTTCCTGAGATGCGCCATGAGAACTGCACAACACTTTGTAAAACTCACAGCGCCGAGGATAGCCCAAAGGGCAGGACTCTGAACTGATAATGCTGACCCAAAGCTACAAACCTGAGGAATTTGGCGGTGGGTCGGTGGACGGGATATGCTGGTAAGCATCCTGCATATCCAGAGAGGCCAGCCAGTCGTGCGTTGATGCAGCAAGGGTAACAGGGTACCTAGGGAAATCATCTTGAATTTCTCCCTGGGGAGGAATTTGTTTAACTTTCTGAGGTCTAGAATGGAGCGCATCCCCCAGATTTCTTTGAACCAGAAAGTAATGGAGTAGAACCTGTGGCCAGAGATGCGGGGCACCAGTTCTATTGCCCTGTTGTTCAGAAGGCCCTGGATCTCCGCGGTGAGGAGATCTGGATTGAGAGGCCGACAACCTGGGTTGCTGTATGGGAGGACACTTGGGGGTTCCAAGAAATTGAGAGAGTAACCTCGCTAATTATCCAAGAACCCATTTGTCTGAGGTTATGGACTTCACTGGTTGTAGAAGTACATCAGACGACCTCCCACCTGAGGAGAAAGTTCCACCGGCAGAGTGGATGGAACTTGGGCCAACGACTATAAGGTGGCGCTGGGAGCTTTAGGTCCCCGCGCTTTCCACGTCTTCTTTTGAGGTTGGGCAGGTTGGCTTTTATGGAAGCTTCCCTGCCTCTGCCTCTCGAAGCGACTGACGACTTATGAAACTGGACGCTCACCACATGCCCCGAGAGGGGGCAGGCGGAGGTCTGGCCAACTTAATGGCCGATCTAGTCTTCTGAGTGGCCTCTAAGGCTTGCTCCACCTGAGGGCCAAAAGAAAGGAGCCATCAAAAGGCAGCGCCATCACCTGCTGCTGAGCATCATTCGTGAAGCCAGAAGTACGAGCCAGGAATGGCGCCAGTACAAATCCGGCTGCTGAGCTGAGAAGCAGTGTCGAAAGCTGCCCATGGCAGCTTTGACCTGTTGGTTATTGGACTCAATACCTCTAATAACGGTCAGAAGAAGCTCTGACTTGAATCCGAATCTGGAAGAGCTTCAACCATTCTTTTCATAGAGTGCCACAGGATATACTCATACTGAGAAAAATAGCCTTGATAACTGGCAATACGCATACTTAGAGTGGAGGCAAAGACTCTCTTACCTAATGTATCAATCTTCTGAGACTCTTTGTTAATAGGTCGAGCTGTAGTAGTTTGAGGAAGAACGACCTTTGTCATTCTCTGCCAGGACTAACAATAGATCCGCACGGCCTGGGATGCCAAAATGGGACGATCCTTGGGAGCTGAATACTTTATCAATGGATTTATGCCACTGAGGAGTAAGAGCAGGGTTATTCATACCATTTGAGACAGCTGCCTCAAGGAAGGCTGAATCGGAGGAGTCAAACTGTAGGGATCTCCGGGCATGAAGATACTGGAGTCTTAATATCTTCCCAGGATCGATGTCTGTAGTCTGAGAGAAAGAGGATCCCAGGTTCTTCAACAGAGACTTAAAGGACAGGTCCTCACCACAGGCTCTGTAGCAAAGAAAGATCCTGTTTCTCCACTTCATTACCCAACCAAGGTCTGGGTTAGCTCAACATCATCTCCTGATGGCCCAGAAAGGACTGTTTGGACAGGAAAGGAGGAAAATTAGAGGGAGGAAATGGCAGAAAACAAGGAGAGTCCCTGCGGCTGCCGGGCGCCGTGACGGCAAAACGGGCTGAAGACGGCATCGAGGGAGGCGACGGCGCCAAGAGGCACGCTGCCTCGAACGCTTTCGGCGCGCCATGGACGACGCTGCCAAGACGGCGCAGCTAACGGCGCTGGCGGACGCCGCTGAACGGCATCGCAGACGCACGCCGCCAACGGCGCCGCCGATCCAACGGCACCACCGTGCGCCGCGAGACAACGCGGGCGCACCAACGGGCGCAGAGACCACGCTGGCGCGCCAACGGCGCCTGGCAAGCTCGGGCGCTTCAAACGGGCCGACACGCCACAGACCCTGCAGAAGGCGCCGGAAAAGCCCCGGGAACCTGGAAAACAAGAGAAGGAAAAATACCAGGAGATAAGGGCATCGGTGAGGCCCCCTGCGCCGCAGCCATGTGAGGGGGGGAAACACCTAAGCACGGAGTCGCTAGCACCGAAGAAGGCGCCGCGCGACTAGGAAGGTCCAACCGCCCTACCTGATCGCCGGAGGAGCCCGAGGGCTCCGAGGTAACCGAGCCAGGCAGAAGAACCAACCTCCGAGCCCATCGCCCATAAGAGCGCCCACTGATGAAACTGCTCATCTGGAGCCCTACCTATAGGCGGAGGGCTCGATGTCGAGGACGCCTATTATCGGAAGTTGGCGCACTCAAGAAGGAGACCGCACCAGCAACGATAACCGACCGCCGACGCTGCAGACATACCAGAGGGCGGCACTCGAAGATGCCTTCTTTGACCTGTGGGCCAAGAAGAGTTCGAGTCAACGGGCGCTGAGAATGCGATCGCTTATTTTATAAGCCGGGCGGGGACCGCCCTACCTCTCGGCATCGGACTGACCGTAGTCGGAACCCCGCTGAGGAGAAGGAGGCTGACCGACCAGCCCGGCTGACTGAACAGCTTCATACTTAAGTCTCCCTACCGTCACCTGACCTGCTCATGGTCGACCGTCCAGTAGGCCGAGACTTCTTCATAAGTTAAATTTAAATATTAGAAAATTTTACTAAAAATAGAATAAAACTGTTATACTACTATCGTGATAATGTTACAAAAACAAACTGGAAAACTATGCGCTAGTTTGAAGTTTGACTCCGGCCGATGAGGCGAGACGCCGCCACTGAAGCGCACTCGCTGCGGCGAAAAGGAACTGAGGCGGTGGAGGGTCGCCGCCGATGGCTCATTACCGCCGAAAGCTGCTGCTCATGGGCGCTGTCTCGCTGCTACCGCCTCTCGGCCAGCCGACCTCCAGCAAAGTTTGCTCCAAGGGTCTTAGTGCCTCCGCGCCAATCCCACTAGTGTGAATGAGTGGTGAGACTTATGTCCAGGAAGATGAAGCCGCTTTGTCCACCGCAGCCTGAACGCATCCTGACAGAAAATGCCAGGCCTGGATTTCTGGAGCAGAAGAGAGGCAGTTTTGCGTTGAGTGGGGATGCAAAAGGTCCAGGTCTGGAGTCCCCACCTTCTAACAGTGACCGAGCTACGGTTGATCGAGAGACCACCGTGAGGGTCTGCTTCCGCTCTGCTGAGGTGATCTGCTAAGTCGCTTTGTACACCTGGCAGATATACCGCTGAATTAGAGACTTGTGCTCCAAGCACCACTCCACACTCTCATTGCTTCCCTGCAAAGGGATAAGAATGAGCACCGCCTTCGTTTGTTGGATGTAATACATCACAGCTTTGTTGTCTGCTTGAAGGAGAAATGTTCTGTGACAAAGAACATCCTTCAACGCCGGATCGTGATAGAGGACCGCCGCCTCATCTCCAGGACATTTATGTGGAGCTGAGTTTCGAGCTGAGTCCATACACCTTGAGTGGAGAGAGGACAGTGAGCTCCCATCCCATTAGCGAGGCGTTCTGTGGATGGAGATCTGATGATCCAGAGGAGCAAAGGGAATCCTTCCAGGAGATTGTTTCTTGAGACCACCACGTGAGAGACCTTCGAGGGGCCGGCCACCTTGATGGGATAAGACTGGGAGGAGGTCGGTGACCACTGAGCGGAGAGCATCCATTGGGTGGTCCTCATGTGTAACCGAGCTAGGGGTACAGTGAACACTGAGGACGCCATGAGACCTAAATATACGCTGTATCGAGATTGCTGTGACCGATCGTTCTCCCCGATATAACGGGCCATCTGAAGGATGTCGAGTCTTCTGTCCCTGGAAGGAAAGTCATGAAGAGGTGTCCAGAAGAGTCCCTATGAAAAGGAGCCTCTGAGGCTGCAGTTGTGACTCTTCAGATTCAGCAGAACTCCCATGGATGTAAGAAGGCAGAGGCCGCTTGAACGTCGCCCAGAGTCCCTTGGCTGGAAGGGCTTGCTAGAGCCAATCGTCTAGGTAGGGAAACACTGAGTCCGAGCTTCCTGAGATGCGCTAGCAGAACTGCACAACACTTTGTAAAACTTGCGCGCCGAGGATAGCCCAAAAGGCAGGACTCTAACTGATAATGCTGACCCAGAGCTACAAACCCCAGGAATTTGGCGATGGTCTGGTGGATGGGGATATGCTGGTAAGCGCCTCATATCCAGGGAGGCCAGCCAGTCGTGGTTGATGCAGCAAAGGTAAATAGGGTACTAGGGAATCATATTTGACTTCTCCTTGGGGAGGAATTTGTTTAACTTTCTGAGGTCTAGAATGGGCGATCCCCCAGATTTCTTTGGAACCAGAAAGTAATGGAGTAGAACCCTGTGTTTCGCTGATGCGGAGGCACCAGTTCTATTGTCCTGTTGTTTAGAAGGCCCTGATCTCGGGCTGAGGAGGTCTGACTGAGAGGTCAACAACCTGGTTGTCGCTTTGGGAGGACAATCGGGGTTTCAAGAAATTGAGAGAATAACCTCGCAATTATCCGGGGGACCCATTTGTCCAGAGGTTATGGACTTCACTGGTTGTAGAAGTCACATCAGACGCACCTCCCACCGAGGAGAAAGTTCCACCTCGGCAGTGTGGATGGAACTTGGCCGGCACTATAAGGTAGCTTGGGGCTTTAGGCCCCGGCGCTTGTCGCGCCTTCTTTTGAGGTTGGCTTTATGAAGCCTCTCGCCTCTGCCTCGAAGACTGATCGACTATGAAACTGACGCTGATTACATGCCCCGGAGAGGGTAGGCGGAGGTTCAGCCAACTTAATGGCCGACCTAGTCTTCTGAGTGGCCTCTAGGGCTTGCTCTACCTGAGGACCGAAAAGATACGAAGCTATCAGAGCGGCAACGCCATTACCTGCTGCTGAGCATCATTCGTAAGCCGAAGCACGCAGCCAGGAATGGCGTCGAGTACAAACACCCGCGCTGCTGAACGAGAAGCAGTGTCGAAAGTTGCCCACGGCGGCTTTGACCTGTTGGTTATTGGACTCAATACCCTGATAATCTAAGAAGAAGCTCTGACTTGAGTCGGAATCTGGAAGAGCTCAACCATCTGCCTAGAGTGCCACAGGATATACTCATACTGAGAAAAATAGCCTTGATAGCTGGCAACACGATACTTAAAGTGGAGGCAGCAAAGACCTCTTACCTAATGTATCAATTTTACGAGACCTTTGTTAATAGGTCGGGCCAGAGTAGCTTGAGGAAGAATCGACTCATTGCTTCCTCTGCCAGGACTACAATAGGATCCGCAGAGGCTTGGGATGCCAAAATGGGACGATCCTGGGAGCTGAATATTTTATCAATGGATTTAGCCACCGAGGGAATAAGAGCAGGATTATTCTATATCATTTGAGACAGCTGCCTCAAGGAAGGTTGAAATCGAGGAGTCAACCAGGGATCTCCAAGCATGAAGATACTGGAGTCTTAATATTTTCCAGGATCGATGTCTGTAGTCTGAGAGAAAGAGTGGACTCAGGTTCTTCAACAGAGACTTAAAGGATAGGTCCTCACCACAGGCTCTGTAGCAGTGAAAGATCCCGCTTTCTCCACTTCATCACCCAACCGAAGGTCTGGGTCGGCTCAACATCATCTCCTGATAGTCCAGGGAAGGACTGTTTGGACAGGAAAGGAGTGGAAAATAGGAGAGGAGGAAAGAGCAGATAGAAAGGAAGAGTCCCGAGGGCCCCCCGCGCCGAGGAGGCTAAGGAGTTGAAAACGCGCCTGAAGCACGCAGAGTCACCGCAAGCGGCATGACACACGGCGCCACGAGACCCGGCCAGCGCTGCAGGGCTCCCGCTACGAAGGGCGCCGACAGCACAGCGACTCCCCGCTGGGAGGCGCCGAGGACACCCTGGAACCTGGAAAGCAAGAGAAGGAAAACCAGGAGATAAGGCATCGGTGTGGCCCCCGCGCCGCAGCCATGTGAGGGGGAAACACCTTAGCACGGAGTCGCTGGCACCGGGCGAGGCGCCGTACGATCAGGGAAGTTCAACCGCCCTACCTGATCGTCGAGGAGCTCGAAGGCTCCGGGGCAACCGAGCAGGCAGAGAACCAACCTCTGAGCCTATCGCCCATAAGACGCGCCACTGATGAAATTGCTCATCTGGAGCCCTACCTATAGGCGGGTGGGCCCGGCGTCGGGGCGGCAGAAACCGAAGTTGGCGACCGGGAGAGGAGACGGGCAACTAGCGATTTATAACTGACCGCCGACGCGCAGACGACAGAGGGCGCACCGAGAGGATGCTCTTCTTTGACCTGTGGGTCGAAGAAGAGCTCAAGGCGGGTGCCGAGAATGCGATCGGCTTATTTTAACGCCGCGGGGACCGCCATCCCCGGCATCGACTGACCGTTGTCGAACCCCTCTGAGGAGAAGGGGCTGACCGACCCAGCCCGACTGACTGAACAGCTTTCATACTTAAGTCTCCCTACCGCACCTGACCTGCTCATGGTCGACTCCGGCCCAGTAGGCCGAGACTTCTACTATAAGTTAAATTTTAAAATATAACAGAAATATAATGAAATAGAATAAAATTAAGCGATACTACTATCGAGATAATAATACAAAAATAAACTGAAAACTATGCGCTAGTTTGAAGTTTGACTCGACAGGCGAGCTTATCGCTGTCACTGAAGCGCACTCGACGGGCGGGGAAAAGGAACTGAGGCGTTGGAGGGTCAGCCGCTGAGACAGTCATTATCTGCGCGAGCCACTGTCGCGGGCGCCATGCCTCGCGGGCGCCATCTCTCGCACACCCTCCAGCAAAAGTTTGCTCCCGATGGTCCTAGTGGCCCGCGCGAGATCCCACTAGTGTGAATGAGTGGTGGAGACTTATGTCCAGGAAGATCAGATCTTGTACTACCTCCGGCAGGACAGACCACTCGTGGGACGCAGCCCCTATCCAGCTTAGGGCATTGGCCAGAATGTTGAAGGCTCCTGCCACACGGATGGCAAGGAGATCCATCTCCAGGCTACGTACGAGTGACCAAATGCGGAGAGCTTCCCTGCACAGAGGCATGAAGCGCCTCCTGCCCTGGCACTTTAAGTAGTACATGGTCATGGTATTGTCCGTCTGGACCTGAACCACCTGACCCCATAGAAATGGAGCGAAGGCGGTGAGGGCTAGACAAACCGCTCGAAGCTCCAGCAGGTTGATGTGGCATCGGGACTCCCGAGAGGACCAGAGGCCATGTGCTCTGTGCTCCCCCAGATGGGCAACCCCAACCCATCAGAGAGGCATCGGTCGATAGAGAGACCGTCGGCTTGGGGCGGACAAACGGGATGCCCTCTGCAGATGTGCTGGAACGGTCCACCACTGGAGAGCGCTCCACATCCCCTGGGTCACTGTCCCTAGCTGATACAGAGGATTGAAGTGCTGTGACCATTGGCTGGCCAGCCCCCACTGAAGGGGACGCATGTACCAACGGGCCCAACGGACCACGCTGGTGCAGGCCGCCATGAGGCCAAGGAGGTGCAGAAAGTCCCGGTCAGGGCTCAATTGCCCAACCTGAAATGATTGGGCAAAGGAGGAAAGAACCTCGGCCCTGTCCGCCAGGAGCCATGCTCTGGCTCGTAGAGAGTCGAGCTCTGACCCGATGAATTGTATCACCTGCTTTGGCACGAGTTCCAACTTGGCCTCATTGATGAGGAGGCCAACCTGAGAACAAACCTGGAGGGCCAGATCTCTGGACCGCTCCACCTCCATTCTGGAGGAGGCTGCAACCAGCCAGTCGTCCAGGTAGGGGTACACCTGGACCCTTTGGCGCCGCAGGAATGCTGTCACCACTGCCATGGGATGGACAGATTGGGACGTGAAAGAACGCATCCTGGAGGGCCAGAGAACAGAACCACACACCTCGTTCCAAGGATGGGATTATCTGAGCCAGAGTAACCATCTTGAAGGTCCGAGACCGTAGGAACCTATTCAGGTCATGCAGGTCTAGAATGGGGCGCCAGCCCCCCGTCCGTTTCGGGACCAGCAAGTACCTGGACACAAACCCCAGGTCTGGTGGAGGATCCACCACCTTCCTGATCACTTCTTTTTGGAGGAGCAGGGCGATGTCGGCTCGGTGAGCTGACAAGAGGCTCGTGACCTCGAGGCTCTCGAGGGGCGATGGGTCGGAAGGGCAGGGCCTGTTCAACTCCAGGGAGGCCTTTCCTACCACCTCCACACCTGTGGGTCCGTGGTGATAGCGACCAGGCAGAAAGGAAGTGGCGGAGCCCGCCTCCAACGGGAGAACTAAGGGAAGTGACGAGGCTGGGGTGACACCCTCAACCCGTCCACTGGGCAGGCTTGGAGGAGGAACAGCTGAGGGACCCTTGGGCCTTTTCTTCCTGCTTCCTGTTAAAGGAAGCTGCAGGATTGGCTGGGGTGCAAGCGTGAGTCTGCAGCCCTGATGCTGGTGCTGTTGGGCCGGACATGCCGCAGGCGCAGAAGGGCAAAAGGACTTATGTTGTTGACGACGGCCCTTGTCCTTCTGGGCGGAGGTGACCGAGTCCAGAGTAGCATTGGACTTTTCGATCCGCTGGAGGTGACCTTCCACTCCAGGGCTGAACAGGTCAGTCCCCAGGAAGGGGACATCCACCAGTTTATGCTGGTATCCGCCGTGAAGGTGAATATCCTCAGCCATGCTCTGCGGCGCATGGCCACTGCGGCCGCAACTGATCTGGCACAGGAGTCTCCAATGTCCAGAGCTGTTTGGAGCTGCTGTTTTGCCACCGCCCTTCCCTGGTCCCGTACCTGCTTGACCGTGGTCTGCAGGTCGGCCAGGAGATGAGGGATCACCTCATCCAGGGAGCCCATGAGGGCATGGGAAAAGTGTGCCATCAGCACGGCCGAGCTGGCCTGGCGGAGGCCAAGGGAGGACGCAGCTTACACCTTGCGCCCGGCATAGTCCAGCTTTTTGGACTCCTTGTCGGGGGACTTATCCACATCCCTATCGTTCCTGGAATGCCGGAAAACGCTATCAGTGACCAACCACTCGGCAATGGGGTGTTGCGAAAAACCGGACAAAGAGCCAGTAGGGACCACATACTTCCTGGCCGAAGGCGCAGGACAGGAAGCCGGCTGCTGCCAAAGCTCCAAGGCTGGGCCAACAACAGCTTCAGCCACTGGAAAGGCCTCCGTGGGTGAATCCCCTCGGTCCAGTATCTCCATCTGGGGATACTTGACCCGCTTGGATATGGGCTCGAGCTACATCCCGGTGGACTCCGAGATGAGCCGAAGCAGACCCATAAAGGACGATGAGCTCGCGTCCACTGACTGCCCCGGAGGACTCCAGGTCAAGGGGCCTGGAAAACAGGGAGGAGTCGTCGTCGGACTCTGAGGAGTCCGCGAAGAACTGCCTGGGGCCTCAGCCACCCTCCACCTGCCGAGGACGGTTGGGAGAGAGGGTGACCGACAACCTGTGGGGCAGACCCTGACCCGACCGAGAGTCCTTGGTTGGCACCCCCAATTTCGGTTGTGGAGGCGGAGGTTCCACCACAATCGGTGGGGCAGCTGGTTTCAGCAGAACAACTGGCCCAGGCTTGAGCACCTCGACTACAGCGAGGGGTTGTTTCAGCCGTTCGGGTGACAGCCACTTGATGGTTGGGGAAGGCGACGGCGTCGGCTTGTTCCCGGACAGAAGTAACTGCTGCCACATTAGGTCCTCGTAGCATTGACGCAATTTGCGCTGAAGCCTCTCCTCTTCCGAGGAGGAAGATGAGGTCGAGTGGCGGCGCCGCTTACTTCGGTGCCGAGACTGAGACCACCGATGTCGGCGGGATCGGCTGGACCAAGACAAGGTCCGAGACCGAGGACACCCATTCTTCCCTCAGCTCGGAAGCCTTGACCGGGGACTCCGGCACCGGAGGCGCAGGCAAGTCCTCGGTCTCCACCGGGGGAACCGGTGAAGAAGGGTTGTCTGCTTCACCAGTCAACAGCCCGTCCTACGGGTCGAGAAAAATCTCGACTGCGTCGACGGGTGTCTCGGCCAGCTGACCTGATGGGGACACCATGAAGCCAGCGGCCTTAGATGCAACCTCGACCGAAGTCGCGTGTCGACTGTCCGGGGAAGGGGACCTCTCCTGCTCCCACGAACGCCGGCGGTGGGACTTACCTTTTGAGTCCTTCTTTTTGGACCGAGAAGAATGTCCCGATGGCCCCTCTCCCTTCATGGAGAGGGATTGGCAAAGCTCCTTAAAAGAAGTTGTGTAGGAGGATCCCAGAGAGAGCGGGATAAATGCCGCAACCAAGTAAGATGAAGATGTGGCCTGGGCCGCCTCCTCCTCGAGGGCGATCATCTGCTCGAGTTGCTCAGCCGAGCCAGCCGCCGGACACCGCCCAACGGGCCTCCTTTGACTTCACTGGTGGGTAGCGCTCCTCGGGGCACCCAAGCTGTAACCGGGCAGCGCGGTCTTCCAGGACGTTGGCCGAAAACAAACGGCATAACTCGCAGGCCTGCGGGTCATGGCCTAGGCCGAGGCAGTAGACGCACGTGGAATGCGGATCCATCCTGGACATTTTCTGCCCACATGGGCACCGCCGAAAATCGGGAGTCGATTTGTCCATCGCAGCCATGAGGGAGTAATTTGTCCATAGTCTTGAAAACTTAAGAATGAGTTTTGGGAAACCCGAAGAATTAGGATCCAGTCTATACACAGAGTGCTAAGGAGGGAACCTGAGCTTCCAAGCGGTAAGGAAGATCAGCTGTCATGGAGTGGAGCCGAGCATTTTACCACCCGGGTGGGTGGGAGGAGCCAGCTTGAAGACCATCCGGCAAGATTTAAAGTGGCAAGGAACCTGCCAGACAGTGTGGATGAACAACATATCCATGTCCCTAGAAATGGGAGTTCTAGTAAGACACGTTTATCTGAATGTCACGGTGGACATAAGAAACATTCTGAAAACTGGGGTTTCGGTTTAGAGGGTTCCTATACTTTACACAGTAAAGAGATGGCAGGTGTTTGTGAAGTTTCACTGGGTAGTTTAGTGTAATTCATTTTTGTGCTTGAAAGGCTGCTCCAGTAATGGCGCCAGTGTGTGTGTGTATCAAAGAAGACAGAGAGAGGAAAAAGACTTTATGATGGGTTCAGCCGGGGGCACTGAATACTGCTACCTGAAGGGCTGCTCCAGTTTAAATGGTGCCCCATACTGCTGTCACTGAGGAGAGAGAAAGAGAGCGAGACCGAGTTTGAGGTTTGCAGAGAGCGATCTACCTCCTGAATGCTGCCACACAATTCTGTGACTGGGTTGGGAGAGTGATTTGCCCCTGTAGCTAATACTGCCACCTCTCTTGGGGACAGAGACTTTACAACGGTTTCGGCAAGGGACTGCTTGTTGTAAAGGCACTGGTCAGGAAGCAGTGGCAAATGCTGACCCAGTGGTGTGGAGGGCTGAGGCTGAGGCACCGGCACCTTACCTCCTGACACACAGGCGACACGAGTTCAGTGGTGAAGCAGGATGCTGAGGGTCAGCTGGGGGACTAAAGGATTGAGCATCCGGAAGACAGTTCTCCCCTCCTGGAGAGGGTGAACTGGCATTCCTGCTGAATGACTGCCACCAGGTGGAGGCCTGAGGGACTCCGCAGTGTGCACATGCCTCCACGTGCGCATGTTGACGTGCGTGCCCCAGCAATGGGGGTGGGGTGGGGGGAGAAATGATTGGCACGGGCTACATGAAGCCCTGCCTGCTTACCTCCGGCCTGCGCTGTCACCTAGTCCCTGGCCCAATCTGGATGTGGTTCTCTGGGTGGGGGGAGGATGACCTTCCCCCTCCCAGCTCCATCATGGGGTCGGGGGGCATCCATGGGGGTTCTAGGCCCGAGATATGGGAGAGAGAGGGCGACGGACAAAGGGAGATGGGGACAGGTTTGAGTGCCGCTCGTTCTGACTAGCCACAGAAGAGCTATATGGAAAGGAAGCAGAGGCAAATCGGGAGAAGTTAAACAAATCTGCAAGTAGTGTTTTATTATTATCAATAATAAAATAAAAAATAAAACTCTGAAAGATAGCCCTGGATGCACACAGTTTAAACAAACATAAGTCCTTCATTTGAGAGTCTCTCTAAATTCTCCAGTTCTACCTCTAAACAAACATTGCTCTCTTTATATTATATGTTTTCCCCAAGCAATTAAATTCTGCATCCTGTACTTCTAAATTGCACTACCTGTGTTCCACAAAATGTATATGAAAATGACATATCGTAATTCTTGATTTTCTTAAACAAGTTTTCACTCATATTGCCGGGTTCGAGCCGGAGACACCAAGACCCTGCAGGAGTCGAAAAATCTTCAGGAAGGCTGGCGACGAGACATGTGCGGCACCGTGAGGCTGGCTTGCACCTGTGTAGGTTACCTTGGGGTCGACCCACCCAACTGCCTCAGTATTTTTTTTTTTTTAATTGAGCAGGTGCTGCATAAGTAAGTTAACAAACAACTAACCTAACAAGGGCATAAGATAGCCCGATCAACCCATCTAAGAAGGAAGACTATAAACCATGTCTTCACAGCCCAACAGATCAATGAGTGAAGACCAGTAACAGGCTGAGTGAGCTCGGGGGGATAGTGGCTGGGAATATGAATGAATGGTAAAGGTTTGTCCAAGAAGATCAAGAATTACGGTGAGTACGTAATTTTCATATCTTCCTGAACTTAAAGTCTTCACCATTCATACATACTGTTGGGTGAGTACCAAGCTAAAAACCAATCCCCCGAGCAGGGTGGTAGGAGACGGAGCTCACTCAGGACATAAGTCCACTAAGGATTGTCCTGCCAAAAAAAAGCATGCTGTCTGGCACGGACATACAAAGTGTAGTGCTTCACAAAAGTGTGCACTGAGCTCCAAGTAGCTGCTGTGCAAATGTCAGCAACGGGAACAGAGCGGATCTTTACCAGAGACACAGCCACAGCTCTGATAGAATGGGCACGAACCAGGCCCTCCACCTTGACCTGCGCCATGGAGTAACAATGGCAAAGGCATGCCACTATCCAAGCAGAAATGCATTTGATGGGCACTGGCTGACCCAGTTGGGCCATGTTAAAGGACACAAAGAACTGCTTGGTCTGAAGGGTGTCCCCAGTTCTATCGATATAGAACCGTAGGGCTCTTTCAACATCCAGGGAATGAAGGGTGTGTTCCCCTTCATTTTGGAAGTTAGAGAAACAGGCAGGCAAAATCAAGGCCAGACTGAGGTGGAAATCCAAAACCACTTTGTGTAGGAACTTAGGGTGAGTATGGAGGACCACCTTGTCTTTATGAAAGACTGTGTATGGAGGGTCTGTGACCAAAGCATGCATTTCAGAGACCCTGCGCGCAGAAGTGATGGCCACTAGGAAATTGAATTTCCAAGTCAGAAACTTCAGATCACATCTAGCTAGAGGTTCAAAGGGTTTACGAGTGAGCATGTCCAGCACGAGGTTAATGTCCCAAGGAGCCATCGGCTTTCTAACCGGGGGTTTCGTATGAAGGATTCCTTTAAGGAATCTTTTGGACAGTGGCAACTGGGCAAGGGTTATGTTTTGGACTGGCTCATGATGGGCAGAAAGCACACAGAGGGACATCTGTACAGACTAGTATTGCAGTGCTGCACCTGAAAGGTCTAGTAGGTACTCCAGCACTTTCTCTGGAGGACACTGAAATGGGTCTAAGGAGATCGTAGCACCCCATTCTGAGAAACGCTACCATTTAGCCATGTAAGTCTTCCTGGTAGAAGGCGTACAAGCTGCCAGGAGGATTTGTGAGATTCTCTGAGACACCTGAAACCTGCTGACTTCTATCTCCTCAGGAGTCAGATGTGGAGATGAAGGGAGTGCAAGCTGAGGTGGATCAGGTGTCCCTGTGTCAGGAGGTCCGTTCAAAGAGGCAACTGTTTCGGAGGTACCTATGACAACTTGTTTACCAAGTGAACCGAGAGCTGTCGAGGCCAGTATGGAGCAATTAGAATAATTTTGCCCCATGTGCCTCCAGTCTGAGTAGCACCCACTGAATTAGTGGAATAGGAGGAAATGTGTACAGAAAAGTCTTGTTCACTACAGCCTGAATGCATCCTGACAGAAAATGCCATGTTCTAGATTTCTGGAGTAGAATAGAGGCAGTTTTGCATTGACTGGGGACAGAAAAGGTCCAGGTCTGGATTGCCCCACTCATAGAAGAGCGACTGCACTACATCTGGTGCAAAAGACCACTCGTGAGGATCCACTTCCATCCTGCTGAGGTGGTCCGCCAGATCGTTCTGGACCACTGGTAGGTAAACTGCCTGAATCAGGACATTGTGGTTGAGGCACCATTCCCATTTCTTCAAGGCTTCTGTGCACAGAGGGTAGGAGTGTGCCCCACCTGTTTGTTGATGTAGTTCATTACAGATTTGTTGTCCGTCTGAAGAATTATCTTGTGACTGATCACTTCTTCTAGGACGCATAGGGCGTTACAAGACTGCCCTCATCTCCAGAACACTGATGTGGAGATGAGACTCCTCCTGGGACCACACTCCCCGAGTGTGATGGTCCTGGCAGTGAGCCCCCCCCAGCCAAGCAAAGATGCATCTGTGGTGATGGTGAACTGAGATTCCGGCAGGGCAAAAGGCAGACCCTATAAAAGGTCCTTTTTTATCCAGCATTGAAATGACTGACACAGAGGTTCTGTCACTTTGATGGGGTAAGACAGAGGATGTGAAGTTGGGGACTACTGTGTGCTGAGCATCCACTGAGAGGTCCTCATGTGCAGACAAGCTTGAGGCACTGTGAAAACGGCAGAAGCTATGAGGTCTAACATCCACTGCATGGAGTAAGATCACACAGCACTGTTCTCTCTGATAAAACGAGCGATCTGGAGAATGTCATTCCTTCTGTCCTCCGGAAGGAAAGCCCTCGCTGTTGTGGTATCCTATAAAAAGGAGCTGCTAAGACGGTAGAAGCTGTGACTTCTCTAGGTTCAGCAGGACCTCCATGGATGAGAGGAACCGTGATGCTGTGCATATAGCTTTCGGAGTCTCCTGTCTTGACAGGCTTGCCAAAAGCCAATCGTTCAGGTAGGGGAAGACTTAAACGCCGAGCTTTTGAAGGTGTGCAGCGAGGACTGCAAAACACCTGGTAAAGACTCAAGGTGCTGAGGAAAGCACAAAGGGCAGAACTCTGAATTGGTAATGTTGGCTCAAGGCCACAAAGTGAAGAAACTTGTGGTGACGCGGGTGTAATAGAACATGCTGGTAGGCATCTTGCATGTCCAGGGATGACAGATAGTCAAGCTGTTGGAAGAGTAGCAGTAGTGTCCCTAGGGAGATCATCCTGAACTTCTCCTTGAACAAGAACTTGTTCAACTTTCTGAGGTCGAGAAAGGGGCACATGCTGTGACGATAGCCGTCTGATTGTTATTATTTGCATCATATTTTCATATAAATATATGTTTTAGACTTTTGCTTAGGAAAACAGGCCAAGCAGCAAAGCCTCATGGAACACGGGATTTTAAAACAGAGGAAAGAGGGGTCAGTACTCTTACTGACCCCGTGGCTAATCTAATTAAGAGCTTCCTTTTGACACCAGGTTGTAAAACAACTATTGCTTTGAACCTAGGAAACTGGCCATAACAGACTGCATTTTACGACCTACTAGGAGGAAAGCAAACGCTGACAATTACCTGTGAAAATCCTCACACAGCTAAGAGAAGAAAAAATTACTCACCTTAGTAATTGTGTTTCTTCTAATGGAGTCTTGCTGTATTCTGACATATGCAGTTAGCCCCAGCACTTGAACTGCCCCGGAGAGGAAAGAGTTAATTTCTATGCCAGGCATTGAATGTTGAGCTCGAGCTCAGTTTTCAAACCTCTGTCTGTGGTGCCTCAGAGTGTAACCGTCAGATTCTTATGAGCAAACTAACTACACTTCCAGTGTGGAAATTGTAAAACATATAAGCCAACAGGCAATAATTGGGTACAAAAGACTCAAGTCAAGAACCCAAGAGAAAAAAACAGGTAGTGAACAAAATATATAAATCTAAGGTAAAACATAACAACCACCACCCCACCCTGAAGAGGAAGGGTGCAAAGTACACCCCTGAGGTGCAACACTGTACCTGCCAGCCCACATCCCAAAACTAGGTTCCGAGAGGGGAGGTGGGGGGAGGTCAGAATATAGCAACACAATTACTAAGGTAAGTAATTTTTTCTTCAAACAACATGAAGTCATGCTGTATTCTGACATATGCAGACTACCAAGCAGTACCTCCATGGAGGAGGGTACCGAGCCTATTTTGGGAATAGGCTCTGCAGTACTGCTGTACCAAACCTAGCATCACTCCTAGCCTGGATATCCAGAGAATAATGCTTGTTGAAAGTATGGACTGTTTTCCAGATGGCTGCTCTGCAGATCGCTAACAAGAGTATATATCTGGCAGCAGCCAGAGAAGCAGCTGTACCCCTAGTCGAACGAGATGTTTTACCTAGCCTGGCATAGCAGAACTGTATATAAGAGACAATCCACCTGGCAATAGTTCTCTTAGTAGCAGGCCTACCTTTTCCCATTTCACCATTAGTGAGAAACAATTGAAGACAGTCATTCCTGTGTGCCTTAGTATGCTCAATGTAGTAGCTAAGTGTCCTTTTAACATCCACACTGTGTAATCTTCTTTCTCCTCAAGAAGAATGATCAGTGAAAAACACAGGAAGAGACATGGACTGGTTCAGATGAAAATCTGAGACCGCTTTGGGTAAGAACCTCCTACTGGTTCTGAGGACCGCCTTATCTCTATGGAATAAGATAAAATCAGGTTCAACTGATAGAGCCTGTAATTCACTGATTCGCCTGGCAGAAGTGATAGCTACCAGAAAGACAGTTTTCCAGGTCAGGTACTTAGGCTTGGCCGAAGCCAGAGGTTCAAAGGGTGGCTGCATAAGCTCAGCAATGCAGATATTGAGATCCCAAGCCGGAGTAGGCTCTCTAAAAGGAGGACTGATATGAACCAGACCTTTAAAGAACTTACCAAAGACAGGGTTAGATGCCAGGGAAGAGCCCTTCCCTGCTGAGAGGAATGCAGATACAGCTGCTAAATGAACTTTTAAAGTGGCTGGCCTAAGGCCTAAGCCATTAAGGTGAACCAGGTAATCCAAAAGAGTAGCAATGCCAGCAGCATCTGGTAGAATATCCTTACGGGAACACCAAATGCTGAATCTTTTCCATTTGGCATTATAAGTTTTCCTGGTAAAGGGTTTCTGAGAAACCTTAAGGATGCCCAAAACTCCCTGATAAAGATGCAGGCCTGCATATTCTAACTCTCCAAGAGCCAGGCCTTGTGATTGAGTGATTAGAGATTGGGGTACCAGATACTCCTGAGAGAAAGTTATGAGATTGTTAAGGACAACAACAGAGGATACCAAGGTTGTCTGGCCAGTCTGGAGCCAGTAGAATCATTGTGCAGGGTTGTGACCTGATCTTCACTAGAACCCTGAACAGGGGAAGGGGAGGAAAGGCATAAAGGAACTTGCCTTCCCAGTTCAATATCAGGGCATCCAGGGGAACAATCCCTAGGACTTGGGGTCTGCAGCAGAAGAGGGGAAGTTGGTGATTGTCTGGGGCTGCGAAGAGCTCTATCTCTGGAGTGCCCTACCTGGTGAAGGTTACTTTCAGTATGAGAGGACCCAAGATCTATTAGTGATAGCCCTGGGAGATTCTGCTCAAAGCATCTGCTAGCACATTGTCTTTCCCTGGGAGGTGGACTGCTATTAGGGAAGTCTGCAGGGAGTAGGCCAGAGACCATACTTTCATGGCCTCCATGCACAAGGCTGTAGACCGCTTGCCCCCTTGCTTGTTGATGTACCACATGGTGGTGGTGTTGTCTGTCCTGACCTGAACCATCTTGTCCCTTACTGAATCCGAGAAAACTTGAAGGGCTGGGAATACTGCCCTGAGTTCCAGAAGACTGCTATGAAGGAGAGACTCTTGTGGAGACCAAACACCCTGTGCTGTAAGGCTCCTAGGTGGGCTCCCCAGCCCAGGAGAGAAGCATCTGTGGTTAGTACCACTGAATGAAACTGACTGAGGAATGGGACACCTAATCTGAGACTGTCCTGATCCAGCCACCACTGGAGAACTTGGACCAGAGTCTGAGTCACTGGAATTAATTTGGTGACAGAATCTTTTTTCTGAGACCAGAAAGACCTTAGGTGAAACTAAATGTCCCTCATTTGGAACCTGGCTCCTTGTACCACTGCAGTGGCAGCTGCCATGTGGCCTAGGAGCTGAAGAAAATGTCTTGCTGGGGGAGAAACCAGAGGATGAAATGAGGAAGCAAGATCTGTAAGGGCCTTTACCCTTGCTAGTGGGAGGAAGGCTTTGGCTTGAACAGTATCTAACTCTATCCCTATGAAAGTGAGGAGTTGTATTGGTTCAAAAACTGACTTTGGCAGATTGAGAAGGAATCCCAGAGAACTGAGCAAATCTTGAGTGACTGGAAGAACTGACCTGGTTGGGAGACTGTCCTACAATGAGCCAGTCGTCCACGTATGGGAATAGAGAAATCCCCTGAATTCTGAAGAAGGCCACTACTACTGCAAGGCACTTTGTAAACACTCTTGGAGCCAATGTTAGGCCGAAAGGTAAGGCTCTGAACTGATAATGACCTGAAGGCAGCTCGAACCTGAGGTACTTTCTGTGGGAGCACCTGATAGGAATGTGGAACTAGGCATCTTTAAGGTCCAGGGATGCTAACCAATCTCCTGGCCTCAAAGAAGGAAGAATTACTCCCAGAGTCACCATTTTATACTTCGGTTTTAAGATGCGTTTGTTCAAATACCTTAAGTCTAGGACAGGTCACCACTCCCCGGTCTTTTCTGGGGTAAGGAAATATTTGGAGTACAGACCCTTACTCCTCTGTAGAGCAGGAACTCTCTCCACGGCTCTGAGAACCAGCAGAGAGGAAACCTCTGCTTCTAGAGCAATGGTTTCAGAGATGTTTGCAGGTGGAAAAGACCTGACCCTCCTTTTTGGAAACTTCTTGAAACTGAGGGCCAGTCCCTGGCTTACTACCTCCAGGACCCACTTCTCTGAGATAACAAACTTCCAGGCCTGGAAGTAGTAAATCAGCTTGTCTCCTACTGGAATTGGGGAGTCCACCCGGACTGACACATCAGGGTGTCTGCTTGGCAGCAGTCTTGGACTGGGAAGAGGATGCAGCCCTGTTCATCCCCTCCCTCAAAAGAACCCCCTCTGTGGGAAGGGAGAGGAGGCCTGGGTTTGGTAGAAAGGCATGTGAAAGGGCCTGCCCCTGCCCCAGACTGCTGCCTTTGAGGAGTGGCTTGCCATTCTTTGCCCTGTGCACTCCTGTACGTGGTCCTGTACTCATCCATTTTCTTCATGTAAGCCTCTGTCTGCTCCCCAAACAGAGAGTTACCCACCAGAGGAAAATCCATGGCCTTAGTCTGGGTGTCCTGAGAAAGGCTAGTGCATCTGAGCCAAGCAAATCTCCTGAGAGAAACAGATGTAGCCATGACTCTCGATGCCACATCGTTAAGAGTCTACAGCAGTATGGAATTGCACTTTGGATGCCTCAATCCCATCAGCAGCCACCTCCTCCAGCTCTCTGGATAGCTGGGGGGGAAGCCTGTTTAACCAGTTCCAGAACTGTATCCCACCTGGACTTCTGGTATCTGGCTGTGCAGGCCATATAATTAGCCTGCCTGAGTCCCAAGGAGGATGCCAAGTATTGTTTCTTGGCCATGGCATCCACCTTCCTGGAGTCTTTATCCAGGGTGTGTGAAGCCAAAGGTATATCAGCCCTGCCACAGGCTGCAGCCTGCACTACCCCAACATGGCTGCAATGACTGACCAAAAACTCTGTACCTGAGCCTGATGGCATATACCTCCTGTCCATTCTCTTATCGACAGGAGGCAAAGAATTTGGTGTCTGTAAAATCTTTTGTGTCTGTTTCCCCAGGGATTTATGGAGGGGAATAGACAAGCCCAGGTTCCGCTCAATGAGCCCATATACCATCCCCCTAGATAGAGAAATCCCTGGAGAGAAAAAGACGTGGCCCCAATGGCCAGCAAAAGACAAAAACCAGAGGGAGGAAACCCAGAGGTCACCAGGGGTGAGAACAGACGAGTCGGGGGGAAAAAGCAACCCCCCCCCCGGGAAGGGGAAAACAAACTACCTAAAGGAAGGTCCGCATCAAAAGGCGGAAACCAAAGGTGCCTGGACTGCCAAGAGACCAACAGGGTGGCAGTGAGGATGGAGGGAGGGGCTGTGCCTAAGAGGGTCAGACCTTTCAAAAATGCCACTGTGCCTTCTTTCCACTCTCAAGCTATGAGGACTGGCGCCACCCCGTGGAAGTTGCTTTGGTGTTTGCTCCAGGACCCAGAGGAACTCTGGTGGAGGGATTGTTGTTTAAGGCAGTGGGAATCGAAGTGCTGGGCCCTGCTCCGCAGACCCAGTCGAAGAACAGAGTATTACACCCACCGCCTGTAAGGAGGCGAGCAGCGTGCGCATGTCTTCCCCAAATATGAAAGAACCCTGAAATGGAGCAGCATTAGGGGAAAACAGACAAAGTCAGGCATAGCATCGAAGGCATACAGCAGCTGCCGTGCCCCGAGCTGAGATATTTGCTGTATCGTAGGAAGTGCAGAGTACACGGAACCCCACATACTGGAGGAGGAAGACAGGATCTATACAACCTGGGACTTGACTGGGGAATTGGGCAGCGAACAAAGCAGATCTCCCGCCTGGTCCATCAGAGACTGCCAATACATGACCACATACGCCAGATAGTTCTGGACACACAAGGACAAGGTAGAAAAATCACAGATCCTCCTTCCCAGGGAATCCAGATATTTGGACTCCCTTTCCGGGGGGACATCACCCCAATGCTCTGACCCCGAAGCGACTCCAGAGGCCTCCGATAAAATTGAGGGGTCAGCCTGGGGCTGGGAGGTAAAGTGGGGCTTACCATCCAGGTGCAGTATAATCGGTCGGCCTTCTTGCAAGTAGGAGGAACCGAAGCTGGTTTCTGCCACATCGTGGATGTAATGTCGTGTGGAACCACCAAAGGAGGAATGACCACCAACAAAACCTTGGGGGGAGACAGGTGCTCCGCCAACCTGCAACGTTGGGGGTCCTGCTCTTCAGCGCACCAGCCTTGAGAGATCTGCATTACCTTCATGACCTCTAGGAATGAAGGGTCCTCAGGATGACACTTAGGAATGTCCCGGACCCACAACTCCTCTGGGGGTAAAATAAAAAGGGGAGTTACAAGGAGTTGGAGATAACGTGCACAGAGCAGGTGGACTCCGACGAATGTCGCAGGGTTGGCAACAAATCTGGTTGAGCATGGGTCTCCGCAGTGGAAAGATCTCCTGTATCTGGAGGGAGAGCCCCTCGAGCTAATGAAATAGAGTAAACAGTCAATTTAACAGAGGAAAGTCTGGCAACTCAGGAAAAGACTGATGCTCACTTCTTAGTTGAGTGTCGTGGGCAGACTAGGTGGGCCAAGCGGTCCTTATCTGCCATCAAATTCTATGTTTCTATATTAAATAATTAAATAGCAGCAAACAGAGCACCACATGTAAAACACCAACATTTCATGTATTTCCATTGCTTTGTCAAGTTGTGGTCTGAGTTCATAGTTTCCATCTTTAAGTACTATTACTAGATCACATGATGTATTTAAATAACCCAATCAAATCTGTGACATCATCATTACCAACGAGCACTCTCTCAAAAAGACAATGCTTTCAACATGTGAATTACTCAAACCCTTTTTACAGTGCAGCAAAATACTTATACAAACATCATAAATAGAACATAATAAAAATACAATGATTCTTATATAATTTCATATACACATAACTATCTTCTTTTCTTAAGGAATAGAACAAGACTAAAATTCTCATTTAAACCCCCATCAGAACTCGCTCTCAATATATACTGCCATCTACTTTCCTGCTGTAACAATTTATTTTCTATATCACCCCGGCCCCGGTTCATTTTAACTTTTTCTAAGCCCTGAAATAAAAATGTATGTTCACTACCTTTATGCATGTTATGCAGGGCTAAAGTATTTGTAATCTCCTTTTTCTCAATACTACGCAAATGTTCTGCAATCCTAGTTTTAAAATTATGTTTGGTTTTCCCTACATAAAAATGTTTACACTTACTACACGTTGCTGCATATACAACATGAGTTGTATTGCAGTTAACAAAAGAGTTAAAAACATATGTTAGTCCCGTCTTTGGATGTATAAAGGCAGCCCCCGTCTGTACATTTTTGCAATAAATGCAGTTACCACATTTAAAAGTTCCATTCAGTAGATTTTTCTCCATTGGATTTTTTCTGTACACAGGCTACTAGTCACCATATCTCCGATGTTTCTGCCTCTCCTATGAACCATCCATGGGGTTCAGTAATCCTGTTCAAATTTGGCTCGTTTTTAATATCTGGCAGTTTCTGTTAAACTGACTGTTTACTATGTCTGGGCAAAAGGTATTTATCTAGTAGCCGCCTTCTTCAGTCATAATGAAATAGGGTCCCTGGACTGTGAAGGTACAGACATCGGTGCCCTCTGGGCTGGGGCCTGACGTTGGGATGATGCCCACCAGGTGCTGAGAAGCAGGTTGCAGTCGGCCGATATCCGCACTACAAAGGCCCGATATAGGAGCAGCCTGGCTAAAAGGACGGAAAACCGTCTGGAGGATTCAAGGACTGAGAATAACCCTGCATGAAGCCTGGGGCTAGACCCGATGAAGGACCTGAGGAAGGGCCTGGAGGACCGTCCAAATTCCTGCCTGGAAGCGGAGGCTGGACAGGGGAATGTCCTGGAAGGGCTGGGTCACCAGGCCTGGTCGGGTGATCTGAGGGAGAATCCTGAAGTGGCCCAGCTGGAGGTGCCTGGTCCGGAAGAGGACTAGTGGGACCAGGCGCTGGATGATTTGGCGCCGGATCCTGGGGAGAAGGATCGGCAGATGGCATCACTACCGGAACCTGGTGGGTGGATCCCAGAGGAGGGACAACCGTGGTATTTGAGGAATCATAGACACCCGGGAGGGGGACTCCATTAAGGATGACTGTGACCCAGAAGGAGCAGGCGACAGCGGGCGCCGGTCCAAAGGACCTGTGCCGGACCCTGGACTAGGATCCAATGATGATGCCAGGGCTGGGCGGGCGTCAGAAGATGAATGTCCTGGAAGGGCTGGGTCACCAGGCCTGGTCAGGTGATCTGAGGGAGAATCCTGAAGTGGCCGAGCTGGAGGTGCCTGGTCCGGGAGAGGACTCGTGGGACCAGGTGCTGGATGATCTGGTGCCGGATTCCGGGGAGGAGGATCAGCAGACGGCATCCCTATCGGAACCAGGTGGGCAGATCCCAGAGGAGGGACCACCGGTGTCAGTTGTGGAATCTGAGACACCTGGGGGAACTCCATTAAGGACTGCTGTGACCCAGAGGGGGCAAGCAACAGCGGGCGCTGGTCCGAAGGACCTGTCCCGGACCCTAGACTGGGATCCAATGATGACGCCAGAGTCGGGCGGGTGCCAGAAGAGGAACTGGCATCTGGTCGTGCCACCTGGCTGAGGACCCAAGGGGTGAACGGGCTTGAGCATCAGGGGTGGCAGAAGAATCCCCTGAACCTGCAGAGGCATCACCCGCCACAGAGATAACAGCAGAGGGCACAGTCACCGGCAGCCCCGAAGGAAGAAGGGCTGAGGTGACTGTAGGAGCCGACCCCCCCGGAGGGGAAGGCTCAGGATGAGCTGTGGCTCCTGAAGGAGACCGCAGAGCTCCAAAGCAGCAGACTGCCTCAGTCTTGATGTGTTTTGTGCTTCTTCTTCGATGAGGGAGAGGCCTTCGGAGAGGCTTCAGAAGCAGAATTCCACGCCTGCAGCTGTTTCTCCATGGCGTCCAATTTAATTTGGAGGAGATAGGCCTCCAAGACCTTTTGACATTGTTTCCTGGTAACTTGGTTGAAGTTCTGGCAGGTGTGGCAAGCTTCGGTGTCATGGTCCAGGTCTAAACAGATGATGCACGGGAATGGCCATCCTTTTCAGTAATCTGCTTGCCGTAGGCGTATTTAGACTTGTGGGAATCTACTGAAGATTTCAGAGATGACATTGCTGTCGACAAAAAACTAAATAAAACTAAAGTAAACTAAGAAAAATAAGCGAAGAACACAAAGCAATGGCAACTGACTGAAGCGCACAAGTCGATGGCGGGACAAGAACTGAGATAGGTGTGGGGGACAGCCCCTTTTATACTGTTACAGACTGCTAGCTAGAAATTTTATTGTGTGGTCCTGGAGTCTGATGGCTTAGTCCTAACGGTGTAGCCTACTGCAAGAGCCCCCTCAAAGTAAGAGCAGCTTTGTCATTCTCAGCAAGGACAACCAAAGCATCCGCAATAGGCTGAGAAGCTAAAATGGGTCTCTTCTTGGGAGGGACATACTTTCTGTCTATGGATTGTCAGACAGAAGGAATATGAGCTGGCCTTGCCCACACTGCCTTGAACAAAGTCTCGAAGGAAGGAGGGACTGGAAGCGTAAAGTTCACTGGTATGTTGGAGACATGAAGCCACTCCAGACACAACAGCCTACCTGGATTCACAGAGGACATCTACAGACGCAGGGTTGTCCTCATACTCCTGAGAAGAGACTGAAAGGATGGGGTTTTCAGTTGGAAGCTGGAAGGGAGGGCTTTCCATCCAAACTATAGAATGAGTCCTCGTCACCTTCCTTGGAAAGTAGAAGGTCTGGGTCAGACTCATCTTGCTCCAAGTCACCCTCAGATGGGATGGGAGCTGTCCCAAACAGGCTGTTGCCTGGTCTGGGCAAAGGATAAACAGGAGACACCGGAACCAGCACCGGACCCGGTGCCATGGGACCATGCACCGCAAACCCTGGGCACTGTACCCAGCGCTGACACACCAAGAGGTGTCGCCAGATGCGGTGCCGAACGCAGCACCGAAACAGTTGAACGCGGCACCGGAATCAATGCCGACCCAGATGGCACCGCATGAAGATCCAATGCAACCCTAGAAGGTAAGGAAGGAAAAAAAGATGGTACTTGTGCCGGCCCTTGCGAGGTAACAGAATGAGGAGGGAGGCGTAGGCAACGGCAAGGGAAGAAAATCTGAAGCCAGTACTGGGCGATCAACCTGCTCCGAAGGACCCAACTGGGGCTCCAGGCTCCTAGGCCCGAAGGACCTGGAACCAGATCCACCGGGAGGGGCAAATGAGAGAGATGCTGTACCCACTGCTCCATAAGAGCAGCCCACTGGTAAAACTGCCTACCGGAAACCCCACAAGAAGACAAGAGAGGGGCTCCAGTGGCAAGAATCTAAGCGACCGGTGATGGAGGCTATCGGAGAACCTGAGGGAATTGGGGACAGACCACAACTCCCTACCACTGCAGATCTACCAGAGAGTAACTACCAGTGGTACTGTTTCTTCCTCTTCCGAGAGGAAGAGCGTGAGGCTGAGTGGTGCAGGGTCCCTGACCTGGATTGGGAATGGGCCAGCTTCTTTTTGTGTTTACAGGAAGACTGTCCTCCCTCCCTAACACCGGACTGCCCATAGTCACCCCCCCCCCGGAGAGGGTGGCGACCAGACACACAGCTCAGCTGCCAGAGCAGTCTTACAAAGGAGAGTCCCTACTGTTATCACCATCCATGGTCGACTCCCTCTAACGGTAGAGCTGAGAGGAAAAAAATTAATACTGTATCTTTTCTTTAAAAAATAAATAATAATAAACAAGTAAATTTGAACACTGTTGTCATATAGAGGTGAAGATTTGACTCCCGGTGGGTGAGCAACGATGTCACTGAAGCGCACTCAACGGCAGGAAAAAGGAACTGAGGCGGCTGGAGGGTCGATGCCAAGGTAGCCTACACAGGCGCGTGCCAGCCTAGTGGTGCCACGTATGCACAGTCCTGCCTCAGTGCTGGCCCTCCTGAAGATTTCTGGCTCCTGCAGGGTCCTAGCGCCTCCAGCTCAAACCCAGCAGTATGAATTAATGGTTAAGACTTTAAGTCCAGGAAGATCAAGATTTTTTCCACTGACCTTAATGAGGACCAGCCTGAAGAATACATTAGTCTTGTTAACAGGTGCAACCAATTAAGGCACCCTGTCCCAAGGCTGATTTTCTGCTGATAATTCTGCAAACAAGTTTGTGGAGGTCAAAATACACTTCAAAGTTAACCCCGTGTTCCAAATAAACCCAAATAGCTGTCTGTAGTCATTTCAACAATATAACTATATACATTTCCAAACCAAGAGATCTTAGTTTTTATGTAAAGATTCACATATACTTTTTTTAACCGCAAAGAAGGAAGGAAAGAAAGCAAGAAAGAAAAAACAGAAACAGCAAGTGAAGGAAACGAGAAAATGGGGGAAAATTATGGGCTGTCAAGAGAGGCGAATTCCTAGGTGCCACACGGAAACCTTGACTGCGCAGTCAGACAGGCAAAAGATAGACAAGTGATACAATAGGAGAGGACAGAATATATCACTGCTTTTAACTCTCTCTGCATAACAAATGAGACAGGGTCTTACCCAACCCTATCGCACCGCTCCAGTCTGAATGGTGCCGCATGTTGTATTCTATCCCTGGAACACTGCTCTGAATGACACCCCCGAGTGCTGTAGGAAAAGGAAAACACAGGTGGGCAGAAACTGTAATGGAATTTAGAGAGTTGAGAGCTATGTTGCAGACTGGTCCGTGATAATCACATGGAAGTACAAAAAAAGGACAGGAGACAGGAGCCAGACAAAACAGACCAAGCTGAATTGCTAGAACTACAGTAACAACCTCCTAAACAGGTGCTGATGGTAAACTGATTAGACACGATTTGGGTGACTGCAGGTGATTGCTAACATGAAAATTAAACAACGACTAACATTTCTAATCTGTGACATTTTGGCAAAAAATGGCTGACAAACATCAACAGAGATAACTGACAACAGCTGGAAATGTTAGAGTATATACCATGACTTTAGATAACTATGAGTTTTGGTTATCTGGATATTGAATAAATACAGGTTACTCACCTGTAACAGGTGTTCTAGGAATGGTATATGTTGTTCATCCACACTGTCTGGCAGGTTCCTTGCCGCTTTAAATCTTGCCGGAAGGCCTTCAAGCTGGCTCCTCCCACCCACCCGGGTGGTTAAACTCTAGGCTCCACCCCATGATGCCAGATCTAGCCCGCTGGAAGCCAGGTTGTGCATCGAAGCGAGGTGGATGTAGGGATGAACAACATATACCATTCCTAGAACTGTTACAGGTGAGTAACCCGTATTTCTAAGGACATGGATATGTTGCTCATCCACACTGTCTGGCAGATTCCTAGCAGTTCTCTGGGAGGAGGGAGGCAAGGCGCATACCCCCTACTTGGGAAATAAAGACTGGAGAACCGAGGCCCCAAAACCAGCATCCTGGCGTGACTCAAGGTCGATGTGGTAGTGGGTGATGAAGGTGTGTGCTGACTTCCAGGTAGCAGCCCTGCAGATTTCCTGGATAGGGACATCCCTGGAAGCAGCCACCGATGCAGCGGTATGGCGGGTAGAATGAGCTCGTATCTTAGGTGTCAGCGTGGCTCAGTTGGTAGCACATCCGCCTCTGGACCAGAAGGTCATGGGTTCTCATCCCACACCGGGATTGGACTTGCACCTAAAAATCGCTGGCATCCGAGTGCAGTATTGGGGGGTGCTGTACTGCTGGGGTGTGCCGTCCTTCGTATGAGACGTTAAACCGAGGTCCCTTCTGCCCATCCTGGTGTTGTCCTGGTGGGTGTCCAGGTGGAAGTAAAAGAACCCAGGGCACTCTTCGCAAAAGAGTAGGGAACATTCCCGGTGTCCTGGCCAACATTCCCCTTCCCATAAAACCGGTTCATGCAATTATCCAGGCTGTGTGTGGGTGATGATGTCCGATATGGCCGCCACCACACATTCAGTCACTTCACTACCAGTCTAGCATTGCTTGTAAAACGCTTTGGATGTATGAAAAGCGCTATATAAATGCTGATTCTTCTTCTTCTTCTCTGGGAGGCTCCATGCCCACCAACCTATAGCAGAGATCTATGCAGGAGGTGACCCACCTGCCTGTCGTCTGCTTGGCTGCAGGTCTGCCAGGTGCGGCTTCAGCGTGGGTGACAAACAGCTGGCGAACCTCTCCTCGAACTTCAGCCGTCGCTCCCATAGTAAGCAAAGCGCTCTTCTAGGGTCCAAAGTATGGAGCCTATATTTGGCCTCGAGGTGTGACTGGGGTAGAACACGGCAGAGTCAACACCTGGTTAAGGTGAAACTCCGACACCACCTTCGAAGGAACTGGTGGGGGAGAGACAACCTTGTCCCTGTGCAAGACCAGATAAGGAGACTCATGGAAAGCACCTGGAGCTCTCCCATCCTTCTGGCTGACATGATAGCCACCAAGAAGGCGGTCTTCCACGACAGGTGAGAGATGTCACACCTGTGCATCGATTCAAATATGGCTTGCCCATGAGCTTAGCCAATACCAGCAGTAGATCCCGGAGTGGAGGTTCTCGCACTGGAGGATATGTGATCAAGGCCTTGGAAAGCGCCCGACCACCTTCCTCCTGGCACATCGACTGCTTCCCGCCCGCCAGCCTGTAAGCAGAGATGGCCAGGTGCACCTTAAGGGTCGCTGACCAAAGCCTTTGCTGGAGAAAGGGACCACAGGTAGTCCAGAATACTTGCCAAGGAACAGGAGGAAGGGTCCAGGCCCTTGCTCTGACACCAAATGGAGAATCTCTTCCATTTGAAGGCGTAGCATTTTCTGGTCGACTCCTTACGGGACGCCTCAACAACATTGAGGACCTCGCCGGAAAGACCCAAGGCCTGGCACTCTAGCCACTCAGGAACCAGGCCGTCAGGTGCAGGGATTGAAGATCCAGATGGAATACCTTCCCCTGACTGACTGAGATCAGGTCAGGGCGGGCTGGAAGCCACCTCGGGAGCCTGGAGCTGAGACTGAGGAGATCTGGATACCAGAACTGGCGGGGCCAGTCTGGGGCTTCCAGAATCACCTGCGCCTTGTCCCTCCTCACCTTGAGAAGCATCTTGTGGATCAAGGGAAATGGGGGAAAGGCGTAGAAGAGGCCCGGGGTCCACGGCCTTCAGAAGGCATCCCCCTGCAGCGAGTCCTGCTGAGGGGGCGGCATGAAACAGTCTCAGCTTCGCATTCTCCCAGGAGGCAAACAGGTCCACCTGAGGCGTGCCCCAGTGGGAGAACAGATCATGTACTACCTCCGGCAGGATAGACCACTCGTGGGACGCAGCCCCTATCCGGCTTAGGGCATCGGCCAGGGTGTTGGAGGCTCCTGCCACATGAATGGCAAGGAGATCCGCCTCCAGGCTGCGCACAAGTGACCAAATGCGGAGAGCTTCCCTGCACAGAGGCATGCAGTGCGTCCCGCCCTGGCGGTTTAGGTAGTACATGGTCGTGGTATTGTCTGTCTGGACCTGAACCACTTGACCCCATAGAAATGGAGCAAAGGCGGTGAGGGCTAGATGAACCGCTCGAAGCTCCAGCAGGTTGATGTGGCATCAGGACTCCCAAGGGGACCAGAGGCCGTGCGATCTGTGTTCCCCCAGATGGGCACCCCAACCCATCAGAGAGGCATTGGTCCATAGAGAGACCGTAGGCTCAGGGCGGACAAACGGGATGCCGTCCTGCAGATGTGCTGGAACGGTCCACCACTGGAGAGCATTCCACATCCCCTGGGTCACTGTCCCTAGTTGATACAGAGGATCAAAGTGCTGTGACCACTGGCTGGCCAGCCCCCATTGAAGGGCATGCATGTACCAATGGGCCCAACGGACCACGCTGGTGCAGGCCACCATGAGGCCCAGGAGGCGCAGGAAGTCCCGGGCAGGGCGCAATTGCCCAACCTGAAATGATTGGGCAAAGGAGGAAAGAACCTCGGCCCTGTCCGCCGGGAGCTGTGCTCTGGCTCGTAGAGAGTTGAGCTCTGCCCCGATAAATTGGATCACCTGCTTTGGCACGAGTTCCAACTTGGCCTCGTTGATGAGGAGGCCAACCTGAGAGCAAACCTGCAGTGCCAGATCTCTGGACCGCTCCACCTTCGTTCTGGAGGGGGCTGCAATCAGCCAGTCAGTCCAGGTAGGTACACCCGACCCTTCCGGGCGCAAGAGGAATGATGTCACCACTGCCATGCATTTGGTGAAGACCCACGAGCTAGGGAAGGCCAAGGGCATGGCCCGAACTCGAGAGGGATCCCTCTGCCCTGAAGCGGAGGAATCTCTGGTGGGACAGACGGATTGGGACGTGAAAGAACACGTCCTGAAGGTCCAGAGAACAGAACCACACGCCTCGTTCCAAGGATGGGATTATGTGAGCCAGAGTGACCATCCCGAAGGTCCGAGACCTTAGGAACCTGTTCAGGTCGTGCAGGTCGAGAATGGGGCGCCAGCCCCCCGTCCATTTTGGGACCAGGAAGTACCTGGACACAAACCCCGGGTCTGGAGGAGGCTCCGCCACCTTCCTGATCACCTCTTTTTCGAGGAGCAGGGCGATATCGTCTCGGCAAGCCGACAAAGAGGCTGCGGACCCTGTAGCCCCCCGAGGGGCGACTGCTCGGAAGGGCGGGGCCTGCTCGAACTCCAGGGGCAGGCCTTTTCCTACCACCTCCAACACCCAACAGTCCATGGTGATAACGGACCAGGCAGAAAGGAAGTGGAGGGAGCGGTCCCCCCATGGGGGGAACCCAGTGGGGGAGTGACGGGTGCGAAGGCCACCCTCAACCCGTCACTGGGCAGGCTTAGAGGAGGGACCAGCCGAGGGACCTCCTGGGCCTTTACCTCCCTGCTTCCTATTGGAGGAAGCCGCAGGCTTGGGTTTGGGATGCCAAGCGCGAGCCTGCTGGCCCTGGTGCTGGTGCTGTTGGGCCGGACATGCCACAGGCACAAAAGGACTTATGCTGCTGTTGTCGGTGGCCCTTGTCCTTCTGGGCGGAGTTGATAGAGTCCAGAGTGGCATTGGACTTTTCGATCCGCTGGAGGTGACCTTCCACTCCAGGGCCGAAGAGGTCGGTCCCCAGGAAGAGGACATCCGCCAGTTTGTGCTGGGTATCCGCCGTGAAGGTGGATATCCTCAACCATGCTCTGCGGCGCATGGCCACCGCGGCCGCAACTGATCTGGCACAGGAGTCTCCAATGTCCAGAGCCGTTTGGAGCTGCTGTTTAGCCACTGCCCTTCCCTGGTCCCGTACCTGCCGGACCGTGGTCTGCAGGTCGGCCGGGAGAAGAGGGATCACTTCATCCAGGGAGCCCATGAGGGCATGGGAGAAGTGTGCCATCAGCACGGCTGAGCTGGCCTGGCGGAGGCCAAGGGAGGACGCAGCGTACACCTTGCGACCGGCACAGTCCAGCTTTTTGGACTCCTTGTCGGGGGCTTGTCCACATCCCTAGCATTCCCAGAATGCCAGAAAACGCGGTCGGTGACCAACCCCTCGGCGGAGGGGTGTTCCGAAAAACCGGGCAAAGAGCCAGTAGGGACCGCATACTTCTTGGCCATCCTGGCCGAAGGCGCAGGACAGGAAGCAGGCCACTGCCAGAGCTCCAAGGCTGGGCCAACAACAGCTTCAGCCACTGGAAAGGCCTCCGTGGGTGAATCCCCTCGGTCCAGTATCTCTGTCAGGGGATACTTGGCCTGCTTGGATACAGGCTCGAGCTGCATCCCGGTGGACTCCGAGATGAGCCGAAGCAGACCCATGAAGGACGATCGGCTTTCGTCCATCGACTAGCCCCCAGAGGACTCCAGGTCAATGGGCCTGGAGAACAGGGAGGAGTCGTCGTCGGACTCCGAGGAGTTGACGAAGAGCTGCCTGGGGCCTAAGCCACCCTCCACCTGCCAAGGACGGTCGGGAGTGAGGGTGACCGACAACCTGTGGGGCAGGCCCTGACCCGACCGAGAGTCTTTGGTCGGTGCCCCCGATTTCGGTTGTGGAGGCGGAGGTTCCACCACAATCGGTGGGGCAGCTGGTTTCGGCCGAACAACCGGCCCAGGCTTGGGCACCTCGGCTACAGTGAGGGGTTGTTTCGGCCGCTCGGGTGACAGCCACTTGATGGCCGGGAAGGCGACAGCGCCTGCTTGCTCCTGGACAGAAGTAACTGCTGCCACATCAGGTCCTCGTAGCATCGATTTAATGCGCGCCAAGCCTCTCTTCCGAGGAGGAAGACGAGTGAACAGCGGCGGCACCACTTACTTCGGTGCCGAGACCGCCGATGTCGGGGATCGGCTGGACCAAGAGGATGTCCGAGACAGAGAACCTCGGTGTTTCCGAGGACGGGTCTGGGAAGGGGCGGGGGACACCCGCTCTTCCCTCAGCTCAGAAGCCTTGACTGGGGACTCCAGCACCGAAGGCACAGGCAGGTCCTTGGTCTCCACCGGGGGAACTGGTGAAGAAGGGTTGTCGGCTTCACCAGTCGACAGCCTGTCCGACGGATCGAGAAAAATCTCGACCATGTCGACGGGTGTCTCGGCTGGCTGACCTGACGGGGACACCGTGAAGCCGGCGGCCTTACCCGCAACCTCGACCGAAGTAGAGTGTCGACTGTCCGGGGAAGGGACCTCCCGCCTCCCACGAACGCCGACGGTGGACTTACCTTTAAGTCCTTCTTCTGGACCGAGAGGAATGTCCAATGGCCCTCTCCTTCGTGAAAGGATCGGCAAAAGCTCCTGAAAGAAGCTGAATATGAGGTACCCAGAGAGAGCGGGATAAATGTCAGCGATCGAGGAAGAGGATGATGCGCCTGTGCCGCCTCCTCTCGAGGGCTATCATCTGCTCGAGCTGATCAGCCGACAGCCAGCTGTGGTAACCGCCCAACGGGCCTCCTTCGACTTCACCAGCAGGTAGCGCTCCTCGGGGTGCCCTAGCTGTAACCGGGCAGCGTGGTCTTCCAGGCCATTGGCCGAAAACGAACGGCATAACTCACAGGCCTGCAGGTCATGGTCTAGGCCGAGGCAGTAGACGCACGTGGAGTGCGGATCCGTCCTGGACATTTTCTGCCCACAAGGGCACTGCCGAAATCAGGGAGTTGATTTGTCCATCGCAGCCGCGAGGGAGAAACTTGACCGAAGTCTTGAAAATTTTAAAATAAGTTTCGGGCGAACCGAAAAATTAGGATCCATTCTACACGCAGAGCATTAAGGAGGGAACCTGAGCTTCCAAGCGGTAAGGAAGATCTAGCGTCATGGGGCGGAGCAGAGTTTTTTACCACCCGGGTGGGTGGGATGAGCCAGCTTGAAGACCTTCCGGCAAGATTTAAAGCAGCAAGGAACCTGCCAGACAGTGTGGATGAACAACATATCCATGTCCCTAGAAGCGGAATTTCACTGTATATTAAGGCAGTCCAGCTCAATCTTCTTGGACTGATCTACAACAAAGGTTTCAAAATTCAATGCTTTGTGCACATTTTTTAACACCACTTGCAAAGAGCAATCCTCCTGTGAAAGATCCTCAATGACAGAGATGGTGATGTGGTATCCTGTACTGATGGAAAATTGTCAACCTCATCATCTAGGAGGCCTGGTCTGGAATGTAATTCTTAGTCATCTCCAGCAAAGAGGAAAATGCAAGAGCCTTTAGAACGGGTGCAGCAGAGCTTGGCTCGGTGGGGGTGACACTTGGCATCATCGTCAGGACAGGCATTGTTGGCAGCAGGAACACTGCCGGCACCACTAGGATCTAATCCAAAGCCGGCCCCGACATCTCTGTCAACACCCTGGATGGCACAGATAGAGTGTGGAGAGCCATTACTCCATATAAGCCAGTGGTGGCCAATACACCTTGTATAGGGATCCATTTTAGTAGCTCTCAAGAAGCTCCAAAATCCACCAACAATAAAGTAAACAACAGTAAAGTGAACAAAAAGTATAATAAAGCAAACTTTTTAACTATTTCATTAGTATCTGGCTTTTAGCTTTGCCCCAAAATTCACCAAAAATCTCAAGATCCAGCAGTGGATCCCGAGCCACGTATTTTCCACCACTGATATAAGCTGTCCAGTGACTAAACTGTTCATCCAAGACATACCCAATAAGCAGCAGGGTGTCAGAGATCGAGGTGCTGGTACTGCTGGTGTTAGTAAGTCCGATGTGTCATCCTTTGTCAAGGGAGACAAAAGAGACAACAGCAGCACATCCCTCACACCTTGCGGAGCCAAAAGCCTCAAGGCAGAATTAACAGAACCTGTGTTTTTGTGTCTTTTTTATGTGCAAGGACAACGTTGAGGAGTCTCAGGACTATTTCTTTTTTATGACTTTTGGGACTGCCTATCCTTCCAGGTGGGAAAGTGTTCGGTACTGAGACACAATGTCAGAGAGGAATGGAAGTTCAAGAAAGATTTGTTGCCAAAGAGACTGGCCTTTTCAGGTGCCCTACCTGACATGACGGTCATCGAATGTACTTTTTGTCGTGAGGTAGGACAATGAGAAAACATACAAAATCCCAAACATACATACATATATATATATATATATATACACACACACACACACAGCAGTGCTAGCCAGGATGCAATGCAGTAATGCTGCAGTACATCACAAAATGCAGGAGTATGCTGCAGAGGACAGTGCAATTCAATGGAAATTAAGACTTTTTTTCCTGCAGCATTTTATGACATGTCATTTACTGCAAGTTGCAATGTTGCACTCTGGCTGGCTCTGTTGTATGTTGTGGATGCATGCATGACACCATGTGTATGAGCTAGGCAGCACCCCAAAAGTTCTGGTACTCACGGGGGCCTGCCACCTCCAGCTCCAAGACAAGAGTGTGGCTCTATAAAGAAGACAGACTCTAGAAAGATCAAGCCATTGGCACTGGCAGTTAAGGACATGGAAAGGGGAAGATCTTTACAGAGGTGCTGTTTCTAGTAATTAAATTTGTGCTCTGACCCAGGGACACCACCTGTGTACCAAACACATTCAGGAGTGCACCATAATCCCTTTGTAACTTCAGAATGCCTGTGCTACCCATCGGCCATCAAAGTGCTGTATAGTTTGTACTACAAAACCTTTAGAAGTCATATCAGGAGGATCCTCTGCGTCATCTGCCACAATCTGGCACCACGGCTCTGTTCAACAGAGGGTATAAACTCAACTCTGCAGGACAAATGTACACTGATTGTAGAAATAACATAAAACTACAGACCACTGGCTTGCTTGCACTTTTGTGAAAGAAACATCAGAATAATACAACAGTTTCTTGTGCCACTTATTTTGGAAAGCTGTAGTCTTAATTCTGTGATGAACCATGGAGCCACTGGCAGTTCACAGGCTGTGTTTGCCAGTCTTCCTGGTTATTCCCATTTGCGAACGTGACTTCCTGGAGTCTTTCAGCCAGAATCAAAGGGCGTGCATATTAGCATTTATTGGACAGGCTTCCACAGTGAACCATGGAGTTAATCATAGATATTGACTCTCTACTGCTTGTGTAATATTACCAAGTTTACAAATGTTAAACAGACATTTTCATTGTCATGTCATGCAAATATTAACCACACTGAAGTTTTCTAGCGGTCAAACACTTTCCCCTGGCTGCAAATAATGAAAGTTACATATTTACCATAACTGCTGACGTTCCAGAATATCTTTACCATTGATTACCGCTTTATGGGTCTGGGTGGGAGGCACTAGGACCCCTAAGGAGCAAAGACTTTGCCAGCAGTTTGTCCACAGCTACTGGGCATGGCCCCCGAACACACCTCACGTGGTGCCACATGCCGGCCAATAACCGTTGCTGGCTCCCTCACTAACCTCAGTTCTGTTTGCCAGGAGAGAAACAAAGTGGGGAAAAAAGAGGGCTAAGAATTTTCCTGGCTAAAAGTGATAAGGAAATGATACTGGAAATATCAATAAACAACAAAACAAAACCAGACTACAACCTTTAGAAAAAAGGGCACACTAGGTGGCATAAAGGGGTAGCTGGGTATGGAACCAGAACGTCACACCACTGAGCAGACAGGAGAAGCATAGTGATCTTGAAGGCAGCAGCCCTGAAGAATGTGGCTCTGGCAAAAAACAAGACAGGATGCCCAGAACTGGAACCCCCCTGAAAATGAAGATGGCATAATGTACCAAAATAGGAATGAATCACACAGACTCCAAGAAAAAAACAACCCCATGCTACCTGATGGAGGTCTGACTGAATAGCTAGTCTAAATATGTACCCCGTTTTCTCATCAGAGAGAAAAAAGGAAGGACTCTCAGCTGCATGTGGAATTGTAAGGCCAAACTGCCAAAGGAGCTGAGATGTGTTCACCTCCCCAGGCAACCCCTTAGGTTAGCAGACTAATAGCCCAGCCAGCATAAGAAAAGAAGAAGAAGAAGAAGAAGAAGAAGATCATACTAACCAAAGGATAGTCTGGCATAGCCAGAAGAAATAAAAAAAAAAAAACATTAGAGGAAGGGACCTGCTTCTTCTGCAACAACAGGGATGTACCCTGTGTAAGAGCTAGAGTACTTGATCCAATCCAGTGCACAGCACTCTTCCTCAGACAGTGCAACTATCAAATGGAGTTAGAATGGACAGTGCCCAGAGGCACAGAGAGCATTTAGCAATTAACAGGAATACACCCCAGGAAAGGGATACACCCTGGGCAGGGGGAAGTAGGACAAGGAAGAAAAAGGAGGAAGAGAGCTGCCTTCTTTCACTTTTTTTTTTGTTGGTATGAGAGCCCTAAAAAGAACGTCTACCCGAGTTTAGAATTTTTTTTTTGTAGTTCTTTTTCTTCTCTATTTTGGGTTCCCCATGGCCCAAACAAGTAACATCCCCCTTAAGGGGTAGCTGGCTCCCTCTCCCTGGTCTCAGACTCAGATATGGCACACTGATGAGTCCAAATAAGGATGAAACATGTGTATGTGTCTGCTGTTCGTAGCCTTTGCTGATTGCACTGTGAGGCCTTCTAGCACCATGCACTTCTGCTTAAAGTTGAACCTGTCCAAATTCTCTCATGGGGATCTGCATATGTTTCCCATGATGCTTTGCATTACTGGGGCATGTGCAATTGTGTTTTCTTTCAAATTTGGCTCTATGGCCAATATCCTCCGGGATAACCCATACCTCAGGGCATTTGCTCCGGGGTTCTTTTGTTGTTTTTCTTCTCTATTTTGGGCTCCCCATGGCCCAAACAAGCAACATCCCCCTTAAGAGGTAGCTGGTTCCCTCTCCCTGGGCTGACACATATGACACACTGATGAGTCCAAATGAGGACAAAACACGTGTGTATATGTCTGCTGTTCTTAGCCTTTGCTGATTGCACTGTGAGGCCTTCTGGCACCATGCAGTTCTGCTTAAAGTTGAGCCGGTCCAAATTCTCTCATGGGAATTTGCATGTGTTTTCCATGATGCTTTACATTACTGGGGCATGTGCAATTGTGTTTTCTTTAAAATTTGGCTCTATGGTCAATATCCTCTGGGATAACCCATACCTCAGGGCATTTGCTCGGGGGTTCTTTTGTAGCCCTAAAAAGAATGTTCACCCAAGTTTAGAGTTTTGGGGTTTTTTTTCTGGTGGGAGTGGGAACCCAGCAATGGGGCCAAACTTTTTTCTGGTGTTAAAAAACTACTCCATAAGGAGTACAATTGGAGAGATGCTATGGCACTAGATGGTACCAGCCAGCACTGTCAAAGTGAGCTGCCCAGAGGCCATGGCTCTGCTAGAGCTGGGGATGGTGGATGGGTGTGGCAAAAAATGGTGAAGATATTCTGGAAGATCAACAGTTATAGTAAGTGCATAACTTTCATCTCTTCCAAAAAAAAAACCTACATCAATGACTCACACTTATGGGTCTGAGTACTGTACCAACTTCCCTTCTTATCTGAGGAAGAAGATGGCTCACACTGAGGGTAACAGATAGCTTCAGCTCTCTTGAATGTGGGAGAACACCTGAGGGTAGGGGTTCTTACAGGTGTGGCGGAACCAGAGACTGGCCAGGGCTGCACAGGAGCAGGAAGCTTCCCTGATAATTCCCATCTGACCCCAGGGGAGAAGAAATAAGCCTCCTTGGAAGTGCGAATTAAGCACCTTGTGCCAGGCCAGATGTGCCAGTCAGGAGAGCTGAAGCCATGCCGTCTGCCTAATGCAGACTGCGATTCTCACCAGTCTGGAGGCCACCTCAGTGGCATCATAAGATGCCCTCGCCCGGTGTTGTACTACCTCCAGACCCCTGGTAGGAAGATCAATGGCCTATCGGACTCTCTCGCTTGGTGGAGTTCAGCTAACAGGCTGCACAGCTGCAACCATTGGTGACAGTTATAGGTCGCCATATGTGCCTGATATGCAGAGATGTACATGAGGGCATGTACCAAGGTGAAAGCCTTCCTCCCAAGAGCATTCGCGTAAGCAGAAGCTGCATCTGAAGGTTGGTCAAGCACAAGGCACCATGGTCCCGTCGAGGTCTGTAGTACTTTAAACCCGAAAATGGGGTGAAGTACCTCACCTGCGGATCCTGTTGACACGTGATACGTGCATAAGGAGGCTTGGGGATGGCAAACTGGAGAGGGGACACCTCCATACTGCCCTAGATGCCTCCTACATGGTCACAAACCAAGACAGAATGTCTATGGTGCCGATGCTGGGAATTTCAATAAGTACTAATGGGAAGGTTACCAGATAGCGGCTTGTATGGGCTTCAAGGTCGGGTACCTGGACCATCCCCACCAGGAATCGCTGGTACACAGCACACTCAGCAGCAGAAAGGAGGCAGACCGATGATTTGTCCTCCGGTGAAGATGAGGCACTGCCTCTGGACAGGGTCAGTACCAGAGAGAGGGGCCTGGACTGGACACTGTCCGTGTCCCTACACCACTCACCTAAGGTACTGACCCACACCTGGTATTGTTCCCACGTTAGAGACTCTTTGGGGCCTATAAATAAGGGTATCATTTCCAGGAACTGATGACGCCCCCCTGGAAGGGGATGAGACTCCTGGTCCCTGGGGCCTCATCCTGGGCTGCGAAACTGTGTAGGGGCCTTGCCCACAGGGACAGCCTAGCACAGTCGCTTGAAGGGTGTCCTCCTACATTTGAGGAGAGACCTGACCAATGCTCATGGGGGGAACCCTCAGGTGAGGACAGCGGAGCCACAGAGATTCCACAGGGCAACCCCAGTCCTTACCAGTGGTGGAGACATCCAATGGCTCTGGAGAAAACTCCATCTCTTTGCCGCCACCTGACCTCAACTCAGTGGCTCAGGATCGGCGACAGCCTCGGAGACAGGGTCATCCCCATCACCATGGCCAGCACCACCCCTGACATCATGCTCAGTGCTGACTTCGACACTGTGCCCGGAGCTATAACCTTCCTCAGTGTCACAGGTGACACCAGCTGGAGACGACATCCAGAAAGTCATTACTGTCAGCACCTCAGCTGGACCGACACCATGGTCATTGATACCTCCTCCTCCTCTGTAGTCATCACCCTCCTTAGTGTCACAAGTGACACATGGACAGTGACAATATTCAAACTGGCAACAGTGCGGACAACAGCCTTGGTGCTGATTCCTCTCCTGATACCACTAACAGTGTCAGGAGGGGGGCCCGATGTCGTTCCCGGTGCTACTCACCACACTGTGACCACGAATGGTGACAACAGCAGAGGTGACACCAGAGGATGACGTCAAGGTGTTCACCGGCGTAGACTGGGCGTATAGCTATGGCTTCACCACCAGTGATGTCTGCTGCTCAGAGCAGGTAGACTGCGGAGGCCTCACAGTTAACTGCCCAGAAGAAGTCAATTGTCCGCTAGACCTATCCAATGGAGTCACAGATACCTCAGTGCAGTGAGGTCAAGGAGAACTTTGTGTTTCCATGGAACCATAAATCCCAGCAAGTGGCCCAGGGGAAAGACCTAATGATCTGTTCTTGGACGCACACGTGCAACGCCTACCTCCAAAGGTGGGATCAGACGACCCCACCTCAAGGTGTGGTTCTCGAGGGTACTGCAGTCCATGTAGAAGCAGGCACTGCAGGTATCCATGTTGTGCTCTGGTCTAAGACAAGCAGCACAGGACTGATGCTGGTCCAGAAATACAGGTTACTCACCTGTAACAGGAGTTCTAGGAATGGTATATGTTGTTCATCCACACTCATTGGCAGGTATCCTTGCCGCTTTAAATCTTGCCGGAAGGTCTTCAAGCTTGCTCCTCCCACCCACCCGGGTGGTATAACTCTCGGCTCCGCCCCATGAAGCCAGATCTGGCCCGCTGGAAGCTCAGGTTGTCGCCGGCCGGGGGAGGTCAGGATGGAGTGTGGGATGAACAACATATACCATTCCTAGAACTCCTGTTACAGGTGAGGTAACTGTATTTCTAGGGACATGGATATGTTGTTCATCCACACTCATTGGCAGACTCCAGCAGTTCTCCGGGAGGAGGAGGCAAGACGCACACCCCCAATACTTACTTGGGAAAGAGAGACTGGAGAACCGAGGCCCCAAAACCAGCATCCCGGCGTGACTCAAGGTCGATGTGGTAATGGGTAATGAAGGTGTTTGCTGACTTCCAGGTAGCAGCCCTGCAGATTTCCTGGATAGGGACGTCCCTGGAAGCAGCCATCGCAGGCAGTATGGCGGTAGAATGAGCTCTTATCCCTCTGGGAGGCTCCATGCCCGCCAACTTATAGCAGAGATCTATAGGAGGTTACCCACCTGCTTATCGTCCGCTTGGCTGCAGGTCTGCCAGATGCGGCTTCAGCGAGGGTGACAAACAGCTGGTACACCCTCTCCTCGACTCCAGCCAAGGCCCTTATAATAAGCGAGCGCCCCTTCTAGGTCCAGAGTATGGAGCCTATATTCGGCCTCCGAGGTGTGATTGGGGTAGAACACCGCAAGAGTCAACACCTGGTTAAGGTGAAACTCCGACACCACCTTCGGGAAGGAATTTCGGTGGGGCGAGGACAACCTTGTCCCTGTGGAAGACCAGGTAAGGAGACTCTATGGAAAGCGCCTGGAGCTCTCCCATCCTTCTGGCTGACGGATAGCCACCAAGAAGGCGGTCTTCCACGACAGGTGAGAGAGAGCACACCTGTGCATAGGTTCGAATGGCTTGCCCATGAGCTTTGCCAGTACCAGCAGTAGATCCCACGGAGGTGGGGGTTCCTCGTGACTGAGGAAATGTGATCAAGGCCTTTGAAAAGCGCCTGACCACCTCTCCTGCGCCACTGACTGCTTCCTGCCCGCGCCTCGTAAGCAGAGATGGCTGCCAGTGCACCCTTAGGGTCGCCTTTACCTAAGCCCTGACTAGAAAGGGACCATAAATAGTCCAAGATGCTTGCAAGGAACAGGAGGAAGGGTCCAGCCTGTTCTGACACCAAATGGAAAACCTTTTCCATTTGAAGGCATAGCATTTTCTGGTCGACTCTCTTACGGGACGCCTCAACTACATTGAGGACCTCGTCGAAAGACCCAAGGCCTGGAACTCTAGCCGCTCAGGAACCAGGCCGTCAGGTGCAGGGATTGAAGGTCCGGATGGAACAACACTTCCTGACTGACTGAGAGCAGGTCCGGGCGAGCTGGAAGCTGCCGCGGAGTCCTGGAGCTGAGACTGAGGAGATCTGGGTACCAGAACTGGCGAGGCCAGTCTGGGGCTATCAGAATCACCTGCGCCTTGTCCCTCCTCGCCTTGAGAAGCACCTTGTGGATCAAGGGAAATGGGGGAAAGGCAAGAGGCCCGGGGTCCACTGCCTCGAGAAGGCATCCCCCTGCAGCGAGCCCCTGCTGAGGGGGCGGGCATGGAACAGACTCAGCTTCGCTCTCCCTGGAGGCAAACAGGTCCACCTGAGGTGTGCCCCAATGGGAGAACAGATGCTGTACTACCTCCGCAGGAGAGACCACTCGTGGGATGCAGCCCCTATCCGCCCAGGGCATCGGCCAGGGTGTTGGAGGCCCTGCCACGTGAATGGCTAGGAGATCCGCCCAGGCTGCGACGAAAGTGACCAAATGCGGAGAGCCTTGCATAGAAGCATGGAGCGCGCCCGCCCTGGGCGGTTTAGATAGACATGGTCGTGGTATTGTCCGCCTGACTCGGACCACTTGACCCCGGAGGAACGGAGCAAAGGCGGTGAGAGCTAGGCGACCGCCTCGAGCTCAGCAGGTTGATGTGGCATCGACTCCGTGGGACCAGAGGCCATGAGCCCGTGTTCCCCAGATGGGCACCCCAACCCATCAGAGAGAGGCATCGGTCGATAGAGAGACCGCTGCTCGGCGGACGAACGGGATGCCCTCCTGCAAATGATCTGGAATGGTCCACCACTGGAGAGCCGCTCCACATCCCCTGTGTCACCGCCACAGCTGGTCCAAAGGATCGCAGCGTTGTGACCACTTGGCTGGCCAGTCCCCACTGAAGGGGACGTGTTCTCAGCGGGCCCAACGGACCACGCTGGTGCAGGCGCCATGAGACCCAGGAGGCGCAGGAAGTCCCGGCAGGCGACTGCCCAACCAGAAATGATCGGGCAAAGGAGGAAAGAACCTCGGCCTGTCCGCGGAGCCGCGCCTGGCTCAAGAGAGTCGAGCTGCGCCTACGAATAGGAATCACCTGCTTTGCCCGAGTCTGACTTGGCCTCGCTTGATAAGGAGGCCCAGTTGAGAGCAGACCCTGAGGGCAGATCTCGGACCACTCCGCCTCTTCCTGGAGGAGCTGCTATCAGCCAGTCGCCCAGGTAAGGGTACACCTGGACCCTCGGCGCCGAGAGGGAATGCTGTCACCACTGCCATGCATTTGGTGAAGACCCTGGGAGCTGGAGACAAGCCAAGGCATGGCTTGAATCAAGAGGGATCCTTCCGCTCGGAACTGTAAGGAATCTCTGGTGAGACGGACGGATAGGGACGTGAAAAACGCCCCTGCAAGTCCAGAGAGCAGAACCACACTGCTGCTCAAGGATGGTATTATCTGAGTCAGAGGACCATCCTGAAGGTTCGAGACCTAGGAACTTGTTTAGGTCGTAGAGTTTGTGAATGGGGCGCCAGCCTCTATCTGCTTCTGGAACCAGGAAGTACCTGGACACAAACCCTGGGTCTGAAGGAGGGTCCACCACCTCTTATCACCTCCTTCTGGAGGAGGAGAGCGTCGTCGGCTCGACGAGCCGCCAGTGAGGCTGGGATCCCGGCCCCGAGGGCGACGGCTCTGAAGGGTGGTGCCTGCTCGAATTCCAGAGGCAGGCCTCTTCCACCACCTCTCAAGACCCACCTGTCCGTGGTAACAGCGGGACAGGCGGAACGGAAGTGCGGGAGCCGTCCTCCACGGGGGACCCAGGGTAAGGTGGACGGAATGGAGGCGACACCCCCAGCCCGCCACTGGGCAGGCTTGAGGAGGGACCGCCGAAGGACCTCCTGGCCTTTCCTCCCTGCCTCCTGTTAGAGGAAGCCGGCGGCTTGGGTTTGGGATGCCAAGGCCGAGCCTGCTGGCCCTGGACGTTGCTGGGCCGGGGCACCGGGGCACAGAAGGATGAAAGGGCTTAGGCTGTGGTTTCATGCCTTTGTCCTTCTTGAGCGGAAGAGACCGAGTCCAAGGTGGCATTGGACTTCTCGATCCTCTGCAGGTGACCTTCCACCCCAGGGTCAAGAGGTCAGTCCTCAAAAGGGAACATCCGCCAACTTGTGCTGGGTATCCCAAGCAAAGGTGGATATCCTCAGCCAAGCCCGCCGACGATAGCACCGCGGCCACCACCGATCTGGCACATGAGTCCCCTATATCCAAAGCAGTCTGGAGCTGCTGTTTGGCCACTGCTCTGCTCTGGTCCCGCACCTGCTTAACCGTAGTCTGCAGATCGGCGGAAGATGAGGGATGACCTCATCCAGGAGCCCAACAGGGCATGAGGAAAATGTGCCATGAGGACGGCCGAACTGGCCTGACGGCGTCGAGAGAGGACATAGCGTAGACTTTTCGCCGACATAGTCCAATTTCTTGGACTCCTTGTCAGGAGGTTTGTCCACATCCCTGGCGCTCGGCCGCTAGCGGAAAAGCTGTCGTGGCAACCAACCCTCAGCAGAGGGGTGTTCCAAAACCGACAAGGAACCGTAGGGACCGCATACTTCCTGGCCATCCTGGCCGAAGGCGCAGGGCAGGAAGCAGGCGCTGCTAAAGCTCCAGTGCCGGACCCACTATGGCCTCGCCACGGAAAGGCCTCCGCCGGAGAACCCTCGGTCCAGAATCTCCATGAGGATACCTGGCCTGCTTGGAACGGGTTCGAGCCCATCCCGTGGACTCCGAGATGAGCCGAAGCAGTCCTAGGAAGGACGACGGCTATCGTCCATTGACTGACCTCTGAAGACTCCAAGTCCAGTCGCTTGGAGAAAAGGAGGAATCATCTTCGGACTCGGAAGAGTCCTCGAAGAGCTGCCTCTGGCCTGAGCCACCTTCACCTGCCGAGGTCGGTCGGGAGTGAGGGTAACTGACAGCCGATGGGTAGACCCTTAGCCGACCGAGAACTTTGGTCGGAGCCCCAATTGGTGGCTGTGGAGGCGGAGGTTCCACCGAATCGGTGGAGCAGCTGGTTTTGGCCGAACAACCGCCTGGGTATAGGCCTCGGATAAGTCGAGGGGCGTGTCGGCCGCCCGTGGTGATACAGCGACTTAATGGCCGGGAAGGCGACGGGTCGGGCTTACTTCCCGGCCAGGAGGAGCTGTTGCAACATAAGGTCTCGCATCACGACGACTTACGCCAAGCCTCCTCGTCCGGTGAGGAGGACGAGCGGCGACGCCGCCACCGGATGCCGAGACCGCCTGTGACGGTGGGATCGGCTGGACCGCTAAGAGGTCCGAGACCGAGACCGAGAGTCCCGGAATTTCTGAGGTCGGTGCGGGGAGGTGTCGGCCGGAACCGGCACTCCTTCGCTCGGATGGTCCATCCGAGGGCCCGGAACCGAGGCACAGGCGAGCCCACGGGATCCTCAACTCCTCCTGGGAACCGGAGAGGGAATCTCGCTGCTAAAGGCGACAGCTCGTTCAACGGGTCGAGAAAATCTCGACTTCATCGGTGGAGTCTCGGTCAACTGACCTGACGGGACACCGTGAGGCCAGTGGCTCGGTCAGCGGTCGATCAGGCCGACGGTCGACACCCGGGAGAGGGACCTTCCCGCCTCCCAAGAGCGCCGACGGAGGACTTACCCTGTCCTCTTTTGGACCGGAGAATAAGGTCCCGTGAGACGAGGCCCTTCTCCTTTAGTGGAGAGGGACAGACAAAGCTCCTTAAAAGAAGCCGTGTAAGAAGAGCCCAGAGAGAGCGGGATAAATGCCACGGCCGAGGAAGATACGGCCCGCGCCGCCTCCTCTTCGAGGGCGACCATCCGCTCGAGCTGATCCGCCGAGCCCGCCGCCGCGGACACCGCCAACCGGGCCTCCTTGGACTTCACCGGAGGGAAACGCTTCTCGGGACGGCCCAGTTGCAATCGGGCAGCACGGTCTTCGAGGACGTAGGCCGAGAAAGATGAGCACAGGTCGCAAGCCTGCGGGTCGTGCTCAAGGCCTAAGTAGACACACGTGAGTGTGGATCCGTCCGAGACATCTTCGGTCTGCATGGGCACTCCAACCGGGAGTTTATTTGTCCATCGCAGTCACGTAGGGATAGAAGACTGAAGTCTTTTTCGCAAAATTTATTTTTAAATCCGCAAACGGAGAAATAGGAACCAGTCTCAAACGCAGAGCGCTAAGGAGGGAACCTGAGCTTCCAAGCGGTAAGGAAGATCTGGCGTCATGGGGCGGAGCCGAGAGTTATACCACCCAGGTGGGTGGGAGGAGCAAGCTTGAAGACCTTCCGGCAAGATTTAAAGCGGCAAGGATACCTGCCAATGAGTGTGGATGAACAACATATCCATGTCCCTAGAACAGCCATCGGTTTCCCATAAGGGCAATGACGCATAATGGGTGGCAGTCATACCTCTTCTACAACTTGGCTGCTTTTTAATCAGATTTCGGCACTGTGGTAAAATAAACACAGGGGACAATGTAAATAAAGAAAAAAATCATGGTGATGCAGATAGAATGAGTGGTGACGAGGCAAACTGAGGCGCTGCACTACCACAGTATGCATTCTACGGCATGCAGAACAGAAAGTACAGTTGCATACTTACCATAACAGTAGATCTTCGAGAGGATCTCTTGCAGCAGGTAATACGCTTGGTTCCTTTCCAGAGGGCACTCCTGTGCATGGTGGCTTCTCATCAGCAGTGTTTGCCTAGGGGCCGCCCACACAAGTGACCTCATCAACTGAGCAACTATAAAGGTGTGGGAGGCCCCAGGCATCCTCAGTTCCCTGCCGGCTTCAGCTCATGAAGCGAGAACTGAGGGAAACCAAGGTGCAACTAGGTACCCCTTTTTTTGTTTTGTTTTTGGAAATAAGGTTGCTCTTCTAGAGAAAGAGGGGAATGGAGGGAGGGATTGTACCTGCTGCAAGCGATCCTCTCGAAGATCTACTGTTACGGTAAGTACACAACTATACTATCTTCTTTGAGGGTATCTCTTGCAGCAGGTAATACTCTTGGGATGATTCCCAAGCAGTAAGGAAATGATGGGTAGAAACCTTAGGACAGGAGACCCTGTTAAGACAGCACGGCCGAAAGTGGTCCGGCGTCTAGAGGCAATGTCCAGGTTATAGTGCTTCATGAAGGTATGTACTGTGGACCATGTAGCAGCATCGCAGATATCGGTGAGACACCCCTTTGAAGCAGGCCGCAGTAGCGCCAATAACTCTGGTGGAGTGTGCGTGGACAGCTCCAGGTAGAGGTCTATTTGTTATAGCAGAATGTTATACAGTGAGCTAGCCAGTTAGAGAGTCTGTTTAGTAACAGAGAGGCCCTCTCTGGATCAGGCAAAGGACACAAAAAGTTGGGATGTCTGTCTGAAAGACTTGGTGCGTTAAGTTGTAGTATTGGAGAATGCGGTGGATATCAATCAATCAATCAATCAATCAAAATCTTTATTTATTCAGGCGAACATCATTGAGCAAAGCTCATTTACAAGATGGACCTGAGTGGTCATACAAATGAGGATACAAGTATTATTACATAGACAAGAATAGAATAAATAGCAATACAATGGCATGAAATGATTATATACAACAATTTACATATATACAAGTAACAATAGAACCATTTAGCCTGTAGGAAAAAGAGGACAAAGGTATAGCAGTCCTAAAATATAAGTTTATGGTCTAAACTAGTTTTTAGTGAATATAATAGGTGATTCGGAAGAAAGAAATTGAGTTAATATAATGGATAGAAAAAGGGAGGTTTAGTTGGGTCAGATAGGTGGGGGATTATGCTTTATAAAAGCAATTGCAGAGCTCTGGAAAAAGGGCGGAGAACAATCTTTTGAAGGATGCCAGAGGTAGTAGGCTATCTAGCTTCATGGATTTTTGGAGAGAGTTCCATGCAGCTGCTAAGGAATAGCTGAAAGCAGCCCTCCCATACCGGGTGCAGGCATTGGGGACCTTTAATGTGATGAGTTTACTGATCCTTAAAGTGTATGGCCTGGTTGTAATTTGGGTAAAGCAATCAGTGATATAGGTCGGTAGTTTGCCTGTTAACGCTTTGAGTATCCAGATAACAGCATTCCTATTTCTTCTGTGTTGCAATGATGTCCAGTTGACTGCCATATATAGGAGCAATGATGGGTGTTGGAGGGAAGGTCAGTAATAAATCTTATGGACCTGTGATACAGGGTGTCCAGCTTATGTAAGAGATGACTTGAACAATGGCAGTAGAAAATCAGCATAATCAATGAGGGATAGGAATGAGGCCTGAATTAACCTTTTGGAATCACTGTTTAGGTAATGTTTTATTCTAAAAATAGTCCGAGCCTCTGTCTTAGCTTTTAAGTAACTCTTCAATATGGACAGAATAGTCAAGCCTGTTATCTATCCAGACTCCAAAGGTATTTGAAGTTATCAACAAATTCAAGTTTCTCTCAAGTAAGGTGGATATATGTAGGGTGTTGGATGCTGGGGTAGTGGTAGTACAACTCTTTGTGGTAAAGAACATAGCTTTTGTTTTTTGCATTTAGAAGTAGTTTTTTGTCAAGTAGATTGTGCTGCAGAATGGAGAATTCGATTATGAAAGTTCACAGGCTTTGGAAGGTGAGGGATTGCTGACATACAATACAGTATCATCAGCAAACAGATGAATGTTAGATTGAGTGAGGTTGGCATCAATATTGTTTATATAAATAGCAAGAGGATAGGGCCAAGAATAGAGCCTTGTGGTACACCCCTTAGCAGAGGTTTTGAGGTGGATAGGTAATTTCCATTTCTAACCAGTTGCGACCTATCTGAAAGGTAATCCTTAAACCAATTGGTGATAGGGAATCCAGGCCTAATGAAGTTAAGGAGGTGAGTAATAAGTCATGATCCACTGTGTCAAAAGCTTTACTCAAATCCAGAAACACAGCACAGGTAAAATTTTTTTGTCCAAATTAGTCTGCCAATCGGTTGGGTTACCTTGGCTAAGGCAGTAAATGGTGCTATGCTTTGATCTAAATCCAGATTGTGCAGAATTTAGAAGGTTATTGTTATCCAGATAGTCCCTTAACTGAGAGTTTACTAGTTTTTCGAGCATCTTAGATAGTACTGGTAGGATGGAGATAGGTCTGTAATTGTTGAGATCCCTAGTATCACCAGATTTGAGTAATGGAACTACTTGAGCTGTTTCCAAGTAGATGGAATGGATCCAGTAGTTAGGAAAGATTAAGAGATGAGTAAGGGGCAGATAAGACATGTGAAGCAATTTTCAGGAAATAGGGATCCAGGGAGTCTGCACCTGCACTTTTAGTTGTGTCTAAATTAGAGGGAGATCTTCCACTTCTTTCACGGATATTGGGATGAAGGAAAAGTTGAAGTGGCCATTTGTCCCACAGTAGTTTGCAGGTTCAAGGAAGATCTCAGGATATTTGCAGGTGATGAGTCAAATGCTAGGCCAGCAGTGGTGAAGTGAACATTGAAGGTATTTAAGATTTCTTGTTTACCTGTAATTTCTGTGTCATTTAGTAGCAATTTGGTGGTTAAGGCAGGGAGTAGAATTCTGGCCCAGAAGTCCTTTTTATTGTACCCCAGAGTCTGGATGGGTTGTGTGAGTACATCCAATTCAGCTGTATAGTAGGCAGTTTGGCAGTTCTTATTTTTTTTGTACATGAATTCCTTGCTTTTCTGAAATTTAGCCAATCACTGGTGTCCTTTGTTTTCTTGCCTTTTCCACAGCTTGTCTCTGGTTCTAAGGCTGCTTTAAGCTCAGAGGTGAACCAAGGGCAGGATTTTACCTTAGTTCTGATACTGGTGATAGGTGCATGAATATCTGAGAACATTGGTGATAATATCCTTTAAAGTCTGGAGTGCTGTTTCAACAGAGGTTGTAAGATAGAAATCTTGCCAATATATTGTAGTACTCAGGTCAAGGAGGTAACCTGAGATATTGAAATTTTTTGACCTTTTGAGGATAAATTCTGCAGGATTTGGTGGTTTGAGTGGATCTTATGCCAGCTATAGGGTAATGGTCACTCACATCACTTGGCAGTACTCCTGCATGTAGTATAAGTGAGGCTTGTTTACCAACATAATATCCAGGAGTGAGCTGTTGCTGGAATTTCTTGGTTAATCCTAGTTGGGTCTTTAATCAGCTGTGTGAATCCATAGGTGTCACAAAAGGTTATCAAAGGTGCAGATACATTAGACAACCAGTTTAAATTCAAATCACCAAGGATGACGTATCTTCAGGGCCTTGGTTGAGAATTGACCCTAGGTGAGAAAGCAGTTTAAGGCCTGCAGAGGGCCTATAGCATCCAATCAGTTTAAATGGAAGGCAATTAGGAAGGCAAATTTTGATTGATAAACATTCAAATTCATTTGGCTCAGATGTGTTGATGAGGCAGGTTGCAGAGATGGTGTCCTTAATGTATATGGCTACCCCACCACCCCTGGAAGGGGCGATCTGCTCTGAAGAGCTGGTGAATTGGGAAGGTTTACAACACTGTCTTTTGTTGTAGGCCTGAGCCAAGATTCAGAGATGACCAGGAAGTCTGGAAGAGTATGTGCCACCCAAGCCTGTATTAAGATGAACTTTTTTAGGAGGCTGCAAGCATTGAAGTGTATGAAGCTTAGTCCTTTTATGGTAGTCAGCTCAGAAGGGGGGATAAATTGACAATGGGGCCAGGATTAATCTCAATGGTGCCAATGCATAAAAGGAGGTAGAAGATTAATTTGACTAGGGCTCCAAGGGATGGGATAGAGAGTGATCAGAGCATTTCCTCTTAATCCTAGTGTACACTGTGTAGATGGAGATGGTGCTGTTATATAGGTGTGTCTTTTATCATAACATAGAGTCTGATGGACAGGCATGAGGGTTTTATAGATCCAGGATACATGTAAAGGGCTAGGGAGGCTGGATTGTTAGAGAGGCTTTATGTGGGATACCCCAGGGTTGCAGTGTAATAGTGGTTCAAAGTGAATAAGGAATAGATGGTTGTACATTGTGGATGGCAGTGGAGAGCAGAACATACTCATTAACTATTCGTCATGACATGGGGGTATAATATGATTATCATAATGGAATGGGGGAGATGAGAGGTTAAGGAGCAAAGGAAAACAAGTTAGCATTTGCGGAGTAGGTATGGGTTAACAGAGAAGGAATTAGATGTGGGCGTGGATGAGAGAAATGTGGGAAGAGTGTATAAATACAATTAACCAAGAGGGGGAGGCGGGCAAAATTTTGCGGCTTTGCCCGTACCTTTCACTGCTTCTCTCGGCCTCCTGGAACTCTTGGTCGGCTGGAGGTCACCGCCCGGCCCGGCTGGCGGCTGGGCCCTTCTGCGGCTGGGCTGGAGGGGCAATGCCCGGCTGGGAGTCAGGGGACAGAGGAGAAGGCAGTGAGAAGGCAATTTTATTGCAGGCAATCTGCAATTAGGTGCAAGAAACAAGAATCTGCACAAAAAAGACTGGGAGGGTTTGGGGGGTTAGGCCCTAGCGTCTAGCCCACAGATCCCTAGAAAAGGCTGAATCACTAGCAAACATCACATCAAAACATGTTTAAATTACCCACAATTTTAAGTAAAAACAGCTCTTTTAAGAAATTAACACAAGTTACAGCTAATCAGAAAATCCCATCCAGAAAAGTGTTGCAGAGTCCAGCTAAAGTCAATGGGAAAGGCGACCAATCGAAGCAAGCAGAGACAGCGGTCGCTTCGATTGGTTGCGGCTTTGCCGTACCTTCACACTGCTTCTCCGCCTCCTGGAACTCTTGGTCGGCTGGAGGTCACCGCCGCTGGCGGCTCGGAGCCCTCTGCGGCTGGAGCTGGAGGGCAATGCCGGCTGCAAGTCAGGGGACAGAGGAGAAGGCAGTGAGAAGGCAATTTTATTGCAGGCAATCTGCAATTAGGTGCAAGAAACAAGAATCTGCACAACAAAGACTGGGAGGGTTTGGGGTTAGGCAGCGCCTAGCCCACACAGAATCCCAGAAAAGGCTGAATCACTAGCAAACATCACATCAAAACATGTTTAAATTACCCACAATTTTAAGTAAAACAGCTCTTTAAGGAAATTAACACAAGTTACAGCTAATCAGAAAATCCCATCCAGAAAAGTGTTGCAGAGTCCAGCTAAAGTCAATGGGAAAGGCGCACCAATCGGAAGCAAGGCAGAGACAGCGGTCGCCCTCGATTGGTTGCGGCTTGCCTGCCTTTTCACACTGCTTCTCCGGCCTCCTGGAACTCTTGGTCGGCTGGAGGTCACCGCTGCCTGGCTGGCGGCTGGAGCCCCTCTGCGGCTGGAGCTGGAGGGCAATGCCGGCTTTCACACTGCTTCTCCCGGCCTCCTGGAACTCTTGGTGGCTGGGAGTCACCGCCCGGCTTCAGCTGTGACTCGGGCCTTCTGCGGCTGGAGGGCAATGCCGGCTTTCACACTGCTTCTCCCGGCCTCCTGGAACCTTGGTCGGCTGGAGGTCACCGCCGCCCGCTGGCGGCTCGGAGCCCTTCTGCGGCTGGAGCTGGAGGGCAATGCCGGCTTACACTGCTTCTCCCGGCCTCCTGGAACTCTTGGTCGGCTGGAGGTCACCGCCGTCCGCTGGCGGCTCGGGCCCCTTCTGCGGCTGGAGCTGGAGGGCAATGCCCGGCTTTCACACTGCTTCTCGGCCTCCTGGAACTCTTGGTGGCTGGAGGTCACCCTGGCCGCTGGCTGGCCTCGGAGCCCTTCTGCGGCTGGAGCTGGAGGGCAATGCCGGCTTTCACACTGCTTCTCGGCCTCCCTGGAACTCTTGGTCGGCTGGAGGGGTCACCGCCCGGCCAGCTGGCGGCTCGAGACCCTTCTGCAGCTGGAGCTGGAGGCAATGCCGGCTTTCACCTGCTTCTCCCGGCCTCCCTGGAACTCTTGGTCGGCTGGAGGTCACCGCCCGCCCGCTGGCGGCTCGGAGCCCCTTCTGCGGCTGGAGCTGGAGGGCAATGCCGGCTTTCACACTGCTTCTCCCGGCCTCCTGGAACTCTTGGTCGGCTGGAGGTCACCGCCGGCCCGCTGGCGGCTCGGAGCCCCTTCTGCGGGTGTATCCAGGGTGTACAGCAGGGATGCCCCTGGATTGTCATACTCAGGAAAGAAGACGGGTAATCTGACTGACTGGTTCAGAGTATACTCTGAAACCACCTTGGGCAAGAAGGATGGGTTGGTGCATACGGAGACCCTGTCCTTGTGGAAATCCAAGTATGGTCCTCTACACAATAACGCTTGCAGCACTGAAATACGCCAAGCTGAAGTTACAGCTATTTTATTTATTTATTTATTTCCATAAGGATTAATACTTTTGAGTGAAAGACTCATTTTCAAAGGTTCCAAGCCAAGGACAAAAAAAACAGTACAATACAAATACAATACTATGCAATACAATACAGATAGCAGGGATCACATGGTAGGCATCATGAAATCATTATAATGTCACATGAGGTTCAAGACTTGTTAGTTTCAGGTACACAATAACAATAGATAAAGTGCATTATATAATGTTTTGCAGAGTAGGGCTAGCCTGGTAGGAATGAACACGTCAGCAATATGGCAGTGTTACGTCAGGGGGATGATAGGGAAGGGGGTAAGCAACCAGAGTGGCGTTGCCAAAAATGGAGGCAGTGTGGGTAGGGAGAAATGAGGAGGGGTAAGGTGGTGGTGGAAGGTGGTAAGTCAATTTATTGGGGGGATTGGGGGGAGAGGGGTAGGAGCGAAAGGCGGGTAAAAAACAAGAGGATCTGTTGATCAGTGCTTGCGCAGTTACAGGTAGTTACACTCTTAAGATGGGACTGTAGACCCTTTTTGAACTGGCTCAGCTGTGTGCCTCCTGTCAGCGTATTGGGCAGCGCATTAAACCATTAGGGGCCCTTAAAAGTAATGGATTTCTGGGCCAAAGACATGTGCTTGAAAGGGACTTGAAGTCCCCCTTTTGTCGCATTTCTGGTTTGCTCTGTATGCACTGCCTTCTTCAGACTACTTATGGATTCCGGCATGATGCCTAGTTGTACTTTTTTTACGATCAGGCATGTTTGGTATTGGGCCCTTAAGTACAGAGGGAGCCAGCCAGTCTCGGAGTAGAGGACACAGGTGCGAGTCCATCGATCTGCCTCAAGTGCCAGATGACAAGCCCTGTTTACGAGTGTTTGTATCCTGCTTAGGGCAGTGTCTGATCCTGCTATGTATACTGGTAACCCATAATCAATGGATGACAATACAGTGCTGCCTGTGGCTAATCTGAGGGCCACAGGTGTCATTGAATGCTTGTTTCTATGGCGGATGCCCAGTTACATGTTGGCAGTCTTGACAACTTGATCAACGTGATGGGAGAAATTGAGATTGTCAAGGTGAACACCTAGATATTTAAACGAGGAGACTTGTTCAAGTGTGTCACCTTCAAGGTTCTGAATTCGAAGTGGGCAGAAATTCCTTTTGTTCTGAGGTACCGTGAACAGCATGCTTTTGATTTTTTTATGGTTTAGTAGCAGTTTGTGTTGGCAGAACCAGGTTTCTAGTTTGTGGAAACTATCGAGTAGGCCTTCCTTGATGGTTAAGTGGCCCCTGCCTGGGACCGATACAACGGCATCATCTGCATATAATACGATGTCTGCCGAGCAGGTTTCAGGGAGGTGGTTAATGAACAGGCTGAAAAGGAGTGATCCAAGTATAGACCCTTGCGATACTCCAAGGGCCACTACCTTTGGGTCTGAGAGTGAGTCGCCGATTCTAACTAGTTGAGTTCTTTGCAACAGATATCTGCAAAACCAGGTGACTGTATCAGGGGCCAATCCCGTAGAGGGGAGTGTGTTTAATCTTAGCTGGTGGCTGAGTCAAACGCTTTTGTGAGGTCAGTGAAAACTGACCCCACCGCCATCCCTTGGTCAAGGGCGCTGTACAGCTGGGTGGTGTAATCCACCAGTGTGGTGATGGTAGAGTGTTTTTTGCAGAAGCCATGCTGACAGCTGCAGAGTAGCTTGTGACTGTCGAGGAAGCCAGTGAGTTGTTCAGAGACCATTTTCTCTAGTGCTTTGGAGAGAGGTGGGAGGATGGAGACTGGCCTATAGTTGGCGGTGAGTGTTTTATCCCCCCGATTTGAAAACTGGTGTAACCAGAGCAGATTTCCATGAGTCTGGGAACACACCCGATCTTTGAGAGGCATTAAAAAACCACGGTAATTGGGGCTACTAAAAAGATTATCTTCCAAGCTAGGAAACAGAGGTCGTAGGAAGCCGCTGGCTCAAAGGGAGTGAGGGTCAACTTCTCTAGTAGAAAGTTCAGGTCCCATGGAAGGATGGGTCTCTTGATAAGGGGTTGGAGGTGTAACATACCCCTTAAAAACATTTTAGCTAGATGGTGTTGAGAGAGCAGTTTACCTTCCAAGGGTTCATGAAAGGCAGATATGGAAGCAAGGTGGACCTTAATAGAGGAGTAGCTCAAGCCTGTAGCGGTGAGAGAGGACAGGTAGTCGAGGACATCAGCTTAAGGACATGAAAAAGTCCAAGGATTTGAAGCTCATCCAAAGGACAAATCATGTCCATTTGGAGTTATAGTTCTGTCTGGTGGACGGTTTTCGGGATGCTAGCAGCATATCCACCACTGAGGAGACACTGAGGCGAGCTATGAGAGCGTCCTCAGGGGGCCAAGTGTGAAGGAGCAGAGACCTCAGATTGGGGTGGAGCAGGATCCCTTGGTGCTGGGTCAGCAGGTCCGGGCAGAGAGGCAGTGGAACTGGGTTGGCCACTGCCAGTTGTTGTAGTAGGGAAACTGAATTTGACGAGGCCAGAGTAGGGCAATGAGGATCACTGTGGCTGGCTCTAGCTATAATTTCAGCAAGGTCCTTTGGATGAGGGGTACGGGGGGGGGGGGGAGCATATAGGAATAGTCTCAACCAGTTTCAGGACAGGACATCTGTAGACTGCCCCTTTTTGTTCAGGATAAGAATACTATATGGGGAGGTTATGGTGCTCTGGGGAAGCAAAGATATCTATCCTCAGGGTACCACAGGCCTGAAAGTCAGTGTGCAGGACTCCATGATGTAGAGTCCACTGGAAATTCCAAGAGTGGCGACTGAGGGAGTTCGCCAAAGTATTGTGACGACCTGGTAGATGGACGGCTGCCAGTGTGAGATTCAGTTGTAGGGCCGTGTCCCATACTTGACCGGTCTCTTTGCAGAGAAGTAGGGATCTGGTCCCCCTTTGTTTGCTGAGGTAGTACATCACAGAGGTGTTGTCTGTCTGGATCAGGACAGGGCCTGGCACAAGATAAGGGTGAAAAGCCTGAAGGGCAAGCCAAACAGCCCTCATCTCCAGAAGACTGATATGGAGAGAGGCCGTGACAGAGTCCCATCGACCTTGGGTCCGATAGGGGCAGCGATGGGCTCCCCACCCATGACTGGATGCGTCTGTAGTTAGGATTTGTGTGGGCGGAGGAGACTGGAAGGGGACCCCTGGATTGTATGTATTACCATACTGAAGTCATGGCTATGTACCTGCCTGTGAATCTGCACTCTACCTTGCTAATATTTCTCTTGCAATCATGTAAACTGTCATTACTGTATATGTTTGTATGCTCTCTCATTCTCTTATGTATATCACGTAATTGAACTAACTGTAAATGTTTGTATGCTCTCCTATTTCCCCCTACCCCAGGGCGTATCTGGAATCGAGCAGTAGTCTGCTCAGCATGCCTCCCTAGTAAAACACTTAAATAAATAACTAAATAAATAAATAAGTGATGACGGAGCATCCACCATTGTAGGGCATGGCAAATGGTGGGAGTGATTTCTATGAGGGCATTGAAAGACCCCATTTTCTGTTGCCACTGTTTGTGTAGGGCCCACTGCATGGGTCTCATGTGAAGTCTTGCCTTGGGAACTGTGGGAATGGTTGCCGCCATGTGTTCCAAGAGGCAAAGTGGTTGTCTGGCCGATGGCTGTCATGCCTCCCGAAACTGGGAGGTGAGGGACAGAAGTCCTGCTTGCCTGTTGTCCAGGAGGAAGGCTCTGCCTAGTCCCATGTCCAATACGGCTATGTATTGGAGTTTTTGGGAAGGAATCGGGTTGGATTTTTGCCAATTCATGGTTATCCCTAGAGAATGAAATAGCTGAAGGGTGTCCCACTGAGATGATAGGAGGGCACCTCTGGAAGGAGCTTTGATAAGCCAGTTGTCTAGATATGGGAAGACGCAGTGCCCTCTCCATCGTAGTGTGGCCGCTACCACTGCTAGATATTTGGTAAAGACTCTCGGGGTGAAGTACAGCCCAAAGGAGAGAGCCCAAAACTGGTAATATTGTCCTAATAGGTGAAATCGTAGGAACCGTTGGTGAGCAAGATGGATGGGGATATGTAAGTAAGCATCCTTCATGTCCAGGGCGTAGAGCCAGTCCCCTTGTTTCAGGATGGGAACGATGGAGGCCAGTGTGACCATCCAGAACCTCTTGTAATTAATGAACAGATTCAGACATCTCAAGTCTAGAATGGGACGCAGGTCCCCTGTACACTTGGGCACTAGAAAAAAATGGGAGTAAAACTCCTTGTGTAGTTCTACCAGGAGAACAGGTGTAACAGCTTGTTTTGAATCAGGGCATTTAGTTCCTCCCTGAGAATAGGCAGATGTTCTTCTGGATATGAGATCGAATTGGGGGTGGGGTGAGGGGTGGTATGGATGTAAATTCTAGAGTGTGCCCCGTCTGGGTCACCTGGAGAACCCATTCGCCTGTAGTGATGTTTCACCAGGCCTTCGGGTGGAGGGCATAGTGACTGCCCACAGTTTCCTGGCAAGAGGAAGCTGGGGCAAAGAGCTATCAAGTCAGAAAGTAGGAGGCTGGCCGGGCCTCCGGGAGGGTTGGACAGAGAGCCTTTTGAGGCATGCGTAGCGGTTCTGAACGTGGGTTGAGACTATTGTCTCCCACGAGCAGACTGCTTGTAGCCACCCCTCTGTCTACCAGGGAGTTGAAACTGAAAGGACTGGGAGCGGTAGTGACCTGACTGTTGGGAGGAACGGTACATGCCATGGACAGTTCACAACGCCTTACCTGAGGCTTGGAGGTCGTCCAGAAGAGTCTAGGTTTCCGAGCTGAAGAGTTTTGTGCCACTGAAAGGTACATTTAGGATTTTATGTTGTACATGTGGGGTAAAACCACAAACTCTAAGCCAGATTATCATCTGAGGGTGATTTCCCATGGCCGACGTTTGGGCCAAGGTGTCCACAGCATCATAGTCGGAATGCAACAGATGTCGGGCGATGGAACTGCCAGTAGAGATGGTGGTCAAAAGCTGTTCTTTTTCCTGGGAAGGAGACAGCTTGTTGACCAAATCAATAGCAGAGGTCCACAGTGTGCGCAGGTACCAGACCATGTGTCTTATATAGTTAAGGATCCTTAAGTTCATGGTACCAGGTTGGTAGACCTTTTTTCCTATATAGCTAAAGCACTGGGATCCTTTATCAGGAGGTAAGGTGCTCATATGCCTGGGCCGCTTGGTCTGATCATGAGCAGCATTAATGACTATCGAATCCATTTCAGGTGCCACCGAAAAGAAAGGGTGGTCAACTGGGGATTGATATAATCCATCAGCCTTCCTAGGTATTGATGGTACGGAGGAGGGTTGATGCCATACTGCCAGAACAGCATTCTGATAAGTCTGAATCAAGGGTGGGATGACAACTACTGGTTCCTCCAGGCGTTCCAAGTAGTCCGCCATGTCCCTTTTTTGCTTGTCCTGTTTGGTAGTTGCAAATCCCACGGCCTTTTGTATCTGGGCCATTATGTCATGGAAGGAAGGGTCATCCGGAGGAGAGGCTGCAGTCTGTCAGGCAGCATCCTCGTCCTGAAAGGAAATTGTTAAGGCCGTAGAAGGAGGGCGAGACTCTTCTGGGTCAAAGTAATCTTGCAGTTCCTCCCCATAATAAGGATAGTAATCCTCTTCCACGGACTTGTGGGGGGAGAGTCCCTGAGAAGGATCCCTGTCCTCATGAAAATGACTGGGGATGGGGTGGGAGAGCAGGATGCCTGAGATCTTTTCCCGGGTGGAGGTGGTTGGTTGCCCTGCATTACTTGCAACACCATTTGAACGACGGTAGCAACGCTGATGGACGAGGTCGAAATAGAGGAGAGTGACTGCTTCTGGGAGGTTAAGAGAATTATCGGTGGAGTAGTGTGGGGCACACTAAGCGGTCTAGAGCCCGGGGTATAAACATCAGATCCTCTAGAGAGATCTGCTTGACCCGTATAGGCAGCCACCTGGGAAGGAGGATTCTCTGGAATAACCATCAAGGAGAATCCCTTCTCCTTAATGACATAGCCTGAAGTTGTTGACGGCGACTGGAATGGCGATGCAGTAGAGTGCCTAAACACAGGTCTCGTTGATGCACTGGAGAGACCCGTAGAAGGATGGGTCACCATCGACGAAGAGTCCACAGATGCTGTGTATGGCATTGTCAACACCACAGAAAGGGCATCTGAAAGCGTCATCGACAACGATGATAGTCTCGAGTGGGTCGTTGATGGTTGGTCACTGGTAAAAGTGGCAGTTGACGAGCACCTACTCGACAAAGATGAAGAGGATTTCTCTTTGTCTTCAGATATATGCTTTGAAGAATGCTTGTGAGGGTTCATCATTGAAGGGTTTTTAGGGCAAGTGCCCGTCTCTAGAAAAGCAAACTTCTGCTACATAAGATAGCTCTCGATTTCTTGTGGTCGTCGACGTCTGGTTGCCTGGTTGAAAGCCTGGCAATGACTTCAGGTGAGGGTGTTGTGTGAGGGCCCCCAGACACCTAACACAAGCTGAATGGTTGTCATAACAGTATATCTTCCTACCGCAACAACACTTCTGAAATAGGGTTGGAGATTCCGATTTGTCTTCTGACATCCGTATCGTCGATGAGGAAGGGAGCGATGAAAAGGCCGATCCCAGTTCGATTTCTCGTCGATGAAGCATCGATTACATGGAGAGACGAATCCACTGTGTGCAGCAAGCTGAAGGTGGCGGGAAAAAGAACTGAGAGTGCCTGGGTCCGTCCACACCTCTACAGTTGCTCAATTGATGAGGTCACCCGTGGGGGCAGCTCCTAGGCAAACACTGCTGATGGGAAGCCACCATGCACAGGAGTGCCCTCTGGCGAGAACCCAAGAGTATCATTACCTGTTGCAAGAGATACCCTCGAAGAAGATCTATAGTTAGTGAGGGAGCTGGCAATGGTAACTGGCTGGTGCATGGCACCATGCTGGGGTGGGGGGGGGTGCAGGCACCATGCCCAGTAGCCATGGCATGTCCCCTAGCAAAAACTTTGCTTCCACAGGGTCGTAATGCCTCTGATCCAGACCCATAACTGGGAATCCATGGTAAAGATCGAGTCTTGGAAGATCTGAACTGTGGTGTGCCATAGCGTTTCAATTCTGGAGATATAGCGAACAATTCATACTCTGGTAACATGTCCAATGCAGACCTCTGAACACCTCCCACCCACACCCTTAAGGGTTACTTCATGATTTGAGTCAATGTTTACAGAGGTCTGTGGCAAGATTTCTAGGTTGTTGTTTTTTTTCCAATCTAAATAGGGGAGCTTACTCGAATAAAAATAAGCTGTCAGAAATGAACCAATCCACTTGTGAACACAGCTTGAACACAAGTGAGAGTTGTTGTGGGGTAATAAATTTATTCTTTGAACACCTGCTAATTTTTTTTTTTTTGGTATTAGGATCTACGTTGTTATATTTATTTAATGAAAGTTTGTATACAGGATAAAGTTCAATTAGACTCTAAGGTTTCGTTCTCAAGAATATTCTAAATAAACACAAACCCATCACATATCCACAATGAAAACAAGTAAGCAGCTAGTGATAGAAGTCTACTATTCAGGAGAAGGGGCTAGTCTCTATCATACTACATAAACAGCCTATACTGTATGTTTTCTGATCATTCATTACCTAGCCAAAGTAACTGCTGAGAGTCTCAGTTCACAGCTCTATCACCAGAACATTAACCATTTGTGGAAATGTCCCGCAGATCCTGTCCCCTAATATGTCTGACCTGGAATTGGGGTCTTGAAGCAGTTTTGCATCTTTTAAAGGGGCACATCTGTATGAAACATCTAACAGTGGTACATAGTAGGCAGCTAGCTTTTAAAATTAATTTTTCTGAAGGAGTCACGTGATGCAGGGCGAGAGATAGCTGCTCTCTCTAAACGCTCCGATCCCTCCTGTTTTAATCGCTCTATTTGTTACGGTTTTCACCGCCGATCATCGTTGGAAACGCAATCCCTGACGTCTGATCAGCAGCTCTGCTACAATTGACAGCAGATGGACGAGGAGATGCGTAAAAACCCCCCTAAGCACACACCGCCAGCTTCTCCAGCAAAGGCCCCAAAGAAAGCCAGGGCCTCGAGTTCCCACACCAGGTTGCCTCGGATGCTAGTCCTAAAGAAGAGGAGCCGCCACACTAGCACAATTCCTTGAGGAGTTTCCACCATTCAAGCACCAAATGCAGGAGCTCATGGGAGAGATTAAAACAATCTCGGGGCACTGGAGGATTTAACCAGGAAGACCGATAATGAAGCGAGGATTCATTCTTGGAAGGGCACTACAATAAAGTTGAACCAGCACTGGTGCTTATGGAGACAACGGGTGGCTAAATTAGAAGCTAAGGTGGAGGATCTAGAGGGCAGAAGTCGACAAACAACGCCGCTATTATTGGTTTGCCAGAGGGGAAGAAGGCTCGATCCTATTAAATTTGTTCAAAACTGGTGGAGAAGATTGCAGGCCCCTCCCTTGGTCCTGCCTACATGATTGAGAGGGCCCATCGCGCTCACGTCCAGCCCCATCACCAGCTGCGCCACGCCTCCTTTATATTTCGCTTAATTACCAGGAGCGGCAGCTGTTTATCCTGAAAGTAAAAGAAATTATAGAAGTCTTTTGGGCTGGAGTAAAGATTAGGATTACCCAGGATTTACCGTTATCTGTCCGCCAAAAGAGGAAGGCTTACCACCCCCTGGTCAGCAAACTTGTGGCGGCAGGCATTCAGTTCAGAATGGGCTATCCTGCTAAATTGCAGGTTTGAACGCCGGAAGGTTGGAGCGCTTTCGAGGAGGTGGAAGCAGCGGCGGCTTCGCTGCGTAAGGCCTTTCCAAATCTCTTTAAAGATACATGAAATATCGAAGGCTTGGCATGGGGTCAGATCTGTTCTTCTTCAGACAACTGCTATACTTGTGTTAAGATGAAGAATCACTGTCGGACTATATACCTGTAGCAAGAAGTTTCCACGTAACACCAGGACATTTTGACTATTTTGATTTATTCTCCCTTCCTCCCCTTTTTTTTATATACATGCAGAGTAAAGACATGATGTGCATAGGAAGACTTTATGGTCTCGGCAATAGTGAGTCTGATATATGACCAATTGGGCTATTGTATAAACAAAATTTGAGAAAACTTCCTTTATTTTTGGCTAGGATTGGTATATGGGTTCATAAGGCTGGTGCTATGTAATTATGGCATGGCTCCCACTTATATCTATACCCATTCCTGATGGTGTAATCTATCCCTGATGTGCAATTTTATTTTAGTTGTCCAATGCAATTCAGATTGGTGGTGGTTAAAATAGTTATATTTTTCATGTAGTTATCTACTCATGTTAGATTTACTGGTGGGGGAGGGCGGATGGAGCAGGGTCAGAGGCGTTATTGTCATGGGCCACGATATGCCGGGTGGGTTGGGTGGGTAGGGGGTAGTTAGGTGGGCTTGTCTCTATTTGAGAGCGGAGGTGGGGTACCTCTGGGGTGTTGGGTATTGGACACAAGACTTGGGGTTATGTAGAGTACACAAGGCAGACTATGGTTCTTTATTGGGTTTGTAAGCTATGGGTACGGATACCTGTATTAAGTTTTGTACGTTGAATGTCAAGGGTGCCAGACACCGTACTAAACAAGTCAAACTGTTAAAGTATTTGGAAATAGCCAAGGTTATGATAGTTTTTCTGCAAGAAACTCATTTGCTAATAGAGGAAAGTAAATGTTTAAGAAAAAGGCAGTTTGGTGAAATTTTCTCTGCTCAAGGATCCACACAGAGTAGAGGTGTCTCAATTTTAATTCACAAGATGGTACCATTTGTATCTAGTAAGACTATTGCCGATAAGGATGGGAGGTTTATCCTTACTGTTGGGAAATTATATACGAGAGAGGTACTGTTGGGCTCAGTCTACGGGCCGAACTCGGATAACCATGATTTTCTCGTTAAATTGCTGCATAGTTACTGCCTTGCCCACATACCTATAATTTTAGGAGGGACTTTAATATGGTTCTAGATCCTACATTAGATAAATCCTCAAGACAACATTTGTGTCTTGCCCGCCTCCTTAGCACTAACCGATCTAATGATGCGATTAGGGCTTGATGTATGGAGGGTTCTACATCCGCAAGTTAAAGAATTTCTTTTTCTCACGGTACATAAACGGGCTCAAGAATAGATTATATTTCCTTTCCAAGGTTTTGCTTAAAGGGGTTGTTTCATAGAAATCTTGCCTGCCCCCATGTCAGATCACTCGGCTGTTGAGGTTGTAATCTCATTCCCAGCGGCTCTGGGCAGGGGTAACAGGTGGAAAATTAATAACTACTTTCGCCTACCCAAACTTGTACAGTCCATATCTTCTCATATCGAGGAGTTCTTAACATTAAATTCTACTCTGGAAACCAGACCGGATATTCTTTGGGCGACTCTAAAAGTTTTCTTGAGGGGCCTCTTTATTAAGCAGGCTACTATTAAGAAAAAAGAGACTAGTGTGTTAATGACTGATAAACAGAGTGATCAAAGAACTCCAAGCTTCTTTGGTTATTAACCCACAAGAGGAAACGGAATTAAAACTAACCAAGGTTAGAGATGAATATCTTAAAATGTTAGGGGATCAAGCTGAGCTTGCCATCATTAAAACCCAAGCATTGTACACAGATCAGGGGGAAAAGCCGGGCAGGTTACTGGCAAAACGTTTAGCGCAGTTGGAAGCATCTCGAGTCATTGAGAGTGTTAGATCGAGTAAAGATGGACTAATTAAAACCACCCCAGAAGATATTAACTTCGCTTTCCATGATTATTACGAGACATTGTATGGAGGTATGTGCGATCCACCATGGCCGTGCAATATCCAGCAATTCCTAGATAAAATACCGTTTCCTAGTTTGGGGAGGGATGATAGTAAGGAGCTGGTGGCAGATATTACATATAAGGAGATACAGGACGCAATTAGTGCCCTGCTGGCTCATAAAACTCCTGGCCCTGACGGTTTTTCACCTAATTTTTACAAAACCTTTTCTCCCCAGCTGACCCCATTACTGGCCAACCTATTCCAATATATATTATCGGGAGAAGAAGTGGATAAGTATCTTTTTGAAGCCTTAATAGTTTTAATTCCTAAGCCTAATAAGCCGCTTGAAAATCCTGGTAGTTATCGCCCCATATCCTTACTTAATTATGATGTTAAAATCTTGGCAAAAATTCTGGCTCTGCACATCGGTAAATATCTGCCTCAGTTAATAGGGCAGGAACAAGTGGGATTTATGAAGGGCAGATCCTCTTCGGATCATTTTCGGACGCTGTCTCACGTTTCGGCCTCCGAGGAGCCGACTACCTGGGTCTTGGTCTCCCTGGATGCCGAGAAGGCGTTTGATAGGGTTTACTGGCCTTTTCTTTATCAGGTGATGTTGCGGGCGGGTTTCCCGGCACAATTTGTCGGTTGGATTGAGGCTTTATATTCAAACCCGACGGCAAGAATGACTTGCAATGGTGTTATTTCTGATCCCTTTGTGCTTAAGGCTGGAACAAGACAAGGCTGCCCCCTATCTCCCTTACTTTTTAATCTTTATTTAGAACCCCTTATTAGATGTATTGTTCTTGATGACACGATACAAGGGATTAGGATATGTGACCAGTCCATCAAGGTTACTGCTTTTATGGACTACCTCCTGATTTACTTGTCGGATCCGTCTCTCCATTCCTGCTTTGTTGAAAGTCATCAAGGGTTACAGTCGAGTATCTAACTATAGATTAAATCCAGATAAAACAGTAGTGTTTCCTCTCTCCAAAGGATTCTTTAAGAAGGATATTACTGAGATGGGTCTGGGTTGGAGTACCAAATCACTCAACTACTTGGGGCTTTCTTTAGCCTTATGCCCGATCGCCTGATATCTCAATTTAGACCCCTAATTCGTAAAATTGATCTAGATTTGAAAAGGTGGGCTCAATTCCGTTATCGCTCTGGGGTAGAATTAGCATAGTTAAAATGAATGTCTTTCCCAGACTTCTCTATCCATTAACTATGTTAAATATCCAGCTCCCGTTGGCTTGGTTTAACAAGATTCATAAACTAATAGCCAATTTCATCTGGAACTTTAAGAAGGCTAGGATGTCTTACAATAAGCTTACGGCACCTAAAGTCCAAGGGGGTCTGAGGCTTCCCATTTCAGACTATACTATTGGGCTGCCCAGATTAACAAATATGGTGGTGGATTGACCTCTGCTTTAGAAGGCATGAGGAATATACTCCTCTCTGGTTGGACATTGAAAGTTCTATTATTAAGAGATTGGGTTTTAACCATAGGGCTCTGTTGTTTTCTCCCCAGATTAATCTCCTCTCACGGAACTCCCCATCTGGGTTTCCTCAAGATTCACGACCAATTTTGCAATTTCTTGAAGTATGAGTATAAACTAGATGGGCTTCAACCACTTATAGGCAGCCCTCTTGGCTGATTGGAGGAGGCGATTGGGTGTAGATGGTTACCTAGCTTGGAGGAGATTAGCTGGGCGATCTATCTGAGGTAGATGGTAAACTTTACACGACTCCCCAAATTCTCACTAGGTTGAATTTACCGGTAAGCTAGTGTTTTAAAGTGTATCAGATACGCTATCTCGCATTTAGAATTTGGGATCAAGGGCTTTAAACCTCTAGGATAGACTTTGGGATACTATTAGGCCACTAGTGGGTGCCCCTATGCAATATCCAAAATATATGCAGTTCTCCTAAACTGGACTTTTCCAGATGGTTATACCTCCATCAGTATGGAACGGTGTTTTTCCCAATTTAGAACTTGATTGGGCCCAAATATGGGCTAACTGTCATAGATATTTGAAGCAGGATTTGCTTAGGTTAACTCAGTTCAAGATATTACATAATATCTATTACTCTCCCCAGAAGCTGGTCCAACTAAGATTGTTGCCGGACTTTCGCTGTTTTAGATGTGGGTCGGAAGGAGCAGATTTGCTGCATATATTTTGGCATTGCATTAAGATATCCCCACTGTGGGCGGACATTAAGGGAAGGGGGAATCCACTGCTGAGCCTTGATGATCTGTTTAAGCCAGAGATTTGTATACTAGGGTATATGCCTGAGATCTGTGTGCCGCAGAGAAAGTTTCACATATCCTTGATTTCTGTTTCAGTTAAAAAACTTGTGCTTAGACACTGGAAAGACAACATTAGAATTCATTACTCTGAATGGCTAACTGTTTTATTAGCTCTACTTAGGACTGAGAGACAGATTGCAATTTTTAAAGATCAGCTTCCTAGGTTTGAGAAAATCGGGTCTCCACTTGTCTGTGCCTACTTATGATTAGTATTTCATTAGCTTTCTTATTTATTTATGCGCTGTCTGCTATTGTTTTTGGATTTTCGTGTCCAGGGGGAGGGGTGGGTGTCGAGAGGTCCCATAGGGTGGGGATGGGGGGGGGGTGGGGAGAGGCGACCTAACTTGGGAGTGCTCACTTATTTTATTATACTTATATTTACCAAATTTGTATTGTATCATGAGCCTTGTGACTTGTTGTTTATGTGGAGTATTGCCTCTGTTTATATTTTCTTTCCTCAATAAAAAGTTAATGGCAAAAAAAAAAAAAAATTAATTTTTCTGTTTTTAAATGTGGTATCAACTATGTTTCAATCTTAAAAAAGAGCCAAGGCTGCAAACATTGCACTGAACAAAGAACTGTAAGACAGTGGTGGGAAACGGAGCATTCTATTTTTTTAACTTTATGTTTACTGTTTGTGAACAAACATACAGTTACTTTTACTAACATCTGATATTACAGATGTAAGTAAAATACTACCAGGAGGGCATCGCTCCTCTTAATATGCTCAGTCCATCAAATGTTAAAAGTTTCATCATATGAGGGCTTCTAGAATAAGAAATTCAAGTTAAAATCAAAAACTTCAAATTAAGCTGTATAAGGAGTCCATTAGCTGCTTAGTATCTATGAATGTAATTTCCCAAAATTCTGAAAGTCACAGTCACCCTTCTCCCATAAGGGATCAGGGAAATCACATGCTTATCAGTAGTAAATGCACTGTCAGTGCAACTAATACATATTGATATACACTCCAATGCTTGACCCAATATAGAACAGAGCAGTTAGTAACATTTAACATACCCCAATATTACGTGCATAACTCCTCCAGTTAGATAATACAATATAAAGCAATAAGCAAAAACGCCCTGCTAGCTAAAATTTTAACAATAAACTGAGTGCCTAAACATAAAAAGCACATGCATATTAACAGGTATCTTGCACTGAAAACAACGGAGAGTTGGAACAGAACCCTCCCAGCTTGAAACAAAACAGAATTTTGGGGAGGGGTAAAACTGAAGTCTCAGTTCAATAAATGTGGATGAATTCCAACCAGAACGAGCATAGAAAAAAGACTCTTACCTTGGGACTTAAACGACATCCCCCCACCCTATAACAATGCAGAACCATTTCAATATTCAGGAAAAAAGTTCACAGTCAGATAGGTTCTTCTTCTGACGAGGTATCCTCTTCATGAGTTGCTCGGAGTCGTGCAGCTGCATTCTTCCGGCACCATTTCATGGCATCTACAGGATCTGTGAATAAGTAAATTCTACCCAGATGCACAATTTGTAGTCAAGCCGGAACAACCATGATGTGAGAGATTCCTGCTTCTCTAAGTAGTGCTCTAGCCCCATCAAACTTCTTACACTTCTGTCTTGTGACATACCAGAGGTCTGACAACATCCTAATTTGTTGGTCATCATGAAGAAGCGACTTTTTCTGTCTTGCCATGGCTAGCAGGCCCCTTGCTCTTCAGCTTGTTTGTAAATGCCCTCCTCCCCACCTCCTGTACCGAAAAGATCCTCCTGTATGTACACAATACAGTCATCTGTGACTACAGCACAAACCCATCAGACCTTCACAGCTCCCTCCAGTCTGCTTTCAGTCGGACTGAGCGTTGGTTCATAAGAGCATAGGCTAGGACTGAAACTAAAAAAACTAAGACCCTCCTGTTTGCTCACTGCCAAAGCAAGTTAAAAAATTCCCAGCTATCCATCAAAGCCTGCTCACATCACCCCCTGGAACAGGTCACATCATACAAGTGTCTGGGTGTCATATTCGATTCGGCTCTCACTTTCCACGAGCACATCAACACCCTCACATCTGCTGCCAATATGCGGGTCGGTCTACTGTATCGCCATAGAACCTGCCTCACCACAGAAGCACCAAGACTAGCTCTCACATCCTCAGTCCTCTCCCTAATGGACTACGGCCTACTCGTTTACTCAGTAGCAGATGCCACGGCCACCAGCAACTAAAGGTAGTAATCAACATAGCATGTAGACAACTACCTGGGGCTGACCGGATGTCCCATACCTGTAGCCTCTATGCACTTGCCCAGATCTTAAACTTCGAAGAGAGAGTACAATACCAGGCCTGCCTCATAGCCAAAAAATCACTACTTGGCCTGACCCCCCCAGGGCCTGTCTACTACAGTAGCAACCACTACCCCAGCTGTGAATACGTGCAGCACAAGTAAAGCAACACTGACCATCCCTAAGGTCAGAACAACACTAGCACAGAGATCATTCCTGGTCAGGGCCCCCAACTGGTTCAACGTCCTCCCCTCACAGGTCACCAGCCACACCAAGCTCGGCTCTTTCAAGATCGCCCTGAAAGACCACCTTCTAACCTCACGGACGTGCACTTGCCCGCTGTAGTTTCCCTTTCCACACATACACTCTTCTTTCGATGCCATGCAGACAGACAACTTGGCTACAAGCAGCCCAGGGCCATCTCAGTGCTGGGACCAGTGCCAGGGTCCATGGGCGCATGACAATGTCTCCTCTCGGACAGCAATTATGACACTGTAATACATAAAACAGACACCGGTCTTTGTATATAGTATATGTTATAAATGAACATGTGTATGTAACCTGTCTTTGTTGCAATGTAATTGCACGTCAAATGTATTGTCTCCAAAACGTGGAGCCTTTGGAAATGAGTCTGTAACTCAAAAGGTTGTAATCCCGAAATCCTCAATAAATAAATAAATACAGCAGATCATCTCGGGAGCCCCGCCGTCTGTGACAATTACCACAGTCCGTGGAGCTTCTGGGTTGTCGAGCCGACCTCAGAAGCGACATGCTTTTTCGAAGCGCTGAACTATAGGAGCTACTTCTTCCTTCGACTGCACCAACCATTCCTGCCGGAAAAGCAACAAATGGTCACCTTCACAACCTTCTGTCAATCCCAGTAATAGCAAATTGTGGGCCTGAGCTTGATTCTCCAACTTCTCCAATTGGGACTTCAGGTGGGTATTCTTTTTAATAAATGCTGTGACTGTTCCCATCGCTGCATCTGCTCGTTTTGTAGCTTTGGTAGTTGCAGTAGTGACCGAATCCACCGTGGATTCAATGGAGGCCACCCTTTTAGTGACAGTGTCAAATTCGTTAGAAAGTCCGGCCACTGAAGTAATCAGTCTATTAAGTTTAGAGCCAAGAGTCTGTCAAGTTTCTTCACCAGTTGCTTTATCTTGCTCAGGATCACAGCCTTGTGCCGACTGCATAGAAACATAGACTTTGACGGCAGATAAGGACCGCTAGGCCCATCTAGTCTGCCCATTTCCCTACCTACAGGATAGGCCGCAGATCCTAGTTAACCAACAGCCTATATATCTTCCTGCCCCCCCACAAGAATTGCCTTATGTCTGTCCCATGCATTCTTGAATTCTCCCACAGTTTTAGACCCCACAACTTCCTCAGGAAGGCTGTTCCATGCATCCACTACCCTCTCTGTGAAATAATACTTCCTCACATTGCCCCTGAACCGCCCTCCTTCTATCTTTAAATTGTGTCCCCTTGTTCTTGCAAGATGCTACCCTCTTGGACTTTGTTGATTCCCTTGAGGTACTTGAAAGTTTCTATCATGTCCCCCCTCTCCCTTCTTTCCTCAAGGGTATACATATTAAGCTCCTTTAGTCTCTCCTCATACGGCTTCTCTTGCAGACCCTGCACCATTTTAGTTGCCCTCCTCTGGACTGCCTCTATCCTGTCTATGTCGTCTTGAGATGGGGTCTCCAGAACTGGACAAAGTATTCCAGATGGGGTCTCACCAACTGTCTGTACAGAGGATAACAACTTCCTGTTTCTGCTGCTGATGCCTCTCCCTATACATCCCAGTATACCCCAGCCCTCCCTACTGCCTTCCCACATTGCACTAACCTTAAGGTCATCTGATATGATTACCCCCAGGTCCCTTTCCTGTTTTGCTGTTGTTACTACCTCCCTACCCATTGTGTATTCTTCCCCTGGGTTCTTGTTTCCCAGGTGCATTATTTTGCACTGAATCCTAGCTGCCATACTTCTGACCATTCCTCCAACCTTGCCAAGTCCCTTTTCATCCTTTCCACGCCTCCTTGTGTATCAACCATGTTGCAGATCTTTGTGTCATCAGCAAAAAGGCATACTTTTCCTTCCAGTCCCTCTGCAATGTCACTGATGAAGACATTAAAAAGCATTGGACCCAATACTGAACCCTGCGGTACCCCACCAGTAACCGCCCTTTCTTCAGAGTGGACTCCATTTACAATTACCTTCTGTGTCCTGTTGTCCAGCCAATGTTTTACCCAGGCTACCACCATGGGACCCACTCCCAGGCTGGTTAATCTGACTATTAATCTTTTGTGTGGGACTGTGTCAAATGCCTTGCTAAAGTCTAGATAGGCCATGTCCACAGCCCCTCCCTGGTCTACTACTCTGGTCACCCAGTCAAAGAAATCTATTAGATTAGTCCTGACATGACCTTCCGCTGTGAACCCATGCTGCCTTGGGTCCTGTGCTCCACTGACCTCTAGGTACTCAACTATTCTTTCCTTCAGAAGTGACTCCACCACTTTCCCTACCACAGAGGTCAGACTGACAGGTCTGTAGTTTCCTGACTCTGTCTTGGTCCCACTTTTGTGAAGGGAATCATCATCCTTCCTCCAGTCCTCGGGTACCACCATCCTCCCATGATTTATTAAAGCGAGTAGCCAGTGGTTTCACTAGTTCCTTCCTTAATTCTTTTAGAATTCTGGGGTGAATTCCATCAGGACCCATTGCTTTGTCCACCTTCTCAGTTTTAGGAGTTCTTGCAGAACCTTTTCTTCTGTGAAAGGACTGGGATCGACCCTTATCAAGAGTGCTTCTGTTAATTGGATTAGGCACTTCCCCTCCTCTTTTGTGAATACTGAACAGAAATATTAGCTTCAGTATTCCTGCTTTTTCACTGTCCCCTCTGTCCACCCATCGCTCATTCTATTCAGCCTCACTATCCCTCCCTTTGTCTTCTTCTACGCCGCTGATGTACCTATAAAGGTTTTATCCCCTTCTTAACTGAGTTGGCTATCTTTTCCTCAGTTTGGGCCTTTGCTATTCTGACTTCCCTCCCTGCTTCTTTCTGCCTTAACTGGTACAGCTCTCTGTCCTGCTCCTTCTGTGCTTCCTTATACTTCGGAATGCTATCTTTTCTTCCTGACTTTCACAGCCACCTCTCTTGAGAACCATAGTGGCTTTTTTTTTTGTTTTGATTTGTTTATTTGCTTCACAAAAGGCTTGTTGCCTCTGTGATGGCAGTTTGATAATTCCCCATTGTTGCTCCACACCTCCTTCTAGCCTGTTTGCTAGTGCTTTTCTGAGGCACTCTCCCATCTTGCCAAAGTCAGCCCTCCTAAAGTCCAGTACCCTCACTTTTGTATGGCTTGACTCTGTAGCTGAGTTTAACGTGAACCACACTGTTTGATGGTCACTTGTCCCCAGATGGCAACCCACTTCTAGATCTGAGATCCTCTCACTGCCCCGTTTGAGAGTACAAGGTCTAAGATTGCTCCCTCACGAGTGGGTTCTGAAACTAGCTGTCTAATGCCTGCCACCTGTAGGGCATCAAGAATGGCCCTGCTCTTGGATGTGGCTGCAGCAAATGTGCTCCAGTTAACATCTGGCATATTCAGGTCTCCCATCAACAGTATCTCCCCTTTCTCTGCCATTCTAAGAATGCCTTCCATCATATCCTTGTCCATTCCTTCCCCCTGACATGGGGGTCTGTACACAACCCCTGTGTGGATTGTGGTGCCCTTTCCAGTCTCCAAGGTGACCCACAGTGCCTCCTCTCCTCCCTGTTTACTCTTTTGTTCAGTTGCTTTTATCCCTTCCTTTACATAGACAGCTACTCCTCCCCTCTTCTCCTTGCCTGTCTCTCCTGTAGGTTATGTACCCTGGTATGTTAACATCCAGTCATGGTTCTCTGTGTACCATGTTTCTGTGACTGCTTCGATATCCAGGCATCCCTCTTCCATTAAGGCCACCAGCTCAGGGAGCTTGTTGCCCAGACTACGAGCATTGGTACTCATTACCTCCATTTCCTGATGGCCTTACCCCTTTGCCCCATCCCTGTCATTCTTGCCTTTGTCACTTTCTCCATTTACCCCTGCCCTTCTCCCTATCGACACCTCTATGTTGGTGTTTGCCGCACTTACTACCGTGATTGTTTGGGGGGTGGCGCTAGGATTTTCCTGCTTCTTTCCAGTGCCTCCCCCCTTGGCTAGTTTAAAAGCTTGCCAATGAAGCATTTAAACCTATCACCTAGGATCCTGGTTCCCTCCGGACAGATGCAGCCCATCATGCCAGTATAGGCTTGCATCACTCCAAGTGGACCCCAGTCCCCAATGAAGCCAAATCCCTGAGCTCCACACCAGTTTTCAACCACTGATTGAATCCCATGTAATGCAGAGACACCCTAGCCTCTCCTATGCCATAGATGGGTAGCACCTCGAGAAGCTTACCGTCGTGCTACTTGATTAAGGCCCCTCCCAATTCCACAAACTCTTCCTGAACTTCTCTAATCCTTTCTTAGCCAGGTCATTTGTCCCTAGGTGGACAATGACATCCAGCTCCCTCCCTGTGTAGCTGCTCCGGCAATCCTGAGGTTAGCTCCCTGTCCCTCAAGCCATGGCGCCAGGCAGGCACCTTCACCTCCTCTCCCTTCCTTCCCAGTTCTACCTTCCTAACAATGGGTCCCCCACCAGGAGTTGTTTCCTTCCCCTGCAGGGTCCCTGCCACCCTCCTGTGGGTCTCCTTTGTGGAGGTTCCCAACATCCTCCTTGGTCTCCACTGTGGGTGCCTCCATAGAGGAACCACACTTTGCCAGAATGGCACAGGGTGTGGAGGTATAACTGGAGGGATGCTCTCTGTTCCACCACCCTCACCCTCCCTGAGCCCACTGTGGTCCAACCGCCTCTTTCTTGGCAACCTCTGAGGCAACAGCAGTGGCACTGGTGGTCCCTGGATGGAAGAGGAGGTCCCACAAATCCTGGCCAACTCAGCCTGGAGATGAGCAACCTCCTCCCTCAGCCCAGAGAGGTGCTCGCAGATGGGACAACACCGCATCCTCCAGAACATCTCCCGAAGACTGCTGCCCACAGCCACTGCACTGCACCACTCCAATCATGTCTTATTTCTGGCCCTTAACTGTTTGAAATCCTTACTCTTTCCTCTGTTTTTTTTCTCTCTCTCCTAACTTTCTGCCTGTGTGCCTTTAAGCTCCTGATTGTCCTGTCCTGAGACAAGAATATCCTATATTTCTCAGTAGACCACTTACTTGTTCAGAGGCAGACCTCCAGCAGCTAGGGGGCGAGGAGGCTACTCTTGCCCTTCTAGGATGGTGGGTCCTTGGTGGTTCTGTGATCACTCACTTCCTGCCCCTAAACAGGAAGTTCCTGTTGTCAGTCAAATCCTGTGCCTATAAAATAGAACTAGCTTTGGGGGTGAGAGGAGGCAATATAGCCCCAGCAGAGAGTTCAGTCACACAGCAGTCCTTTCACCTGGTGTCTTCTGCCAAGCTATTAGCAGAATCTTTCTAAGGCAGTCTTTAAATGTAGCTTCCTTCTAGCTAAGCCACTCCCCCTACTTACCAGATCTTTCTACAAGTAATTTAAACCTCACAGCAGTTAAGTCCTTTCAGTCACCTGAGATTTACACCTAGATACTCTTCAGTTACCTATTCAGTTCAGTTAACCCAAACACACACTTTTTTTTGGGTTTTGTATGTTAGTTTTTTTACCCTAAATTAAAGGTCCAAATACAAAAGTTCTTCTACTTTAGTCCCAGCAGAGAAGTTCAGTCACACAGCAGTCCTTCCTCCTGGTGTCTTCTGCCAAGCTATGCATGGTCAGGGCTCGGAGACAGTTTTAGATTTAGCTCCTTCTCCTGCAGATTTAACCTTTCGAGGATTCCCCATCTAGTTCACTGTAAGTTTCAGCACCAAATAATACAAAATAGACCAAGCTGCTCTGGATATTGCCGTCAATATACTGTATATTATTATTTTAAGATCAAGCAGCAGAGCTTCATCTAGTTGTGGCCATATTGCTTGGGCTCCACAGCGCCCCTGTAAATACAGCATTCTAAAGGGCTACGTTAACATCTGGAAACACTGTAGAACAATCCAACAATTATGAATTTAAACTAAATAAACAATCAAATTACTAAATAAACAATCTAATTCAAATAAAAACATTTTAATTTATTAACAGCATTAACATACTCTAGGGGTCGGGTCACTTTAAGGAAGAAATGCATGAGCTACCAACCTTTCCCCAGCCGTAAAGTATCCTGCCAATCAGACTCTTGTACAGTAGTATGGATACAATAATTTTCATGACCTAAAAAGTTAATTTTACAACTTTCTTGTAAAATGTCCCACAGCATGTGCTGCAAAATGCTGCCATTACCTTCTCACAGAGCTTCAGCCACACACAATACAGATGAGCTTTTGACTAATAGTAGGCCTGGCAGCTCACATCTGCAAACAATCAATCCTTTGTGGACTCGGGAGCTGTTGAGTGTTCTGCAGTACAAGTTACAGAGCAGTACTATAAATCTGTAAAATGGACTTGTAAAGTAATGCAGTTTTTCTTCCCACACCACAAAAGCCTCATTGACAGGGCAGCTAACTTTCACCTGGGGGAGAGGCTGGTAATTTATGGCATTTTACTTTGCTAAATCTAACTCTAGGAGCATAAAGCACTCACTGAATGTCCCCTGTAGAGGCATATTAACTTGTGGTATCCTAACTCTTAGTTGTACTTTAATGCTAAAAAAATCATTCTGCATGCGCTTAACTGTACTCGCCTCTACCACACATGCACGTGCACACAAACACATACATGCGCACACAAACACACACGTGCACTCACCGATTTACAGATCAGAATACCCTGACAAAGATTCAGGACAACCACTGGAAAGAACAGTTACGTGAGAACTTACCGTAACAGTAGATCTTCAATGGGATCTCAGTCATCAGGTCACACTGTAGGAACTTCACCACTGGTGAAGCAGGATCCACACGGAAGATTTTCAGCACTACTGTACCACTGGGGCCACCCACACCGATGTCATCTGCCAATGTCACCAACCCTATAAAGGTGTGAGCTCCCTCCTCAGTTCTTTACCCTGGAGACTAAAGGTTAAATACAACTCTAGGAGCATAAAGCACTCACTCTATGACCCCCCCGTAAAGGCAGATTAACTCGTGGTATCCTAACTCTTAGTAGTACCTTAATGTTAAAAAAAAAATCATTCTGTCTGCACTTAACTGTACTCACCTCTACCACACATGCACGTGCATACAAAAACACACCGATTTACAGATCAGAATGGAATACCCTGATAAAGATTCAGGACAAATACTGGAAAAAACAGTTACTTAAGAACTTACCGTAACAGTAGATTTTCAATGGGATCTCAGTCATCAGGTCACACTGTAGGAACTTCACCATCGGTGAAGCAGGATCCACATGGAAGATTTTCAGCACTACCACTGGGGCCGCCCACGCTGATGTCATCTGCCAATGTCACCAGCCCTATAAAGGCATAAGCGGCCTCGCTCCCTCCTCAGTTTCTTTACCCCGGAGACTAAGGGAGCACATCTGTGCCATGGGGGACCGAGGGGAGAGAGAGGCGCAGCCTAAGTAAAAGTTAGGCTACACCAGATAGCCAGTCTGAGACAAGAACCCCAAACAGGGGTATGGAGGGAGGGAAGACGTGACCTGATGACTAAGATCTCCTCGAAGATATACTGTTGTGGCATCTTACGTAACTGTTCTATCTTCTTTGGGGGTATCTCAGTCATCAGGTCACACCGTAGGAACGAGTCCCAAGCAGTGACAAGTAACTGCAGAACAGTCTGGGTGGCAGGCAAACTGGGGCCTAAGATAGAGGGCCCTGAAGCACAGTATGGCCGAAGCCTGCTCAGGCTCTAGAAGCAATGTCCGGACTGTAGTACTTGGTGATGGTATGGACAATACTCTAGGTGACAGCAGCACAAATGTCAGCAGCTGAGACCCCTTTGAAGCAAGCCACAGAGGCAGCCATACTCCTTGTGGAGTGAGTTTTGTGAGCCCCTGGCAACTCTTTGCCGTGCTTGTTGTAATGGAACACAATATAATGTGCCAACCACAACGTGTAGAAACCTGAACACCCTCTCTACCTGGGGCAAAAGAAACAAAAAGCTGCTTCAACTGTTTGCATTCCTTGGTTCGGCACAGATAATACTTCAAAGTTCTGCGCATGTCTAACGTATGGAGCAGTGCTTCCCCTGGATTGGCACTCTCAGGAAAATAAACTGGTAGGAGGATAGACAAGTTCAGGGTAAACTCAATCACCTTAAGGAGAAACTTAGGATTCGTGCGCAAGACACCCTGTCTTTGTGAAAAATTAAATAAGGCTTCTCATAGCAGAGGGCCCAAAGCTCGGAAAGCGTAGCTTGCAAGTCACAGCTGGCTCAAAAGGAGACAGGGTCAGCTTCTCCTAAACAAAATTCAAATCCCAAGCCGATACAGGGGAACAGATTGGAGGTTTCAGATGCAGGTTGTCCCTGAGAAAAGTATGAGATACATCCAACTGAGCCACGGTGCGGCCACCCACAGGCTCATTAAAGGCAGAGATAGTCGAAGGGTGCACCTTGAGGGAGGAATACTGGAGACCAGAGTCAAGAGAGATATCTGTCTTGCTCACCGGACAAGTAAAAGGGTCCAGGTGATGCTTGGCAGCCCAGGTGGCAAACCTCTTCCACTTCATGGCATATGTGGCCCTAGTGGTAGTGGAGGGCTGCCATGAGGACGCCTGCCACTCTCTGGGAGACTCCGAACCGAGTGATGGCTATATCCTCAGCAGCCAAGCATGCAGATGAAGGGACTTGAGATTGGGATGGACCAGGGTCCCCGAGCCTACGTCAAGAGATCCCTGCAGAGGAACCGGAAGCTCCTCCTCTGCCAACTGTTGCAGTAATGGAAACCATATCTGCTGAGGCCAGAATGGTGCTACCAAGATCATGCTGGCCCCCTCAATTTGCAATCTGATTAGCACTCTCTGGATCAGAGGGAAGGCATAAAGGAACCTCCCCTGCTCCAGGAGAGGGACAATGCGTCTTGCCAGAAAACTCCAGGCCCTGGATCTAAGAAGCAGAAACTGGGCAGTTTGTGTTGTGTGGGGATGCAAAGGTCCAACTCTAGATGACCCATGTTCTGCAACGGATGAGAGAAGTTCCCACTCGTGAATACTGGACTGCATCCTGCTGAGGCTGTCCGCCAGGTATTTAGCACACCTGGGACGTGGACTGCAGAGAACCAGACTCTGGTATACTGCCCAGTAGTATACTCTCATGGCATCCCAAACAGGGACACATATCCCAGCTTGTAGATATAATAGCAACATTGAGGTTGTCTTACTGGATCAACAGCTGACCCGGGGGAGATGGTTCTGAAAACTCTGCATGGAATACAGAACCGCCCTCACCTCCAGGACACTGATATGTAAGGAGGCTTTGATCTGGGACCACGTTCCTTGAGTCTGAAAGGGATCCAGGTGCACTCCCCAGCCCGAATCAGAGGCATCCGTGGTGAGGATCTGCTGGGGGGAGGAGATCTGGAATGGGACACCCTCATAACAGATTCTGTGGGTCCATCCACCACTGGGACACTCTGCAGACTGGGGAGGAGACCAGCACTAACTGATCTAATTTGTTTGTGCACTGGTTCCATTGTACTCTGAGGGTCCACTGAAAGACCCACATGTGCAACCTGGCTAAGGGGACAGTGGGAATGGTGTGGCCATCCGATCCAAAAGCCTCAGATATACCCGGGCCGTGATATAACGGCTCTGTGCTACCTCCTAAGCCTGGGCCATGAGGCACTCCACCCTGTTTTGTGGAAGGAAGGCCTTGCCCTGTACTGAGTCCAGATCCACCCCTACATACAGTTCCTTCCTTCTGAGAGCTGCGACTACTGCTGTTAAGCACTTTGTAAAGACCCGCAGCACAGAAGTTAAATCAAAGGGCCATACCATGAATTGGTAGTGCTCATCCTGAAATAAAAACTGCAGAAATCACCTATGCGGCAGAAACGCCAAGATATGCAGGTAAGCATCCTGCATGTCCAGGACCATTCGCCCTACCTAAGCAAAGTAATCAGGCCAGGCAGGGTGACCATGCAGACTTTTTTGTAGTGGACATATAGACTGAGGTCCCTGAGGTCTAAATTGGGCCTCAGATCTCCAGTTCCTCTGGGAACCAGGAAGAACCTGGAATAAAATCCCCTACTCCGTTGGCACCTGGGCAAAAAAGCTGTTCACAGCTCGGCAGCTGGCCATGCCTCCCCCCAAAATCAGGAAGTTTTTGAGAGCCTTTTTACGCTGCCTGATGGTAGTTTGGTTGAATTTATGGCAGAGCTCACAGTCTGAGAAGTTATGGTCAGGCCCAAGACAGCAGACACAGACAGAATGTTCATCTGTAGAGGCAATCTTCTTTCCACAGCAGCAGCGATGGAAGAGAGAAGTGGAAGGAATAACTCTCGACATAAAGTAGGGGAATCTCTTGTAAGAAAGAGATTCTGAAAAACAAAACAAAGTCGTAGGCAAAAATGGCAAGAAACTGTGTTGGAGATTCTGAGGAGACCCATGAGAACAGAGTCGACAGTGGGAAAGAACTGAGGAGGAAGTGGGACTGCTCACGCCTTTATAGAGCTGGTGACATCGGTGTGGACGGCCCCAGTGGTACTGCTGAAAATCTTCCGTGTGGATCCTGCTTCACACACGGTGAAGTTCTTACGGTGTGACCTGATGACTAAGATACCCCCGAAGATGATCTAAAATATCTCTACCAGCAGTTTACAGATAGCTTACAATTAATTTTATTGTCATCATAAAACACAGGTCACAAATGAAAAATCATTGATAATGTAAGCAATTTCCGGATCTGTGAATCTGTACAACAAAGAATCTCAGACCCTTTACACCAAGGTTCAGGTATTAAATGTCAGTCAATTGGCAGCATTTGACCATTTGTTTTATTATATCTTGATTTAAGCATTTTTCAAAAATTTCTGTGATTTAACTTTTTTTTTTAAACATTAGCGGCACCGACTATCATTTAAAACCTTTTTTGTAGTAAATAGGATCTTACAGTAAGAAATACAGAAAGGGTTGAGTCCAGGCAGTAGTGGACAGAGTCAAAGTATGCTGTATAGAGGAGTTCCTGAACAGATGTGGGAGGGCATGCATGCGGAATAGCTGGGCACCCAATGCAGTGTTAAAAATGTTACTATCTGAACAACTAGAGTATTTACTTGCCTCAAGGAGTTAAACACATCAGAGTCACACAGATTGTGGAGAAATGGAAATTACATGGCTACCGTAATTCTTGATCTTCTTGGACGAATTCTTCACCACTCATTCACACTAATGGGGACTACGCCAGAGGCACTAGGACTGAGCGGGAGCCAAAAATTGCCTAGGTAGGGCCACGAGGAAGCAGCGCAGCAAGCCTGGCTCATGCCACATAGGCCACCTTGGCGTCAACCCTCCAACTGTCTCAGTACCCCTTTTACCGAAGAGGTGCGGCGTAAACTCACCTAGTGAAACTAACCTATGTCAGACATGAGAGTCCAAATAACCCGTATAAGAAGGGTCAACACAACAGAGTCTTCACAGCCCGGCCATTGAGGAAGCGAAGACCAATAACAGAGTGAGTGAGCTCGGGGGATGGTGGGTGGGCGTGTGAACGAGTAGTGGAGACTTCATCCAAGAAGATCAAGAATTACAGTAGGTATGTAATTTCCATATCTTCCTGGACATAAAGACTCCACCACTCATTCACACTAATGGAAGAGTATCGAGCTAAATAATCCCCCCGAGAAGGGCGACAGGAAAGAGGAGCTCACTTAGGGCAGAAGTCCATTGAGGATTGTCCTGCCAAAGGATTGATGTTGCCTGGCATGGACATCCAAAGCACAGTGCTTCACAAACGTGTGCACGGATCTCCAAGTAGCTGCACTGCAGATGTCTGCAATGGGTACATTTCGTATTTCTGCCAGAGATGCCGCTACTGCTCTGGTAGCATGGGCATATATCCTGCCTTCCAGCTAAACCTGTGCCATGGAATAGCAGTGATGAACACGTCACTAGCTAATGCCGAAATACATCTGATAGCAACAGGCTGACCCAGCCGGGCCATGCTGAATGACAGAGTTGTTCTGACTTGCGGATCTCTTTAGTTCTATCCAGTAGAAACGCAAGGCCCTCTTAACATCCAGAGAATGTAGGGTATGTTCCCCCTCATTCTGGAAGTTCTCAAAGTAAGTCAGAAGAACCAAAGGCTGGTTCACGTGGAATTCTGAGACCACTTTGGGAAGAAATTTAGGATGGGTTTCGAAGAAACACCTTGTCCTTATGGAACACTGTATAAGGAGGGTCTGTGACCAAGGCAAGTATTTCAGACACTCTGCGAGCGGAGGTAATGGCTACAAGGAAGGCGGTCTTCCAGGTCAGAAACTTCAGCTCACAAGTTTGCTAGACGCTCGAAAGGTTTACGAGTGAGCATATCTAGCACCAGGTTAATATCCCAGGCGGCTACCGGTCTCCCGACTGGTGGCCTAGTGTTGAGAATATCTTTCAGGAATCTCTTAACCAAGTGTAACTGAGCTATAGACAATGTGTGTATAGGCTCGTGATAAGCTGAGATCACGCAGAGATGGACCTTCACAGTTGAGTACTGTTTGTAGTCCTGTATAAGACAGGTCTAGAAGACACTCAAAGACTTTGTTTGGTGGGTGTGACATGGTGGAATAGGACCATGTCCCAGTTGTTATGGAAACAGTTTGAATGCAGGGATCTGTTCTATCACAATACATATAAGGAGCCAGAAGAACTGTGGGTCACCCTGGAAACAGGAAATGGGACAGCCATAAGAACTGGGGTTGTCTACAGGCCCCCAGACCAGGGGGAGGACATAGACACATTACTGTTAGAAGATATACAAAACATGACAGCTAAAGGGGAGGTTCTGATAATGGGAGACTTCAACATGCCGGATACAGATTGGTCAATACCAGCAGGAACATCTGCCAGAACTAGACACACTGTGGATTCCCTGCAGGGGGAGGGCCTCAAACAACTGGTACAACAACCCACAAGAGACTGGGCTATCCTAGATCTAGTACTTACTAACAGGGAAGGGATCACAGATCTCCAGGTAGGTCACCTGGGGGCCAGTGACCATCACATGGTATGGTTCAATTTGGCCACTACAGCTAAATCATCCCATTCCAAGGCAAAAATATGGGACTTCAGAGGAGCTGACTTTGATAAGATGGCCAACAGAGTTAAGCTAGCCCTGACAAAAAGAAACACAGGTGAAGGGTACAGGTAAAGTGGGCAAGCATTAAGGATGCAATACTTGAAGCAACATCCTATTGTGTTAGACAGAAAAGGAAGTGCAAAAGAAGAAGGAAACCACTTTGGTTCTCAAATACAGTAGCAGAAAAGGTCAGAGCCAAAAGGCTGGCCTTCAGGAAATGTAAGGAAACACAGCAGGATGAAGATAGGAGGCATAACAAACTGCCTAAGGAAGCCGGAAAGCAGTAAGGCAGGCAAAGTCCCAAACTGAGGAAACACTATGCACGAACAGTAAAAAGGTGACAAGACTTTCTATAGATACATTAGTGAAAGGAGAAAGTCCAGAGGGTTATTGTAAGCTCAAAGGAGAAAGGGGGCATGTGAGGAGGAGGACCCTGTAAAGCATCTATCCTAAATAGATAATTTTGCTCAGTATTTACTGAAGAGAAGGTAAGGCAGGGCCCACAGCTCAGCACCATGGACACAGGGGAGGGAGGTGAGCACTACTCCCTTCACAAAGAAAGGGTCCGCAAGAGCTCGCTAAGCTCAGAGTGGACAAGGCAATGGGACCTGATTGCATACATCCCAGGGTACTTAAGGAGCTAAGGGTGGAATTAGCAGAGCCATTAGCAGAACTATTTAGTGAGTCTCTGAGCACAGGAGAGGTCCCAGAAGACTGGAAAAGGGCTCATGTGATCCCACTCCACAAGAGTGGTAGCAGGGAGGAGGCAGGGAACTACAGACCAGTCAGTCTTACCTCAGTAGTGGGCAAGATTATGGAGGCACTCCTTAAGGAAAGGATAGTGCAACATATGGAAGCCATAGGGGCACAGGATCCAAGACAGCATGGGTTTACAAAAGGAAGGTCCTGTCAAACTAATCTCATAGATTTCTTTGACTGGGTAACCAGAGTGGTGGACCAAGGGGAGCAGTTGATGTCGTCTACCTTGACTTCAGCAAAGCTTTTGACACTGTTCCACATAGAAGATTGATAAATAAACTGGGTAGGCTCAGGTGGGTCAGAAGTTGGTCAACTGGGTGGCAAACTGGTTGACGGGCAGAAAACAGAGAGTGGTGGTAAATGGTATACAGTCAGAAGAGATGCAAGTCACAAGTGGGGTACTTCAGGGATCAGTCTTGGGGCCAGTCCTCTTCAATATCTTCATTAGTGACATTGCAGATGGACTAGAGGGTAAGGCTTGTCTGTTTGCAGATTACACCAAGATCTATAGCAGAGTAGATGTTCCAGATGGGGTGGGCAGAATGAGAAGAGATCTGGATAATCGAGCAAAATGGTCAGAAGAGTGGCAACTGGGATTTAATGCAAAGAAGTACAAGATCATGCATGTAGGGAAGAGAAACCCTGAAACCACCTATAGGCTGGGAGGGGAGTTGCTGGCAGTCACAAAGGAAGAAAGAGACTTGGGCATCATCATCGCTGATGACCTGAAATCATCAAGCAGACCTCTGAAGCATTAGGTAAGGCTAGGGGGATGTTGGGACTGTATTAGTAGGGTATCACAAGTCTGAAGAGGAGGTAATAATCCTCTTTACAAGACACTAGGTTAGGCCCCATCTGGAGTACTGTGTGCAGTATTGGAGGCCACACCTTCACAAGGACATTAACCAAACTGAGGCAGTCCAGAGAAGGACAACCAAAATGGTGCAGGGACTGCATCAGGAGACATATGAGGACAGATTAATGGAGCTCAATATGTATACCCTTGAGCAAAGGAGGGAGAGAGGTGATATGATCGAAATATTCAAACACCTTAAGGGCATTAACAAGGTGAAAGAGACTAACATGTTTAATTATAAGAAAAATAGCAGGACAAGAGGACACAGCATGAGATTAGAGGGAGGCCTATTAAGGGGGAATGTGAGGAAATTCTTTTTCACAGAAAGAGTAGTGGATGCATGGAACGGCCTACCTCAGGAAGTGGTGGCTATGAATACCGTGCAGGGCTTCAAACAGGCATGGGATAGGCATGAGGAGCAATACAGATGATGCAGATAGATGGGCCACTGACAGAGCAAAGGCCGATGGCACATTTATAAGGTAGAAAAAGAAATGGGCAGACTGAATGGGCCTTGCGGTCTTTACCTGCTGTCAACCTCTATGTTTCTATGTATTTTTTCCTTTCCTGTCTCTTCTCTGTCTGGTTGCACAACCAAATTTTACCGTGAGAACTAGGATTTGATCACCCTGACAGTCTCGCAGTTATTTGCCTCTCACTATCTCTCAGTCTTCCCTTGCGTATCTGCTGATATAAAAATATATACAAATCATTATGTGGCAATGTAACTGATATTGGGATCCCTTTATTTAGAAATTATATAGTGTTAATTTTTAAAATGTATAGAATTATAGTTTGAGACGATTGCAAAAAGCTATTGGAGACTCAAGAAGTTACCAGAGTGCAAATTTTTAAGCCTTTTGCAGAAGAGCTGTAGAAAAGGGGCCTCAGTTCAGGCACACACTGTTCCTGCCAGCACCTGCCTGAAACATACAAGAACACACTGGAAGATGCTTGTTAAGAATGGGGGGTTGGAAGGACTTATAAGACTGTCTGGCTGCATCCTGACAGAAAGTGACAGCTTCTGGATATTTGGAGCAGAACAGAAGTAGTTTTGCGTTGAGTGGGGATGCAAACAGGTCCAGGTCTGGCGTGCCCCACTCTTCGAAGAGCGACTGCACGACGTTTATGTTGGGAGACCATTCGTGAGGATCCACTTCTGTTCTGCTGAGACTATCTGCTAGATCATTCTGGGTTCCTGATTGGGTACACTGCCTGAATCAGAGCTTCATGTTCTAGACACCATTCCCACACTCACCACTGTTTCCCTGCACAGGGGATAAGAGTGCGTCCCACCCTGTTTGTTGATGTAGTACCATCACCGCTTTGTTGTCCGTCTGAAGGAGAATTACTTTGCGGCAGAGAAGGTCCTTCAGGGCTCGGACAGTGTACAGGACTGCTGTCATTTACAGGACATTTATCTGGAGTTGAGATTCATCCTGACTCCACAGACCCTGGGTGTGGAGATCCTGACAGTAAGCTCCCCATCCGAGTAGGGATGCATCCGTGGTAATGGAGATCTGAGATTCCAGTGGGCAAATGCCATTCTAGTTTTTTGTGTGGGCTCGAGTGCCTGCTCGACCTGAGGGCCAAACAGATAAGTTCCATCAAATGGCAAACTCATAACTCTTTGCTGGGCATCATTTCTGAAACCCCAAGTACGTAACCATGAGTGGTGTTGGGTATATATACCAGCCACTGCTGCTCTAGAAGCGGTGTCAAAGGCATCCATAGCAGCCTTAAGCTGCTGATTGTTCCACTCAGTGCCTCTAGTAATGATCTGGAGAAGCTCTGCGCTAACTTCTGACTGTGGAAGGGGTTCCACAGTGGCCTTGAGTGAATGCCAGAGGGTATACACATACTGAGAGAAATAACTCTGATAGCCAGCAATGAACACACGCAGGGTAGAGCCAGCCAAAACTCACTTCCCCAAAGTGTCAATCTTACAAGATTCCTTGTTTACTGGATGGGCCGTAGATTCCTGAGGGAGGACGGCTTTGTCATTCTCTGCCAAAACAACTATGGCATCAGCAAACGCTTAAGAGGTCAAGACTGGTCGATCCTTGGGGGGGGGGGGCCTTCTTCCTGTCTATGGATTTAGCCATGGAAGGAATAAGTGCCGGATTATCCCACACCATTTGTGAGAGTGACTCAAAAGAGGGCTACACCGGTGGAGTCAATTCGACAGGAATATCCGGAATGTGCAGATACTGCAGACGCGCAATTTCCCAGGCTCAATCTCTGAAGTCTGGAAAGAGAGTGTGGAATTCATGTTCTTTAACAGAGACTTAAAGGAAAGGTGTTCGACCAGAGCCTCTGCTTAAGGAGAGGATTTATCTGCCACTCCGAGAGAAGAACTGCCGTCAAAGTCATCTCCTAATTGAAGATCAGGATCAGGCTCAATATTGTCTCCTACTAGACCCGGAGGGATAGCATATGTAGAAAAGGGAGGAAAAGAGGAAGAGGCACATTGCTAAACAGAGTTGAAAACCCCAGCGCCAAATGTACAGATTGTGCCGGCGCAGAGTGCAGTGCTGAAAGAGAAGATGGCGCTGGCCCAGAGAGTGGCGCTGCTAAGACAGGAGTCAAAGGCAGCACCGCCCTAGGCGCTGCACAAACACCAGAGGATCCCAACCCAACTCTCGGAGTCAAGGAGAAAGATCTGACAAAAGTAGTAAGAGAAAATGATACCTGTGCTGGCCCCTGTACCACAACAATATGAGGGGGAAAAGCACCGGAGCACAGTGTCAATGGCTTCGAAAAAGGCACTGCACAACTAGGAAGTCCCAACTGCCCTGCTCACAGGCTCAAAATCCCGAGGCCCAAGGGATGGTCCCGCAGGTTCGGACAGGCGGGATAAAACCGCCGAACCCATAGCTCCATAAGAGCGGCCCAATGATGAAACTTTCACCGGAAGACCCCCCGGGGGTGGAGAGGGACTACGGAGTCGAGGATGTCGGTCACTAGGAACAGAGGCCGTAGGAGACCCCGAAGGAGTCAGACCCCTGCCCCTCGCCACCGACAAGCAGACACACCAGAGGACGACCTTGAGTGGTACTGTTTCTTCTTCGACCAGGGGGTTGAGGAAGAACTCAAGGCTGAGCAGTACAGAGTCTTCGACAAACAGCAAGAATGGGACTGCTTCTTTTTGTGTTTTTGGGAGACTGCCTGTAGCCAGACCCTCCTCCCATCCGTAGAGGGCAGCAGACCAGACCCAGCCCTGCTGAAAACACAGCTTTCATGCGAAGTCTCCCTACCATCATTGGCCCCGCTCATGGTCGACTCCATCAAAGGCAGGCTGAAGATGATTTTTTTCATTGACGAAAATCGCTGTTATTTTATTTATTTATTTATTTTTTTTTACACACTGAATTACTAAAAATAAATAAAAACTAATCAATACTGAATTACTACAGCTGCTGTTATATAGACGTGAAGATTTGACTCCCGGCAGGTGAGTGTTGTCGTCACTGAAGCGCACTCGACAGCTGGGGGGGGATGGGGACGGGGACGGGACTCAGGCAGTTGGAGGTCAAATCAAATCAAATTTATTTGTGATGCACTTTTCAAAATATCAAAGCGCAGATACATAGCAGAATAACATCCGTCACAATAAATACAAACATAAAAACAATTAAAATGCAGGAGGAGACTTATTCAAAAGCTAATTCCAATAAATAGCTCTTCAGAGATGCCTTGAAAGACTCTGTGGACAAGCACTCTCTAATCTGACGAGGTAGAGAATTCCACAGGGTTGGGGTTATGAAAGAAAAAGTTCTGGTCCAGATGACTGAAGACGAACCCTGGGAATCTCCAGCAATCCCTCGTCGGCGGAGCGGAGTGGGCGGTAGGGATGAAGGAGAGCTTGCAAGTAGCCCGGTCCCTGACCGTGTAGGGTCTTATAGGTCAGCAACGCGACCCTGAAGGTGATTCTCCACTGCACCGGCAGCCATTGCATTTCCCGCAGCACAGGTATGATATGGTAAGTTCTTGGCAGCCCCATCAACAACCTGGCTGCAGCGTTCTGCACCAGCTGCAGGCAATGGAGATCCACCCCCGGCAACCATAGATATAGAGCATTACAGTAATCAAGACACGAAGAAACAAAGGCGTGAACCAACACAGGAAGGTCATCGTGTGGAACAAGGTGTTTTATTCGAGCTACATTCCTCAGATGGTAAAAGGAAGACTTGACAACGGCTGACACCTGTGTCTTCAGCGTAAGCTCACTGTCAAGAATTACATCCAGATTCCGCACCTGTTCAGAAGGTCTCAACTGGTTACCCCCTAACAAAAGGCCAGAGGGAATCCCAGGAGTCAACTTCTCTGCACGGTGACCCGGGTCCACCACCAACACCTCAATCTTGTCTGGATTCAGTCTTAACCAGTTAGCACTCATCCAGTCCTGAATCTCAGCGAGGCACTTGTTAAAAAACAATAATGCATCATTCTGTTCGGGTACAAAGGACATATATAGCTGAATATCATCTGCACAACAGTGAAAACTCAGCCCATAACGCCTTATAATGTCCCCTAACGGCAGCATGTACACCGTAAACAGCATGGGGGAAAGCACAGAGCCCTGCGGCACCCCACAGGGCAGAGCAAAGGAAGCAGAGGAAAAAATTCCTGATACTACCCTCTGAGTTCTGCCCGTAAGAAAGAGCTGGAACCATCTGAGGACTGTCCCGACAGTCCACAGAGCAACATAGCGCTCTAAACATCCACAGTCCACGGTGTCAAATGTTGCAGAGAGATCAAGGAGGACCAAGATCAAACGGCTCCTCCGATCTCTCGCTATTAGATCATTCAGTACCCGAACCAACGCCGTCTTGGTACTATGCCTCTTCCTGAAACCGGACTGGAGAGGATCATAGACTTCATGGGTGGTAAGAAAGTCACTGAGCTGCAACGTGACTACTTTCTCAATAACCTTGCCCAAAAAGGGCAGGTTAGAGATCTGTCTGTAGTTAGCGAGACAGTCTGGGTCAAGGGAAGGTTTCTTCAAAAGGGGTGTCACGATAGCCTCTTTTAGAGACTCCGGAAACACCCCTTGGTCCAAAGAGCACCAGACTATCTCAGGAAGGACAGGTCTGATCGCATCTATGCACCCCACAAGAAGGCATGTAGGACCAGGATCCAAACTACAGCAAGTCGGTTGTAAGCCCTGGACAATCTTCATGATATCCATGATCGCTGGCTGGTCAAAGTCTGTCCAGGCCGACTGAGGGTCTGTAACCTCGCCTCGATCACTGCCATGCTCATTACAATGCATATTGCGGATCTCCGACCTGACTGATGACACCTTATCATCAAAGAACCGAGCAAACTCATCACACTTTATTTGTGAAAAAGCTCTCCGACTCCACAAACAGGCTGGACTGCACAGTCTGTCCATGGTCTGGAAGAACTGAGCTGGTCAATTTCTTGACTCAGCTATCTCCCTGGTCAGGAACTCTGCCTTCTTATGGGAGATTTCTAATTGATAGTCCACATAATGGGCCATCAATCTAAGCCTGTCACCTTCAAGGCCGGATTTCCATCAGCAGCGTTCCAATCTTCGCCCCACTCTCCTCAACTCCCTCAATGTCCCATCAAACTGCGGGCAGAGGGAGAGGGGGTGAACACAGACAGGAGCGATGGAATCCAGAGCCCTCAGCACCATATTATTATAGTGCACTACTAAGACATCTGGTTCCATGCACTCCATAGGCCAACTCAATAGGTCCACCACCGCCATTAGACCCTCAGGGGTAACTCCCCTCAAAGGGCGTACTGGACCATCTCCAAAGGGGTTGGTCTCACGGGGGCCAAATTGAACCTTATAGAGTGATGGTCAGACCACCTCTCACGGCATGAGCCGGGCTCATGGCGCCACTTCCTCCGCAGCCCTACCTAGGTGCCAGCCCTCCTGAAGATTATTAGCTCCAGCTCGGTCCTAGTGCCTCTGGCGTAGTCCCCATTAGTGTGAATGAGTGGTGGAGACTTTATGTCCAGAAAGATCTTGCATTAATAAGTAAATGGAATTCTGAAGCTGTCTAGTCAACATACTTTGGCAGAATACCATTAACTTTTAATTGATAATTTTTTTCTGTGTACACCAGAAGGAGAGATGAAAGCCTACTCCCAAACCAAAACGATGGTTTTTTGTAATATAATAAATAAATAAATAAATAAAAAACACACCCAATTGCTGATATTCCGTCCCATATGCTTCGTGAAACAACTACCATAAACAAGTTATGGTGTTTTTACTTGTTTTAATCATCCATCCTGAGCGAAAACTCCTTATCCTTTCACTTCCTGTCTAAGTATTGCTGGTTACCACTGCAGCAATGCTTAGACTAGAAATGAAAGGATGAGGAGATTTTGCTCAGGGGGTGGATATTTAAAACAAACTATAGTAGCTGCAATGTTTTATCATGGTTGTTTTGTGAAGTAGATGGGCGGGCTATAAGCAGCTGGGTGGAGGGTTGGACTTTAGTTTTACACAAAAATCTAAAGGGTTTATGGGAGGAAAAATTGGAATTTAGAACTTCTGTATGCTGCAGTACAAGAACAAATCCTGGCTATTTAAGAGGTCATCACATCCTGCAGCCTCTCCCAGTCAGTCCAACAGGAGAAGTAAAAGAAATGATCTGTAAATTAGTGAACATTACATGGGACTCTAGCAAGGTGCTGCAATGAAGAAAGCAGTAGGACTGCTTTGCCCATTGGCACAACAGTTGAGTTACCACTCATGAGAACAGCGACCTGGCTTCAGGAATGAGCCCAGGCCTCTGGAGGGCTGACAGGGAAAGCAGGACTGAGCATCCCAGCGGCTACCTCCTCCTCCTGGGAGAGAGTGTCACGTTCTGCGCTGCCGTCTGGGTGACCACTGTTGGAAAAGCAGCAGATACACAACAGGAGGGGTCTGCCAAGCCTCCTGTCGGCACGCAGACATGTGTGTTCCTTGCACAGTGTCCCTTGTGCACAGATGTTCCAGCGCAGGGAGAAAACGTACGGAAGATGGCCCAGCACAGAGGATGATGGACCTAGAAATCTGACATAATGTAATACTTTTTTTGGACCTGAAACCTTTTTTTTGTGAAAAGTTGAAGTTTATTCAATATTTGCAGTAAAAATGAAACTCTCAAAAATACAGACCTGCAGAGCTATCCTTCAGAAGTAATGCTGTAAAATAATTTGCTCACTTTGCTAAGTCCTACAGTACAGCCACTTCTGATTAATTCAGGTGACTGTAGCACAATCAGTTTGGTTCAGGCTTTCAAGATAAGGGAATAACACAAATGTGACCTCACTTTGCTCAAAAAACAATGCTCTTCTGAAGCAGATGAATCAGTGATGTAAGCTAATGGCAGGCAAAACAAATGTGGAAGGAATAATTGGTCACTAGTGATAAGGCTAATGGGGAAGAGGGAGAGCAGAGCAGAGTGTGTATGGGGAAATGGCAGTGAAAATGAACAGCAGGAGTAGCCATGCAAAACAAGGGGCTCAAGGTACTTACCAAGGGGTGGGAAGGAGCGTACAGGGCTTGTGTCCCTGCTGCTTTCACGACTGGCCTCTCGGCTGCACCCCTGACTCATACTAGGACGAGGAATGCGACTGCCTCGGGCTAGTACATATTAAGGTTGTAAGAGACAGACGGGGGAAGAGAGAGAGAGAGAGAGCACAGAAAAAAGAAAACATTGATATTTTTGTCTATACCATACTTACTTTTTAAGAGTCAAAAGAGCCATGTGTTACGAGGTCTTAAAAGAATGGACAAATACAACGATCTTGCTATGTACTATAGACAAATTCCAGGTTTTTTAGTTGCTAATCAAGTACAGAAATATTTTATTTGTAGCAGTGTCCTACTTTAAAGCCTATTATCAGGCTATAGTTTCACTTCTTGTACAAAATTGGCCTGAAGGCAGGCTGGCTCACTGACATAGCGGTACCACTGCAGCCTGCAATGCTGACAACTCAGGTTCGGTAACAAGCTCGGAGCATCAGAAGGGTGGCCAGGGGGAGGTAAGAGGTTTGTTTTGGTGGGGGGGAATCATAGGTACCCAGTGCACTAGTGACACCCAGTGGAGGCTGGAAGCACAGTGGCCAGGCCCACATTGATGGGTACGAGATGACAGCACCGTCTGTGGTGTGTGTGTGTGGGGGGCATGTCCGTCCTCGTGCTGATGTCACCGCATGTCCACGTTTTCAGGGGGAACCTAAGCAGAAGGCCCCCAGGATTAGTGCTGTATGAAGCCTCCTCTTCCCCAAATGACGCCCCAGCCTAAGACCCTGCTGCACTTAAGGTGGATCACGGTCACTCCCCTCGGGGAGCCCCGCCACATGGGGCCTCCAGTCAGGGAAGCTGGAGGGGGAGACTATGGGGGTGTGATATGGGGTACAACCCTGACTGAGCCTGGAGAACAAACAGAACTAAAGAAAAAAAAAAAAAAAGGGATGGCAAAATCTTGGACTGAACATAAACTGATGGGATTTTACAGAGAAGATCAAATAAGAAGCTGTATGATCATATTAAATTATTTTTGCTGTTTGCTTTGCAGGGCTATTTGCTAAGGTTTATTTTTTTTTTAGTTGACCACCCATCAAAAATTGTACTAGAAAAAAGTAAAATCTCAGGTAGCCAAAATATCTGCAGCACAAGTCTCAAAATTAGATACATAGATACATAGACAGTGTCGGCAGATAAGGGCCTATGGCCCACCTAGTCTGCCCATTTGAGCTTGTAAGTTCAGTTTGTTTTCCTAGACGTCTGTTTCCCCTTACCCCTGCCCTCTAGAATTCCTTTATGTCTATCCCATGCATTCTTAAATCCCGTGATTGTTTCAGCCCCACCACTTCCTCTGGCAGGGTGTTCACTTGTCCACCACCCGTTCTGTGAAGAAATTCTTTCTCATGTTTCCTCTGAGATCGTCCTCCTCCAACTTCATCCCATGCCCTCTAGTCCTGAAACATCTTTTTCGCTTGAAAATAGTGTTTTCCTGCACCCTGTTCCTCCCTGTAAGATACTTGTATGTCTCTATCATATCCCCTCTCTCCCTCCTCTCCTCCAGGGAGTACATGTTCAGTTCCTTCAACCTGTCTTCATAGGACTTGTGATGCAACCCATGCACCATCTTTGTTGCCCTCCTCTGAACCTTTGAAAATTGCTGAGAAATGTTTTTGCAAATTGAGGATTTGGAATCTAAGTGCAGAAATTGTGTGGGAATTGTTTTCCACCATTTGGGAATTTACAGTTTTAGTCAAGGAAGCGAGGAAAATGCTTTGCAAATTTGGGCACTTAAAATGAAAACAATGTCCACTCCTTCGGCAATCAGATAAGATCTTTACCGCAAAATTAAAACTCAGGGGCCCCATACACAGCCTTAGTTGTTGGTGGCATCAATTCAGGGTGCAAAAAGCACTCCATTCTGCTCACTGGAAATAGTCATAACTGCTGGGTAATTATGTCAGCCAATTAGGGAGACTGATATACAAACAAAGCTGTAACATCATAATGGATCCCTGACTCCCCATGTGTTAATTTACAGTTACAATCCAGTTTTTTTTTTTTTGAGTTATCTATTTTACCCCGTCGTGCTCAGGAGCTGCCTCTCCTTCGGGCTGCCATGACCCCACATCATTCCTCCTACTATGTCCCACACAAGCCACCTTACCTCAAATCCGCAGCCAGCCTCGGAATAGCCCGGCATAACACTGTACCGGGTGGGTCCCTCTCCTCCGAAGGGGAAGGCACCGGTGGGAGGAAACCGACCCACTATTTCCTTCCTTCGGTCCTGGGCGCTGCTGAGGCTTTGCGTGGCCTGCTGGAAGTCTTCAGAGGTGTCCTGGGTCAGCAGCCGTCATCCGGCCAGTCTCCAGAGCGGTATTTCCGTTTTTCTGGTGTTCCTCTTGTAATGATCCCTCTGCAATGCTCCCGGTCTCCACCGGGTGCCGCTGCAGAGCGACCATGCATCCCCAACCCACCCCAGGGGAGAAGAGCAGCCCCACGGACACTCGATCCTTCCCCTTTCCTTGCCAACCCCCGGCGTCCGAGTCCGTTCCTGAACCCGGGTCGCCGGCGTGGTGAGACAAGCCAGTTCTTAATATTGCTACGCAACACAGTGTAGCATTATACTTTTACATTTTAATATTGTAACATAAAAATGAGGTTAATGCCTACAATGAGATGATCCACATATCAACAGACATTGGCTCCCCAACTTCTGCTTAGTACCGTAGCTCTGATCCAAATATTCATAACTACTACTTCAATAAATGGAAGTTATGTACTTACTGTAATTGCTGGTATTTCAGAATATCTTTACCATTATTCCTTATGGGTTTACTTTCAGGTTCTAGAAGGGGAGGCAGGGTTGGAGAGTGACACCACATTGAGGGATCCCTGAGAAGAAACTAACTTACTATGGTGAGTACTTTTTTCTTCTAACCCCAGGAATCCGTCACTTGTGGTTTTACTCTATGCAGACTCTACAGCAGTATCTTAGGAGGCTGGGTCCACAACTTTGGAAAAACTGTTCTGCAGTATAGCAGTTCCAAAGCTGCTGTCACTTCTGGACTGTATGTCCAGGCAACAGTGCTTTGTGCACGTCTGTATGGTTTTCCAGGTACCTGCTTTGCATATATCTAATGAAGGGATGTCCCTTTGAGGATACCACAGAGGCAGAGTTGCCTCTAACAGAGGGCAACCTTAAGCCTCTAGGTGGCATTTTCCCTGCTTTTTCATAGTAGAACTGAATGCAACAGATTATCCAGTGAAAGACAGACCTCTTGGAAGCTAGTATACCTTAGATAAAAAGATGAGTGTTTCTGTATCGGACATCTTTTGTCCACTCCATACAGATGCTCAGAACTCATTTCAAGTCAAAGCTATGCAATTTTTGCTCACCTGGACTGGGATGTTCTGGGTAAAGCACAGGAAGTGTTACTGACTGGTTCATGCGAAATTCAGAAATCACCTTAGGTAGCAATTTCCTACTGGTTCTGAGGACCACCTTACCCTGTGGAAGAGTATGTAATTTGGCTCTGTGCAGAATGCTTGCAGCTCACTCACCCCCCTAGAGGAGGTCATAGCAATGAGGAATATGGTTTTTCCATGTGACGTACTTTAAGTCAACAGTGTCCACAGGCTCGAATGGAGCCTCCGTGAGTTGGGCAAGGCAGACACTGAGATCCCACGGTGGGAGTGGGTCCTTACCTGTGGGTACGAGTGACTGAGGCCTTTAAAAAAAACTTCTGAAACTGGGTTGAGAGACCAGTGACTTTCCCTTGCCTGCTGATACGTAAGCAGGCACTGCTGCTAAGTGCACCTTCAGTGCTGGTGGCCTTAGATCCAATGACCGCAAGCGTACCAAGTATTCCAAAACTGGACAGCCCTGCCTCTAATGGGATTATTTTTTTTTTTTTGGGGGCATACACCAGTAAGAAAATCTCTTCCATTTAGAGGAGTGTTTTTCCTGGTTGCTGGTTTCCTTGAAACTCTAAGCACCTTCAGAACTTCCCTCAGACATTTAAACCAGAGTATTCTAGCTCCTCAAGAACCATGCCTTTGGGCATAGTGTTCTGAGGTTTGGGAATGCCATCCCGCCCTGAGGTACAGTCAGTAAATTGTGACTCAGTGGTAGGCTAACTAGAGACTTGCTGGAAAGGGTCAACGGAACTGAATACCAGGTCTGTCTGGCCCAGTCTGGAGCTTTCAGGATCACTGTTGCAGATTCCCTACTGAGTTTCAGGAGAACTTTCTGGATAAGTGGAAAATGAAAGAAGGCACAGAGAAACTTCCCTGTTCAGTCCAAGACTATGGCATCCTCTGGGACTGTCTCTCTGGCTGGTGGTCTGTAACAAAAATGTGGAAGCAGATTGTTTCCCCAAGAAGTGAAAAGGTCTATCTTGCGAGTGCCTCACCTTCTGAGCTAGTCTGCTCAAGGCCCATTCTAGATTTCCCTTACTGATTCTGTTTAAGAATCTGCCAGATATTGTTTTTGACCAGCAAGTACACTGCATGACTGTCTGCTCCTAAGGTGTATGCCAGGTCCCAGATCCTCATTGCTTTAGTGCACTTTGGAGGATTTGTTTCTCTCTGCTTGTTTATGTTATACATTGATGTGGTGTTGTCTGTTCTGATTTGGGCAGATGGACCCTATAGCTGCGAGGAGAAAAACTGCATTGTTAGCAGCACTGCCCTGAGCTCCAGGAGGCTGATGTGTTCCAGTGACTCCTGAGAAGCTCCATGTTCCACTCATGGTGAGGTCCTGCAGGTAGGCACCCTACTCTAGGAGTGAGGCATCTGTAATAAGGATACTTGTTGGTGATTGCTGAAGGAAGGGAATACCCCCCTGAGGTTGCTTTCTTCTTTCCACCACTCTAGTGACTTTGCCAGTGCTTTTGCATTGACATGAACTTTGAGAGCAGACCCCACCTTTGAGATCAGTTGTCTCTTAAGTGCTACTGGATACCTGTCATTTGGAACCTGGCCCACGGGACCAGAGCTGTGGATGGGGACATGTGTCCTAGTAATTACAGGAAGTCCCTTGCAGGTCTTGGCTGACCAGTCATGAAGGACTCTGCTATTGCTATCAGAACCATAACTCTGGCCTGTGGGAGGAAGCTTTCCCTTGTAAGGTGTTTAGCTGTGCTCCTATGATGTCCCAGTACCTGAACAGGTTCTAGTTGCGATTTCTGCAGATTTATCAGGAATCCTAGAGAGTCCAGGGTGCCTTTTACAGTCTGTAGAGAGCACCTTGTTTCATGTTTTATCCCTGAGACTAGCTAGTCATCCAGGTAGGGGAAAAACTATCACACCCTGTCTTCTCAGGTGTGATGCCATCACCGCCAAGTACTCTGTAAAACCCCTTGATGCTGAGGTGAGGCCTCATGTGGTGTTGCGCACACCAGCCATTTTGCCAGCTCACTCATACACACCTCAATTCTGCTCGCCAGGAGAGAAACAAGTGGAGATAAATAAAAGAGAACCAAAAAGGACAGGGAAAAGATATAAGAAATAAAATAAGATAAAACCAGACTACCAACTCAATACCTAACGGTTGGGCCCACCAGCTGGTACATGGGTAGCTGGATCTTAAAGAGCTAGAATGTTGTACAGTATCACTAGCTGGGACTAGGTCAAAATTGCGCAGACACCATAAAACGGGTGTGGTCAAAAACTGCACTAATATAAATAAATCAACTCCGAACACAGCCAAGTTGGGACTGTCCTGGTTGGCTCCTTAGGAGGAGAAGGCATTGGCCGGTCAGGCGAAAGCCAGGTAATGCCCGGTGTAGGAGCTTGGGTGGCTTCATAGCGGGTAACACCAGCTGCTTTTGCCACATATGGGCCTCCTTAGCATTGGCCTTAATTTAGCTTAAAACTCTCACCCGAGGACAAAGAGCAGCAGCGCGGCGCCCGCTTTCAATGGTGCCAAGAGCAGGAGCCGCAAATGTCAGTGGAGCCGCTTTGACCCACAGGAACGTGACCAAGACCTTGACGGGCTTGGTGGTGGGGCTCGGAAGGAGTCAGCAAACACAGAGGCTCCTCCAGGTCTTGGTCATCGACCAGAGGTGGCGGGTCAGCGGACTGATCTATCCTCCAATGGTCTGAGTAGCACTGGAGTCCTAGACAAAGAAGTGTCGGCCTCTTCTGTCAACAACTGGCCAGTCTGAGAAAAATCTCGGCCAGGACTTCAACTAGCATCTCAGCCAACTGGCCCAATGTGGTTACGGTGGAGCTGGCTGCCTGGGCTGAGGATTCGACCGAAGTCAGATCTGGAGAAGCGCAGGAATCTGAAGCTCTCTACTGAGCTTGCTCCTGATCCCATGAACATCAACGAGTCCTTTCTTTTTCTTGTTTGGACACTTTTTTAGACTTCGATTTGTGCCCAGAGGGCCCCTGGCCAAAAGTCGGCAGAGACTGGCACAGTTCCTTGAAGGACCCCGTAGAAGTCGAGCCCAGCTGGAGCGGCACGAAGGCAGAAGCCGAAGAGGAGAGGGACGTGGCCTGGGCCACCTCTTCAAATGCCGCAAGCTGTTTAGCAGACCCCGCAGCCATGGAGACCACCCAAGGAGCATCCTTGGATTTGACCCGCAGGTTCCGTTGGCCCGGGCAGGCCAACTTAAGTCAGGTGAGATGGTCCTCAAGAATGGTCGGGTTGAACGAGCGACAAAAGTCGCAACCCTGGGGATCGTGTTCATGTCCCAGGCAGTAGATGCATGTGGAGTGCAGCTCAGTTCAGGACATCTTCTGCCCACAAGGACACCGGCGGAACCTGGGAGCGGACTTGTCCATCACGGTCGCGATCAGAGATCGAGTTGAAGACAATAACAATTATGTACCTACTGTAATTCTTGAGCTTCTCTTGTATCTTCACCATTCATTTCTGCTGGGGTATAAGCTGGAGGCGCGCACCTGCACAGGAGCGTTTTATTTTTGGGGGCTGCGCTGATGGTGCCACTCATGAGGCTACGCACTGTGTGGTGGACGCAGGTTGGCTGTTAGGTGCTGCAGGCTCCTCCTCCACCCCATTTCTGTTCAGCCGGACAGGAAAGAAAAAAGGGGGACAGAGAAAACTAAAGATGAAGCAACAGAGCAGACAGATAGGAAAAGGAAAGGATATAAATTGAAAAAGGAATAAGCTGACCAGAAGAAAGAGGGTATAGGACTTTTTCTTAACTGGCCTTAAGGTCCCAGCCCTTGGGCGGCAGCACAGGAAAGAGAGGGAGGAAGAGGAAGAAGAAACAGGGGAGAAGAATAAATTACTCACCTTGGTAAGCTTGTTTCTTCAAAGGGATCACTCATTATGATTAAACTAATGCAGTCAGCCTCTAGGTGTTCGACTGCCAGGAGAGAACAGAATTATATGCAAATGATATAAATCTCATTGGCTCATGCCAATTTCAAACTGCTGCCCTAGCAACTGCTGCACTCAGAGTGCTTCAGATTCTTTCTGAGCCTAACTGGATATCAGATTCCTTAGCTATTATTATAATAAATATATAAACTAATCCCCCCATGTTAAAAGTTCCCCAGAGACAGGCATAACACTCCCCCAGACAGCTACCCCCCCACCGCCTGGCCAGAACCCTTTCTCCTTCAGACACATCTCCCCCCATCAAAACCTTAGATGCCCTTCGCTCCCTGAATCCCTTCAAAGGTAAATCTCCCAACGGTCTCGACAACAAACTCCTCTTCCTATCTGCCTCTGCCATCGCTATTCCCTTCACTGCCCTGCTAAATCTTTCATTCACCACTGAGTCACTCCCCACAGAGTGGAAGCATGCCACCGTCCTATCTCTACAAAAAGGAGGTGATCCTACCTCCGCTGCTAACCACCGTCCCATCTCCCTCCTCCTCACTCTCGCCAAACTCCAGGAACACCTAGTACAATCTCAACTCTCCCACTTTCTCTCTGAAACTAACTTCTTCACTCCATTCCAGTCCGGTTTTAGAAAACACCACTCTACCACCACTTCCCTACTAAGACTCACGGACTCCATGCTCTCTGGGATGGACAAAGGACAAATTACTGCTGCTATTTTCATCGACCTAGCCAAAGCATTCGATACAGTATCTCACTCCCTCCTACTATCCTGCCTATCAGGGGCTGGGCTATCGGCGTCTGCCACAAACTGGTTCAGTGCCTACCTACAATATAGAACCCAATCTACAAAATTAGCTGACTGCACCGCCCCCCTGCTCCCTATTACCATCGGCGTTCCCCAGGGCTTAGTCCTTGGCCCCATTCTCTTCTCCATCCTACTAAATGACCTGCCAAAGGCTTGCTCCACTACCTCAATACACATGTATGCTGATGACATGGTCCTCTTTACTTCCGGCCTTACCAATGAAGAAGTCACCTCTAATCTTGAGACCGACTTCAATAAAGTACAACACTGGTTCAACTCCAACCAACTCTCCCTAAATGCCAAGAAAACAGTCTCTATGTCTTTTGGCACTAAACAGAGACTATCCAGACTTACATCCCCTCTGATCTTCTGTACCCTAAATAACACCATCCTTGAAGATGTGCCCTCCTTTAGGTAACTGGGGGTTTGGCTTGATCTCCACCTCTCCTTTTCCACACACATGGACGCCATCCTATCAAAACTGCACCCTAAGTTAGGCACCCTCTATAGAAACTGCACTAGTCTCCCGCTTCCTGTGAGACGCGAAATAGTCCAGAAAATGATTCTACCCTCCTCTGACTACTGCAATGTTGTCTACAGCTCTGCCTCTAAGTCCACCTTAGCCAGACTGGACCCCCTGTTCAATGCTTTCTGCCGCTTTGCCCTCGATGCCCCCCATCACTGTAGCTCTTCCATTCACTGGCCCTTCCATTCCAGAACAACTGGCGCCTACTTCACAGTGCTAAATTTGTTTCTAACTTCCGTCTCAGTTCCCTTCCGCCCTACCTCGTTGTCTCCCTATTTTCCTCGCTTACCTCCGTCCACACCCTCAGGTCTACTGACTCCAGGCTAATAGTAATCCCTTACTGAAGGACCTCCACAGGCCAATCAGCTTTCTCTTACCTCCTCTCTAAGCTCTGGAATGGCCTGCCGGCCCAAATCTGCCATTCTTCCTCCAACACTCTCTATCCTCTGCCCTCGCTAACTTCCTTGCACCTAACTGTACCTTCCTGGCCCCCGACTGATTCTCCCCCACATACCTGATCAGCGGCTCGGCCTTTGCCCAAATGATTGGCTTATACATTGCCCTAAACAACCCATGCACTTACCCTCTCATGACACTTCTGCTATCTCCCTTCTTATTCCCGCCACTGTCTTCCCTAAGTCAACCCCCTCATCTTTCCCAGCGTTTATTATCCAGACCTGTCACCTCTCCCTGGCCCCATGCTCAGTCTTCCATTTCTCTCTGCCAACTTTGTGCATCATGCTTCAATTCAATCTCTGTTACAGGCACTTATGTAATCACGTATAGTTCTAGATGTGTAATTAAATATGCTATGCCACCCTCCTTGTGGCTCACGTATGTACAGTCTCCTCATGTAACAAGTTTGTAATTAACTATGTAACAATTGTTTGTATTACTAGACTCCAAGTTCAACCTACTGATTGTTGTATGTATACCCTCCTCCCTTGTACCCAGGTCGCACCATGAGACGAGAATCTTTTTGCTCAGTGTGCCACTCCTGGTGAAACATTTTCAATAAATAAATAAATAACATGAAACAACAAGGAAACCAACTGGTTTAAACAGAGTGAGTCTCTAACCTGTGCTATACGCAACACCCAGTCAGGGATGCAGAACCAAAAAACCCCTCAAAAAAACAAACGAACAAACAAAAAAAAATATATATATTTTTTTCTATCTAGGTTCTGGTAGAGCAGGCAGGGTGAGTGCTTTAGCTATAATGAGTGATCCCTTTGAAGAAAAAAAGATTACTAAGGAGAGTATTTTTTTTCTTCTAACCCCAGGAATCACTCATTATGAGTGAACTAATGCAGAAAGCAGTACCTTTGGAGGTTGGGCAGAGAACCTATTTGGGAAACAGGTGCGGCACAACTGCTGTGCCAAACCTGGCATCACTTCTGGACTGTCAATCCAGGTTGTAATGCTTTGCGAAGGTGTTCACTGTTTTCCATGTAGCTGTTTTGCAGATTTCCAGTAGTGGGATATATCTTGAAGCTGCCACTGACACAGCTGTACCCCTTGTGGAATGTGCTCTTAGGCCTAAGGGCACCTGTTTATTCACTTTTTTGTAACAAAACCTTATACATTCTACTATCCAGCGAGCAACTGTATGTTTTGTGACAGCTCTACCCGTGCCAGCTTCCCCATAAGTGAGGAAGAGCTGCGTCTGTCCTGGTCTGTATGCCTTGGTTCTGTCAAAGTAGTGGCTAAGTACCCTCTTAACATCAAGGCAGTGAAGTTTCCTTTCAGAAGAACTGGAATTCTCTGTAAACAGACAGAGTCATGGACTGATTCAAATGGAAATCAGGTACCACTTTGGGAAGGAATTTCCTGTTGGTCCTGAGTACCACCTTGTCCCTGTGGAATGAAATGTAGTCTACATCTGTACACAGTGCTTGCAATTCACTCATCCTTCTGGCTGAGGTAATGGCAACTAGGAATACCGTCTACCCGTGTGACATACTTCAGATCTGCAGTTGCCATGGGTTCGAATGGTGGTTACATCAGCTTGGCAATCCATATGTTTAAGTTCCAGGCCAGAACAGGTTCCCGTGAAGGAGGTTAAAACCTTTGAAATACTTTCTGAAAACTGGATGAGAGGCAATGGACCTCTCCTTACCAGCTGACAGGTAAGTTGAAATTGAAGCCAGGTGAATCTTAAGGGTCAAGGGCCTCAGTCCTAATGAATGAAGATGTGTCAGGTAATCCAACAGGACAGCAAGGTCGCCCTGGAGGGATCAATGTCCTTACCGTAACACCAAATGGAGAACCTCTTCCACTTAGAGGAGTATGTTTTACTACTGGAGGGTTTCCTGGAACCCCTGAGCACTGTCAGAGCTGGTTCAGACAGCTTGAGATTAGCAAACTCAAGTCCTCAAGAGCCAGGCCTCGAGTCTCAGTGACCTGAGGTTGGAATACAGGATCCTGCCCTTGGAGGAAGTCAGCAGGTTGTGTCTCCTGGGCAAGTGAATTGGTGAGGTCACTGACAGGGACATCAGGAGAGAATACCAGTGTTGCCTCGCCCAGTCTGGTGCCGCCAGTATCATCTTTGCTGGTATGGACCTTAATTTCAACAGGGTCCTGAGAATCATTGGGAAAGGTGAGAAGGCATACACTAACTTCCCTGACCAATCTAGGGCCACTGCATCCAAGGGAACTGTACCCTTGTGAGGGGGCCTGCAACAGTATAGGGGCAATTGGTGATTTTTTGCAGAGGCAAAGAGATCCACCTCTGGAGTGCCCCACCTTCTGAAAACTGAATTGAGGATCTGAGGATTCAGTGACCACTCTTGGTGATCTTGACTTATCCTGCTGAGAGAATCTGCCAGTACATTATCCTTCCCTGGAAGGTGTATGGCTGACAGAGATACCTACATGGAGTATGCCAGGAACCACAGCTTCATTGCCTCAGTGCAAAGTGGTGTGGACCTGGTTCCTCCCTGTTTGTTGATATAGTACATGGTTGTGGTGTTATCTGTCCTGACCTGCACCACCTTGTTTTGCAGATGTGGGGCAAAAGCCAGCAGAGCCACATACACTGCCCTGAGCTCCAGCAGATTTATGTGCAAGAAGGACTCTTGAGGGGACCACATGCCACTTGCTGTGAGATCCAGCATGTGCGCCCCCAGCCGAGGAGAGAAGCATCTGTTGTGAGAATTATGGATGGCTGTTCCTTTAGAAAAGGTATGCCTACCCTGAGGTTATGTTCGTCCAGCCACAACTGAAGTGCCTGCAATAGACTGTGATTGACTGGTACCAGTCTGGACAGGGGGTCTGTCCTTTGTGACCAGTAATGTCTTAAATGAAACTGTACGTCTCTCATCTGGAACCTGAAGCCTGGCACCACTACTGTGGAAGCTGCCATGTGTCCCAGCAACGTGAGAAACTCTCTGACTGGTCTGGTTTTTCCAACATTAAGGAACTTGAGACCTGTACGATGCTGTTCACTCTTTCCTTGGGCAGGAAGGCTCTGCCCAGAGTGGTATATAATTCTGCTTCTATGAAGTCCAGCACCTGAACTGGCTCATGATGTGATTTCTGCTCGTTTATGAGGAAGCCTAGGGATTTCAGAGTACATTTTGTGAATGCCAGTGACTGCTTGGCGTGCTGCAGGGACTGGCCTACAACCAACCAGTCGTCCAGGTAAGGAAAGACTGTCACCCCTTGTTTTCTAAAGTATTCGACTACCACTGCTAGGCATTTCATGAATGCCCTTGGAGCAGAAGTTAGGCCGAATGGGAGTGCTGCGAACTGATAGTGACCTGAGGCTAGTCTGAACCTCAGGTACTTTCTGTGGGTTAACCCGACAGGAATGTGGAAATAGGCATCCCTTAAATCCAGGGATGTTAACCAATCCCCTTGTTGTAGTGTGGAGATTATTACTGATAGGGTCACCATTTGAACTCTGGCTTTAGGATGTGTTTGTTAAGAAGCCTTAGATCCAGGATAGGAAGTATCTGGAATAAAAGCCTTTGCCTCTCTGCTTCAGGGGCACTGGTTCCACTGCTCTGATTGAAAGCAGATGTTTTACCTCTGCTTCTAGCAGGATTCTTGTCTGCAGAGGTGACTGGAGCAAAGGTTCTTGCCCTCAGCTTAGGAAGTGATTTGAAACTGAGTGACAGCCCCTGGCTCACTACCTCCAGGAAACACTTGTCTGTGGTGATGGTATGCCAAACCTGGAGAAAGTGAGCCAATCTGCCACCCACTGGGGGTGGTGGTGGAGATGATGGTGGGGAGATGACCTGTACTAGCCTGTTAAGGATTCTGTGTGGACAGAGTCTGGGACTGTGGTGAGGGTGAAGCCCATCTCAGAGACCTTCTACCCCTACCTCTGAAATAACCTCTTGGCTGCTGGTAGATTTGCATAGCCTTTGCCTGAAAAAATGGTCTTGGGTAGGACCCTCTATCCCTGTCTCCCCTATTCTGGGACCTATAAGAAGTGGAAAGCCTCTCTTTTGAATTACTTCTAAAGGTAGCCTTATATTCCTCCACCTTCTTCATGTATGCTTCAGTTTTGTCACCAAATAGTGAATTTTTCTTACAGGGAAAATCCACTGCCTTGGCTTGAGTGTCCAGGGTTAAACTATTTCCCATTTCCCTCTACCCCTCCCCCATCACCTCTACCCCCTCACTAATTACCCCCCTACTATATTCCCCCCGTATGCTTCACCCGGACGATGCCCTCTCTCGGCTGATCACCCCCTCCCCCTCCTTTGACGAGGCCCAATCTTGGCTGACCACCCTACCATCTTTGTCTTTTTAGGTGGACCGACCATCCAGTGATCATCACTAAGAGAGAGTACCACCCTCCTCTTCTTTCCTAATCCTTTCTCTGGCACCACTGAAATAAGATGCATATAATTGCAATGTACTTGCCTGTGTAAATTGTTCCCTGTTTTTCTGCATATTTTGTATAATCTGTAAAGTTTTGTCCACCACTGACTTGGAACCTTTGAAAAATGAGTCCTTGACTCAAAGGTATTAATCCTAAACTGAAATAAATAAGTAAATAAAATAAAATAAACAAACTGGTAGCCCTTAGCCAGGCAAACCTCCTAAGGGAGACAGATAAGGCTATCAGTCTGGCTGCAGTATTGTTGGCATCCACTGCCATGTGAAACTGATACTTGGTTGAACCAAGCACAGTCCTTGCAGTTTCTTGTAAAACAATTGCCACTTCACCTGGTACCTTATCTGACAGAGCCTGTACAGAATTCCACAGTGCTTTCTGATACTGTACAGCATAAGCCATATAACGTGCCTGCCTCACAGTGAGTGAGGCTGCCATATACTCCTTTTTACCCATAGTATCCATCTTCCTTGAGTCCTTGTCAGAGGGATGGGTTGCTAGAGGAATTCTGGCTTTGTCACAGGCAGCTGCCTGGACCACCCCCTCAGTATCAGGATGAGTGAATAGGAAATCAGCAGTGGTTTGGTACAGTTGATACTTCATAATCTTTATAAAGCGCAGTTACTATAATCATAGCGCTGTACGGGATAATACTACCAAAACAGATAAAAATGGTAAAATCATCTGAATTCAAACAATTACATAAAAAGAATACAAGCAGAGTTACTATGTGCAATCTCTATAAGCAAGATAAAGTAAGTGAGTTTATAAGGCCGTCTTGAAGCTCTCCATGGTCCTGCACTCTTGAATCTGACGAGGTAGAGAATTCCACAGGGTAGGGGCTGCATACATAAAAGCACGTTCCCTGGGAATCTCTAACAACCCCTCATCAGCTGAGCGAAGCGGTTGGCTGGGACAGTAAGGATTCAGGAGCTCTTGCAGATAGCTTGGACCCTGTTCGTGCAGGGCCTTACAGGTCAGAAGCCTGACCCTGATGGTGATCCGCCACTATACGGTCAGCCAGTGCAGTTTGCGCAGCACAGGAGTGATGTGGCTGTAAGCGGCGGATGTCAATCCCTGGAAGTCCTAGGTAAAGGGAGTTACAGTAGTCCAGGCGCAAGGTCACAAAGGCATGGATCAACGTCGGAAGGTCGTTGGACGGAACAAGGTGCTTATTTATTTATAAATCAGATTTACAACCTTTGAGTCAGAGACTCATTTACAAAGGCACCTTGTTGCAGGGAGGGTAGACAACATATGACAGTGGAAGACAAGAGGACGATACAAGTGTGGTACAGCAAAGGCAATATGCACAGAAATTCCATAATTACATAGAAGAAAATGGGTTTGCAATTAATTACAGATTGGACCAAAACTTTCTCAAGACAGTATCACAGGCCTGCTCTCTAGCGTATCTATGGAGCAGGTACCTGGGATGGTGAGAACCACTGATGACCTTTGGGAGTCCGAGAGGACATTGTCAGATACAGAGAGCCGGAAGAGTGCAGTCTCTAGGACAGTCAGGGGCACCAACAGACCCAGTGTCTGTGAGGTGTTGGGAGGGCAATTTTAAAGGGGCCTATTTTGGGGATGCTGGTGATATGATGGGGAGAGATTAAACCAGGGCGTGCTCTGTAATAGAAGGACCTTTGGGCGGGAGTCTAGCTCTGGAACCTGGAAGGTGGCCTTGGCTGCGCGGGTGGCGCCATCCGGGGCTGGTTTAGGGGCGTAGTAACCTCAGGGGAAGAGGCCAAGGAGTGGGGTTTTGCCCAGTATACAGGTGTGGTAGCGCAGGCGCTCCTCGAAGGAGAGTAGATTTGAGGAGGAGTAGAGTTGGCACGTGTGAGTTCTGTGATGGGCACCTGTCAGGAGCCTACATGCCTTGTTTATTGAGGTCTGGACATTAGAGAGGGCAGTGCTGTCAGCTGCAGCATAGATAGGAAGCCCGTAGTCAACCAAAGACAGGATAGAGGAGGTGATAGCCAGCCAGAGGGCAGCCTAAGAGAGACAGTCTCTGTGGCTGTATAGGAGACCAATCCGGGTGTTTACTGCAGTGGACAGGGTTTTGAGGTGGGAGTGGAAGGTGAGTGCCGAGTCAAAGGTGATGCCCAGGTATTTGTATGCTGTAACTTGCTCAATGGGGTGTTTGGTGCTGGGAAGAGTGTGAACGGGGACATTACTGGTGGTGCTCTGACGGTGGGTGAAGAGCATGGATTGAGTTTTTTTGAGGTTCAGGACCAGGCGGTGGTCATGGAACCATTTTTCAGCTTGACTGAAAATGATCTGAAGGGAGTCCTGGACGGTGGTAGGGTCAGGGTGGGAGGCGACAAGGACCGCGTTGTCAGCATATAAGAGCATTTTGCCTGAGCTGGTACTGGGAAGAGCGTTGAGAAAGACACTGAACAGAGTAGGGCCCAGGATGGATCCCTGGAGGACACCGGGGCGAACAGGTAGCGTGGCTGATAGGGTACCATTTATCTTGACCCATTGGGATCTGTCACGGAGGTAACTAGAGAACCAGGCAAGGGGGCCTGATGAGAACTCCAAATTTTGGAGGGAGTCGAGCAGGAGGGGGTGACACACAGTGTCAAAGGCCTTAGACAGGTCTATGAACACTGCCCCAGTAACGTCACCTGAGTCAGTGTATGTGTTGTGAGAACTCCAGTAGGGCCCGGCGTAGTGCTGTGTCCAGGGTGGAAGCCATGCTGCTCTGGACACAGTACGTTATGTTAGTGAGGGTATTCCATGAGGTTGGGTGGAGACTATTTTCTAGAGGACTTTAGAGTGAGGGGAGATGGAGATTGGCCTGTAGTTGGCCCCGGTATTGTCACGATCTCCACTCTTATAGATGAGGGTGATTTCAGCTGATATCCAGGCGCCTGGGAACTGACAAAAGACAAAGGGACCGGTTTAGCAGGTCAGTAAGAGGGGCTAGCATGACATCCAGGGTTAGCCGGAGAATCCTGGAGTTGACTGGGTCACATTTGGGATTGTGGCTGGAGAGGGCTTTTAGTAGGAGATGTTTGGCTATATGGGGGGATATGATGCGGAAGAGAAATGGGGGGCGCTCCAGGCCGTGAGGGACTGAAGGAATAATCGGGTCAAAGAAGTGGGTAGATAGGATGGAGCTGAGATCTGACAAAGTCGTGTGGAGGCATTCAGCAATATGAAGGGGGTCAGCGGTGATACTGCCATTGACCGTTATCTGGGATGGGTGGGGGAGCAGGTTTCTCCATTGAGCTCCTTAGTATTGTCCCAGAATGCACGTGCGGAGCCCCAGGAGGAGGCCAGGGTGGTTTGGTAGTGTTTGGCTTTTCCTTGCCGTATGGCCCAGGTGCATTTGTTACGAGCAGCGTTATAGGCCTGTCTGTCCGCAGGCCTGCCCGACTCCACCGTGACATGCCATAGGCTGTCTCTCTGTCTCAGTTGGTTAATGAAAGTGGGGGAGATCCATGGGGTATTTTGTCATCTGGGGAGGGTGCTGGTAAATGGGGCAAAGAGGTCACAGGCCTAGCAGAAGGCGCTGGTGAGGTAGGCTAGCGTGGTGTTTATATCAGTTGAGAGAGAGATTGGGGTCCAGTCTGTTTGGGATAGGTGCTGCTTTAATTTACTAAGGCCCCCTGGGTGAAAATGGCAGTGGGAGGCGACTTGGGTTTTTGTGTGGATGAAGATCAGTGACAGAGGATGGGGGAGTGGTCGCTGAATGGGTTAGCTAGGATATTAACATCCTTTATTTTGTGAGGCGGTTGGAAGAGAATTATATCAAGGAGGGAACTGGTGCCCACTTGACGTTGACTGAGTCTGGTCAGAGTCGTGACTAATTGAGAGAGGTCAAGTGCGGTGAAAGGTGTCCTTTATATTCGTGGTGGCTGGAGCTAAGCCAGTTGACATTAAGGTCACCGAGGATGAGCTGCTCAGCTCTGTGAGGCAGGGTGGATAGGTAGTCGGTGAGGTGGACTGCCGGTCCCTGGTTCAGCGGGGAGTATGCATGCAGTAGTGAAATGAGGCCCCTGCCCGGGTCAGAAGATTTTGGCATGGTGATAGCTTGGGCCCATGATCGAGGTTGGGGTGGGAAAGCATGGTTGAGAGAGGAGTCCGCAGTGAGACTGCACATCTGCCCCCCGGCAACATCCTCTGTGCTTCCCACAGAAGATGAGTGAAAACCAGGGAGGAGGGAGACAGCTGAGTCAGGGACTGATGCAGAGAGCCAGGTCTCCACTATGGCAATGATATCAGAGCCTGTATTGCACAACCCAGCACTGGAGTCACGGCAGTTTTCTTTGGAAGACTGCAGATGTTCATGAGGTCAATCGAAGGCCACATCCAGTGGGGGAGGGTAGAAGACCCAGGCCAGGGTTGGGATGAATGTTCCCAGAGGTAAGTAGTAGGGTGATTAGTCTGCGTAGTGGGCTGTGATGGCCGGTTGTGCCAGCTCGCTGGACCTGGGTATGAGGACCTGTGGAGAGTACAGGGGATGGGCAAGGGCTGAGGGCAGTATGGCCAGGATGGGCGGTCAGTTTTAACCAGTAGTTATAGGGGTGGGAAGAGTTGGTGGGGTGATCTGGTGGTACAGTGTGTGTGTGTGAGGGAGATGGGATGGGAGGAGGGAGTGGAAGGTGAGGATATGTATGGCTGAGTAGAGGCGGAGGTGAGATAGGAGGATGAATCTCTGAGGAGATTGAGCATGAAGTTTGTTTACCCATGGTGAGGAGATGTCTAAAGGGTATTAGGGTGGTAGGAGATACCCTGATAAGTGTGGTAACCGCAATGGTGCAGGGGTAGTGCTGAGGGGCTGTAGCTCAGTGGACATGGGACACCAAGATTGTCAGTTTTAGAGGGGTTAAGTAGGTAGTCCAGGAAGGTGGGAGAACAGCAGTAGATTAAACCTGAGCAAGATAGATTATGTTAAGGGATTCGATACAAGAATGGAGGCAAAATAGCTGACTGGAGGAGTAAGGACTAAGAGGAGGCAAGGAGAGAAAAATTTTTTTACTAAGGGGAGTGTTCATATTGGGCAGCAGAAAGGGCCAATGGAAAGGGGGGTATATTGAGGAGGAGGGGCTAAAGTGTATTTACTGGGGGCGCGAGAGAAAATACAGTCCCAGAGGTAAAGGTTTGGACCTGCTAAATTTAACTACTGCTGCTTCTTGTTTGTTTCTTAGCCTTACTGTGGCTCCAGGAGCCCTCCTTCTCCTGTCGGACCTTTCCACGTGTCTCCAGTGGGAGAACTGGAGGCAGGCATAGGGACTTCCCACTATATAAAGTTGGGCCAACATCAGTCACATGACATCAGGTGAGCAGCCTCCCCCCCAGCAGATACTGCTAGCTAAGTTTTTCGTGTGGTTCTAGCGTCTGGTGGCTTAGTCCTTATGGTTATTGTCTACTGCAAAAGCCTCTCTCGATGTCTGCTGTTACGGTAAGTTCTTATGTAACTGTACTTTCTGGTAATGCTGAACCTGAAGCTGTGCTGTTGGACTGCTTGCCTTCTCTCTCTCTCTTGTAGAATTATTAGCTGTGCACCGCAGTTTTACATGGCTGGAAATAAGGATGCCTGCTGTTGGGCAGGAATCTTTGGATTGCCGCTACACCTTTTGTGTCCCTGCCTCGGGGAGCAAAGGAGGGCCTGTTATTTTCTCTACTGTGGCAGTATGTCATAGGATCTGCCACTAGGCTGAAACATCACTTTCAGCTTTTATGAACATTTGCTTCTTGTCTCAGCTTTTCTTTTAACAGATTGTGCATTGTTTGGGGAGGGACTCTGCCCTGTAGATACTGAGGTTGTACTATTTTCTGCATGATTCCTGTTGTGTGTGCTAGTTGTGGAGCAATAAAAGAAAATTTTTAAAGCGTCCTACTCCACAGCTAGGGATATGACCCCAACATTGGTCTTCACATAGTTGTTCCACTGTAGTATCAACAGTTCAAGAGCGGCTACCTAACAGTAGACATTATGTAACTGTTTAAGCTCAAAAGAGAGCTCCCCATGTATGGCAGCTTATATTCAATGCTAAGAAGTGCAAGGTAATGCACCTGGGAAACAAAACCCAGGGAAGAGTACACAATGGGGGTGAGATACTAACAACAACAAAAATGGAAAGGGACCTGAGGGTAGTCATATCAGATGACCTAAAGGTGGGCAAGCAATGTGGAGAGGGCAGCAAGGAGGGCTGGGGGATACTGGGATGCATAGGGAGAGCATCACCAGTAGAAACAGGAAGTTATTATCCTCTGTACAGACAGTTGGTGAGACCCCATCTGGAGTACTGCGTGCAGTTCTGGAGACCCAGTCTCCACAAGGACATAGACAGGATGGAGGCTGTCCAGAGGGAGGGCAACTAAAATGGTGCAGGGTCTGCACTGGAAGACATATGAAGAGAGACTTGAGGAGCTGAATATGTAGCCTCGAGGAAAGGAGGAGAGGGGGACATGATAGAAACTTTCAAGTATCTCAAGGGAATCAACAAAGTCAAGAGGGTAGCATCTTTCAAAAAGAGGTGTGCAAGAACAAGGGGCACAATTTGAAGATAGAAAGGGGCAGCTCAGAGGTAATTTAAGGAAGTATTTTTCACAGAGAGGGTTGTGGATGCATGGAACGGTCTTCCGGAGGAGGTTGTGGAGTCAAAAACAGTGGTGGAATTCAAGCATGCATGGGACAGTCATAAGGCAATTCTAGGGGGTGGGGGTAGGAAGAAGTAGGCTGCTGGTTAACTAGGATCTGCAGCTTATCCATTAGGTAGGGAAATGGGCAGACTGGGTGGGCCAAGTGGTCCTTATCTGCCGTCAAAATCTATGTTTCTATGTAGTCTTTGTATGGCTGTGTCATTGTAGTCACAACAGTGTGACAGGGTCGAATAAGGCCCTGTCCCATTTGTTATTTAGAAAGAGTTTAAATGCAAGGGTGTGTTCTATCCTCTCCTGTCTCTTGTCTGTCTGGTTACACAACCAAATTTTGTTGTGAAACCTAGAAACTGATCACTCGGGTTTCGCAGTTCTCCGCCTCTCGCTATCTCTCTGCCTTCCCTTGCTGTTCTGTCTGTTTTCCCCCTTGCATATCTCCGGGTATAAACTATATGTGAAACTGGGATCCTTTTGTTTAGAACTGTATATAGTTTTACTGTTGAAAGTATTGCAAAATGCTGTTTGGAACTCACGGGGTTAAGCTGAGATGCCGTTTTTAAGCGTTTTGCAGAACTGTAAACAAGTGATCAGTTCTGGGTCACTGTGTTCTTTTTGTTGCACCTGGAAGGAATGAAATTAACAAAAACATTCTGTGAGGAGCAGGCTCTCTTAACGAGTTTCCAAAGACTTATAAAAAGAGCAGCAATGCTTTTGCTAGAGACAAGGAGAGAGAGAGAGCAAGCATGAAACTTTAAATTAAGAGATACCCTTAGAAGAACTTTGTTTTCTCTGTTTGTACTGCCTTAGTAAATAGTTATACTGAATAGTTTTTATTTTTTATTTTACTGTTATTGAGAAAAATAAAACGCCGTCTGCAAATTTTGAAACTGCTCCTGGTTTTCATATGCTCCCTCACCTGTGCCTTGATGGCAAACAGCTCAAGAGATAGCTTCCCAGCTGTAATGTGTAGCTTCACTATCGTAACAACTCAAGACAACTGCTCAACAGTGTGTGTAGCTATTTTTAAAGGAGCACTGTCAGCTTTTGTGCCTATTTTGATAGAGTATGTAATGAGTGTGCCTAGAGCAGGCACTAGCAGTATAAAATGCATACATCGTACCAGACTTGTACACTAGTGCAAGATACTCATTACATTTGTAAAAATTATACTTCGGTCGACCCGACCAAAATGTCCCCTGCTCTCGTCCATGAGCTGGAATGGCACCATGAACGAGTTCATTTTTTTATGACAGATGTCGGTAAAGGTTCACTCTTTTACCGTTCCTGCTGGGGATTGCTGGAAAGATATTCGCTTTCAGAAACAAGCACTCTAATCCATTTTTTCTTCTCCCTTTACGAAATGGAAGCCATGACTCCAGGCTTGTGTATTACAGTTGACATTAATGCACATGCCCGGAGTCACGACTTCCTTTTTTTTTTTTTTAGAGAAAATGGTTTATAGTACTCATTTCTGAAGGGCAATACTGTATCTTTCCAGCAGTCCCAAGCAGGAATGGCAAGAGACTGAACCTTTTACTTGCATCTGTCGTCGTCAAAAAAAAAAAAGGTTCATTAACGAGTTTACCTGTGGCTCAGCTGTATTCCAGCTCATGGACGCTTGCCACTGACTTTTCAAGTCGGGTCGACTGAAATATCATTTTTACAAATATAATGAATATCTTGCACTATTGTGCAAATCTGGTGCCATGTATGCATTTTATATTAATAGTGCCTGCTCCAAGCGCACTCGTTACATACTCTGTCAAAATGAGCACAAAAGCTGACCGTGCCCTTTAAGTGTAGCATTACCTGCTAGGTGACAAGTAGCCTCTGTGTAGTTGTTTCACAGTAGCATCAGTACAGTATGCACATAGCTGATCTTCCTGGACATAAAGTCTCCACCACTCATTCACACTGATGGGATCTACGCCGGAGGCGCTAGGACCCAGCGGGAGCAAATTTTTTTGCAAGAGGGCCGGCACCAGAGATGGAGCCACGAGGAGTTGCGCTGCAAGCCTCAGCTCATGCGGCAGTGACTGTCTCGACGTCGACCCTCCAACCGCCTCAGTTACTTTTTTCCCCACCGTCGAATGCGCTTCAGTGACGACGTCATTCGCCCTCTGGGAGTCAAACTTCAAACTATAGTAGCATAGCAGCATAGTTTTCAGTTTATTTTATAATATAGCTCGAATAAGTACCGCTTACTATAATTTATTCTTATTTAAGAAAGAAGTCTCAGCCTACATTGACGGAGTCGACAAAGAGCGGGTCAGGTGACAGTAGGGAGACTTCGTATGAAAGCTGTTCAGTCAGCCGGGCTGGGTCCGGTCCGCCACCCTCTCCCGGGGGGGGGGGGCTGACAACGGACATTCCAGTGCTCGAGGGGAGGGGCGTTCCCCCGGAAGCATAAAAGAAAACGGATGCATTCTCGGAACCATTCGGCCTCGTTCTCTTCTTCGGCCCACAGGTCAAAAAAGAGAAGGCATCACTCGAGGTTGCCCTCTGGTATGTCTGCACGTCGACGGTCAGTCATTGGGCTCGATTGCCAGTCTCCTCCTCCGGAGTCATCGATTTCTGTTTCTGGTCACCGACCTCTTCGACATCGGAGCCCTTCCCCGCTTTCTGCTAGGGCTTCAGATGAGCAGTTTCATCAGTGGGCCACTCTGATGTAGCAGTGGGCTCGTAGGTTGGTCCAGCTGTCTGGCCCGGTCACTCTGTGGCCCTCGGGGGATCGGGTAGGGTGGTTGGGCCTCCCTAATGTCGCTGCCGCTTCTTTGGTGTCCGTCGACCTGCGCTCAGGTGTTTCACCTCACATGGCTGGGCGCAGGGGCCACACCCCGATGCCTCTATCTCCTGGTTTTCTTCCTTCTTTCTCCTCAAATCATAGTTTTCGGAGCCCTGTTTTGGTTTTGGCACCTTCGCGTCGATGGGTCACTCGGCGCAGTCCTCGCGCTGATCGTCTGTCGTGCGCCGCTCTCAGTGCCTTTGGGATAGCGGTGCCAGGTGGCCTTTTGGCACCATCCTGGTAATCGCGGCGCCTGTCGGTGCGCGTGGCTGGTCAGTGCTGTCCTCAGCGCTGAGGGCTCTGTCGGTGCCGTGCGTGGCACTGGGTCAGACGGCGCGTGCTCTTTTTTGGCGCTGAGGCTTGGTATGATGTTTCAGGGCTTCTCAACCCAGACCCTTTTCTTTCTTCTTTTCCTTCTGATTTTCACTCCTTTCCTGTCCATACAGTCCCTCCTGGGCTGTCAGGAGATGATATTAGCCTGACCCAGACCTTAGGTTGGGTGATGACTTGGAAAGAACAGGATCCAATCCTACTGCAGAGCCTGTGTTAGGACCTGTCATTTAAGTCTCTGCTGAAAATTTGAATTCCACCTTTCTCTCAGGCAACAGATATCGATCCTGGGAAACTTTTAAGGCTCCAATACCTTCATGTCCTGGAGATCCATGGATTTAACTCCCCTGTACAGCCTTCCTTTGAGATGCTTTCTCAAATGTTATGGAATAATCCGCTTTCATTCCATCTGTGGCTAAGTCCATAGATATAAAGTATGCTGCTCCCAAGGATCAACCCATTTTGGCCTCCCAAGCCTTTGTGGACCCTGTTGTGGCCTTGGGCCTGACCTATAAACAAAGAATCTCGTAAGATAGATACTTAAGGTAAGAGAGTCTTTGCTGCATCCACGCTGGGTATGTGTATTGCCAGCTACCAGGGTTATTTCTCTCAATATGAGTATGTTCTTTGGCATTCGCTCAAGCAAATGGTAGAAGCTCTACCGGAGTCTGACACTAATTCAGAGCTTCTTCTAACCATAGCCAGGGGTATCGAGTCCAACAACCAGCAGGTTAAAGCAGCTATGGACGCCGATCATTGCTTCAAGCGATGCAGTGGGCATTTGAATTACCACACCCTGGCTGCGCACTTCAGGCTTCACGAATGATGCCCAGCAACAGGTCATGGCATTACCCTTCGGTATGTACAGTAGTAGTCACAGTCACTGCCAGCTATTTCCCAAAATTTCTGTGATATTTCTAAAGAAATCGCCTGCTTTCTGCATTTCCACAGTAGGGGCATCAGAGAGAAACTCTTTAGAAATTTCACAAAATATCTGGAAATAGCTGGCAATAGTCTATAACTACTACTGTATCTCTTCGATCCTCAAGTAGAACAAGCTGTAGAGGCCACACAAAGACCTGGGTCTGCCATTAGAATTGGCTCAACCTGTCCGCCTTCTCGGGGGTGTTATAACATCAGTTTCACAACGTCAGTTCTTTCGAGGCAGGGCAGGGAGGTTTTAGTAAAACCAAGCCCCTCAGCCTCAAAAAGAATATGCAACAGAAAGCACAAGGGCTCAAAGCACCCAGTTCCGCCTTCTGAGTTTCTGTCCGAAGTCCCACCTCAGCTGCCCAAGGGGGACTGTTTCTCAGCGGTGGGAGGTCATCTGACTCAGTTCTACAACTGGTGGAAGTACATAACACCGGACAAATAGGTCCTCCGGATAATTCACAAGGGATATTCTCTCAGTCTTTCAGAGACCCCTCCGGATCATCCCCCCAAACGACAGCCCAGGCTGTCAGTATTTCAGTCAGAGCTTCTCGCTTCCGAGATACAAGGCCTTCTGAAAAACAGGGCAGTAGAAATAGTTCCACTGGATCAACGGAACACAGGGTTCTACTCCCATTACTTTCTGGTTCCAAAGAAACCCGGGGGCATGCGTCCTATTTTGGACCTCAGAAAATTGAACAGATTTCTCCCCAAGGAAAAGTTCAAAATGATTTCGCTAGGAACCCTGTTACCTTTGCTTCATCAACACGACTGGCTAGCCTCCCTGGACATGCAGGATGCTTACCAGCATATTCCCATACACCGAAAACATCACAAATACCTACAGTTTGTGGCTTTGGGCCAGCATTATCAGTTCAGAGTCCTGCCCTTTGGGCTATCCTTGGCGCCGCAAGTTTTTACAAAGTGTTGTGTAATTCTTGCAGCGCACCTCAGAAAGGTTGGAATACAAGTGTTCCCATATCTGGATGACTGGCTTCTAGCAAGCCCTTCCAGGCAAGGAACTCTTGACACCGTAGTCACGGCCTCGGACTTTCTCACATCTATGGGAGTCCTGCTAATTCTCAAGAAATTGCAGTTGCAGCCCTCCCTTTTCATAGGAACTCTTCTGGACACCTCCTGTGCGAAAGCTTTTCTACCAGAGGACAGAAGGAGCGATATCCTACTGAAGGCCCGATACGTTAGAGAGAACAGCTCAGTCCGAGCTATCTCAATGCAACGGATGCTGGGTCTCATGGCATTCTCGGTGTTCACTGTACCCCTAGCATGCCTCCACATGAGAACCTCTCAATGGATGCTCAGTACTCAGTGGTCCCCAACCACTCACCCTCAGTCCTTTCTCATCAAGGTGACAGAACCTCTGAAGAAGTCACTCACCTGGTGGTCGCAAGAGCACAATCTTCTGGAAGGGTATCCCTTTGCTCCTCTAGATCATCAGATTTCCATTACCACGGATGCATCCCTGATGGGGTGGGGACCTCACTGTCAGACTCTCCACACTCAAGTCGTGGACTCAGGACGAGTCCCAGCTTCACATAAAATGTCTTAGAAATGAGAGTCGTCCTTTATGCAGTCCGGGCTTTGAAGGACATTCTCTGTCACAAGAACATTCTCCTTCAAACGGACAACAAAGCAGTGATGTATTACATCAACAAGCAGGCGGTGCTCACTCTTACCCCTTACGCAGGGAAGCGATGAGGGTGTGGGAATGGTGCTTAGAGCACAAGGCTCTAATTCAAGTGGTCTATCTGCCGGGAGTGCAGAACGAACCGGCAGACAGTCTTAGCAGAACAGACAGATCCTCACGAATGGTCTCTCGACTCAACCGTGAGTTCAGTCACTATTCGAGTGGGGAACTCCAGACCTGGACCTTTTTGCATCCCCACTCAACACAAAACTGCCTCTTCTGCTCCAGAAATCCAGGTCCTGGCATTTTCTGTCAGGATGCATTCAGGCTGCAGTGGACAAAACGCTTTCTATACGCCTTTCCACCTCTTCCTCTAATTCAGAGGGTACTTCTCAAGTTCGAGTCCCAGGGGGACAAAATGATCCTCATTGCTCACTTCTGGCCTCAACAAATATGGTTCCGTTACTCAACAGTATTCGGAAACCCTCGCAGCTTCCTTCAGACAAACCTTCTGACTCGGGCCTGTGGTCAATCCCAATCTGAGATCGCTTCACCTTCACGCTTGGCTCCTGAAGAGAGAAGTGAACAGGTTCAATGTCTCTCACAGAGTTTCAGATCTTCTTCTGGCTGCGTGCAAGCCACCACTAGGAAAACTTACAGTCAAATGGAAGTGTTTTCACTCTGGTGTGCTAAATCCTCTTTGAATCCTTTCCTGCCCACCAAATAAAGTTCTAGAGTACCTTTAGACCTCTCAAATTCAGGTCTGCAATACTCTACAGTCAAGGTTCACCTTTGTGCCATTTCAGCTTATCATGAGCCAGTACTTTCCTTGTCACTGGCTCAGTTACCCTGGTTAAGAGGTTTCTTAAGGGAATTCTGCATACCAGATCTCCTATCAGATGTCCAGATGCAGCCTGGGACATTAATCTTGTGCTAGACATGCTCACTCGAAAACCTTTCGAGCCTCTAGCTACCTGTGAGTTGAAATTTCTCACTTGGAAAATGGCCTTCCTGGTGGCCATTACCTCGGCCTGCAGGGTCTCTGAGATACATGCCTTGGTCACAGACCCTCCGTATACTGTGTTTCATAAAGACAAAGTAGTTCTTGGGACCCATCCCAAGTTTCTCCCTAAGGTTGTTTCAGAATTCCGAACTTCCAAAATGAAGGGGAGCGTTCTCTTCATTCTTTGGATGTCAGAAGAGCTTTGCGTTTCTGTTTAGATAGAACAAAAGAATTTAGCAAAGCTCAACAGCTGTTTGTTGCCTTCAACGAGACCCAGCTGGGTCAACCTGTCGCTATCATGCATTTCAGCATGGCTGGTGACATGCCTTTGCCACTGTTGTTCCATGGCTAGGTATAGCTGGAAGGCAGAATATATTCACTCCACAGAGCAGTCGGCTATCCTCATGTGAACCGCAACGTGCTCCATTGCAGATATTTCACAAACACTATGGATGTCCATGCCAGATGACATATTTCGTTTGGCAGAACCATCCTTAATGGACTTCTGTCCTAAATTTGTGAGCTCTTGGTCTCTCCTGCCGCCCTCTTGGGGGATTATTAGCTCGGTACTCTCCCATTAGTGTGAATGAGTGGTGGAGACTTTATGTCCAGGAAGATATGGAAATTACGTACCTACCATAATTCTTGATCTTCTTAGACGAAGTCTTCACCACTCATTCACACATCCACCATCCCCACAAGCTCACCTTCTGTTGTTGGTCTTCACTCCCTCAATCTTTAGGCTGTGAAGACTTCTTCTTTACCCTTCTAATACGGGTCGCTCTGGACTATCTTATGTCCGGTTTTGGATAGACCTATCCTAGGTTGTTACGCTGCACCTCCTCGGGGAAAAAAAGTTACTGAGGCAGTTGGAGATTCGGACGCCGAGATAGTCATTGCCGCAGCAGAAGCAGAGCCAGCCTCCTCGTGGCTCCATCTCTGGCCCTCCTGCAAAAAAGTTTGCTCCCACTGGGTTCTAGCGCCTCTGGCGTAGATCCCATTAGTGTGAATGAGTGGTGGATACTTCGTCCAAGAAGATCAAGAATTACGGTAGGTACGTAATTTCCATTTATTTCACTCTTATTTACAGCTTTACACCTTTATCAATTTTTAATTGCAGTTGTGTCTAAACACTCCACCGTGTAGCCTCCAGTCTCCCACTATACCTGCATGCATTGCCGCACTGTTTCACTGCATGCAGGGAGGACGGAGGCTACCAGGACATATGCAGATAGCAGTGTGAGCACGGGTGTGGTGCAATACTGGGATGCTCCATATCACAGTAAACTGACAGCTGTATGTGCACCCCCTGGGTGTACCCACATGTCCCCACCTAACCTACCTCTGTGTCTGCACTTGCCTTCCCGAGGGCCACCTCCTGATGGTGTCCATGTACTGTCCTTCTCACTGTGCCAAGTGTTAGGAGAACTCTGCCTGCCCATGTGTGATGTGGCAGCAGTACTACCTGCAGAGCAGTGCCATTAGTGGAGCTCCTGAGTGCATCGTGGATCACTGCTGCGGTGGACAGTAGACGTGTGGCACTGTGTACAGTGGAGAAGTGGGGAACACTGAAGGCAGTAGTAGAGGGTCTGCCTTCAGCCATACAGCAGCAGCAGTACATGAACGTCGGTTGTGCCCAGGTGCCCTAATACTGGCAGAACTGATGCCATGTCTCCCCCCTTCCCTCCCTCTCACTGACGTAGCCCCCAGTTCCAACATACGGATCTCCCCCTCCCTCAAACCTCTCTCTGTCACCTCCACAACATGTGTGTCTCATAACAGTAAAATATGGTTATTTACATAATATGACTGTGCCATATACACAGTACTCCATAGGACATGTAGGAAGGCATCTCAAAATGCAGCTGTCGTCACCGAGTGCACCGTGGGATGTGCACTGCTACTACAGGGTTGAGACCACACACACTATCGCACTCATTGTGGACAGGCTGTAATGTTTTCAAACCATTATTCACACTGTTCACTGGCAGTGTGGACACTAACGTTTACAGTCTGTAACGGTTTGAATCCATTACAGCTTTTTCTAGTGTAGTGTGGACAGGGCCTACATGTCTATGTAACTACAGTCGTGGCCAAAAATATTGGCGCCCTTGCACTTTTTCAAATAACTCACAATTCCTCTAAACATAAGTTGAAATTAACAACAGTACAGTATTTGGTCTCCACAATTCTTTATTTCTCTGTTAATATTACAGAACCTTTGTTTTGATTCAGAATTTAATATATCCTTTTAAATCAGAAAATGAAAAGAAATGGCATTGACAAAATTATTGACACCCTAGACTTAATATTTGGTAGCACAGCCTTTGGTCAAAATAACTGCAATCAACTGCTTCCTATAGCCATGGATGAGCTTCCTGCACCTCTCTACTGGCAGTTTGGCCCACTCTTCTTGTGCAAACTGCTCCAGTTCTCCCAGATTTGAAGGGTGCCTTCTCCCAACTGCTGTTTTCCGATCTCTCCACAGGTTTTCAATGGGATTTAGATCTGGACTCATTGCTGGCCACTTCAGAACAGTCCAGCATCTTGTCTTGAACCATTCCTGGGTGCTTTTTGAAGTGTGTTTGGGGTCATTGTCCTGCTGGAAGACCCATGACCTTCGACGGAGACCCAGTTTTCTGACACTGGGTTCAACATTGCGCCCAAAATGGCCTGTAATTCCAGATTTCATGATGTCATGCACACGCTCAAGGCACCCAGTGCCAGAGGCAGCACAGGAACCCAAAACATCACTGAACCTCCTCCATGTTTGACTGTAGGAAGGTGTTCTTTTCTTTGAAGGCTTCATTTTGTTTTCTGTAAACATAGAGATGATGTGCTTTACCAAAAGCTCTAATTTGGTCTCATCTGTCCACAGGACATTCTCCCAGAAGGATTTTGGCTTGTTCAGGTGTGTTTTGGCAAACCCCAGTCGGGCTTTCTTATGTCTCTCTCTCAGCAGTGGGGTCCTCCTGGGCCTCCTACCATATAACCCCCTTTCATTGAGTTGGCGACGGATGGTGCGAGTTGAAACTGTGTCTGAAGGTCAGCTTGAATCTGTTTGGCAGTTGATCGAGGTGCTTTCTCCACCATTCAAACAATCCTGCGCTGCAATCTTTGATCAAGTTTCTCTTGCAGCCATGTCCAGGGAGGTTGGCTACAGTGCTAGGGCCTTAAACATGCTGATGGCATTACGACGGTGGAAACAGGAACATCAAGGTCTCTGGAGATTGATTTGTAGCCTTGAGATTGTCCATGCTTGGCTACAATCTTCTGTCTGACCTCCTCAGACACTTCTCTGGCTGTCTTTCTTTTGTCCATGCTCATTGCGGTACAGACAGTGACACAAAACAGGAGAACAGTCCTTTCTCTATTCAAACTGGTTGAATGAGTGATTTTATATTGCAGGCACCTGCAACTCACCACAGGTGAGTTCAGTTCCAAAGTGAATGAGAATCACCTGCTTGAAATCTAATTTTTTCTAACTACTTAAAGGTGCCAATAATTTTGTCCGGCCATTAAGGATGTCTGTGTGGAATAAGCTAAGACTTAGTAAATTTTTCTGCTTTTTGTGTTTTATTCCACTGCAAACCAAAGAAATACATATGTGGTTACCAAAATATTTTTTAATTTCAACAATTTTCTGGAAGGAATGATGCATTATTAGAAAAAACAGCAAGGGCGCCAATATTTTTGGCCACAACTGTATCTATCTTTCTATCAATTACATGTATCGCTATTTTCACCTCTTTGTAAAACAAACCTGCATATCACATTTTCCTGCACTCTGAGCACATACTTATGAAACTGTGCATGTTTGTACTCTGCTTCTGCATAGACCTCATATTTTCCTGATATTCCCATTATTACAAGCATAACTACCTTGCCCTTATCAAAAGCAACCCCCTCTGAAAGTTACTATCACATTTTTCTCTGCTAACAGTCCATCATCATTACACCTGACTTCCTGACATCAGCACATTGCTTAAATATAACTTACATCACCTCATGGACAAAAATCCTGTTTCTCAAAAAAAAAAAAAAACCCTGTGTAAATAATCCCAAGGCTGAACATATGCCAGCCATTACTTTTTCATGTACTAAAACCTTCTGTACTATCGTGGGGATTTGCATCTTTCCCATGATGCTTTGCATTATTGGGGTGTGTGCAATTGTGTTTTCTTTAAAATTTGGCTGTCTGGCCAGTATCATCCGGGATAACACATACATCAGTGGCATTTGCTCTGGGGTTCTTTTGTAAACCTATGTTGCCTCCTATTCCTTCCATTAAAAATGTACACCTCCATGTATTTTCCTAGTAATGTGTATGCCTCCCTTAGAACAGAAACTAAAACAAATCTTACTACTTACAAATCGTGTTGTTTCTCCATACCTCCTTAACAATTTTACACAACTTCACTAACTTCATTATGCAGCCGTGGTCGATCTGATCAGATTTTGTTTAATATGTCACATAGTAACAGTTTTGGAAAACGCTGCCTCACTTTTTACAGCTGAGTTAAAGTGGTGTAGATGCAGCCCAAAAAAACGGGTAGAGGATGGGGATTGTATGGAAAATAAAAAGAACAGTTAAAAAACTGACACGGGCCTTTTTTTCTGTTTAAGGCAGATAGATGCATAGACAGTTTATGTGGATTAAAAAACAGTGATCCATTATTCTATCTAAGTGCGGATCTTACTTGAGAGGGCCACAGTAGGTAATTACATATAGGACTGGCGCCGCGGAGCGGCAGGACCTCTCGGAAAAATTTCTAGCTAGCGGTCGGCGGGGACCTGCCCACCGATCAGGTGACTGGCGTTCATCCGATGTCGGTATAAAGGCGGTCCCAGGCGCCCGCCCCTCAGTTCTTTTCCTGCTGTTAGCTCGTGCAGCTCCTCGCGGTAAAGTTCGTAGCCTTCAGCCCTGCCTTTTCGTCGGTTTTACCGAAAAATAGTTATTCTTTTTGTTCAAGCGTCAGGTATATCGTCGGTGTATGTCGTCCCCTACACCCTCTGAGCACAAAAGCAAGTGCGACTCGTGTGGCGCACAACTGCCACACAAGGACGGCCATTCCCAGTGCCTCTTCTGCTTAGGCCCTGATCATCCGGTCGGCAAGTGCCAGCATTGCCTCAGCTTCAACGCGGCTACCCGTCAACGGCGCCAACAGTCCCTGGAAGCCCATCTCCTCAAGAAAAAGATGTCTTCGATGGAGAAAGAGTTGAAAAAGTTGAGGCAGGCATCCACTCCCTGAGGACATCGGAAAAAGAAGGACAAGGAGAGGCACCGGAGAAGTCCTCCTCTACTGCATCTCCGCCGGAGGCGTGGCCCAGGTAGCGTCTCTCCCCGGAGGACCGTTCGGCAACAGCCTCAGGTTTTGGAGAGGCGTCTGCCAGCCCGTCAGGCTCGCGCTTGAGCCTTCTTGGTGCCTCCGGGCGAAAGGAGCCTCCGTCCCGGTTCGGCCGCGAGGCTTGCGCCCTACTGGTGTGGCGGCTCCACTAAGTCGGACATTGGCTCCTCTGGCGTCCACATGGAGAGGGTCGATAGGCGCCCGACCCTTGAGGACGTCCACGATCCTCCCGGACCAGACCGATCCTCCCCTCGGCCCGCCTCCGGTGAGGATCCTGTAAGCGGACGCCGGTTCCTCCGGCACCGCTAGGAGCTGGCCCATAAGCGGCCGTCGGCTCCTCCGGCGGGCGGCCAGAACAGACGGCACCCCCACTCATCCATCGTACCGGGTTCCCGCGGAGCCGCTGCCATCTGAAACCTGAGTCACCCCAGCCTGACCCGAGGATTTCTCCCTCCATCCCGGCGGGGGATCTTCCTCCTCCGTCAGACCCTCCTCCGATGGAACCGGATCGGCGGCCGGACCCCGGATGCCGGCTTGGCGCCAGCACCGCCCGGCGCCAGTACCTCTGGCCGCTCCCTCCGGCGCCAGCAGGGATACCCCCCTTCCAGCCGGGCCCTCAGGCCCCTAATGTCGAACCGCCCGTGGGCCGCCCGACCAGAGCCGTCTGCTCCGGCAGTCCCCCCAGTTTCCGGGTACCCACCGTCCTATCCGACGCCGTCATACCCGGGACCGCAGTATCCAGCGCCGCAGTACCCGACACTGATACTCCCGACGCCACAATACCCGACGCTGGGTTTCCCGCAGCCGGGTTTTGGATACTCGCCTTACAGGTACAACCTGTATGCCTTTCCCCCTCCTCCTCCACCGCCCCCACGGCCGCCGGTGAATCTGCAGGAGACTATGGCCTCTCGGTGGGCCGAGGCCAAGGCTCAACTCGCCAAGGAGGTAGCGAGCCGCCTTACGACGACGGTGCTGCCACCGGCTCCTGTACGTCCGAGGCGGCATACTCCCTCACCACCTCCAGACTCCAGGGCTCTTCCCTCTGGATCCCGAGAGGGGCAGGACACGCGTTCCCGGGTACCACCTAAGGAACCCGTTCCTCCCCCTAGTCGTGTTAGGGAGTCTTTTTCTTCTTCTTCTGCTTCTTCTTCTTCCCTTTCTGAGTCCTCGGGCTCTTCCGACGGATGCTCCAAGAGAAACGACGAGCCCCGCTCTCCGGCCGAGGACCCCTCCGAAGTCTCCTCCGGAGGATCCTTCCTTCAAGGAGTTGCTTAGAAAAATCCAGCAAGTTCACCAGTGGCGCTCCTTGGAACCAGACCCTCAGTGGGTTAAACTCGCTGGGCATCTGGACCTGCCCGTGACAGCTCCAACCCTAGTGCCACCCTGGATAGAGCCTCATGCCCACCTTGTTTACACGATTTGGAAACAACCATCAGCGTTAGCCCCACTTCCCAGGAAGTCTTAACAGGCTATACCAGGCTCCCGAGGGTGTAGATTATCTCGACTCTCACCCTCGTGCTGACTCAGTCGTGATTAGCGCCGCTCATGGCCGGTCGGCACATCCAAAGCATCTGAGCTCATCTCCTCCGGATAAGGAGTCTCGCCTTCTGGACCAGTATGGAAGGAAGATTTACGCCTCTTCCACACTGGGAATTCGGGCCCTGAATTATGTCGCCCATATGGGGGATTACCAGAAGGCTATCCTTACCCAGGTGGAATCCAAGCTGGACTCCTTGCCTGACTCCCAGGTCAAACAGGAGTTAGCTGACCTTGTCCGTTCTGCTCGTTCGGCCAGTTGCCACATTTTGCGGACGACATACGATACAGTGGTCACTGCCAGACGGAGCTCCGCTTTCGCCGTGGGACTACGGCGTCATGCCTGGCTCTGAGTGTCAGGTTTGGTCCCGGAGGTGTAATCCGCTATTCAGGAAGCACCTTTTCGGGGGTGATGTCAAGGACATCATCACCGATTTGCAGGAGAAGGGGACGGCTCTGAAATCCGTGGATTCCATGTACCATCCCCATCAACAGCAGCGCCATCCCTTTCGAAGACGGATTCTGCCAAAAGCGAAACCACAGGGAAGGCGGGTCACCAAACGTCAGTCTCCGCCTAGCGTAAAGCCCCCGCCCAAATAAGCAGCGCGTACGCCCGGCTGCGGCGCTGCCCACACCACCTGACTCCTTTCCTCTCCCACCGCCTCTGGACTTTCCAGAGGAACCGGTAGGTGGGAGGGAGGTTCTCCCTCCACTTTCCGGGATGGGAGAGGATAACTACGGATTCTTGGGTGCTCCAGCTTATAGCGGAAGGGCACTCCACAGAGTTTCTTCAGAAACCACCCCGCCACCCACCTCTGAAGTTGACCTATTCAAGGGAACACCTTCCTTTGGTCGGCAAGAAATCTTGGCTCTTCTTTGAAACAAGCGATAGAACCCGTCCCCTCCATCTTCAGGAGCGGGTTACTATTCCCATTTCTTCCTGGTCCCGAAGAAGGGGAGATCTCAGACCAATTCTAGATCTCAGTTCCTGAATCTTTATATCGAATACAAAGGTTCAGGATCTCTCTCTGAGAGCCTTCTGCCCCTCCTTCGGCCGGGTCAGTGGCTTTGTGCCCTGATATGCAGGATGCCCATCTGCACATCCCCATCTCGCCTTTCTCACCGCAAGTATCTTCGCTTTGCTTTTCAGGGAGACCACTACCAATTCAAGGCGCTCCCTTTTGGTCTATCCTCGGCCCCCCGAGTATTTACCAAATGCCTGTCTGTGGTAGCGGCCCACCTGCGTACAATGGGAGTTCAGGTGTTCCCTTACCTGGACGACTGGCTCCTGGTGGCCCCGTCCAGGGAGAAACTCTTGTGTTTCCTCTCCCTTACCCAGTAGGTGTTTACCTGCCTGAGTATTACCATCAACCATTCCAAGTCTCATCTGGATCCTTCCCAGAGACTACAGTTCATCGGGGCCATCCTCACTATGCCTGTCAGCAAGGCTTTCCTGCCTCCGGACAGGGCAGCCTCTCTTCAATCCCAGATTTCCCTGCTATTGGAACACAGGAGAATCTCGGCGAGATCGGTCCTCCGTCTTCTGGGGCTTATGGCGGCCGCCATCCCGACGATCCCCCGAGCTCTACTCCACATGAGGATCTCTCAGTGGACTCTTCGCTCTCAATGGGATCAACTCATGGACGACCTAGATCAATTAGTCCTGATCTCATTGCCGATGGTACGAGACTTGCAATGGTGGATGGTCTGAGAGAACCTGTTTCGGGGGGTCCCCTTCTTTCATCCTCCCCCCTCCCAGACTCTGACTACAGACGCATCAGGCGAAGGTTGGGGAGCCCATTTAGGACCTCATCAGACCCAGGACTCCTGGTCCAAACTGAAACAAGCTCTCCACATCAATGTGTTAGAGCTTCGGGCTGTGTTGTACGCTCTCCAAGCCCTTCACGAATACATTCTTCCCGGCCACCTAGCCGTTCAGATGGGCAACAAGTGCGTAGTGTGGTATATCAACAAACAGGGAGGAACTTGGTCCTACCCTCTTTGCAGGGAGGCAGTGAGGGTTTAGGATTGGGCGACACAGCACGACCTTCACCTAACGGTGATTCGTGTCCCAGGAGTCAACAACACTCTGGCAGACAAGCTCAGCCGCTCCTCTGCCCTAGCTCACGAGTGGGAACTGGATCAAGGGGTTCTAGACGACATCTTTCAACTTTGGGGGACTCCGCAGGTGGACCTGTTCGCTTCCCCCCAAAACGCAAAACTTCCCACCTTTTGCTCGCTCGTTCCAGAGCCAGGCGCTTTCTGGAACGACGCTCTGTCTCTAAACTGGAAGGACAGATTTGTCTATGCTTTTCCCCCAATTCCTCTGATTCCACGAGTATTGCAGAAACTAGCCACAGAAGGGGCGAGAATGATTCTGATTGCTCCTTTCTGGCCCAGGCAAATCTGGTTCTCTCTTCTACAACAATATTCAGAGGATCCTCCTCTTACTCTTCCTCTATCCCGGGAGTTGCTGACCCAGGACCAGGGGACCCTGGTTCATCCAGGACTCAAATCCCTTCAACTCCATGCATGGCTCCTGCAGACCTAGCCCAGTCTCGTTTTGGAGTCTCTCCAAAAGTGGCGGAAATTTTGATGGAGGCTAGAAAGCCATCCACCAGGTCCACTTATGCCATGAAATGGAAGAGATTCTCTATTTGGGCCGCCTCTAAGAATGTGGAGCCTTTCTCCTGTTCAGTGGCTGTTCTGCTGGAGTACCTCATGCATTTATTCGATCTGGGTCTCAGCCATTCATCCTTGAAGGTTCACATGGCGGCTATCTCAGCCTACCATGTCCCCTGCGCAGGTATAGCTTTCGCTCAACTGGAGGTCTCCAAGACCTTTCTCAGAGGGGTCCTCCATCTGAGGCCCCCCATTCGTTCTCTTGCTCCCCTTGGGACTGAATTTTGTCCTAGAAACTTACTCTTCCCTCCTTCGAACTCATGCGGTTTGAAATTTCTTTCGTGGAAGACGCTCTTCTTAGTGGCCATTACCTCGGCTCGGAGAATTTCCGAGCTTCAGGCCCTGATGTGCAAAATCCCCTACTTGATTTTTCACAAAGAACGAGTTGCTCTTCGCACGAATCCTAAGTTTCTACCTAAAGTTGTGGCAGAGTCTACCTTGAATCAGTCCATAGAGCTACCTGCCTTCTTTACGCAGCACTCTAACCAGGGGGAGTACTTACTCCATACTATGGATGTTCACTGGATTCTGAGATAGTACACTAACAGGACCAAGGATCTGAGAAAAACTGACCAGTTGTTCGTCTCTTTTGCTCACAAAAGGGAAGGCAATGCTGTTTCCAAGCAGTGCCTGTCTAAGTGGTTGGCTCATTGCATCACTTTCTGTTATGACAAGTACAAGAAGACCCTTCCGGGTCACGTCAGAGGCCACTCCACGAGAGGAGTAGCGGCCCTCGATGGCTTGTTTCAAGAATGTTTCCATGGCAGACATCTGCGCTGCTGCCACCTGACTTCGCCCACACCTTTATGAAACACTGTAGTTTGGGATATCACCGCCGTAGAGCAGGCTTCGGGCTAGCTGTTTTGCAAGGCCTCCTGATCTTGAGGCTTGCATGGCTAAAGTTTCTTATTGGAGTAGTTTTCCTCCTCCCGGTGCCTACCTTGTTCCAGACTGCTTGGGATTCTGTCCTATATGTAATTACCTACTGCAAGAGCCCTCTCGAAGTAAGATAGTACAGTTACGTAAGAACTTACCGTAACAGTAGATCTTCGAGAGAGGCTCTTGCAGTAGGTAATACCTTCCCGCCCTCCATCCCCCTAGGCTTTTTCAGCTCCTTTTCCATTCAGGAAAATATCCGCTCCTCTCTCGTCCGGCCTCTTTCGGCCTGTGGCGGGAAAGAACTGGAAGGCGGGCGTCTGGGACCGCCCCTTTATATCGACGTCGTATGACACTGGTCACCTGACATTGGGGCGGTCTCTTGCCAGGGACTGCTAGCTAGAAATTTTTCCGTGGGGTCTTGCCGCCAGCCGGCGTCAGTCCTATATGTAATTACCTACTGCAAGAGCCTCTCTCGAAGATCTACTGTTACAGTAAGTTCTTACGTAACTGTACTTTCCAGCAGTTGTGTCCCATGATTAATTTCCTTTTTTTTTTTTGTTGTTAATTCTTTCATAAGCAGGTAGGGGTCCACTGGGCACAGTGCCTGTTTTCATGGGCAACCCTGGAGCACTGGGGAGATTAGGTGACTTGCTCAGAGTCAACACAGTATGCAAGTGAACGCTGTGAGAATCAAACCCTGGTCTGCTGGCTGTACCAAGCTTTTACAGAGCTAATTATTGTGATCTTTAGGTTATACAACCAGCCTACTTTTCAAGAACTCCTATTGTGTACTTAAAGCAGCAGCAGTAGCTGTTAGTTGGCAAAAAATGTTGTCATATAGTTTTTTTTGTTTACAAAAATGTATTTCTGACATCCCTAGCTTCCTCCTCAGTGTATTTTAGTTTTCTCATATATTGTTAAAACAGCTTTTACAGCTGATTTTGTAATTGACTCACATCATTAGAGATGGCCACCATTCTAATTTTTTAACATCTCCGCTGAGGTTACTTACTTAATTTAAATGTTATTTCTAGGGATGTGGATATGTTATTCTGATCCACACTTGTTGGCATGTCCCTTTCCCCTTTAAATCTTGCCGGAAGGTCTTCAAGCTGGCTCTTCCCACCCACCCGGGCGGTATAACCCTTGGCTGCACCCCATGATGCTAGATCTTCCTTTCTGCTGAAAGATACGGGTTGCCTCCTCTCTGCTACCGTGTGTTGTAGGCCCTGGCTCAAAAAACTTCAGACCCGCTGAAGATTACGCTCCTTCGGGTTAGCGATTGTAGTAGCTGTTTCTCGCTAATGGAAGATAAATCTTCCCCTGGTTTTCACCGGTTCCTGTGCAGACAGAAAATGTCGCGCAAAGACCCACACTCCACATGCGCTTACTGCTTGGGTGTCTGCCATGACACCCAGGCTTGCAGGTTTTGCCTTGCGTTTCGTCCGAACGTCCTCGACACTCGTCTCGCACGCTTGAAGCGGGGCAGGCCCGAAAAACAGAATCCACCGGTGAAATCCAAAGAGGCTCAGTGGGCGGTCTCTGCGGTTGCGGGCTCCACCGAGCAATTGGAACAGATGTAGTCCTTCGAGGAAGAGGCAGCGCATGCCATGGAGCATTCTCTTGGCGATATTCTGCTCCACCCAACCTGGGCTCCACTTTCTCGGGCTCTTTTCGGGAGATGTGCCTTTCTCTCGCCACTAAGGCGGGGGGACCTGTGGGACAGTGAAAAAGCAGGGATACTGAACAAATACTTCTGCTTAGTATTCACAGTAGAAAAGCAGGGGGAAATACCTAATCCAGTCAATAGAAGCACTCTGGATAGGGGGGTTGATATTAGTCCTTTCACAGCAGAAAGGGTTCTGAAAGAACTCTTAAAACTGAAGGTGGATAAAGCAATGGGGCATGATGGGATTCACCCGAATTCTAAAAGAACAAAGGAAGAACTAGTAACACCACTGACTACCCTTTTGATAAATCATGGGAGGATGGTGTGGTACCTGAGGACTGGAGGGCGTGGGTGTGATTCCCTTCACAAAAGTGGGAGCAAAACAGAGGCAGGAAACTACAGACCTGTCAGTTTGACCTCACTGGTAGGAAAATGATGGAATCACTCTGATGGAAAGAATTGTTGAGTACCTAGAGGCCAGTGGAGCACAGGACCCAAGGCAGCATGGATTCACATGGGAAGGTCATGTCAGACAAATCTAATTGATTTCTTTGACTGGATGACCAGGGAGGGGCTGTGGACATAGCCTACCTAAACTTTAGCAAGGCATTTGACACAATCCTGCACAAAAGATTAATAAAAAAAATTAGCCAGCCTGGGAGTGGGTCCCAGGGTGGTAGCCTGGGTAAAACACTGGTTGGACAAAAGGACACAGTGGGTAATAGTAAATGGAGTCCACAGTGAAGAAAAGAGGGTTACTAGTGGGGTACCGCAGGGTTCAGTATTGGGGCCGGTCCTTTTAATGTCTTTATAAGTGACATTGCAGAGGGACTGAAGGAAAGTATGTCTCTTTGCAGATGACACAAAGATCTGCAACAGGTTGATACGCTAAGGTGGGGTGGAAAGGATGAAAAGGGGCTTGGCAAGGTTGGAGGAATGGACAAATGTATGGCAGCTTAGATTCGTGCAAAGAAGTGCAAAGTAATGCACCTGGGAAACAAAACCCAGGAAGAGTACACAATGGGGGTGAGATACTGACAACAAAATGGAAAGGGACCTGGGGTAGTCATATCAGATGACCTAAAGGTGGGCCAGCAATGTGAGAAGGCAGTAAGGAGTGCTGGGGGGATACTGGGATGCGTAGGAAGAGGCATCACCAGTAGAAAACAGGAAGTTGTTGGCCCTCTGTACAGACAGCTGGTAAGACCAGATCTGGAGTATTGTGTACAGTTCTGAGACCCCATCTCTGCAAAGACATAGACAGGGTGGAGGCTGTCCAGAAGAGGGAAACCAAAATGATGCAGGGTCTGCATCAGAAGACATATGAAGAAAGATTAAAGGAACTTAAGATGTATAGTCTCGAGGAAAGGAGGGAGAGGGGACATGATAAAAACTTTCAAATACCTCAAGGGAATCAACAAAGTCCAAGAGGGTAGCATCTTTCAGAAAAAGAGATGTGCAAGAACAAGGGGGCACAATTTGAAGATAGAGGGGAACGGCTCTGAGGTAATGTGAGGAAGTATTTCTTCACAGAAAGGGTTGTGGATACATGGAACAGCCTTCCTGAGGAGGTCGTAGAGTCAAAAACAGTGGGGGAATTCAAGAATGCATGGGACAGACATAAGGCAATTCTAGTGGGGGGTAGGAGGAAGTAGGCTGTTGGTTAACTAGGATCTGCAGCTTATCCGTTAGGTAGGGAAATGGGCAGACTAGGTGGGCCAAGCGGTCCTTATCAGCCGTCAAATTCTATGTTTCCTCCCAGTCCCATACAAAGGACAAGGAACCAAGAGATTCTTCATCTCTGCGAAGACGTTCTTGGGATCGAGAACAATCTCGGTCCCAGGAATCTCCTTCCTTGACCTCGGTCGAGATTGAGGCTTCGCCCGCTGGCTTCTTGGTCCCGCCATCGGGCGAGCCGACCGAAGTTTCAATTAAAGACTTAGTTAACTCTGGACTCTGTCGATCGGTTGTCAGCTGAGGAGGTCAACGACTCTCTTAACATGACTCCAGTCTTGTTTATCCCCGATGAGGAGACCCAGCTTGCTGGGAATCCTATCGAGGAGCCAGTCCTAGATCCAGGAAAATAACCGGTTCCACCAGGGTCTCCTGAGCGACCCACTTGGCCAGTCTGATCAAGGTCGAGATCTTGGACTCCCTTAACCAACAGGCCGAGGAAGGCGCATAAGCACGCCATAAAGAGGCGACGTCACCACTGCTCTTCGTCCTCCTTGGTTGAGGGGAGGCTTCGTCGGAAACTCTGTCAACGCTGAGATGATTTGATGTGACAACAGCTCATTCTGTCTCGGCAGAAGCCTTCCTCAGTTTCTGCCCTGGCCATTACAGGGCCCTCACCTCCTAGGCCGAAACCTACTCTTTTGGAACTGAAAAAATCGGTTCCCCCACCCGCGGAGCTGGTAAAACCTGCCCATGATCTACCAAAACCGATAGTGGTGGAGACGCCACCAAAACAGCCCTCGGGAGGGGCTTCTACAAAGGATTCCCAAACAGTCCCAGGTCTTCCTCGTAGGATATCGGTCACTCTTATGCCCGATCGTCCCAGGCACATTCTGGGGGATCTTGGTGGTCGACCAATTTATCTGGATACCTCAGATGCTGACGACACCAACCTTCACTCTCACCCGTTGGATGATGAGTCGGTCAGTAGTCTGCTGACGGAGGAGGGCCCTTCGTCTTTTCAAGGGATTCTCTGCCTTATCTCCAAATCCATGGGGACGCCCTTGGAACCTGTCCAGAAACGGGCGGAGTACCCTCTTACTGATATTCTCAGAAAAGGGGATACTCCTACGGAAGCCTTTCCTGTGGCCAAAGCCATTGTTGGCCTGGCCTTGGAGCTTTGTCAGCATTCTGCCTCCTGGCCAGTGATGTCTGCTCGGATGGCCCACAAGTACACGGTGCCCATCGGGTCCCACTCTGGGGTTCGCAGAACATTCCTCGGCTGAGGGGTTAGTGATCGCCTCTGTGTTCAGACGTACAGGCAGCTCTGCTGACACCGATAGACCTCCAGACAAGGAGCCAAAAAAAACTGGACCACTCTGCCAGAAAGGTCTGTGCAGCCTCCTCTCTAGGCCTCCGTCGGGCAAGCTCAGCCATCATCATGGCACACGTCTCCCATGCCCTTCTGGGGTCCTTGGATGAAGTTCTCTCGCACCTCCCCGCAGACCTCCAGACTACAGTCAGGCAGGTCCGGGACCAGCGCCGTAACATTGCCAAGCAGCAACTTCAGATGGCTTTGGGCCTTGGGGACTCTTACGCCTATTCAGTGGCAGCCGCGGTTGCCTCACACCACAGGGCTTGGCTGAGGCTTTCTACCTTTATGGCGGATACCCAGCACAAACTCAGTGATGTTCCTTTCCTGGGCACCAATCTCTTCGGCCCTGGTGTGGATGGTCACCTTCAGTGAATCGAGCAGTCTAGTGCCACCTTGGACTCAGCCACTTGTGCTCAAAGCACTCATAGCACCAAGAAGCAGAAGAAAAGGAAAAAGCCTTTTCTGCACCCTGCTCCTGCAGCCTAGCAGCCCTCCTTTCATGGTGGCAGCTACAACAGGCACAGGCTTGTCACCCTTGGCCCAAGTCCAGGCCTCCACCGGCCTGCAGACAAGGAGGTCGAGGTTCAGGTCCTGGACCCTCTTCCTCCAAGCCTGCCCAGTTCCGGGGTAGGGGTTGCCACCCCTGTCCCTGTCATGCCGGCTCTGGGTTCTCCCATGGGGCAGGCTCCGTCACTTTCTTTCCACCTGGTATGCTGTTACCGTGGACAGGTGGGTCTTGGAAGTGGTCGGCCAGGGTCTGCCTCTGGAATTCGAGCAGTACCCTCCCAGCTGAGCCTGCGCCCCACAGGAAGAGAGAATATCAGCACACACTTGGGTCAGCTCTGAGAGATAACATGGCTCAGGTCCTCCTCAAGAAGGCAGTGGTTCGAGTGGCAGATTCTCCAGTCAACCCAGAGTTCGTTTCCAGGTACTTCCTGGTCCCGAAGTGGATGGGAGGCTGGCACCCCATTTTAGAGCTGCACGACCTGAATTAGGATCTCAGGCCATGCACCTTCAGGATGGTAACTCTGTCCCAGATCATACCATCCCTGGAGCAAAACATGTGGTTCTGCTCATATGCTCTCCAGGACGCATTCTTTCATGTCCCAATCCATCTGTCCTCTGTCCCACCAGCGGTTCCTCCGCCTCAGGGTTGAAGGGACCTTGTACGAGTTCAGAGCCATACTGTTCGGCCTGTCACCGGCCCCATGGGTCTTCACCAAATGTATTGCAGTGGTGGCGGCCCATCTCAGGCATCGGGGGGGGGGGCTCAGGATTTACCCCTACCTCGGTGACTGGTTCCTAGCAGGTTCCACACAGCAAGAGGTGTAGAGGTCCAGGGACCTGGCCCTCCAGACCTGCTCTCAGCTTGGCCTCCTGATCAATGAGGCCAAGTCAGAGCTCATGCCTTCTCAGGTGATATGCTTCCTCGGGTAGAGCTCGACTTGCCGAGCCAGAGCAAGGCTCCCAGCAGACAGAGCAGAGTTTCTCCTCCTTTGCCCAGTCATTTCTGGTTGGGCACTTGCACCCTGCTCAGGACTTTCTGTGTCTTCTGGGTTACATGGCGGCCTGCACCACCATTGTCCGATGGGCCGGTGGCATATCGCCCCCTTCAGTGGGAGCTGGCCACCCAGTGGACTGTGTGCCTAGGTCATTCTGACCAGCTGATCACTGTGACCCAGAAGATGTGGACGCCTCCAGTGGTGGACCGTCCTAGACGGTTGCAGAAAGGATCTGTTTGTCCGCTCCAAGCTGGCGGTTGTCCTCACTACTGATGCCTCTCTCATGGGTTGGGGAGCTCACATGGGGCACAACAGGGCCCACGGGTTCTGAACTCCCGAGGAATCCTGATATCATATCAACCTGTTGGAGCTCAGCGCGGTCAGACTGGCATTGTCAGCATTCGCTCAGCAGCTTCAGGGTCAAGTGGTTCAAGTTCAGATGGACAAGACCATGTACCATCTCAACAAGCAGGGCAGCACGCCCTTGCGGCTGCTGTGCAGGGAAGCGCTCTGCATCTGGACACTTGTGAGCCAACTGGAGGTGGATCTCTTAGCCATCCATGTGGCAGGAGCCTCAGATCAACTTGCGGATGCTCTCAGCCTCACAGGTGAGACATTCCACGAGTGGTCTCTCCATCCAGACGTAGCTCACAGCCTGTTCTCCCACTGGGGCAAACCGATAGTGGACCTGTTTGCCTCCAGGGAAGACACCAAGCTGAGGCTGTTTCATCCCGGCCCCCCTCAGCGGGGATCATTGCAGGGGGATGCCTTCTCGAGGCCATGGACCGCAGGCTTCTTCTTTGCCTTCCCTTCATTTCCCTTGATGCACAGGGTGCTTCTCGAGGTGAGGAGGGACAAGGCACAGGTGATGCTGGTAGCCCCAGACTGGCCTCGCCAGTTCTGGTATCCAGATCTCCTTAGCCTCAGCAACAGGCTCCTGAGGCATCTTCAAACACACCCAGACCTGATATCTGTCAGTCAGGGGAAGGTGCTCCATCTGGACCTTCCAGTCCCTGCACCTGACAGCCTGGTACCTAAGCAGCTAGAGTTCTAGGCTTTGGGTTTCTCTGAGGATGTACCCACAGTAGTTGAAGCATCCTGAAAGGTGTCGACCAGAAAGTACTACGCCTTCAGATGGAAAAGGTTTTCTGTTTGGCGCCAGAACAAGGCCTGGACCCTCTGTCCTTTCTATGGCAAGCATTTTAGACTACTTTGGTCTCTGTCCAAAGGGGTCTTGATCATAAGGTGCTGGCAGCGATCCCTGCTTACTGAGTGCGGGCGGTCAGCAGGCGGTGGCACAGGAGAGGTGGTCTGGCTCTTTCAAAGGCCTCAATCACATATCTCCTCCGGTGCATGAACCTCCACCTCTGTGGGATTTACTGCTGGTTTTGGCAGAGCTCATGGGCAAGCCATTTGAACCAATGCACAAGTGTGAGATGTCACACTTGTCGTGGAAGATGGCCTTCCTGGTGGCTGTCACGTCCGCTAGAAGGATGGGGAGCTCCATGTGCTTTCAGTGGAGTCTCCTTATCTGGTCTTCCACAGGGACAAGGTTGTCAGGCGTCCCCACCCGGAAGTCCTCCCAAAGGTGGTGTCAGAGTTTCACCTTAATCGGTGTTGATTCTGCTTGTGCTCTACCTGAACTACACCTCAGATGCTGAGTACAGGCTCCATACTCCTGACCCGAGATGTGCTGTCTCCTACTATAAGGAGAGGACAGTGGAAGTTCGGGGAGAGGTTCGCCAGCTGTTTGTCACCTACTCTGAAGCCGCACCTGGCAGGCCTGCAGCAAAGTGGATGATTGGCAGATGGATTACATGACGCATTGATCTTATCTGTGTCAGTCTTCACCATTCGTCACTATTTGGGTATAGCTCACTGGAGCTAGGACCCCGCGGGAGACTTTTTTTTTTTTTTTTTTTTTTTCCATGGGTGGAGTCGACTTTGGGCTGGGCCCTCAGGCCAACGTTCCTACATGGCGCTCGAGGGTTGGCAATTAACCATTGTCGACTCTGCCCCAGCCCCAGTTCTTTCTCTTCCGCCATCGAGTGAGGATCCTGCGTGCGAGACTGAAGAGATTTCTGCGGCCTAGTCCGTCGTTGTGTAGTTGTTGCCTTGGTTCTGACCGTCTGCTCGATGTCGCTTCTACGACCCGGTAAAATCTTTCCTTTTTATAAAGCGGCGTCAAGTACTGTGTTTTATTTAATTTTTCATCCGGTCATGTCTCGTCCAGGGGGCAAGAAGGCGTCGAAAGCCGGGCGGCCCCCCATGCGTCAGTGCGCCTGTGGTCGCCTTTACTCCGTAATGGACCAGCATGACCATTGCCTCTCCTGCCTCAGCCCCATATATGATATGGATAACTGCGATATATGTTGTCCATAGACAACAATGTTGTTGAGATTCTGCACGTGAAAGTCGGATGCGCCACCGACTTTGAGTGACTTGATTCAGCTGTCAAGCCAAGGTCAGGACTCTGGTTCTCCTTTGGGTCCCCTCCCAGTCCTATATGGCCCGCAGAGGAGGGAACCTCCGCCTTTTCTAGCCTTGCCACGGCAGGGGTTTCTTTCACTGTGCAGGAGGCCCAGGCTGATCCTCTTGGGGGTCTGTCGGGAGGCACCGTCCTGCAATTGCTACTTCGGTAATGGAGGCTCCCTCTGTGTCGCGTTCCGGGTCCCTTGGGACTGGGCCGGCACCGTCCTCGGTGCCGTCTCCTGGTGTTGCTCTCGGTCCCGACGCCATTCACGGCGCTGTGTTGGCTCGGAGGGTGACGCTGGCGTCGGGCCTGTCCTCGGCGCTGTAGTCTCCCCTGATTCTGCTTGTGTCGTCTGGGCTTTCGGCGGTGTCAGGGTTGGTAGTTGAAGCTTTCTGGGCCTGATTGTGGTTCCGCGCCATCGGGGTCCCAGGGTCGGAGCCGGGCGCCATCTCGTCCCGCGCCCGCCAAGTGCACTGAGGTCGGTTGGCACCAGGGCCGCATCAGCGCCGATCCTGTCTTCGACGCTGCTCGTGACGCCGGAGTGGTGTGCGGCATCGGCTCGGCCAGATCTGCCGCCGGTGCCGCGGGCGCTGAGGTGGATGTCGGTGCTGAGCGCAGTGCCACTTTGGATTTGGCATCCAGCGGTGCCGGGGAGGAGTGTGGAGCCATGCTCAGGGTCGCACCCGACTCCGGAGCCATTCGCGGCATCGGGGAGGGTGTCGGCGCCGGGCATGGGGCTGTGCTCTCTTCTGCTGCTGGTGGGGGCTTTGAATCTCAGGGTGCCCGACCTCAGGGCCCAGGAACTGGAGGAGTCCATGGGGTGGTCTGGCATCGGGCCTCGGAGTCTGCCTCTTCGGAGGTGGATTCTGGATCTGATCTGGACTGGCTTCCGGATTCTTCAGGATCTTCGGATCCTTCTGTCTCCAGCTCCTCGGCCCCCACTCTCCCCCTTTCTGGAATTTAGCTCTCACCGGTAGACCTCAGGGTCAGGGGGTCTCACCGGCTAGCGGTGGCCTCTGTGGCTACTGCTGAGCAGCCTGAGGTCACTAGTGAGGCTGTTTGTTCAGTTGAGGTACCCCCCTCCTTGATGTGTTTGGACAGTCCAAGTTTGGAGCAGCCCAGGGCGAATCAGGAGGGGGAGGGTATGGTTCCCTGGTTGGACTCCTCGGAGTCTACTCGGGGATATCGGCTGCCTAGGTTAGTGGCTAAGAGGACAAGGCCCCTCTCTGACTCCGAAGGGTTGAGAGGAAGGGGTGTGGCGCAGCGAGCCCTTCGTAGGACCCAGACGGGTCTTGGTAGGAGCTGTAGCGCAGGCCCTCGCTCTTCCTGACAGAGTCCACAAGGGGACTTCTACTTCGAGGTCAGGGGCAGTCCTTCTGGACTCCGCACAGTCCTGGTCACCTTATGGGGGATTTCTTCTTCGAGGCACAGCTCTGACGCTCCGACTCCAGTTGAACGGCTGTTAGCTGCAGCGGCTTTTGGTTCTCCCTCCTGTGAAGGGTTTCTGTTGTCCTTCCTGCCTTGACAGAGACCATTCTCCTGTTGCCAGGAGCCTGTCCTCTGAGCCTGTCTCCATCCCCGGTAGTCCTAGGTATTCCTGGTCCTCGCGGGCCTCTTACTTGGGAACAATTCAGAGGTTCGTCGGCATTTTTTCCCACTTACCTCCATGCTCTGGACCAGCAGGTGTTTCACCATGCCCCCGTGCAGATGGCCCCTGAACTTGGGAGCTCATCTTCCTCCTCTTCTCCCTCTACTGAGGGAGAGGAACCCTCGGTCCACATATCTCCAGCGTCTGATCTGTCCTCCTATCAGCGCTTCCTTGTGAGGATGTTGGACGAGCTCTACCTGACTCCCATACCTATCAGCTATCCCGAGCATGTGACACGCGCCTTCTTGGGTGAATTCAGTGCTGCCCACTTGGTGACTCCCGCCTGACCTGTTCCTTTTCAGGAAGCATCGCATCGGCTCTGGCTTCGTCCCTTCTCCACTGTTCCAGCCCCAAGGGACTTATGCCAGCAGTATTGCGCTCCCCCGGGGCTCCAGGTTCTCTGCCTCATCCCTCTTCAGGTTTGACCTCCCTGGGCACGCCGTCAGGGCCCCGCGCCCCCTACAGTGACTGCCCTCCAGATTCTGACTCTGCCAACTTTGACTTCTAGGGGAGACGAATGTTCTACTCGGCATGGATCTCCCTGTCAATTGCAGCACATCGGACCCACTTTGCAGCCTATGACAGGTTCTTGTGGTCCAGGCTAGGACAACTCCTAGCTTCGATGCCTGACTCGGAGGAAACCAGGCAAGCCATCGCCCTCTCTGCGCGGGGCCTGGAGCTAGCAGGGCACCAAGCAAAGGCATCTTATGATGAAAATGATGTAGCTTCCAGAGTGGTAGGGACAGCGATCTGCCTTTGGCGGATGGCATGACTTCGCCTGTCCCGGTTGTCACCCCTGGCCTGGTGTAGGATGATTTACTCTGCCTACCGGAGAACCCACCTCTTCCCCCAATGGGTGAGACAGTGACTTTCGGGGCACCTTCCTTCCCCCACGGGGGGATCCGTGTCTCACCTGGACCAGTCTCAGGTCTCCCCAGGCCTGTAAGGGTTCTCTCCTTCAGTGTCTCACCCACTGGAGGCTAAGGGACCTAGTCCCTTAGGGTATTCTGGGTACCCCCCCTTCTTTCGAGGGTGGGGGGCTCGGTACTCACCCAAATAGTGATGAATGGTGAAGATTGACACAGATAAGATATGAAAATGACATACCTACCGTAATTGTTGATATTTCTGTGTATCTTCACCATTCATCACTAAATCCCACCCTCCTTCCCCCTCAGGCCTCAGTCTCTGGACTCCACCCTCCCTGTGTGTCTTTCTTTTCCTCGCTCTCTTCTCCCTTGTGTGTAGGCGGGAGGGGACTATGGAGACACACAGGGGTAAACCCTTTAGATGTTGAGTTTGGAGGGGGCTTCCCCTTCCTCTCTTCCCCCTTTCCAGATGGGTCTCAGAGGTGGGGGGGGGGCATCTTCTTTCTTTCTCCCACTTCTGTATTTTGATTATTAGTGAGCTCAGTTTTTGAGGCCACATTGTTTCTTTGAAGCCTCTGGCAGTTAAAACTTTCTACCCTCTTTTATTTTGGTGGTGGTGGGGAATTGAGACGCACCTTCAGCCTGTACTCCTTTGTGGGTGGTCTTCAGACCCACGCTGTGACATTTCGTCCTGCAGCTGAACTTTATAGTCCAGTTCTGGACCTTATTCCCTGAAAACACATTGTGCATCTCCGCTTCTGAGGGTGTGCTACTCTTTTTCCCTCCCTTCCCCTTATTTTTCCCTCCTTCCCCCTTCTCCTCCTTCCAGAGATTGGGGCCTTCTCTTCCCAATTTCCTTTTCTAAGTCTCCTCCCTCTGTCTCCTTTGTCATTTATTTCTCCTTTTGGTTTATTCTTCCTTTCCTTTTATCTATCCCTTAGGCCCTCTTGCCTCATCCCACCCTCCCTTCCGTACACACTCTGGCGTGTCAGAACTGGGGCTGGGGCAGAGTCGACAACGGTTAACTGCCAACACTCGAGCGCTACGTAGAACGTCGGCCTCGAGGGTGGCGCCAGCCCGATGTCGACTCTGCCCATGGAAAAAAAAAAAGTCTCCCGCGGGGTCCTATCTCCGGTGAGCTATACCCAAATAGTGATGAATGGTGAAGATACACAGAAAGAACAACAATTACGGTAGGTACGTAATTTTCATATCTCTGCTGTAGGTTGGCAGGCAAGGAGCCTCCCAGAGGGATAAAAGCTCATTCTACCTGCCATACCGCTGCGTCGGTGGCTGTTTCCAGGGACGTCCCTATCCAGGAAATATGCAGGGCTGCTACCTGGAAGTCAGCGCACACCTTCATCACCATTACCACATCGACCTTGAGTCATGCCGGGATGCTGGTTTTGGGGCCTCAGTTCTCCAGTCTCTTGTTTCCTAAATGGGGAGTGTGCGCCTTGCCTCCCTCTTCCCGGAGAACTGCTATGAGTCTGCCAACAAGTGTGGATAAGAACAACATATCCACATCTCTAGGAAAACAGGTTACTCACCTGTAACAGTAGTTCTAGAAGTGGTGGTATATGTTGTTCATCCATACGGACCCACCCGACCTCACCGACTGCGACACACAATCTGGCTTCCAGCAGGCTAAGATCTGGCGTCATGGGGCAGAGCCGAGGTATATATGACCCGGTTGGGTGGGAGGAGCCAGCTTGAAGACCTTCTGGCAAAATTTAAAGGGGAAAAGGACATGCCAACAAGTGTAGATGAACAACATGTACCACTCCTAGAACTACTGCTACAGGTGAGTAACCTGTTTATTTCCTCTCTAGATGTGTGTTAGGCTAGTGCTGCTATGTTTCCAGTGGTAAACAGCACAACACTGTACCAGGATATTTAATTTTTATTGATTGGCATGGCACAGGATTAGGAACATTTTTAAAGTTTCAGAATTCTGTATCTTAGTTCAGGAATAAAAGACAACAAAAGAAAAATTTGTAGCTTGATATTTTTGTCAGAGGAACATTATTGGTAAAAAAAAAAAAAAATATGGTTACTAACAAATTCTACTGCTTTAAAGCACCCAGTTCAGTTTAATTTGATTGTCTTGGGCTATCTACTCCACACAGTCTACCATTCTCACTGAATAGGGTACTAAAAAAAACAGTATTATAGGCTTGTTCCATTAAATACGTGTGGTAATTTGCACTAAATTTGTGCAGCAGAAGTGTGAATCTGCCCAAGTTCAGCACAAGCTGTTGGAATTTGCTTCAGTCCTCTCGGTTAGAGCTAGAATCCTCTGATTGGTGGCAGTCATTTTAGTGTCTCAGAAAAACAATTCAGTGGCAAAGCTTTGCCAACGCATCCCTCGGGTTGTCCACCTATGGCAGAGCCTTGATGTTTGTAATATTTCCTAACCTCAACAAATTATATACTTAGAACATCCTGGTAAAGGTTCAAAAATGCCTTTTAAATTCAGAATGTCCATTTTAACTGACATGCAACCTGACACTTTTATTTTACTAATATTAAAATGGTGTCAAAAATTGGCCATTTTGTTTAAAAGAAAAAGAAGAAAAAAAAAAAATAAAGTTGTAGAACCAAGGGAGGAATTTCATAATTGTGAATGTTATCTTGTATTTTTCTTGTTTAGGAGCCGCTTTGAGGACGGTAAGGATTCTAAACCATTTGAGTGGCATTGTAATTAAATCATTTAGACTGTTTCACGAAAATTGTGTTGTCAAGTAGTTGGTGATCATTGTGTTACATTATTTGCATGTCATGTATTTGCTATCATTGCCTAAACATATCTCATAGTACCCATAGTTTTGATTGTTTTATCTTCATCAGACTTCATCATAAAATACTGTAATTTAGAAAAAATTAAAAGCAAATTTTAAACTGCATTTAACAGAGCACGTTATTTCACACCATCTCTGCACAGCATACGCCCTGCGAAACAGCACAGTGAAGTGCCAGCCTTTATTAACACACAAGTTGTTTTGTTTTTTTTTCTGGAAAAGGGAGCTGCAGAATGTTTGTCTCAGACTTGAGGAAAGCATTTCGTGCCATAACACTCTATATTATGTCTCTTCACCATTCACAAAAACATTTAAATGTAAACTGATATTGAGATCAGATTTTGTGTTCAGTGATTAAAATTAGTATGCAGGTACCACCAGTCCATTTGTTGGTCCTGGTCTGGAGCTGCCTCTGTTGATGGAGTCCTGGTCTGGAACCCCTCTGCACCAGCCACTTGTTGGTGGCTTCGGATTCTTTTTCTGGTAATCTTTTATATGGTTGGTTACTCAATGGGGTATTCAAATTCCAGGTTTTTGGTGCAGAGTCCTCTTGTTCTAGGGACATGGATATGTTGTTCTAGCCACACTTACTGGCAGGTTCCTTGCCGCTTTAAATCTTGCCGGAAGGTCTTCAAGCTGGCTCCTCCCACCCTCCCGGGTGGTAAAACTCTTGGCTCCGCCCCATGATGCCAGATCTTCCTTACCGCTTGGAAGCTCAGGTTCCCTCCTTTGCGCTCTGCATTTTAGGCCTGGATCCTAACTCGCTGTTAAACCGAAACTCATACTTAAATTTTCTAGACTTCAGGTCTTTTCTTCCTGCAGCTGTGATGGACAAATTGACTCGGATTTCGTGGTGCCCTTGTGGTGAAGATGTCTCGGACCAATCCGCACTCCACGTCGTTTACTGCCTTGGCTAGATCACGATCCACAGGCCTACGAATTGTGCAAGTCCTTCTCGGTCAACGTTCTTGAAGACCGTGCTGCCAGACTTCAACTTGGGCGCCCCGAGAGACGTATTCCTCCGGTAAAGTTGAAGGAGGCCTGTTGGGTGGTGTCCGCGGCGGAGGGCTCGGCTGAGCAACTTGAGCAAATGATCGCCCTCGAGGAGGAGGCGGCCCAGGCTGCATCTTCTTCGGTCACGGCATTTATCCCGCTCTCCTTGGGCTCCTCCTACTTGGCTTCATTCAAGGAGCTTTGTCAATCCCTCTTTACTAAGGGAGAGGGGCCTTCGGGACAGTCCTCTCGGTCCAAGAAAAAGGACTCAAAGGGTAAGTCCCACCGTTGACGTTCGTGGGAGCAGGAGAGGTCCCCTTCCCCGGATAGTCGACACTCGACTTCGGTCGAGGTTGCGGCTAAGGATGCTGGCTTCACGGTGTCCCCATCAGGTCAGCCAGCCGAGACACCCATCGATGCAGTTGAGATTTTTCTCGACCCGTCGTACGGGCTGTCGACTGGAGAAGCTGACAACCCTTCTTCACTGGTTCCCCCAGTGGAAACCGAGGACTTGCCTGTGCCTCCTGTGCCGGAGTCCCCTGTTAAGGTTCCAGAGCTTAGGGAGGAACGGGTTTCCCCCGCTCCCTCCCAGACCCACCCTCGGAAACACCGAGGTCTCGGTCTCGGACCTCTTCTTGGTTCAACCCGATCCCTTGGACATCAGCGGGTCTTGGCACCAAGGAAGCGGCAGTGCTGCTCATCCTTGTCATCGTCCTCACCGGAGGATGGGTCTTAGCGCAAGTTAGCATGGATGCTGTGAGGATCTGATGTGGCAGCAGCTCCTTTTGACCAGAAACAAGCCGACTCCATTGCCTTCCCTGGCCATTAAGTGGCTGTCACCTGAGCAGCCGAAACAACCCCTTGTTGTCATTGAGGAGCCAAAGGCAGGCGCGGTTGTTTGGCCGAAACCAGCTGCACCAACTATTGTGGTGGAACCCCGCCTCCACAACCAAAACTGGGTCTCCGACCAAAGGATTCTCGGTTGGGTCAGGGGTTGCCCCATCGGTTGTCGGTCACCTCACTCCCGATCGTCCTCGGCAGGTGGAGGGTGGCTCAGGCCCTCGGCAGCTGTTTGCAGACTCCTCGGAGTCAGCGATGACTCTTCGCTGATCTTACTTGAGACACAGCTCTTGCAGCAGGTTACACCATTAGGACTGAAGCCGGCAGGCGTCGGGACCCCACAGAAAAATTCTAGCTAGCTATCTTCAGTGGGGACCGCCCCCGACGTCGGTCCCACCTCCAACGTCAGGCGTGGTACAAAAGGGGGCGGTCCCGCCAGATTCCCCAGTTCTTTCCCGCCGTCGACTTGCATGTCTCGACCCTTCGGTTCCAGTCTAGCACGCGATGCTTGGTTCAGAGCTTTCCTCCTGGAAATTCTTTTTTCTTCAAGCAAGATTGTTGCTGATGTCCTCTCCGACCTCCGGTCATCCCTCCAAGTGTGCTTGCGGGAAACAGATCCCCTTCAAGGACCCCCACACGGCCTGTGTTAGGTGCCTGGGCCCAGACCACCGATTCCCGGCCTGTTCGTTTTGCCAGGGCTTTAACAGCCAAACAAGGATCCGACGTCAGAAGGCCTCCAGGCTTTTGTTGGAGGAAAACTGAAGACCATGTCCTCAAGGGGAATCTTCGTCCAAATCCCACAAGCACACGGAGAAAATAAGGGAGAAGGCACCTTCCAGGTCCCCGTCCAGGGCTTCGGAGTCCTGCAGCTCCGGTTCTCGGTCCGACCGCTCCCCTTCCAGGGCCAGCTCTCAGCCTCCCCCGGCTGCGGTAAGAAAGCCTTCTTCTTCTCAGGCCAAGTCCGCCAGGCCGTCGTCGTCCTCCTCTTCCAAGGCCTTGGCGAAGTCCGGGGAGCGCCACCACCATCATCATAAGTCGGGTTCCCGCCCTTTGGCTCCCGACGTCCGGTCGTCTTCTGTGCCTCCACGCAAAACTTTGGAGCTCACTCCGTTGAAGAGACCTGTGGACCCGATGCTGGCCCGACCGTCGTCGGCCGTACGTCATTCCTCCCTGGAGCTGTCGTCGGCCGGACGGCCGTCGTCGGCCAAACCATCCCAGCGGACTCCGGTTGGGGAACCGGCGTCCGTTCCGCCTGAGAAGAGGCTCCCACGCCTCCGACCGACATCGGTCAGGAGGCGCTGACTGAGGAGGACTAGCGGCCGAGGACCAGACAGGCGACCCGGCATCGCCAACACTCCCAGGCCCCTGGCCTTATCGCGAGGCCCCTGTGGAGCCGGCGCCGGGACCCGCGACCGCCCACGGCGCCTGGGCCGTCGTCTGGACTTTCTATAGCGGAAGTGAAGGATCTCTTCGCTACTGGTGGGACACCATTTAAAGGGACATGGCCCCACCGCTTCTCCTCCTCCCCCCACTCCTCCTCCGTACCGCCCCTTCGTGGTGCGGCAGGCCGCTTACCTCCTCCCGGAGCCTGGATCCTCTCCAGGGAAGATCAGAAAACGGAGACCTCCGTCGAAATCTCTTCTGGATCACCCAGCCCCAAGAGATCCAGGAGACACGCGGTCGCCCGTCGACGGAGGACAGGATCAGCTCTACTCTTCCTCCAGATCCCCATCTCCTCTCCATCCTTCTCTGGACCCACCTGAGACACCGAGATCTCCTCCGGATGACCCTCGTTCATGGATATTATGCGACATATCCAGGAGAACATGGGATGGGATGCAGAAGAACTAGACCCAAAGTTCGCCTTGCAGATATCTTGACAAAGGACCCCAAGCCTGTGGTGGTACCACCTTGGTGGACACTTTGTGGCGTCACCAGGCAGCGTGGGCGTCCACATTCGCTCCCGGCGGTGCCGAAGAAAGCTGATCGTCTGTACAAGGCTCCTAAGGACGACCAGTACCTGTCACAGCAGCCTCAGGCTGACTCTCTGGTCATCACAGCCTCACATGACCGGTCACAGAGGCCGCAACATTTGAGCACCCTGCCACTGGACCCAGAGTCCAAACAGTTGAGCGCCCTGGGCAAGGCGCATGCTACCTTCCGCTACCTGCGCCGTCAGATCTTGAACTACCTGACCCACATGGTTCAATTCCAGAACGCTTTGTGGGAACAGGGTCTGAGCGGCTGAAAAGCTGCCGAAGGTGAGCAGAAGGAGATGCTCCAGCTCCTCCGTGACGGGTTCAGCAGTGGGGACCCAAGTGCTTCGAGCTGTCGACTCCAGCGGACTCATTGGCCCGAGCAGCAGCTTCTGGCGTGCCTCGGGAGACACTCCTGGTTACGTGTCTCCGGCTTTACCAGGATGTCCAGAAAAACATTATGGACGCCCTTCGAGGGAGAAGTTTTATTGGTAATCCTTCCGAGAAGATCATTACCAAACTTCAAGAGGCGGAGAAGCGGTAAGTCGAGTTCAAGCCATGTACCGACCCAAGCTTGGTTCCTTTCGTAGGAACCAAAGCCGTTTTCGTGGGCGGACACAGAGGCAGCAGCCCCGCTACACATCAGAGGGGCTCCGGTTTCCGTAGAACCCAGGGAAAACAGCCCGCGAGCCGAGGTCAGCGTTCCCCTCGGCCGACCCAGCCAGCGGGCCCATCTGCCGCCACAGCCTGACTCCTTTCCGGCCCCCGCCCCTTAGGATCAACGGGAAATCATGGTCGGGGGTCGCATTGTGAACTTCCTGCCGGGATGGCAGGCCATTACCTCCGACAGGTGGGTTCTGGAAGTTGGTCAGTCTAGGCCACGTTATAGAATTCGCAGAAAAGCCACCCTCGAGGCCTCCTTTGCTGTCCGGTATCCGGGTCAGCACAAAAATTGATTTGGCAAGAGGTGCTCGTGGCTCCTAAGAAAAGGGCTGATAGAGTGCGTCCGCGAGGAACCAGAGAGGACGAGGATATTATTCCCACTTCTTCCTGGTTCCCAAGAAATCAGGGACCTCCGTCCAATTCTGGACCTCAGCGACCTCAATGTCGGTGCATACAAAAGATTCCACATGGTGACTCTTCCGGGACTTATTCCCATGCTGAAACAAGAGCGCCTTTAGCCGTCTCTAGACATGCAGGGCGATACCTGCATATCCCCATAGCTCACGCGCACCAGAGGTTCCTGCGGCTGGTTTCTCGACCACCACTTTCAGTTCCGAGCTCTTCCGTTCGGACTGTCATCCGCACAAGGGTCTTTACCAAGTGCATGGCAGTCGTGGCAGCATCTCTGAGGAGACAGGGCCACTATGTGTTCCCCTGCCCTCGACGACTGGCTTCTCATGGCCGCCTCAGAGAGGCGTTGTTACTCGACGGTTCAGAGCACCCAGGACTTGTTCCAATCTCTGGGCATTCTCATAAATTACGAGAAGTCTCTCCTGGTACCGTCGCAGAAACTGCAGTTTATAGGCGCAGTCCTGGACACTGTTCAGGGAAGAGCTTTTCTTCCGGACAACAGAGCGGAGCGCATCAGATCCCTCATAAGGGATTTGTCGTCGAACAAGATCGTACCTGCCAGGTCGGTCCTTCGCTTGCTCGGACACATGGCTGCGGCCATTCCTACTGTCCCTTTTGCAAGGTTCCACATGCGGGTAACCCAGTGGATGCTCAAGGTACAATGGGATCAAAGGCAAGACCACTTGCAGCATCCGGTCAGGATCACAAACTCGGATACTGGCAGTCATCCGAGACTGGCAGTGGTGGCTAGTCCCCGGGTCGCTCTCCAAAGGTGTCCCGTTGTAAGCGCCATCCCGGAGGTGACCCTCACCACGGACGCCTCAGGTCTTGGGTGGGGGCTCACCTGGGCGGGTAAAGTCCCAGAAGTACGTGGACCCGTTGGAAGCTCATCTCCATATCAATGTCCTAGAGATGAGGGCAGTTCTCTATGCCCTGCAGGCTTTTCAGTCAGTAATCCCACCGTGTACTCTCCTGCTTCAGACAGACAACACGGCGGTGATGTATTACCTCAACAAACAAGGAGGCGCACACTCTTACCCCCTTTGCAGGGAGGCCATGAGGGTGTGGGATTGGGTAATCGGACACGGCGCAAATCTGATCACTGTGCATGTTTCCGGGGTGGACAACACAATTGCAGACGGCCTGAGTCGATCCCAGGCCAGAGTCCACGAGTGGGAACTTCTTCAAGAGGTAGCAGAGGATCTGTTTCTTCGTTGGGGAGTTCCAGAACTAGACTTGTTCGCATCCCCATCCAACGCAAAACTGCCCAATTTTTGCTCGCTAGATCCAATTTTTGCTCGCTAGATCCAGGGCCTGGTGTTTTTTGGCGAGACGCGTTATCCCTCTCCTGGGCGAACAGATTCCTCTACGCTTTCCCTCCCTTCCCGTTGATCCAGAGAGTTCTTCTCAAACTGCGCAGGGAGCACGCACTCATGATCCTGGTGGCCCCGTTCTGGCCCAGACAGATCTGGTTCCCTTTGTTGGTGCAACTATCTCGGGAACCCCCGCTCCCGTTGCCGCTCAGCTCCCACCTCCTGTCTCAGGAGAAAGGTTCATTAGTCCATCCAGACCTACGTTCTCTGAACCTGCATGCTTGGCTTCTAGAGACATAGCCATCTTGCATCACGGGGTCTCGCAAGAGGTTGCAGAGGGTCTTTCTGCAGCCAGAAAGCCGGCAACGCATGCGACGTACGCCATGAAATGGCACTGCTTTTTTTATGGTCACGGGCTCATGATCTTTCCCCTTTAGGTTGTCTCTGGGAGTAGTTTGGGATTACCTCCTCTCTTTTCATTCAGGCTAGCCTACTCCTCTATTAAGGTGCACCTCTGTGCCATTTCGGCCTATCACCTCCGGTGGGTCATCGTACAGTAGCTCAATTGGAGCGCCTCGGGAATTTCTTAGGGAGTGTACCTTAGGCCTCCCATTAGGGACCCTGTGCCCCATGGGACCTGCTCTTTGTCCTGGAACAGCTCCACTCCCTCCTTTTGAACCTGCCGCGGATTGCGAGCTACGTTTTCTGTCGTGGAAAACGTTATTTTTAGTTGCTGTTACTTCAGCGAGAAGAATTTCTGAGCTTCACGCTCTTATGTGCAAAAAGCCTTATGTAGTTTTCCACCGGGACAGAGTATCCCTGAGGACGAATCCTAAGTTTTTACCTAAGGTGGTCTCTTCACTGTCTCTAAACCAGGACATTGACCTTCCGGTCTACTTCCCGGGTTATTCAAATAGAGGAGAGGCTTTGCTCCACACCCTAGATGTTCACCGCAGCCTGAGGTATTACCTCAACAGAACTAAACCCTCTCGTAGTTCTGAACAGCTTTTTGTTTCCTTCTCTGAGAGAATGATGGGCCAATCAGTATCCAAACAGTCTCTGTCTCACTAGCTTGTCCAGTGTATTTCGTCACTGTTATGATATCAAACAAAAGCCCCTCCCGGCTCTGTCCGGGTCATTCTACTAGGGTGTGGCCACTTCCTTTGCAGCACTAAGAAGCGTCTCCACCTCTGCTATTTGTGCTGCAGCCACTTGGAGCTCTGTGCATACCTTTATCAGGCATTATAGCCTGGACACGCCTCGGCGAAGGGCTGGTTTCGGCCTTCCGGTGCTACAGGGTCTCCTGTCCTAGGTTCAGGACCTGGAATGTACTTTCTATTTTCCTCCTCCCGGAATTTCTGGCAGCGTTACTGCTTGGGAATTGGTCCTAATGGTGTAACCTGCTGCAAGAGCTGTGTCTCGTAGATGGTACAGTTACGTAAGAACTACCGTAACAGTAGATCTTCGAGAACAGCTCTTGCAGCAGGTACCTTCCTTGAGGAGCATGGCTCAGTCTTTCTGAGCAGGATTTTATCTTTCTGTCTTCTGACGCCAATCCTCGGTCTCCCATTTTGATGTCAGCCTGCGGCGGGAGTCTCGGCGGAGACTGAGAATCTGGCGGGACCGCCCCTTTTGTACCACGCCTGGCTGACGCCGGAGGCGGGACCGACATCGGGGCGGTCCCCACTGAAGATTCAGCTAGAATTTTCCGTGGGGTCCTGGCGCCTGCCGGCTTCAGTCTAATGGTGTAACTTGCTGCAAGAGCTGTTCTCGAAGATCTACTGTTACGGTAAGTTCTTACGTAACTGTTTTCTCTAGGCCTCTCGACCTGGAGTCCACTGGGGGACAGTAGGTGGACGAGAGCCCATCCTCGTTCATGGGATTGCTTCGGCTCATCTCAGAATCTACTGGGATGAAGCTCGAACCCGTGTCAAAGCGGGCCAGGTATCCCCTCACGGAGATGCTGGACCGAGGGGATTCTCCTACGGAGGCCTTTCCTGTGGCCGAAGCCATTGTTGGCCTGGCCCTGGAGCTATGGCAACGGCTGGCTTCTTGTCCAGCTCCCTTGGCCAGGATGGCCAGGAAGTATGCCATTCCCACCGGCTCACTCTCCGGATTCTCGGAGCACCCCTCTGCAGAGGGGTTGGTGACTGACAGTGTTTTCCGGCGCTCCGGAAATGTTCGGAACATGGACAAGCCACCTAATAAAGAGTCCAAGAAACTGGACTACTCCGGGTGTAAAGTCTACGCTGCGTCCTCCTTAGGCCTTCATCAGGCCAGTTTGGCCGTACTGATGACACACTTTTCCCACGCCCTTTTGGGCTCCCTGGATGAGGTGATTCCTCATCTCCTGGCTGACCTCCAGACTACAGTCAAGCAGGTGCGGGATCAGGGAAGGGCGGTGGCAAAGCAACAGCTCCAAACTGCCCTTGACATTGGAGACTCTTATGCCCGGTCAGTAGCGGCCGCAGTGGCCATGCGCCGCAGAGCTTGGCTGCGGATCTCCACCTTCACGGTGGATACCCAGCACAAGCTGGCAGATGTTCCCTTCCTGGGTACCGACTTGTTCGGTCCCGGGGTGGAGGGTCATTTGCAGAGGATCGAGAAGTCCAGTGCCACCTTGGACTCTGTCACGTCTGCCTAGAAGGACAAAGGCCGCCAGCAGCAGTGTAAGCCCTTTCGGCCTTCTGCCCCTGTGGCACGTCCAGCCCAGCAACACCAGCATCAGGGCCGGCAGGCTCGCACTTGGCACCCCAAAGCCAAACCTGCAGCTTCCTCCAGCAGGAAGCCGGGAGGGGAAAGGCCCAGGAGGTCCCTTGGCCGGTCCTTCCTCCAGGTCTGCCCAGTTATGGGTTGAGGGGTGTTGCCCCCAGCCTTGTCACTCCCCCTGGATGGCTCCGCCACTTCCTTTCTGCCTGGTCCGCTATCACCACGGACCGCTGGGTGTTGGAAGTGGTAGGGAAGGGTCTGCCTCTGGAATTCGAGCAGGCCCCACCCTATCGAGCCGTTGCCCCACGGGGGGGCTGTGGGGTCCGCAGCCTCTCTGTTGGCTCGTCGAGCCAACATTGCACTGCTCCTCCAAAAGGAGGTGATCAGGGAGGTGGCGGATCCTCCACCAGACCCAGGGTTTGTGTCTAGGTATTTCCTGGTCCCGAAATGGATGGGGGGCTGGCGCCCCATTCTAGACCTACACACGACCTGAACAAGTTCCTAAGGTCTCGAACCTTCAGGATGGTCACTCTGGCACAGATCATTCCATCCTTGGAACGAGGCATGTGATTCTGTTCTCTGGACCTCCAGGACAGCGTCCTTTCACGTCCCAATCCGTCTGTCGCTAAGCGATTCCTCCACTTCAGAGCGGAGGGTCCCTTCGAGTTCCGGGCCATGCCCTCGGCCTCTCTCCATCTCCCAGGTCTTCACCAAATGCACGGCAGTGGTGACAGCATTCCTGCGGCGCCAAAGGGTCCAGGTGTACCCTTACCTGGACGACTGGCTGATTGCAGCCCCCTCCAGACCGGAGGTGGAGCGGTCCAGGGATCTGGCCCTCCAGGTCTGCTCTCAGATTGGCCTCCTCATCAACGAGGCTAAGTCAGAACTCGTGCCAACGCAGGTGATTCAGTTAATCGGGGCAGAGCTCGACTCTCTTTGAGCCAGAGCACAGCTCCCGGCGGACAGGGCTGAGGTTCTTTCCTCCTTTGCCCAGTCATTTCTGGTTGGACAATTGCGTCCTGCCCGGGACTTCCTGCACCTCCTCGGCCTCATGGCGGCCTGCACCAGTGTGGTCCGTTGGGCCCGTTGGAACATGTGTCCCCTACAATGGGGACTGGCCTGCCAATGGTCACTGTGCTCCGGTCCTCTGGACCAGCCAGTGGCAGTGACCCAGGAGATGTGGAACGCTCTCCAGTGGTGGATCGTTCCAGCTTATCTGCAGGAGGGCATCCCGTTTGTCCGCCCTGAGCCGATGGTCACTCTAACGACCGATGCCTCTCTGATGGGTTGGGGTGCCCATCTGGGGGAGCACAGGGCGCTCTCTGGTCCCCTCAGGAGTCTCGATACCATCAACCTGCTGGGCCGAGCAGTCCGACTAGCCTCGCCGCCGCCGCTCCGTTTATGCAGGGGTCAAGTGGTCCAGGTCTAGACGGACAATACCACGACCATGTACTACCTAAACCGCCAGGGCGGGATGCGTTCCTTGCCCCTGTGCAGGGAAGCTCTCCGCACTTGGTCCCTCGTGAGCAGACTGGAGGCGGATCTCCTAGCCATCCATGTGGTGGGAGCCTCCAACACTCTGGCCGATGCCCTAAGCTGGATAGGTGCTGCATCTCACGAGTGGTCTGTCCTGCCGGAGGTAGTACACGATCTGTTCTCCCACTGGGGCACACCTTAGGTGGACCTGTTTGCCTCCAGGGAGAATGCTGGCCCTGAGGCTGTTCATGCCGCCCCCTCAGCAGGGCTCGCTGCAGGGATGCCTTCTCAAGGCTGTGGACCCGGGCCTCTTCTATGCCATTCCCCCATTTCCTTTGATCCACAAGGTGCTTCTCAAGGTGAGGAGGGACAAGGCGCAGGTGATTCTGGTAGCCCCGGACTGGCCTCGTCAGTTCTGGTATCCAGATCTCCTCAGCCTCAGCTCCAGGCTCCCAAGATGGCTTCCAGCCCTCCCGGACCTGATATCAGTCAACCAGGGGAAGGTATTCCACCCGGACCTTCAATCCCTGCACCTGTCAGCCTGGTTTCTGAGCGGCTAGAGTTCTAGGCCTTGGGTCTTTCCGACGAGGTCCTCAACATTGTTGAGGCATCCTGTAAGGAGTCGACCAGAAAATGCTATGCCTTCAAATGGAAGAGATTCTCCATTTGGTGTCAGGATAAGGGGTTGGACTCTTCCTCCTGTTCCTTGGCCAGCATTCTGGACTACCTATGTTCCCTTTCTCAACTAGGGCTTCGGTCGACGACCCTTAAGGTGCATCTGGCAGCCATCTCTGCTTACCGGGCGTAGGCCAGAGAGCAGTCGGTGGCGCAGGAGAAGGTGGTCGGGCACTTTTTCAAAGGCCTTGATCACATATCCCCTCCAGTGCGAGCACCTCCACCTCCGTGGGATCTACTGCTGGTATTGGCTAAGCTCATGGGCAAGTCATTCGAACCGATGCACAGGTGTGACATCTCTCACCTGTCGTGGAAGACCGCCTTCTTGGTGGCTATAACGTCAGCCAGAAGGATGGGTGAGCTCCAGGTGCTTTCCATCGAGTCTCCTTATCTGGTCTTCCACAGGGACAAGGTTGTCCTGTCCCCCCACCCGAAATTCCTTCCGAAGGTGGTGTCGGAGTTTCACCTTAACCAGGTGTTGACTCTGCCGTTGTTCTACCCCAGTCACACCTCGGAGGCCGAATATAGGCTCCATACTCTGGACCCTAGAAGAGCGCTGTCTTCTTATAAGGAGCGGACTGCTGAAGTTCGGGGAGCGGTTTGCCAGCTGTTTGTCACCTACGCTGAAACTGCACCTGGCAGACCTGCAGCCAAGCGGACGATAGGCAGGTGGGTCACCTCCTGCATGAATCTCTGCTATAGGTTGGCGGCTCAGAGCCTCCCAAAGGGATAAGGCTCATTCTACCCGCCAACCACTGCTCGGTGGCTGCTTCCAGGGGCGTCCCTATCCAGGAAATCTGCAGGGCTGCTACCTGGAAGTCAGCGCACCTTCATTACCCACTACCACATTGACCTTGAGTCACGCCGGGATGCTGGTTTTGGGACCTCGGTTCTCCAGTCCTTATTTCCCAAGTAGGGGTGTGCGCCTTGCCTCCCTCCTCCCGGAGAACTGCTAAGAGTCTGCCAATAAGTGTGGATAGAACAACATATCCATGTCCCTAGAAATACAGGTTACTCACCTGTAACAGGAGTTCTAGGAATGGTATATGTTGTTCATCCACACAACCCACCCGACTTACGCACAACCTGGCTTCCAGTGGGCTAGATCTGGCGTCATGGGGTGGAGCCGAGAGTTTTACCACCCGGGTGGGTGGGAGGAGCCAGCTTGAAGACCTTCCGGCAAGATTTAAAGTGGCAAGGAACCTGCCAGTAAGTGTGGATGAACAACATATACCATTCCTAGAACTCCTGTTACAAGTGAGTAACCTGTATTTTTGTACTACACTGAGGATTTTGGCCAGTCCTCTCTGCTCTTTGTTCCAGTTGCTCCAGACACATGTGTATGCCAATCTACACAGCCTCTCCCTGAGCAGTTTTCTTTCTGTCTTTGGTCAGCAGACCAGCAAGATCTTGCAAAAATCAACCTTAACCATTCAGTCCCTCTTATCTAGGTAAACCAGAGGCTCTAGGACCCAGCAGGAGCAAAGTCTTTGCAACCTAGGATGCAGACATAGTGACTTCTTGCTCATGGGTTTAGCAATAACCAACGCCGGCCCCTCCATTCCTCAGTTATTTCCTGTTATTAAGTGTGCACTGTGGGAGCCTTCAGTCATCAAAACTACATCGCACCTTCCTCAGTTTACTGCCACCTCTGTTTGACACCGAATTTTCTCAGCATTTTGTATTTTATCGGTTCCGTTTTTCTGTCTGTTATTTTAGTTAAGTGCACAACCTTTTCTTGCTTTTTTGATAATTTTTTTCTCATCATCATGTCTGGTCCTAAGGAATGAAAGACCACCGAGAATGAGGACAAGGGCAGCCCCCCATGTGTTGGTACTCCCGTGGAGGTCCAGTTGCCATCTAGGACTGACATGATCTATGCTGGATCTGCCATGGCACTGACCATGGCATGGATAGGTGCAGCAACTGTTTCTCTATGGACTACCACACCCTCAAGAAGCACACATAGGCGGTGAGTCACAAGCCCCCACATCTGGAGACAGATGTCCACCAGGGACGCCAAGGTAAGCTCCCTAGGCTCTTCCCCTGAGCCCTTCCTAGTAGCCCTGGTACTGAGGAAGTCCAGGGCACTTCTTGTGCTCACCTCACTGAGATGTCAGAGCTCTTGGTCTGGTGGACAGCTGGCTTTTCCTTGGGGCCAGATGAGCACCCCCAATCCATCAGTCTTTCGTAGCGGATGTCCCCAGTGATGAGGGCAAGCTATGCTCGGCTCCACACTGGTGGGCCCTCAGTGTTGTGGCCTGCATACAAGCCAGAGCAATATGCCAAGGCTGCTGACCCTCTTTTTCTTATCTGTACCCTTCTTTACAGGTAGCTGGTATAGGCTCTGGCTCTTATATCGTGTCATGTGCCACCCTGTATGTCCAGCCCTTAGTTCTGCTAATTTGGTAGTCGGGTTTTATTTATTTATTTATTTTTATATCCTATATCCTTTTCCTATCCCTTTGGACTAGAGGTCTACTCTCTCTCTCTCTCTCTCTCTCTCTCTCTATCTAGCTCTTTGTTTTTTTCTCTCCCACTTGTTTTCTTCTACTGGCAAACAGAACTGAAGAAGGGAGGGGGCTGGCATCAGTTATGAGTTGGCTCAGGCTCCCGATGTTAGTACGTCGGCCTCATGGATGGTGCCAGCACCAATGTGGGTCCCCTCCCAAGCTGCCTCTTTTTGGAGGCTTCAGATTCTTGTAACCTTTTTTTCTGGGGGCTTACTCTGAGGGGTATCAGAGCTACAGGTTTTTGGTGTGGAGGCCTCTTGATTTTCTCGGAATCGATCTTCACTGTTGATTCACACTAATGGGTCTGAGCCAGAGATGCTAGGACCTGCAGGAGGCAGAACTTTTCAGGAGGGCTTGCGCCGAGGGTAAGCTGTGTGCATTTGCGACACTATGGACTGGCTTACATTACATGGTTTACCTCAGCACTAGCCCTCAAGTACCTCGGTTTCTTTTTCCCCACTGTCAGTACACTTCAGGGACGTTGTCAGTCGCCATCAGGAATCAGAACTTTATGTCTATATGACAACAGCGTTCAGTTCTTCTCAGATTTTAGTATTTAAGGTTGAGTTTATTTTTGTGTCACTTTAGTGTTTTATACTAATATTTCTATTAGTATCTCACAGTCCTGCCGAGTCAGCGGTCCAGCGGCCATGGACGATGGCGGTGGGGCGCCAACTCAGGTAAGCTGCTTGGACAGTAGGGCCATGTCCAGTCTACATACTCCCTTCAGGGAGGGTTCTGACTAAGGTGGTCCTTGTTCAGGAGGTGCAGACAGTCCTCCTGGAGGTATAAAAAGAAGCGTGCCTGTTTCCAGTCCTCCTTGGGGGTCATGGCACTGCTTGGCAGGACCAGTCATGGTACCTTTGCCAGTCACTTCAGTGCTGGCTGGATCATGGGGTTGGTGCCAGGAGACCTCCCAGTGCTGGATTCAGTACAGGCTGCGGTGCTACACTTGATGCAGGCTCCTCTTCCTGTAGCACTGGAGCTGCAGGCGCAGCCTTCAAGCTGGGTGCAGCATTTGGCTCAAGCAGTAGTCCCAAGACTCTTGCGAGTGACCATGCCGCCAACTCTTGTCCCACTGTCCGCATCTCCATTCAGTGTCACTGCAGCAGGACCAGTCATGGTACCTTTGCCAGTCACTTCAGTGCCAGCTGGATCGTGAGGGGTTGGTGCCAGGAGACCTCCCAGTGCTGGATTCAGTTCAGGCTGCGGTGCTACCCTTGATGCAGGCTCCTCATTCCCACAGGAAGGGGAAGAAGCACTACCACTCAAGGTCACCCTCTGCGATGTCTGCCATGAGATCTTTGGTCTCCTGGAGCAGAAGGTCCTCACTGGTGCCATTGGCATCACTGGCATTTTCAGTTCTGGGAGGTCGAGGTGTTGGGTCCCGAATCCTTCTCTGTCTCTTTGTGGAGACTCTTGTGGGCAGTTCCACCACTATGCAGTTCTTATGAAGCAGTGGGTTCAGCATCTGGCTCATTTGCCTCTGCAGAACTGGTCCCTCGCCCTTGGGGGCCAGTCGCACTGGAGCTGCAGGCAGAGCCTTCAAGCTGTGTACAGCATTTGGCTCCAGTAGTAGTCCCAAGACTCTTGCGAGTGACCATGTCGCCAACTCCTATCCCAGTGCTCGCACCTCCATTCAGTGTCACTGCAGCAGGACCTGTCATGGTACCTTTGCCAGTCACTTCAGTGCCGGCTGGATTGTGGGGGTTGGTGCTAGGAGACCTCCCAGTGCTGGATTCAGTACAGGCTGCGGTGCTACCCTTGATGCAGGCTCCTCATAAATTGGGATCGGTGTTACCTGAGCAACCTTCCGGATTGGGGCTGCTGTGATCCACTGCCCTGCCTGATTTCCCAAGTGGTGGGAGCTGGAGGAGTTGAATCTGACCCCAGACTCATCTCTGAGGCCAGGTGGTGACAGTGACTCTTTCTGGCCTAGACTCTTTGGACCCAGGCCCTTCTCCTGTTTCTCAGGAGGATTTGACTTTCCAGGCCTTGTTAAAAGAATATGCATTCTTCACTAGATTTTGAGCCTTAGCTATTGGCCCAGGTAGACATCTCTTTCTGCAATGGTTAAACATTTCTACCATGCTGGTCAGCCTGGTTCCCACTATTCCTCAAGCATTTGAAACCCTCTCAGATGCGTGTGGGAATAGGCTGTTTCTGTCCCTTCTGTCTGTAGGCAGATAGATAGAAAATACACTGCTTCTAAGGACAGGCTAGTGTACATTTCTCAGCCTATTGCTGATGCTATTTTTAGTCTTGCTGAGAATGACAAAGCCAGTCTGGCCCAAGAGGTTACTGTGCACCTTAACAAGGAGTTGCTCATGATAGACACTATGGGCAAAGGAGCTTTTGCATCCACCACCCTTGGCTTGCGATTTGCTAGCTACCAAGGGCATTTTCCCAAGTATGAGTATACCCTTTGGAGCTCACTTAAGTCTCTCACAGAGTCCTTGCCTGACTCTGAGGCAGAACATAAGATCCTGCAAACTGTTGCTCAAGGCATCAAGTCTAACAGTCATCAGCTTAAAGCAGCTGTTGATTTCGATACTGCCTCTCGCTGTGCTGCGGTGGGCATTTGTATTAGAAGGCACTCCTGGCTTCATACCTCTGCTTTTTCTCAGGCTGTCCAACAGCAGGTAAAGAATGTTCCCTTTGATGGTACTTACTTGTTTGAGCAGCAGGTAGAGAAGTCTCTTGAGACATCTCAGAAAACTAGAACTTTATCTGATTCACCAGGAAAGTGGACTGGATCAAGACCCATTTCCAGCCACGCCTGGGGAAGGGGGATAACAGTAGGTACACAATACAAATTAACAAATATATAAAATCAAATTTTAAACAATTTTAAATATACAATAAAATATAAAGCATAAAGAACGATCATAAACACTTCCAGACCAGCTCCTGCTAACGTCAGAGGGGAAAAGGATGAGGTTTCTTTCAGAACAGGCAGTCCTTTTGAGGAAAAAGTAGGGGAACCCATAACAACCCTCAACCTCCCCAGCCTCAAAAGTAGGTGCAACCAAAGGCACAAACGCTGCTGAAAGCATTTTGTGCCATACTCTGAATGAAGCTCCAGCCCCAGTCCTGCTTTAGCAGCCCAGGGCAGACCTCTCCTCACCAGTAGGGGGAGCTTGACCCAATTTTACCATCAATGGGAGTCCATCGCAACAGACAAGTGGGGTCCTGCAGATCATCTGAGAGGGATACTCCCTGAACTTCACATAAATCCCTCCAGAATGTCCACCCAGAAGGCAACCCCTCTTATCAGCCCACATGTCAGAACTTCTTGTGTAGGAAATTGTGGGCCTTCTGAGCAACAGGACAGTAGTATCAGAGTCGGAATGAAACACAGGCTTCTACTCCCAGTACTTTCAGTTCCAAAGAAACCAGGGGTAATGCACCTCATTCTTGGACTCAGAAATCTGAACAATTTCATGGATTGAAAAAACTTTGGGGTGATTTCCCCTGGGATCTCTGCTTCCTTTCCTGAAGCCTTAGGATTGGTTAGCCTCCCTGGATATGAAGGATGCTTACCATTATATACTAGTGCACCCCAGTCACCACGGATACTTTGTTGTGCTGGGCTAGCATTATCAGTTCAAAGTCCTGCCCTTTGGGCTATCCTTGGCACTTTGAATCTTTACAAAGTGCTTCACTGTACTTGCAGCACATCTGACAAAACTAGGACTCCAGATTTACCCTTATCTGGATGACTGGCTGATACCCAGCTCATCTAAGCAGGAGACTGAACAAGCAGTGGCCACGGACTCTCAGTTCCTTCAGGGTGTTCAAATCAAAACTTTTAGGACTTGCCCAGCCATTACTGGCTGAATTTTCACTTGCCTAATTCGTTATCATGAAATTAGCTTTCTTTTTGCACTTGCCCGTCAAGGAAATCTACTTGCCCTGGACAGGGGGCAGTAGGATTTGCACACCCGAGTTCCTTTCCACCATGAGGGTTCTACTGAACTTAAAGAAGTCTCAGCTTCAACTTTCGCAGCAGCTGCTGTTCATAGGAGATCTTCCGGATACCACCAAAGCCCGTGTCTTCCTTCCAGAGAGCAGAAGGCAGGCGATGCTGCAGATGGTATGCTACATAATGGGCGAAGATCTGTACAAGCTCACACCATGCAATGTGCTAGGTCTGATGGCATCCTCAGTGTTCACAGTGCTCCTTGCATGGTTGCATGCGAGAAGCGACTCACTGGATGCTCAGTTCACAGTGGTCACAAGCATCATACCTTCAAACTTACCCCATTCTGGTGACCAAGCCCCTAGTTTGATCACTTACATGGTGGACAGAGGACAACCTCTTCCAGGGCTTCCTTCTCTCAGCTGGATCCTCAGGTGACTTCCAAAAGAATGGGGCACCCACTCTCAGGGTCTCTAAACACAAGGTTCTCAAACCCCTCAGAGACTCATCTCCACATCATGTGTGGGAAATGAGAGCATATATTGTATAGCCTCAAGCTCTTTGATGCGCTGCTTTTGGGACCTCAATTCTCAGTCTCTGTTCACCAAATAGAATGATACGCTTGCTCCAACCTCCTCTAGAACTGCTAGCAGTCTACTAGAGTGTGGCTAATGAATTGTAGCCACACCTTTAGAAATACAGTTCAAACAACATGAAGTCTTGCTGTATTCTGACTATATGGAGATAGCCCCAGCACTTGAACTGCTTGAGAAGTAAGGGTTAACTCTATGCAAGGGCATAGAACGTTGAGCTTGAGCTCGGTTTTCAAACGTCTGTCTTTGGTACTCTAAGTGTAACTGTCAGATTCTTATGAGCACTAAACTAACTCAAAGGAAAAAAACTGTTTCAAAATTTTGTGCCAAATGGCAAAACAATGTTTAGGGTCAAAGACTCAAGTCAGAAACCAAAAGAACACAGCAGGTAGTGATTTACAAAAATGCTTAATAAACAAACTAAAAGAAACCCCTAAGAGATGGAGGCATGTCCAGTACACCTCTGGGGTGCAGCACTGTGCCTACCGACCACATCCAAAACTACTAGGTTCCAGGAGGAGGCAGGGAGGAGATCAGAATACAGCAAGACTCCATCAGAAGAAACATTACTATGGTGAGTAATTTTTCTTCAAACAACATGAAGTCTTGCTGTATTCTGATTATGCAGACTACCAAGCAGTACCCCTTGGAGGAGGAGTTACTCAGCCTATTTTGGGAAAGGGCTCTGCAGCACAGCCATGCCAAACCTAGCATCACTTCATGACTGGATGTCCAAAGAGTAATGCTTGGTAAAAGTGTGAACAGATTTCCAGGTAGCTGCTTTGCATATGTCTACTAAAGGTATATTTCCAGCTGCTGCGACCGAAGCAGCTGTATCTCTGATAGAACGAGCCTTCAGGCCTGAGAGAGGTTCCTTCCCAAGTTTAGAATAGCAGAATTGAATTCAAGAGACAATCCACCTGGCAATAGACTTCTTGGTAGCAAGTTTGCCCTTTCCCACTTCACCATAAGTGAGAAAAAACTGAGAGCAGTCCTTCCTATGGGCCTTAGTATTCTCAATATAGTAACTAAGAGTCCTTTTTACATCAAGACTGTGTAACCTCCTCTCCCCAGAGGAGAAGTGATCAGTGAAAAACTCAGGCAATGGCATAGACTGGTTCAGATGAAAGTCTGACACCTTGGGAAGAAACTTTCTGTTGGTGGGAGGACCACCTTATCCCTATGAAAGGAAATTAAATTAGGTTCCACTGATAAAGCCTGCAATTCACTGATTATAGCAAGACTCCATTAGAAGAAACAACATTACTATGGTGAGCAATTTTTCTTACTCGCCTCTAATCGTAGTTCTAGGGGTGGTATACATTTCACATCCACAAACACCACCTGTCTTCCCCTGTTAACATGGCACCCAGATATCTGCTTCCAGTGTGCAGACATCTGATGTCACGGGGTGGAGCTGGAGGATATACCACTCGGGTGGTGGGAGGAGCTTAGCTTAAAGGCAGCCAACAAATCAGCACTTGCAGTGGAACTGCTGGAGTTGGACACAGTGCATCTTGTATTTCATATATCTTTCATAAATGTTTCCTCTCCTAAGTTTATTACAGAAGAAATCTGCACAAAAACTGGATCTTCATCTCTTAGAGTTCACCTTCCCTTATATCTTATTTCCAACTTGAAGTCATAATCCTCTGCGACAACACAGTCTGTTACCATGGGAATCACTGTGTTGTCACAAGCAGAGTAGTATGCCATCAGGTAGGGAATAAGCAATAGAAGCTGATGAACTTTTAATAAACAAAGATCATGTTGTCATGCATATAACCTCGATAACAAATAATAGGGAGGAGAAATACAGCGCTAATGTGAAATATTGTGTCCAAATACTGTGTTTTACAAAGTTCTTCTGAAGACATTGGGGACTCTAAGCTCACTGAAACGAATATTTAAGTGGTTACCTGCAAAATGTCTTGTTACTTATTTAAATAGAGTAGCTTTTATCACAAGTGTGTGTGTATAAAACAGTAGCTAGTTTTACTTACAGCATTTACAACATTACAGATTTAGTTTTTTTTTTTTTTGGGAGTGGGGCAGAACTTCGTGTTACTATGTTTTGTTTTGTTTTTTCCTCCAGGCTGTGGTATATTTCCAGATATCAGAGCTGTGGGAAATCTGCAGTGGCTTAACTGTGACTCCATTGAGACCCTGGTCTTTATTAAGCTCATGATAGTCAATGAGTGATGTGACTCCCTTTAAAGAGGAGGCTGGTAGCAATTTCACTGCCACTGAACTGACTTGTTGAATGGATTGTTTGGAGATTTTCTTTGGGTATGATCTGTCAGTCATGTCAGTAGAAAAACCTTTTAAATGATTCACTGCATTTGTCTCATCTTACAGGCCGAGTGTGTTCAATGTTGTCAGCGGCCCACACTGGCACTGGGGGTGCTCATACAGATTCCAGAGGACGCAGTCGAACAAAAGTAGTCTCTCAGTCCCAGCGTAAGTATTCTGTGAACCGTGACAGTATTTTGATAGGCGTTGCATTTTCTTGGTAAAACAGAATATAACATTCTGACCACTAAAATAGTTCTAGAAAATAGACTAGTAGTACATTGATTGATTAACAACTAACTGTTCTGTGCTTTAGGTGTCTTGCCAACAAAATCTGATGAAGGTATTTTTTTCTTTTGGTTTGGACTGTATGTTTCTCTTCTTTGCATGTTCTCAGATCCCTTTTGGAGGGTTGTGGATACATTTCAATTTTCCACATCTGTTGTAGAGAAAGTTAGTTTTGGCCTTGGGTGTTGTTATTTCACCTGTAAAGGAATCACCATGTATTTCAGAGGAGGGGTTCTAGTATTTCCTTATCTCACTCACTGGGGCTCTCAGGTTGGCAGCCACAGGATTTGGATTAAATTGAGGTATGACTTAGTAAAATGAATGGACCTTTACAAAGTGGAGAGAGAGACACACAGACACTTTTAAATACCCATTTAATTGTTAGCGGTGTTGTGCTTGAAATGCATTTGAGTGCATTTTCAGCATAAACATGAAAAGCTGTAACAGAATGACCAGGACATTGAAATTCTGCATTCACAGTCCAGGTGGAGCTCAGTAGTCTTTATAAATGAAAGCTCTCAAACCTATACAGCCGTTGATTTTTGCATTAAAGGCACAAGTGTTTTGTGGACCTTATGACATATATTTTGGCTGCATTGATTGATTATTTCTGTGTGTTAGTAGCGTGGTAATTTTAGCATTTTCTTAAATTCTCATCAGCAGCCTCTCTGTACCCCGTTAAGTGATGAGATTCCCTGTCCTGTTACAGTGCCCTAAAATACTCTTACTGTACTTCCTACATTATGAGCCTATGACTGTTAACTGCTTTTGTGTCACTTTTCAGGTTTTATGTTTCTCGTTTGCAGCGGCCCAGTAGCCTCTTTTGTGGTCTTAAGTGTTGGCTGTGTTGAACTGGTTGCAGTCACAAAAATGGGGTTCACATAAGGCTTTTTCTTTATGTGTGTACATTTGATCTTACTTTGAGATACAGCTCTTGCAGCAGGTAACACCATTAGGACTAAACCGACGGGCGTCAGGACCGCAATTCTTCTAGCTAGCTATCTTCAGTGGGGACCGTCCCGACGTCGGTCCCGCCTCCGGCGTCAGCGTTGGTACATAAGGGCGGTCCCGGCCAGATTCCCCCAGTTCTTTCTCCCGGCCGACTTGCATGTCTCGACCCTTCGGATCGCTTCTAAGCGAGACGCCACTGTTAGATTCTTCCTCTGGGAAAACATTATTTTCTTGACTCAGTTGCTGTCTGATGTCCTCTCAACCTCCGCTGAAGGCCATCCCTCGAAGTGTGCCTGTGGGAAGCCAAATCCCATTTAAGGATCCGCGTACGGCCTCGTCGGTGCCTAGGCCCGAACCCGACACCGGTCCTGCAATTTCTGCCAGGGTTCAACAGCGGACCGGATCCGTCAGCTGAAGGCTCTGCAGCGTTCCTGCTCGAGAAGATTAAAGCCATGGACACTTCCAAGGGGATTCATCAGAAAAGGCCTGGAAACACTCTGAGAAGCACAGGAAGGTTCCTTCAAGTCCCGTCTAGTGCCTCTGACTCCTGTAGTTCCGGCTCCCAGTCCGATCGTTCGCCCTCTTGGGCCCGTTCTCAGCCTCCCCCCGCTGCGGTGAAGAAACCTTCGGGCTCCTCTTCCTCTTCACAGGCCAAGACCTCCAGGCCCTCTTCGTCATCTTCCTCCAAAGCCCTGGTTAGGTCTGGGGACCGTCATCATCATCATCACAAGTCGGGTTCCCGCCATTCTGAACCCGACGTCGGGTCTGTCTCCTTGCCTCCTCCTCCCCAGAAAAAGACCAAGGAGCTCACCTCTCTGAAGAAGCCGTCGGACCCGACGTCAGCCCGTCTGACGTCGGCCACCCATCACAGGTCCCAGGAGCCGTCGACCGCCAGACGCCCGTCCCTGGTCAGGCCTTCGCCCTCTCGGTCGTCGGCAGGAGGGCCGACGTCCGTACCCGTACGTTTAGAGAAGAGGACCCCGACGCCTCCTACTGACGTCGGTCAGGAGACTATCACAGAGGAGGAGTTGACACAGCCCGAGGACCAGACGGGCGAACCCGGTCCTGTCACACCTCCCAGGGAGCCCTCTCCACAACCTGAGGCCCCTGAGGAGCGGACGCCGGAACCCGACGACCGGCCACCGGTGCCTGGTCCGTCGTCGGGCCTTTCCCTTTCAGAGGTTAAGGAGCTCTTTTCTCACTGGTGGGATACCATCAAAAGGGATATGGTTCCCACACCGCCTCCTCTTCCTCCTTCACCACCTGCGACCCCTCCGGCTCCTGCGCCCCCTTCCTCATCCGGGGCTGCAGGCCGAGTACCTCTCCTCCAGGAGCCTACGGACCCTCAAAGGGGGAGACCTGATAAAAGGAGACCTCTGTCTAGATCTTCTTCAGGGTCACCCAGTCCTAAGAGACCCAGAAGGCGCCGTCGCTTCGCCTTGACAGAGGTTCAGGGATCGGAGTTCTCAACAGGATCCAGATCCCCTCTCCTCCTCTTCCATCCCCTCTCCGGACCCACGTGAGCTTCCTAGATCTACTCCGGATGACCCATCATTCTCCGAAATCATGAGGCGTATCCAAGAGACGTGATGGGATGCGGAAGAATTAGACCCCGAGAGACTACGCCTTGCGAGGTATCTTCGGCAGAAGGATCCCAAGCCTGTGGTGGTACCACCCTTGGTGGACACTTTTGTGGACGTCACCAAGGCAGCGTGGAAGCGTCCACACTCGCTCCCGCGATGCGGAAAGCTGACCACCTGTACAAGGCCCCTAAGGAGGACCAGTACTTGGCTCAACATCCTCTGGCCGACTCTCTGGTCATAACAGCCTCTCATGACGGTCCCAGAGACCGCAACATTTGAGCACCCTGCCACGGACCCAAGTCCAAACAGCTGGGGCGCTATGGGCGGCGCACATATGCTTCAGCTACCTGCGCCATCAGGTCCCTGAACTACTTGACCCACATGGTACAGTTCCAGAATGCCTTGTGGGAACAGGGACTGGATCTGGCGGAGAAATTGCCAGAAGGTGAGCAGAAGGAGGAGATGTTACAGCTCCTCCGTGCGGGTTAGACGTGGAACCCAGGTGCTGCGACCGCGTACGATTCCGCGGACCCCTCGGCCAGGCAGCTTCAGGCGTATGCCTCGGAGACACTCATGGCTCCGTGTCTCTGGATTTACCCTGGATGTCCAGAAAAACATCATGGACGCCTCTTTCGAAGGAGAAGTTCTCTTTGGTGCACCCTCTGAGAAGGTTCTCACCAAGCTCCAAGAGGCCGGGAAGGCGATGAGGTCGGTCCAGGCAATATACCGACCGAGGCTTAGTTCCTTTTGTAGGAACCAAAGCCGTTTTCGTGGATGGACACAGAGACAACAGTCCCGCACCGGTCCACAGCAGAGGGGCTCCAGTTCCCTCAGAGCCCAGGGAAGACAGCCCGTGGGCCGAGGTCAGCGTCCAGCTAAACTGGCTCAGCCCGCGGGCCCCTCCGCCGCCACAGCCTGACTCCTCCCCGCCCCTCAGGATCAACGGGATATCAAGGTCGGGGGTCGTATTGCGAATTTCCTGCCTGGATGGCAGTCCATAACCACCGACAGGTGGGTTCTTCAGTTGGTCGAAAAAGGCCACTTTATAGAATTCGCAGAAAAGCCACCCTCGAGGCCTCCTCTGCTCTCCCGTTACTCGGGTCAGCACAAATTGCTTATCAGGCAAGAAATACTTGCACTACTGCAAAAGGAGGCGGTAGAGTATGTTCCAGAGAACCAGAGAGGGTACGGATACTATTCCCACTTCTTTCTGGTTCCGAAGAAAACAGGGGACCTCTATCCAATCCTGGACCTCAGTGACCTCAATATGTTGGTCGCCTACAAACGATTTCGCATGGTGACCCTGCAGGGTCTTATTCCCATGTTAAAGAAGGACGCCTTCTTAGCGTCCCTGGACATGCAGAACGCATACCTGCATATACCCGTAGCTCAAGCACACAGGAGGTTCCTGCGCCTCGAGTTCCTTGGCCACCACTTCCAGTTCCGAGCTCTCCCATTCGTACTGTCATCGGCCCCCAGGGTCTTTACCAAATGCATGGCAGTCATGGCAGCGTCTCTAAGGAGACAGGGCCACTATTTGTTTCTGTACTTGGACGATTGGCTTCTCATGGCTGCCTCCAGAGAGGCGTTGTTGATGGCTATCCAGAGCACCCAGACTCTGTTTCGTTCTCTGGGTATCGTAATCAATTATGAGAAGTCTCTCCTTGTACCGTCGCAGAAGCTGCAGTTCATAGGTGCAGTTCTGGACACCGTTCAGGGAGAGCATTTCTTCCAGGCGACAAGGCTGAGCGCATCAGATCCCTCATCAGGGATCTCTGTCGAAAAGACTGTCCCTGCCAGGCTGGTCCTTCCGTCTGCTCGGATACAAGGCTGCGCCATTCCGACCATCCCTTTGGCAAGGCTCCACATGTGGGTAACTCAGTGGATGCTCAAGGTGCAGTGGGACCAAGGGCAGGACCACATGCAGCATCCGGTCAGGATCACGAACGCCGTGATTCGTGATTGGCAATGGTGGCTAGACCCAGGGACACTTTCTGCGGGTGTCCCGTTTACAGTGCCGTCCCCGGAGGTGATCCTCTCCACAGACGCCTCAGGGCTGGGATGGGGAGCACACCTGAACGGGGTGAGGTCCCAGGGAACGTGGACCCCTCAAGAAGCTCATCTCCACATCAACATTCTGGAGATGAGGGCGGTTCTTTATGCCCTGCAGGCCTTTCAGTCAGAGATCCCGACAAATACTCTCTTGCTCCAAACAGACAATACGGCGGTGATGTATTACCTCAACAAACAAGGAGACGCACACTCTTACCCCCTTTGCAGGGAAGCGATGAGAGTGTGGGATTGGGTCATCGACACGCGCAAGCCTGACTGCAGTTCATGTCTCGAGTGGACAATACAATCGCAGACGGCCTGAGTCGCTCCCAGGCCAGAGTCCACGAGTGGGAACTTCTTCAAGGGGTAGCAGAGGATCTGTTTCTCAAGATGGGCACCCAGAACTGGACCCATTCGCTTCCCCCATCCAACGCAAAACTGCCCAATTTTGCTTGCTAGATCCAGGGCCTGGTGTTTTCTGGCGAGCGCGATTGTCCCTCTCCTGGCGGACAGATTCCTCACGCTTTCCCTCCCTTCCGTTGATCCAGAGGTTCTTCTCAAACTGCGCAGGAGCATGCAACAATGATCCTGGTAGCCCCATTCTGGCCCAGACAGATCTGGTTCCCTTGCTGGCGCAGCTGGCCGCGGAACCTCAATTCCGTTGCCTTTCAGCTCCCATCTCTTGTCTCAGGAGGAAGGTTCTCTAGTCCACCCGGACTTACACTCACTGAACCTGCATGCTTGGCTCCTAGAGGCATAGCCATTTTGCGACACGAGGTCGCAAGAAGTGGCGGAAGTCCTTTCATGGCCAAGCCAGCAACGCGCATGCGCATCGCCATGAAATGGCGCCGTTTTCTGCCTGTGGTGCAAGCACGCAGCCTTTCCCCTTTAGGTTGTCCGGTGAAAGTGGTGTTAGAATACCTGCTCTCCCTTTCCATTCGGGTCTCGCCACTCTCATTAAGGTGCACCTCTGTGCTATTTCTGCTTACCACTTCCCGGTAGGACAGCGCACAGTGGCGCAACTTGACGCCTCTCGAGATTTTCTGAGAGGGGTGTTACACCTTAGGCCACCCATTAAGGACCCTGTTCCTCCATGGGATTTACTCTTTGTCCTGGAACAACTCACGCTCCCCCTTTGAACCTGCCGTGGATTGCGAGCTGCGTTTCCTGTCATGGAAAGCGTTATTTTAGTTGCTATTACGTCAGCAAGGAGAATTTCCGAGCCTCACGCCTCATGTGTAAGGAACCTATTTGATTTTCCACCAGGACAGAGTGTCCCTGAGGACTGAATCCTAAGTTCTTGCCTAAGGTGGTCTCTGCACTCACTCTCAATCAGGACATTGACCTGCCTGTATGTTTCCTTAAATATTCTAATAGAGGAGAGCGTGCTCCACCCTGGATGTTCACCGCTGTCTTAGGTATTACCTGAACAGGACTAAACAGCTCATGAAGTCGGAGCAACTTTTGTTTCCTTCACTGACAGGATGTTGGGCCAACCAGTATCAAGCAGTCCCTTTCTCGCTGGCTTGTCCAGTATATATCATACTGCTATGATACAAAGCAGAAACCCTCCCGGTACAGTCGGGGCCATTCCACTAGAGGGTGGCTACCTCCTTTGCAGCACTTCGCGATCTCCTCCTCTGCCATCTGTGCTGCAGCCACTTGGAGCTCTGTGCATACTTTTATCAAGCATTATAGCCTGGACATTCCTTCACGGCGAAGAAGTCGGTTTCGCCTGGCGTGCTACAGGATCTCCTGTCCTAGAGTAAGGACTTGGTATGGACTTTCCTAGTTTCCTTCTCCCAGAATGCTTACAAGCGTTGTTGGCAAATCAGTCCTAATGGTGTTACCTGCTGCAAGCTGTATCTCGGTAAGAGGAAGTTACGTAGAATCTCACTGCTAACAGTAAATTCCTCGAGAACAGTCTCTTGCAGCAGGTACCTTCCCGCCCCACCTTCCCCTTGGAGGAGGCATGGCTTTCTGAGCCTTGGCAGGAGTTTACGCCCTTTTTACCTTCTGAGGGTGGATCCTCAATCTCCCTTCTGATATCGTCCTGCAGCCGGAAGTCTCCGGCGGAGAACTGGGGAATCTGGCGGGACTGCCCCCTTATATACTACGCCTGACATCGGGGGCGGTCCCCGCTGAAGATAGCTAACTAGAAGAATTCCGTGGGGTCCTGACGCCTGCCGGCTTCAGTCCTAATGGTGTTACCTGCTGCAAGAGCTGTTCTCGAAGATCTACTGTTACGGTAAGTTCTTACGTAACTGTACTTTTTTTAAAGGGGCTAAATTACAAATTAGCCTGTTTTGAGGTTTGACAGTGTCTCTTTTAACACTTGCTAATAAGTGGGGGGAAGCAACCAGTTGTTTGGCTTATACAAATCCTTGTGTAAAATCATATAGTAGTAGTATTGGTATGGGAGGGAAGTAACAGCTCACGGAATTTTCAGAAAGATTTCCATTAACATGTTTGCCTTCTTTTATAAACGTTTTTGAGGCTTAAGAAGTGATGAGAATGTTTTTGTAGGCACTAAAGTGCTGAATAGCCAAGTCCCTAGAATATATGTGGTACTTTAAATAATGCAGCCTGACATATTAAACTAATGTTTGCAGTTCTTGAAACCAGTCTGATTAATCCAGAGTTCTACTTACAAGGCACCTAGGACATCTCCCTGTTTGTGTGGTCTTAGTGAGGTGCCGAAGGTTCTCCTCAGGCCTGGCTGCAGAACTTTGATTTTATCTGTGTCGGTCTTCACCATTCATCACCTTTGGGTAATGTGGCTGGAGGTCCGACCACCACGGGGCTTGTTTTTTATTTGGATGGGCGGAGTCGACGCACCATCAGTGCATCTCGAGGCCCGACACACTGTTGGCGGCTCGATGGGTTGGCCGTTAGGTGTCGTCAACCCACCCTCCCACCAGTTCTTCGTCTCCCGCTGTAGAGGTTGTACCTTGTGGGCAGCTACTGCACAAGAGGCCTAGTTCATCTAAAAAAGCCTTCGACGCCGAAAACCCCTCAACGCCGTCTTTGTATCCTGCTGGTTCTGTTCTCACTACCACTCGACGCCGCTGGTAAGACTGTTCCTTTTCTTTATTTGTTAGTGACGTCGAGTCTTTTGTTCAGCTTGTTTTACCGTGGGTCATGTCTCGGTCGGGGAGCAAGAAATCGTTAAAGATGGGGTGGCCCCCATTGCAACAGTGCCCGTGCGGCTGCAAGTACTCAGTCACCAACTAGTATGACCGTTGCTAGGTGAGTCTTGGCCCGCTTCACGACATGGATTCGAACGACGCCTGCTTCTCCATGGACTGTCGTGTCATTGAGCAACATGCATGGAAAGTTGGACGAGCTCCGCTGACTTTTGGGGGACGGGCTCGCACTCGTCGGGCCAAGTCGCAGTCTCTCGACCTTTCCTCCGGGTCCCCTGCCGGTTCTATACGGTCCGTGGAGGAGGGGGCTTCTGCTCCTAGTAGCCTCGCCATTGCAGAAGCCTTCTGCGCTGCAGGAGGCCCAGTAGGCACCGCATTGGCGATCACCTTCAGGGTGAAGGCTCCCAGTGTCGTCTCCTCAGGCTTGAAAGCCTGAGTCGGCACCGTCCTCAGCGCCGTCTGCGGTGCCATCTTGAAACCTCGGTGGCATTAGCGGCACCATGGACCCTGATGGTGCCGTAGTTGGCGCTGACTTTCTCCTCGGCATTGTTCATGGCGCGAGGCCTGGACGCGATGCCGTGTCTTGCTCTGGTGCCACTTATGGCACGGCGAGGACATGGCACCATAGAAGTATCGCTCCGGAACCAAGGAGCTGTCGGTGCCATCGTCTGCACCATTTCTGACCTCGGCGCCGCTTGTGGTGCCGTGGCAGGCTCCGGCTCCGATGCTGCTGCCACCCTTGGCACCGTGTCTTCTTCATGCACTATTCATGGTACGGTTGGGGGCTTCGGCACCACCTCTGGTACAGTCACCCGGACTGGTACCCCCTTCAGTTGGTATGGCAGCGGGCATCCGGGTACTGTCTGGCATCGGAGTTGGCCGCTCACGTGGACACCCTGGTAGTTTCCTCGACTGAACGGAATCAGTCCCCCTCTGAGGAGTGGGCAGTTGCCCCTGGGTCCAGGATCGGGGTGCTGACCAGCGGACAGTGGTGCAGGTCACTGTTGCTCTGCAGCCTGGCCTCGGAGGGTTTTCTGCCCCTCAGTGGTGGTGCCCCTCAGGTGGTGTGCCTGGATCGCCCAACTTAGGGCCGATCGGGCACCTACAGGAGGAGGTGCTACTCCTGGGTAGTCCTTCCAGGGACTGACCTGAGTTGTCTGCTACCTGGGCTGGGCGTTTGGGAGGAGGCCCTTTCCGTCTCCGAGGGGTAGGTGTTCGACGCGATGACCCTTTTCTGGGACCCACCCGGGTTCGGGAAGGATTCGTAGTGCAGACCTCTGCCCTTCCTTCTCGGTCTCCTCAAGAGGATCCTGTTCTTTGGAGGTAGGGGACCATCCTTTTGGAGTTCCATGGCCCTGCTCACCTCACAGGGGAATCTTCAGGGCACAGCCTAGGCAGTTCCAGTATGGTTGATCAGCTGTCGGCTGCTGAGTTTTCTGAGCTCCTCTTCCTTGGGGCTCCAGGTGCGCTTTTTGCCCAGACAGAGACAGTCGATTCTGTTGTTGGCTCTGCCCCCACTCCTCTGTCACCTTCTCCTGCTCTCCCAGGCATTCTTGGCCTTAGCAGACCTCTGTCCTGGGAGCAATGTAGGGCTGTGGCTGCTGATTTCCCTTCATATGTCGGAGCCATGGACAAGCAGGTGTTCCAACCTCCCCCTGAGCAACCAGCCACTGAATCTACAAGGTCCTCTGCGTCCTCGTCCTCTTTTCGGGAGGAGAGGAGATCTCTGTCCACATCTCCCCTGCTGCTGATCTCGTGGAGCATCAGAGTTTCCTCGTGAGGATGTTGGAGGACCTGTATATCACCCCATCCACTCAGCGCAATCCAGAGTATTCGACGCATGCCTTCCTAAGCGATTTCAGTGCGGACACCCTTGTGGTGCCCCCCTGGCCTGCTCCCTTCCGGGATGCGTCGTTGCATTTCTGGCATAGACCCTTTTCTGGAGTCCCAGCCCCTAGGGATCTGCACCAGAGGTATTGTGTACGCCCGGAGTCTCCAGGTAGTTTGCTTCATCGTCAGTCAGGACTGGTGCAGCTGGACACTCCCGATGGGCTTTGCACACTCCACTGTGACCGGCCCTCAGATGCAGATTCCATGGAGTTTGACTTCTGGGGGAGGAGGACTTTCTACTCGGCATGGTTGCTTCTTTCAATATCTGCACATCAGGCCCACTACGCTACCTATGATAGGTTCCTGTGGTCCAGGATAAGTCAACTCCTAGCCTCTATGCCTGATTCGGAAGTAATCAGACAAGCCACTGCACTCTCTGCACGTGGCCTGGAGCTTGCAAGGCACCAAGCAAGGGCATCTTACAGTGCCAGTGAGGTAGCTTCCAGGGTCATAGGGACAGCAATCTGCACTAGGCGGATGGCATGGCTGCATCTCTCCTGGTTGTCACCCTTGGCTTGGTGTAGGGTGATTTCCTCTGCATACCAGAGAACCCATCTTTTCTCCCGTAGGGTGAGGCAGCGTCTGTTGGGGCAACCTCCTGCCCCCTCTGGGGGGTCTCCATCTCACTCTCCCCAGTCTCGGGCCTCTACAGACCCATGAAGGTTCTCTCTCCCTGTGTGCCACCCACTGCGAGCTAAGGGACTTCGTCCTTTAGGGTTCAGGGCCCCCTTTGGGGGGGCTCAGTACTCACCCAAAGGTGATGAATGGTGAAGATTGACACAGATAAAATATGAAAATTATGTACCCATCGTAATCCCTGATCTTTCTGTGCATCTTCACCATTCATCACAATCCCACCCTCCATCCCCCTGGGGCCTCAGTCTCTGGGTCCCCTCCCTGTGTGCCCTCCCCCCCCCTCTTCCTTTCCGCTGGTCAGGGCGGGATGACCTTGAGGCACATGGGAATTTTACATTCTATCGTTGAGGAGAGTGATCAGGGAGAGGGCACTCTTTCCTCAGTGCTCGGCTCCACCCCTGTGGGGTGGGGTTAGTGGTTGCCTCTCTTCTTCTCTCACTTTCTCCTATTCTCCCTCATTCTTGTCCTTAGGGACTCAACCCTCAAATTAATTTAAGACACTTGTTTCCTACCTCCAAACTTGTTTTTTTTTGGGGGGGGGGGGCATAGCCCTGTATCCTGTCTTTTCTTCCAGAATAGCCGCTTCTGCTTATGTTGGGTTTATTGCCAGTGATTCTGTGCCTTGAATTCTGGCAGTGTAGCCTCTGGCTACTCCTTCAGATTCCTATACAATCTGGAGACAGGTCAAGGCTTCAGGGTATGTTCCCCCACACACACACACACACATCCTTACTTCTATTTCTTCCTCCCTCCTCTTCTGCTTCCAGAGATTGAGGCCCTTCCCAATCCCCTTAGATTTCCAACTCTCTTTCTGTCCTCTCAGTCATTTATTTCTCCTTTTAGTTTGTATATCTTTTCCTTTATCTGTCCCTGAACTCCTTGTCCCTCCTCCCAACCTTTTTCTGACTCTACGGGCCCTCAGAACTGGCGGGAGGCTGGGACAACTTGACCTCTAAAAGGCTAAACCTGCGTGCCACGCAGTCGTTGGCCTCGAGGGCGTGTACCATGGTGCGTTGACTCACCCATCAAAAAAAAAAGCCTACAGGGCCGTGACCTCCAGCCACATTACCCAAAGGTGATGAATGGTGAAGATACACAGAAAGATCAGGAATTACAGTAGGTACGTAATTTTAATTTTTTGACAAGTACTGAGTCAACACTCAGGACTTGATGCACATTATTTTTCAGCCATAATCTGACATTCAGAACTATACATTGGGCCTTAATACTTGATTGCTTAGAAGAACCCAGGAGACCCTGTTTTGCAAAACTCAGGAGACCCTGTTTTGCAAAAGAGCTTCTCCCATTTTGTGCCTGTGGTAAAATACCATTTTAGATCGGGCCACCGTGATTTGCAGGCTCGAAGATTGTAGGCTGAGGTACATCTTGGATCAATCCCTCAATCTGCATGCCTGTGAAATTAAATTAGGTTGTTTTCTAGATATTGGATGAGTTAATTTCATCATGATACAGCAACTGCTGTACTATCTTCCTGGACATAAGTCTCCACCACTCATTCACACTAGTGGGATTGGCGCCGGAGGCACTAAGACCCATCGGGAGCAAACTTTTTGCTGGAGGGTCGGCGCGAGAGACAGCGCCGCGAGACACGGTGCCTCGAGCAGCGGCTCGACGATAATTACCATCTCGGCGGCGACCTCCAACCGCCTCAGTTCCCTTTTCCCGCCGTCGAGTGCGCTTCAGTGACGGCGTGAGCTAGCCTGTCGAGTCAAACTTCAAACTAGCGCATAGTTTTCAGTTTGTTTTGTAACTTTATCTCGATAAGTAGTATCGCAATTTTATTCTATTTTCGTTAAATTTTCTAATATTAAATTTTACTTGAAGAAGTCTCGACCTACTGGGCGGAGTCGACCATGAGCAGGTCAGGTGACGGTAGGGACTTCGTATGAAAGCTATTCAGTCAGCGGGCTGGATCCTGTCAGCCTCCTTCTCCTCAGCGGGGTTCCGACAGCGGTCAGTCCGATGCCGGGATGGGCGGTCCCCGCCGGCATAAAATAAGCGGTCTCATTCGGCACCGTTCGCCTCAAGCTCTTCTTGACCCACAGGTCAAAAAGAAAGGCATCACTCAAGGTAGCCCTCTGGTATGTCTGCGCGTCGGCCTCGGTTATCGTTGCTAGTTGCGGTCTCCTTCTTGAGTCGCCAACTTCCGGTATCTACGTCCCTCGACATCGAGTCCCTCCCGCCTATAGGTAGGACTCCAGATGAGCAATTTCATCAGTGGGCGCTCTTATGGAGCAATGGGCTCGGAGGTTGGTTCTTCTGCCTGGCTCGGTTGCCTCGGAGCCCTGGGCCTCCGGCGTCAGGTAGGCGGTTGGACCTTCCTAGTCGCGTGGCGCCCTTCTTGATGCCAGCGACTCCGTGCTTAGTGTTCCCCCTCACACATGGCTGCGGCGCGAGGCCTCACCGATGCCCTTATCTCTGGTTTTCTCCCTCTAGCTTTTCAGGTTCCTGGGGCTTTTCCAGCGCCTCGGCGGGGTCTGTTGGCTTGTCGGCGCCCGTTTCGGTGCCGCTGGTCTTCTTGGCGCCGTCGCAGCGCAGCCGGCGCTCTGGCGCTGCCGGTAGTACCGTTGGATGAGTGACGCCCGTTAGCGATGTCGTCCGCTGCGCCTTCATGGCGCCCTATCGCGGCGTCGTCCGGTGCGCCGTTTGCGGCGCCGTGCGGCGGCGACCGTCGGCGGCGTAAGCGATGTCGTCGCCCAGTGCCGCCAGAAGCGCTACGAGGCGGCGATACCTCTTGACGTCGCCTCCTCGGTCACCGTCTTCAGCCCGTTTGCGTCTCGGCGCCCGGCAGCCTATAAGGGACTATCCTTGTTTTCTATTTCCTCCTCTCTCTAATTTCACTCCTTTCCTGTCCAAACAGTCCTTTCTGGACCATCAGGAGATGATGTTGAGCCTGGCCCAGACAACCAGTTTGGGTGATGAAGTGGAGAAACAGGATCTTTCTTTGCTACAGAGCCTGTGGTGAGGACCTGTCCTTAAGTCTCTGTTGAAGAACCTGGGATCCACTCTTTCTCTCAGACTACAGACGCCGATCCTGGGAAGATATTAAGACTCAGTACCTTCATGCTTGGAGATCCCTACGGTTTGACTCCTCCGATCCAGCCTTCCTTGAGCGCTGTCTCAAATGGTATGGAATAATCCTGCTCTTATTCCCTCAGTGGCTAAATCCATTGATAAGAAGTATTCAGCTCCCAAGGATCGTCCCATTTTGGCATCCCAAGCCTTTCGGATCCTATTGTAGTCCTGGCAGAGAATGACAAGGTCGTTCTTCCTCAACTACTACAGCTCGACCTATTAACAAGAGTCTGTAAGATTGATACATTAGGTAAGAGAGTCTTGCTGCCTCCACTCTAAGTATCATGCAGTTATCAAGGCTATTTTTCTCAGTATGAGTATATCCTGTGGCACTCTATGAAAAGAATGGTTGAAGCTCTTCCAGATTCGGATTCCAAGTCAGAGCTTCTTCTGACCGTTATTAGAGGTATTGAGTCCAATAACCAAAGGTCAAGCCGCCATGGACGCCGACACTGCTTCTCGCTCAGCAGCCGCGGAATTTGTACTCGGCGCCATTCCTGGCCTGCGCACTTCTGGCTTCACGAATGATGCTCAGCAGCAGGTGATGGCGCTGCCTTTGATGGCTCCTTTCTTTTGGCCCTCAGGTGGACAAGCCTTAGAGGCCACTCAGAAGACTAGATCAGCCATTAAGTTGGCCAGACCTCCGCCTGCCCCTCTCGGGGCATGTGAACAGACGTCAGTTTCATAGTCGTCAGTCCTTTCGAGGCAGAGGCAGGGAAGCTTCCATAAAAACCTGCCCAACCTCAAGAAGAGCAGCAGAAAGCGCGAGGGCCTAAAGCTCCCAGCGCTACCTTATAGTCGTTGGCCCAAGTTCCATCCACTCTGCCCGAGGGAACTTTCTCCTCCGGTGGAGGTCGCCTGATGTACCTTCTACAACCAGTGAAGTCCATAACTTCGGACAATGGGTCGCCGGATAATTCAAGGGTTATTCTCTCAATTTCTTGGAAACCCCGGTGTCCTCCCAAACGACAACCAGGTTGTCGGTCTCTCAATCGAACCTCCTCACCGCGGAGATCCAGGGCCTTCTGAACAACAGGGCAATAGAACTGGTGCCCCGCATCTCGCAACACAGGGTTCTACTCCCATTGCTTTCTGGTTCCAAAGAAATCTGGGGGATGCCCCATTCTAGACCTCAGAAAGTTAAACAGATTCCTCCCAGGAGAAATTAAGATGATTTCCTAGGTACCCTGTTACCCTTGCTGCATCAACACGACTGGCTGGCCTCTCTGGATATACAGGATGCTTACCAGCATATCCTCGTCCCACCGACCCACATAAGTTCCTCCAGGTTTGTAGCTTTGGGTCAGCATTATCAGTTCAGAGTCCTGCCCTTTGGGCTATCCTCGGCCAGCGAGTTTTTACAAAGTGTTGTGCAGTTCTCGGGGCGCATCTCAGGAAAGTCGGACTCGAGTGTTTCCCTACCTGGACGATTGGCTTCTAAGAGCCCTTCCGTCAAGGGACTTTGGAAGCCGTGCAAACTTCTCGTCTTCTCACGTCCATGGAGTTCTGCTGAATTTGAAAAATCTCAACTGCAACCCTCCCAGAGCTCCTGTTCATAGGGACGCTTCTAGACACCTCTTCAGCGAAGGCTTTCCTTCCAGGGGACAGAAGCCGACATCCTTGAATGGCCCGTTACATCAGGGAGAACCAATCGGTTACAGCTCTCTCGATAGAGCATGTTGGGTCTCATGGCGTCCTCGGTCTTCACTGTCCCCTGGCCCGACTGCATGAGAACCACCCAATGGATGCTCTCCACTCAGTGGTCCCGACCTCTCACCCCGAGTCTTATCCCATCAAGGTGACGGAGGCCCTTGAAGTCTCTCACCTGGTGGTCTCAAGAGAGCAATCTCCTGGAAGGATTCCCTTTGCTCCCCGGATCATCAGATCTCCATCACCACAGGCGCATCGCTAATGGATGGGAGCTCACTGTCTCTCCCTCCACACTCAAGGTGTATGGACTCAGTTGAAACTCATCTCCACATAAACGCCCTGGAGATGAGGCGGTCCTCTATGCAATCCGAGCTCTGAAGGATGTCCTTTGTCCAAGAACATTCTCCTTCAAACGGACAACAAAGCAGTGATGTATTACATCAACAAGCAAGGCGGTGCTCATTCTTACCCCTTTGCAGGGAAGCAATGAGGGTGTGGAGCGGTGCTTGGAGCACAAGTCTCTGATTCAAGCGTTTATCTGCCAGGTATACAAATGACCTAGCAGATCACCCTCAGCAGAACGAGGCAGACCCTCACAGTGGTCTCTCGATCCAGCCATAGCTCGGTCCCTGTTCAAAGAGTGGGGGACCCAGACCTGGACCTTTTGCATCCCCTCAACGCAAAACTGCCTCTCTTCTGCTCCAGAAATCCAGGGCCTGGCATTTTCTGTCAGGATGCGTTCAGGCTGCGGTGGACAAAGCGCTTTCTTACGCCTTTCACCGCTTCCTCTAATCCAGAGAGTACTCCTCAAGTTCGAGTCTCAGGGACCAAGATGATTCTTATTGCTCCTTCCTGGCCTCGGCAACTATGGTTCCTCTACTCAACAGTATGTTGGCAGCCTCTCCAAGACCACTTCCTTTGCAAATCAGTCTTTTGACTCAGGGTTGGTCCATCCCAACCTGAAATCACTTCACCTTCATGCTTGGCTCCTGAAGAGATAAAGTGAATCGGTTCAACGTCTCGTGAGTCTCAGGACATCCTTCTGGCTGCTCGAGCCAGCCACCCAGCATCGCTTCCAAATAGGCGTTTTTCTCTCTGGTGTCACAAATCCTCTTGGAATCCCTTTCCTGTCCTCCTGGCAAGGTTCTGGAGTATCTTTTGGACCTGTCAAACTTAGGTCTTCAGTACTCCACAGTTAAAGTTCACCTTGAGTGCCATCTCAGCGTTCCATGAGCGGTTTCTTCCTTAACTCTGGCTCAGTTACCTATAGTGAAGAGATTTCTTAAGGGATTCTCCATACCAGACCCCTGTTAAGCGTCCAGTTGCAGCCTGGGACATTAACCTGGTGCTGGACATGCTCACTCGGAAGCCTTCAGACCCTTAGCTACCTGTGAGCTAAAATTTCTTACCTGGAAGACTGCCTTCCTGGTGGCCATTACCTCAGCCAGCAGGGTCTCTGAGATACATGCCCTGGTTATGGACCCTCCGTATACTGTATTCCATAAAGAACAACGTAGTTCTCCATTACTCATCCTAAATTTCTTCCTAAGGTTGTGTCAGAATTCCATCTAAACCAACCTCTGGTACTTCCAGCTTGCCAGCTAATTTCCAAAATGAAGGGAACGAGCTCTTCATTCCTTGGATGTTAAGAGACCTTGCGGTTCTATTTAGATAGAACCAAGGATGTTCTAAGACTCAGCAACTGTTCGTTTCTTTCAGCGACACCGGCTGGGTCAACCTGTCGCTATTAGATGCATCTCTTCATGGTTAGTGGCATGCCTCGTCATTGCTATTCCATGGCTCAAGTTAAATTAGAAGGTAGAGTGTCGCTCACTCTACTAAAGGCGATGCTGGCATCCCTAAGCGGAAATTCGCAATGTTCCAATTGCAGATATGTGCAACGCCCGCCACCTGGAGCTCAGTGCATACCTCGGTAAGCACTATGCACTGGATGTTCATGCTGAAGACATTCCGCATTCGGCAGAACTATCCTTAATGGGCTTCTATCTTAGGCGTGAGCTCTGGCTCTCCTGCGCCCTTTTGGGGGATTATCAGCTTGGTACTCTCCCACTAGTGTGAATGAGTGGTGGAGACTTATGTCCAGGAAGATAGGAAATTACGACCCACTGCACTTGATCTTCTTGGACGAGTCTCCACCACCATTCACACGCCCACCCTCCATCCCCCGAGCTCACCGCTGTATTGGTCTTCACTCCCTCAAATCTTTAGGCCGTGAGGACTTCTTTGCTGACCCTTCTTACACGGGTCATACGGACTATCTTATGTCCGTTTTTTAATGTTGGGTTTACTCTTTACGTTAGTTGCGCTGCACCTCCTTGGTAAAAAAGGTACTGAGGCGGTTGGAGGGTCGTCGCCGAGATGGTCATTACCGCTCGAGCCGCTGCTCGCGGCACTGTGTCTCGCGGCGCTGTCTCTCGCGCCGACCCTCCAGCAAAAAGTTTGCTCCCGATGGGTCTTAGTGCCGCCGGCGCCAATACCACTAGTGTGAATGAGTGGTGGAGACTCGTCCAAGAAGATCAAGAATTACGGTAGGTACGTAATTTTCCTATTTTTGTACCACTATTCCTAACCTTAGTCAGAGATTTGCTAAAAGCTTTACCTTTATACCTTGCCTTTGAAAGAAAAACAACATGGGTGGTGCACTCTTAGGTGGTTGACTGGCACTTCACCATTGCAGGCCTGTGTTCAGATCTCAGGCTGTCATTACAGGCGAAAAGGGGGGCAGAAGTCCACATCCTGAAGTCAGCACACAGTTTCACCTTGTGGATTGTCCTTGTCTGCAAGAGGCCCAGCAGCAAAAGCCCAAGGATATCCTCTCACTGCAGAGAAATGGGCCGGGGTCAGAATTGAAGGTGCATTTCCAGAGCAGTTGGTTCAGACCATGGGCATGAATCACGAGCAAAGCATTGCACCACTTATGGGCAACTCCTTCCTTGCAGCATTAGTGTCCACTGTACTCAGCCCCAAAGAAACGGTGGACTTGGTAACCAGTGATATTGCTTCCATATTTTTATTAAATTTGTCACTCCACCCCTTAAATAAAATAAAAAAATCAACTTTCCTCATAAGATCTGACCCTTATCAATACTTGAGTGAAGTTGTGCCTTACCTGTCAACTACAGTATGTTGCATATTCATGCCATGTAATTCAGTGGTGCCACAGAAAGGAAAGATGCTCTCACAGTATTGTAACTTCAAGCACATGGTCAGAAGATCAGCAAACTCCTTACTGTAGTGTTCAGAATATTGCAGTGTGTTCTGATTTGGTGCCGTGGGGTACATCTTTAGCCACAGCTGAAGAGTTGCAGTTTGCTTGTTTAGCTTTGCTCCACCTGCTTTGGGCACGAGCATTTGAATCCAGTTCTCGAACTTTTAAGGCTTCAAAGTGCACTGCTTTAGCTAACCCATATATGTGTGTGTTGTTTTCCCCTTTGGTTTTTCTTGTGTTGTTTCTCCCCCTGTGAACTGACTAAAGCTTGTTTTGTTTTGTTTTTTGTTTCCATATGCCATTCATTTTAAATCTGCTCTGTTCCCTCCCTCTCCATGGACTATAAACCCCCTAATCCTGCCTTTGCACTTGTTCAGGATCTCAGTCTGCTAACCCCATTGGTGGTAAGCCTCTACAGACTTTCCGTGTATATCTGTCATTTACTCATCTGTCCATGCACCCTTCTGTATTAGAAAAATGAAAGGCACTCTATTTTTATTAACTGATTTATTTTAAACCTCTGTACCTAGAGAGTGGACCATTTGGTGGCTGCATGGTACATTATGTGTTTTTTTTGGTTGCCTTTTTTTTTTATTAAGTTGTACGGGTTCTTGCCATGATGCTTGCATCAGCTTGTGCCATTTGAATGTGCTTGCTGCATGCTGGGGATGGTTTGTGTTGCGCTCTGGAATGTTGGCTGCACTGTTCGGTAGGTAGCTGCAAGTATTCTGACTCCAGGTATATCAAGTTGTAGAAATATGATGTGATGTAGAAGAAGCAAGGAGACGTTGAGGCAGACAATGCGAAAGGGCCATTCTAAAATGTAACACTTGTGTAAGGCGTCATTCTGAAGTCCAATACTTTACTTTAATGAAACATAGATTTTGCTAGCAGATAAGGACCGCTGGACCACCTAGTCTGCCCATTTTTCCTGCCTATGGTATCACTGCAGATCCTAGTTGATCTCAGGCCCATTTACCCACTCCTTCCCTTTACTAAGATTCCTATGCCTGTCTGTGCATTCATGAACCCCACCACTGTTTTCACCATCACCATCTCAGCTGGAAGACTGTTTCAGAATCCACCATTCTTTCTGTGAAAGTACTTCCTCACAGCTCTTCTAAATCTACCCCTTTATCTTCTTATGCTTGTCCCCTTTATGGCTTCTATGCTTATCCCCCTTGTGCTAGAACACCCTTTTTCCTGAAAAATACTTCCCTCTTGTACCTTGTTTACCCAGTGAGGTATTTAAAGGCCTTTAACATAACCCCCCCCCTTACAGGGTGTACATATTTAGGTCCTTTAATCTCTCCTTGTAGGGCTTCTGATGCAGACCCTGTACCATTTTTGTTGTCCTCCTGAGGACCGCTTCCACTCTGTATCCTTTCTGAGATGCGGTCTCCAGAACTCGACACAGTACTCTAGGTGGGGTCTTACCAATTATCTATACAGAGGCAACACCACCTCCCTCATTCTGCTGGTGATACACATCCCTCTCAGCACTGATTCCTGAGTTACCTTGCTGGTCATCCTCCCTTTCTCTGAGTGAAGTCCAGTTACCATCACCCTCTGTCATGTTTCCCTTAACCAGTTTCTTACCCAGTTTACCACCTTTGGATGCCACTTCTAAGATACCCAGCTTGCTTACTAGTCTCCTTTGTGGAACAGCGTTGAATGCCTTACTGAAGTCCAGCTAGGCAACGTCTACCAATCCACCCTGGTCTAGTTCCTTGGTCACCCAGTCAAAAACTCTCTCAGTTTCATTAAACATGACCTCTCCCTTGTGAATCCATGCTGCCTCAGGTCTTGTAACCCACTGGACTCAAAATATTCCACAATCTTTTCTTTCAGTACTGATTCCATTAACTTTGTTACCACCAAAGTCAGGCTGACCAACCTCCTCCCCTGCTACCACTACATTTGCAGTCCTCCGGGACCACTCCTATTTCCAATGAGCTGTTAAATGGGGCCATCAGAGGTGCAGCCAGTGCCTCCCTGAGCTCCCTCAATACCCTTGGGTGGGTGGACCCTGTCCTGCCCCATTACTTTGTCCAATTTCAGGTTTGCGAGACCTTTCAGGACTCTCCACCACAAAAGGACTAGTGTCCACTTCCTTCCCTCCAGTGCTCCTGTTATATTTTTGTTTCCCCTCCCCGTTTCTTTCCTCTGTGAACAGTGAACAACAGCATTTGTTAAGAATATCTGCCTTTTCCCCTTTGCACAGTCCCCCCCCCCCGGTAATCTTATAATCCTACCCCGGTCTTCCGTTTTTTTTTTCACTTCCATTCCTGAAAAAACTTTGTGTCCCCTTTTGTTACTTGCACTTTGCACTCCATACTGTTCTCCTGCTTTCCTCTTTTTCCACTGATACACCTCCTGTCTCTTCCCTCTGCATCTCCTTGCACTTCTGAATGCTACCTGCTAAGTGTTCTACCTTTCAGCCTCTTTTGAGAACCATAGTGGTCCCCCTTTTTTTTTGCTCCTTTTTTGACACAGAGGCTCATTGCCTTCATTATGGCCCTTTTAGCTTCTCCCACTCTTCCTTCAACTTCCCTCTTTCTCCCCAAATCAGGTCATCCTGAGGCATTCACCCATATTTTTAAAATTTGCTTTCCTGAAGTCCAAGACCTCACCTTTGTGTGGTTGAATCTGCAGCCATCCTGATACTGAACCACACTATATGGTGATCGTTGGTCTCAGGTGGCTCCCCACTAACGTCTGCAACACTGTCCCTTTTGGTGAGTACCAGGGCCAGTATTGCCCATCATGAGTGGGTTCACTGACTGGTTGCCACAGGGAGTTCAAGATCTACATCTTCCTGGACTAAAGTCTCCACCACTCATTCACACTAATGGGACTACGCCAGAGGCACTAGGACCCTGCAAGACCGGCGCCGGGATAGGACCATGCATATGCAGCACTGCGAGACTAGCCCGTGCCATATAGGCTATCTCGGCGTTAACCCTCCAACCACCTCAGTTCCTTTTCTCCCGCCGTCTAGTGCGCTTTGTTGATGATGTCGCTCGCCTGCTGGGAGTCAAGTCTTCATCTATACGACAGCAGCTGTAACCATTCAGTATTTGATTAATTTACTACTTTTAGTGTTCTTTTCTTAAAAAAAAAAAACTAGAGAAGAGGAAGAAATTCTCAGCCTGTCATCAACGGAGTCAATCTTAGACGGTAGCGGTGATGGTAGGGAGACTGCGTTTGAAAGCTGTGATGGCAGTGGGGCTGTGTTCAGTCCGCCGCCCTTTGCAAAGGGGGGGTCCAACCACTGGCAGTCCGGTGCTGGGGTGAGGGTGGACAGTCCCCCCAAAGCACAAAGGCAGCGGGCCCATTCCTGATCTCTATCGGGAACCCGGCTCCGCTCGACCTCGAGCTCTTCTTCCTCCTTTCGATGGAAGAAGAAATGGTACTGCTCGAGGTCGCCCTCCGGTACATCTGCACGGGGATCATCGGTGGTGGTGAGCGGTAGGCCTGACCAGACTTCGGTGGGGCCCTCTGTGGCTCTATTCTTAACAGCTGCGATCTTCGACACTGGGCCCTGTCTCTGTCCTCAGTGGGGCTCCGGTGAGCAGTTTCACCTCTGGGCTGCTCTTTTAGAGTAGGGGGTACTATGTCAGCCCAGTTGACTTGGCCAGTGGACCTGATTCTGGGGCTTTCGGGCCTCAGAGCCACTGGGTCACGGCTGAGTCGGGTGGGCAGGATGTGCGCAGTGCCCTCTCCGGTGCGGGTGCCATCGACCCCAACCCCGTCGTGCCTACCCCCCTCACCTTTTCCTCTGCAGGGGCTGGCATGGGTACCACTTTCCTTGTCCCCCTTTTTTCATCAGGTCTAGGGCCTGTATGCCCGACGCCGCGTGTGGTGCCGGCACTGTGAATGGCGCCTAACTCCTCTGTGCCATTCCAAGCGGCATCTGTTGTGATTCTGGCCTGGACCTGCCTTTTGGAGATTGTTCTGGGGTAGAAGTGGATCTGGATGAGTCACTCCCTGTCCTACTTTGTCGAAGACGCAGCGGATGACTCATTTTAGGGGCTGGAATGCAAGCCTTCTGTATCAGCTGAGTCTGTGATGAAAGATCTTCTTTTCAGTTTTTTCTCAGTGATATGGGGTCCACCATAACATTTCAGACTTCATCTGTGGACCAAAGCAGACTTCTACGTCTGGAGTTCCTACATTCCTTAGTACGAGTACACTCTGTGGAACACTCTAAATTAAATGGTCAGGAGCCTCTACCGCTCCATTGCTAGGGGCATATAGCCCAATAATCAACTAAAAGCTTTTATAGACCCCTATGACACTGCCCCTAGGGCAGCTGCCATTTGCAGCAGGTGATTACCTTCTCCTTGGCAGTGCTTATTAGTTCGGCCTTCAGGTTGCGCTCTGGAGGGCGCTCAGACTCCTACTGCCCCTCACAAGGACAGCACCATCTTCATTCTCGTAACAGGAAGTCCTTTCAAGGTAGAGGCCTGGAAGCCTTTGTCAGGAACCAACTCCTCAACTGCAAAAAAAATAAAATCGCAGCAGAGTGCACAGGGCCTGAAAGCGCCCGGTACCATCCTCTTGGGTCCAGCCTAGGTCCCACCTCAGCTGTCTGAGGTGGACGCCTCTCGGAGGTAGTGGTGGGGGCACCTGATTTGGTTTTATAACTAGTGGAAGGCCAATCCAGCAGATGTATGGGTCATCAGGATTGTCCGAGAGGGATACTCTCCCAGTTTCGCAGAGATTTTCTCCAGACCCAGGTGGCAGCCCAGTCTTTTGGCCCCTCTGTCAGACCCTCTTTCCTTTGAGAGATGGGACCTCAGAGCAGTAGAAGTTGTTCCATGGCGAGTTGGAACACAGGTTCCTACTTCCTTTGCCTGCTTCCAAGATAACAGGTAGCATGCTCATTTTTCAACCTTGAAAGGTTAAACAAGTACCTGTTCAGGGAAGAGTTCACTACAACCTCGGGATTCAAGCCTTCACTTCCTGGACTTTTGGCTCCGAGCCAGCCCATCCGGGCTAGAATCTCAGGAAGCAGTTGCCACAGCTTCTCAGTTGCTTTCTTCCTGGAGGGGTTTTCTGATTCAGGGAAGGTGCTAGATTCACCTTTCCTAGCAGCTCCTCTTCATAGGAGCCCTCCTGGATACCTCCAGGGCAAGGGTTCTTCCTTCCAAAGAATGAAAGAAACAACATCTTCAGATGTCTCATTAATTCATGGAAAGTAACTCTGTCCGGGCCCTTTTCGACGCAGCGGATGCTGGGACTTATGCCTTTGTCTGCATCAAATGGTGGTCTCTGACCATGCATCCACAATCCTCAGCATAAATGACAGAACCTTGGACAGAATTACTTACATGGTAGACGCAGTTGGCCTAGCTTCTGCTAGGTCTACCCTTCCCCTCTAAATTCCAGATCAGTTGCACTCCTGATTGGTTGGAGAGCTCACTGTCAAGACCTCCACACTCAAGTGTGGGGCCAGGAGGAGGAGCATCATCTTCTCATAAATTTTTTAGAGATGAGAACTGTCTTATATGCTTTCCAAGTCCTGAAGGAGGCCTTCTGCCACAAAGTGATCCCACTTCGGACAGATGACAAAATTGTGATGTTTTCATCAATAAGCAGGGTGGAGCAGTCACTTACCCTCTGTGCAGTAAGGCCGTGGGGAGGTGAGAGTGGTGCCTTAAGCACATTACATTCGTTCTGTTGTTGTGCAGTCACTATTCGACAAGTGTGGCAGTTCGGACCTGGTCTTTTTGGCGTCCCCTCTCAACGCAGATCTACCTCTATCTTGTTTCAGAAATCCAGACCCTGGTGTTTTCAGTCAGTATGTATTTGCTGCTGTAGACAAGATGCTCCTGTACGCTTTCCTCCTCTGCCCTTAGTTCAGAGAGTCCTGCTCCAGTTCTAGGCAGGCAGGGCAGGATGATTCTCGTCATCCCAAACTGACCTCGGCAGGTGTAATTTGCATAGATAAACAGTCAGTCAGAAGTTCCCCCGAGGTGACTGCCTCTACGAGTGGACCCTCTGACACAGGGACTTTGGTTCATCCTTCCTGCACTCCCTTTATCTCCGTGCCGGGCTCTTGAGGAGATGCAAGTGGGTAAGTTTTAGGTTTCCAGACAATCGTAGAAATCTTAGCCACGCAGAGACCTTCCACTGGGAGGACTTACGCGACTGAGTGGTTACACTTCACCATTTGGTGTGCAAAGTTGCATCTGGACCCTTTTGGTTGCCCACCAAGTAAAATGGGGTGCCTCGTGGACCTGTCGAATGTAGATTTGCATTTCTCAGCAGAGAATGTTCACCTCTGAGCATTTTTCAGACTATATTGAGCCAGTAGACAACATGTCACTGGCTCAGTTACCGTTAGTCAAGTTTTGCTTCTCCCTACTTACTTCATTAACTCCAGAATGAAGGAGAGCGCTGCCTTCATTTTTCTGAATATTAAGAGGGTTCTGCAGTTCTACATCGACAGAACAAAGAGAGATGCATCCGAGCAACTATTGTATCTTTCCTCATGCCTTGGCTGGGTCAGCCTGTTGCCATGAGATGTATTTCTGCTTGGTTAGTAGCATGTCTTCAACACTACTAATCCATGGCACAGCTCAAGTTGGAGGCTAGGTTCACACCACTCTACAGGAGCGGTTGCGGCTTTCCTGGCGGAGATTCGCCAATGTACCCGTTGCAGACATCTGCAAGCGGTTAGTTAGAGATTAGTGCATACCTTTGTAAAGCACTATATTCTGGATGTCCATGCCTGACAGTTATCTTTGGCAGGACAGTCCTTATGGACTTCTGTCCTGAGTGAGCTCTGTCTCCTACCACCCTACTCCGGGGAAGGGGGGGGGAGTGTAGATTTTTAGCTCGGTACTCTCCCATTACTGTGAATGAGTGGTGGAGACTTTATGTCCAGGAAGATATGGAAATTACGTACTCACTGTAATTCTTGATCTTCTTGGATGAAGTCTCCACCGCCCACCATCCCCCGAGCTCACTCCTTCTTCTTTGGTCTTCACTTCCTTGTTGTTCAGGCTGTGAAGACATTATTGAGTTGATCCTTCTTACATGAGTCATCCGGGCCTTCATATGCCCGGAAGTTAGGTTAGGTCACCTTTTGTTAGTTTACACTGCAACTCCTCGGTCGAAAAGGTACTGAGGCGGTTGGAGGGTCGACGCCGAGATAGACTATTCAGCGTGAGCTAGTCTTGCAGCACCACACATGTGCAGTCCTATCCTGGCGCCGGCTGTCCTGAAGATTTTTGATTCCCACGGGGTTCTAGCACCTATGGCGTAGTCCCATTAGTATGAATGAGTGGTGGAGAATTTGTCCAAGAAGATCAAGAATTACGGTAAGTATGCAATTTCCATTTCTAGCTGAAGCTGCAGCTGGGAGGCTCCAATCTACATCTGGCAGATTGAAGTCCCCCACCAACATTACCTCCCCTTTTCTGCCATCTTGCTGATGGCTTTCATCAGTACCTTATCTAACTCTCCCTCTATGTTGGAGGTCTGTAGATCATGCAAGTGCAAATAGAGGCACCATTCCCTGTCTCTATGGTGACCTACAGTAACCCCCACCCCCATATTCCCTGTATCTCGACCACTTTAATGCCCCCCTCATGTAAAGTACTAAGCCCCTTCCTTTCCTTCCCATCCTGTCCTTCCTGAACAGAGTATAGCCTGATATAGGCATGTCTTAGTCATGGTTTTCAGTGCCCCATGACTTGTAATGACCACAATGTACAGGTTGACCTTTGCCATTATGGCCTTTAGGTCTGGAATTGACTTCTAACATTCACACACTTGGCTTTCCAGGTTTTTACCACTCCGTTTCCTACCGCCTTTTTCCTTTCTGCTTTCCCTCCTCCTTCCTTCTCTTTTGTAATGCACCCACTACCCTTCCTTTTCTTCCACCTTGCTTCCTGTATTAATTTGTATTCCAGGATTCGACTCCTCAGGTTCTCCATACTCTCTACTTCAACCTGTGGGGGGGGGGGTGGAGGGGACCACATTCAAGCTATTCCTCCTCCCCCCTGGCATCCTCTGAGGCAGCAGTGGCAGACTTGGCATCCCCTGGGTTGGGGAAGAGGTCGCCCGAATCCAGCCAACTCAGCCTGGTCTCTAGCGACCTCTTACCTTAACCCGGAGAGGTATGTGCAAATGGGGATCTGCAGCACTAGGTGTTTCTTTGAATGGGGTCATGTTAATCTTAATCCCCCATCATCTCTGTACTTGGGTTTGCAATGAATGGAAAAACAGGTAAGTGTGAGGTGTGTAGTACATTGGCCTTGCCTTTTACCTTTTATTTGTGGCTTTGAGGGTTGAGGTACCCTCTAAGCTGAGGTTCTCAAAAGGGTCCTTTTTTAATTTGCTTTCCTTTTTGCGGAAGGGACCAGCCCCCATCAGCTACCCTGTGCCCAGCCTGTGCGTCACACTCCCCGGGGGCGTACCTGCGGAGCTGTACCCTGGATTGCGCACTTCCGGAGGGGACTGCAGGAGGGAGCTCTCTGTTTTCCATCTGCAGGATGATAGAATACGGCTCAGGGGTGCTGTGGGTCAGTGGTACGCAAGGCAGGTGGCATCCTGCATGGTCCCAGTTTCTGGTGTTTCTCCCAGGAGGTGTGATGTGCAGTGACGTCATGGGCACATATGGCTGATGTCTGCCATGCCTCCAGCAACTGCTAGCATTGCCTGTCTGGCCTCATACCTCCACCTGGGATTGGGCAAGTGCTGAGGTCCCTCCTCCCCCTCCAATGCCCAGGCTCGCTTCAAACCCAGGTCATCAGTGTCTCGCGGTAGCACTACCACTGCACTGGTGGGCCGCCCAACAAAGGGTCTTGAAAATACTGACCTTAGTAGGAATCCAGTCTGTGACAATAAGCAGTCAGTAATCTGAAATGCCTAAAGCTTGAGTACCAAAAGGAGCATTCTTTTTCGGTTGTGCCACCAACTTTGGGTGGGGGCCCTTAGATATCCATTGCTGTAGAGATGGGTTTCAGTGACACAGGAGTTTGGAAAAATCATCTTTCCTAGTGATGTGGATATGTTGTTCAGTCCACACTACAAACAACATGAAGTCTTGCTGTGTTCAGACATAATGCAGTTAGCACCAATACTTGAACTGCCCCGGAGAGGAAAAGTTAACTCTGTGCAGAAGCATAGAACGTTGAGCTCGAGCTCGTTTTTCAAACCTCTGTCTGTGGTGCTTCCCAGTGTAACCGTCAGATTCTTTACTCCGCCTAACAGTGAAGTTGCTCTGGAGATTTCCTCTGCTCGGTTCGGTAAAAGTAAAGCGTTCAGTTTAAACCACATATTTTTTGTTATTTTACGATTTCCAGCCTCTGTCTACGGTACAGGTAGTGTGTAGATAGGTAGTGACTGTGTTTTATTTTGGTCAAAAAGTGGAAATTGTCCTTTTCTTCAGTTTCTTTCCAGTTGGTCCGGTTTGGAACCGACCTTGTTAATTTTAATTTTATTTTTTCTGGGATTAGTGTGCTGTTCCGGTACCGATCGGTTTCAAAAGAGCCGGACCTTTTGCTGGTTCTTTTAAAAAGCCCGTGACACGGTTTGTAACCGATCGGTTATTATATTACCTGGCTTGAAAGCTGCAATAGGGTAATTTGTTAGGTTGGCCATGTCTGAGAAACCCAAGAAGAAAACCGGTCCCACTGGGTTTCAACACTGTACTGAGTGTAGGGAGGCCTTTGCTAAGGCTGACCCCCACCTCATCTGTGTTTATTGTCTGGGGTTTGACCACCTCAAGTCAGACTGCCAAATCTGTAAAAACTTTTCTAAATCCACTCTAGATAAAAGACTGAGTAGGCTGAAGGAAAGGGAGGCCGAGAAGTCCATAGATCCAGATGGCCAGCCCGGTTCGGTTGCAGCCGAACCTGAGGAGGTGCCTACTGACCTAGGCGATACCTCCTCAGGCAAAAGGAGAACCGACCCCAAGGGGTCGGTTCCATCAAAGAAGAAGCGTAAGTCCGCCGGTTTGGATCCTGTATCTCGCTCTCCAACCGCGGACGAAATAGCCAGAGTGATTAGTATTGTTCAATCGCTTAGACCGGTTCCGTCCGAACCAGTACTGCCGGTTAGGCGGTCGGTTCGGTCGGATCCGTCTCCTCTGGATTATGATCCAGATGCTTATTATGAGGAGTGGGAGGGAGTCGAAGACTATCCCAGCGATGACGATGACCGGGGGGGGGGTCTGAATGTGCCCATTGAACTGGACATTTCCTCAGACAGGCCCTCAGGTGTCTCTCCTCCCAGGCTCTCTGAGTCCCCTTCACACTTTTTGTTCTGCAAAAAGGTGGCAGAAACCCTGCAGCTTCCCTTGGTTGAAGCTGCAGAGGATGAAGAGCCTGATTTTGTGGAAATGATGGACATCCCAGAGTCCAAAATGCTGTCTATCCCTCTTCATAAATCCTTGGGGAAACGGACACACAAAATTTTACATACTCCTAATTCACTACCTCCTGCGGATAAGAGAATGGACAGGAGGTATTTGTTATCAGGCTCAGCTGAGGAGTTCCTTTATAGTTATTGCAGCCATGTTGGGGTAGTGCAGGCTGCAGGCTGTGACCGGTACTAACATTCCTTTGGCTCTCCCCCCCCCACCGGATAAGGACTCCAGGAAAGTGGATGCCATGGCCAAGAAACTGTATTTGGCATCCTCTTTGGGACTCAGGCAGGCTACCTATATGGCCTTCACAGCCAGGTACCAGAAATCCAGATGGGATACAGTTCTGGGACTGGCTAAACAGGCTCTCCTGCTAGCCAAGGAGCTGGAGGGGTGGCTGCTGTTGGAATTGAGGCATCCAAATGCAATTTCATGCTGCTGTGGACTCTAATGATGTGGCATCTAGAGTCATGGCTACATCTGTGTCTCTCAGAAAACATGCTTGGCTGAGATGTACTAGCCTTTCACAGGATACCCAGACTAAGGCCATGGATTTTCCTGTAGTAGGTAACTCTCTGTTTGGGTAGCAGACAGAGGCTTACATGAAGAAAATGGATGAATACAGGACCACGTACAGGAGTGCACAGGCCAAGGAAAGGCAGGCCACTCGGCACAAGCAGCAGTCTAGGGGCAGGGGCAGGCCCTTTCAAAGGCCTTTTTTTCAAGCCCAGGCCTCCTCTCCCTTCCCACAGAGGGTGTTCTTCAGAGGGAGGGGCAGGAGGGGGATGAGCAGGGCTGCTCCCTCCTCCTCCCAGTCTTAAGGCTCCTGCCAAGCAGACACCCTGATGTGTCAGCCCGGGTCGACTCCCCCATTTCCATTAGGAGGCAGGCTGGCTTACTACTTCCAAGACTGGAAGTCTGTGACCTCAGACAAGTGGGTCCTGGAAGTAGTAAGCCAGGGACTGGCCCTCAGCTTCAAAACATTTCCAAAAAAGAGGGCCAGGTCTTTTCCACCTGCATCAATCTCAGAAACCCTTGCCCTAGAGACAGAGGTTTCCTCTCTTCTAGCTCTCAGAGCTATAGAGAAAGTTCCTACTCAGAACAAGGGAAAATGACTGTATTCCAGGTACTTCCTTACCCCAAAGAAAACAGGGAGTGTGACCATCCTAGACCCTAAGGTATCTGAACAAACACATTTCAAAGCCCAAATTCAAAATGGTAACTCTGGGAATAATCCTTCCCTCTCTAAGGCCAGGGGATTAGCTAGCATCTCTGGACCTCAAGGATGCCTACTTCCATATTCCTATCAGGTGCTCCCACAGAAAATACCCCAGGTTCAAGTTACTTTCAGGCCATTATCAATTCAGAGTCATGCCATTCGACTAACATCAGCTCAAGTGTTCACAAAGTGCCTTGCAGTAGTGGTGGCTTACCTCAGAAGACAGGGTATCACCATCTTTCCGTATCCTGGATAACTGGCTCTTAGTGGGTCAGTCACCTTTACAGGTCAAGTCAGCTCTTCAAACTACCCAGGACCTACTCAGCTCCCTGGGGTTTCTTTTCAATCTTCCAAAGTCTGTACTTGAACTAGTTCAACTTCTTACCTTTATAGACATAGAGTTGGACACTGTACAAGCAAAATCCTTCCTTCCCCTGGCAAGGGTGAAGGCCCTAGTGGATCTCGCTTCCTCTTTTCGACCTCAGGTCTCCTGCCCAGCAAGACAGCTCTTACTTCGAGAGGGCTCTTGCAGTAGGTAATTACATATAGGACTGACGTCGGCAGGCGGCAGGACCCTACGGAAAAATTTCTAGCTAGCAGTCTCTGGCGAGGGACCGCCCCCACATCAGGTGACCGGCATCAGGAGACGTCGGTATAAAGGGGCGGTCCCTCACGCCCGCCTCCCAGTTCTATCCCGCCGTTAGCTTATGCCAACACCTCACGGAAAAGTTCCCTGCTCGTCAGGCTCCTTCGTTGGTAGTTTTACTAAGTATTTTCGATTTTTTTCTTAGCCATCGTCAGGTATCCATTGGTGTATGTCGTCCCCTACACCCTCAAGCACAAAAACAATGCGACTCATGCAGCGCTAACTCCTGCACAAGATGGCCATTCCTGTGCCTTTTTGCCTAGGCTCCGACCATCCAGTGGAGAAGTGCTAGCACTGCCCTCAGCTTTAACACGGCCACCTGGAGAAGGCGGCAGCAGTCCCTGGAAGCCCACATTTTGAAAAAGAAAATGAGCTCCATGGAGAAAGAACTGAAAAAGCTTCGGCAGGTGTCGACTTCCCCTGAAGGCCATCACAAGAAAAAGGATAAGGAAAGGCACCAGGACAAGAGCTCTCTCCACAGTGTCTTCCTCGGGAGTCGTTGCTGAAACCGTAACGTCCCCCACCCAGGGACCGCTCTCTGACGGCCGCATTAGAGGTTTCTAAGGGGCGTTGGCCCGCCTGTCTGGCTCGCGCTCGGGTGCCTCAGGGCTCATGGAGGCCTCCGCTTCCAGTAAAGCCGTGGTTTCGCGGCCTGCTGGTGCGTCGCGGCTCAATAAGCGGACGTCGGCTCCTCTGACGCCCGCACGGAGAAGGTCGGTAAGTCGCCCGACCCTTCGGGCGGCGTCTGACCCCATTCTGCCCAAACAGGCCGCCCTCCATCACAGCCTGCCTCCAGCGAAGGGTCCATTAAGTCGGACGCCGGCCCCTCCGATGTCCACCGGATCCCGCTGCTAAGCCGCCACGTCAGTTCGTCTGGCGTCAGCACAGCCAGGATGAGCAGGCAGCGGATCCTGCCCGTCCGTCGTTCCCGGCTCCCGCAGCCTTCACTGCCCTCCGGGGACCCTGATTCTCCTTAGCCCGACCCCGGTTTCCCCCATCCCGGGTGGCGCTGAGGGTTTCTGGTCCACCTCCATCAGACCGTCCACCTTCTGGTCCGACTGATCTGGCGTCCGGTTCCCTGGACGCCGGCTCTTGCCGCCCGGCTCCGGCCCGGTATTGCCAATGTTGGACAACATCCCACCCCGATGTCACCCGGCGCTGTGCCCTCCACCCCCCACGGGTCTTCTGCTCCACAACACACTCCGTGGGAGCCTCGGCTGGGCCATCTGCTCAGGCAGCTCCTCCGGTACCTGGGCCCGCTCGTAGTCTCGATGCCGCGCATACCTGGGACCACAGTAACCGATCGCCGCAGTACCCGGCCTCAGTACGGATATGGATACGCCGCCTTGGGTATAGTCCATACCCATATCCCTCCTCCTCCTGCCCCTCAGCGCGGTGGACTTGCAGGAGACTCTGGTCTCCTGGTGGGTTGAGGCCAAGGCTCAGCTCACCAGAGAGGGGTGGAGAGTGAATCTTTCCGATAACAGTGCCGGTGCCGGTTCCCATACATCCACGACGACACACTCCCTCCCCACCTCCTGAAACCAGGGCTAAACCCTCTGGGTCCAGAGAGGGGCAGGACACGCTTTCCCGAAGGATTCCCAAGGGGTCCATTCCTCCCCCTCGTCGGGAGAGGGGTCTACCTCTTCCTCATCTTCTTCTTCCTCGGACACCTCGGATCCTTCTGATGGTTGTTCCGAGCAAGACGACGAACCACGCTGTCCGTCCAAGCCCCGGCCAAGGACTCCTCCAAAGTCCCCTCTGGAGGATCCTTCCTTCACGGAGTTGCTACGGAAGATCCAGGAAGTACATAAGAGGCAATCCTTGGAGCTAGGCCCCCAGTGTAAAAAGCTCGCTGAGCATCTGGATCTGCCTGTGACAGCTCCCACTTTGGTGCCACCCTGGATCGAGCCTCATGCCAACCTTATTACCACCATATGGAAACAACCGTCGGTCTTAGCCCCACTTCCCAGGAAGTCGAACAGGCTACACCAGGCTCCAGAGGGTGTTGACTTTTTAGACTCCCACCCTTGTGCTGACTCAGTTGTGATTAGCGCCGCTCAGCCCAAACATCTTAGCTCGTCTCCACCTGACAAGGAATCCCGCCTTCTGGACCAGTATGGTTCTTCCATTCTGGGTATTAGGGCCCTGAACTATGTTGGCCACATGGGGGATTACCAGAAGGTGATTCTTAGTGAGGTGGAATCGAAATTGGACTCCCTTCCGGACTCTCAGGTCAAGCAGGAAGTGGCTGATCTCGTCCACTCTGCCCGTTTGGCCAGTCGGCACATTCTTCGTGCGACCTACGATGCAGTGAACACTGCTGGGAGGAGCTCAGCTTTCACCGTAGGTTTACGGCGTCACGCTTGGCTCCAAGTGTCAGGGTTGGTCCCGGAAGTGCAGTCCGCTATCCAGAAAGTACCCTTCCGGGGTTCGGTGCTGTTTGGGGGTGATGTCAAGGATATCATCACCGACCTGCAGGAGAAGGGGATGGCACTAAAATCTGTCGACTCTATGTACCATCCCCATCAATCGCAGCACCGTCCCTTTCGCAGACGGAATCGGCCCAAAGCAAGACCACAGGGAAAGAGGGCCACTAAACATCGGGCCCCCCAGCTGCCAAGCCCCCGCCCAAAAAGCAGCGGGAGCTTCAGCTGCGGCGCTGCCCCACACCACCTGACTCCTTCCCTCTCCCACTACCTCTGGGCTTCCTGGAGAACCGGTAAGAGGAGGTTTCCCTCCACCTTCCGGGCTGGGAGAGGATAACATCGATTCATTGGTGCTCCAGCTAATCGCAGAAGGACACTCTATAGAGTTTCTGCAGAAACCACCTCGTCACCCTCCCCGAACGTTGTCGTACTCTCGTGAACATCTTCTTCTGGTCCAGGAAGAAATTTCAGCACTTTTGCTGAACGAGGTGATAGAACTTGTCCCCCTTCCCTTGCTAGGAACGGGTTACTATTCCCACTTCTTCCTGTTCCCGAAGAAGACAGGAGATGTAAGACCTGTTCTAGATCTCAGTTCCCTAAACCTTTTCGTGGAGTACAAGAGGTTCAGGATGCTCTCACTGCAGAGCCTTCTGCCCCCCTCCGCTCAGACCAGTGGCTATGTGCTCTGGATATGCAGGACGCTTACCTTCACATAGCTATCTGCCCGTCTCACCGCAAATATCTTTGTTTTGCTTTCCAGGGGGACCACTACCAGTTCAAGGCACTTCCATTTGGCCTCTCCTCGGCCCCTCGAGTATTTACCAAATGCCTTGCGGTGGTGGCGGCCTACCTGCGTACCAGGGGGGGGTACAGGTTTTCCTGTACCTGGACGATTGGCTCCTGGTGGCCTCGTCCAGGGAGGAACTCCTGCACTGCCTCTCCCTCACCCAGCAGGTCTTTGCCTGTCTGGGTATTACCATCAACCATTCCAAGTCTCACTTGATACCATCCCAGAGGCTTCAGTTTATTGGGGTGATACTGGACAGGACCCTAGGCAGGGCCTTTCTGCCTCCGACAGGGTGGCCACACTCCAGACTCAGATAAGCCTGTTGTCCAGCCACAGGCGGGTCAGTGCAAGGTCAGTTCTTCACCTCCTCGGGCTTATGGCGACTGCTATCCTGACAGTCCCTCACGCTCAGCTCCACATCAGGGTCTCTCAGTGGACGCCTCGCTCTCAGTGGGATCAGTTGGTAGATGACTTGGACCACTTGATCCTAGTCTCCTCTCCCACGATTCGAGACTTACAATGGTGGATGGTTCGAGAGAACCTTCGGGGAGTTCCATTCTTCCTTCCTCCTCCTCCCTCCAAGACTCTGATCACAGACGCCTCGGGCAAAGGTTGGGGAGCCCATCTCGGTCCACATCGGAACCAGGGCTCTTGGTCCAAGCTCGAGCAATCACTGCACATCAGTGTGCTCGAGCTTCCGTCGGTGCTCAACGCTCTCCAGGCCCTCCACCTGCATCTTCTCCCAGGCCACCTAGCCGTCCAGACGGACAATATGTGTGTGGTATGGTACATCAACAAACAGGGCGGGACTCGGTCCTACCCTCTCTGCAGGGAAGCGATGAGAGTCTGGGATTGGGCAGCACAACACGACCTTCACCTCATGGCAATTCATGTTCTGGGGGTCGAGAACTCCTTAGCAGACAAACTAAGTCGCTCGTCTGCTCAAGCTCACGATTGGGAGCTGGATCAGGGGGTCCTAGACAATATCTTCCTACGTTGGGGAACACCTCAGGTGGACCTGTTTGCTTCATCTCTAAGCATAAAAGCTTCCGACTTCTGCTCGCTCATTCAAAGCGAGGCATTTTCTGGAGGGCGCCTCTGTCTCTAGATTGGAGGGACATATTCGTCTGTGCCTCCCCCGATTCCTCTGATCCCGCATGTCTTGCAGAAACTAGGTTCAGAAGGAGCACAAATGATTCTGATCGCTCGTTTCTGGCCCAGGCAAGTTTGGTTCTCTCTTCTGCAACAATACTCAGAGGAGCCTCCTCTTCCGCTGTCACGGATTCTATTGACCCAGGATCGGGGACCCTGGTTCATCCAGGTCTCGGGTCCCTTCAACTGCATGTGTGGCTCCTGCAGACAGCTCAAGCCCGCTTTGGGATTTCTCCTCAGATGGCTGAGATCTTGGTGGAGGCTAGGAAGCCCTCCACTAGGTCTACTTATGCCATGAAGTGGAAACGGTTCTCAATCTGGGCCGCTTCAAAAGGCTTCGAGCCTTTCTCTTGCTCAGTTGGCCGACTGCTGGAGTACCTGCGTCACCTCTTCGACCTGGGTCTTAGTCACTCGTCTCTGAAGGTACACATGGCGGCCATTTCGGCCAACCATATTTCCTTCACAGAGAGGACATTTGCTCAACTGGAAGTCTCTAAGACTTTCCTTAGAGGGGTTCTTCACTTGAGACCCCCTATCCGAGTTCCCGCCCCTCCTTGGGATTTGAACTTCGTCCTTGAGAAACTTACTTTGCCTCCTTTTGAACCAGCGGCCTCGGCAGACATGAAGTTCCTTTCATGGAAGGCGGCTCTTCCTAGTGCCATTACCTCTGCTCTGAGGATTTCGAGCTCCAGGTCCTGATGTGTAAATCCCGTACTTGATTTTTCACAAGAAGCGCCGTGGCTCCAGCGCACCAATCCTAAGTTTCCCCAAGGTGGTAGCGGAATCTACATTGAACCAGTCCATAGAATTACCGCCTCTTCGCATGACGCTCCAATCAGGGTGACTATCTACTTCACACTATGGACGTTCACCGCATTCTGAGATACTGCACTAACAGAACAAAGGATTTCAGAAAGACTGATCAACTTTTTGTCTCTTTGGCCCCCTAAAAGAGAAGGCAATGCTGTTTCCAAGCAATGCCTGTCTAAATGGTTGGCTCATTGCATCACCTTCTGTTATGACAAGTACAACAAGACCCTTCGGGCAAATAAGAGGTCACTCCGACCAGAGGGTTGCTGCCTCTCGGCATGTTTCAAGAATGTGTCAGCGGCAGACATTTGTGCTGCAGCCACTTGGACATCGGTCCATACATTTACAAAACATTACAGTTTGGATATTGCCTCTCGCAGTAGAGCAGGCTTCGAGCTCGCTGTTCTGCAAGGCCTTCTCTCTTAAGGCCTTCACAGCCAGAGAATCAGCTTTGAGTATATTTCCTCCTCCCGTGTGCTTCTTCTTGTTGCAGACTGCTCGGGACTCAGTCCTATATGTAATTACCTACAGCAAGAGCCCTCTCGAAGTAAGCTAGTACAGTTACGTAAGAACTTACTGTAACAGTAGATCTTCGAGAGAGGCTCTTGCAGTAGGTGATATCTTCCCGCCCTCCATCCCCCTAAGCTTTTTCAGCTCCTTTTCCAGTGAGGGAAATATCCGCTTCTCTCTCGTCCGTTCTCTCGTGGCCTGTGGTGGGAAAGAACTGGAAGGCGGGCGTGAGGGACCGCCCCTTTATACTGACGTCTCCTACGCCGGTTGCCTGACGTTGGGGCGGTCTCTCGCCAGAGACTGCTAGGTAGAAATTTTTCCATGGGGTCCTGCCACCTGCCGACGTCAGTCCTATATGTAATTACCTACTGCAAGAGCCTCTCTCGAAGATCTACTGTTACGGTAAGTTCTTACGTAACTGTACTTTCCTTCAGCTCCTGGGCCACATGGCAGCTTCCACAGCAGTGGTGCAGGGAGCAAGGTTCCAGATGTGGGACATTCAGTTTCATCTAAGGTCTTTTTGGTCTCAAGAGGAGGATTCACTTACCAAACTGATTCCAGTGACTCAGACTCTTGTCCAAGCTCTCCAGTGGTGGCTGGAACAGGACAACCTTAGACAAGGGGTTCCATTTCTCCTCAAGTCCCATCAGTAGTTCTAACTACGGATGCTTCTCTCTTAGGGTCGGGAGCCCACCTGGGACCCCTGACAGCTCAAGGGCTCTGGTCTCCACAGGAGTCTCTCCTTCATATCACTCTCCTGGAACTCATGGCAGTTTTCCTAGCCCTGCAGAGTTTTTCAGATTCAGTCAAGAGCAAGGTGGTCCAAGTCAGAATGGACAACACCACCACAATGTGGTACATCAACAAGCAGGGAGGCACTCTGTTCTCAGCCTTGTGCACAGAATCCATGAAGCTGTGGTCTCTGGCCTATTCTCTTCAGACTTCTCTGGTAGAAGTTCACCTTTCAGGGAAGGACAACGTACTAGCAGATGCTCTGAGCAGAATTTCACAGGGACACTACAAATGGTCCCTGTATCCTCACATCCTGAAGATCATCTTCTCCAGGTGGGGCACTCCAGAGATAGATCTCTTTGCAGCACCGGACAATCATCAATTTCCTCTGTTTTGTTGCAGACTTCCAGTCCTGAGGACAGTTCCACAGGATGCTCTCTTTTTGGACTGGAAGGGCAGGTTTCTCTATGCCTTCTCTCCCTTCCCTCTGCTGTTCAGAGTTCTAATCAAGATCAGGACTCAACCCTGCACAGTGATACTGGTGGTTCCAGATTGGGCCAGACAGCCTTGGTATCCTCTACTGCTGTCCTTGTCAGTGTCACGTCTCCTGTCTCTGCCCAGGACATACAGTCTCCTGTCCTCCTCCCAGGGGCGGATCTGGTACCCCAATTTCCAGTCTCTCAATCTCAAGGCCTGGCTCTTGAAGAGTTAGAACATGCAGCACTACATCTTTCTCAGGGAGTTCTGGATATTCTGAAGGTCTCCAGGAAACCTTCCACTAGAAAAACTTACAACTACAAATGGAAAAGGTTCAGTATTTGGTGCTCTGAGAAAGGCGTCTTGCCTGATTCTGCAGACATTTACACAATCTTAGACTATCTAGTTCATCTGAATGGTCTAGGCCTTAGGCCTGCCACTCTGAAGGTTCATCTGGCAGCTGTCTCTGCATTCCTCTCAGCAAGGAAGGGCTCTTCCCTGGCATCTCATCCTGTTTTCAGAAAGTTTTTCAAAGGTCTGGTTCACAGGGGCCACTCTGCTTGGGATCTTAATGTCTGCATAGCTCAGCTAATGCAGCCACCATTGAACCTCTGGCTTGGCAGAATTGAAGTACTTGACCTGGAAAACTGTGTTCCTGGTAGCTAATACTTCTGCCAGGTGGATTAGTGAGTTACAACCTCTGTCAGTTGAACCTGATTTCATCTTCCATAGGGAAAGTGGTCCTAAGAACCAATAAGAGGTTCTTGCCCAAAGTGTGATCGGATTTTCATCTGAACCAGTCTATATCTCTCCTTGTGTTTTCACTGACCATTCTTCTTCAGGTGAAAGAAGGTTACACAGTCTGGTGTTAAGAGGCCCTTAGCTACTACATTGAGCATACTAAGGCACATAGAAATGACTGTCTTCAATTGTTTCTCACTTATGGTGAAGTAGGAAAGGTAAGCCTGCCACTAAAAGAACTATTGACAGGTGGATTGTTTCTTGCATACAATTTTGTTATGACAAGTTGGGTAGAATGCCCCCTTCAGGCCTGAGTGCTCATTCAACTAGGGGTACAGCTGCTTCTCTAGCTGCAGCCAGAGATATACCTTTGTTAGAGATCTGTAAAGCAGCCACCTGGAAAACAGTACATACTTTCACCAAGCATTACTTCCTGGACATCCAGGCTAGGAGTGATGCTAGGTTTATACAACAGTACTGCAGAGCCTCTTCCCAAAGTGGTTCTGCATTCCCTCTTCCACAGGGAACTGCTTGGTAGTCAGCATATGTCTGAATACAGCAAGACTTCATGTTGTTTGAAGAAAAACTACTCACCATAGTAATGTTGTTTCTTCTAATGGAGTCTTGCTGTATTCAACCCCCCGCCTCCTGTCTCAGAACCTGGTTTTGGGAAGTGGGCTGCTAGGTACAGTGTTGCACCTCAGGGGTGTACCTTGTACCCTCCCTCTTGGGTGGGTACATGTTGTTATTATTTTCTGGTGTTTTATATTTAGATATTGTCACTGCTTTTCCTTCTTGGGTTCTCGACTTGAGTCTTTTGGGGCCCAAAAAGAATCCTTTGCCCTTTGGCTATATGTTGAACAATTTCCATACTATAGTATATTAGTTTGCTCCTAAGAATCTGACGGTTACACTGGGAAGGACCAGAGACAGAGGTTTGAAAACCGAGCTCAAGCTCAACGTTCTATGCTTCTGCATAGAGTTAACTCTTTCCTCTCTGGGGCAGTTCAAGTGCTGGGGCTAACTGCATTATGTCTGAATACAGCAAGACTCCATTAGAAGAAACAACATTACTATGGTGAGTAATTTTTTCTTCTTGGCCAGTATCTTGCCACTTTAAGATGTGCCAGAAAGTCTTCAAGCTGGCTCTTCCCACCCACCTGGGTGGTAAAACCCTCAGCTCCGCCCATGGCGCAGATCTTCCTTACCGCTTGAAGCTCAGGTTCCCTCTCAGCGCTCTTGCGTCCTGTGAGCCTGGATCCTAAACCTTGGTTTACAAGAAAATCATTTTGAAGTTTGCATGACTTCGTCTCTTCTTCCTTCGGCGGCTGCGGATGGACTCTAAATACACCTGGCTTCCGTCCGGTGCCCTTGCCGAGCAGAAGATGTCTTGGACACCCGCACACCATGTGCGTCTACTGCCTTGGTCTTGGCCACGATCCACAGGCTTGTGATCTGTGCAAGTCCTTTTTTGGCATCAGTTCTCGAAGACTGCGCTGCCCGACTCCATCTGGGGCACCCAGAAAAATGGTTTCTGCCGGTGAAGTTGAAGGAGGTCCGTTGTGCGGTGTCCGCAGCGGCTGGCTCCACAGAGCAGCTGGATCAGTTAATCGCCCTCGAGGAGGAGGCGGCCCAGGCTGCGGCTTCATCATCTTCGGTGTCAGCGTTTATCCCTCTCTCCTTGGGCTCCTCCTACACTGCTTCCTTTCAGGAGCTTTGTCAGTCCCTCTCCACCAAGGGAGCGGGGCCTTCAGGGACGCACTTCATTTGGTCAAAAAAGAAGGACCCGAAAGGTAAGTCCAACCATCGACATTTGTGGAAGCGGGAGAGATCTCGCTCCCCACACCGTCCTCTATTGACTTCGGTCGAGGTTGCAGCCAAGGACGCTGGCTTCTCGGTGTCCCCGTCAGGCCAGCTGACCAAGACATCGGTCGATGCGGTCGAGATGTCCCTTGACCTCTTAGATGGGCTGTCGACTGGAGAGGCTGATAACCCTCTTTCACCGGTTCCTCCGGTGCCTACTGAGGACTTGCCTCGGCCTCCTGAGCCAAAGTCACCAGTCAAGGACCCTGAACCGGAGGATGTCTTGGTCTCCTCTGCCTTGTTTGACCACCGTCGGCGACCTTGATCTCGGGTCCCAACATCACGGAAAGTGCGCCGCGCTCTTATCTTCCTCTTCGAGGAGAGGCTCCAACGCAGGTGCGCCGGGCGCTATGAGGATATGATGTGGCAGCAGCTCTTACTAGCCAGCAACAAGTCAACTCTGTCGCCTCCCGGCAGCAATAAAATGGCTGTCACCTGAGCAGTCAAGCAATCTCTGCCCCTCGGTTCCTTGGTTGAGAAGCTGACTCTGGCCCCAATTGTTCGGGCTGAAACCGGCTGCTCCACCCATTGGGCGGAACCACCACCTCCTCAGCCGAAGACTGGGGCCCTGGCCAAGGATTCTCGGTCAGGTCAGTGCTTGCCCCACAGGTTGTCGGTCACCCTCACCCCGGATCGGCCTAGGCGAGTGCAGGGTGGCTAGTCGGTTGGTAGCTGTTCACGGACTCCTCTCTGCATTCCAGGCCCCTTGACCTGGAATCCTCCGGGTCTGTCGGTGGATGAGCCCATCCTCGTTCCTCTGTATTCTTTGGCTCATCTCAGAGTCTACTGGGATGCTGCTCGAACCAGTGCAGAAATGGGCCAGATATCCCCCTCACGGAGATTTTGGACCGAGGAGATTCCTCTATAGAGGCCATTGTTGGTCCGGCCTTGGAGTTGTGGCAGCAGCCTGCCTTCTGTCCTGTGCCTTAGGCCAGGATGGCCCGCAAGTACGCAGTCCCGACCGGTTCCTTCTCCATTTTTTCGGAGCATCCCTCGTCTGAAGGGCTGGTGACCGATAGCGTTTTCCGACGCTCCGGAAACTCCAGGGACATAGAGAAGCCCCCAGACAAGGAGTCCAAAAAGCTGGACTATTCCGGGTGCAAAGTTTATTCTGTTGCCTCCCTAGGCCTTCGACAGGCTAGCTCGGCTCTACTGATGGCACACATTTCACACGCCCTTTTGGGCTCCCTGGATGAGGTGCGTCCTCATCTCCCGGCTGACCTTCAGTCGAGGGTCAAGCAGGTGCGGGATCAGGGAAGGGTGGTGGCCAAGCAACAGCTCCAAACTGCTCTGGACATTGGAGACTCTTGTGCCGGTCAGTAGTAGCCGCGTGGCCATGCGCCCGCGAGCAGCTCACAGTCTCGACCTTCATGGCAGATGCCCAGCACAAGCTGGCAGACATTCCCTTCTTGGGCACCGACTTGTTCGGGCCCTGGATGGAGGGCCACCTCCAGTGGATTGAGAAGTCCAATGCCACCTTGGACTCGGTCACGTCTGCGCTGAAGGACAAAGGCCGCCAGCAACAGCGTAAGCCCTTTCACCCCTCTTCCCCTGCGGCATGACCGGCCCAGCAGCATCAGCCTGTTGCTTCCTCCAACAGAAAGCCTGGAGGGAAAAGTCCAGGTGGCTCCTCAGCCGGCCCTTCCTCCAAGCCTGCCCAGTGATGGGTTGCGGGGTACCACCCCCAACCTCATCACTCCTCCCTTGTTTCCCCCCCATGGGGGGCCAGCTCAGCCACTTTCTTTCTGCCTGGTCCACTATAACCACAGACCATTGGGTGTTGGAAGTGGTCAGCAGGGTCTGCCTCAGAATTCAAGCAGACCCCTCCCTTTCGAAACCGTTGCCCTCGGGAGAGGCCTTCCGATTCGCAGACCTCTTTGTCGGCTCATCGAGCCGACATAGCTCTGCTCCTGCAAAAGGAGGTGATCAGCAAAGTGGTGGATCCTCCTCCATGCCCAGGGTTTGTGTCCAGGTACTTTGTGGTCCCAAAATGGATGGGGGGCTGGTTCCCCATTCTCGATCTGCATGACCTGAATAAGTTTCTAAGGCTGCGCACCTTCAGGATGGTCACTCTGGCTCAGATCATACCATCCTTGGAACTAGGCATGTGGTTTTGTACTCTGAATCTCCAGGATGCATTCTTCCACGTCCCAATCCGTCCATCTCATCGGCAATTCCTCCGCTTCAGAGAGAAAGGATCGCTTTACAAGTTCCAGGCCATACCCTTCGGCCTTTCTCCAGCTCCCAGGATCTTCACCAAATACATGGCAATGGTGACAGCATTTCTGCGGCACCAAGGGGTCCGGGTGTACCCTACCTGGACGACTGACTGATGGCAGCCCTCCAGGTTGGAGGTGGGCGGTCCAGAGATCTGGCCCTCAGGTCTGCTCTCAGCTGGCTTCCTGATCAATGAGGCCAAATCAGAACTCATGCCGCCATGAGTGATTCAGTTCATTGGGGCAGAGCTCGGCTCTCTTCTAGCCCGGCTCCCGGGGACAGGGCGAGGTCCTTTCCTCCTTGCCCAGTCATTTCGGGTTGGGCAATTGTGCCCTTGCCCAGGACTTCCTCGCCTTCCGGGTCTCATGGCGGGCTGCACCAGCGTGGTCCATTGGGCCCGCTGGTATATCACCCCTTGCAGTGGGGGCTAGCCGCCAGTGGTCTCAGTACTCCGGTCCTCTGGACCAGCCAATGTCGTGACCCAGAAGATGTGGGATGGCCTGCAATGGTGGATCGTCCCAGTTCATCTGCAGGAAGGTATCCCGTTTTTCCGCCCCTAGCCAACGGTCATCCTTACGACCGAAGCCTCCTTGATGGGTTGGGGTGCCCATCTGGGGGAGCTCAGGGCACATGGCCTCTGGTCCCTTCAGGGGCCCGATGCCACATCAACCTGCTGGAGCTTTGGGCGATGCGGTTAGCCCTCTCCGCCTTGATCTGTTTATGCAGGGGTCAAGTGGTTCAGGTCAGATGGACAACACCACGACCATGTACTATCCCAACCGTCGAGGCGGGACGCCTCCTGCCCCTGTGCAAGGAAGCTCTCAATTTGGTCTCTCATGATCAGCTTGAAGGCGGATCTCCTAGCCATTCATGTGGCAGGAGCCTCAAACAGTCTGGCAGATGCCCTCACCAGATAGGCACTGCATCTCACTAGTGGTCTCTCCTGCCGGAGGTAGTTCAAGACCTGTTCTCCCAGTGGGGTACCCCTCAGGTGGACCTGTTACGCCTCCAGGGAGAAGCATAAAGATGAGGCTGCTTCATGCCAACCCCCCAGCAGGGCTCGCTGCAGGGGGATGCCTTCCCTCCATTTCCCTTGATCCACAAGACGCTTCTCAAGGTGAAGAGGGACAAGGTGCAGGTGATTCTGGTAGCCCCAGACAGGCCTCACTCGTTCTGGTATCCAGATCTCCTCAGCCTCAGCTCCAGGCTCCCGAGGCGGCTTCCAGCCCGCCCGGACCTGATCTCCGTCAGCAAGGGGAAGGTGTTCCATCCGGACCTTCAATCCCTGCACGGCTAGGGTGCCAGGCCTTGGGTCTTTCCGACAAGGTCCTCAATGTCATTGAGGCATCCCGTAAGGAGTTGACCATAAAATGTTATGCCTTGAAATGGAAGAGATTCTCCATTTGGTGTCAGGGCAAAGGGTTGGACCCTTCATCCTGCCCATTGGCTAGCATTTTTGACTACCTGTGGTTCCTTTCTCAGCTACAGCTTCGGTCGACGACCCTTAAGGTGCACCTGGCAGCCATCTCTGCTTATAGGGTGTGGGCCGGCAAGCAGTGGGTGGCACAGGAGAAGGTGGTCTGGCGTTTTCTCAAAGGCTTAGATCACATATCCCCTCCAGTGCGAGAACCTCCATCTCCCTGGGATCTACTGCTGGTATTGGCCAAGCTCATTGGCAAGCCATTCGAACCGATGCACAGGTACGATATCTCCCACCTGTCGTGGAAGACTGCCTTCTTGGTGGCTATCATGTCAGCCAGAATGGTGGGAGAGCTCCAAGCGCTTTCCATCGAGTCTCCTTATCTGGTCTTCCACGGGGACAAGGTTGTCCTTCGCTCCCACCTGAATCAGGTGTTGAGTCTGCCGGTGTTCTACCCCAATCACACCTCAGAGGTCAAATATAGGCTCCATACTGTGGACCCTAGAAGAGCGCTCGCTTACTATAAGGAGCGGAAGGCTGAGGTTCGGGGAGAGGTTCGCCAGCTGTTTGTCACCTACGCTGAAGCTGCACCTGGCAGACCTTTAGCCAAGCAGACGGTAAGCAGGTGGGTCACCTCCAGCATAGATCTCTGCTATAGGTTGGCAGGCATGGAGCCACTCAGAGGTATAAGAGCTCTTCTAGGAGCGTGGAAATGTTGTTCATCCACACTTCTTGGCATGTCCCTTTCCCCTTTAAATTTTGCCAGAAGTCTTCAAACTGGCTCCTCCCGTACACCTGGGTGGTATAAACCTCGGTTCTGTGCCATGATGCCAGATCTTCCTTTCCTCTGGAAGATACAGGTTTCCTCGTGCTTCACAGCAATTCGTAGGCCCTGGTTTCAAAGCGTCAGTTTTTACCGCAACTCACCTTTAAACTCATTCGAGTTAACGATTCCGATAGTAGCTCATCAGACATGGAGGATAAATCTGCTCCTGGATTTTGCCGGTGCTCCTGCGGCCAGAAGATGTCGCACACTGGTCCCCACCTAACGTGCGTCTGCTACCTAGGTGTTGGACATAACACCTCCACCTGCATATTCTGCCTGGCCTTCCATCCCAATGTCTTGGACGACTGCTTGGCGCGCCTAAAGTTGGGGAGACCAGAGAAAAGGATCCCGGCGGTGAGAATTGAAGGAGGCGAGGTGGGCGGTTTCCTCGGCTGCGGGATCTGCCGAGCAGTTGGAGCAAATGAAGGCTTTCGAGGAGGAAGTGGCTCAAGCTTCGGCCAGTCAGAGGTTTTTTGTTCCTCTGAACCTCGGTTCCACCTTTTCGGGCTCCTTCAAGGAGTTGTGCCAGTCTCTCCCAACCAAGGGTGAGGCGCCCTCAGGCTCGCACTCCTCCCACCCTCGGAAGAGGGATAAGGACCCGAAGTTTTCTTCCAGGCGAAGATGTTCTTGGGACCGAGAAAGGTCCGAGTCCCAGGAACATGCAGTCTCGACCTCGGTCGAGATCGCATCCTTGGCCGATGACATAATGGATCTTCTGTCTGGCTAAGAGATTGAGGAAGTGGCCAGCGAGGCTGAGATTTCTCTCGACGTTATCGACCCTGTTCCGCTGACTCCAGTCGACGATTCTTTGGAAAGGACTCCGGTCCTTGTCTTTCCCGATGAGGAGACCCTGCCCGCTGGTGTCCCCATCGAGGAAAGTGTTCCGGACCCTCGGTTTTCACTGAACCTGGTGTCTCCCGATCGACCGAGTCAGCCAGCCCGATCTCGATTGAGGTCCAGAACCCCCTCAGTCGAAAAAGAGGTATTGCCGCAGATCCTCATCCAGCTCGGACGAGGAGAAGCTTCGACAGAAACTCTGTTGACACTATGAGGATCTTATGTGGCAACAGCTGATTTTGACTGTGCAGAAGTCGGCTGCACCGTTAACCCCGGCCATCACTTGGTTACTGCCTCCTGGGCCGACGTGGACCCCTCTGGAACAGAAGCCTTCGGTTCCCCCACCTGCGGGGCCAGCCTTTATCCCAGCTTGGCCCATCTCGGTCTCTCCACCGATTCTGGTGGAACCACCGCCTAATCAGCCTCAGGGAGGGGCTCCCTTGAAAGAGGACCATACAGACACCGGGCTTCCCCGACGTCTGTCCATTACGGTTACCCCTGACTGCCCCAGGCGGACCGAGAGGGACCTAGGCGGGTGACACGTTGTACCCACGACTCCTCGAGACGTCACAGGACTGCACTCCCATCCTGGGGATGATGAGTCCTCCGTGGTGGGGTTTAGAGGAGGGCCTTCCTCCTTTCAGGGCATTCTCTGCCTGATCTCGAATCACGGAATGCTCCTGAAGTCTATCCAGAAAAAGGAGGTACCCCTGCCGACATCCAAAAGTGGAATGCCAGACGGGCCTGTCCAGTGGCGAAGCCATCGCTAGCCCGGCTCTTGAGCTCTGCGGCGTAGCTTCCTGCTCAGCCCGTCTGCTCGCATGGCGGCCCCACAGGTATCACGGTGCCCATGGGGTCCCTGCCGGTATTCACAGAACACCCTTTGGCCGAGAGCCTAATGACTGTTTCTGGGTTTAGACGTACTGGTAGCTCAGCCGATAGAGACCGACTTTCGGACAAGGAGTCCAAAAATGTGGACCACTCTACCTGCAAAGTCTACGTGTCCTCTTCCTTAGGCCTTTGTCAGGCCTGTTCAGCTGTCATTATGGCACACTTCTCTCATGCCCTCCTCGGGTCATGAAATGAAGTCCTCCCTCATCTCCCAGCGGACATGCAGACCACGGTCAAGCAAGTCCGTGATCAAGACCGATGGTTGCAAAACAGCAGCTCAGGCAGACCCTAGACATCGAGATTCCTGTGCTCGCTCCTTAGCCGCTGCAGTAGCCAGTCGCCGCAGGGCCTGGCTGAGGCTACCCTTCTTCCTGGTGGATACCCAGCACAGGTTAGCTGGTTCCTTTCCTTGGCACCAAACCTGTTCGGTCCAGGGTGGCGGTACCTTCAGTGTATCGAGCAGTCAATGCCGCCTTGGATACTACCTCTACAAAGGTTCTTGAGGCAGGAACCAGCAGAAAGAAAGAAGAAGCCATTTCGGCATTCTTCCCCTACGGTCAGGCACCCTCCTATCAAGGAGGTCAGCAGCATCAACAGCAGGCTCAAGCTTGGCCCACGGCCCAAGCTGAGTCCTCAACAACCCGTAAAGGAGGCTGAGGCGCAGGAATCAGAGCCTTCTCCTCCTCTAAGCCTGCTCAGTGGCGGGTTGAGGTTGCCACCTCTACACCCGTCCGCCAGCTCTGGGTCCTCCGTGGGGGGCTGGCTCCGCCACTTTGATTCTGCCTGGTCTGAAATCACTTCGGACAGGTTGGTTCTCAAAGTGGTCAGTCAGGGACTGCCTCTAGAGTTCGAGCAGTACCCTCCCAGCCGAGCCCGCGCCCCTCGGGAGGAAAGGATCTTATCTTGCACTCAGTCGGCTCTCTGAGACGGCATAGCTCAACTCTTCCGCAAGGAGGCGGTAGCTCTGGTGCCAGATCCTCCTACAGATCCACGCTTCGTGTCCAGGTACTTCCTGGTGCCCAATCGGACGGGGGGTTGGCACCCCATCCTAGATCTCCACGACCTGAATCAATATCTCGGATCCTGCACCTTCTGGATGGTAGCTGAACCAGATACCATCCCTTGAGCGAAACATGTGGTTTTGTTCACTGGATCTACAGGATGCGTTCTTTCACGTCCCAATCTGTCCATCCCATCAGTGGTTCCTCCACTTCAGAGTCGACGGGACCCTGTACGAGTTCCGAGCCATGCCGTTCGGCCTGTCATCAGCCAGCGTCTACCAAGTGCATTGTAGTGGTGGCAGCCATCTTCGCATCGAGGAGTACAAATCTACCCTTATTTCGATGACTGGCTCTTGGCAGGATCCTCCCTTCAGGAGGTGGAGAGGTCGGATCTGGCTCTAAAACCTGCTCCCAGCTCGGCCTCCTGATCAGAGGCCGAGACAGAACTCGTGCCTGCTCAGCTGATGGGCTTCGCCGGGGCAGAGCTTGACTCTTGTTAAGCCAGCTCTACTCCTGGCGAGATCTCTCCTCCTTTTGTCCAGTCATTACTGATTGGGCACTTGTGCCATGCCGGGACTTTCTGTGCCTTCTGGGCTACATGGTGGCATGCATCTTGGTGGTCCATTGGGCCAGGTGCCACATCGCCCCTTCAATGGAGCTGGCACCAGTGGACTCAAGCGCCACGGTCATTCGACCAACTGATCACTGTAACCCAGAAGATGTGGGGCGCTCTCCAATGGTGACCGCCTCAGAACAGTTGCAGAAGGGATCCGTTTGTCTGCCCGAGCCAGTGGTGCGTCCTCGACCGGATGTCTCTCTCATGGCTGGGGAGCCCACATGGGGTACAACAAGGGCCACGTGTTCTGGACCCCAGGGAATCCGATGCCAATCAACCTGTTGGAGCTCAGAGCAGTCAGACTGGCACTGTCAACTTCGGCTCCTCAGCTCCGAGGGTCAAGTAGTTGAAGTCCAGATGGACAATACCCGACCATGTACTACCTCAGAAACAAGGCGGCACGCACTCCATCTGCTATGCAAGGCTCCTTATCTGGACCTAATAAGTTGGCTGGGCGGATTCACCAGCCATTCATGGCAGGAGTCTCGAACCAGGTGGCGGATGCTCTCAGCCGCAAGGCCAGACATCACGAGTGGTCTCTCCATCCAGAGGTAGCTTACAGTCTGTTCTCCCACTGGGGCCAGCGTTGGTGGACCTGTTTGCCTCCAGGGAAAACAACAAGCTGAAGCTATCTGCCTACCCCTCAGCAGGGCTCACTGCTGGAGGATGCCTTCTCGAGGCTGTGGACCCCAGGCCTCCTCTACGCCTTCCCTCCATTTCCCTTGATCCACAAGGTGCTACTCAAGGTGAGGGAGGACAAGGCGAAGGTGATCCTGGTAGCCCCAGATTGGCCACGCCAGTTCTGGTATCCAGATCGCCTCAGGTGCAGACCCCCCAGAATGGCTTTGTACATGCCCAGACCTGATATCACTGAACCAGGTAAGATATTCCATCTGGGCTTTCAACCCCTGCACCTCACAGCCTGGTAGCCTGGGCGGCTAGGGTTCCAGGCTCTAAGTCATTCGAGGATGTCTACAACCGTGGTGGGCACCTTGTAATAAAGACTCGACCTGGAAATATTTGCCACCTTCAGATGGAAGAAGTTTTCCATTTGGGTGTCAGGGTAAGAGTCTGGACCCCACACTAATCAGTGGCTTAGCATTCTCGACTCACCTTTGGTCTCTCCCCAGTGGGGTCTACGGTCATCGACCATTAAGGTGCACCTGGCAGCCATTTCCAGTTACCAGGCGCAGGCGGTCAGCCGACATTGGCGCGGGACAGTGGTTGGGCTCTTCTTCAAAGGCCTGGAGCACTATCCTTCAGTACATGAACCTCCCACCTCTGTAGGATCTGTTGCTGGTTTGGCAGAGCTCATGATTGGCTGTTTGAACCTGCACAAGTGTGCACTCTCACACTGTCGTGCAAGATATGGCCTTCCTGGTAGGCTATCCGTCCAGCCAGAGACGGGGAGCTCCAAGCAGCTGTCGGTGGACTCCCTATCTGGTCTTTCACAGGGAAAAAGTGTCCCCACGCCCCCACCGAAATTCCTTCTGAAGGTGGTATCAGATTTTCACCTTAACTGAAATTCCAGCTCTGCCGGTATACTACTACCATAACGACACCTCGGACGCTTGAGTCCAGGCTCCATACTTTGGACCGAGGCGTGCTCTCTCCTATTGCCAGGAAGGCAGTGGAAATTCATGGAGAGGTTATGGCTGTTTCCACTCTGTACAAGCTGCGCTTCTGGCAGACCTGCAGCCAAATGGACCGTACGAGGTGGATTACATCATGCATAGTTCTGTGCTATGAGTTGGGCAGGAGCCTCCCAGAGGATAAGACTCATTCTACCAGCCATACTGCCACCATTCATCACTAAATCCTCCTCCTCCATCCCCTGGGGCCTCAATCTCTGACTCCTCCATGCACTGTGTGACTTTCTTTCTCTCTCTCTCTCCTCTCCCTTGTGTTAGGTGAGGAGGGGCTGTTGGAAGGCACACAAGGGCGACAAAACCTCTTCTTGGAAACTAGGGCAGCCTTTTCCTCCCTAGGGTCTCAGAGTAAAGAGTCTCCTCCTGTTTTTAACTGTGCTCTGACTGTTGTGCTAAAACAGCATTCCTCTGTTGGGAGTGTTATCTGAGGTCTCTGCACCCTGATTGGTACCCTCAGAAATGCACACCATTAGACAGCTTACATTTAAGTATATGTTATACTAACACATAGTGCTAAGGCATCTACCGTACAAGAGTAGATGTAAGGATATGAATACATATTATTGTAATACAGTTTGCTTGCTAATGCATATATTCTTCTATGTATTTTCTGTGTATTTCTTACTTGTAAGATGCCAAGGCACCTGTGTCCTTGGAATAATTATAATATGTAAGATGGCATTGCCACCTTTTGGTGATTTGTACTACTACACTGAGTTATGTAAGACTCTTTATAAAAACTCTTTTGTTCATATACTGATGACTATACAGAATTGTATAATGGTATCTTGGACCGTGGAGCCACCTCTAATTTAGCCAATAGGGTTCATCTCTGTAACTAAAAATGTTTCTTACAGTAACCATGGTAATTATCATAGGTATATAATGTAATACATTAGTCTTATACCTCGGAGACCTTAGGAGAGACCCCAAGAGACACAGAGAAACCTCGAGGTATAGGGAACGCTTAGCACTGACTCCCAGTTCGTATTGGTAAGAACTGCTTAGGGCAACTGTGATTTATCCTTTTGGTAGTAATAAACTTGCTTATTACTCTAATGCAACGTGTCTGTGATTACTTGCATTCCCAATATCGTCAAGAACCTGAAAGTGAGGTTTAGACCTCCTAACAGATTGGCGACCGCGGCAGGACATATTTGGTGTTTGTAAGTTTTCACTTGTTGCTAAAACTTTTTCCCTTTCCAACGGGGACAGTAGGTGTACAATCTCGTATCACATCTCCCGTTTTAAAACCAGTTTATAGTAACTTGCAAAGTCTGGCTGTCTCTACTTCGGGTGTGGTCGATGCCGACTCTACTCACTCCATCACAGCTTTAAATTGCAAGCCTACAACTTACACAGTAGCCCGGCTGTGTATGAAGTGCTCCTGCTGTAAATCAATACACAGCACAGTGCCTTTTTCACAGTTTAATTTTTCGTTCCCTCCCACAAAATGGCCACCGTATCAAATATCTGCGCAAAACTAAAACTCAATGTCAAACTTCCTTACCTCCCATAAAAAATGGGCTGACTTCGCGCGGGACGCAAGTCAGTCTAAAAACCCTATACTGGGGATTTCAACCCAGTACACAAAGACAAAACAATTAGCCAATAAGCGGCAAGCTAAAGGGTTAATGGTCGCGGCTCTCTATGCTGCTCTAAAAGCCTCCAAAGCAAGGTTTCAAACCCTTAATCTGCAAATTTCATCACTTAAGCAACAAATGGGTTTGCAGAAAACAAAATGTATCAAACTGCAGCAAAACTTGGAGTCTGAACTCCAAACTCTGCAAAATAAAAAGGATTCATTTTGTTCATAAACTGATGACTATACAGAATTGCATAATGTTATCTTGGACTGTGGAGCCATCTCTAAATTAGCCAATAGGGCTCATCTCTGTAACTAAAAATGTTTCTGTCTTACAGTAACCATGGTAATTATCATAGGTATATAATGTAATACACTAGTCTTATACCTCGGAGACCTTGGAGAGACCCCAAGAGATACAAAGAAACCCTCGAGTATCGGAACACTAGCACTGGCTCCCAGTTTATATTGGTAAGAACTGCTTAGGGCAACTGTGATATATTTTGGTAGTAATAAACTTATTTATTACTCTAATGCAACATGTCTGTGATTACTTGCATTCCCAATATAATCAAAAACCTAAAAGTGAGGTTTAGACCTCGTAACAGGAGGAGGAGGTATTGGTACCCACCCTCTTGATGATTTAGTGGTAGCTGCTCAGACCTGTTCTATGACTCTTCAGTCTTCTGTTGATCCAGGTCTAGATCTTAAACCCCACTTAACCCCTTTTCTGAGGGTGTGCTTTTTCCCTCCCTCCTCCTTACCTTTTCCTCCCTTCTCCTTTCAGAGATTGGGGCCCCTCCCTTTTTCCCCCAATTTTCCTTAAATCTCTTCCTTCTTTTTGTCTTCTTCATCATTTATTTCTCCTTTTTGGTTTCTTCTTTTCTTTTTCCTATCCCTTGGGCTCTGTTGCCCCATCCCACCCACCCTCCCTTTCTTACACTCTCGAGTAGCAGAACTGGAGTTGGGGCAGAGTCAACGTTTGATAACTGCCAAGCCCTTGGGCGCCACGTGAGAAGCGTTGGTCTCGAGGCGAAGCGCCTACCTCTGTCGACTCTGTCCATATAAAAAAAAAGTCTCCCACAGGGTCCTAGCTCTGGCGCCTATAACCCAATAGTGATGAATGGTGAAGATACACAGAAAGATCAAAATTACGGTAGATGTACGTAATTTTCATTTATTTTAGGCATAGTGTGAAAATCGTGTTTGCAAATCCACACACAAGTAAATGAAATCACGAAAGTGTCTTGATGCTGTTTACTACTTTACAAAATTTCAAAACATATTTCTGAGGTGTTTAACCCCAAAAAAAGCCATGGCTAGCATCCTCAAGGTCCAACTAGGTGAAGACAAAAATAATTGTGTCCCTAGAGGGTCCCAGATTTAAATGCCAAGCATTTCTGTGACCACTAACTGAAAATAAAATGGCTGGCTCACGACACTACAGGGATCATTTGCGACACTAAAAACTGCATTTGCAACATTGTTGAACTTTTTGTTAACTTTTCCCATTGACTATAATGGGAAACTTGTTTTTTGAATAACTTTTGAACTGTTTAATATTTTTTTACGAAATCTTCGAAAAGTACATTGGGAGCTAAGCCCACGTTTCCTGAAGTTTTTCGGACCAGTCGCGCAAACTGTGCTACCTGTAAGTAGCGAGCAAATAATGCAAAAACCGCAAATGCACTACGGAATGTCGCTTTATACCTCCGCAGAACTGTATATCTGACCATTACGTAAACTTGGCAGATCCAGAGTTCTATGGTAACGCTCTGTGCCTGCCAAATTTCAGGCAAATCCATCTTACGGTGGCAAAGTTATTAAGATGAAAATGTCACACTTTAACCTTAAATGGGTACTCAACCCTAACTATAGTAGCACTACCGTGCCACTAAATCTATATATATATATATATATAAACATCCCCCCTCCCGAGTTTCTCCGTATCCCTTGAAGTCCACACCCCCTCGAGGTGTGTTATTAAAAGTCATGGGGGACAGAGCCTTCCACGCCGAGGGGTAATGGAGGCATAGAAATAGAAAGTCTCATTATTTTGTATGGGGTGCTGTTTGTGTTTTTGTCAGTGTTTTTCCAACCTTGTTTTGTCCCCATGCTGTGCTGCCTGTGGCATTTATTGCTGCACTGTTTTGTTACGCTGTTATGATCTCGTCAGGGCTTATGACTACTCTGGGATATTGTTCTCAAAATTTGCAATATTATATTAATTACACAAAAATAAAATTGGTGTTTAGACATCATTGAGAGCCCCTGGTAATCTGTAGACCGGAAGATTTTGTAGTTTTCAAGAGAGCGTAATATAATCCGTAAACGTCAGTGTAATATGTAAGGGCAGATTTTACTACTGATGATTTCTGTTGAAAAAACAGACACACAGCCTGTCCTTTTAAGAACTGATGAACAGCAGAACTGCTGAGGCCAGCAGGGTTTGCATTTTGGTAATGTTGGTGGGGATAAGTGGGAATTTGGAATAGCCAGCATGCTGTAAAAGTTGATGCAGTATTAGCCCAAGCTGTTGCACATGGCAAGATCGCTGTGCAGCCCATTGAAAACTGAATTGTCAGAATTCCTCTGTAGTTGTAGTGTAATATGTTTGGTGACAAATAACAACATTAGAAAGCTGCTTCATTAATACCAAATCCTCTGAGCTCCTACGTACCGCACAGATACATTTGGTTGTGCAAACATAGAAATAATTCAGTCCTATCTGAGATTGGAACTATTCAAAAGATTAGGGTCTGGGAGCTCTTAGGCTTATCATGAAATGTGTTTTGTTACAAAAAAAGGCATCCTCTAAAATTGGAATACATATTTTTCACATTACTGGAAAGCCACACCAATCAATCATGTAATCTTTGCATTTGCTAGAAATCCCAAGAGAGGCTAATTGTTAATCTGGTTGAAATAGTTGATGCAAATTTTAATGGTAAGAAAGAGGGAAACAAAAACAGTAAGTGGAAATTTCAAAAATATTTCAGATTTTAGTTAACCTCCCTTGGTATTTGCCTATTGTGTTCTTTTTGGACACATCACATTTTATTTATTTAAATCTGTTCCAATGCACAAATCTTTCTGATCTCTTGAAAAATGAGCTTTTGGCTAAATGTAAGAAGTTGTCACTTAATGTGTTCTCTAGCCAGTTCTAAAACCAAAAGAGAAAAACACAACTAACTTTTCTTGGGTGGTGTTTGCAGCTGGCAGTCGTTCTGGGTCTCCAGGAAGAGTTCTGAGTACCACCACACTTTCAACCATGAGCACTGGAGTTCAGAGGGTGTTGGCTAATCCCCAAGTACACAGAAAGCGAAGCAAGATTCCACGCAGCCAGGGATGCAGCAGAGAGGCCAGTCCGTCTCTGCCTATCAGTAGGGATGGATGCTCAAGCCCACCGGGCTTTCACATGATCCTGAATTGGGTTTATGGTCTGAATCACGGAAACATGGTGTCCAGTTATTTATTACACACTGAAGAACAGCTGGATTGAATTGTAGGCCATCAGTATTGAGGGGGAAGAACATCTTTGTAAGCTGACAGTTCACATAATGTGACAGTGGCAAGATTAGGTGTGCCGTAAGTGAAGCCATAAGTTTCATGCTATGTAATGAGCACATGCTTCAGAAAGCCATACTGAAGATCTAGAAACCTCTTAGATAACAAGATGCTTTCTTTGTTGCCTCATCTTCCTTGCCTTTGTCAAGCTTAATGTGATTCTCTAGTTTTCTGCTCAAACAATTACTGTTGGCATTGGCAGGACTCAAACCTCATAGGATTAAAACAAATTTGATTTTCTGGGCATTGGATTCTTTATTGCTGAAGACATTTTTATAGAAAAGGTCTTTCATCCTTAGACTTAATCTGTCCCTGCTGTTTTCACTAAAGTCATTAGAAATGGCAAGAAAAATCTAGAAACATCATTGGTTGAGAGGTCACTTGACTGTGCATTAAATCTCAGTGGATGCAGGGTCAGGTCTCCATCACCGTTCTATGTCTCCCCAAAAAACCACATTCTCCTAAGTCTGTTTTAATAAGTGTAGTACTGCCTAGACTTCAGGGCACATTAAAGCACTTGAATGCACTTCCCGGATTTGTGAGGACACTCTACCTTAGGCCTTGTGCCTCGAAAACCCTAGGCGTGCATACCAAATGCTTTAGTGCATCCCCTGTTGTGTATTATTGCTTACACGTGCTTGTGGCATCGGAATCGCATCCTAGGCAGCAGGCATAAACAACACAAACAGATGAAGTCTAAAGGACAAAGACAAATGAGAAAACAGAGCTGCATGAACTCTGCACGTCTCACTGTGCTGTGGTAAATACAAACACAAAGAAACAGACGGAAAACTGAGCACTGGTGAGAAATGCTGCAAAAGATTGCTTAAAGCACATTTGTAGTGATCAAAACCTTACTTTATCAAAGATATAACAGGACCAGAGACTCTCACACCATCGCACCAACGATTAACGCTTATAACTACATGCTTTTTCAAGGTGTCAGTACGACTGTGTTTGGGGGGGTCTCTGGTCCTGTTATATCTTTATATCTCAGGTTTCTGGTTGTTGCTAAAGGAACATACCCTGTCTTAATGAAAATGTCTTCAGAAATAAAAATTGAAGGCTCTGAAATTCATATATTTCGGGAGATTTTGTGTTGCTGATGTCAGCTGTGATTTTTTAGTGGAAATCAGGATATTTATTTAAGCTTTGTAAAATGGTGTCTGCATCAATCTGCATTTGCTTTTGTCGTAGTTGCGGTTGTCTCCATTGTAAATGTCATAGTCTCTCCCATGGGTTTTGCCTCATTTCCCAAGACCTCACAATGTTTTGCATCAGTTGCTGTGCTGAAGAGACTACTCCTTGTGCCATGAGCTGTTGCATAATGTAACTCAGAAGGGTTCAGTGAGAGAAATTATAATCACCAACAGAAAAAGAGGAGGTAATGATTAATACACTAGATCCTCAAATAGTCAGGAAAATGTTAACAAATTTTAGATAATTGTAACTTTTTATATCTGAAATATTTTTATTTTTCCTTTTGCATATTAGAATGTTTTCTGTGTGACAGTATTATGCTGGATGTGTGAAACATCACTGTGCCCGGCAGCTGACATATCTAGTTCTGTTTCTCCCACTACATCATTGGCACTGTGGCATCACAGGTGCCTGACCTCGCAGCTACTGAGTGGCTCTTCCTGAGTAGCTGTGATGTCACAGTCAGTGAGGTCACAGTGGTGCTATGCTGTATTGGGAGAAACAGAGTTAGACATATCAGTTGTCAGGCAGAGTGCTGTTCCACATCACCCACCAACAGTTAAAAAAAAAAAAAAAATTTGATTAACCAAAGGCAAGGAAAAAGTATCTAGGTATAAAGGTAATAGTTGACTGCTTTTAAAACTAGTATTAGATCTTATCTGTGTCAGTCTTCACCATTCATCACCTTTGGGTATATGGCCGGAGGTCATGACCACGCGGGACCTTTTTTTTTTTTTTGAGGGTGGAGTCGACGCACCATCGGCGCCGCCCTCGAGGCCGACACACTGCATAGTGCTCGCTGGTTGGCCGTTAGGTGCTGTCGACTCCACCCTCCTGCCAGTTCTTCATCTCTCGCCGTCGAGGTCACCTCGTGGGAAGCTTCTCAACTGAATTGAGGCCTACTTCTACGCAGTTACCTACCGTTCGACTCTGTGTCGATTCCGAGCCGCAGTTTGTCGGCCCCTTCTCCTGCCAGTTCTCATTGCTACTCGATGTCGCTTGGTAAGATTGTTCCTTTATTTTAATTCTGCGATGTCGAGTCTTGTTTTGGTGTTTCTTTTCGTAGGTCATGTCTCGGTTGGAGGACAAGAAATCTTCTAACACGGGACGGCCCACCATGTGAAGATGCCCTTGCGGCCGTAAGTTCTCCATCACCGACCAGCACGACCGTTGCCTCGCGTGGCTTGGCACGCTTCACAACATGGATTTGTGCGACGCCTGCTTCTCCATGGACTGCCGGGTCATCAAACAACGTGCGTGGGAAGTGGGGCAAACTCCGCCAACTTCTGGGGGTCGGGCACGCTCTCGTCTGGCCAAGCCGCGTTACCTCGGCCTTTCCTACTGGTTCTGTACATACCGAGGAGGAGGGAGCCTCGGCCTCTCATAGCCTAGCCGTGGCCGAGGCTCTCCAGCGGTGCAGGAGGCCCACTCTGTTCCCTCTGGGGGACGGGCAGGAGGCACTGCACTGGCAGTCACCCCTTCGGGGGCAAAGGCTGCCCTGGTGTCATACCCGTGGCTTGGAAGGCCTCTGTCAGCGTCATTTCGGGCCTCGGCGCCATGGGTCCTGATGGTGCCGTTGTTGACGCCGGTCCATTGCTCGGCACCATGGCTGCTGTCAGCGTCATTCACAGTGCCGATGGTGCTAAGCAGTGCTGTGGAGGTTCTACAGTGCCATCTCTGACTTTTTCGTCTACGGCGCCGTCCCACGGTGTCAAGGTTAACTGCCAGTGCCGTGTCCAGCTCTGAACTCGCGGTTCCAGGCATGGACACGGTGCCATGGAGATTCAGATCTCGGTGCGAGAACACTGTCGGAGTTGTCATCGGCGCCGTCTCTGTCGTCAGCATTGCTCACGGTGCTATAGGGCCAAGCGGCGTTGTGGAAGTCTCTGGCCTCAGCGTTGTCGCACGCACCAAGTGCTGTCAGGCCGTCATCAGTGCCATCTCTGTCCTCTGCACCCTGCCGAGGAGAGCGCGTGGGTGAGGCGACACCGTGTCAAGCTCTAGTACGAGACTGGCTGCCTTATTGGGCCGTGTCCTCTTCTGCCACTGTTCAGCGGTGCTGACGGGGCACCGGGTACTGACTCTGGTGCGGTCTGTGCTTCTGGTGCCCTATTTGGTTGGGATGGCAGTGAGCATCCACGCGCTGTCTGGCACAGGACTTCGCTCTCCACCTCTTTGGAGGAGGAGTCGGACAGGCAGTCTGGCTCTCTGGAGTTAGCTGCCCACGTGGACACTCGAGTAGTATCCTCAACAGGCCGCAGCCAGCCCCACTCTGAGGAGAGGACAGGGACTACCGAGGCCAGGGTCAGGGGTGCTGACCAGCAGGCAGTGGTGCAGGCCACCATTGCTCTGCAGCCTGGTCTCGGTGGGTTTTCTGACCCCTCAGTAGTGGTACCCTCTCAGGTGGTGTGCCTGGATCCCCCAACTTTGGGGCCGATTTGAGCATCCACAGGAGGGGAGGGGAGGGTGCTGCTCCCTGGATAGCCTCTTTGGGGGCTGACCAGGGTTGCCAGCTGCCTTGGCTGGCTCTCTCGAGAAGGAGGGCACTCTCGGATTCCGAGGGATCGAGGGGTTTGGGTTCTGTCTGGCGGCCTTTTTTCCGGAACCCACCTGGGCTCTGGGAGGAGCCTTAGTGCAGATCTCCACTCTTCCCCTTCGGTTTCCTCGAGAGGTCCCCATTCTTTAGAGTTAGGGGACCGTCCTTCTGGACCTACACGGCCCAGTCACCTCTGGGGGTATTCTTCGAAAGCACTGTGCAAACAATTCGGTATGGTTGTTCAGCTATCGGCTGTAGGTCTTCGGAGCTCCCTTCTTCAGGGCTCCTGGTGCTCCTAGCCCAGGCGGAGGTCAGTCGATTTCTCTTGTCGACTCTGTCCCTATCCCTCTGCTACATTCTCCTGTGCTCCCAGGCATTCTTGGTCCTAGCGGACCTCTGTCCTGGGAGCAGTTCAGGGCCGTGGCTGCTCGGTTCCCCGCTTACGTCAGGGCCATGGACAGACAGGTTTTTCAACTTCCCCCTGAGCAGCCACCCTCTGAACATTTGAGGTCCTCTGACTCCTCATCCCCTCTTCTGGGGGAGTGGCGACATCTGTCCACATTTCTCCAGCTGCTGATCTCGCAGAGTATCAGCAATTATTCATGAGGATTTTGGAGGACCTGCATATCACCCCTCCCACTCAAAGCAATCCAGAGCACTCTGCGCATGCCTTTCTAGGCTATTTCAGTGAGGACACCCTTGTGGTGCCCCATGGCCTGCTCCCTTTCGGGAGGCGACATTGTGTTTCTGGCAGAGACCCTTTTCCGGAGTTCCTGCCCCTAGGGATATTTGCCACCGGTATTGCCCCACCCCCGCCCTGGAGTCTCCAGGTTCTATGCCTCATCCTCAGTCTGCATTGACACAACTGGACATTCCTGACAGGCTTCGCGCCCTTCACCATGACCGGCCCCCAGATCAAGATTCAATGGATTTTGACTTCTGGGGGAGGAGGACGTTCTACTCGGCATGGTTGCTGCTCTCTATCACAGCACATCAGGCCCACTACGCATCATATGACAGGTTCTTGTGGTCCAGGCTGGGTCAGCTCCTAGCCTCATTGCCTGTGAAACGGAGCAAACCAGACAAGCCATTGCACTCTCTGCACGTGGCCTGGAGCTAGCAAGGCACCAAGCAAGGGCATTGTATGATGCCAATGAGGGTAGCTACCGAAAGTCGTGGGGACAGCGATCTGCACTAGCGGACAGCATGGCTACATCTTTTCTGGTCGTCACCCTTGGCTTGGCGTAGGGTGATTAACTCCGCTCCCAGAGAACCTCTCTTCTCCCACGTGCAAGTGAGCGGCGTCTGTCAGGGCAGCTTCCTTCCCCTCTGGGGGTCCCCGTCTCACTCTCCCCACTCTCTGGCCTCTCCAGGCCCGCAAGGTTCTCCCTCTTAGTGTGTCACCCACTGAGAGCTAAGGGACTCTGTCCCTTAGGGTTGAAAACCCCCTTCAGGGGGGTTCGACATTCACCAAAAGGTGATGAATGGTGAAGACTAGCAAAGATAAGATATGAAAAGTGCATTATAAAATAGTGGTCTTTCTGTCCATCTTCACCATTCATATAATCCACACCATCCCCTGGGGCTTCAGTCTCTGGGTCCCCTCCTCTCTGTGCCCATCCTTGCCCCACCTCCTTTCTTCTAGTCAGAGGCGGTGTCGTGGGGGGCACATGGGGGATGATCTTTCTGGGGGAGTGGTCAAGATGGGGACACGCCTTCTCCAGTGCTCTGGCTCCACCCTGTGGGGAGGAGTTATGATTGACCTCTGTTCTTTCCTCTCTTCCTTCTTCTCCCATAATTCATTTGTCCTTTGGACATATCCTAATTGTTTCAAGAAACTATCTTTCTTGTGCCAAAAAGTTTTTCTCCTTGAGAGGGGGGGAGAATTCCCTGTATCCTGTCTTTCTTCCAGAATAGTCGTCTCCGCTTAAGTGGCGTTTTGTGCCAGTGATTCTGTGCCTGAATTACCAGCAATAAGCACTGGCATTACTCCATGCAGTTCCTATACAGTCTGGAGACAGGTCAAGGTTCTGGTGGTCTTTACTCTTTCCCCTCTCCTCTCTTCTTAAAGTCTAAACCCTAACCCACCTGTCTTCTTCTTTCTACTCCCAGAGATTGGGGCCTGTCCAATCCCTTAGTTCTCTCCTTCTTCGTCCTCTGTCCTCTCAGTCGTTATTTCTCCTTTTGGTTCATATATATTTTCCTTTGTCTGTTTTCCTTGTCCCACCCTTCCACCCCTCTCTCACCTCTCCAGCGACTCAGAACTGGTGGGAGGGCGGAGTTGACAACACCTAACGGCCAACCTGCAGCACTATGCAGTCGTCGGCCTCGAGGCGGGCGGCTGATGGTCTTGTCGACTTAACCCGGCAACCAAAAAAAGTCCACGTCATGCGCCGCCATATACACAAAGGTGATGAATGGAAGATACATAGAAAGATCATAATTACAGTAGGCAGTAATTTTATTTTAAGCAGGACACTGACTCTTTAAATAACTACGTAAAGTGACCACTGCACCCACTGGAAGTTGATTCCCCAGCTGCATCACCTCTCCTGTCAGGACAACCTTTTCTGCTAGAAACAGCCAAGCAACAGAGATGAGCACTACAAAATGTAGAGCCACGTTCTCAGTATACAGTTTGTGCTGGAATCATTTGTGCTTTGCAGCTGTATTATACCTGTCATTACTGTCCTTTGCTGAAGTAATCACGTACTAAGTGGAGCTCTGCAGTACAGCACAGTGGTTTAAGGCTCCATGAGCTGCAGATCTGGTGATATCCAGCAGACCAGACCTGGGTTTGAATCCCACAGCTTCCACTTGCATACTGTGTGACCCTGAGTAAGTCACTTAACTTCCCTGTGTTCCCAGGTTGCTCCTGTAAAAAAGCTTTCTGCTTAGTGTGCTACTCCTGGTTAAACAACTAAATAAAAAAAAAAAAAATAGGTCCCCACTTTGTATCGATTCTAGTGTATCATTAAAGAAATGCAGATTGTGCATGAATGGCTTGAGAAGTGACTGTTCCTTCTTTTGGACTGAGAGGAATGTCCCAAAGGGCCTTCTCCCGTGGTGGAGAGGGATTGGCAAAGCTCCTCGAAAGAAGCTGTGTAGGAGGATTCCAGGAGAGGCGGGATAAATGCTGCGACGAGGATGATGAAGATGCAGCCTGGGCCGCTCCTCCTCGAGAGGCGATCATCTGCTGCAGCTGTTATGCCGAACCCGCAGCCACGGACACCGCCCAACGGGCCTCTTTAGACTTAACCGGAGGATAATGTTTTTTAGGTCACCCCAACAGTAACCAGGCAGCGCGGTCCTCCAAGACTGAAGCCGAAAAGGATTTGCACAACTCACAAGTCTGTGAGTCATGGTCGAGCACAAGGCAATAAATGCACATGGCGTGTGGATCAGTCCAGGACATCATCTGCCCACAGGGGTACTGACGAAATCCAGGAGTCGATTTGTCCATCTCAGCCGCGAGGGAAGATACAGACTGAAGTCTTGAAAATTTTAAAATGAAAGTTTCAGATTAACCGAAGAGTTTGGATCCAGGCCTAAAACGCAGAGCACAAAGGAGGGAACCTGAGCTTCAAGCAGTAAGGAAGATCTGGCGTCATGGAGTGGAGCGAGTTTTACCACCGATTGGGTGGGAAGAGCCAACAGAAGACCTTCCGGCAAGATTTAAAGCAGCAAGGAACCTGCCAATAAGTGTGGATGAACAACATATATCACTCCTAGAACTCCTGTTACAGGTGAGTAACCTGTGTTTTTGTTTCATGTTCTCTTCTCCCTTTTAGTTGCTAAGTGCAACTTGTGCCCTTATCCAGTCTAAATCCACCGAGTAGCTGCTCTGTGTGTGGAGGGATGCAGTGCCCCTTGCTTGGATTAGTACTCTAGTCTCACACAGGGTACATCCCTGTGGTTGCAGGGAGAAGCAGGTCATGTTTCTATCCCTTATCTACCCATGTTAGAATATGTTGTCTGGTATAACCTTTGTTCTAGGGATGTAGATATGATGTTCTATCCACACTTCTGGCAGTTGCCTTTCCCTTAAATCTTGCGGAAATGTCTTAAGCTGGCTCCTCACCCCGGTTGGTAACTCCCTCGGCTCTGCCCATGACACCAGAGCTTCCTTTCCACAGGAAGAAGCAGGTTCTCGCCTACCACTCCCGCATTGAGTAGGCCTTCACGCTAAATCTTCAGATCTACTTCCAGATTTATAAAACTACAAGATCTTCCCTTGTCCAGTTTTCACCCATTTATTACTGCTGGGGTGTAAGCTGGAGGCACACACCTGCAGGAAGTGGTTTTTGGGATGTGGGATCCGGCAACAATGGTGCCACCCACGAGGCCACGCTCTGCGTGCTGCACGCAGGTTGGCAGTTAGGCGCTGCAGGCTCCTCCTCCACCACAGTTCTGTTTCTCCCACCATCTAGGTCGCACCTGCTGCTTGAGTTTCAGTGCGTGCTCCATCATTGGGCCTGTTCCTTATTTCAACGCCATTTTGCTGCTTCTCCATCCCGGTTTTGATGCACCCGACGCCGTTGGATACCTGTAAGACCATTCCTTTTATTATTATTGCCACGGCACAAGGTCTTTTCCTATAATTTTGTTGGATGCTTTTCGCATCATGTCTGGTTCGAGGGCTAAGAGAAAATCCAAAGAGGGCCATGCCCCTGTGGCCAGCATTTTTCCGAGACGGACCGACATGATGTTTGTCTGCGGTGCCTGGGTCTCAACCACGATATGGGCAACTGTGATGCCTGTTTCTCCATGGACTGCCACATTCTGGAAATCTGCGCATTTAAGGTTGACAGTGCCCCGCCAACTTTCATAGGACAGCGTCATTCTAGGGATGCCATGGCAAGATCTCTTGACTCTGCCTCCAGGTCCCCTCCTGGGTCTATCCGGCCCGGTGAGGAGAAAACCTCTTCGGATTCCAGTCTTGCTGTCAAGGGTATTTTTCCGCGCAGTGCCGGAAGCAGCCTCTTTTCCTTGCGGAGCGGGACTGGAGCACTGCCATGGCAGTCACCTCCTCAGAGTGCAGGCTCCCCTGGCGTTGCGGCTCACGGCTGTTGGGGCCGGCACCGGCAGACCCTCTGCACTGTTTGCGGTGCTGGGGATCTGGGTGGTGCAAGGATGACTTGCTGGCGATCTGGGCTGGCGTTCTGCCACATTGGGGATGGGGAGCCCCCCTTGACGTGGCACAAGGTGGCCCAGTGTACGCCTCCCGTGCTCCCCGGAGTCTGTGGTCTCTGTGGGCCCCCTTGCCGACTCCGGTGTCTTGGGGGCCACGCGATGGGTAGCAGTCCAGGAGGACATGGTGTGGCAGTCTCGACCTTGGGGGCCAGGGCAGCTGCCATGTCTGGTCTACTTTGGCTCCCTTAGTTGGGGTGGGGACTACTTCTTCTGCGGCCTCCCTTGGGGGCCTGTGGAGATCAGGGGACCCCTTAGCACTGGGGTGAAGATGAGGGACAGCCTCGGAGTCCGCGCGGTTTAGGGACCAGGGTGAAGCATGGGGGTCCTCTTCCACTTCTCTGTAGGGGGGTGGGGAGGAGTTGCAGTGCAGGGCCCCACTTCTCCTTGGAGGTACCTTTATTTCGCAGCATTGAGGGTTCCCCTTCTGGATCCATGCAACCCCGGTCACACCACCAGGGAGATTCCCCCTCAGGGCTCAGCCAGATCATGTTTTCACATCTACAGCATACGCTGACTGGGTCGACCAACGGATCCCCTCGAGCGATAGGATCTTCATTGAGGTCTCAGAGCCCTGGCAAAGGTCGGGCACTTTCAGTTCGGTCTCTTCCCCTAATTCCTCGGTCACCTCCACCTCTCCTGGCCATGTGGGCCCTTAACCTGGAAGCGTGCAGGGCCACTATGGCGGCCTTCCCTAGCTATGTTAAAGCCAGGCACAAGCAGGTCTTTTGCCTGTCTCCACCGCCACAGGAGGACTCTGAGCACTCGAGTTCCTCGACATCCTTGGCTTCCTCTTCTGAGGAAGAGGACTGTTCAGTCCACCTTTCTTCCGATGCTGATTTCACTGAATATCAGCAGTTCCTCATGAGGTTGGTACAAGAACTCCATATATCCAATTTGGTAAGACGCAGTACCGAGCAGGAGATGCGCCTCTTCCTGAGTGAGTTTAGTGCACACCACCTAGTGGTAGCTTCCTGACCTAGTCCCTTCCAGGAAGCGTCAGTCCGCACATGGCAGTCACCAGCCGCCTCATCCCCAGCCCCAGCGGACTGCAAGAGGAGGTATTGCGCTTCCCAAGAGTCTCTTGGTTCTCTGCCTCACCCGCCTTCGAGCCTTGGACACTCCTTCCGGGCTTCAGTACCGAGCACATAACGGACCACCTGATCCGGACTCCGCTGAGTTCGACCGGTGGGAAAGAAGAGTTTTCTCTTCAGCTTGTGTGCTGCTTTGTATCAGTTCACATCAGGCTCACCACACTGCCTACAACAGGTACCTGTGGTCGATGTTAGCACAGTTGTTAGCATCTTTGCCTGATTCGGAGGATCTAGACAAGCCATTGCCCTCTCTGCGCAGGGTCTGGAGCTTGCTAGAGCATCTTATGATGCCAGTGAGGTGGCCTCCAGACTGGCAGGGACCGCAATCTGCATCAGGTGGACGGCATGACTTCGTCTGTCTGGGTTGTCATCCATTGCCCGGCGTATGGTGATTTCCTCCACTTTCCAGGGGACCCATCTTTTCTTCCACAGGGCAAGGAGGAACTTACAGGGGCGTCTTCTGTCCCCCTGGCCATGGGTGACACCTCCTCAGCCTGACCAGCCTTAGGCCTTGTACAGTCTAGTAGGGCTATGGGGTCTCCCCCCCGCACCTCAGCAGCAGGAGGCTGAGGGAATCTGTTCCCCCAGGGCTGTGCCAGGTCTCCTCCAGGGGGCTTGGTATTCACTCCAGCAGTGATGAACGGTGAAGACTGGCAAGGGAAGATATGAAAATTAAGTACCTACCATAATTCTTGATCTTCTCTTGTATCTTCACCATTCGTTACTGATTCCCGCCCATCTTCCTCTCTTGGGTTTCAGCTCCTTGGCGCTGCCACCCTGCTCGCCCTCCCCATCCTCGAGGCCAGTTGGGGGCATAGTCCCACTGGGACCTCAGGGCCCTCTGTTTTCTTCTCTAAAAGTCACAGAACGCCCAACCTTGGAGGGCAGCAAGTAGGGTCCTCTCCCTAGCCTTGGAGGGAACTCCCCAGGGTTCTCAGTGAGGTGTACTTGGGGTCCTCATATGTTGTGGCACAGATCTCCATTGTAGGCTTTAAAGAAGTGGGGACTTCGTTAGTACATTCCGTGGGAGGACTTGTGGGGACTTCCCTCCAATTGTTGCCCTTCACGCTGTCCCCCTTTATTTATGGGAGTAATTTCTGGACAGAGTCCTCTCCTGTTTAAGAGGTGTTTTCCCCTTAAGCTAACCGTCAGGTGTTTAGCTAGAGGGTCATGCTCAGGACTTTCATCCCTTATGTGAGTCGGGGGGATAGCTGCTTTTCCGTGCTTTATATTATCCAAGACCTTCAAAATTTTTCTGTCTGGGTCTTTGTTCAGTGGTCCCTGAAGTTGACAGGATCCTTGCTCCTGTGTCTTCTTTCCCTCAGGGTTTTAGCGGCTAAAATAAGCCAATAGTCTTCCAGCTGAGCTACGGCAGTGGTTCCCCTTCTAACCCCAGGAATCTAATTATGATTAAACTAATGCAGTCAGCCTTCCAGTATTCGACTGCCCAGAGAGAATAGAATTATATGCAAATTATAGCACTCTCATTGGCTCGTGCCACTTTCAAACTGCTGCCCTAGCAACTGCTGCACTCAAAGTGCTTCAGATTCTTTATTCCACCTGCCTAGTAAGAGACATTCCGGAGCGCTCCTTCAACTTACTTCCCATATCCCTTATTTGGATTGATAAGTATTTCTTAATTACTAATTTTAGATAGCTGTCCTTATAGGTTAATTTAGTATAAATTTCTTTAGTATTTTTTTTTTTCTGGTTCCTCACAGTTCCATGGAACCGAGGGATCCGTATTCAGTGAGGTTTTTACCTCAGAACTAACGTTATTTGTTGTTGTTAGACGGTTCTGCTTGGGATCCGTCTACAGTTTTAATTTTATTTTAAAAGTCACATTTTATCAGTTCCTTTTCTTTTAGGGAACCAGTTAAAGCTCTGTTCCAGGAACTGCTAGTGGCTGCTTACAACTGATTAGTTCGGTTCCAGGGAACCTATTATTTGTTCACTAGCGTTTAAATCATACTTTCTGCTCAGTATCAGAGGTCCCTGTTGAGAAACCTAAAAAATGCACAGGGCTCACAGGTTTTAAATATTGTAAGTCTTGTGGCCAAATTATGGCTAAAGCAGACAAGCATTCTCTTTGTGTTTTTTGTCTGGTAACTAGCCATATTTTTTTTTCTAACTGGATTTGTAAAACATTTTGTCCTAAGAGTCCTAAAATAAATATCAAAGAAATTAGAAGAAATGGCCTCTGCTTCTGCTAGTGCTACAGAAGAGAAACCCCTCTTCCTCTTGTTTCCAATAAGGAAAAAAGTAAACCCAAAGATACTGAAAAAGTATCAGAAAAGAGTGAGCAAGATAAATCTAAAAGGGCTGTGGAGAGCCGACCCGGTGGTGCTGAGGGTTGAGGCGCTGGACGCCACACCTCGCCCCATGCCGGCGACCCGAGATCAGGAACCAGTGTGGGTCGGCAGGGTGGAGATGGATTGATTGTCTGACGGACTGCTCCCCATCTCGGGTAGGGAGGATCACCTTTGGTTGGTGCACGTCCAGACCCCTGGCAGTGGCTTAGGATCGACTTTGCGCTACCGTAAAAGACTTGAGGGGCAAGAGCATGGCTGACACCGGTGGGGGCTGTGCATGGGAGCATTCACGAGGTCACCTCAAGCGTCATTGCATGCTGGCTCTCGGGGGACAGAAAAGAGTGAAAAAGGACCCTGGTGGCTGGTCATAGCAGCTTAATGGCTGCGCCGTTGCACTGTGTCCTGGAGGTAACACCAGAGCTAGATCCTTGTCAGAGGTAGGGGTCCCCGCAGCCCGCCATGGGGAGTAAGCCGTGTGAGCTTCAGGAGTGAGGGCCTGATGGGATGGAGAAGGGCCAACCAGGGCCAGGGTGGGGGAGTAAATAGATAAAAAAATAAAAATAAAAAGGCTGTGGAGACAGTGGCTGAAACTGTCCCACTTAAGAAAAAATATAAAGAAAAACATGTTGCTGTGCCTCCGGCCGAGAATGCTAAGGAGCTTTCAGCAGACAAACAGAATGTGCCCTCAGCTGAGGACATTGCCAAGGCTCTTCAGAGTTTACAAGCCATACAGGCTGTGGTACTTGTTACCACGCCGGCTGCACCAGTTCATGTGCCAGCTGCAACACCACAGGAGCCTCAGCCCGTTTGATAACCCAGAGGAGGAGGATGCAGGGGGGAATTTATAGAGCCAGAGGTTTCCCCAGAGCAGCACTTTGGCTCCCACCTCCTAGGGGACCAGAGAACTACTCTTTGCATTAAGCCTTTGTTAAAAATATGGTAGACACCCTCAGTCTCCCTCTCCAGGAGACGGAGGAGGATGTGGAGGAAGCAGATTTCTTGGACATGATGGTACTAGCTCCCACAAAACACCTCCTGTTACCAATGCACAAATCTTTGAAAAAAGGCTGTGCTACAAATCTTAAAGACCCCTACTTCAGTACCTGACGTGGATAAGAAGGTGGACAAAAAATATTTTATTCAGATTCTTCACCACTTAGTTCTTAGGCAAGATGGCGGCCTCACTGGGCCAGCCGTCAGGAAGCTAACTAGAACTGCTGTTTGGTCTTATTTTGCCTGTTGTTTCATTTTCTAAAAAGTTTGTTTTACTCTTTGTTTCTCAGTATTTTTTTAGTATTATTTACATTGTAGCTCTCTCAACTTACTGCCTGAACCTGTAGGATTGGGGGGAGTTGGGTTACAGTTTGATTTTGGACTGGTGGTGTAGTCTTTGTTCCTACGGCTTGCAGTCTAGAGCTGTGGGCTTGAAGAACGTGCTGGGAAGAAGGTGGTTTGTTGTCTGGACTTTCGGACGCTGTTGGAGGAGTTTATGAAGTGCGACACCTGGACTTGGAGATGTTGCTGTTACCTGAAAGCTTTGTGGGGTTGCGAGAGCTGGAGAGTTGTGCTGGGTGAGGAAATCCCCTTTTCTGCTTCCAGGGTTACCGTCCATTGTTCTGCCTGGGACTGGGCAGGAGTTGCCTCATCTGGCCTCCAAGGAACCGAAGGGAATTGGGGCTTTTCCTAAGCCTCCTTGGGGTTGGCCTGGTGGTCGACTTTCAGAGGTGCCTGTAGCTGCAGGTTGCTGGCGGTCAGGGTACAGGTTTGTTCTGGGTGGTGCAATAGGGGGTGTTCTTTTTCTATCTCCTCAGCTATTACACTCCTTGAGCCCTCTGCTAGTGTTTCTCCCCCATAGGCCGAGGTATCATCTAGCAGAGTGCTGTGTCATCTGATTTTGGCCCTTTGGTGCGATTAAAGTGTGGATTAAAAGGTGGAGTGGAGTGCAGAGCTGCAATCAGGAGACCCCTAGAGGAACTGTTGACTCGGGCAGTGTTTGTATTATTTGTGGGTCCGACCGGCCATTCTCCCGTTAGGAACTGTGATTGAACTGAAGACTGAACTGACACCTTTTCTGGCTCTTGCTACATGGGTACATGGGTGGTGATACATCGTTCGAGATCGGACCACGGGGAGGTGTAGCCATTTTTTGGATCCGGAATTGGACCTTATAGGTGTGCCACTTGAGGAATACAAATCGCTTGAGTATATGGTGGTTGCAGGTGTTGGGTGTAGGACCATTCTCATCTACCGTCCACCCAGGGGTGAGAAGTTGTTTCTACAGGAAGTAGCGGACTTCGTGGTCGACATGATATTTGAGTCATCTAGGCTGATTGTCCTGGGTGACTTCAGTACCTGGGTCAACTATGAACTCTCGCAATTTGGTCAGGACTGTCTCCAACTTATGAATTTGTTGGGCTTCGCACAGGTAATTGCCTCTGCAACCCATAATCATGGTCACTCACTCGATCTGGTTTTCCTCCTGGGGATGGAGACCTTCGATTTGGTGGTGGAACCAGTCGGATAGTCTGATCACCACATCATTAAGTTCAATCTCTGGGCTCCCCCTCATAGGCCTGCCCCTGTGGAGATGGTCAGATACTGCCCTTTGAGGGATGTGACCCCTGATGTTCTCTTGGTGATATTAGACCATCGGGATTTAGGGACAAACCTAGATCCAGGAGAGTTTGGTTCAGGCTTATTAAGGCTGTCACTGAAGCTCTGGACTCTGTTGCCCTGTCCATGTTCATCCTCTCTCTGCCTGCAGTCCCCATGGTTTGATGGGACCTTGAGGGAGCTGAGGCAGAGTTGGACGAGAGGTTAGAGTGATGCTGGCGAAAATCTGCCCTGGATGCTGACCGCCTTAGATTGATAGAACATTATCAAGTCTGTCAATCAGCGAGTCACCCTAAGAAGGTGAGAGCTCCAGTCCAGGGATATTGCTGCAGCTCAGAATCGACCTGCTCAGCTCTTCTGAACCATGGACAGGCAACCCAACCTGTCTGCAGGCTCAAAGTGCGTTTCTAGAAGTTAAGTGTGAGGAGTTTGCTCGATTCTTTGCAGATAAGGTGGCCAACATCAGGGCCGAGATCCGGCCTGCTCACTCTGTGGGGGTTGGTGGTGGTCAGTGCTCGGTTACTTCTCCTCAGTTTTCCTGGATATCTTTTGACCTGCCAGAGATCGTGGATATTGTGCGGATTGTCCAGAATATGCGGTCAACATGCTGTAGTTTGGACACGGACCCAACACCCCTGATAATCGGGTGTGTCGATTCCATCGGCCCCGTCCTTGCGAAGATTTTTTGGTGCTCCTTAGAGTCGGGTGAGTTCCCTAGCTCCCTAAATGAGGCAGTGGTGACACTGCTCCTTAAAAAAGTTGCTCTGGACCCAAACTGCTTTGCTAACTACAGACCTATCTCTGACCTTCCCTTTGTAGGGAAGGTGATCGAGAAAGTAGTCGCATTACAGCTGGAGAACCATCTTACCATCCACAATGTCTACGTTCCTCTCCAGTCCGGTTTCTGGAAGAGGCATAGTACGAGACTTCTCTGGTGCGGTGCTCAATGATGATCTGATGGCAAGAGATCAGAGCGCCACTCCATTCTGGTGCTTCTTGATCTCTCTAAAGCTTTGACACCGTGGACCATGGGTGTTGCTCGAGTGCCTGAGGGTCATCTGTGGCCTCTCAAGTTCAGTCCTCAGATGGTTTCAGTCATTCCTCACTGGCAGATTTCAGAGGGTGGTGTCGGGGATATTTTCCTCTGCCCATTTCTCTGCCATGTGGGGTCCCCAGAGCTTAGTGCTGTCCCCAGTGTTGTTCACGGTGTATATGCCCCTTGGAGACATTGTGTGATGGTATGGGCTGAGGTTTCACTGTTATAGCAGATGATACCCAGCTCTTACCTGTGCTTTGTACTTGACCAGGATAGTGTAGTCTTGGTCTTTAACAGCTGTCTTGTAGAAATCCAAGACTGGATGAAATCCAGCTGCTTGAAATTGAATTTTGAGAAGACTGAGGTGTTGGTGGTGGATCCAGGTCACCGGATAGAGGGATTGGTGGCAGGGCTGCCCTCTGGGACTGGTTTGGAGGTGTCCAGCTGCCTTCCTTTGAACGGGTGCGAAACCTGGGGGTGATTCTTGATGATGGGCTGACATTGCGTTCACAGGTGTCAGCGGTAGTCAAGTCCTCGTTTTGTCACTTGAAGAACATTGCCAGGATTGCCCGAGCGGCGCCCCGCTTCCAAGAGGCGGTGCTTCACAGCCGCCACCGCCGCCCGCCTGCATCAGCTGCGAACAGCAGCCCTCCTGGTCCCCTCGCCCAGATCATCGCAGAGGTAAATATCGCTATCCTGGTCCTCTAACCGCTAACTCCTGATTGGTTTGGCGACTCTACTGCCCGTAGCCGATTTGCCTGCCCTGCAGTGAATCCGTCTGCTGATTGGAGCGCCATTTCGGCTTCAGAACTATGATTTTAGGCGCCTTTCAGCACGGCGGCTGTAGTTAAATTTCGGCAGGTCCAAACCTGTACCTCTGGGACTGTATGTATTATTAAATTGTACTGTTGTTTTGCCTTCTACATTGCTGTTTTGCATTCTATATTGTTCCTTAATCCCTTAGATAATTTTGCTGTGTTTAGCCTGTATTTTGCCTAATACCCGATCTTACTTCGAGATACAGCTCTTGCAGCAGGTAACACCATTAGGACTGAAGCCGGAAGCGCCAGGGACCCTCACGGAAATCTTCTAGCTAGCAGTCTAGCTGGGACTCGCCTCCAACGCCGGTCCCGCCCGACGCCGTAGGCGAGTACATAAGGAGGCGGTTCCGCCCAGAATCCCCAGTTCTTCCCCGCTGGCCGACTTGCATGTCTCGAATTCCTGTCTGTTTCTAGCGCCATGACACCTGGTAAAGTTCTTCCAACTTGAAACCCCTGCTTCTCAAGTTCGCCATCTGATGTCCTCTCCAACCTCCGCGAAGGCCATCCACCAAGTGCGCCTGTGGGAAGCAAACCTTTAAAGATCCGCTACCGCCCGGCCTGTACCTTCTGTCAGATTCAATAGCCGGACCCAGATCCGGCCACCAGAAGGCCCTTCTGCCGCTCCTTCAAGAAAAAGTTAAGGCCATGGATTCTGCCTCCAAGGGGAATCGCCTGAGAAAGCCCGCGACACCTCAGAAAGCACAGGGAGAGGGTGAGATCAAAATCCCTTCTAGGGCTTCCAACTCCCGTAGCTCCAGCTCCCGGTCCAACCGCTCCCCTTCCCGGGCCTGCTCTCAGCCTCCCCCAGCTGCGGTGAAGTCTTCTTCGGGTTCTTCTTCTCTACCTCCGGCCAGGACCTCCAGACCTCCTTCTTCTGCTTCCAAGGCCTCGCCAAGGTCAGGGGACCACCACCACAAGTCCGGCTCCCGTCACCCGGACCCCGACGCCCAGTCGGTCTCCTTGCCCCTCCACCCCAGCGGAAGACACAGGAGCTGACTTCACACTCAAAAGGATCGGCCGGATCCGACGCCGGGCTCACCCGACGGGCCGGCCAAGCACCACCGTCCCGAGACCCGACGACCGCCACACGCCTGGCCGCCAGTCAGGCCTTCGCCACCACGGACGCCGGCCGGGGGACCAACGCCCGTTCCTGTAGAGAGGAGAACACCTACGCCACCTACCGACGTCGGTCAGGAGGCGCTTATGGAGGAGGAGCTGACCCAGCCCGAGGACCAGACGGGCGAACCCAGCCCGCCGCCCCCAGGGAACCCTCTCCTAAACCAGAGATCCCTGGGGAGCCGACTGCGAACCCGACGACCGACCACGGGCGCCCCGGTCCGTCTGTCGTACCCCAGTATTTCAGATGTTAAGGAGCTTATTCACCTATTGGTGGGATACCATAAAGAAGGGACGTAGATTCCACACTCCTCCTTTTCCTCCTCCTCCTCCTCCACCCGTGACTCCACCGCCCTTCGCCTACACCCCATCCGGGCAGCAGGCCGAGTACCTTCCCTCCAGGAGCCTGTGGAACCTCCTAGGGGCAGACCAGACAAGAGGAGACCTCTCCCAGATCTTCTTCAGGGTCACCCAGCCCCAAGAGACCCAGAAGACACTGCCATTCGCCTTCGACGGAGGACACGGGATTGGACTTCTCGGACGGATCCAGATCCCCTTCTCCCTTCAGCGTCCCCTCTCCGGACCCACGTGAGCTCCCAAGATCTCCTCCGGATGACCCATCGTTCTCAGAGATTATGAAGCATATCCAGGAGAACGTGGGCTGGAACGCAGAGGAACTTGACTACGCCTTGCCAGGTATCTTCGGCAAAAAGATCCAAAGCCTGTGGTGGTGCCACCCTTGGTGGACACCTTCCTGGACATCACCAAGGCAGCATGGAAACGTCCACACTCGCTCCTGGCGATGCCGAAGAAGGCTGACCGCCTGTACAAGGCCCCTAGGGAGGACCAGTACCTGGCATCACATCCTCTGGCCGATTCTCTGGTCATTACAGTCTCACATGACCGGTCCCAGAGGCCGCAACATTTGAACACCCTGCCACGGACCCAGGGTCAAGCAGCTGGGCCTTTATGGGCAGGCGCCGCATTATCGTCCACTACCTCGCCATTAGGTCCCTCAACTATCTAACCCAATGGTCCAGTTTCAGAATGCCTAGTGGGGACAGGGACTGGATCTGGCGGAAAGATGCCAGAAGGTGAGCAGAAGGAGGGTTGCTGCAACTCCTCCGCCAGCAGGTTCGGATGTAGGAACCCAGGTGCTGCGACAGCATGCGGTCCATGGACTCCTCGGCCCAGGTGACAGCCTCAGGCGGATGTCTCGGAGACCTCTTGGCTCTGTGTCTCGGAAAACGACGCTCCGCCGTGAGGTAATATCGAGCTATAGTGCCTAATGAATGTATGCACTGAGCTCCATGCAGCAATGAGCAAAAATGGCCGAGGTGGAGACATTGCATAAGATGCTACAAAGGAGAGTAGCCATCCCCCTTGTCAAGTGGCCCGGACTGTGCCGGAGGTGCTTCTGTTTGTTGTTGTAGCAAAAGGAAATGCCCTGGACAAACCAGTGAGAAAGGGTCTGCTTTGAGACTGGTTGACCCAACATCCTCTCATGAAGGATATGAACAGCTGCTCAGGCGTCATGAGCTGTTTGAGTCCTGTTCAAGTAGTACCTTAAGGAGTGGTGAACATCCGAATGGTGAAGCAATGCCTCTCCTCTATTAGTGTGCCCAGGAAAGTACACAGGCGAATCGATGTCCTGGTTAAGAGTAAGGGCAGAGACCACCTTGGAAGAATTTAGGATTACGTCCTCAAAGACACTCTGTCCTGGTGGAAAACTAAATAAGGTTCCTTACACATGAGGCATGTAGCTTGGAAATTCTCCTTGCTGGCTGACAGCAACTAAAATAACGTTTCCACGACAGAAACGCAGCTCGCAATCTGCGGCAGGTTCAAGGGGAGCCGAGCTGTTCCAGGATGAAGAAGCAAGTCCCAAGGAGGACGGGATCATGATGGGTGGCCTGGGTGTAACACCCCTCAGGAAGTCCGAGAGGCATCGAGTTGCACCACTGTGCTGACCTGCTCGGGAAGTGGTAGGCCAAAAGCACAGAGGTGAACTTTAATAGAGGATAGACAAGACCTGAGTGGAAGAGGAAGCAGGTATTCAGAACTGATTTCTCTGGGCATTCTAAAGGAGAGCAGCATGCCTGAGACCACAGGCAAATCGGTAGCCATTTCATGGCGTCGTTGCATCGTTGCCGACTTTCTGGCAGCGGAGAACTTCCGCCACCCTTACGAGACCCGTGTTGCACAATGGCTATGTCTCGAGGAGCCAGGCATGCAGGTTCAGTGAGCGTCAAGTCTGGGTGGACTAGTGAACCCTCCTCTTGAGACAGTAGATGGGAGCTGAAAGGCAATGGGACTGGAGTTCCCGGGACAATTCAATGTCAGCATGGGGGAACCAGATCTGCCTGGGCCAGAGGTGCTGGGATCATAAGCTGGCATTCTCCCTGCATGGTTGGGGAAGAACTCTCTGGATCAAGCGGAAGGGAGGGAGCGTAGAGGAATCTGTCCATGGGGAGAGGGACAACGCATCTCACCAGAAAACACCAGGCCCTGGATCTAGCGAGCAAAAATTGGGCAGTTTTGCGTTGGATGGGGAAGCGAATAAGTTCAACTCTGGAGTGCCCCATTGAAGAAACAGATCCTCTGCTACTTCCTGAAGGAGTTCCCATTCGTGTACTCTGGCCTGGGAACGACTCAGGCCATCTGTGATTGTGTTGTCCACACCGGGAACATGAACTGCAATCAGGCTCGTGCCGTGTCGGATTACCCAATCCCACAATCTCATAGCTTCCCTGCAGGGGTAGAGTGTCACGCCGCCTTGTTTGTTGAGGTAATACATCACACAGTATTGTCTGTCTGAAGCAGAAGAGTACTCATCGGGATTTCTGACTGAAAGGCCTGCAGGGCATAAAGGACCGCCCTCATCTCCAGAATGTTGATGTGGAGGTGAGCTTCTTGAGGGGTCCACGTTCCCTGGGACCTCACCCCGTTCAGGTGTGCTCCCCACCCCAGCTTCCCTGAGGCATCTGTGGAGAGGATTACCCCTCGGGGCAGGCGCTGTAAGCGGAACACCCAGCCAGTGTCCCTGGTCTAGCCACCATTGCCAGTCCCAATCACTCGTTCGTGATTCTGACCGGCACTGCGTAATGGTCTTGCCTTTGGTCCCACTGCACTTTGAGCATCCACTGAGTTACCGCATGTGGAGCCTTGCCATAGGGAGCGGTTGGAATGGCTGCAGCCATGTGTCCGAGCAAGCGAAGACCAGCCTGGCAGGGACAGTCTTCATGGCGATCCTGATGGGATCTGATCGTTCTGCTCTTTCCTTGGGAAGAAGGCTTTCTCTTGGGCGATTGTCCAGAACTTCATATTCTGAACTGCAGCTTCTGGGATGGTACCAGGAGAGACTTCTGAATTGATAAGAATGCCCAAAGACTGGAAGAGAGCTTGGGTGTTCTGGATAGCCAGCGACAGTGCCTCTGGAGGCAGCCATGAAGCCAGTCGTCCAGAGTGGGGAACACGTAGTGGCCCTGTCTCATGAGAGATGCTGCCACGACTGCCATGCACTTGGTAAAGACCCTGGGGGCCAATGACAGTCAAAGGAAGAGCCGGAATTAGAAGTGGTGGCGAAAACTCGAAGCGCCAGGAACCTCCTGTGTGCTTTCGAGCTACGAGGGATGTGCAGTGGGCGCTCCAGCATGTCCAGGGACTAGAAGCATCCTTCTCAGCATGGGAATGATCTCGGAGGTCACCATCAAAGCGCTTGTAGGTGACTGACATGTTGAGGCGGCTGGGTCCAATATTGGACGGAGGGCCCTGTTTTCTTGAACTAGAAAGTGGGAATAGTAGCTGGATCCTTTCTGGTTCTCCGGGACGTACTCCATCGCCCCTTGAAGGAAGGCCTTGAGTACTTCTTGCCTGATGAGCGATCTGTACTGACCGAGTAGCAGGAGAGCAGAGGAGAGGCCTTGTGGAGTGGCTTGTCACAAAGATTCTATAAAGTGGCCTTGTTTGACCAGTGAAGAACCACCTGTCGGTGGTTATAGAACTGCCACCCTGGCGGGTGGTCTCCTGGCTCACACCCCAACCTTGGTGTCCTGTGTGATCCTGAGGCGGGGCTGGGAAGGAGTCATGCTGTGTGGCTGAGGGTCCTGCAGGCTGGGCCCGACTTGGCAGGGCGTTGGCCTCGGCCTGGGAAGACTTCCCCTAGGCTCTCAGCGGAAGAGGAGCCCCTCTGTTGCCGGACGAGTGCAGGACTGCTGTCTCACCATCCGGCCTCAGCAATCTCTGGTTCCTGTGAAAGGAACTGAGCGTTGCCAGTACATGGCTTGGACAGACCAACTGTCCTCCCCAGCTCTTGAAGTTTGGGTGAGGACCTTCTCGAGGACTCACCAAAAGAACTCTCCGTGAAGCGAGGTGTCCAGAATGTTCTTCTGACGTCCGGGTAAATCCGAGACACAGAGCCAAGAGTGTCTCCGGAGACATGCCATGAGGCTGTCACCTGGGCCGAGGAGTCCATGGATCGTCTGCGGCTCGCAGCACCTGGGTTCCCACATCGAACCCGATCGCGGAGGATGCAGCAACTCCTCCTTCTGCTCACCTTCTGGCATCTTTTCACCAGATCAGTCCCTGCTCCCACTAGGCATTCTGAAACTGGACCAGTGGGTTAGATAGTTGAGGACCTAATGGCGCAGGTAGTGGACGCTAACGCGGCGCCTGCCCATAGCGTCCAGCTGCTTGGACCCTGGGTCCGTGGCAGGGTGCTCAAATAATGCGGCCTCTGGGACCGGTCATGTGAGACTGTAATGACCAGAGAATCGGCCAGAGGATGTGATGCCAAGTACTGGTCCTCCCTAGGGGCCTTGTACAGGCGGTCAGCCTTCTTCGGCATCGCCAGGAGCGAGTGTGGACGTTTCCATGCTGCCTTGGTGATGTCCAGGAAGGTGTCCACCAAGGGTGGCACCACCACAGGCTTTGGATCTTTTTGCCGAAGATACATGGCAAGGCGTGAGTCAAGTTCCTCTGCGTTCCAGCCCACGTTCTCCTGGATATGCCTTCACAATCTCTCAGAGACGATGGGTCATCCGGAGGAGATCTTGGGAGCTCACGTGAGTCCGGAGAGGGGACGCTGAAGGGAGAAGGGATCTGGATCCGTCCGAGAAGTCCAATCCCGTGTCCTCCGTCGAAGGCGAATGGCAGTGTCTTCTGGGTCTCTTGGGGCTGGGTGACCCTGAAGAAGATCTAGGTGAGTCTCCTCTTGTCTGGTCTGCCCCTAGGAGGTTCCACAGGCTCCTGGGGAAGGTACTGGCCTGCTGCCCGGATGGGGGTGGGCGCTGGGGCCGTGGAGTCAGGGTGGAGGAGGAGGAGGAGGAAAAGGAGGAGGTGGAACTATCCGTCCTTCTTTATGGTATCCCACCAATAGGTGAATAAGCTCCTTAACATCTGAAATACTGGGGTACGACAGCCGGACCCGGGGCGCCCGGTGGTCGGTCGTCGGGTTCCGCAAGTCGGCTCCCCAGGGATCTCTGGTTTGGGAGAGGGTTCCTAGAAGTGCGAGCTGGGAGCTGGGATTCGCCCGTCTGGTCCTCGGGCTGGGTCAGCTCCTCCTCCATAAGCGCCTCCTGACCGACGTCGGTAGGTGGCGTAGGTGTTCTCCTCTCTACAGGAACGGGCGTTGGTCCCCGGCCGGGCGTCCGTGGTGGCCGAAGGCCTGACTGGCGGCCAGGCGTGTGGCGGTCGTCGGGTCTCGGGACGGTGGTGCTTGGCCGGCCCGTCGGGTGAGCCCGGCGTCGGATCCGGCCGATCCTTTTGAGTGAAGTCAGCTCCTGTGGTCTTCCGCTGGGTGGAGGGGCAAGGAGACCCGACTGGCGTCGGGGGTCGGGTAGCGGGAGCGGACTTGTGGTGGTGGTCCCCTGACCTTGGCGAGGCCTTGGAAGCAGAAGAAGGAGGTCTGGAGGTCCTGGCCGGAGGTAGAGAAGAAGAACCCGAAGAAGACTTCACCGCAGCTGGGGGAGGCTGAGAGCAGGCCCGGGAAGGGGAGCGGTTGGACCGGGAGCTGGAGCTACGGGAGTTGGAAGCCCTAGAAGGGGATTTTGATCTCACCCTCTCCCTGTGCTTTCTGAGGTGTCGCCGGGCTTTCTCAGACGATTCCCCCTTGGAGGCAGAATCCATGGCCTTAACTTTTTCTTCGAGAAGGAGCGCAGAAGGGCCTTCTGGTAGCCGGATCTGGGTCCGGCTATTGAATCTGACAGAAGGTACAGGCCGGGCGGTAGCGGATCTTTAAAGGTTTGCTTCCCACAGGCGCACTTGATGGATGGCCTTCGCGGAGGTTGGAGAGGACATCAGATGGCGAACTTGAGAAAAGCGGGGTTTTCAAGTTGGAAAGAACTTTACCAGGTGCATGGCGCTAGAAACAGACCGGAAGAGTCGAGACATGCAAGTCGGCCAGCGGGGAAGAACTAGGGATTCTGAGCGGAACCGCCTCATATGTACTAAGCCACCAGCGTCGGGGCGGGACCGGCGTTGGAGGCGGTCCCCGCTGAAGACTGCTAGCTAGAAGATTTCCGTGGGGTCCTGACGCCTGCCGGCTTCAGTCCTAATGGTGTTACCTGCTGCAAGAGCTGTATCTCGAAGTAAGATCGGGTATTAGGCAAAATACAGGCTAAACACAGCAAAATTATCTAAGGGATTAAGGAACAATATAGAATGCAAAACAGCAATGTAGAAGGCAAAACAACAGTACAATTTAATAATACATACAGTCCCAGAGGTACAGGTTTGGACCTGCCAAAATTTAACTACAACCGCCAGTGCTGAAAGGCGCCTAAAATCATAGTTCTGAAGCCGAAATGGCGCTCCAATCAGCAGACGGATTCACTGCAGGGCAGGCAAATCGGCTACGGGCAGTAGACTCGCCAAACCAATCAGGAGTTAGCGGTTAGAGGACCAGGATAGCGATATTTACCTCTGCGATGATCTGGGCGAGGGGACCAGGAGGGCTGCTGTTCGCAGCTGATGCAGGCGGGCGGCGGTGGCGGCTGTGAAGCACCGCCTCTTGGAAGCGGGGCGCCGCTCGGGCAATCCTGGCAATGTTCTTCAAGTGACAAAACGAGGACTTGACTACCGCTGACACCTGTGAACGCAATGTCAGCCCATCATCAAGAATCACCCCCAGGTTTCGCACTCGTTCAAAGGAAGGCAGCTGGACACCTCCAAACCAGTCCCAGAGGGCAGCCCTGCCACCAATCCCTCTATCCGGTGACCTGGATCCACCACCAACACCTCAGTCTTCTCAAAATTCAATTTCAAGCAGCTGGATTTCATCCAGTCTTGGATTTCTACAAGACAGCTGTTAAAGACCAAGACTACACTATCCTGGTCAAGTACAAAGCACAGGTAGAGCTGGGTATCATCTGCATAACAGTGAAACCTCAGCCCATACCATCACACAATGTCTCCAAGGGGCAGCATATACACCGTGAACAACACTGGGGACAGCACCAAGCCCTGGGGGACCCCACATGGCAGAGAAAATGGGCAGAGGAAAATATCCCCGACACCACCCTCTGAAATCTGCCAGTGAGGAATGACTGAAACCATCTGAGGACTGAACTTGAGAGGCCACAGATGACCCTCAGGCACTCGAGCAACACCCCATGGTCCACGGTGTCAAAAGCTTTAGAGAGATCAAGAAGCACCAGAATGGAGTGGCGCTTCTGATCTCTTGCCATCAGATCATCATTGAGCACCCGCACCAGAGAAGTCTCGGTACTATGCCTCTTCCAGAAACCGGACTGGAGAGGAACGTAGACATTGTGGATGGTAAGATGGTTCTCCAGCTGTAATGCGACTACTTTTCGATCACCTTCCCTACAAAGGGAAGGTCAGAGATAGGTCTGTAGTTAGCAAAGCAGTTTGGGTCCAGAGCAACTTTTGGAGCAGTGTCACCACTGCCTCATTTAGAGACTAGGAACTCACCCGACTCTAAGGAGCACCAAAAATCTTCGCAAGGACGGGCCGATGGAATCGAACACACCGATTATCAGGGTGTTGGGTCCGTGTCCAACTACAGCATGTTGACCGATATTCTGGACAATCCGCACAATATCCACGATCTCTGGCAGGTCAAAAGATATCCAGGAAAACTGAGGAGAAGTAACCGAGCACTGACCACCACCAACCCCCACAGAGTGAGCAGGCCGGATCTCGGCCCTGATGTTGGCCACCTTATCTGCAAAGAATCGAGCAAACTCCTCACACTTAACTTGTGAAAACGCACTTTGAGCCTGCAGACAGGTTGGGTTGCCTGTCCATGGTTCAGAAGAGCTGAGCAGGTCGATTCTGAGCTGCAGCAATATCCCTGGACTGGAGCTCTACCTTCTTAGGGGTGACTGCTGATTGACAGACTTGATAATGTTCTATCAATCTAAGGCGGTCAGCATCCAGGGCAGATTTCCGCCAGCATCACTCTAACCTTCGTCCAACTCGTCTCAGCTCCCTCAAGGTCCCATCAAACCATGGGGACTGCAGGCAGAGAGAGGATGAACATGGACAGGAGCAACAGAGTCCAGAGCTTCAGTGACAGCCTTATTAAAAGCCTGAACCAAACTCTCTGGACTCTCGTTTGTCCCTGGAAATCCCGATAGGTCTAATATCACCAAGAGAACATCAGGGGTCACATCCCTCAAAGGGCAGTATCTGACCATCTCCACAGGGGCAGGCCTATGAGGGGGAGCCCAGAGATTGAACTTAATGATGTGGTGATCAGACTATCCGACTGGTTCCACCACCAAATCGAAGGTCTCCATCCCCAGGAGGAAAACCAGATCGAGTGAGTGACCATGATTATGGGTTGCAGAGGCAATTACCTGTGCGAAGCCCAACAAATTCATAAGTTGGAGACAGTCCTGACCAAATTGCGAGAGTTCATAGTTGACCCAGGTACTGAAGTCACCCAGGACAATCAGCCTAGATGACTCAAATATCATGTCGACCACGAAGTCCGCTACTTCCTGTAGAAACAACTTCTCACCCCTGGGTGGACGGTAGATGAGAATGGTCCTACACCCAACACCTGCAACCACCATATACTCAAACGATTTGTATTCCTCAAGTGGCACACCTATAAGGTCCAATTCCGATCTAAAAAAAATGGCTACACCCCTTCCCCCGTGGTCCGATCTCGAACGATGTATCACCACCCATGTACCCATGTAGCAAGAGCCAGAAAAGGTGTCAGTTCAGTCTTCAGTTCAATCACAGTTCCTAACGGGGAGAATGGCCGGTCGGACCCACAAATAATACAAACACTGCCCGAGTCAACAGTTCCTCTAGGGGTCTCCTCGATTGCAGCTCTGCACTCACTCCACCTTTTAATCCACACTTTAATCGCACCAAAGGGGGCCAAAAATCAGATGACACAGCACTCTGCTAGATGATACCTCGGCCTATGGGGAGAGAAACACTAGCAGAGGGCTCAAGGAGTGTAATAGCTGAGGAGATAGAAAAAAGAACACCCCCCTATTGCACCACCCAGAACAAACCGTACCCCCGACCGCCCGCAACCTGCAGCTACAGGCACCTCTGAAAGTCGACCACCAGGCCAACCCCCAAGGAGGCTTAGGAAAAGCCCCAATTCCCCCTTCGGTTCCTTGGAGGCCAGATGAGGCAACTCCTGCCCAGTCCCAGGCAGAACAATGGGACGGTAACCCTGGAAGCAGAAAAGGGGGGATTTCCTCACCCAGCACAACTCTCCAGCTCTCGCAACCCCACAAAGCTTTCAGGTAACAGCAACATCTCCAAGTCCAGGTGTCGCACTTCATAAACTCCTCCAACAGCGTCCGAAAGTCCAGACAACAAACCACCTTCTTCCCAGCACGTTCTTCAAGGCCACAGCTCTAGACTGCAAGCCGTAGGAACAAAGACTACACCACCAGTCCAAAATCAAACTGTAACCCAACTCCCCCCAATCCTACAGGTTCAGGCAGTAAGTTGAGAGAGCTACAATGTAAATAATACTAAAAATACTGAGAAACAAAGAAGTAAAACAAACTTTTAGAAAATGAAACAACAGGCAAAATAAGACCAAACAGCAGTTCTAGTTAGCTTCCTGACAGTGGCCCAGTGAGGCCGCCATCTTGCTTAAGAACTAAGTGGTGAAGAATCTGAATAAAATATTTTTGTCCACCTTCTTATCCACGTCAGGTACTGAAGTAGGGTCTTTAAGATTTGTAGCACAGCCTTTTTTCAAAGATTGTGCATTGGTAACAGGAGGTGTTTTGTGGGAGCTAGTACCATCATGTCCAAGAAATCTGCTTCCTCCACATCCTCCTCCGTCTCCTGGAGAGGAGACTGAGGGTGTCTACCATATTTTAACAAGGCTTAATGCAAGAGTAGTTCTCTGGTCCCCTAGGAGGTGGGAGCCAAAGTGCTGCTCTGGGGAAACCTCTGGCTCTATAAATTCTGCATCCTCCTCCTCTGGGTTATCAAACGGGCTGAGGCTCCTGTGGTGTTGCAGCTGGCACATGAACTGGTGCAGCGGCGTGGTAACAAGTACCACAGCCTGTATGGCTTGTAAACTCTGAAGAGCCTTGGCAATGTCCTCAGCTGAGGGCACATTCTGTTTGTCTGCTGAAAGCTCCTTAGCATTCTCGGCCGGAGGCACAGCAACATGTTTTTCTTTATATTTTTTCTTAAGTGGGACAGTTTCAGCCACTGTCTCCACAGCCTTTTTATTTTTATTTTTTTATCTATTTACTCCCCCACCCTGGCCCTGGTTGGCCCTTCTCCATCCCATCAGGCCCTCACTCCTGAAGCTCACACGGCTTACCCCCCCATGGCGGGGCTGCGGGGACCCCTACCCTCTGACAAGGATCTAGCTCGGGGTGTTACCTCCAGGACACAGTGCAACGGCGCAGCCATTAAGCTGCTATGACCAGCCACCAGGGTCCTTTTTCACTCTTTTCTGTCCCCCCGAGAGCCAGCATGCAATGACGCTGAGGTGACCTCGTGAATGCTCCCATGCACAGCCCCACCGGTGTCAGCCATGCTCTTGCCCCTCAAGTCTTTTTACGGTAGCGCAAAGTCGATCCCAAGCCACTGCCAGGGGTCGGACGTGCACCAACCAAAGGTGATCCTCCCTACCCGGAGATGGGGAGCAGTCCGTCAGACAATCAATCCATCTCCACCCTGCCGACCCACACTCGTTCCTGATCTCGGGTCGCCGGCATGGGGCGAGGTGTGGCGTCCAGCGCCCAACCCTCAGCACCACCGGTCGGCTCTCCACAGCCCTTTTAGATTTATCTTGCTCACTCTTTTCTGATACTTTTCAGTATCTTTGGGTTTACTTTTTTCCTTATTGGAAACAAGAGGAAGAGGGGTTTCTCTTCTGTAGCACTAGCAGAAGCAGAGGCCATTTCTTCTAATTTCTTTGATATTTATTTTAGGACTCTTAGGACAAAATGTTTTACAAATCCAGTTAGAAAAAAAAATATGGCTAGTTACCAGACAAAAAACACAAAGAGAATGCTTGTCTGCTTTAGCTATAATTTGGCCACAAGACTTACAATATTTAAAACCTGTGAGCCCTGTGCATTTTTTAGGTTTCTCAACAGGGACCTCTGATACTGAGCAGAAAGTATGATTTAAACGCTAGTGAACAAATAATAGGTTCCCTGGAACCGACCTAATCAGTTGTAAGCAGCCACTAGCAGTTCCTGGAACAGAGCTTTAACTGGTTCCCTAAAAGAAAAGGAACTGATAAAATGTGACTTTTAAAATAAAATTAAAACTGTAGACGGATCCCAAGCAGAACCGTCTAACAACAACAAATAACGTTAGTTCTGAGGTAAAAACCTCACTGGAATAGCGGATCCCTCGGTTCCATGGAACTGTGAGGGAACCAGAAAAAAAAAAAATACTACTAAAGAAATTTATACTAAATTAACCTATAAGGACAGCTATCTAAAATTAGTAATTAAGAAATACTTATCAATCCAAATAAGGGATATGGGAAGTAAGTTGAAGGAGCGCTCTCCGGAATGTCTTCACTAGGCAGGTGGAATAAAGAATCTGAAGCACTCTTGAGTGCAGCAGTTGCTAGGGCAGCAGTTTGAAAGTGGCACGAGCCAATGAGAGTGCTATAATTTGCATATAATTCTATTCTCTCTGGGCAGTCGAATACTGGAGGCTGACTGCATTAGTTTAATCATAATTAGCGATTCCTGGGGTTAGAAGGGGGAACCACTGCCGTGCTCAGCTGGAAGACTATTGGCTTATTTTAGCTGCAAAACCCTGAGGGAAAAGAAGACACAGGAGCAAGGATCCTGTCAACTTCAGGGACCACTGAACAAAGACCCAGACAGAAAAATTTTGAAGGTCTTGGATAATATAAAGCACGGAAAAGCAGCTATCCCCCACTCACATAAGGGATGAAAGTCCTGGAGCATGACCCTCTAGCTAAACACCTGACGGTTAGCTTAAGGGGGAAAACACCTCTTAAACAGGAGAGGACTCTGTCCAGAAATTACTCCCATAAATAAAGGGGGACAGCGTGAAGGGCAACAATTGGAGGGAAGTCCCCACAAGTCCTCCCACGGAATGTACTAACGAAGTCCCCACTTCTTTAAAGCCTACAATGGAGATCTGTGCCACAACATATGAGGACCCCAAGTACACCTCACTGAGAACCCTGGGGAGTTCCCTCCAAGGCTAGGGAGAGGACCCTACTTGCTGCCCTCCACAAGCTGGGCTGCTCTGTGACTTTTAGAGAAGAAAACAGAGGGCCCTGAGGTCCCAGTGGGACTATGCCCAACTGGCCTCGAGATGGGGAGGGCGAGCAGGGTGGCAGCGCAAGGAGCTGAAACCCAAGAGAGGAAGATGGCGGGAATCAGTAACGAATGGTGAAGATACAAGAGAAGATCAAGAATTATGGTAGGTACTTAATTTTCATATCTTCCCTGCCAGTCTTCACCTGCTCATCACTGCTGGAGGAATACCAAGCCCCCTGGAGGAGACCTGGCACAGCCCTGGGAACAGATTCCTCAGCCTCCTGCTGCTGAGGTGCGGGAGACCCCATAGCCCTACTAGACTGTACAAGGCCTAAGGCTGGTCAGGCTGAGGAGGTGTCACCATGGCCAGGGGACAGAAGGACGCCCCTGTAAGTTCCTCCTTGCCCTGTGGAAGAAAAGATGGGTCCCTGGAAAGTGGAGGAAATCACCATCGCCGGGCAATGGATGACAACCCAGACAGACGAAGTCATGCCGCCCACCTGATGCAGATTAGGTCCCTGCCAGTCTGGAGGCCACCTCACTGGCATCATAAGATGCTCTAGCAAGCTCCAGACCCTGCGCAGAGAGGGCAATGGCTTGTCTAGATCCTCCGAATCAGGCAAAGATGCTAACAACTGTGCTAACATCGACCACAGGTACCTGTTGTAGGCAGTGTGGTGAGCCTGATGTGAACTGATACAAAGCAGCACACAAGCTGAAGAGAAAACTCTTCTTTCCCACCGGTCGAACTCAGCGGAGTCCGGATCAGGTGGTCCGTTATGCGCTGGGTACTGAAGCCCGGAAGGAGTGTCCAAGGCTCGAAGGCGGGTGAGGCAGAGAACCAAGAGACTCTTGGGAAGCGCAATACCTCCTCTTGCAGTCCGCTGGGGCTGGGGATGAGGCGGCTGGTGACTGCCATGTGCGGACTGACGCTTCCTGGAAGGGACTAGGTCAGGAAGCTACCACTAGGTGTGTGCACTAAACTCCACTCAGGAAGAGGCATCTCCTGCTCGGTACAATCTTACCAAATTGGATATATGGAGTTCTTGTACCAACCTCATGAGGAACTGCTGATATTCAGTGAAATCAGCATCGGAAGAAAGGTGGACTGAACAGTCCTCTTCCTCAGAAGAGGAAGCCAAGGATGTCGAGGAACTCGAGTGCTCAGAGTCCTCCTGTGGCGGTGGAGACAGGCAAAAGACCTGCTTGTACATGGCTTTAACATAGCTAGGGAAGGCCGCCATAGTGGCCCTGTACGTCTTCCAGGTTAAGGGCCCACATGGCCAGGGAGAGGTGGAGGTGACCGCAGAGGAATTAGGGAAGAGCACCGAACTGAAAGTGCCCGACCTTTGCCAGGGCTCTGAGACCTCAATGAAGATCCTATCGCTCGAGGGGATCCGTTGGTCGACCCAGTCAGCGTATGCTGTAGATGTGAAAACATGATCTGGCTGAGCCCTGAGGGGGAATCTCCCTGGTGGTGTGACCGGGGTTGCATGGATCCAGAAGGGGAACCCTCAATGCTGCGAAATAAAGGTACCTCCAAGGAGAAGTGGGCCTGCACTGCAACCTCCTCACCCCTACAGAGAAGTGGGAGGACCCCTATGTCTCACCCTGGTCCCTAAACCGCTCGGACTCCGAGGCTGTCCTCATCTTCGACCCCAGTGCTAAGGGGTCCCCTGATTCCACAGGCCCCCCCAAGGGAGGCCGCAGAAGAAGTAGTCCCCACCCCAACCAAGGGAGCCAAAGCAGTACCAGACATGGCAGCTGCCCTGGCCCCCAAGGTCGAGACTGCCACACCATGTCCTCCTGGACTGCTACCCATCGCGTGGCCCCCAAGACACCGGAGTCGGCAAGGGGGCCCACAGAGACCACAGACTCCGGGGAGCACGGGAGGCGTACACTGGGCCACCTTGTGCCACGTCAAGGGGGGCTCCCCATCCCCAATGTGGCAGAACGCCAGCCCAGATCGCCAGCAAGTCATCCTTGCACCACCCAGATCCCCAGCACCGCAAACAGTGCAGAGGGTCTGCCGGTGCCGGGCCCCAACAGCCGTGAGCCGCAACGCCAGGGGAGCCTGCACCTCTGAGGAGGTGACTGCCATGGCAGTGCTCCAGTCCCTGCTCCGCAAGGAAAAGAGGCGTTCTTCCGGCACTGCGGAAAAAAATACCCTTGACAGCAAGACTGGAATCCGAAGAGGTTTTCTCCTCACCGGGCCGTATAGACCCAGGAGGGGACCTGGAGGCAGAGTCAAGAGATCTTGCCATGGCATCCCTAGAATGACGCTGTCCTATGAAAGTTGGCGGGGCACTGTCAACCTTAAATGCGTAGATTTCCAGAATGTGGCAGTCCATGGAGAAACAGGCATCACAGTTGCCCATATCGTGGTTGAGACCCAGGCACCGCAGACAAACATCATGTCGGTCCGTCTCGGAAAAATGCTGGCCACAGGGGCATGGCCCTCTTTGGATTTTCTCTTAGCCCTCGAACCAGACATGATGCGAAAAGCATCCAACAAAATTCATAGGAAAAAGACCTGGTGCCGTTGGCAATAATAATAAAAGGAATGGTCTTACAGGTATCCAACGGCGTCGGGTGCATCAAAACCGGGATGGAGAAGCAGCAAAATGGCGTTGAAATAAGGAACAGGCCCAATGATGGAGCACGCACTGAAACTCAAGCAGCAGGTACGACCTAGATGGTGGGAGAAACAGAACTGTGGTGGAGGAGGAGCCTGCAGCGCCTAACGGCCAACCTGCGTGCAGCACGCAGAGCGTGGCCTCGTGGTGGCACCATTGTTGCCGGATCCCCACCCCCAAAACCACTTCCTGCAGGTGTGTGCCTCCAGCTTACACCCCAGCAGTAATAAATGGTGAAAACTGACAAGGGAAGATCTTGTAGTTTTATAAATCTGGAAGTAGATCTGAAGATTTGCGTGAAGGCCTACTCAATGCGGGAGTGGTGATGAGAACCTGCTTCTTCCTGTGGAAAGGAAGCTCTGGTGTCATGGGCAGAGCCGAGGGAGTTACCAACCGGGGTGAGAGGAGCCAGCTTGAAGACATTTCCGCAAGATTTAAAGGGAAAGGCAACTGCCAGAAGTGTGGATAGAACATCATATCTACATCCCTAGAACAAAGGTTATACCAGACAACATATTCTAACATGGGTAGATAAGGGATAGAAACATGACCTGCTTCTCCCTGCAACCACAGGGATGTACCCTGTGTGAGACTAGAGTACTAATCCAAGCAAGGGGCACTGCATCCCTCCACACACAGAGCAGCTACTCGGTGGATTTAGACTGGATAAGGGCACAAGTTGCACTTAGCAACTAAAAGGGAGAAGAGAACATGAAACAAAAACACAGGTTACTCACCTGTAACAGGAGTTCTAGGAGTGATATATGTTGTTCATCCACACTTATTGGCAGGTTCCTTGCTGCTTTAAATCTTGCCGGAAGGTCTTCTAGCTGGCTCTTCCCACCCACCCGGGTGGTAAAACTCTCGGCTCCACTCCATGACGCCAGATCTTCCTTACTGCTTGGAAGCTCAGGTTCCCTCCTTTGTGCTCTGCGTTTTAGGCCTGGATCCAAACTCTTCGGTTAATCTGAAACTTTCATTTTAAAATTTTCAAGACTTCAGTCTGTATCTTCCTCACGGCTGAGATGGACAAATCGACTCCTGGATTTCGCGCAGTACCCTGTGGTAGCAGATGATGTCCTGACTGATCCACACGCCATGTGCATTTATTGCCTTGTAACTCGCACCATGACTCACAGACTTGTGAGTTGTGCAAATCCTTTTCGGCTTCAGTCTTGGAGGACCGCGCTGCCTGGTTACTGTTGGGGTGACCTAAAAAACATTATCCTCCGGTTAAGTCTAAAGAGGCCCGTTGGGCGGTGTCCGTGGCTGCGGGTTCGGCATAACAGCTGCAGCAGATGATCGCCCTCGAGGAGGAGGCGGCCCAGGCTGCATCTTCATCATCCTCGGTCGCAGCATTTATCCCGCTCTCCTTGGAATCCTCCTACACAGCTTCTTTCGAGGAGCTTTGCCAATCCCTCTCCACCACGGGAGAAGGCCCTTTGGGACATTCCTCTCAGTCCAAAAGAAGGAACAGTCACTTCTCAAGCCATTCATGCACAATCTGCATTTCTTTAATGATACACTAGAATCGATACAAAGTGGGGACCTATTTTTTTTTTTTTTTTTTTATTTAGTTGTTTAACCAGGAGTAGCACACTAAGCAGAAAGCTTTTTTTCAGGAGCAACCTGGGAACACAGGGAAGTTAAGTGACTTACTCAGGGTCACACAGTATGCAAGTGGAAGCTGTGGGATTCAAACCCAGGTCTGGTCTGCTGGATATCACCAGATCTGCAGCTCAGAGCCTTAAACCACTGTGCTGTACTGCAGAGCTCCACTTAGTACGTGATTACTTCTCAGCAAAGGACAGTAATGACAGGTATAATACAGCTGCAAAGCACAAATGATTCCAGCACAAACTGCATACTGAGAACGTGCCCTACATTTTGTAGTGCTCATCTCTGTTGCTTGGCTGCTTCTAGCAGAAAAGGGTTGTCCTGACAGGAGAGGTGATGCAGCTGGGGAATCAACTTCCAGTGGGTGCAGTGGTCACTTTTACGTAGTTATTTAAAGAGTCAGTGTCCTGCTTAAAAATAAAAATTACGTACCTACTGTAATTATGATCTTTCTATGTATCTTCCATTCATCACCTTTGTGTATATGGCGCGATACGATGACCCTGTGGAGCCATTTTTTTGGGTTAAGTCGACAAGACCATCAGCCGCCGCCTCGAGGCCGACGCACTGCATAGTGCTGCAGGTTGGCCGTTAGGTGTTGTCAACTCCGCCCTCCCACCAGTTCTGAGTCGCTGGAGAGGTGAGAGAGGGGTGGAAGGGTGGGACAAGGAAAACAGACAAAGGAAAATATATATGAACCAAAAGGAGAAATAACGACTGAGAGGACAGAGGACGAAGAAGGAGAGAACTAAGGGGATTGGGTACAGGCCTCAATCTCTGGGAGTAGAAAAGAAGAAGACAGGTGGGTTAGGGGTTTAGACTTTAAGAAGAGAGTGAGAGGGGGAAAAAGGTAAAGACCATACCCCAGAACCTTGACCTGTCTCCAGACTGTATAGGAACTGCAAGGAGTAATGCCAGTTTATTGCTGGTAATCTGGCACAGAATCACTGCCAAAAAACGCCACTTAAGCGGAGACGACTATTCTGGAAGAAAGACAGGATACAGGGAATTCTCCCCCCCTCTCAAGGAGAAAACCTTTTTGGCACAAGAAAGATAGTTTCTTGAAACAATTAAGGATATGTCCAAAGGACAAATGAATTATGGGAGAAGAAGGAAGAGAGGAAAGAACAGAGGTCAACTGCCAACTCCCACCCCACAGGGGTGGAGCCTAGAGCACTGGAGAAGGCGTGTCCCCCATCTTGACCACTCCCCCTAGAAAGATCATCCCCCTATGTGCCCCCATTTACACCGCCCCTGACTAGAAGAAAGGAGGTGGGGGCAAGGATGGGCACAGAGAGGGAGGGGGACCCAGAGACTGAAGCCCCAGGGGATGGTGGACGGATTATGATGAATGGTGAAGATGGACAGAAAGACCACTATTTTATAATGCACTTTTCATATCTTATCTTTGCTAGTCTTCACCATTCATCACCTTTTGGTGAATGTCGAACCCCCTCGAAGGGGGTTTTCAACCCTAAGGGACAGAGTCCCTTAGCTCTCAGTGGGTGACACACTAAGAGGGAGAACCTTGCGGGCCTGGAGAGGCCAGAGAGTGGGGAGAGTGAGACGGGGACCTCCCAGAGGGGGAAGGAAGCTGCCCTGACAGACGCCGCCTCACTCTACGGGAGAAGAGGCTAGAGAGAGGTTCTCTGGTGAGCGGAGTTAATCACCCTACGCCAAGCCAAGGGTGACGACCAGAAAAGATGTAGCCATGCTGTCCGCCTAGTGCAGATCGCTGTCCCTACGACCCTGGTAGCTACCTCATTGGCATCATACAATGCCCTTGCTTGGGCCTTTGCTAGCTCCAGGCCACGTGCAGAGAGTGCAATGGCTTGTCTGGTTTGCTCCGTTTCACAGGCAATGAGGCTAGGAGCTGACCCAGCCTGGACCACAAGAACCTGTCATATGATGCGAGTGGGCCTGATGTGCTGTGATGAGAGAGCAGCAACCATGCCGGGTGGAGTCCTCCTCCCCAGAGTCAAAATCCATTGAATCTTGATCTGGGGCCGGTCATGGTGAAGGCGCAAGCCTGTCAGGAATGTCCAGTTGTGTCAATGCAGACTGAGGATGAGGCATAGAACCTGGAGACTCCAGGGCTGGGGCACAATACGGTGGCAAATATCCCTAGGGGCAGGAACTCCGAAAAGGGTCTCTGCCAGAAACACAATGTCGCCTCCCGAAAGGGAGCAGGCCATGGGGCACCACAAGGGTGTCCTCACTGAAATAGCCTAGAAAGGCATGCGCCGAGTGCTCTGGATTGCTTTGAGTGGGAGGGGTGATATGCAGGTCCTCCAAAATCCTCATGAATAATTGCTGATACTCTGCGATCAGCAGCTGGAGAAATGTGGACAGATGTCGCCACTCCCCCAGAAGAGGGGATGAGGAGTCAGAGGACCTCAAATGTTCAGAGGGTGGCTGCTCAGGGGGAGGTTGAAAACCTGTCTGTCCATGGCCCTGACGTAGCGGGGAACCAGCAGCCACGTGCCCTGAACTGCTCCCAGGACAGAGGTCCGCTGGGACCAAGAATGCCTGGGAGCACAGGAGAATGTAGCAGAGGATAGGGACAGAGTCGACAAGAGAATCGACGACCTCCGCCTGGGCTAGGGAGTGCACCAGGAGCCCTGGAGAAGATGAAGAATCTGGAAGACACCACAGCCGACAAGCGAACAGCCATACGTAAATTGCCTTGGCTGTGCCCGGAAGAATACCCCCAGAGGATCGAGTGGGTAGGTCCAGAAGGACGGGTCCCCTAACTTAAAGAATGGGGACCTCGAGGAAACCGAAGGGAAGAGTGGAGATCTGCACTAAGGCTCCTCCCAGAGCCCAGGTGGGTTCCGAAAAAGGCCGCCAGACAGAACCCAAACCCTCGATCCCTCGGAACCGAGAGTGCCCTCCTTCTCGAGAGAGCCAGCCAAGGCAGCTGGCAACCCTGGTCGCCCCAAGAGCTATCCAGGAGCAGCACCTCCCTCCCTCCTGTGGATGCTCAATCGCCCCAAAGTTGGGGGATCCAGGCACACCACCTGAGAGGGTACCACTACTGAGGGGTCAGAAAACCCACGAGACCAGGCTGCAGAGCAATGGTGGCCTGCACCACTGCCTGCTGGTCAGCACCCCTGACCCTGGCCTCGTAGTCCCTGTCCTCTCCTCAGAGTGGGGCTGGCTGCGGCCTGTTGAGGATACTACTCCAGTGTCCACGTGGGCAGCTAACCCAGAGAGCCAGACTGCTTGTCCGACCCTCCTCCAAAGAGGTGGAGGCGGAAGTCCTGTGCCAGACAGCAGCGTGGATGCTCACTGCCATCCCAACCAAATAGGGCACCAGAAGCACAGACCGCACAGAGTCAGTACCCGGTGCCCCGCCAGCACCGCTGAACAGTGGCAGAAGAGGACACGGCCCAACAAGGCAACATAGTCTCGTACCAGAGCCTGACACGGTGCCGCCCCACCACGGCGCCTGCATGGTGCAGAGGACAGAGATGGCACCGATGACGGCTCTGACAGCACTCTTGGTGCTGCGTACAACGCTGAGGCCAGAGACCTCCACAACGCCGCCTGGCCCCATAGCACCGTGAGCAATGCTGACGACAGAGACGGCGCCGATGACAACTCCGACAGTGTTCTCGGCACCGAGATCTGGAACCTCCATGGCACCGTGTCCATGCCTGGAACCGCGAATGGCTTCAGAGCTGGACACGGCACCGTGCTCAACCTTGACACCGTGGACGGCGCCGAGACGAGAAAAAGTCAGAGATGGCACTGTAGAACCTCCCACAGCACCGCTAGCACCATCGGCACTGTGAATGACGCTGACAGCAGCCATGGTGCCGAGCAATGGACCGGCGTCAACAACGGCACCATCAGGACCCATGGCGCCGAGGCCCGAAATGGCGCTGACAGAGGCCTTCCAAGCCACGGGTATGACACCAGGGCAGCCTTTGCCCCGAAGGTGACTGCCAGTGCAGTGCCTCCTGCCCGCCCCCAGAGGGAACAGATGGGCCTCCTGCACCGCTGGAGAGCCTCGCCACGGCTAGGCTATGAGAGGCCGAGGCTCCCTCCTCTCGGTATGTACAGAACCAGTAGGAAGGCCCGAGGTAGCAGCGGCTTGCCAGACGAGTGCCGACCCCAGAAGTTGGCGGAGTTTGCCCCACTTCCCACGCACGTTGTTTGATGACCCGGCAGTCCATGGAGAAGCAGGCGTCGCACAAATCCATGTTGTGAAGCGTGCAAAGCCACGCGAGGCAACGGTCGTGCTGGTCGGTGATGGAGAACTTACGGCCGCAAGGGCATCTTCACATGGTGGGCCGTCCCGTGTTAGAAGATTTCTTGTCCTCCAACCGAGACATGACCTACGAAAAGAAACACCAAAACAAGACTCGACATCGCAGAATTAAAATAAAGGAACAATCTTACCAAGCGACATCGAGTAGCAATGAGAACTGGCAGGAGAAGGGGCCGACAAACTGCGGCTCGGAATCGACACAGAGTCGAACGGTAGGTAACTGCGTAGAAGTAGGCCTCAATTCAGTTGAGAAGCTTCCCACGAGGTGACCTCGACGGCGAGAGATGAAGAACTGGCAGGAGGGTGGAGTCGACAGCACCTAACGGCCAACCAGCGAGCACTATGCAGTGTGTCGGCCTCGAGGGCGGCGCCGATGGTGCGTCGACTCCACCCTCAAAAAAAAAAAAAAGCTCCCGCGGGGTCATGACCTCCGGCCATATACCCAAAGGTGATGAATGGTGAAGACTGACACAGATAAGATCTAATACTAGTTTTTAAAAGCAGTCAACTATTACCTTTTATACTCTAGATACTTTTTCCTTGCCTTTGGTTAATCAAATTTTTTTTTTTTTTTTTTAACTGTTGGTGGGTGTGATGCGTGGAACAGCACTCTGCCTGACAACTGATATGTCTAACTCTGTTTCTCCCAATACAGCATAGCACCACTGTGACCTCACTGACTGTGACATCACAGCTACTCAGGAAGAGCCACTCAGTAGCTGCGAGGTCAGGCACCTGTGATGCCACAGTGCCAATGATGTAGTGGGAGAAACAGAACTAGATATGTCAGCTGCCGGGCACAGTGATGTTTCACACATCCAGCATAATACTGTCACACAGAAAACATTCTAATATGCAAAAGGAAAAATAAAAATATTTCAGATATAAAAAGTTACAATTATCTAAAATTTGTTAACATTTTCCTGACTATTTGAGGATCTAGTGTATTAATCATTACCTCCTCTTTTTCTGTTGGTGATTATAATTTCTCTCACTGAACCCTTCTGAGTTACATTATGCAACAGCCTGCGGCACAAGGAGTAGTCTCTTCAGCACAGCAACTGATGCAAAAACATTGTGAGGTCTTGGGAAATGAGGCAAAACCCATGGGGAGAGACTATGACATTTACAATGGAGACAACCGTGCAACTACGACAAAAGCAAATGCAGATTGATGCAGACACCATTTTACAAAGCTTAAATAAATATCCTGATTTCCACTAAAAAAAATCACAGCTGACATCAGCAACACAAAATCTCCCGAAATATATGAATTTCAGAGCCTTCAATTTTTATTTATGAAGACATTTTCATTAAGACAGGGTATGTTCCTTTAGCAACAACCGAAACCTGAGATATAAGATATAACAGGACCAGAGACCCCCCAAACACAGTCGTACTGACACCTTGAAAAGCATGTAGTTATAAGCGTTAATCGCTGAGTGCGATGTGTGAAGTTCTGGTCCTGTTATATCTTTGATAGTATACTTTTGATCACTACAAATGTGCTTTAAGCAATCTTTTGCAGCATTTCTCACCAGTGCTCAGTTTTCCGTCTGTTTCTTTGTGTTTGTATTTACCACAGCACAGTGAGACGTGCAGAGTTCATGCAGCTCTGTTTTCTCATTTGTCTTTGTCCTTTAGACTTCATCTGTTTGTGTTGTTTATGCCTGCTGCCTAGGATGCGATTCCGATGCCACAAGCACGTGTAAGCAATAATACACAACAGGGGATGCACTAAAGCATTTGTGATGCACGCCCCAGGGGTTTTCTGAGGCACAAGGCCTAAGGTAGAGTGTCCTCACAAATCCCGGAAAGTGCATTCAAAGTGCTTTAATGTGCCCTGAAGTCTAGCAGTACTACACTTATTAAAACAGACTCAGGAGAATGTGGTTTTTTGGGGAGACATAGAACGGTGATGGGAGACCTGACCCTGCATCCACTGAGATTTAATGCACAGTCAAGTGACCTCTCAACCAATGATGTTTCTAGATTTTTCTTGCCATTTTCTAATGACTTTAGTGAAAACAGCAGGGACAGATTAAGTCTAAGGATGAAAGACCTTTTCTATAAAAATGTCTTCAGCAATAAAGAATCCAATGCCCAGAAAATCAAATTTGTTTTTAATCCTATGAGGTTTGAGTCCTGCCAATGCCAACAGTAATTGTTTGAGCAGAAAACTAGAGAATCACATTAAGCTTGACAAAGGCAAGGAAGATGAGGCAACAAAGAAAGCATCTTGTTATCTAAGAGGTTTCTAGATCTTCAGTATGGCTTTCTGAAGCATGTGCTCATTACATAGCATGAAACTTATGGCTTCACTTACACACCTAATCTTGCCACTGTCACATTATGTGAACTGTCAGCTTACAAAGATGTTCTTCCCCTCAATACTGATGGCCTACAATTCAATCCAGCTGTTCTTCAGTGTGTAATAAATAACTGGACACCATGTTTCCGTGATTCAGACCATAAACCCAATTCAGGATCATGTGAAAGCCCGGTGGGCTTGAGCATCCATCCCTACCTACTGATAGCCGAGACGGACTGGCCTCTCTGCTGCATCCCTGGCTGCGTGGAATCTTGCTTCGTTTCTGTGTACTTGGGGGATTAGCCAACACCCTCTGAACTCCAGTGCTCATGGTTGAAAGTGTGGTGGTACTCAGAACTCTTCCTGGAGACCCAGAACGACTGCCAGCTGCAAACACCACCCAAGAAAAGTTAGTTGTGTTTTTTCTCTTTTTGGTTTTAGAACTGGCTAGAGAACACATTAAGTGACAACTTCTTCAAGTTACATTTAGCCAAAAGCTCATTTTTCAAGAGATCAGAAAGATTTGTGCATTGGAACAGATTTAAATAAATAAAATGTGATGTGTCCAAAAAGAACACAATAGGCAAATACCAAGGGAGGTTAACTAAAATCTGAAATATTTTTGAAATTTCCACTTACTGTTTTTGTTTCCCTCTTTCTTACCATTAAAATTTGCATCAACTATTTCAACCAGATTAACAATTAGCCTCTCTTGGGATTTCTAGCAAATGCAAAGATTACATGATTGATTGGTGTGGCTTTCAGTAATGTGAAAAATATGTATTCCAATTTTAGAGGATGCCTTTTTGTAACAAAACACATTTCATGATAAGCCTAAGAGCTCCCAGACCCTAATCTTTTAGATAGTTCCAATCTCAGATAGGACTGAATTATTTCTATGTTTGCACAACCAAATGTATCTGTGCTGATGCGTACAAGAGCTCAGAGGATTTGGTATTAATGAAGCAGCTTTCTAATGTTGTTATTTGTCACCAAACATATTACACTACAACTACAGAGGAATTCTGACAATTCAGTTTTCAATGGGCTGCACAGCGATCTTGCTATGTGCAACAGCTTGGGCTAATACTGCATCAACTTTTACAGCATGCTGGCTATTCCAAATTCCACTTATCCCCACCAACATTACCAAAATGCAAACCCTGCTGGCCTCAGCAGTTCTGCTGTTCATCAGTTCTTAAAAGGACAGGCTGTGTGTCTGTTTTTTCAACAGAAATCATCAGTAGTAAAATCTGCCCTTACATATTACACTGACGTTTACGGATTATATTACGCTCTCTTGAAAACTACAAAATCTTCCGGTCTACAGATTACCAGGGGCTCTCAATGATGTCTAAACACCAATTTTATTTTTTGTGTAATTAATATAATATTGCAAATTTTGAGAACAATATCCCCAGAGTAGTCATAAGCCCGCACGAGATCATAACAGCGTAACAAAAACAGTGCAGCAATAAATGCCACAGGCAGCACAGCATGGGGACAAAACAAGGTTGGAAAAACACTGACAAAAACACAAACAGCACCCCATACAAAATAATGAGACTTTCTATTTCTGTGCCCCCCTCGTACCCCTCGACGTGGAAGGCTCTGTCCCCCCCATGACTTTTAATAACACACCTCGAGTGTGGGACTTCAGGGATACGGAGAAACTCGGGAGGGGGGATGTTTATATACATATATGTACTATAGTGGCACGGTAGTGCCACTATAGTTAGGGTTGAGTACCCCATTTAAGGTTAAAGTGTGACATTTTCATCTTAATAACTTTGCCACCGTAAGATGGATTTGCCTGAAATTTGGCAGGCACAGAGCGGTACCATAGAACTCTGGATCTACCAAGTTTCGTAATGGTCAGATATACAGTTGCGGAGGTATAAAGCGACATTCCGTAGTGCATTTACGGTTTTTTTTGTGCATTATTTGCTCGCGCCTACAGGTAGCACAGTTTGCGCGACTGGTCCGAAAACTTCAGGAAACGTGGCCGAGCTCCCAATGTACTTTTCGAAGATTTCGTAAAAAAATATTAAACAGTTCAAAAGTTATTCAAAAAACAAGTTTCCCATTATAGTCAATGGGAAAAGTTAACAAAAAGTTCAACAATGTTGCAAATGCAGTTTTTAGTGTCGCAAATGATCCCTGTAGTGTCGTGAGCCAGCCATTTTATTTTCAGTTAGTGGTCACAGAAATGCTTGGCATTTAAATCTGGGACCCTCTAGGGACACAATTATTTTTGTCTTCACCTAGTTGGACCTTGAGGATGCTAGCCATGGCTTTTTTGGGGGGTTAAACACCTCAGAAATATGTTTTTGAAATTTTTGTAAAAAGTAGTGTCGCACTCACGACACTTTCGTGATTTCATTTACGAAAGTGTCGTGATTTGCAACACGATTTTCCGACACTATGCCCAAAATAAATGAAAATTACGTACCTACCGTAATTCTTGATCTTTCTGTGTATCTTCACCATTCATCACTATTGGGTTATAGAGCGCCAGAGCTAGGACCCTGTGGGAGACTTTTTTTTTTTATATGGACAGAGTCGACAGAGGGCTGGCGCCGCCCTCGAGACCAACGTTCTACGTGGCGCTCAAGGGTTGGCAGTTATCAAACGTTGACTCTGCCCCAACTCCAGTTCTGCTACGCCGGAGAGTGTAAGAAAGGGAGGTGGGGTGGGATGGGGCAACAGAGCCCAAGGGATAGGAAAAGAAAAGAAGAAACCAAAAAGGAGAAATAAATGATGAAGAAGACAAAAAGAAGGAAGAGATTTAAGGAAAATTGGGGGAAAAAGGGAGGGGCCCCAATCTCTGAAAGGAGAAGGGGAGGAAAAAGGTAAGGGAGGGAGGGGGAGGGAAAAGAGCACACCCTCAGAAAAAGGGGTTAAGTGGGGTTTAAGATCTAGACCTGGATCAACAGAAGACTGAAGGTCTCAGAACAGGTCTGAACGCTACCCACTAAATCATCAAAGAGGGTGGGTACCAATACCTCCCCTCCCTCCTGTTACGAGGTCTAAACCTCACTTTTAGGTTTTTGACGATATTGGGAATGCAAGTAATCACAGACATGTTGCATTAGAGTAATAAACAAGTTTATTACTACCAAAAATATATCACAGTTGCCCTAAGCAGTTCTTACCAATATAAACTGGGAGCCAGTGCTAAGTGTTCCCGATACCTCGAGGTTTCTTTGTATCTCTTGGGGTCTCTCCTAAGGTCTCCGAGGTATAAGACTAGTGTATTACATTATATACCTATGATAATTACCATGGTTACTGTAAGACAGAAACATTTTTAGTTACAGAGATGAGCCCTATTGGCTAATTTAGAGATGGCTCCACAGTCCAAGATAACATTATGCAATTCTGTATAGTCATCAGTTTATGAACAAAATGAATCCTTTTATTTTGCAGAGTTTGGAGTTCAGACTCCAAGTTTTGCTGCAGTTTGATACATTTTGTTTTCTGCAAACCCATTTGTTGCTTAAGTGATGAAATTTGCAGATTAAGGGGTTTGAAACCTTGCTTTGAGGCTTTTAGAGCAGCATAGAGAGCAGCGACCATTAACCCTTTAGCTTGCCGCTTATTGGCTAATTGTTTTGTCTTTGTGTACTGGGTTGAAATCCCAGTATAGGGTTTTTAGACTGACTTGCGTCCCTCATAAAGTCAGCCCATTTTTATGGAGGTAAGGAAGTTTGACATTGAGTTTTAGTTCTAGCAGATATTTGATACGGTGGCCATTTGTGGGAGGGAATGAAAAATTAAACTGTTAAAAAGGCACTGTGCTGTGTATTGATTTACAGCAGGAGCACTTCATACACAGCCGAGCTACTGTGTAAGTTGTAGGCTTGCAATTTAAAGCTGTGATGGAGTGAGTAGAGTCGGCATCGACCACACCCGAAGTAAAGACAGCCAGACTTTGCAAGTTACTATAAACTGGTTTTAAAACGGGAGATGTGATACGAGATTGTACACCTACTGTCCCCTTGGGAAAGGGAAAAAGTTTTAGCAACAAGTGAAAACTTACAAACACCAAATATGTCCTGCCGCGGTCGCCAATCTGTTAGGAGGTCTAAACCTCACTTTCAGGTTCTTGACGATATTGGGAATGCAAGTAATCACAGACACGTTGCATTAGAGTAATAAGCAAGTTTATTACTACCAAAAGGATAAATCACAGTTGCCCTAAGCAGTTCTTACCAATACGAACTGGGAGTCAGTGCTAAGCGTTCCCTATACCTCGAGGTTTCTCTGTGTCTCTTGGGGTCTCTCCTAAGGTCTCCGAGGTATAAGACTAATGTATTACATTATATACCTATGATAATTACCATGGTTACTGTAAGAAACATTTTTAGTTACAGAGATGAACCCTATTGGCTAAATTAGAGGTGGCTCCACGGTCCAAGATACCATTATACAATTCTGTATAGTCATCAGTATATGAACAAAAGAGTTTTTATAAAGAGTCTTACATAACTCAGTGTAGTAGTACAAATCACCAAAAGGTGGCAATGCCATCTTACATATTATAATTATTCCAAGGACACAGGTGCCTTGGCATCTTACAAGTAAGAAATACACAGAAAATACATAGAAGAATATATGCATTAGCAAGCAAACTGTATTACAATAATATGCATTCATATCCTTACATCTACTCTTGTACGGTAGATGCCCTTAGCACTATGTGTTAGTATAACATATACTTAAATGCTAGCTGTCTATGGTGTACCTCTGAGGGTACCAATCAGGGTGCAGAGACCTCGTATAACACTCCCAACAGAGGAATGCTGTTTTAGCACAACAGTCAGAGCACAGCGAAAAACAGGAGGAGACTCTTTTACTCTGAGACCCTAGGAGGAAAAGGCTGCCCCGAGCTTTCCAAGAAGAGGTTTTGTCGTCCCTTGTGTGCCTCCAACAGCCCCTCTCACCTAACACAAGGGAGAGGAGAGAGAGAGAGAGAGAAAGAAAGTCACACAGTGGCACGGGAGGAGTCAGAGATTGAGGCCCCAGGGGGATGGAGGGAGGGAGGGATTTAGTGATGAATGGTGAAGATACACAGAAAGATCAAGAATTACGGTAGGTACGTAATTTTCATATCTTATCTGTGTCAATCTTCACCATTCATCACTATTGGGTGAGTACCAAGCCCACCACCCCCCGAACAAAAAAAGTGTGTGGGGGGGTTACTCTGAAACCCTAAGGGACCAAGTCCCTTAGCTTCCAGTGGGTGAGGCACTGGAAGGAAGAACCCTTACAGGCATGGCGAGGCCGGAGACTGATCCAGGTGAGACGGAGATCCCTCAGTGGGAGAAGGAGGGCGCCTCGAAAGTCACCGACTCACCCGATGGGAGAAGAGATGGGTTCTTCAGTAGGCGGAGTAAATCACCGGGCCAAGGGTGACAACCAGGAGAGGCAAAGCCATGCTGCTCACCGAAGGCAGATCGCTGTCCCTACTACTCTGGAAGCTACCTCATTGGCGTCATAAGATGCCCTTGCTTGGTGCCCTGCGAGCTCCAGACCCCGTGCAGAGGGAGATGGCTTGCCTGGTTTGCTCCGAATCAGGCATCAAGGCTAGGAGTTGTCCTAACCTAGACCACAAGAACCTATCACAGGCTGCATAGTGGGCCTGATGTGCTGCAATAGATAAGAGAGATCCGTGCCGAGTAGAACACTCGTCTCCCCGAGAAATCGAAATCCGCAGAGTCCTGATCTGGAGGGCAGACACGGTATAGGGCGCGAGACCCAGAAGGAGTATCCAGGGAGGTCAAACCCGAGACTGGGTAAGGCAGAGCGCCTGGAGACTCCGGGGGAGCGCAATACCGCTGGCGTAAGTCCCTAGGGGCTGGCACTGTGGAGAAGGGACGAAACCAGAGCCGATGTGATGCATCCTGAAAAGGAAAAGGCCAGGCGGGAGCCACCAAGTGGGTCACACTGAACTCGCCTTAAAAGGCGTGGGTCACATGCTCGGGATTGCTAAAGGAAACGGGGGTCAAATGAAGCTCGTCCAACATCCTCACCAGGAAGCGTTGATAAGAAGACAAATCAGACGCTGGGGAAATGTGGACCGAAGGTTCCTCTCCCTCGGAAGAGGGAGAAGAGTACGAGCTGCCAGGCTCAGGGGCCTGCTGCACAGGGCCATGGTGAAACACCTGTTGGTCCAGGGCGTGGAGGTAGGAGGGGAAATGAGCAGCAGAACCCCTGAACTGTTCCCAGGTAAGAGGTCCGCGAGGGCCTAGGATAGCTGGGACTACCGGGGACAGAGACAGCAGCTCGATGGACAGGCTCCTAGAAGCAGGAGAGCGGTCTCTGTCAGGGTGAGGGGGCCAACAAGATCCCCTACGAGAGGGAGGGGAGACCAAGGCCGCCGTAGCTAACAGCCGTTCAACCGGATCGGAACGGACGGAGCTGTGCCCTGCGGAAGAAATCCCCCCCATGAGGTGACCGGGACCATGCGAGTCCAGAAGGACAGCCCCTGACCTCCGAAGAAGTGGTCCTTCTGGCAGACTCTCCAAAAAGGAAAGACAGGGGCCTGCGTTACGGCTCCTGCCAGAGCCTGGCTGGGCCACAGAAGGGGCTCGCCACGCCACACCCCTATCTCTCAACCCTTCCGAGTCGGAGAAAGACCTCGTCCTTGTAACCACTAATCTAGGCAACTGGCAAGCTGAAGTGGGCTCCGAGGAGTCCACCCAGGGAACCGTGCCCTCCCCCTCCTGGTGCGCCCCGGGCTGCCCAAACATGCCAAGGAGGAGGGTACCCCAACTGAGGAAGCAGCCTCCCTGGTGGCCCCAGGCTGCACAGCAGTAGCCACAGGGGCTCCTGCTGACTGGTCAGACCCTCTGACCCAGAAGTCCACCTGAGGAGGCTGAGCACCAGAAGGGAGGAGAGTTGGGGCCAAGGTGAGAGAGACGGAAGGATCTGAAGAACCCGGGAGCCAGTCTGGGTCTGACCCAGAATCCTCCTCCGAAGAGGTAGAAACCGAGGCCCGGTGCCAGACCACCCCACGGACCCTCCAGTTCCTGGACCCCGAGGTCGAGCACCCTGGGATTCAAAGTACCCAGAAGCAGCAGAGGAGAGTAGAGGCTCCAGCCTGACGCTGACACCCTCCTCGACGCCGCGAACGGCGTCGGAGTCAGGTGTGGCACCGGCACGACCCCAGACCTCCCTGGTGCCACGGAGAACCAAATCAGGCACGGCGCCATACCGCTAATCGACCCCGCATTGTGGGAGCTTACACTGGAGTCCTGCACAGCACCGAGCACTACACTACGCATCGCCTGGCGCCGGGGCAGGGTCGACACCAATCAGAATGCCGACATCATCCCTGGTGCCGGTAGCAGCCAGGAATAGAAACGGCGTCGGACTCCCTGTCCCGCACCGCATGCGATACCGGTACAGAATCAGGCTAGAAACCCCCAGCACCCTCCTGACGCCGCGAGGCCCGACGCTCAAGTGGAGTCAGGGACAACGCGGCACGAGGAAGGCATGACACCGATAGCGCAGCGTCGACCCCAAGCTCACGTGCTTGGACCAAAGTGACATCAGCGGACAGCCAGCACCGAAGGCGGTGCGCCGGTCCGTCCGAGGGACCTGCAGCATGACAGAGAGGGAGCCTCGCTACTGAAGTAATGGTGAACGGTGCTCCCGACTGACCCCCAAGAGGGTCAGACTAGCCTCCTGCAACTGCAAAGACCCCGCCGGTGGCAAGGCTGTAAGAGGCAGAGGTTTCCTCCTCCTCAGGCCATACAGGACCGGGAGGGAACCCGGAGGAAGGGCCGAGAGTCCTTACCTTGGCCTTGTGCGAGTGAATCAGTCCTCCAAAAGTCGGGGGTGCATGTCCGATTTTCCACGCACAAATTTCGAGGACACGGCGGTCCATGGAAAAGCAGATGTCCATATCGTGACTAGGGCCGAAGCAGGAAAGGAAACGATCATGCTGGTCCGTAATGGAATAAAGGCGGCCACAGCGGCACCGACGCATTGGGGGCCGCCCCGCTTTTCGAGGACTTTGCCAGGACGAGACATGATCGGATGAAAAAAATAACTAAAAACAGTACTCGACGCTGCTAAAAATAAGGAAAGGTCTTACCGGTATCAAGCGACGTCGAACAAAGGTGAAGCAGAACTGAGCAACTCACTACACTCGACAGCGGAAGAGAAAGACTTGGAGTTGGGGCAGAGTCGACGTTGGATAACTGCCAACCCTTGAGCGCCACATAGAATGTTGGTCTCGAGGGCGGCGCCAGCCCTCTGTCAACTCCATCCATATAAAAAAAAAAAAAGTCTCCCCCGGGGTCCTAGCTCCGGTGCACTATAACCCAATAGTGATGAATAGTGAAGACTGACATAGATAAGATCAGGAATTCTTTGCCACCCTGCTGCAAAACAACGGTTTGGTCTTTTGGGCTGAAATTTGGAGGGAAGAAAGCCAACATCCCACAGTTGTGCCGTTTGGGGACAAAATATTGCACGGATGGAAAGTTACGGTGCTCCGAAGTTGACACTTCTTCCCATAGACTAACACTGTGTTGTCTGCCGCGCCTTTTGGGACCTGTATCTCGGAAACGATTAGCGATACGGACTTTTCGTGGGAAAAATGCTTAGTACAAAACTAGCCAGGAAAGTCTTAATTTATATGCAATTTTAATTTTTTTTCTTAGTTGTACGGTTCCTGAGAGAAGCAATTTAGTATTCCAAGTGCTCATTTTCTGCTCCGAGGCCCATTATTATGCATACATTCTTTGTATTCAATGTGTTTCTCTATGCAGCTGATGGTGAAAAAAAGGGTGCAGTTGCGTTACTGTTACCATTTGCATTTCCATTACTGTTTCTGTTTGCATTTCGTTTTGCAACACCATGTGCATTACCATTTGCGTTTGCGTACGAGCTTCCGTTTGCGTTTCCTTTGCTGTCATTGCTGTTACCGTTAGCATTTGCGTTTCCTACTGCGGTACCGTGTCCAAGCGCGTTACCATTTGCATTTCTGTATGCCCTTACGTTTGCATTTTCGTTACCATTCCAGTGTACGCCACCGTGTGCGTTACCATTTGCGTTTCCATACGCGCTTGCGTTACCGTTCCCATCTACGCCACCGTGTGCGTTACCCTTCGCATTTTCATTTGCATATCTATTAACATTTGCGTTTCCATTACTGTTTTTGCTTGCATTTCCTTTTGTGTCACTGTGTGCATTTCAATTTGTGTTTGCGTATGTGCTTCCATTTGCGTTTCTATTTGTGTTTCCTTTGGTGTCATTGTTGCTAGCGCACATTCTCACAAAGAAGGTAAATTCATGGCAAAAAACTCAGTTTAATGCATCAGTTAGGGTTGTTCCACAGCGACAAAAACGACGAAATTCGATGTTAGGGTTCCCACCCCTTGCACCCACCCTCAACAACAGGCATCGGGGTGTGCGTTGGGAGTCGTCGGTCCTCTCACCCCATTCTCCTATACTGCACCACCTCAGCTTGTTTGCACATGGGATGGGGTGAGAGTTAGGACCGATGACCCCAACGCACATCCCGATGCCTGTTGGTGGGGGTGGGCGTGGGGTGCAAAGGGGATGGGAACCCCAACATTGAATTTCCACGTTTTTGTCACTGTGGAACAACCCTAACTGATGCATTAAATGGATTTTTTTTGCCATGAATATTATGTGTATGTATATATATATAAATATATAAAAACACAACAAGAAAAAGTAGCAATACCAAGGCACCTGGGGAACTGAACCATGGTCCCAAGTCTCCAAGCCTGCTGTGTGCTGGTGCCTTAGCCACTCCATCACGGGATCGGCTCGACCAGACACCACACACACGGCAACTTGATCCTTCTCAGTAGAAATGCAGAGCGACAGGGGTAGCAGTAATTCCCTACCGCTATTATGCCCCTGTCACTCTACGTCCTTTAGCGCTTAGCACAGCGTGGTTATTGCCGCGCTGTTTATCTCGCGCTGTTTTTACCTGGTAAAAACATTTTACAAACCGATCCCTAGCACAGCTTTCGGAGAATCCACATTATATTCTGACAACCGTGCTTGCCTGAGAGGGTTCCCAGGCATGATTGTGGCACCAACTCAAAGCATTATAGGTGTCGCAGTACATGATGGGATACCCACGATCGGGCAACGAAACAGATCAACAAAAAAATGACACTGATGGAACCAGGAATTCTTTGACAGCTCGGCAATGCCTGTACCGTGTTTTTCTTTTAATTCTGCAGCTAAAAAAAGGCCTTTCTTCCACAGCAGGTTGCCTTAACCCATGTTACATCACGGTTTGTGTACACAGTGCTGTTAACGTAGATTAAGGCAACTGTGTTCATCTAAAACCGTTTTAAAAACTACCTCCCTTGCAAGGTTTTAACACAGTTTTAGAACATAGTTATCTCACGGGTTCAACTGTGTTACAGCGTGTACACAAACTGTGTTCCAAGAAGGCACTTAAACTATTTTAATCTCACTAGGTGTGTACAGGGTCTTAATCATGACAGTACGTTAGTCACATCTGTAACCTAGTTTACATGAAAAACAGAGAGGAAACATCAAGTCAGAGGTTGCGCTTTGGCTTTCAAAAGGTTTTTGACTTCTCAGATTGAGATTACCCACTAATGCCTCAGGTTGTGATGAACTCAATATACAGGTTACTCACCTGTAGCAGGAGTTCTAGGAGTGGTATATGTTGTTCATCCATACTTCTTGGCAGGTATCTTGCCGCTTTAAGATGTGCCGGAAAGTCTTCAAGCTGGCTCCTCCCACCCACCTGGGTGGTAAAGCTCTCGGCTCCGCCCCATGATGCCAGATCTAGCCCGCTGGAAGCCAAGTTGCGCGTCGAAGCCGGGGAGGTCGTGTGGATGAACAACATATACCACTCCGAGAACTCCTGCTACAGGTGACTAACCTGTATTTCTAGGGACATGGATATGTTGTTCAATCCACACTTCTTGGCAGACTCCTAGCAGTTCTCCAGAAGAGACACAAGGTGTGCACTCCTTATACTTACTTGGGGAATAAGGACTGTAGAACCGAGATCCCAAAACTAGCATCCTGGCATGACTCTAGGTCAATGTGGTAATGGGAAATAAAGGTGTGTGCTGACTTCCAGATAGCAGCCCTGCAGATTTCCTGGATAGGGATGTCCCTAGAAGCAGCCTCTGAAGCAGCGGTATGGCAGGTAGAATGAACAGGTTACTCACCTGTAACAGTAGTTCTAGGAGTGGTATATGTTGTTCATCCACACTTCTTGGCATGTCCCTTTCCCCTTTAAATCTTGCTGGAAGTCTTCAAGCTGGTTCCTCCCACCCACCTGGGTGGTATAAACCTCGGCTCTGCCCCATGATGCCAGATCTTAGCCAGCTGGAAGCCAGGTTGTGCACCTAAAGCAGGGGAGGTCAGGTGGGTGTGTGTGGATGAACAACATATACCACTCCTAGAACTACTGTTACAGGTGAGTAACCTGTTCTTCTAGGAGCGTGGATATGTCGTTCATCCACACTTCTTGGTAGACTCCAAGCAGTTCTCCAGGAGGAGGGAGGCAAGGCGCACTCCCCCTACTTGGGAAATAAAGACTGGAGAACCGAGGCCCCAAAACCAGCATCCCGGCGTAACTCAAGGTCAATGTGGTAGTGGGTAGTGAAGTTGTTTGCTGACTTCCAGGTAGCAGCCCGACAGATTTCCTGGATAGGGATGTCCCTGGAAGCAGCCACCGATGCAGCAGTATGGCGGGTAGAATGAGCTCTTATCCCTCTGGGAGGCTCCCTGCCCGCCAACTCATAGCACAGAACTATGCATGATGTAATCCACCTTGCAATGGTCCATTTGGCTGCAGGTCTGCCAGAAGCAGCTTCAGCGTAGGTGACAAACAGCTGGCGAACCTCTCCATGAATTTCCGACCGTTCTCTCCTTATAATAGGAGAGAGCACGTCTCGGGTCCAAAGTATGGAGCCTGGACTCGGCCTCCGAGGTGTCGTTATGGTAGTATACCGGCAGAGTCAATACCTGGTTAAGGTGAAAATCTGATACCACCTTCAGAAGGAATTTCGGGTGGGGGCGCAGGACAACTTTGTCCCTGTGAAAGACCAGATAAGGGGAGTCCACCGACAGCGCCTGGAGCTCCCCGTCCTTCTGGCTGCTGTGATAGCCACCAGGAAGGCCATCTTGCACGACAAGTGTGAGAGTGCACACTTGTGCACAGGTTCAAATGGCTTGCCCATGAGCTCTGCCAAAACCAGCAACAGATCCCACAGAGGTGGAGGTTCATGTACTGGAAGGGATAGTGCTCCAGGCCTTTGAAGAAGAGCCCAACCACTGTCTCCTGCGCCAATGTCGGCTGACCGGCCTGCGCCTGGTAACTGGAAATGGCTGCCAGGTGCACCCTAATGGTCGATGACCGCAGACCCCCTTTGGGGAGAGACCAAAGGTAGTCGAGAATGCTAGCCACCGAGCAGGATAAGGGGTCCAGACTCTTACCCTGACACCAAATGGAAAACTTCTTCCATCTGAAGGCATAACATTTCCAGGTCGATTCATTACAAGGTGCCTCCACCACGGTGTAGACATCCTCGGAATGACTTAGAGCCTGGAACTCTAGCCGCTCAGGTACCAGGCTGTGAGGTGCAAGGGTTGAAAGCCCAGATGGAATATCTTACCCTGGTTCAGTGATATCAGGTCTGGGCATGTACAAAGCCATTCTGGGGGCCTGCACCTGAGGCGATCTGGATACCAGAACTGGCGTGGCCAATCTGGGGCTACCAGGATCACCTTCGCCTTGTCCTCCCTCACCTTGAGTAGCACCTTGTGGATCAAGGGAAATGGAGGGAAGGCGTAGAGGAGGCCTGGGGTCCACAGCCTCGAGAAGGCATCCTCCAGCAGTGAGCCCTGCTGAGGGGGGTAGGCATGGTATAGCCTCAGCTTGTTGTTTTCCCTGGAGGCAAACAGGTCCACCAACGCTTTGCCCCAGTGGGAGAACAGACTGTAAGCTACCTCTGGATGGAGAGACCACTCGTGGGATGTCTGGCCTATGCGGCTGAGAGCATCCGCCACCTGGTTCGAGACTCCTGCCATATGAATGGCTATGAGATCCGCCTCCAGCCAACTTACGAGGGTCCAGATAAGGAGCGCCTCCTTGCACAGCAGATGGGAGTGCGTGCCGCCCTGTTTGCTGAGGTAGTACATGGTCGTGGTATTGTCCATCTGGACTTCAACTACTTGACCTCGGAGCTGAGGCGCGAAAGCTGACAGTGCCAGTCTGACTGCTCTGAGCTCCAACAGGTTGATGTGGCATCGGGATTCCTCGGGGGTCCAGAACTCATGGGCCCTGTTGTACCCCATGTGGGCTCCCCAGCCCATGAGAGAGACATCGGTCGTAAGGACGACCACTGGCTCGGGCAGACAAACGGGATCCCTTCTTGCAACTGTTCTGAGGCGGTCACCATTGGAGAGCGTCCCACATCTTCTGGGTTACAGTGATCAGCTGGTCGAAATGACCGTGGCGCTGAGTCCACTGGGCGGCCAGCTCCCATTGAAGGGGGCGCATGTGCCACCTGGCCCAATGGACCACCAAGATGCATGCCACCATGTAGCCCAGAAGGCACAGAAAGTCCCGGGCATGGCACAAGTGCCCAATCAGAAATGACTGGACAAAGGAGGAGAGAATCTCCGCCAGGAGCAGAGCTCTGGCTTAACAAGAGTCAAGCTCTGCCCCGATGAAGCCCATCAGCTGAGCAGGCACGAGTTCTGTCTCGGCCTCGTTGATCAGGAGGCCGAGCTGGGAGCAGGTTTTGAGAGCCAGATCCCTGGACCTCTCCACCTCCTGAAGGGAGGATCCTGCCAAGAGCCAGTCATCGAAATAAGGGTAGATTTGTACTCCTCGATGCCGAAGATGGGCTGCCACCACTACAATGCACTTGGTGAAGACCCGCGGGGCTGATGACAGGCCGAACGGCATGGCTCGGAACTCGTACAGGGTCCCGTCGACCCTGAAGTGGAGGAACCACTGATGGGATGGACAGATTGGGACGTGAAAGAACGCATCCTGTAGATCCAGTGAACAAAACCACATGTTTCGCTCAAGGGATGGTATCTGGTTCAGCTACCATCCAGAAGGTGCAGGATCCGAGATATTGATTCAGGTCGTGGAGATCTAGGATGGGGTGCCAACCCCCCGTCCGATTGGGCACCAGGAAGTACCTGGACACGAAGCGTGGATCTGTAGGAGGATCTGGCACCAGAGCTACCGCCTCCTTGCGGAAGAGTTGAGCTATGCCGTCTCAGAGAGCCGACTGAGTGCAAGATAAGATCCTTTCCTCCCGAGGGGCGCGGGCTCGGCTGGGAGGGTACTGCTCGAACTCTAGAGGCAGTCCCTGACTGACCACTTTGAGAACCAACCTGTCCGAAGTGATTTCAGACCAGGCAGAATCAAAGTGGCGGAGCCAGCCCCCCCCCACGGGAGGACCCAGAGCTGGCGTGACGGGTGTAGAGGTGGCAACCCCCAACTCGTCACTGAGCAGGCTTAGAGGAGGAGAAGGCTCCTGGACCTGCGCCTCAGCCTCCTTTACGGGGCTGTTGAGGACTCAGCTTGGGCCGTGGGCGCCAAGCTTGAGCCTGCTGCTGATGCTGCTGACCTCCTTGATAGGAGGGTGCCTGACCGCAGGGGAAGAATGCCGAAATGGCTTCTTCTTTCTTTTCTGCTGGTTCTTGCCCGAAGAACCTTTTGTAGAGGTAGTATCCAAGGCGGCATTGGACTGCTCGATACACTGAAGGTGACCGGCCACTCCTGGACCGAACAGGTTGGTGCCAAGGAAAGGAACGCCAGCTAACCTGTGCTGGGTATCCACCAGGAAGAAGGGTAGCCTCAGCCAGGCCCTGCGGCGACTGGCTACTGCAGCGGCTAAGGAGCGAGCACAGGAATCCCCGATGTCTAGGGCCGTCTGGAGCTGCTGTTTTGCAACAACACGGCCCTGATCACGGACTTGCTTGACCGTGGTCTGCATGTCCGCTGGGAGATGAGGGAGGACTTCATTTCATGACCCGAGGAGGGCATGAGAGAAGTGTGCCATAATGACAGCTGAACAGGCCTGACAAAGGCCTAAGGAAGAGGACACGTAGACTTTGCAGGTAGAGTGGTCCACATTTTTGGACTCCTTGTCCGAAAGTCGGTCTCTATCGGCTGAGCTACCAGTACGTCTAAACCCAGAAACAGTCATTAGGCTCTCGGCCAAAGGGTGTTCTGTGAATACCGGCAGGGACCCCATGGGCTCCGCATACCTGTGGGCCGGCCATGCGAGCAGACGGGGCTGAGCAGGAAGCTGGGCGCTGCCAGAGCTCAAGAGCCGGGCCAGTGATGGCTTCGGCCACTGGACAGGCCTCCGTCGGGGTATCTCCACTTTTTAGGATGTCGGTAAGGGGGTACTCCTCCTTTTTCTGGATAGACTTCAGGAGCATTCCGGTGGATTCGGAGATCAGGCAGAGAATGCCCTGAAAGGAGGAAGGACCCTCCTCTAAACCCACCACGGAGGACTCATCATCCCCAGGATGGGAGTGCAGTCCTGTGACGTTCGAGGAGTCGTGGTACAACGGTCACCCGCCTAGGTCCCCTTCGATCCGCCGGGGGCAGTCAGGGGTAACCGTAATGGACAGACGTCGGGGAAGCCCGGTGTCTGTATGGTCCTCTTTCAAGGGAGCCCCTCCCTGAGGCTGATTAGGCGGTGGTTCCACCAGAATCGGTGGAGAGACCGAGATGGGCCAAGCTGGGATAAAGGCTGGCCCCGCAGGTGGGGGAACCGAAGGCTTCTGTTCCAGAGGGGTCCGCGTCGACCCAGGAGGCGTAACCAAGTGATGGCGGGAGGCGGTGCAGCCGACTTCTGCACAGTCAAAATCAGCTGTTGCCACATAAGATCCTCATAGTGTCAACAGAGTTTCTGTGGCTCTCCTCGTCCGAGCTGGATGAGGATCTGCGACAATACCTCTTTTTCGACTGAGGGGGTTCTGGACCTCAATCGAGATCGGGCTGGCTGACTCGGTCGATCGGGAGACACCAGGTTCAGTGAAAACCGAGGGTCCGGAACACTTTCCTCGATGGGGACACCAGCGGGCAGGGTCTCCTCATCGGGAAAGACAAGGACCGGAGTCCTTTCCAAAGAATCGTCGACTGGAGTCAGCGGAACAGGGTCGATAACGTCGAGAGAAATCTCAGCCTCGCTGGCCACTTCCTCAATCTCTTAGCAGACAGAAGATCCATTATGTCATCGGCCAAGGATGCGATCTCGACCGAGGTCAGACTGCATGTTCCTGGGACTCGGACCTTCTCGGTCCCAAGAACATCTTCGCCTGGAAGAAAACTGGTCCTTATCCTCTTCCGAGGTGGAGGAGGTCGAGCCTGAGGCGCCTCACCCTTGGTTGGGAGAGACTGGCACAACTCCTTGAAGGAGCCGAAAGGTGGAACCGAGGTTCAGAGGAACAAAAAACCTCTGACTGGCGAAGCTTGAGCCACTTCCTCCTCAAAGCCTTCATTTGCTCCAACTGCTCGGCAGATCCTGTGAGTCATGAAACCGCCCACCTCGCCTTCCTTCAATTCTCACCGGGATCCTTTTCTGTCTCCCAACTTTAGCGCGCTAAGCAGTCGCCCAAGACATTGGGATGGAAGGCCAGGCAGAATATGCAGGTGGAGGTGTTATGTCCAACACCTAGGTAGCAGACGGACGTTAGGTGGGGACCAGTGCCGACATCTTCTGCCGCAGGGAGCACCGGCAAAATCAGGAGCAGATTTATCCTCCATGTCTGATGAGCTACTATCGGAATCGTTAACTCGAAAGAGTTTAAAGGTGAGTTGCGTAAAAACTGACGCTTTGAAACCAGGGCCTACGAATTGCTGTGAAGCACGAGGAAACCTGTATCTTCCAGAGGAAAGGAAGATCTGGCATCATGGCACAGAACCGAGGTTTATACCACCCAGGTGTACGGGAGGAGCCAGTTTGAAGACTTCTGGCAAAATTTAAAGGGGAAAGGGACATGCCAAGAAGTGTGGATGAACAACATTTCCACGCTCCTAGAAGAGCTCTTATACCTCTGAGTGGCTCCATGCCTGCCAACCTATAGAGAGATCTATGCTGGAGGTGACCCACCTGCTTACGTCCTGCTTGGCTAAAGGTCTGCCAGGTGCAGCTTCAGCGTGGGTGACAAACAGCTGGCGAACCTCTCCCAGAACCTCAGCCTTCCGCTTCCTTATAGTAAGCGAGCGCTTCTAGGGTCCACAGTATGGAGCCTATATTTGACCTCTGAGGTGTGATTGGGGAGAACACCGCAGACTCAACACCTGATTCAGGTGGGAGCGAAGGACAACCTTGTCCCCGTGGAAGACCAGATAAGGAGACCATGGAGCGCTTGGAGCTCTCCCACCATTCTGGCTGACATGATAGCCACCAAGAAGGCAGTCTTCCACGACAGGTGGGAGATATCGTACCTGTGCATCGGTTCGAATGGCTTGCCAATGAGCTTGGCCAATACCAGCAGTAGATCCCAGGGAGATGGAGGTTCTCGCACTGGAGGGGATATGTGATCTAAGCCTTTGAGAAAACGCCAGACCACCTTCTCCTGTGCCACCCACTGCTTGCCGCCCACACCCTATAAGCAGAGATGGCTGCCAGGTGTCACCTTAAGGGTCAAATCAAGCTGTAGCTGAGAAAGGAACCACAGGTAGTCAAAAATGCTAGCCAATGGGCAGGATGAAGGGTCCAACCCTTTGCCCTGACACCAAATGGAGAATCTCTTCCATTTCAAGGCATAACATTTATGGTCAACTCCTTCACGGGATGCCTCAATGACATTGAGGACCTTGTCGGAAAGACCCAAGGCCTGGCACCCTAGCTGCAGGGATTGAAGGTCCGATGGAACACCTTCCCTTGCTGACGGAGATCAGGTCCGGGCGGGCTGGAAGCCTCGGGAGCCTGAGCTGAGGCTGAGAGATCTGGATACCAGAGCAGAGTGAGGCCTGTCTGGGGCTACCAGAATCACCTGCACCTTGTCCCTCTTCACCTTGAGAAGCGTCTTGTGGATCAAGGGAAATGGAGGGAAGGCATCCCCCTGCAGCGAGCCCTGCTGGGGGGGGGGGGTTGGCATGAAGCAGCCTCATCTTTGCGTTCTCCCTGGAGGCGAACAGGTCCACCTGAGGGGTACCCCACTGGGAGAACAGGTCTTGAACTACCTCCGGCAGGAGAGACCACTAGTGAGATGCAGTGCCTATCTGGTGAGGGCATCTGCCAGACTGTTTGAGGCTCCTGCCACATGAATGGCTAGGAGATCCGCCTTCAAGCTGATCATGAGAGACCAAATTCGGAGAGCTTCCTTGCACAGGGGCAAGGAGTGCGTCCCGCCCTGACGGTTGGGATAGTACATGGTCGTGGTGTTGTCCATCTGGACCTGAACCACTTGACCCCGTACAAACAGATCGAAGGCGGAGAGGGCTAACCGTACCGCTCAAAGCTCCAGCAGGTTGATGTGGCATCGGGGCTCCTGAAGGGACCAGAGGCCATGTGCCCTGAGCTCCCCCAGATGGGCACCCCAACCCATCAAGGAGGCTTCGGTCGTAAGGATGACCGTTGGCTAGGGGCGGAAAAACGGGATACCTTCCTGCAGATGAACTGGGACGATCCACCATTGCAGGCCATCCCACATCTTCTGGGTCACGACTACTGGCTGGTCCAGAGGACCGGAGTACTGAGACCACTGGCGGGCTAGCCCCCACTGCAAGGGGTGCATATACCAGCGGGCCCAATGGACCACGCTGGTGCAGCCCGCCATGAGACCCGGAAGGCGCAGGAAGTCCTGGGCAAGGCACAATTGCCCAACCCGAAATGACTGGGCAAAGGAGGAAAGGACCTCGGCCCTGTCCGCCGGGAGCCGGGCTAGAAGAGAGCCGAGCTCTGCCCCAATGAACTGAATCACCTGCGATGGCATGAGTTCTGATTTGGCCTCATTGATCAGGAAGCCAAGCTGAGAGCAGACCTGGAGGGCCAGATCTCTGGACCGCTCCACCTCCAACCTGGAGGGGGCTGCCATCAGTCAGTCGTCCAGGTAAGGGTACACCCGGACCCCTTGGTGCCGCAGAAATGCTGTCACCATTGCCATGTATTTGGTGAAGATCCTGGGAGCTGGAGAAAGGCCGAAGGGTATGGCCTGGAACTTGTAAAGCGATCCTTTCTCTCTGAAGCGGAGGAATTGCCGATGGATGGATGGATTGGGACGGAAGAATGCATCCTGGAGATTCAGAGTACAAAACCACATGCCTAGTTCCAAGGATGGTATGATCTGAGCCAGAGTGACCATCCTGAAGGTGCGCAGCCTTAGAAACTTATTCAGGTCATGCAGATCGAGAATGGGGAACCAGCCCCCCATCCATTTTGGGACCACAAAGTACCTGGACACAAACCCTGGGCATGGAGGAGGATCCACCACTTTGCTGATCACCTCCTTTTGCAGGAGCAGAGCTATGTCGGCTCGATGAGCCGACAAAGAGGCTGCGGAACTGGTAGCGCCCCCCCCTCCCCCCGAGGGGCAACGGCTCGAAAGGGAGGGGTCTGCTTGAATTCTGAGGCAGACTCTGCTGACTACTCCAACACCCAATGGTCTGTGGTTATAGTGACCAGGCAGAAAGAAAGTGGTTGAGCTTTCCCCCATGGGGGAAACATGGAGGAGGACGAGGGTTGGGGTGGTACCCGCAACCCATCACTGGGCAGGCTTGGAGGAAGGGCCGGCTGAGGAGCCACCTGACTTCTCCCTCCAGGCTTTCTGTTGGAGGAAGCAACAGGCTGATGCTGCTGGACCGGTCATGCCGCAGGGGGAAGAGGGGTGAAAGGGCTTACGCTGTTGCTGGCGGCCTTGTCCTTCAGCGCAGACGCGACGAGTCCAAGGTGGCATTGACTTCTCAATCCACTGGAGGTGGCCCTCCATCCAGGGCCCGAACAAGTCGGTGCCCAAGAAGGGAATGTCTGCCAGCTTGTGCTGGGCATCTGCCATGAAGGTCGAGATTCGTAGCTAAGCTCTGCGGCGCATGGCTACTGCGGCTACTACTGACCGGGCACAAGAGTCTCCAATGTCCAGAGCAGTTTGGAGCTGTTGCTTGGCCACCACCCTTCCCTGATCCCCGCACCTGCTTGACCCCGACTGAAGGTCAGCCGGAGATGAGGACGACTCATCCAGGGAGCCCAAAAGGGCGGTGAAATGTGTGCCATCAGTAGGCCGAGCTAGCCTGTCAAGGCCTAGGGAGGCAACAGAATAAACTTTGCACCCGGAATAGTCCAGCTTTTGGACTCCTTGTCTGGGGGCTTCTCTATGTCCCTGAGTTCTGAGAGCTGAAAACGCTATCGGTCACCAGCCCTTCAGACGAGGGATGCTCCGAAAATGGAGAAGGAACCGGTCGGGACTGGACTTATGGGCCATCCTGGCCTAAGGCACAGGACAGAAGGCAGGCTGCTGCCACAACTCAAGGCGGACCAACAATGGCCTCTATAGAGGAATCTCCTCGGTCCAAAATCTCCGTGAGGGGGATATCTGGCCCATTTCTGCACTGGTTCGAGCAGCATCCCAGTAGACTCTGAGATGAGCCAAAGAATACAGAGGAACGAGGATGGGCTCTCATCCACCGACAGACCCCCGGAGGATTCCAGGTCAAGGGGCCTGGAATGCAGAGAGGAGTCCGTGAACAGCTACCAACCGACTAAGCCACCCTGCACTCGCCTAGGCCGATCCGGGGTGAGGGTGACCGACAACCTGTGGGGCAAGCACTGACCTGACCGAGAATCCTTGGCCAGGGCCCCAGTCTTCGGCTGAGGAGGTGGTGGTTCCGCCACAATGGGTGGAGCAGCCGGTTTCAGCCGAACAATTGGGGCCAGAGTCAGCTTCTCAACCAAGGAACCGAGGGCAGAGATTGCTTCGGCTGCTCAGGTGACAGCCATTTTATTGCCGGGGAAGGCGACAGAGTTGACTTGTTGCTGGCTAGTAAGAGCTGCTGCCACATCATATCCTCATAGCGCCGACGCAACTTGCGTTGGAGCCTCTCCTCCGAAGAGGAAGATAAGGAGCGGCGACGTCACTTTCCGTGATGTTGGGACCGAGACCGTTGGGGTCGCCGACGGTGGGTCAAACAAGGGGCAGAGGAGACCCGCACATCCTCCGGTTCAGGGTCCTTGACTGGTGACTTTGGCTCAGGAGGCCGAGGCAAGTCCTCAGTAGGCACCGGAGGAACCGGTGAAAGAGGGTTATCAGCCTCTCCAGTCGACAGCCCATCTAAGAGGTCAAGGGACATCTCGACCGCATCGACCGATGTCTTGGTCAGCTGGCCTGACGGGGACACCGAGAAGCCAGCGTCCTTGGCTGCAACCTCGACCGAAGTCAATAGAGGACGGTGTGGGGAGCGAGATCTCTCCCGCTTCCACAAATGTCGATGTTGGGACTTACCTTTCGGGTCCTTCTTTTTTGACCAAATGAAGTGCGTCCCTGAAGGCCCCGCTCCCTTGGTGGAGAGGGACTGACAAAGCTCCTGAAAGGAAGCAGTGTAGGAGGAGCCCAAGGAGAGAGGGATAAACGCTGACACCGAAGATGATGAAGCCGCAGCCTGGGCCGCCTCCTCCTCGAGGGCGATTAACTGATCCAGCTGCTCTGTGGAGCCAACCGCTGTGGACACCGCTTAGCGGACCTCCTTCAACTTCACCGGCAGAAACCATTTTTCTGGGTGCCCCAGATGGAGTCGGGCAGCGCAGTCTTCGAGAACTGATGCCAAAAAGGACTTGCACAGATCACAAGCCTGTGGATCGTGGCCAAGACCAAGGCAGTAGACGCACATGGTGTGCGGGTCGGTCCAAGACATCTTCTGCTCGCAAGGGCACCGACGGAAGCCAGAAGTGCATTTAGAGTCCATCGCAGCCGCGAAGGAAGAAGACTGAAGTCATGCAAACTTCAAAATGATTTTCGGTAAAACCGAAGGTTTAGGATCCAGGCCTACAGACGCAAGAGCGCTAAGGAGGGAACCTGAGCTTCCAAGCGGTAAGGAAGATCTGCGTCATGGGGCGGAGCTGAGGGTTTTACCACCCAGGTGGGTGGGAAGAGCCAGCTTGAAGACTTTCTGGCACATCTTAAAGTGGCAAGATACTGGCCAAGAAGAAAAAATTACTCACCATAGTAATGTTGTTTCTTCTAATGGAGTCTTGCTGTATTCAGACATAATGCAGTTAGCCCCAGCACTTGAACTGCCCAGAGAGGAAAGAGTTAACTCTATGCAGAAGCATAGAACGTTGAGCTTGAGCTCGGTTTTCAAACCTCTGTCTCTGGTCCTTCCCAGTGTAACCGTCAGATTCTTAGGAGCAAACTAATATACTATAGTATGGAAATTGTTCAACATATAGCCAAAGGGCAAAGGATTCTTTTTGGGCCCCAAAAGACTCAAGTCGAGAACCCAAGAAGGAAAAGCAGTGACAATATCTAAATATAAAACACCAGAAAAATAATAACAACATGTACCCCACCCAAGAGGGAGGGTACAAGGTACACCCCTGAGGTGCAACACTGTACCTGCAGCCCACTTCCCAAAACCAGGTTCTGAGACAGGAGGCGGGGAGTTGAATACAACAAGACTCCATTAGAAGAAACAACATTACTATGGTGAGTAGTTTTTTCTTCAAACAACATGAAGTCTTGCTGTATTCAGACATAATGCAGACTACCAAGCAGTTCCCTGTGGAAGAGGGAATGCAGAACCTACTTTGGGAAGAGGCTCTGCAGTACTGCTGTACCAAACCTAGCATCACTCCTAGCCTGGATGTCCAGGAAGTAATGCTTGGTGAAAGTATGTACTGTTTTCCAGGTGGCTGCTTTACAGATCTCTAACAAAGGTATATCTCTGGCTGCAGCTAGAGAAGCAGCTGTACCCCTAGTTGAATGAGCACTCAGGCCTGAAGGGGGCATTCTACCCAACTTGTCATAACAAAATTGTATGCAAGAAACAATCCACCTGTCAATAGTTCTTTTAGTGGCAGGCTTACCTTTCCCTACTTCACCATAAGTGAGAAACAATTGAAGACAGTCATTTCTATGTGCCTTAGTATGCTCAATGTAGTAGCTAAGGGCCCTCTTAACACCCAGACTGTGTAACCTTCTTTCACCTGAAGAAGAATGGTCAGTGAAAAACACAAGGAGAGATATAGACTGGTTCAGATGAAAATCCGATACCACTTTGGGCAAGAACCTCTTATTGGTTCTTAGGACCACTTTGTCCCTATGGAAGATGAAATCAGGTTCAACTGACAGAGGTTGTAACTCACTAATCCACCTGGCAGAAGTATTAGCTACCAGGAACACAGTTTTCCAGGTCAAGTACTTCAATTCTGCCGAAGCCAGAGGTTCAAATGGTGGCTGCATTAGCTGAGCTATGCAGACATTAAGATCCCAAGGCGGAGTGGGCTCCCTGTGAACCAGACCTTTGAAAAACTTTCTGAAAACAGGATGAGATGCCAGGGAAGAGCCCTTCCTTGCTGAGAGGAATGCAGAGACAGCTGCCAGATGAACCTTCAGAGTGGCAGCCTAAGGCCTAGACCATTCAGATGAACTAGATAGTCTAAGATTGTGTAAATGTCTGCAGAATCAGGCAAGGCGCCTTTCTCAGAGCACCAAATACTGAACCTTTTCCATTTGTAGTTGTAAGTTTTTCTAGTGGAAGGTTTCCTGGAGACCTTCAGAATATCCAGAACTCCCTGAGAAAGATGTAGTGCTGCATGTTCTAACTCTTCAAGAGCCAGGCCTTGAGATTGAGAGACTGGAAATTGGGGTACCAGATCCGCCCCTGGAGGAGGACAGGAGAGCTGTGATGTCCTGGGCAGAGACGGGAGACGTGACACTGACAAGGACAGCAGTAGAGGATACCAAGGCTGTCTGGCCCAATCTGGAACCACCAGTATCACTGTGCAGGGTTGAGTCCTGATCTTGATTAGAACTCTGAACAGCAGAGGAAGGAGAGAAGGCATAGAGAACCTGCCCTTCCAGTCCAAAGAAAGCATCCTGTGGAACTGTCCTCAGGACTGGAAGTCTGCAACAAAACAGAGGAGGTGATGATTGTCCGGTGCTGCAAAGAGATCTATCTCTGGAGTGCCCACCTGGAGAAGATGATCTTCAGGATGTGAGGATACAGGGACCATTTGTAGTGTCCTGTGAAATTCTACTCAGAGCATCTGCTAGTACGTTGTCCTTCCCTGAAAGGTGAACTTCTAAGAGAAGTCTGAGAGAATAGGCCAGAGACCACAGCTTCATGGATTCTGTGCACAAGGCTGAGAACAGAGTGCCTCCTGCTTGTTGATGTACCACATTGTGGTGGTGTTGTCCATTCTGACTTGGACCACCTTGCTCTTGACTGAATCTGAAAAACTCTGCAGGGCTAGGAAAACTGCCATGAGTTCCAGGAGAGTGATATGAAGGAGAGACTCCTGTGGAGACCAGAGCCCTTGAGCTGTCAGGGGTCCCAGGTGGGCTCCCGACCCTAAGAGAGAAGCATCCGTAGTTAGAACTACTGATGGGACTTGAGGGAGAAATGGAACCCCTTGTCTAAGGTTGTCCTGTTCCAGCCACCACTGGAGAGCTTGGACAAGAGTCTGAGTCACTGGAATCAGTTTGGTAAGTGAATCCTCCTCTTGAGACCAAAAAGACCTTAGATGAAACTGAATGTCCCACATCTGGAACCTTGCTCCCTGCACCACTGCTGTGGAAGCTGCCATGTGGCCCAGGAGCTGAGAAGGAAGGTACAGTTACGTAGAACTTACAGTAACAGTAGATCTTCGAGAGAGCTCTTGCAGTAGGTAGTACATATAGGACAGCGTCGGCCAGGTGGCAGGACCCCATGGAAAAATTTCTACCTAGCAGTCTCTGGCGAGGCCGCTAGCGTCAGGCAACGGCGGAGGAGGCGTCAGTATAAAGGCGGTCCTCACGCCCGCCTTCCAGTTCTTTCCCACCACAGGCCACGAGAGAACGGACGAGAGAGAAGCGGATATTTCCCTCACTGGAAAAGGAGCTGAAAAAGCTTAGGGGGATGGAGGGCGGGAAGATATCACCTACTGCAAGAGCCTCTCTCGAAGATCTACTGTTACAGTAAGTTCTTACGTAACTGTACTAGCTTACTTCGAGAGGGCTCTTGCTGTAGGTAATTACATATAGGACTGAGTCCCGAGCAGTCTGCAACAAGAAGAAGCACACGGGAGGAGGAAATATACTCAAAGCTGATTCTCTGGCTGTGAAGGCCTTAAGAGAGAAGGCCTTGCAGAACAGCGAGCCCGAAGCCTGCTCTACTGCGAGAGGCAATATCCAAACTGTAATGTTTTGTAAATGTATGGACCGATGTCCAAGTGGCGGCAGCACAAATGTCTGCCGCTGACACATTCTTGAAACATGCCGCAGAGGCAGCAACCCCTCTGGTCGGAGTGACCTCTTATTTGCCCCGGAAGGGTCTTGTTGTACTTGTCATAACAGAAGGTGATGCAATGAGCCAACCATTTAGACAGGCATTGCTTGGAAACAGCATTGCCTTCTCTTTTAGGGGCAAAAGAGACAAAAAGTTGATCAGTCTTTCTGAAATCCTTTGTTCTGTTAGTGCAGTATCTCAGAATGCGGTGAACGTCCATAGTGTGAAGTAGATAGTCACCCTGATTGGAGCGCTGCGTAAAGAAGGCGTGTAATTCTATGGACTGGTTCAATGTAGATTCCGCTACCACCTTGGGGAGAAACTTAGGATTGGTGCGCAGAGCCACGCGTTTCTTGTGAAAAATCAAGTACGGGATTTTACACATCAGGACCTGGAGCTCGGAAATCCTCAGAGCAGAGGTAATGGCCACTAGGAAGAGCGTCTTCCATGAAAGGAACTTCATGTCTGCCGAGGCCGCTGGTTCAAAAGGAGGCAAAGTAAGTTTCTCAAGGACGAGTTCAAATCCCAAGGAGGGGGGAACTCGGATAGGGGTCTCAATGAAGAACCCTCTAAGGAAAGTCTTAGAGACTTCCAGTTGAGCAAATGTCTCTCTGTGAAGGAAATATGGTTGGCGAAATGGCGCCATGTGTACCTTCAGAGACGGATGATAAGACCCAGGCGAGAAGAGGTGGCCGAGGTACTCCAGCAGTCGGCCAACTGAGCAAGAGAAAGGCTCGAAGCCTTTTAAGCAGCCCAGATTGAGAACCCCTTCCACTTCATGGCATAAGTAGACCTAGTGGAGGCTTCCTAGCCTCCACAAGATCTCAGCCATCTGAGGAGAAATCCCAGCGGGCTTGAGCTGTCTGCAGGACCACACATGCAGTTGAAGGGACCCGAGACCTGGATGAACCAGGGTCCCCGATCCTGGGTCAATAGAATCCGTGACAGCGGAGGAGGCTCCTCTGGTATTGTTGCAGAAGAAGAACAAACTTGCCTGGGCCAAAAGCGGCGATCAGAATCATTTGTGCTCCTTCTGAACCTAGTTTCTACAAGACATGCGGGATCAGAGGAATCGGGGGAGGCACAGGCGAATATGTCCCTCAATCTAGAGACAGAGGCGCTCTCCAGAAAATGCCTCGCTCTTGAATGGCGAGCAGAAGTCGGGAAGCTTTGCGTTTAGAGATGAAGCAAACAGGTCCACCTGAGGTGTTCCCCAACGTAGGAAGATATTGTCTAGGACCCCCTGATCCAGCTCCCAATCGTGAGCTTGAGCAGACGAGCGACTTAGTTTGTCTGCTAAGGAGTTCTCGACCCCCAGAACATGAATTGCCATGAGGTGAAGGTCGTGTTGTGCTGCCCAATCCCAGACTCTCATCGCTTCCCTGCAAAGAGGGTAGGACCGAGTCCCGCCCTGTTTGTTGATGTACCATACCACACACATATTGTCCGTCTGGGCGTAGGTGGCCTGGGAGAAGGATGCAGGTGGAGGGCCTGGAAAGCGTAACACCACGGAGGCTCGAGCACACTGATGTGCAGTGATTGCTCGAGCTTGGACCAGAACCCTGGTTCCGATGTGGACCGAGATGGGCTCCCCAACCTTTGCCAGGCGTCTGTGATCAGAGTCTTGGAGGAGGAGGAGGAAGGAAGAATGGAACTCCCGAAGGTTCTCTCGAACCATCCACCATTGTAAGTCTCGAGATCGTGGGAGAGGAGACTAGGATCAAGTGGTCCAAGTCATCTACCAACTGATCCCACTGAGGCGGCGTCCACTGAGACCCTGATGTGGAGCTGAGCGTGAGGGACTGTCAGGATAGCAGTCGCCATAAGCCCGAGGAGGTGAAGAACTGACCTTGCACTGACCCGCCTGTGGCTGGACAACAGGCTTATCTGAGTCTGGAGTGTGGCCACCCTGTCGGAGGCAGAAAGGCCCTGCCTAGGGTCCTGTCCAGTATCACCCCAATAAACTGAAGCCTCTGGGATGGTATCAAGTGAGACTTGGAATGGTTGATGGTAATACCCAGACAGGCAAAGAACCTGCTGAGTGAGGAGAGGCAGTGCAGGAGTTCCTCCCTGGGCGAGGCCACCAGGAGCCAATCGTCCAGGTACAGGAAAACCTGTACCCCTGGCACGCAGGGTAGGCCGCCACCACCGCAAGGCATTTGGTAAATACCGAGGGCCGAGGAGGCCAAATGAAGTGCCTTGAACTGGTAGTGGTCCCTGGAAAGCAAAACAAAGATATTGCGGTGAGGCGGGCAGATAGCTATGTGAAGGTGGCGTCCTGCATATCCAGAGCACATAGCCACTGGTCTGGCGGAGGGGCAGAAGGCTCTGCAGTGAGGCATCCTGAACCTCTTGTACTCCACGAAAAGGTTTAGGGAACTGAGATCTAGAACAGGTCTTACATCTCCTGTCTTCTTGAGAACAGGAAGAAGTGGAATAGTAACCCGTTCTAGCAAAGGAAGGGGGACAAGTTCTATCACCTCGTTCAGCAAAAGTGCTGAAATTTCTTCCTGGACCAGAAGAAGATGTTCACGAGAGTACGACAACGTTCGGGGAGGGTGACGAGGTGGTTTCTGCAGAAACTCTATAGAGTGTCCTTCTGCGATTAGCTGGAGCACCAATGAATCCGATGTTATCCTCTCCCAGCCCGGAAGGTGGAGGGAAAACCTCCCTCTTACCGGTTCCTCCAGGAAGCCCAGAGGTAGTGGGAGAGGGAAGGAGTCAGGTGGTGTGGGGCAGCGCCGCAGCTGAAGCTCCCGCTGCTTTTTTGGGCGGGGGCTTGGCAGCTGGGGGGGCCCGATGTTTAGTGTCCCTCTTTCCCTGTGGTCTTGCTTTGGGCCGATTCCGTCTGCGAAAGGGACGGTGCTGCGATTGATGGGGATGGTACATAGAGTCGACAGATTTTAGTGCCATCCCCTTCTCCTGCAGGTGGTGATGATGTCCTTGACATCACCCCAGAACAGCACCGAACCCGGAAGGGCACTTCCTGGATAGCGGACTGCACTTCCGGGACCAACCCTGACACTTGGAGCCAAGCGTGCGCCGTAAACCTACGGTGAAAGCTGAGCTCCTCCAGCAGTATTCACTGCATCGTGGGTCGCCACGAAGAATGTGCCGACTGGCCAACAGCGGGCAGAGTGGGCGAGATCAGCCACTTCCTGCTTGACCTGAGAGTCAGGAAGGAGTCAATTTCGATTCCACCTCACTAAGAATCACCTTCTGGTAATCCCCATGTGGCCAACATAGTTCAGGGCCCTAATACCCAGAATGGAAGAACCATACTGGTCCAGAAGGCGGATTCCTTGTCAGGTGGAGGCGAGCTAAGATGTTTGGGCTGGCGGCGCTAATCACAACTGAGTCAGCACAAGGGTGGGAGTCTAAAAGTCAACACCCTCTGGAGCCTGGTGTAGCCTGTTCGACTTCCTGGGAAGTGGGGCTAAGACCGACGGTTGTTTCCATATGGTGGTAATAAGGTTGGCATGAGGCTCGATCCAGGGTGGCACCAAAGTGGGAGCTGTCACAGGCAGATCCAGATGCTCAGCGAGCTTTTTACACTGGGGGCCTAGCTCCAAGGATTGCCTCTTATGTACTTCCTGGATCTTCCGTAGCAACTCCGTGAAGGAAGGATCCTCCAGAGGGGACTTTGGAGGAGTCCTTGGCCGGGGCTTGGACGGACAGCGTGGTTCGTCGTCTTGCTCGGAACAACCATCAGAAGGATCCGAGGTGTCCGAGGAAGAAGAAGATGAGGAAGAGGTAGACCCCTCTCCCGACGAGGGGGAGGAATGGACCCCTTGGGAATCCTTCGGGAAAGCGTGTCCTGCCCCTCTCTGGACCCAGAGGGTTTAGCCCTGGTTTCAGGAGGTGGGGAGGGAGTGTGTCGTCGTGGATGTATGGGGACCGGCACCGGCACTGTTATCGGAAGACGACTCTCCACCTCTCTGGTGAGCTGAGCCTTGGCCTCAACCCACCAGGAGACCAGAGTCTCCTGCAAGTCCACCGGCGGCTGAGGGGGCAGTGGAGGAGGAGGATATGGGTATGGACTATACCCAGGCGGCGTATCCATATCCGTACTGAGGCCGGGTACTGCGGGATCGGTCTTGGTCCAGGTAGCAAGCTGGCGGCGTCAGATACGGCGGGCCCAGGTACCGGAGGAGCTGCCTGAGCAGATGGCCCAGCCGAGCTCACCGGGCGGTTGTGGAGCAGAACCCGTGGGGGGTGGAGGGCACAGCGCCGGGTGACATCGGGGTGGGATGTTGTCCAACATTGGCAATACCGGTCGGAGCCGGCGGCAAGAGCGGCGTCCAGGGAACCAGCGTCAGATCAGTCGGACCAGAAGGTGGGCGGTCTGATGGAGGTGGACCAGAAACCTCAGCGTCACCCGGGATGGGGAATCCGGGGTCGGGCTAAGGAGAATCAGGGTCCCGGAGGGCAGTGAAGGCTGCGGGAGCCGGAACGCACGGACGGGCAGGATCCGCTGTCTGCTCATCCGCTGTGCTGACGTCAGACGAACTGACGTGCGGCTTAGCAGCGGGATCCGGGTGGACATCGGAGGGGCGGCGTCCGACTTAATGGACCCTTCGCTGGAGGCAGGCTGTGATGGAGGCGGCCTGTTTGGGCAGAATGGGGCCGCCGCGCGCCCGAAGGTCGGCGCTCGACCTTCTCCGTGCGGGCGTCAGAGGAGCCGACGTCCGGCTTATTGGAGCCGCACGCACCAGCAGGCCGCGAAACCACGGCTTTACTGGAAGCGGAGGCCTCCATGAGCCCTGAGGCACCCGAGCGCGAGCCAGACAGGCGGGCCAACGTCGCCTTAGAAACCTCTAATGCGGCCGTCGTAGAGCGGTCCCCCGGGGTGGGGGGGGACGTTACTTGTTTCACAACGACTCCCGAGGAAGACACGGTGGGAGAGGAGCCCTTGTCCTGGTGCCTTTCCTTATCCTTTTTCTTGTGATGGCCTTCAGGGGAAGTCGACGCCTGCCGAAGCTTTTTCAGTTCTTTCTCCATAGAGCTCATTTTCTTTTTCAAAATGTGGGCTTCCAGGGACTGCTGCCGCCTTCTCCAGGTGGCCGTGTTAAAGCTGAGGCAGTGCTAGCACTTCTCCACTGGATGGTCGGAGCCTAGGCAAAAAAGGCACAGGGAATGGCCATCCTTGTGCAGGAGTTGGGCGCTGCATGAGTCGCACTTGTTTTTGTGCTTGGAGGGTGTAGGGGACGACATACACCAATGGATACCTGACGATGGCTAAGAAAAAAATCGAAAATACTTAGTAAAACTACCAACGAAGGAGCCTGACGAGCAGGGAACTTTTCCGTGAGGTGTTGGCATAAGCTAACGGCGGGATAGAACTGGGAGGCGGGCGTGAGGGACCGCCCCTTTATACCGACGTCTCCTGATGCCGGTCACCTGATGTGGGGCGGTCCCGCCAGAGACTGCTAGCTAGAAATTTTTCCGTAGGGTCTCCGCCGCCCGCCGACGCTCGTCCTATATGTATCATCTACTGCAAGAGCCCTCTGAGTAAGAGCTGTCTTGCTGGGCAGGAGACCTGAGGTCGAAAAGAGGAAGCGTAGATCCACTAGGGCCTTCACCCTTGCCAGGGAAGGAAGGATTTTGCTTGTACAGTGTCCAACTCTATGTCTATAAAGGTAAGAAGTTGAACTAGTTCAAGTACAGACTTTGGAAGATTGAAAAGAAACCCCAGGGAGCTGAGTAGGTCCTGGGTAGTTTGAAGAGCTGACTTGACCTGTAAAGGTGACTGACCCACTAAGAGCCAGTTATCCAGGATACGGAAAGATGGTGATACCCTGTCTTCTGAGGTAAGCCACCACTACTGCAAGGCACTTTGTGAACACCCTTGGAGCTGATGTTAGGCCGAATGGCATGACTCTGAATTGATAATGGCCTGAAAGTAACTTGAACCTGGGGTATTTTCTGTGGGAGCACCTGATAGGAATATGGAAGTAGGCATCCTTGAGGTCCAGAGATGCTAGCTAATCCCCTGGCCTTAGAGAGGGAAGGATTATTCCCAGAGTTACCATTTTGAATTTGGGCTTTGAAATGTGTTTGTTCAGATACCTTAGGTCTAGGATGGGTCGCCACTCCCCTGTTTTCTTTGGGGTAAGGAAGTACCTGGAATACAGTCATTTTCCCTTGTTCTGAGTAGGAACTTTCTCTATAGCTCTGAGAGCTAGAAGAGAGGAAACCTCTGTCTCTAGGGCAAGGGTTTCTGAGATTGATGCAGGTGGAAAAGACCTGGCCCTCTTTTTTGGAAATGTTTTGAAGCTGAGGGCCAGTCCCTGGCTTACTACTTCCAGGACCCACTTGTCTGAGGTCACAGACTTCCAGTCTTGGAAGTAGTAAGCCAGCCTGCCTCCTAATGGAAATGGGGGAGTCGACCCGGGCTGACACATCAGGGTGTCTGCTTGGCAGGAGCCTTAAGACTGGGAGGAGGAGGGAGCAGCCCTGCTCATCCCCCTCCTGCCCCTCCCTCTGAAGAACACCCTCTGTGGGAAGGGAGAGGAGGCCTGGGCTTGAAAAAAAGGCCTTTGAAAGGGCCTGCCCCTGCCCCTAGACTGCTGCTTGTGCGGAGTGGCCTGCCTTTCCTTGGCCTGTGCACTCCTGTACGTGGTCCTGTATTCATCCATTTTCTTCATGTAAGCCTCTGTCTGCTACCCAAACAGAGAGTTACCTACTACAGGAAAATCCATGGCCTTAGTCTGGGTATCCTGTGAAAGGCTAGTACATCTCAGCCAAGCATGTTTTCTGAGAGACACAGATGTAGCCATGACTCTAGATGCCACATCATTAGAGTCCACAGCAGCATGAAATTGCATTTTGGATGCCTCAATTCCAACAGCAGCCACCCCCTCCAGCTCCTTGGCTAGCAGGGGAGAGGCCTGTTTAGCCAGTCCCAGAACTGTATCCCATCTGGATTTCTGGTACCTGGCTGTGAAGGCCATATAGGTAGCCTGCCTGAGTCCCAAAGAGGATGCCAAATACAGTTTCTTGGCCATGGCATCCACTTTCCTGGAGTCCTTATCCGTTGGGGGGGGGAGAGCCAAAGGAATGTTAGTACCGGTCACAGCCTGCAGCCTGCACTACCCCAACATGGCTGCAATAACTATAAAGGAACTCCTCAGCTGAGCCTGATAACAAATACCTCCTGTCCATTCTCTTATCCGCAGGAGGTAGTGAATTAGGAGTATGTAAAATTTTGTGTGTCCGTTTCCCCAAGGATTTATGAAGAGGATAGACAGCATTTTGGACTCTGGGATGTCCATCATTTCCACAAAATCAGGCTCTTCATCCTCTGCAGCTTCACCAAGGAAGCTGCAGGGGTTTCTACCCACCTTTTGCAGAACAAAAAGTGTGAAGGGGACTCACAGAGAGCCTGGGAGGAGAGACACCTGAGGCCTGTCTGAGAAATGTCCAGTTCAATGGGCACATTCAGACCCCCGGTCATCGTCATCGCTGGGATAGTCTTGACTCCTCCCACTCCTCATAATAAGCATCTGGATCATAATCCAGAGAGCGGATCGACCGAACCGACCGCCTAACGGCAGTACTGGTTGGACGGAACCGATCTAGCGATTGAACAATACTAATCCTCTGGCTATTTACCGTCATGATTTGGAGGCGAGATACAGGATCCAAACCCGGCGGACTTCGCTTCTTCTTTGATGGAACCGACCCCTTGGGTCGAGTTCTCCTTTGCCTGAGGAGGTATCGCCTAGGTCAGTAGGCACCTCCTCAGGTTCAGCTGCAACCGAACCGGGCTGGCCATCTGGATCTATGGACTTCTCGGCCTCCTTTCCTTCAGCCTACTCAGTCTTTTATCTAGAGTGGATTTAGAAAAGTTTTTACAGATTTGGCAGTCTGACTTGAGGTGGTCAAACCCCAGACAATAAACACAGATGAGGTGGGGGTCAGCCTTAGCAAAGGCCTCCCTACACTCAGTACAGTGTTGAAACCCAGTGGGACCGGTTTTCTTCTTGGGTTTCTCAGACATGGCCAACCTAACAAATTACCCTATTGCAGCTTTCAAGCCAGGTAATATAATAACCGATCGGTTACAAACCGTGTCACGGGCTTTTTAAAAGAACCAGCAAAAGGTCCGGCTCTTTTGAAACCGATCGGTACCGGAACAGCACACTAATCCCAGAAAAATAAAATTAAAATTAACAAAGTTCGGTTCCAAACCGGACCAACTGGAAAGAAACTGAAGAAAAGGACAATTTCCACTTTTGACCAAAATAAAACACAGTCACTACCTATCTACACACTACCTGTACCGTAGACAGAGGCTGGAAATCGTAAAATAACAAAAAATATGTGGTTTAAACTGAACGCTTTACTTTTACCGAACCGAGCAGAGGAAATCTCCAGAGCAACTTCACTGTTAGGCGGAGTAAAGAATCTGACGGTTACACTGGGAAGCACCACAGACAGAGGTTTGAAAAACGAGCTCGAGCTCAACGTTCTATGCTTCTGCACAGAGTTAACTTTTCCTCTCCGGGGCAGTTCAAGTATTGGTGCTAACTGCATTATGTCTGAACACAGCAAGACTTCATGTTGTTTGTAGTGTGGACTGAACAACATATCCACATCACTAGGAAAGATGATTTTTTTCCAAACTCCTGTGTCACTGAAACCCATCTCTACAGCAATGGATATCTAAGGGCCCCCACCCAAAGTTGGTGGCACAACCGAAAAAAGAATGCTCCCCTTTTCGTACTCAAGCTTTAGGCATTTCAGATTACTGACTGCTTATTGTCACAGACTGGACTCCTACTAAGGTCAGTATTTTCAAGACCCTTTTGTTGGGCCGGCCCACCAGTGCAGTGGTAGTGCTACCGCTTGTGACACTGATGACCTGGGTTTAGAAGCGAGCCTGGGCATTGGAGGGGGGAGGAGGGACCTCCCAGCACTTGCCCAATCCCAGGTGGAGGTATGAGGCCAGACAGGCAATGCTAGCAGTTGCTGGAGGCATGGCAGACATCAGCCATATGTGCCCATGACGTCACTGCACATCACACCTCCTGGGAGAAACACCAGAAACTGGGACCATGCAGGATGCCACCTGCCTTGCGTACCACTGACCCACAGCACCCCTGAGCCGTATTCTATCATCCTGCAGATGGAAAACAGAGAGCTCCCTCCTGCAGTCCCCTCCGGAAGTGCGCAATCAGGGTACAGCTCCGCAGGATACGCCCCGGGGCAGTGGACCACAGGCTGGGCACAGGGTAGGGCTGATGGGGGCTGGTCCCTTCCGCAAAAAGGAAAGCAAATTAAAAAAGGACCCTTTTGTGAACCTCAGCTTAGAGGGTACCTCAACCCTCAAAGCCACAAATAAAAGGTAAAAGGCAAGGCCAATGTACTACACACCTCACACTTACCTGTTTTTCCATTCATTGCAAACCCAAGTACAGAGATGATGGGGGATTAAGATTAACATGACCCCATTCAAAGAAACACCTAGTGCTGCAGATCCCCATTTGCACATACCTCTCCGGGTTAAGGTAAGAGGTCGCTAGAGACCAGGCTGAGTTGGCTGGATTTTCGAGCGACTTTCCCAACCCAGGGATGCCAAGTCTGCCACTGCTGCCTCAGAGGATGCCAGGGGAGGAGGAATAGTGGAATGTGGTCCTCCACCCCCCACAGGTTGAAGTAGAGAGTATGGAGAACCTGAGGAGTCGAATCCCCTGGAATACAAATTAATACAGGAAGCAAGGTGGAAGAAACGAAGGGGAAGGGTAGTGGGTGCATTACAAAAGAGAAGGAAGGAGGAGGAAAAGCAGAAAGGAAAAAAGGCCGGTAGGAAACGGAGTGGTAAAAAAACCTGGAAAGCCAAGTGTGTGAATGTTAGAAGTCGAATTCCAGACCTAAAGGCCATAATGGCAAAGGTCAACCTGTACATTGTGGTCATTACCAAGTCATGGGGCACTGAAAACCATGACTAAGACATGCCTATATCAGGCTATACTCTGTTCAGGAAGGACAGGATGGGAAGGAAAGGAAGGGGCTTAGTACTTTACATGAGGGGGCATTAAAGTGGTCGAGATACAGGGAATATGGGGGTGGGGGTTACTGTAGGTCACCATAGAGACAGGGAATGGTGCCTCTATTTGCACTTGCATGATCTACAGACCTCCAACATAGAGGGAGAGTTAGATAAGGTACTGATGAAAGCCATCAGCAAGATGGCAGAAAAGGGGAGGTAATGTTGGTGGGGGACTTCAATCTGCCAGATGTAGATTGGAGCCTCCCAGCTGCAGCTTCAGCTAGAAATGGAAATTGCATACTTACCGTAATTCTTGATCTTCTTGGACAAATTCTCCACCACTCATTCATACTAATGGGACTACGCCATAGGTGCTAGAACCCGTGGGAATCAAAATCTTCAGGACAGCCGGCGCCAGGATAGGACTGCACATGTGTGGTGCTGCAAGACTAGCTCACGCTGAATAGTCTATCTCACGGCCGACCCTCCAACCGCCTCAGTACCTTTTCGACCGAGGAGTTGCAGTGTAAACTAACAAAAGGTGACCTAACTCTAACTTCCGGCATATGAAGGCCCGGATGACTCATGTAAGAAGGATCAACTCAATAATGTCTTCACAGCCTGAACAACAAGGAAGTGAAGACCAAGAAGGAGTGAGCTCGGGATGGTGGGCGGTGGAGACTTCATCCAAGAAGATCAAGAATTACAGTGAGTACGTAATTTCCATATCTTCCTGGACATAAAGTCTCCACCACTCATTCACAGTAATGGGAGAGTACCGAGCTAAAAATCTACACTCCCCCCCCCTTCCCCGGAGTAGGGTGGTAGGAGACAGAGCTCACTCAGGACAGAAGTCCATAAGGACTGTCCTGCCAAAGATAACTGTCAGGCATGGACATCCAGAATATAGTGCTTTACAAAGGTATGCACTAATCTCTAACTAGCCGCTTTGCAGATGTCTGCAACGGGTACATTACGAATCTCCGCCAGGAAAGCCGCAACCGCTCCTGTAGAGTGGTGTGAACCTAGCCCTCCAACTTGAGCTGTGCCATGGATTAGTAGTGTTGAAGACATGCTACTAACCAAGCAGAAATACATCTCATGGCAACAGGCTGACCCAGCCAAGGCATGAGGAAAGATACAATAGTTGCTCGGATGCATCTCTCTTTGTTCTGTCGATGTAGAACTGCAGAACCCTCTTAATATTCAGAAAATTGAAGGCAGCGCTCTCCTTCATTCTGGAGTTAATGAAGTAAGTAGGAGAAGCAAAACTTGACTACGGTAACTGAGCCAGTGACATGTTGTCTACTGGCTCAATATAGTCTGAAAATGCTCAGAGGTGAACATTCTCTGCTGAGAAATGCAAATCTACATTCGACAGGTCCACGAGGCACCCCATTTTACTTGGTGGGCAACCAAAAAGGGTCCAGATGCAACTTTGCACACCAAATGGTGAAGTGTAACCACTCAGTCGCGTAAGTCCTCCCAGTGGAAGGTCTCACGTGGCTAAGATTTCTACGATTGTCTGGAAACCCAAAACTTACCCACTTGCATCTCCTCAAGAGCCCGGCACGGAGATAAAGGGAGTGCAGGAAGGATGAACCAAAGTCCCTGTGTCAGAGGGTCCACTCGTAGAGGCAGTCACCTCGGGGGAACTTCTGACTGACTGTTTATCTATGCAAATTACACCTGCCGAGGTCAGTTTGGGATGACGAGAATCATCCTGCCCCCGTCTGCCTAGAACTGGAGCAGGACTCTCTGAACTAAGGGCAGAGGAGGAAAGCGTACAGGAGCATCTTGTCTACAGCAGCAAATACATACTGACTGAAAACACCAGGGTCTGGATTTCTGAAACAAGATAGAGGTAGATCTGCGTTGAGAGGGGACGCCAAAAAGACCAGGTCCGAACTGCCACACTTGTCGAATAGTGACTGCACAACAACAGAGCAGATGTAATGTGCTTAGGCACCACTCTCACCTCCCAGACCTTACTGCACAGAGGGTAAGTGACTGCTCCACCCTGCTTATTGATGAAAACATCACAATTTTGTCATCTGTCCGAAGTGGGATCACTTTGTGGCAGAAGGCTCCTTCAGGACTTGGAAAGCATATAAGACAGTTCTCATCTCTAAAAATTTATGAGAAGATGATGCTCCTCCTCCTGGCCCCACACTTGAGTGTGGAGGTCTTGACAGTGAGCTCTCCAACCAATCAGGAGTGCAACTGATCTGGAATTTAGAGGGGAAGGGTAGACCTAGCAGAAGCTAGGCCAACTAATCTACCATGTAAGTAATTCTGTCCAAGGTTCTGTCATTTATGCTGAGGATTGTGGATGCATGGTCAGAGACCACCATTTGATGCAGACAAAGGCATAAGTCCCAGCATCCGCTGCGTCGAAAAGGGCCCGGACAGAGTTACTTTCCATGAATTAATGAGACATCTGAAGATGTTGTTTCTTTCATTCTTTGGAAGGAAGAACCCTTGCCCTGGAGGTATCCAGGAGGGCTCCTATGAAGAGGAGCTGCTAGGAAAGGTGAATCTAGCACCTTCCCTGAATCAGAAAACCCCTCCAGGAAGAAAGCAACTGAGAAGCTGTGGCAACTGCTTCCTGAGATTCTAGCCCGGATGGGCTGGCTCGGAGCCAAAAGTCCAGGAAGTGAAGGCTTGAATCCCGAGGTTGTAGTGAACTCTTCCCTGAACAGGTACTTGTTTAACCTTTCAAGGTTGAAAAATGGGCGCATGCTACCTGTTATCTTGGAAGCAGGCAAAGGAAGTAGGAACCTGTGTTCCAACTCGCCATGGAACAACTTCTACTGCTCTGAGGTCCCATCTCTCAAAGGAAAGAGGGTCTGACAGAGGGCCAAAAAGACTGGGCTGCCACCTGGGTCTGGAGAAAATCTCTGCGAAACTGGGAGAGTATCCCTCTCGGACAATCCTGATGACCCATACATCTGCTGGATTGGCCTTCCACTAGTTATAAAACCAAATCAGGTGCCCCCACCACTACCTCCGAGAGGCGTCCACCTCAGACAGCTGAGGTGGGACCTAGACTGGACCCAAGAGGATGGTACAGGCGCTTCAGGCCCTGTGCACTCTGCTGCGATTTTATTTTTTGCAGTTGAGAGTTGGTTCCTGACAAAGGCTTCCAGGCCTCTACCTTGAAAGGACTTCCTGTTACGAGAATGAAGATGGTGCTGTCCTTGTGAGGGGCAGTAGGAGTCTGAGCGCCTCCAGAGCGCAACCTGGAAGGCCGAACTAATAAGCACTGCCAAGAGAAGGTAATCACCTGCTGCAATGGCAGCTGCCTAGGGGCAGTGTCATAGGGTCTATAAAGCTTTTAGTTGATTATTGGGCTATATGCCCCTAGCAATGGAGCGGTAGAGGCTCCTGACCATTTAATTTAGAGTGTTCCACAGAGTGTACTCGTACTAAGGAATGTAGGAACTCCAGACGTAGAAGTCTGCTTTGGTCCACAGATGAAGTCTGAAATGTTATGGTGGACCCCATATCACTGAGAAAAAACTGAAAAGAAGATCTTTCATCACAGACTCAGCTGATACAGAAGGCTTGCATTCCAGCCCCTAAAATGAGTCATCCGCTGCGTCTTCGACAAAGTAGGACAGGGAGTGACTCATCCAGATCCACTTCTACCCCAGAACAATCTCCAAAAGGCAGGTCCAGGCCAGAATCACAACAGATGCGCTTGGAATGGCACAGAGGGGTGGCGCCATTCACAGTGCCGGCACCACACGCGGCGTCGGGCATACAGGCCCTAGACCTGATGAAAAAAGGGGGACAAGGAAAGTGGTACCCATGCCAGCCCCTGCAGAGGAAAAGGTGAGGGGGGTAGGCACGACGGGGTTGGGGTCGATGGCACCCGCACCGGAGAGGGCACTGCGCACATCCTGCCCACCCGACTCAGCCGTGACCCAGTGGCTCTGAGGCCCGAAAGCCCCAGAATCAGGTCCACTGGCCAAGTCAACTGGGCTGACATAGTACCCCTACTCTAAAGAGCAGCCCAGAGGTGAAACTGCTCACGGAGCCCCACTGAGGACAGAGACAGGGCCCAGTGTCAAGATCGCAGCTGTTAAGAATAGAGCCACAGAGGGCCCCACCGAAGTCTGGTCAGGCCCGCTCACCACCACCGATGCGATCCCTGCAGATGTACGGAGGGCGACTCGAAACAGTACCATTTCTTCTTCCATCGAAGGAGGAAGAAGAGCTCGGTCGAGCGGAGCCGGGTCCCGATAGAGATCAGGGAATAGGCCCGCTGCCTTTGTGCTGGGGGACTGTCACCCTCACCCCAGCACCGGACTGCCAGTGGTTGGACCCCTTGCAGCGGCTATGGACTGAACACAGCCCCACTGCCATCACAGCTTTCAAACGCAGTCTCCCTACCATCACCGCTACCGTCTAAGATTGACTCCGTTGATGACAGGCTGAGAATTTCTTCCTCTTCTCTAGTTTTTTTTTTTTTTTTAAATAAGAAAAGAACACTAAAAGTAGTAAATTAATCAAATACTGAATGGTTACAGCTGCTGTCGTATAGATGAAGACTTGACTCCCAGCAGGCGAGCGACATCATCAACAAAGCGCACTAGACGGCGGGAGAAAAGGAACTGAGGTGGTTGGAGGGTTAACGCCGAGATAGCCTATATGGCACGGGCTAGTCTCGCAGTGCTGCATATGCATGGTCCTATCCCGGCGCCGGTCTTGCAGGGTCCTAGTGCCTCTGGCGTAGTCCCATTAGTGTGAATGAGTGGTGGAGACTTTTAGTCCAGGAAGATGTAGGGAAATCTTGAACTCCCTGTGGCAACCAGTCAGTGAACCCACTCATGATGGGGCAATACTGGCCCTGGTACTCACCAAAAGGGACAGTGTTGCAGACGTTAAGGTGGGGAGCCACCTGGAGACCAACGATCACCATATAGTGTGGTTCAGTATCAGGATGGCTGCAGATTCGAACCACACAAAGGTGAGGGTCTTGGACTTCAGGAAAGCAAATTTTAAAAATATGGGTGAATGCCTCAGGGATGACCTGATTTGGGGGAGAAAGAGGGGGAAGTTGAAGGAAGAGTGGGAGAAGCTAAAAAGGGCCATAATGAAGGCAATGAGCCTCTGTGTCAAAAAAAAGGAGCAAAAAAAAGGGGAGACCACTATGGTTCTCAAAAGAGGTGGCTGAAAAGGTAGAACACTTAGCAGGTAGCATTCAGAAGGACAAGGAGATGCAGAGGGAAGAGACAGGGAGGTGTATCAGTGGAAAAAGAGGAAAGCAGGAGAACAGTATGGAGTGCAAAGGTGCAAGTAACAAAAGGGGACACAAAGTTTTTTTCAGGAATGGAAGTGAAAAAAAAAACGGAAGACCGGGGTAGGATTATAAGATTACCGGGGACTGTGCAAAGGGAAAAGGCAGATATTCTCAACAAATGCTGTTGTTCATTGTTCACAGAGGAAAGAAAGCAGGAGAAACAAAATATAACAGGAGCACTGGAGGGAAGGAAGTGGACACTAGTCCTTTTGTGGTGGAGAGTCCTGAAAGGTCATACAAACCTGAAATTGGACAAAGTAATGGGGCAGGACAGGGTCCACCACCCAAGGTATTGAGGGAGCTCAGGAGGCACTGGCTGCACCTCTGATAGCCCATTTGACAACTCATTGGAAATAGGAGTGGTCCCGGAGGACTGCAAATGTAGTGGTAGCAGGGAGGAGGTTGGTCAGCCTGACTTTGGTGGTAACAAAGTTAATGGAATCAGTACTGAAAGAAAAGATTGTGGAATATTTTGAGTCCAGTGGGTTACAAGACCTGAGGCAGCATGGATTCTACAAGGGAGAGGTCATGTTTAATAGAAACTGAGAGAGTTTTGACTGGGTGACCAAGGAACTAGACCAGGGTGGATTGGTGAGACGTTGCCTAGCTGGACTTCAGTAAGGCATTCAACGCTGTTCCACAAAGGAGACAGTAAGCAAGCTGGGTATCTTAGAAGTGGCATCCAAAGGTGGTAAACTGGGTAAGAAACTGGTTAAGGGAAACATGACAGAGGGTGATGGTAACTGGACTTCACTCAGAGAAAGGGAGGATGACCAGCAAGGTAACTCAGGAATCAGTGCTGAGAGGGATGTGTATCACCAGCAGAATGAGGGAGGTGGTGTTGCCTCTGTATAGATAATTGGTAAGACCCCACCTAGAGTACTGTGTCGAGTTCTGGAGACCGCATCTCAGAAAGGATACAGAGTGGAAGCGGTCCTCAGGAGGACAACAAAAATGGTACAGGGTCTGCATCAGAAGCCCTACAAGGAGGAGATTGAAGACCTAAATATGTACACCCTGTAAGGGGAGTTATGTTAAAGGCCTTTAAATACCTCACTGGGTAAACAAGGTACAAGAGGGAAGTATTTTTCAGGAAAAAGGGTGTTCTAGCACAAGGGGGATAAGCATAGAAGCCATAAAGGGGACAAGCATAAGAAGATAAAGGGGGTAGATTTAGAAGAGCTGTGAGGAAGTACTTCTTCACAGAAAGAATGGTGGATTCCTGAAACAGTCTTCCAGCTGAGATGGTGATGGTGAAAACAGTGGTGGGGTTCATGAATGCACGAGACAGGCATAAGGGAATCTTAGTAAAAGGGAAGGAGTGGGTAAATGGGCCTGAGATCAACTAGGATCTGCAGTGATACCATAGGCAGGGAAAAATGGGCAGACTAGGTGGTCCAAGCGGTCCTTATCTGCTAGCAAAATCTATGTTTCATTAAAGTAAAGTATTGGACATTCAGGAATGAGCGCCTTACACAAGTGTTACATTTTAGAATGGCCCTTTCGCATTGTCTGCCTCAACGTCTCCTTGCTTCTTCTACATCACATCATATTTCTACAACTTGATATACCTGGAGTCAGAATACTTGCAGCTACCTACCGAACAGTGCAGCCAACATTCCAGGCGCAACACAAACCATCCCCAGCATGCAGCAAGTACCATTCAAATGGCAAGCTGATGCAAGCATCATGGCAAGAACCCGTATAACTTAATAAAAAAAAGGCAACAAAAAAAAAAACACATAATGTACCATGCAGCCACCAAATGGTCCACTCTCTAGGTACAGAGGTTTAAAATAAATCAGTTAATAAAAATAGAGTCTTTCATTTTCTAATACAGAAGGGTGCATGGACAGATGAGTAAATGACAGATATACACGAAAGTCTGTAGAGGCTTACCACCAATGGGGTTAGCAGACTGAGATCCTGAACAAGTGCAAAGGCAGGATTAGGGGGTTTATAGTCCATGGAGAGGGAGGGAACAGAGCAGATTTAAAATGAATGGCATATGGAAACAAAAAACAAAACAAAACAAGCTTTAGTCAGTTCACAGGGGGAGAAACAACACAAGAAAAACCAAAGGGGGGAAAACAACACACACACATATATGGGGTTAGCGCTAAAGCAGTGCACTTTGAAGCCTTAAAAGTTCGAGAACTGGATTCAAATGCTCGTGCCCAAAGCAGGTGGAGCAAAGCTAAACAAGCAAACTGCAACTCTTCAGCTGTGGCTAAAGATGTACCCCACGGCACCAAATCAGAACACACTGCAATATTCTGAACACTACAGTAAGGAGTTTGCTGATCTTCTGACCATGTGCTTGAAGTTACAATACTGTGAGAGCATCTTTCCTTTCTGTGGCACCACTGAATTACATGGCATGAATATGCAACATACTGTAGTTGACAGGTAAGGCACAACTTCACTCAAGTATTGATAAGGGTCAGATCTTATGAGGAAAGTTGATTTTTTTATTTTATTTAAGGGGTGGAGTGACAAATTTAATAAAAATATGGAAGCAATATCACTGGTTACCAAGTCCACCGTTTCTTTGGGGCTGAGTACAGTGGACACTAATGCTGCAAGGAAGGAGTTGCCCATAAGGTGGTGCAATGCTTTGCTCGTGGAATTCATGCCCATGGTCTGAACCAACTGCTCTGGAAATGCACCTTCAATTCTGACCCCGGCCCATTTCTCTGCAGTGAGAGGATATCCTTGGGCTTTTGCTGCTGGGCCTCTTGCAGACAAGGACAATCCACAAGGTGAAACTGTGTGCTGACTTCAGGATGTGGACTTCTGCCCCTCTTTTCGCCTGTAATGACAGCCTGAGATCTGAACACAGGCCTGCAATGGTGAAGTGCCAGTCAACCACCTAAGAGTGCACCACCTACATGTTGTTTTTCTTTCAAAGGCAAGGTATAAAGGTAAAGCTTTTAGCAAATCTCTGACTAAGGTTAGGAATAGTGGTACAAAAATAGGAAAATTACGTACCTACCGTAATTCTTGATCTTCTTGGACGAGTCTCCACCACTCATTCACACTAGTGGTATTGGCGCCGGAGGCACTAAGACCCATCGGGAGCAAACTTTTGCTGGAGGGTGGCGCGAGAGACAGCGCCATGAGACACAGTGCCAGCAGCAGCGGCTCGAGCGGGTAATGACCATCTCGGCGACGACCCTCCAACCGCCTCAGTACCTTTTTACCAAGGAGGTGCAGCGCAACTAACGTAAAGAGTAAACCCAACATTAAAAACGGACATAAGATAGTCCGGATGACCGTGTAAGAAGGGTCAGCAAAGAAGTCCTCACGGCTTAAAGATTTGAGGAGTGAAGACCAATACAGCGGTGAGCTCTCGGGGATGGAGGGTGGGGCGTGTGAATGGTGGTGGAGACTCGTCCAAGAAGATCAAGTGCAGTGGGTCGTAATTTCCTATCTTCCTGGACATAAGTCTCCACCACTCATTCACACTAGTGGGAGAGTACCAAGCTGATAATCCCCCAAAAGGCGGCAGGAGAGCCAGAGCTCACGCGTCTAAGATAGAAGCCCATTAAGGATAGTTCTGCCGACGCGGAATGTAGCTTCATGAACATCCAGTGCATAGTGCTTATCCAAGGTATGCACTGAGCTCCAGGTGGCGGCGTTGTACATATCTGCAATTGGAACATTGCAATTTCCGCTTAGGGATGCCAGGATCGCCTCTAGTAGAGTGAGCGACACTCTACCTTCTAATTTAACTTGAGCCATGGAATAGCAATGACGTAAGGCATGCCACTAACCATGAAGAGATGCATCTAATAGCGACAGGTTGACCCAGCCGGGTGTCGCTGAAAGAAACGAACAGTTGCTGAGTCTTGCGAACATCCTTGGTTCTATCTAAATAGAACTGAAAGCTCTCTTAACATCCAAGGAATGAAGAGCTCGTTCCCTTCATTTTGGAAATTAAGCTGAGTAAGCGGGAAGTACCAGAGGTTGGTTTAGATGGAATTCTGACACAACCTTAGGAAGAAATTTAGGATGAGTAATGGAGAACTACGTTGTCTTTATGGAATACAGTATATGGAGGGTCCATAACCAGGGCATGTATCTCAGAGACCCTGCAGGCTGAGGTAATGGCCACCAGGAAGGCAGTCTTCCAGGTAAGAAATTTTAGCTCACAGGTAGCTAAGGGTTGAAGGCTTCAGTGAGCATGTCCAGCACCAGGTTAATGTCCCAGGCTGCAACTGGACGCTTAACAGGGGGTCTGGTATGGAGAATCCTTAAGAAATCTCTTCACCATAGGTAACTGAGCCAGAGTTAAGGAAGAAACCGCTCATGGAACGCTGAGATGGCACTAAGGTGAACTTTAACTGTGGAGTACTGAAGACCTAAGTTTGACAGGTCCAAAAGATACTCAGAACCTTGCCAGGAGGACAGGAAAAGATTCCAAGAGGATTTTGACACCAGAGAGAAAACGTCCATTTGAAGCGACGTTGTTGGGTGGCTGGCTCCGAGCAGCCAGAAGGATGTCTGAGACTCTCAGAGACGTTGAACCGATTCACTTTATCTCTTCAGGAGCCAAGCATGAAGGTGAAGTGATTTCAGGTTGGGATGGACCAACCCCTGAGTCAAAAGACTGATTTGCAAAGGAAGTGGTCTGGAGAGGCTGCCAACATACTGTTGAGTAGAGGAACCATAGTTGCCGAGGCCAGGAAGGAGCAATAAGAATCATCTTGGTCCCTGAGACTCGAACTTGAGGAGTACTCTCTGGATTAGAGGAAGCGGTGGAAAGGCGAAAAAAGCGTTTTGTCCACCGCAGCCTGAGCGCATCCTGACAGAAAATGCCAGGCCCTGATTTCTGGAGCAGAAGAGAGGCAGTTTTTGCGTTGAGTGGGTGCAAAAGGTCCAGGTCTGGGTCCCCACTCTTGAACAGGGACCGAGCTATGGCTGGATCGAGAGACACTGTGAGGGTCTGCCTCGTTCTGCTGAGGGTGATCTGCTAGGTCATTTGTATACCTGGCAGATAAACGCTTGAATCAGAGACTGCTCCAAGCACCGCTCCACACCCTCATTGCTTCCCTGCAAAGGGTAAGAATGAGCACCGCCTTGCTTGTTGATGTAATACATCACTGCTTTGTTGTCCGTTTGAAGGAGAATGTTCTTGTGACAAAGGACATCCTTCAGAGCTCGGATTGCATAGAGGACCGCTCATCTCCAGGGCGTTTATGTGGAGATGAGTTTCCAATTGAAGTCCATACACCTTGAGTGTGGAGGGAGAGACAGTGAGCTCCCCATCCATTAGCGATGCGCCTGTGGTGATGGAGATCTGATGATCCGGGGAGCAAAGGGAATCCTTCCAGGAGATTGCTCTCTTGAGACCACCAGGTGAGAGACCTCCGAAGGGCTCCGTCACCTTGATGGGATAAGACTGGGGGTGAGAGGTCGGGACCACTGAGTGGAGAGCATCCATTGGGTGGTTCTCATGCAGTCGGGCCAAGGGACAGTGAAGACCGAGGACGCCATGAGACCCAACATGCTGCATCGAGAGAGCTGTAACCGATTGGTTCTCCCTGATGTAACGGGCCATTCAAGGATGTCGAGTCTCTGTCCCTCTGGAAGGAAAGCCTTCGCTGAAGAGGTGTCTAGAAGCGTCCCTATGAACAGGAGCCTCTGGGAGGGTTGCAGTTGAGATTTTTCAAATTCAGCAGAACTCCATGGACGTGAGAAGAGCGAAGTCTTGCACGGCTCCAAAGTCCCTTGACGGAAGGGCTCTGTAGAAGCCAATCGTCAGGTAGGGAAACACTCGAGTCCGACTTTCCTGAGATGCGCCAGCAGAACTGCACAACACTTTGTAAAAACTCGGGCCGAGGATAGCCCAAAGGGCAGGACTCTGAACTGATAATGCTGACCCAAAGCTACAAACCTGAGGAACTTCGGTGGGTCGGTGGGACGAGGATATGCTGGTAAGCATCCTGCATATCAGAGAGGCCAGCCAGTCGTGCTGATGCAGCAAGGGTAACAGGGTACCTAGGAAATCATCTTGAATTTCTCCTGGGAGGAATCTGTTTAACTTTCTGAGGTCTAGAATGGGCGCATCCCCCAGATTTCTTTGGAACCAGAAAGTAATGGGAGTAGAACCTGTGTTTACATGAGATGCGGGGCACCAGTTCTATTGCCCTGTTGTTCAGAAGGCCCTGGATCTCGCGGTGAGGAGGTCTGACTGAGAGACCGACAACCTGGGTTGTCGTCTGGGAGGACAGTCGGGGTTTCCAAGAAATTGAGAGAATAACCCTCATGAATTATCCGAGAGGACCCATTGTCCAAGTTATGGACTTCACTGGTTGTAGAAAGTACATCAGCGACCTCCCACCGAGGAGAAAGTTCCACCTCGGGCAGAGTGGATGGAACTTGGGCCAACGACTCATAAGGTAGCGCTGGGAGCTTTAGGCTCACGCCTTCTGCGTCTTCTTTTGAGGTTGGGCAGGTTGGCTTTTATGGAAGCTTCCCTGCCTCTGCCTCGAAAGGACTGGCGACTATGAAACTGACGTCTGTTCACATGCCCCGAGAGAGGGCAGGCGGAGGTCTGGCCAACAATGGCTGATCTAGTCTTCTGAGTGGCCTCTAAGGCACTCCACCTGAGGGCCAAAAAGAAAGGAGCCATCAAAAGGCAGCGCCATCACCTGCTGCTGAGCATCATTCGTGAAGCCAGAAGTACGCAGCCAGGAATGGCGCCGAGTACAAATCCCTGCGGCTGCTGAGCGAGAAGCAGTGTCGAAAGCGTCCATGGCGGCTTTGACCTGTTGGTTATTGGACTCAATACCTCTAATAACGGTCAGAAGAAGCTCTGACTTGGAATCCGAATCTGGAAGAGCTTCAACCATTCTTTTCATAGAGTGCCACAGGATATACTCATACTGAGAAAATAGCCTTGATAACTTGTCACATACTTAGAGTGGAGGCAGCAAGACTCTCTTACCTAATGTATCAATCTTCTGAGACTCTTTGTTAATAGGTCGAGCTGTAGTAGTTGAGGAAGAACGACCTTGTCATTCTCTGCCAGGACTACAATAGGATCCCAAAGGCTTGGGATGCCAAAATGGGGCGATCCTTGGGAGCTGAACTTCTTATCAATGGATTTAGCCACTGAGGGAATAAGAGCAGGATTATTCCATACCATTTGAGACAGCGTCTCGAAGGAAGAGCTGGATCGGAGGAGTCAAATCCGTGAGGATCTCCAAGCATGAAGGTACTGAGTCTTAATATCTTCCCAGGATCGATGTGTCTGTAGTCTGGAGAGAAAGAGTGGATCCAGGTTCTTCAACAGAGACTTAAAGGACAGGTCCTCGACCACAGGCTCTGTAGCAAAGAAAGATCCTGTTCCTCCACTTCATCACCCAACCGAAGGTCTGGGTCAGGCTCAACATCATCTCCTGATGGTCCAGAAAGGACTGTTTGGACAGGAAAGGGTGAAAATAGGAGAGGAGGAAATAGCAGAAAAACAAGGACGGTCCCAAGGGCTGCAGGCAGGCCCAGGCAACCAAGCAGGCTGAAAGGCGGCACGAGGGCGCCTGGCGCGAAGAGCCTGTGACCCATAAGCCCCTGGCGGCACCTAGAACGGCGACAATCACGCGCTCAAGCAGCAGACCGGCAACGCCGCGCCGCAGCGCCCATAAGCAGCGCACCAGACGGCCGCGATAGGCGCGCGAAAGCGCACCAGCCAGACACACACGACAGCGCCGCCTATCAACAACACCACCGGCAGCGGCCAGAGCCCGGCGCGCCGCGGACGGCGCCAAGAAGACCAGCGGCACCAAACGGGCGCCGACAAGCCAACAGACCCTGCCAAGGCGCTGGAAAAGCCCAGGAACCTGGAAAGCTAGAGAAGGAAAAAACCAGGAGATAAGGGCATCGGTGAGGCCCCTGCGCCCGCAGCCATGTGAGGGGAAACACTAAGCACGAGTCGCTGGCACCAAGAAGGCGCCACGCGACTAGGAAGGTCCAACCGCCCACCTGATCGCCGGAGGGCCGAGGGCTCGAGGCAACCGAGCCAGGCAGAAGAACCAACCTCCGAGCCCATTGCTCCATAAGAGCGCCCACTGATGAAATTGCTCATCTGGAGTCCTACCTATAGGCGGGAGGGACTCCGATGTGAGGGAGCAGACGGAAGTTGGCGACTCCGAAGAAGGAGACGGCAACTAGCAGATAACCGGCGTCCGACGCGCAGACATACCAGAGGGCGACCTCGAGTGATGCCTTCTCTTTTTTGACCTGTGGGCCGAAGAAGAGCTCGAGGCGGAACGGTGCCGAGAATGCGACCGTTTATTTTTATGCCGGCGGGGGGACCGCCCATCCCCCCGGGCATCGGACTGACCGTTGTCGGAACCCCGCTGAGGAGAAGGAGGCTGACAGGATCCAGCCCGGCTGACTGAACAGCTTTCATACGAAGTCTCCCTACCGTCACCTGACCTGCTCATGGTCGACTCCGTCCAGTAGGCCGAGACTTCTTCAAGTAAAATTTAATATTAGAAAAATTTAACGAAAATAGAATAAAATTAAGCGATACTACTTATCGAGATAAAGTTACAAAAAAACAAACTGAAAACTATGCGCTAGTTTGAAGTTTGACTCGACAGGCGAGCCGCCGTCACTGAAACGCACTCGACGGCGGGGAAAAGGAACTGAGGCGGCTGGAGGTGCGTCGCCGAGATGGTATACGCTCGAGCCGCTGCTCATGCACCGCGGTTCTCGGCGCTGTTCTCACACCACCCTCCAGCAAAAAGTTTGCCTCGATGGGTCTTAGTGCCTCCGGCGCCAATCCCACTAGTGTGAATGAGTGGTGGAGACTTATGTCCAGGAAGATAGTACAGCAGTTGCTGTATCATGATGAAATTAACTCATCCAATATCTGAAAACAACCTAATTTAATTTCACAGGCATGCAGATTGAGGGATTGATCCAAGATGTACCTCAGCCTACAATCTTGAGCCTGCAAATCACGGTGGCCCGATCTAAAATGGTATTTACCACAGGCACAAAATGGGAGAAGCTCTTTTGCAAAACAGGGTCTCCTGAGTTTTGCAAAACAGGGTCTCCTGGGTTCTTCTAAGCAATCAAGTATTAAGGCCCAATGTATAGTTCTGAATGTCAGATTATGGCTGAAAAATAATGTGCATCAAGTCCTGAGTGTTGACTCAGTACTTGTCAAAAAATTAAAATTACGTACCTACTGTAATTCCTGATCTTTCTGTGTATCTTCACCATTCATCACCTTTGGGTAATGTGGCTGGAGGTCACGGCCCTGTAGGCTTTTTTTTTTGATGGGTGAGTCAACGCACCATGGTACACGCCCTCGGGCCAACGCACTGCGTGGCGCTCGCAGGTTTAGTATTTAGGAGTCGTCGTCCCAGCCCTCCCGCCAGTTCTGAGGGCCCGTAGAGTCAGAAAAGGTTGGGAGGGAGGGACAAGGGAGTTCAAGGGACAGATAAAGGAAAAGATATACAAACTAAAAGGAGAAATAAATGACTGAGAGGACAGAAAGAGAGTTGGAAATCTAAGGGATTGGGAAGGGGCCTCAATCTCTGGAAGCAGAAGAGGAGGGAGGAAGAAATAGAAGTAAGGATGTGTGTGTGTGTGTGTGTGGGAAACATACCCTGAAGCCTTGACCTGTCTCCAGATTGTATAGGAACTCGAAGGAGTAGCCAAGAAGGCTACACTGCCAGAATTCAAGGCACAGAATCACTGGCAATAAACCCAACATAAGCAGAAGCGGCTATTCTGGAAGAAAAGACAGGATAAGGGCTATGCCCCCAAAAAAAACAAGTTTGGAGGTAGGAAACAAGTGTCTTAAATTAATTTGAGGGTTGAGTCCCTAAGGACAAGAATGAGGGAGAATAGGAGAAAGTGAGAGAAGAAGAGAGGGCAACCACCAACCCCCACCCCACAGGGGTGGAGCCGAGGCACTGAGGAAAGAAGTGCCCTCTCCCCTGATCACTCTCCCTCAACGATAGAATGTAAAAAATTCCCATGTGCCCAAGGTCATCCCGCTCCTGACCAGCGGAAAGGAAGAGGGGAAGGAGGGCACACAGGGGAAGGGGGACCCAGAGACTGAGGCCCCAGGGGGATGGAGGGTGGGATTGTGATGAATGGTGAAGATGCACAGAAAGATCAGGGATTACGATGGGTACATAATTTTCATATTTTATCTGTGTCAATCTTCACCATTCATCACCTTTGGGTGAGTACTGAGCCCCAAAGGGGCCCTGAACCCAAAGGACCAAGTCCCTTAGCTCGCATGGGTGGCACACAGGAGAGAGAACCTTCATGGGTCTGTAGAGGCCCGAGACTGGGGAGAGTGAGATGGAGACCCCCAGAGGGGGCAGGAGGTTGCCCCAACAGACGCTGCCTCACCCTAGGGAGAAAAGATGGGTTCTCTGTGCATGCAGAGGAAATCACCCTCACACCAAGCCAAGGGTGACAACCAGAGAGATGCAGCCATGCCATCCGCCTAGTGCAGATTGCTGTCCCTATGACCCTGGAAGCTACCTCACTGGCACTGTAAGATGCCCTTGCTTGGTGCCTTGCAAGCTCCAGGCCACGTGCAGAGAGTGCAGTGGCTTGTCTGATTACTTCCGAATCAGGCATAGAGGCTAGGAGTTGACTTATCCTGGACCACAGGAACCTATCATAGGTAGCGTAGTGGGCCTGATGTGCAGATATTGAAAGAAGCAACCATGCCGAGTAGAAAGTCCTCCTCCCCCAGAAGTCAAACTCCATGGAATCTGCATCTGAGGGCGGTCACAGTGGAGTGTGCAAAGCCCATGGGAGTGTCCAGCTGCACCAGTCCTGACTGACGATGAAGCAAACTACCTGGAGACTCCGGGCGTACACAATCCCTCTGGTGCAGATCCCTAGGGCTGGGACTCCAGAAAAGGGTCTATGCCAGAAATGCAGCACGCATCCCGGAGGAGCAGGCCAGGGGCACCACAAGGGTGTCCGCACTGAAATCGCTTAGGAAGGCATGCGTCCGAATACTCTGGATTGCGCTGAGGATGGGGTGATATACAGGTCCTCCAACATCCTCACGAGGAAACTCTGATGCTCCACGAGATCAGCAGCAGGGGAGATGTGGACAGAGATCTCCTCTCCTCCCGAAAAGAGGACGAGGACGCAGAGGACCTTGTAGATTCAGTGGCTGGTTGCTCAGGGGGAGGTTGGAACACCTGCTTGTCCATGGCTCCGACATATGAAGGGAAATCAGCAGCCACAGCCCTACATTGCTCCCAGGACAGAGGTCTGCTAAGGCCAAGAATGCCTGGGAGAGCAGGAGAAGGTGACAGAGGAGTGGGGGCAGAGCCAACAACAGGAATCGACTGTCCTCTGTCTGGGCAAAAGAGCGCACCTGGAGCCCCAAGGGAAGAGGGAGCTCCAGAAAACTCAACAGCCGACAGCTGATCAACCATACTGGAACTGCCTAGGCTGTGCCCTGAAGATTCCCCTGTGAGGTGAGCAGGGCCATGGAACTCCAAAAGGATGGTCCCCTACCTCCAAAGAACAGGATCCTCTTGAGGAGACCGAGAAGGAAGGGCAGAGGTCTGCACTACGAATCCTTCCCGAACCCGGGTGGGTCCCAGAAAAGGGTCACCGCGTCGAACACCTACCCCTCGGAGACGGAAAGGGCCCTCCTCCAAACGCCCAGCCCAGGTAGCAGACAACTCAGTCAGTCCCTGAAGGACTACCCAGGAGTAGCACCTCCTCCTGTAGGTGCCCGATCGCCCCTAAAGTTGGGCGATCCAGGCACACCACCTGAGGGGCACCACCACTGAGGGGCAGAAAACCTCCGAGGCCAGGCTGCAGAGCAAAGTGACCTGCACCACTGTCCGCTGGTCAGCACCCGATCCTGGACCCAGGGGCAACTGCCCACCTCAGAGGGGACTGATTCCGTTCAGTCGAGGAAACTACCAGGGTGTCCACGTGGCGGCCAACTCCGATGCCAGACAGTACCGGATGCCGCTGCCATACCAACTGAAAAGGGTACCAGTCCGGGTGACTGTACCAGAGGTGGTGCCGAGCCCCAACCGTACACATGAATAGTGCATGAAGAAGACACGGTGCCAAGGGTGGCAGCAGCATCGGAGCCGGAGCCTCCACGGCACCACAAGCGGCGCCGAGGTCGAAATGGTGCAGGCGATGGCACCGACAGCTCCCTTGGTTCCGAGCGATACCCCATGGTGCCATGTCTTCGCTCGGTGCCATAAGTGGCACCAGAGCAAGACACGGCACCGTGCTCAGCCTCGGCGCCATGAACAATGCCGAGGCGAGAAAAAGTCAGCGCCAACTACGGCACCATCAGGGTCCATGGTGCCGCGAATGCCACCGAGGCCTAAGATGGCACCGACAGACGGCGCTGAGGACGGTGCCGACTCAGGCTTTCTAGCCTGAGGAGACGACACCGTGGGAGCCTTCACCCCTGAAGGGGTGACTGCCAATGCGGTGCCTACTGGGCCTCCTGCAGCGCAGAAGGGGCTTCTGCAATGGCGGAGCTACTAGGAGCAGAAGCCCCCTCCTCCACGGACCGTATAGAACCGGCAGGGGACCCGGAGGAAAGGTCGAGAGACTGCGACTTGGCCCGACGAGTGCGAGCCCGTCCCCCAAAAGTCAGCGGAGCTCGTCCAACTTTCCATGCATGTTTGCTCAATGACCGACATAGTCCATGGAGAAGCAGGCGTTGCTCAATCCATGTCGTGAAGCCGGCCAAGACTCACCTAGCAACGGTCATACTAGTTGGTGACTGAGTACTTGCAGCCGCATCGGGCACTGTTGCAATGGGGGCCACCCCATCTTTAACGATTTCTTGCTCCCCGACCGAGACATGACCCACGGTAAAACAAGCTGAACAAAAGACTCGACGTCACTAACAAATAAAGAAAAGGAACAGTCTTACCAGCGGCGTCGAGTGGTAGTGAGAACAGAACCAGCAGGATACAAAGACGGCGTTGAGGGGTTTACGGCGTCGAAGGCTTTTTTAGATGAACTAGGCCTCTTGTGCAGTAGCTGCCCACAAGGTACAACCTCTACAGCGGGAGACGAAGAACTGGTGGGAGGGTGGGGTTGTCGACACCTAACGGCCAACCCACGAGCGCCACACAGTGTGTCGGCCTCGAGGGCGGCACTGATGGTGCGTCGACTCCGCCCATCCAAATAAAAAAAACAAGCTCCCGTGTGGTCGTGACCTCCAGCCACATTACCCAAAGGTGATGAATGGTGAAGACCGACACAGATAAAATCAAAGTTCTGCAGCCAGGCCTGGAGGAGAACCTTCCGGCACCTCACTAAGACCACACAAACAGGGAGATGTCCTAGGTGCCTTGTAAGTAGAACTCTGGATTAATCAGACTGGTTTCAAGAACTGCAAACATTAGTTTAATATGTCAGGCTGCATTATTTAAAGTACCACATATATTTCAGGGGACTTGGCCATTCAGCACTTTAGTGCCTACAAAAAACATTCTCATCACTTCTTAAGCCTCAAAAACGTTTATAAAAGAAGGCAAACATGTTAATGGAAATCTTTCTGAAAATTCCGTGAGCTGTTACTTCCCTCCCATACCAATACTACTACTATATGATTTTACACAAGGATTTGTATAAGCCAAACAACTGGTTGCTTCCCCCCACTTATTAGCAAGTGTTAAAAGAGACACTGTCAAACCTCAAAACAGGCTAATTTGTAATTTAGCCCCTTAAAAAGTACAGTTACGTAGAACTTACCGTAACAGTAGATCTTCGAGAACAGCTCTTGCAGCAGGTAACACCATTAGGACTGAAGCCGGCAGTGTCAGGACCCCACTGAATCTTCTCTATTAGTTATCTTCAGCGGGGACCGCCCCCAACGTCAGGCGTAGTATATAAGGGGGCAGTCCCGCCAGATTCCCCAGTTCTCCCGCCGGAGACTTCCGGCTGCAGGACGATATCAGAAGGGGAGACTGAGGATCCACCCTCAGAAGGTAAAAGGGCGTAAACCACTGCCGAAGGCTCAGAAAGCCATGCCTCCTCCAAGGGGGAAGGTGGGCGGGAAGGTACCTGCTGCAAGAGCTGTTCTCGAAGATTTACTGTTACGGTAAGTTCTTACGTAACTGTACTATCTTACTTCGAGATACAGCTCTTGCAGCAGGTAACACCATTAGGACTGATTTCCAAGCAATAACGCTTGTAAGCATTCTGGGAGAAGGAAACTAGGAAAGTCCATACCAAGTCCTTACTCTAGGACAGGAGATCCTGTAGCACGGCCAGGCCGAAACCGACTCTTCGCCGTGAAGGAATGTCCAGGCTATAATGCTTGATAAAAGTATGCACAGAGCTCCAAGTGGCTGCAGCACAGATGGCAGAGGAGGAGACGTTACGAAGTGCTGCAAAGGAGGTAGCCACCCCTCTAGTGGAATGGCCCCGGACTGTACCCGGGAGGGGTTTCTGCTTTGTATCATAGCAGTATGATATATACTGGACAAGCCAGCGAGAAAGGGACTGCTTCGATACTGGTTGGCCCAACATCCTGTCAGTGAAGGAAACAAAAAGTTGCTCCGACTTGCGAAGCTGTTTAGTCCTGTTCAGGTAATACCTAAGACAGCGGTGAACATCCAGGGTGTGGAGCAGCGCTTCTCCTCTATTAGAATATTTAAGGAAACATACAGGCAGGTCAATGTCCTGATTGAGAGTGAGTGCAGAGACCACCTTAGGCAAGAACTTAGGATTCGTCCTCAGGGACACTCTGTCCTGGTGGAAAATCAAATAAGGTTCCTTACACATGAGAGCGTGAAGCTCGGAAATTCTCCTTGCTGACGTAACAGCAACTAAAAATAACGTTTTCCATGACAGGAAACGCAGCTCGCAATCCGCGGCAGGTTCAAAGGGGAGCGTGAGTTGTTCCAGGACAAAGAGTAAATCCCATGGAGGAACAGGGTCCTTAATGGGTGGCCTAAGGTGTAACACCCCTCTCAGAAAATCTCGAGAGGCGTCAAGTTGCGCCACTGTGCGCTGTCCTACCGGGAAGTGGTAAGCAGAAATAGCACAGAGGTGCACCTTAATAGAGGAGTAGGCGAGACCCGAATGGAAAAGGGAGAGCAGGTATTCTAACACCACTTTCACCGGACAACCTAAAGGGGAAAGGCTGCGTGCTTGCGACCACAGGCAAAGCAGGCGCCATTTCATGGCGTCGTCGCATGGGTGCAGCTTTCTGGCCTGAGGAAAGGACTTCCGCACCTCTCGAGACCCGTGTCGCAAAATGGCTATGTCTCTAGGAGCCAAGCATGCAGGTTCAGTGAGTGTAAGTCGGGTGGACTAGAGAACCTTCCTCCTGAGACAAGAGATGGGAGCTGAAAGGCAACGGAATTGGAGGTTCCCGGGCCAGCTGCGTCAGCAAGGGGAACCAGATCTGTCTGGGCCAGAATGGGGCTACCAGGATCATTGTTGCATGCTCCCTGCGCAGTTTGAGAAGAACTCTCTGGATCAACGGGAAGGGAGGGAAAGCGTAGAGGAATCTGTCCGCCCAGGAGAGGGACAATGCGTCTCGCCAGAAAACACCAGGCCCTGGATCTAGCAAGCAAAATTGGGCAGTTTTATGCTTGGATGGGGAAGCGAATGGGGTCAGTTCGGAGTGCCTTGTGAAACAGATCCTCTGCTACCCCTTGAAGAAGTTCCACTCGTGGACTCTGGCCTGGGAGCGACTCAGGCCGTCTGCGATTGTATTGTCCACTCGAGACATGAACTGCAGTCAGGCTTGCGCGTGTCAGATACCCAATCCCACACTCTCATCGCTTCCTGCAAGGGGGTAGAGTGTCGCTCTTGTTTGTTGAGGTGTAATACATCACCGCCGTATTGTCTGTTTGGAGCAAGAGAGTATTTGTCGGGATCTCTGACTGAAAGGCCTGCAGGGCATAAAGAACGCCCTCATCTCCAGAATGTTGATGTGGAGATGAGCTCTTGAGGTCCACGTTCCCTGGGACCTCACCCGTTCAGGTGTGCTCCCATCCCAGCCCTGAGGCGCTGTGGAGGATCACCTCGGGGACGGCACTGTAAGCGGGACACCCGCAGAAAGTGTCCCTGGGTCTAGCCACCATTGCCAATCACGAATCACGGCGTTCGTGATCCTGACCGGATGCTGCATGTGGTCCTGCCCTTGGTCCCACTGCACCTTGAGCATCCACTGAGTTACCCACATGTGGAGCCTTGCCAAAGGGATGGTCGGAATGGCCGCAGCCTTGTATCCGAGCAGACGAAGGACCAGCCTGGCAGGGACAGTCTTCTTCGCCGAGAGATCCCTGATGAGGGATCTGATGCGTTCCGCTCTGTCGTCTGGAAGAAATGCTCTCCCCTGAACGGTGTCCAGAACTGCACCTATGAACTGCAGCTTCTGCGACGGTACAAGGAGAGACTTCTCATAATTGATTACGATACCCAGAGAACGAAACAGAGTCTGGGTGCTCTGGATAGCCATCAACAACGCCTCTCTGGAGGCAGCCATGAGAAGCCAATCGTCCAAGTACAGAAACAAATAGTGGCCCTGTCTCCTTAGAGACGCTGCCATGACTGCCATGCATTTGGTAAAGACCCTGGGGGCCGATGACAGTACGAATGGGAGAGCTCGGAACTGGAAGTGGTGGCCAAGGAACTCGAAGCGCAGGAACCTCCTGTGTGCTTGAGCTACGGGTATATGCAGGTATGCGTCCTGCATGTCCAGGGACGCTAAGAAGGCGTCCTTCTTTAACATGGGAATAAGACCCTGCAGGGTCACCATGCGAAATCGTTTGTAGGCGACCAACATATTGAGGTCACTGAGGTCCAGGATTGGATAGAGGTCCCCTGTTTTCTTCGGAACCAGAAAGAAGTGGGAATAGTATCCGTACCCTCTCTGGTTCTCTGGAACATACTCTACCGCCTCCTTTTGCAGTAGTGCAAGTATTTCTTGCCTGATAAGCAATTTGTGCTGACCCGAGTAGGGAGAGCAGAGGAGGCCTCGAGGGTGGCTTTCCGCAATTCTATAAAGTGGCCTTTTCGACCAACTGAAGAACCCACCTGTCGGTGGTTATGGACTGCCATCCAGGCAGGAATTACATATCGACCCCTCGACCTTGATATCCCGCTGATCCTGGGGGCGGGAGGAGCCAGGCTGTGGCGGCGGAGGGGCCCGTGGCTGAGCCAGTTTAGCTGGACGCTGACCTCGGCCCGCGGGCTGTCTTCCCTGGGCTCTGCGGAAACCGGAGCCCCTCTGCTGTGGACCGGTGCGGGACTGTTGTCTCTGTGTCCATCCACGAAAACGGCTTTGGTTCCTACAAAGGAACTAAGCCTCGGTCGGTATATTGCCTGGACCGACCTCATCGCCTTCCCGGCCTCTTGGAGCTTGGTGAGAACCTTCTCAGAGGGTGCACCAAAGAGAACTTCTCCTTCGAAAGAGGCGTCCATGATGTTTTTCTGGACATCCAGGGTAAATCCAGAGACACGGAGCCATGAGTGTCTCCGGAGGCATACGCCTGAAGCTGCCGCTCTGGCCGAGGGGTCCGCGGAATCGTACGCGGCTCGCAGCACCTGGGTTCCCACGTCCGAACCCGTACGGAGGAGCTGTAACATCTCCTCCTTCTGCTCACCTTCTGGCAATTTCTCCGCCAGATCCAGTCCCTGTTCCCACAAGGCATTCTGGAACTGTACCATGTGGGTCAAGTAGTTCAGGGACCTGATGGCGCAGGTAGCGGAAGCATATGTGCGCCTGCCCATAGCGTCCAGCTGTTTGGACTCTGGGTCCGGTGGCAGGGTGCTCAAATGTTGCGGTCTCTGGGACCGGTCATGAGAGGCTGTTATGACCAGAGAGTCGGCCAGAGGATGTTGAGCCAAGTACTGGTCCTCCTTAGGGGCCTTGTACAGGTGGTCAGCTTTCCTCGGCATCGCCGGGAGCGAGTGTGGACGCTTCCACGCTGCCTTGGTGACGTCCACAAAAGTGTCCACCAAGGGTGGTACCACCACAGGCTTGGGATCCTTCTGCCGAAGATACCTCGCAAGGCGTAGTCTCTCGGGGTCTAATTCTTCCGCATCCCATCACGTTCTCTTGGATACGTCTCATGATTTCGGAGAATGATGGGTCATCCGGAGTAGATCTAGGAAGCTCACGTGGGTCCGGAGAGGGGATGTGAAGAGGAGGAGAGGGGGATCTGGATCCTGTTGAGAACTCCGATCCCGTAACCTCTGTCGAAGGCGACGACGGCGTCTTCTGGGTCTCTTAGGACTGGGTGACCCTGAAGAAGATCTAGACAGAGGTCTCCTTTTATCAGGTCTCCCCCTTGGAGGGTCCGTAGGCTCCTGGAGGAGAGGTACTCGGCCTGCAGCCCCGGATGAGGAAGGGGGCGCAGGAGCCGGAGGGGTCGCAGGTGGTGAAGGAGGAAGAGGAGGCGGTGTGGGAACCATATCCCTTTTGATGGTATCCCACCAGTGAGAAAAGAGCTCCTTAACCTCTGAAAGGGAAAGGCCCGACGACGGACCGGGCACCGGTGGCCGTCGGCCGGGTTCCGGCGTCGGCTCCTCAGGGCCTCAGGTTGTGGAGAGGGCTCCCTGGGAGGTGTGACAGGACCGGTTCGCCCGTCTGGTCCTCGGGCTGTGTCAACTCCTCCTCTGTGATAGTCTCCTGACCGGCGTCAGTAAGGCGTCGGGGTCCTCTTCTCTAAACGTACGGGTACGGACGTCGGCCCTCCTGCCGACGACCGAGAGGGCGAAGGCCTGACCAGGGACGGGCGTCTGGCGGTCGACGGCTCCTGGGACCTGTGATGGGTGGCCGACGTCAGACGGGCTGACGTCGGGTCCGACGGCTTCTTCAGAGAGGTGAGCTCCTTGGTCTTTTTCTGGGGAGGAGGAGGCAAGGAGACAGACCCGACGTCGGGTTCAGAATGGCGGGAACCCGACTTGTGATGATGATGATGACGGTCCCCAGACCTAACCAGGGCTTTGGAGGAAGATGACGAAGAGGGCCTGGAGGTCTTGGCCTGTGAAGAGGAAGAGGAGCCCGAAGGTTTCTTCACCGCAGCGGGGGGAGGCTGAGAACGGGCCCAAGAGGGCGAACGATCGGACTGGGAGCCGGAACTACAGGAGTCAGAGGCCCTAGACGGGGACTTGGAAGGAACCCTCTCCCTGTGCTTCTCAGAGTGTTTCCAGGCCTTTTCTGATGAATCCCCCTTGGAAGTGTCCATGGCTTTAATCTTCTCGAGCAGGAACGCCTGCAGAGCCTTCTGGCGACGGATCCGGGTCCGGCTGTTGAACCCCTGGCAGAAATTGCAGGACCGGGTGTCGTGGTCTGGGCCTAGGCACCGGACGCAGGCCGAATGCGGATCCTTAAATGGGATTTGCTTCCCACAGGCACACTTCGAGGGATGGCCTTCAGCGGAGGTTGGAGAGGACATCAGACAGCAACTGAGCCAAGAAAATAATGTTTTCCCAGAGGAAGAACTTAACAGTCGTCTCGGCTTAAAGCGATCCGAAGGGTCGAGACATGCAAGTCGGCCGGGAAAAGAACTGGGGGAATCTGGCCGGGACCGCCCCTTATGTACTAAACGGCGTGCCGGAGGCGGGACCGACGTCGGGGGTCCCGCTGAAGATAGCTAGCTAGAAGAATTCCGTGGGGTCCTGACGCCTGCCGGCTTCAGTCCTAATGGTGTTACCTGCTGCAAGAGCTGTATCTCAAAGTAAGATCAAATGTACACACATAAAGAAAAAGCCTTATGTGAACCCCATTTTTGTGACTGCAACCAGTTCAACACAGCCAACACTTAAGACCACAAAAGAGGCTACTGGGCCGCTGCAAACGAGAAACATAAAACCTGAAAAGTGACACAAAAGCAGTTAACAGTCATAGGCTCATAATGTAGGAAGTACAGTAAGAGTATTTTAGGGCACTGTAACAGGACAGGGAATCTCATCACTTAACGGGGTACAGAGAGGCTGCTGATGAGAATTTAAGAAAATGCTAAAATTACCACGCTACTAACACACAGAAATAATCAATCAATGCAGCCAAAATATATGTCATAAGGTCCACAAAACACTTGTGCCTTTAATGCAAAAATCAACGGCTGTATAGGTTTGAGAGCTTTCATTTATAAAGACTACTGAGCTCCACCTGGACTGTGAATGCAGAATTTCAATGTCCTGGTCATTCTGCTACAGCCTTCTCATGTTTATGCTGAAAATGCACTCAAATGCATTTCAAGCACAACACCGCTAACAATTAAATGGGTATTTAAAAGTGTCTGTGTGTCTCTCTCCTCCACTTTGTAAAGGTCCATTCATTTTACTAAGTCATACTCAATTTAATCCAAATCCTGTGGCTGCCAACCTGAGAGCCCCCAGTGAGTGAGATAAGGAAATACTAGAACCCCTCCTCTGAAATACATGGTGATTCCTTTTACAGGTGAAATAACAACACCCAAGGCCAAAACTAACTTTCCCTCTACAACAGATGTGGAAAATTGGAAATGTATCCACAACCCTCCAAAAGGGATCTGAGAACATGCAAAGAAGAGAAACATACAGTCCAAACCAAAAGAAAAAAATACCTTCATCAGATTTTGTTGGCAAGACACCTAAAGCACAGAACAGTTAGTTGTTAATCAATCAATGTACTACTAGTCTATTTTCTAGAACTATTTTAGTGGTCAGAATGTTATATTCTGTTTTACCAAGAAAATGCAACGCCTATCAAAATACTGTCACGGTTCACAGAATACTTACGCTGGGACTGAGAGACTACTTTTGTTCGACTGCGTCCTCTGGAATCTGTATGAGCACCCTCAGTGCCAGTGTGGGCCGCTGACAACATTGAACGCACTCGGCCTGTAAGATGAGACAAATGCAGTGAATCATTTAAAAGGTTTTTCTACTGACATGACTGACAGATCATACCCAAAAGAAAATCTCCAAACAATCCATTCAACAAGTCAGTTCAGTGGCAGTGAAATTGCTACCAGCCCTCCTCTTTAAAGGGAGTCACATCACTCATTGACTATCATGAGCTTAATAAAGACCAGGGTCTCAATGGAGTCACAGTTAAGCCACTGCAGATTTCCCACAGCTCTGATATCTGGAAATATACCACAGCCTGGAGGAAAAAAACAAAACAAAAACATAGTAACACGAAGTTCTGCCCCACTCCCAAAAAAAAAAAAAAACTAAATCTGTAATGTTGTAAATGCTGTAAGTAAAACTAGCTACTGTTTTTATACACACACACTTGTGATAAAAGCTACTCTATTTAAATAAGTAACAAGACATTTTGCAGGTAACCACTTAAATATTCGTTTCAGTGAGCTTAGAGTCCCCAATGTCTTCAGAAGAACTTTGTAAAACACAGTATTTGGACACAATATTTCACATTAGCGCTGTATTTCTCCTCCCTATTATTTGTTATCGAGGTTATATGCATGACAACATGATCTTTGTTTATTAAAAGTTCATCAGCTTTATTGCTTATTCCCTACCTGATGGCATACTACTCTGTGTGACAACACAGTGATTCCCAATGAACAGACTGTGTTGTATGAGAGGATATGACTTCAAGTTGAAATAAGATATAAGGAAGGTGAACTCTAAGAGATGAAGATCCAGTTTTGTTGCAGATTTCTTCTGTAATAAACTAAGGAGGAAACATTTATGAAAGATATATGAAATACAAGATGCACTGTGTCCAACTCCAGCAGTTCCACTGCAAGTGCTGATTTGTTGGCTGCCTTTAAGCTAACTCTCCCACCACCAGTGGTATATCCTCCAGCTCCACCCCGTGACATCAGATGTCTGCACACTGGAAGCAGATATCTGGGTGCCATGTTAACAGGGGAAGACAGGTGGTGTTTGTGGATGTGAAATGTATACCACCCCTAGAACTACGATTAGAGGCGAGTAAGAAAAAATTGCTCACCATAGTAATGTTGTTTCTTCTAATGGAGTCTTGCTATAATCAGTGAATTGCAGGCTTTATCAGTGGAACCTAATTTAATTTCCTTTCATAGGGATAAGGTGGTCCTCCGCACCAACAGAAAGTTTCTTCCCAAGGTGGTGTCAGACTTTCATCTGAACCAGTCTATGCCATTGCCTGAGTTTTTCACTGATCACTTCTCCTCTGGGGAGAGGAGGTTACACAGTCTTGATGTAAAAAGGACTCTTAGTTACTATATTGAGAATACTAAGGCCCATAGGAAGGACTGCTCTCAGTTTTTTCTCACTTATGGTGAAGTGGGAAAGGGCAAACTTACTACCAAGAAGTCTATTGCCAGGTGGATTGTCTCTTGAATTCAATTCTGCTATTCTAAACTTGGGAAGGAACTCTCTCAGGCCTGAAGGCTCGCTCTATCAGAGATACAGCTGCTTCGGTCGCAGCAGCTGGAAATATACCTTTAGTAGACATATGCAAAGCAGCTACCTGGAAATCTGTTCACACTTTTACCAAGCATTACTCTTTGGACATCCAGTCATGAAGTGATGCTAGGTTTGGCATGGCTGTGCTGCAGAGCCCTTTCCCAAAATAGGCTGAGTAACTCCCTCCTCCAAGGGGGTACTGCTTGGTAGTCTGCATATAATCAGAATACAGCAAGACTTCATGTTGTTTGAAGAAAAAATTACTCACCATAGTAATGTTTCTTCTGATGGAGTCTTGCTGTATTCTGATCTCCCTCCCTGCCTCCCCTCCTGGAACCTAGTAGTTTTGGGATGTGGTCGGGTAGGCACAGTGCTGCACCCCAGAGGTGTACTGGACATGCCTCCATCTCTTAGGGGGTTTCTTTTAGTTTGTTTATTAAGCATTTTTTGTAAATCACTACCTGCTGTGTTCTTTTGCGTTTTCTCGACTTGAGTCTTTGACCCTAAAACATTGTTTTGCCATTTGGCACAAAATTTTGGAAACAGTTTTTTTTCCTTTGAGTTAGTTTAGTGCTCATAAGAATCTGACAGTTACACTTCAGAGTACCAAAGACAGACGTTTGAAAACCGAGCTCAAGCTCAACGTTCTATGCCCTTGCATAGAGTTAACCCTTTACTTTCCGAAGCAGTTCAAGTGCTGGGGCTATCTCCATATAGTCAGAATACAGCAAGACTTCATGTTGTTTGAACCTGTATTTCTAAAGGTGTGGCTACAATTCATTAGCCACACTCTAGTAGACTGCTAGCAGTTCTAGAGGAGGTTGGGGGGCAAGCGTGCATTCCTATTTGGTGAACAGAGACTGGAGAATTGAGGTCCCAAAAGCAGCGTACCAAAGAGCTTGGAGGCCATACAACATAGCTCTCATTTCCCACACACTGATGTGGAGATGAGTCTCTGAGGGGTTTGAGAACCTTGTGTTTAGAGACCCTGAGAGTGGGTGCCCCATTCTTTTGGAAGTCACCTGAGGATCCAGCTGAGAGAAGGAAGCCCTGGAAGAGGTTGTCCTCTGTCCACCATGTAAGTGATCAAACTAGGGGCTTGGTCACCAGAATGGGGTAAGTTTGAAGGTATGATGCTTGTGACCACTGTGAACTGAGCATCCAGTGAGTCGTTCTCGCATGCAACCATGCAAGGAGCACTGTGAACACTGAGGATGCCATCAGACCTAGCACACATTGCATGGTGTGAGCTTGTACAGATCTTCGCTCCATTATGTAGCATACCATCTGCAGCATCGCCTGCCTTCTGCTCTCTGGAAGGAAGACACGGGCTTTGGTGGTATCCGGAAGATCTCCTATGAACAGCAGCTGCTGCGAAAGTTGAAGCTGAGACTTCTTTAAGTTCAGTAGAACCCTCATGGTGGAAAGGAACTCGGGTGTGCAAATCCTACTGCCCCCTGTCCAGGGCAAGTAGATTTCCTTGACGGGCAAGTGCAAAAAGAAAGCTAATTTCATGATAACGAATAGGGGCAAGTGAAAATTCAGCTACAGTAATGGCTGGGCAAGTCCTAAAAGTTTTGATTTGAACACCCCCTGAAGGAACTGAGAGTCCGTGGCCACTGCTTGTTCAGTCTCCTGCTTAGATGAGCTGGGTATCAGCCAGTCATCCAGATAAGGGTAAATCTGGAGTCCTAGTTTTGTCAGATGTGCTGCAAGTACAGTGAAGCACTTTGTAAAGATTCAAAGTGCCAAGGATAGCCCAAAGGGCAGGACTTTGAACTGATAATGCTAGCCCAGCACAACAAAGTATCCGTTGTGACTGGGGTGCACTAGTATATAATGGTGCATCATTATCCAGGAGGCTAACCAATCCTAAGGCTTCAGGAAAGGAAGCAGAGATCCCAGGGGAAATCACCCCAAAGTTTTTTCAATCCATGAAATTGTTCAGATTTCTGAGTCCAAGAATGAGGTGCATTACCCCTGGTTTCTTTGGAACTGAAAGTACTGGGAGTAGAAGCCTGTGTTTCATTCCGACTCTGATACTACTGTCCTGTTGCTCAGAAGGCCCACAATTTCCTACACAAGAAGTTCTGACATGTGGGCTGATAAGAGGGGTTGCCTTCTGGGTGGACATTCCGGAGGGATTTATGTGAAGTTCAGGAGTATCCTCTCAGATGATCTGCAGGACCCCACTTGTCTGTTTTGCGATGGACTCCCATTGATGGTAAAATTGGGTCAAGCTCCCCCTACTGGTGAGGAGAGGTCTGCCCTGGGCTGCTAAAGCAGGACTGGGGCTGGAGCTTCATTCAGAGTATGGCACAAAATGCTTTCAGCAGCGTTTGTGCCTTTGGTTGCACCTACTTTTGAGGCTGGGGAGGTTGAGGGTTGTTATGGGTTCCCCTACTTTTTCCTCAAAAGGACTGCCTGTTCTGAAAGAAACCTCATCCTTTTCCCCCTCTGACGGTTAGCAGGAGCTGGTCTGGAAGTGTTTATGATCGTTCTTTTATGCTTTATATTTTATTGTATATTTAAAATTGTTTAAAATTTGATTTTATATATTTGTTAATTTGTATTGTGTACCTACTGTTATCCCCCCTTCCCCAGGCGTGGCTGAAAATGGGTCTTTGATCCAGTCCACTTTCCTGGTGAATCAGATAAAGTTCTAGTTTTCTGAGATGTCTCAAGAGACTTCTCTACCTGCTGCTCAAACAAGTAAGTACCATCAAAGGGAACATTCTTTACCTGCTGTTGGACAGCCTGAGAAAAAGCAGAGGTATGAAGCCAGGAGTGCCTTCTAATACAAATGCCCACCGCAGCACAGCGAGAGGCAGTATCGAAATCAACAGCTGCTTTAAGTTGATGACTGTTAGACTTGATGCCTTGAGCAACAGTTTGCAGGATCTTATGTTCTGCCTCAGAGTCAGGCAAGGACTCTGTGAGAGACTTAAGTGAGCTCCAAAGGTATACTCATACTTGGGAAATGCCCTTGGTAGCTGCAAATCGCAAGCCAAGGGTGGTGGATGCAAAAGCTCCTTTGCCCATAGTGTCTATCATGAGCAACTCCTTGTTAAGGTGCACAGTAACCTCTTGGGCCAGACTGGCTTTGTCATTCTCAGCAAGACTAAAAATAGCATCAGCAATAGGCTGAGAAATGTACACTAGCCTGTCCTTAGAAGCAGTGTATTTTCTATCTATCTGCCTACAGACAGAAGGGACAGAAACAGGCCTATTCCACACTGCATCTGAGAGGGTTTCAAATGCTTGAGGAATAGTGGGAACCAGGCTGACCAGCATGGTAGAAATGTTTAACCATTGCAGAAAGAGATGTCTACCTGGGTCAATAGCTGAAGGCTCAAAATCTAGTGAAGAATGCATATTCTTTAACAAGGCCTGGAAAGTCAAATCCTCCTGAGAAACAGGAGAAGGGCCTGGGTCCAAAGAGTCTAGGCCATAGAAAGAGTCACTGTCACCACCTGGCCTCAGAGATGAGTCTGGGGTCAGATTCAACTCCTCCAGCTCCCCACCACTTGGGGGGGGGGGGGGAAATCAGGCAGGGCAGTGGATCACAGCAGCCCCAATCCGGAAGGTTGCTCAGGTAACACCGATCCCAATTTATGAGAGCCTGCATCAAAGGTAGCACCGCAGCCTGTACTGAATCCAGCACTGGGAGGTCTCCTAGCACCAACCCCACAATCCAGCCGGCACTGAAGTGACTGGCAAAGGTACCATGACAGGTCCTGCTGCAGTGACACTGAATGGAGGTGCGAGCAGCATGGGACAGGTGGTGACATGGTCACCGCAAGAGTCTTGGGACTACTACTGGAGCCAAATGCTGTACACAGCTTGAAGGCTCTGCCTGCAGCTCCAGTGCGACTGGCCCCCAAGGGCGAGGGACCAGTTCTGCAGAGGCAAATGAGCCAGATGCTGAACCCACTGCTTCATAAGAACTGCATAGTGGTGGAACTGCCCACAAGAGTCTCCACAAAGAGACAGAGAAGGATTCGGGACCCAACACCTCGACCTCCCACGAACTGAAAATGCCAGTGATGCCAATGGCACCAGTGAGGACCTTCTGCTCCAGGAGACCAAAGATCTCATGGCAGACATCGCAGAGGGTGACCTTGAGTGGTAGTGCTTCTTCCCCTTCCTGTGGGAATGAGGAGCCTGCATCAAGGGTAGCACCGCAGCCTGAACTGAATCCAGCACTGGGAGGTCTCCTGGCACCAACCCCTCACGATCCAGCTGGCACTGAAGTGACTGGCAAAGGTACCATGACTGGTCCTGCTGCAGTGACACTGAATGGAGGTGCGGACAGTGGGACAAGAGTTGGCGGCATGGTCACTCGCAAGAGTCTTGGGACTACTGCTTGAGCCAAATGCTGCACCCAGCTTGAAGGCTGCGCCTGCAGCTCCAGTGCTACAGGAAGAGGAGCCTGCATCAAGTGTAGCACCGCAGCCTGTACTGAATCCAGCACTGGGAGGTCTCCTGGCACCAACCCCCATGATCCAGCCAGCACTGAAGTGACTGGCAAAGGTACCATGACTGGTCCTGCCAAGCAGTGCCATGACCCCCAAGGAGGACTGGAAACAGGCACGCTTCTTTTTATACCTCCAGGAGGACTGTCTGCACCTCCTGAACAAAGGACCACCTGTCGTCAGAACCCTCCCCTGAAGGAGTATGTGAACTGGACATGGCCCTACTGTCCAAGCAGCTTACCTGAGTTGGCGTCCTACCGTCATCGTCCATGGCCGTTGACCGCTGACTCGGCAGGACTGTGAGATACTAATAGAAATATTAGTATAAAAACACTAAAGTGACACAAAAATAAACTCAACCTTAAATACTAAAATCTGAGAAGAACTGAACGCTGTTGTCATATAGACATAAAGTTCTGATTCCTGATGGGCGACTGACAACGTCCCTGAAGTGTACTCGACAGTGGGGGGAAAAAAGAAACCGAGGTACTTGAGGGCTAGTGCTGAGGTAAACCATGTAATGTAAGCCAGTCCATAGTGTCGCAAATGCACACAGCTTACCTCGGCGCAAGCCCTCCTGAAAAGTTCTGCCTCCTGCAGGTCCTAGCATCTCTGGCTCAGACCCATTAGTGTGAATCAACAGTGAAGATCGATTCCGAGAAAATCAAGAGGCCTCCACACCAAAAACCTGTAGCTCTGATACCCCTCAGAGTAAGCCCCCAGAAAAAAAGGTTACAAGAATCTGAAGCCTCCAAAAAGAGGCAGCTTGGGAGGGACCCACATTGGTGCTGGCACCATCCATGAGGCCGACGACTAACATCGGGAGCCTGAGCCAACTCATAACTGATGCCAGCCCCCTCCCTTCTTCAGTTCTGTTTGCCAGTAGAAGAAAACAAGTGGGAGAGAAAAAAACAAAGAGCTAGATAGAGAGAGAGAGAGAGAGAGAGAGGTATAGACCTCTAGTCCAAAGGGATAGGAAAAGGATATAGGATATAAAAATAAATAAATAAATAAAACCCGACTACCAAATTAGCAGAACTAAGGGCTGGACATACAGGGTGGCACAACGGCAGCGGATATAAGAGCCAGAGCCTATTACCAGCTACCTGTAAAAGAAGGGTACAGATAAGAAAAAGAGGGTCAGCAGCCTTGGCATATTGCTCTGGCTTGTATGCAGGCCACAACACTGAGGGGCCCACCAGTGTAGACCGAGCATATAGCTTCGGCCTCATCACTGGGGACATCCGTTGCCACGAAAGACTGATGGATTGGGGGGGGGTGCTCATCTGGCCCCAAGGAAAAAGCCAGCTGTCCACCAGACCAAGAGCCTCTGACATCTCAGTGAGGTGAGCACAAGAAGTGCCCTGGACTTCCTCAGTACCAGGGCTACTAGGAAGGGGCTCAGGGGAAGAGCCTAGGGAGCTTACCTTGGCGTCCCTGGTGCGACATCTGTCTCCAGATGTGGGGGGCTTGTGACTCCACGTCTATGTGTGCTTCTTGAGGGTGTGGTAGTCCATAGAGAAACAGTTGCTGCACCTATCCATGCCATGGTCAGTGCCATGGCAGATCCAGCATAGATCATGTCAGTCCTAGATGGCAACTGGACCTCCACGGGAGTACCAACACATGGGGGGCTGCCCTTGTCCTCATTCTCGGTGGTCTTTCATTCCTTAGGACCAGACATGATGATGAGAAAAAAATTATCAAAAAAGCAAGAAAAGGTTGTGCACTTAACTAAAATAACAGACAGAAAGACGGAACCGATAAAATACAAAATGCTGAGAAAATTCGGTGTCAAACAGAGGTGGCAGTAAACTGAGGAAGGTGCGATGTAGTTTTGATGACTGAAGGCTCCCACAGTGCACACTTAATAACAGGAAATAACTGAGGAATGGAGGGGCCGGCGTTGGTTATTGCTAAACCCATGAGCAAGAAGTCACTATGTCTGCATCCTAGGTTGCAAAGACTTTGCTCCTGCTGGGTCCTAGAGCCTCTGGTTTACCTAGATAAGAGGGACTGAATGGTTAAGGTTGATTTTGCAAGATCTTGCTGGTCTGCTGACCAAAGACAGAAAGAAAACTGCTCAGGGAGAGGCTGTGTAGATTGGCATACACATGTGTCTGGAGCAACTGGAACAAGAGCAGAGGACTGGCCAAAATCCTCAGTGTAGTACAAAATACAGGTTACTCACTTGTAACAGGAGTTCTAGGAATGGTATATGTTGTTCATCCACACACTTGCTAGCAGGTTCCTTGCCACTTTAAATCTTGCCGGAAGGTCTTCAAGCTGGCTCCTCCCACCCACCGGGTGGTAAACTCTCGGCTCCACCCCATGACGCCAGATCTAGCCACTGGAAGCCAGGTTGTGCGTCGAAGGCAGGGAGGTCGGGTGGGTTGTGTGGATGAACAACATATACCATTCCTAGAACTCCTGTTACAGGTGAGTAACCTGTATTTCTAGGGACATGGATATGTTGTTCTATCCACACTTATTGGCAGACTCTTAGCAGTTCTCCGGGAGGAGGGAGGCAAGGCGCACACCCCCTACTTGGGAAATAAGGACTGGAGAACCGAGGTCCCAAAACCAGCATCCCGGCGTGACTCTAGGTCAATGTGGTAGTGGGTAATGAAGGTGTGCGCTGACTTCCAGGTAGCAGCCCTGCAGATTTCCTGGATAGGGACGTCCCTGGAAGCAGCCACCGAAGCAGTGGTATGGCGGGTAGAATGAGCTCTTATCCCTTTGGGAGGCTCTGTGCCCGCCAACCTATAGCAGAGATCTATGCAGGAGGTGACCCACCTGCCTATCGTCCGCTTGGCTGCAGGTCTGCCAGGTGCAGTTTCAGCGTAGGTGACAAACAGCTGGCAAACCGCTCCCCGAACTTCAGCAGTCCGCTCCTTATAAGAAGACAGCGCTCTTCTAGGGTCCAGAGTATGGAGCCTATATAGGCCTCCAGTGTGACTGGGGTAGAACACGGCAGAGTCAACACCTGGTTAAGGTGAAACTCCGACACCACCTTGGAAGGAATTTCGGGTGGGGGACAGGACAACCTTGTCCCTGTGGAAGACCAGATAAGGAGACTCGATGGAAGCACCTGGAGCTCACCCATCCTTCTGGCTGGCGTTATAGCCACCAAGAAGGCGGTCTTCCACGACAGGTGAAGATGTCACACCTGTGCATCGGTTGAATGACTTGCCCAGAGCTTAGCCAATACCAGCAGTAGATCCCACGGAGGTGGAGGTGCTCGCACTGGAGGATATGTGATCAAGGCCTTTGAAAAAGTGCCGACCACCTTCTCCTGCCACACGACTGCCTCTCTGGCCTACGCCCGGTAAGCAGAGATGGCTGCCAGATGCACCTTAAGGGTCGTCGACCGAAGCCCTAGTTGAGAAAGGGAACATAGGTAGTCCAGAATGCTGGCCAAGGAACAGGAGGAAGAGTCCAACCCCTTATCCTGACACCAAATGGAGAATCTCTTCCATTTGAAGGCATAGCATTTTCTGGTCGACTCCTTACAGGATGCCTCAACAATGTTGAGGACCTCGTCGGAAAGACCCAAGGCCTAGAACTCTAGCCGCTCAGAAACCAGGCTGACAGGTGCAGGGATTGAAGGTCCGGGTGGAATACCTTCCCCTGGTTGACTGATATCAGGTCCGGGAGGGCTGGAAGCCATCTTGGGAGCCTGGAGCTGAGGCTGAGGAGATCTGGATACCAGAACTGACGAGGCCAGTCCGGGGCTACCAGAATCACCTGCGCCTTGTCCCTCCTCACCTTGAGAAGCACCTTGTGGATCAAAGGAAATGGGGGAATGGCATAGAAGAGGCCCGGGGTCCACAGCCTTGAGAAGGCATCCCCCTGCAGCGAGCCCTGCTGAGGGGGGCGGGCATGAAACAGCCTCAGCCTCGCATTCTCCCTGGAGGCAAACAGGTCCACCTAAGGTGTGCCCCAGTGGGAGAACAGATCGTGTACTACCTCCGGCAGGACAGACCACTCGTGAGATGCAGCACCTATCCAGCTTAGGGCATCGGCCAGAGTGTTGGAGGCTCCCACCACATGGATGGCTAGGAGATCCGCCTCCAGTCTGCTCACGAGGGACCAAGTGCGGAGAGCTTCCTGCACAGGGGCAAGGAACGCATCCCGCCCTGGCGGTTTAGGTAGTACATGGTCGTGGTATTGTCCGTCTAGACCTGGACCACTTGACCCCGTACATACGGAGCGAAGGCGGCGAGGGCTAGTCGGACTGCTCGAAGCTCCAGCAGGTTGATGGTATCGAGACTCCTGAGGGGACCAGAGGCCATGCGCCTGTGCTCCCCCAGATGGGCACCCAACCCATCAGAGAGGGCGGTCGTTAGGTGACCATCGGCTCAGGGCGGACAAGCGGGATGCCCTCCTGCAGATAAGCTGGAGCGATCCACCACTGGAAGGCGTTCCACATCTCTGGGTCACTGCCACTGGCTGGTCCAGAGGACCGGAGCACAGTGACCATTGGCAGGCCAGTCCCATTGTAGGGGACACATGTTCCAACGAGCCCAGCGGACCACACTGGTGCAGGCGCCGCCATGAGGCCGAGGAGGTGCAGGAAGTCCCGGGCAGGAGCGATTGTCCAACCAGAAATGACTGGGCAAAGGAGGAAAGAACCTCAGCCTGTCCGCCGGAGCTGTGCTCTGGCTCAAAGAGAGTCGAGCTCTGCCCGATTAACTGAATCACCTGCGTTGGCACGAGTTCTGACTTAGCCTCGTTGATGAGGAGGCCAATCTGAGAGCAGACCTGGAGGGCCAGATCCCTGGACCGCTCCACCTCCGGTCTGGAGGGGGCTGCAATCAGCCAGTCGTCCAGGTAAGGGTACACCTGGACCCTTTGGCGCCGCAGGAATGCTGTCACCACTGCCGTGCATTTGGTGAAGACCCTGGGAGATGGAGAGAGGCCGAAGGGCATGGCCCGGAACTCGTAAAGGGACCCCTCCGCTCTGAAGTGGAGGAATCGCTGGTGCGACAGACGGATTGGGACGTGAAAGGACGCGTCCTGGAGGTCCAGAGAACAGAATCACATGCCTCGTTCCAAGGATGGAATGATCTGTGCCAGAGTGACCATCCTGAAGGTTCGAGACCTTAGGAACTTGTTCAGGTCGTGTAGGTCTAGAATGGGGCGCCAGCCCCCCATCCATTTCGGGACCAGGAAATACCTAGACACAAACCCTGGGTCTGGTGGAGGATCCGCCACCTCCTGATCACCTCCTTTTGGAGGAGCAGTGCAATGTTGGCTCGGCAGAGCCAACAGGAGGCTGCGGACCCCACAGCCCCCGTGTGGAGCAGCGGCTTTCGATAGGGTGGGGCCTGCTCGAGATTCCAGAGGCAGACCCTTCCTACCACTTCCAACCCAGCGGTCCGTGGTGATAGCGGACCAGGCAGAAAGGAAGTGGCGGAGCCATCCAGGGGAGTGACAAGGCTGGGGCACACCCTCAACCCATAACTGGGCAGACCTGGAGGAAGGACCGCCAAGGGACCTCCTGGGCCTTTCCTCCCGGCTTCCTGCTGGAGGAAGCTGCAGGTTTGGCTTTGGGGTGCCAAGTGCGAGCCTGCCGGCCCTGATGCTGGTGTTGCTGGGCTGGAGCGTGCCACAGGGCAGAAGGCCGAAAGGGCTTACACTGCTGCTGGCGGCCTTTGTCCTTCTAGGCAGGCGTGACAGAGTCCAAGGTGGCACTGGACTCTCGATCCTCTGCAAATGACCCTCCACCCCGGGACCGAACAAGTCGGTACCCAGGAAGGGAACATCTGCCAGCTTGTGCTGGGTATCCACCGTGAAGGTGGAGATCCGCAGCCAAGCTCTGCGGCGCATGGCCACTGCGGCCGCTACTGACCGGGCATAAAGTCTCCAATGTCAAGGGCAGTTTGGAGCTGTTGCTTTGCCACCGCCCTTCCCTGATCCCGCACCTGCTTGACTGTAGTCTGGAGGTCAGCCAGGAGATGAGAATCACCTCATCCAGGGAGCCCAAAAGGCGTGGGAAAGTGTGTCATCAGTGCGGCCAAACTGGCCTGATGAAGGCCTAAGGAGGCCTTGGCGTAGACTTTACACCGGAGTAGTCCAGTTTCTTGGACTCTTTATTAGTGGCTTGTCCATGTTCCGAACATTTCGGGCGCGGAAAACACTGTCAGTCACCAACCCCTCTGCAGAGGGTGCTCAAAGAATCGGAGAGTGAGCGGTGGGAATGGCATACTTCCTGGCCATCCTGGCCAGGGAGCTGGACAAGAAGCCAGCCGTTGCCATAGCTCCAGGGCCAGGCTAACAATGGCTTCGCCACAGGAAGGCCTCGTGGGAGAATCCCCGGTCCAGCATCTCCGTGAGGGGATACCTGGCCCGCTTTGACACGGGTTCGAGCTTCATCCCAGTAGATTCTGAGATGAGCCGAAGCAATCCCATGAACGAGGATGGGCTCTCGTCCACCTACTGTCCCCCAGTGGACTCCAGGTCGAGAGGCCTAGAGAAAGTACAGTTACGTAAGAACTTACCGTAACAGTAGATCTTCGAGAACAGCTCTTGCAGCAAGTTACACCATTAGGACTGAAGCCGGCAGGCGTCAGGACCCTACGGAAAAATTCTAGCTAGCTATCTTCAGTGGGGACCGCCCCGATGTCGGTCCGCCTCCGGCGTCAGGCGTGGTACAAAAGGGCGGTCCGCCAGATTCCCCAGTTCTCCGCCGGAGACTCCGGCCGCAGGCTGACATCAAAATGGGAGACCGGTTAGCGTCAGAAGACAGAAAGATAAAATCCGTGCTCAGAAAGACTGAGCCATGCCTCCTCAAGGAAGGTACCTGCTGCAAGAGCTGTTCCGAAGATCTACTGTTACGGTAGTTCTTACGTAACTGTACCATCTACCGAGACACAGCTCTTGCAGCAGGTTACACCATTAGGACCAATTCCCAAGCAGTACGCTGCCAGAAATTCGGGAGGAGGAAAATAGAAAGTACATTCCAGGTCCTGAACCTAGGACAGGAGACCCTGTAGCACCGGAAGGCGAACCAGCCCTTCGCCGAGGCGTGTCCAGGCTATAATGCCTGATAAAGGTATGAACAGAGCTCCAAGTGGCTGCAGCACAAATAGCAGAGGTGGAGACGTTTCTTAGTGCTGCAAAGGAAGTGGCCACACCCCTAGTAGAATGACCCCGGACAGAGCCCGGGAGGGCCTTTTGTTTGATATCATAACAGTACGAAATACACTGGACAAGCCAGTGAGACAGAGACTGTTTGGATACTGATTGGCCCATCATTCTCTCAGAGAAGGAAACAAAAAGCTGTTCAGAACTACGAGAGGGTTTAGTTCTGTTGAGGTAATACCTCAGGCTGCGGTGAACATCTAGGGTGTGGAGCAAAGCCTCTCCTCTATTTGAATAACCCGGGAAGTAGACCGGAAGGTCAATGTCCTGGTTTAGAGACAGTGAAGAGACCACCTTAGGTAAAAACTTAGGATTCGTCCTCAGGGATACTCTGTCCCGGTGGAAAACTACATAAGGCTTTTTGCACATAAGGCGTGAAGCTCGAAATTCTTCTCGCTGAAGTAACAGCAACTAAAAATAACGTTTTCCACGACAGAAGCGTGGCTGCAATCATGCACAGGTTCAAAAGGAGGGCGTGAGCTGTTCCAGGACAAGAGCAGGTCCCATGGGGGCAGGGGTCCCTAATGGGAGGCCCTGGGTGTAACACTCCCTAAGAAATTCCGAGGCGTCCAATTGAGCTACTGTACGATGACCCACCGGGGTGATAGGCGACGAAATGGCACAGAGGTGCACCTTAATAGAGGAGTAGGCTAGAGCCTGAATGAAAAGAGAGAGAGGTAATCCCAAACTACTCCCAGGACAACCTAAAGGGGAAAGATCATGAGCCCGTGACCATAAACAAAAGCAGCGCCATTTCATGGCGTCGTCGCATCGTTACCGGGCTTTCTGGCTGCAGAAAGACCCTCTGCAACTCTTGCGAGACCCGTGATGCAAGATGGCTATGTCTCTAGAAGCCAAGCATGCAGGTTCAGAGCGTGGGTCTGGATGGACTAATGAACCTTTCTCCTGAGACAGGAGGTGGGAGCTGGCTGACAGCAGGGGCGGGGTTCCCGAGATAGTTGCACCAACAAAGAGAACCAGATCTGTCTGGGCCAGGCAGGGGCCACCAGGATCATGAGTCGTGCTCCCTGCGCAGTTTGAGAAGAATCTCTGGATCAACGGGAAGGGAGGGAAGCGTAGAGAATCTGTTCGCCCAGGAGGGGATAGCGTCTCGCCAAAAACACCAGGCCCTGGATCTAGCGAGCAAAATTGGATCTAGCGAGCAAAAATTGGGCAGTTTTGCGTTGGATGGGGATGCGAACAAGTCTAGTTCTGGAACTCCCCAACGAAGAAACAGATCCTCTGCTACCTCTTGAAGAAGTTCCCACTCGTGGACTCTGGCCTGGGATCGACTCAGGCCGTCTGCAATTGTGTTGTCCACCCCGGAAACATGCACAGTGATCAGATTTGCGCCGTGTCCGATTACCCAATCCCACACCCTCATGGCCTCCCTGCAAAGGGGTTAAGAGTGTGCGCCTCCTTGTTTGTTGAGGTAATACATCACTGCCATGTTGTCTGTCTGCAGCAGGAGAGTACACGGTGGGATTACTGACTGAAAAGCCTGCAGGGCATAGAGAACTGCCCTCATCTCTAGGACATTGATATGGAGATGAGCTTCCAACGGGGTCCACGTACCCTGGGACTTTACCCCGTCCAGGTGAGCCCCCCACCCAAGACCTGAGGCGTCCGTGGTGAGGGTCACCTCCGGGGATGGCGCTACAAACGGGACACCTTTGGAGAGCGACCCGGGGACTAGCCACCACTGCCAGTCTCGGATGACTGCCAGTATCCGAGTTTGTGATCCTGACCGGATGCTGCAAGTGGTCTTGCCTTTGATCCCATTGTACCTTGAGCATCCACTGGGTTACCCGCATGTGGAACCTTGCAAAAGGGACAGTAGGAATGGCCGCAGCCATGTGTCCGAGCAAGCGAAGGACCGACCTGGCAGGTACGATCTTGTTCGACGACAAATCCCTTATGAGGGATCTGATGCGCTCCGCTCTGTTGTCCGGAAGAAAAGCTCTTCCCTGAACAGTGTCCAGGACTGCGCCTATAAACTGCAGTTTCTGCGACGGTACCAGGAGAGACTTCTCGTAATTTATGAGAATGCCCAGAGATTGGAACAAGTCCTGGGTGCTCTGAACCACGAGTAACAACGCCTCTCTGGAGGCGGCCATGAGAAGCCAGTCGTCAGGGCAGGGGAACACATAGTGGCCCTGTCTCCTCAGAGATGCTGCCACGACTGCCATGCACTTGGTAAAGACCCTTGGTGCGGATGACAGTCCGAGCGGAAGAGCTCGGAACTGAAAGTGGTGGTCGAGAAACTCAGCGCTGCAGGAACCTCTGGTGCTGCGTGAGCTATGGGGATATGCAGGTATCGTCCTGCATGTCTAGAGGCAGCTAAAAAGGCGTCTTGTTTCAGCATGGAATAAGTCCCGGAAGAGTCACCATGTGGAATCTTTTGTATCGACCGACACATTGAGGTCGCTGAGGTCCAAATGGACGGAGGTCCCCTGATTTCTTGGGAACCAGGAAGAAGTGGGAATAATATCCTCGTCCTCTCTGGTTCTCGGGACGTACTCTATCAGCTCCTTTTCTTAGGGGCCTTGAGCACCTCTTGCCAAATCAATTTTTGTGCTGACCGGATACCGGGACAGCAAAGGGAAGGCTTCTCGGTGGCTTTTCTGCGAATTCTATAAGCGTAGCCTAGACTGACCAACTTGCAGAACCACCTGTCGGAGGTAATGGCCTGCCATCCCGGCAGGAAGTTATAATCGACCCCGACCATGATTTCCCGTTGATCCTAAGGGGCGGGGCGGAAGGAGTCAGGCTGTGGCGGCAGATGAGCCCGCTGGCTGGGTCGGCCGAGGCGCTGACCTCGGCTCGCGGGCTGTTTTCCTGGGTTCTCATGAGACCGAGCCCTCTGATGTGTAGCGGGGCTGCTGCCTCTGTGTCCGCCCACCAAGCGGCTTTGGTTCCTCTGAAGGAACCAAGCTTGGGTCGATTCAGGCTTGAACAGACTGTACACTCTTCCGCCTCTTGAAGTTTGGTAATGATCTTCTCGGAAGGATTACCAAATAAAAAACTTCTCCCTCGGCCGGGCGTCCATAATGTTTTCTGGACATCCTGGGTAAAGCCGGAGACACGTAACCAGGAGTGTCTCCCGAGCCACGCCAGAAGCTGCTGCTCGGGCCAATGAGTCCGCTGGAGTCGCAGGCTCGAAGCACTGGTCCCCACGCCTGAACCCGTCACGGAGGAGCTGGAGCATCTCCTCCTTCTGCTCACCTTCGGGCAGCTTTTCAGCCGCCTCCAGACCCTGTTCCCACAAAGCGTTCTGGAATTGAACCATGTGGGTCAGGTAGTTCAAGGATCTGACGGCGCAGGTAGCGGAAGCGTACATGCGCCTGCCCAGTGCGTCCAACTGTTTGGACTCTGGGTCCAGTGGCAGGGTGCTCAAATGTTGCGGCCTCTGTGACCGGTCATGTGAGGCTGTGATGACCAGAGAGTCGGCCTGAGGCTGCTGTGACAGGTACTGGTCGTCCTTAGGAGCCTTGTACAGACGATCAGCTTTCTTCGGCACCGCCGGGAGCGAATGTGGACGCTTCCACGCTGCCTTGGTGACGTCCACAAAAGTGTCCACCAAGGGTGAGTACCACCACAGGCTTGGGTCCTTTGTCAAGATATCTGCAAGGCGAAACCTTTCGGGGTCTAGTTCTTCTGCATCCCATCCCATGTTCTCCTGGATATGTCGCATAATATCCATGAACGAGGGGTCATCCGGAGGAGATCTCGGTGTCTCAGGTGGGTCCAGAGAAGGGATGGAGAGAGGAGATGGGGATCTAGAGGAAGAGTAGACTGATCCCGTGTCCTCCGTCGACGGCGAACGTCGGTGTCTCCTGGATCTCTTGGGGCTGGGTGATCCAGAAGAGGATTTCGACGGAGGTCTCCGTTTTTCTGATCTTCCCTTGGGAGAGGATCCAGGCTCCCGGGGGAGGAGGTAAGCGGCCTGCCGACCACGAAGGGGGGGCCGGTACCGGAGGAGGAGTGGGGGGAGGAGGAGAAGCGGTGGGGGCCATGTCCCTTTTAATGGTGTCCCACCAGTAAGCGAAGAGATCCTTCACTTCCGCTATAGAAAGTCCAGACGACGGCCCAGGCGCCGGTGGGCGGTCGTCGGGTCCGGCGTCGGCTCCACAGGGGCCTCGGGTAAGGGCGAGGGGGCCCTGGGAGTTTTGGCGATGCCGGGGTCGCCTGTCTGGTCCTCGGGCTGCGTTAAGTCCTCCTCAGTCAGCGTCTCCTGACCGATGTCGGTCGGAGGCGTGGGAGCCCTCTTCTCAGGCGGAACGGACGCCGGTCCCCCAACCGGAGTCCGCTGGGATGGTTTGGCCGACGACGGCCGTCCGGCCGACGACAGCTCCAGGGAGGAATGACGTACGGCCGACGACGGTCGGGCCAGCATCGGGTCCACAGGTCTCTTCAACGGAGTGAGCTCCAAAGTTTTGCGTGGAGGCACAGAAGACGACCGGACGTCGGGAGCCAAAGGGCGGGAACCCGACTTATGATGATGGTGGTGGCGCTCCTCGGACTTCGCCAAGGCCTTGGAAGAGGAGGGGCAGCGACGGCCTGGCGGACTTGGCCTGAAGAAGAGGCTTTCTTACCGCAGCCGGGAGGCTGAGAGCTGGCCCTGGAAGGGGAGCGGTCGGACCGAGAACCGGAGCTGCAGGACTCCGAAGCCCTGGACGGGGACCTGGAAGGTGCCTTCTCCCTTATTTTCTCCGTGTGCTTGTGGGATTTGGACGAAGATTCCCCTTTGGAGGACATGGTCTTCAGTTTTTCCTCCAACAAAAAAGCCTGGAGGGCCTTCTGACGTCGGATCCTTGTTTGGCTGTTAAAGCCCTGGCAAAACGAACAGGCCCGGGAATCGTGGTCTGGGCCCAGGCACCTAACACAGGCCGTGTGGGGGTCCTTGAAGGGGATCTGTTTCCCTCAAGCACACTTGGAGGGATGACCGGAGGTCGGAGAGGACATCAGCAACAATCTTGCTTGAAGAAAAAAGAATTTCAAGGAGGAAAGCTCTGAACCAAGCATCGCTGAGACTGGAACGAGGTCGAGACATACTGAAGTCGGCTGAGGAAAGAACTGAGGAATCTGGCGGGACCGCCCCTTTTGTACCACGCCTGACGTTGGAGGTGGGACTGACGCGGGGGCGGTCCCCACTGAAGATAGCTAGCTAGAATTTTTCTGTGGGGTCCCGACGCCTGCCGGCTTCAGTCCTAATGGTGTAACCTGCTGCAAGAGCTGTGTCTCGAAGTAAGATCAGCGAAGAGTCATCGTCAGACTCCGAGGAGTCTGCAAACAGCTGCCGAGGGCCTGAGCCACCCTCCACCTGCCGAGGACGATCGGGAGTGAGGGTGACCGACAACCGATGGGGCAACCCCTGACCCAACCGAGAATCCTTGGTCGGAGACCCAGTTTTTGGTTGTGGAGGCGGGGGTTCCACCACAATAGTTGGTGCAGCTGGTTTCGGCCAAACAACCGGCGCCGGCTTTGGCTCCTCAATGACAACAAGGGGTTGTTTCGGCTGCTCAGGTGACAGCCACTTAATGGCCAGGGAAGGCAATGGAGTCGGCTTGTTTCTGGTCAAAAGGAGCTGCTGCCACATCAGATCCTCACAGCACCGACGCAACTTGCGCCAGACCCTATCCTCCGAGGAGGACGATGACAAGGATGAGCAGCACTGCCGCTTCCCTTGGTGCCAAGACCGCTGATGTCGGCGGGATCGGCTGAACCAAGAAGAGGTCCGAGACCGAGACCTTCGGTGTTTCCGAGGGTGGGTCTGGGAGGGAGCGGGGGAAACCCGTTCCTCCCTAAGCTCTGGAACCTTAACAGGGGACTCCGGCACAGGAGGCACAGGCAAGTCCTCGGTTTCCACTGGGGGAACCAGTGAAGAAGGGTTGTCAGCTTCTCCAGTCGACAGCCCGTACGACGGGTCGAGAAAAATCTCAACTGCATCGATGGGTGTCTCGGCTGGCTGACCTGATGGGGACACCGTGAAGCCAGCATCCTTAGCCGCAGACCTCGGGCCGAGTCGAGTGTAGAGCTATCGGGGAAGGGACCTCTCCTGCTCCCACGAACGTCAGCGTGGGACTTACCCTTTGAGTCCTTTTTCTTGGACAGAGGACTGTCCGAAGGCCCCTCTCCTTAGTAAGAGGATTGACAAAGCTCCTTGAATGAAGCCAAGTAGGAGGAGCCCAGGAGAGGCGGGATAAATGCCGTGACCGAGAAGAAGATGCAGCCTGGGCCGCCCTCCTTCGAGGCGATCATTGCTCAAGTTAGTCAGCCGAGCCCTCCGCGCGGACACCACCCAACAGGCCTCCTTCAACTTTACCGAGGAATACGTCTCGGGCGCCCAAGTTGAAGTCTGGCCACCAGTCTTCAAAAACGTTGGCCGAGAAGGACTTGCCTGATTAGGCCTGTGGATGATGATCTAGCCAAGGCAATGCTTGTACGTGGAGTGCGGATTGGTCCAGACATCTTCGCCCACAAGGCACCATGAAATCCGAGTCAATTTGTCCATCACAGCTGCAAGGAAGAAAAGACTGAAGTCTAGAAAATTTAAGTATGAGTTTCGGTTTAACAGCGAGTTAGGATCCAGGCCTAAAATGCAGAGCGCGAGAGAGGGAACCTGAGCTTCCAAGCGTAAGGAAGATCTGGCATCATGGGGCGGAGCCAAGAGTTTTACCACCGGAGGGTGGAGGAGCCAGCCTGAAGACCTTCCGGCAAGATTTAAAGCGGCAAGAACCTGCCAGTAAGTGTGGCTAGAACAACATATCCATGTCCCTAGAACAAGAGGACTCTGCACCAAAAACCTGGAATTTGAATACCCCATTGAGTAACCAACCATATAAAAGATTACCAGAAAAAGAATCCGAAGCCACCAACAAGTGGCTGGTGCAGAGGAGTTCAGACCAGGACTCCATCAACAGAGGCAGCTCCAGACCAGGACCAACAAATGGACTGGTGGTACCTGCATACTAATTTTAATCACTGAACACAAAATCTGATCTCAATATCAGTTTACATTTAAATGTTTTGTGAATGGTGAAGAGACATAATATAGAGTGTTATGGCACGAAATGCTTTCCTCAAGTCTGAGACAAACATTCTGCAGCTCCCTTTTCCAGAAAAAAAAACAAAACAACTTGTGTGTTAATAAAGGCTGGCACTTCACTGTGCTGTTTCGAGGGCGTATGCTGTGCAGAGATGGTGTGAAATAACGTGCTCTGTTAAATGCAGTTTAAAATTTGCTTTTAATTTTTTCTAAATTACAGTATTTTATGATGAAGTCTGATGAAGATAAAACAATCAAAACTATGGGTACTATGAGATATGTTTAGGCAATGATAGCAAATACATGACATGCAAATAATGTAACACAATGATCACCAACTACTTGACAACACAATTTTACGTGAAACAGTCTAAATGATTTAATTACAATGCCACCAAATGGTTTAGAATCCTTACCGTCCTCAGAAGCGGCTCCTAAACAAGAAAAATACAAGATAACATTCACAATTATGAAATTCCTCCCTTGGTTCTACAACTTTATTTTTTTTTTTTCTTCTTTTTCTTTTAAACAAAATGGCCAATTTTTGACACCATTTTAATATTAGTAAAATAAAAGTGTCAGGTTGCATGTCAGTTAAAATGGACATTCTGAATTTAAAAGGCATTTTTGAACCTTTACCAGGATGTTCTAAGTATATAATTTGTTGAGGTTAGGAAATATTACAAACATCAAGGCTCTGCCATAGGTGGACAACCCGAGGGATGCGTTGGCAAAGCTTTGCCACTGAATTGTTTTTCTGAGACACTAAAATGACTGCCACCAATCAGAGGATTCTAGCTCTAACCGAGAGGACTGAAGCAAATTCCAACAGCTTGTGCTGAACTTGGGCAGATTCACACTTCTGCTGCACAAATTTAGTGCAAATTACCACACGTATTTAATGGAACAAGCCTATAATACTGTTTTTTTTAGTACCCCATTCAGTGAGAATGGTAGACTGTGTGGAGTAGATAGCCCAAGACAATCAAATTAAACTGAACTGGGTGCTTTAAAGCAGTAGAATTTGTTAGTAACCATATTTTTTTTTTTTTTTACCAATAATGTTCCTCTGACAAAAATATCAAGCTACAAATTTTTCTTTTTGTTGTCTTTTATTCCTGAACTAAGATACAGAATTCTGAAACTTTAAAAAAATGTTCCTAATCCTGTGCCATGCCAATCAATAAAAAATTAAATATCCTGGTACAGTGTTGTGCTGTTTACCACTGGAAACATAGCAGCACTAGCCTAACACATCTAGAGAGGAAATAAACAGGTTACTCACCTGTAGCAGTAGTTCTAGGAGTGGTACATGTTGTTCATCTACACTTGTTGGCATGTCCTTTCCCTTAAATTTTGCCAGAAGGTCTTCAAGCTGGCTCCTCCCACCACCGGGTCATATATACCTCGGCTCTGCCCCATGACGCCAGATCTTAGCCTGCTGGAAGCCAGATTGTGTGTCGTGAGTCGGTGAGGTCGGTGGGTCCGTATGGATGAACAATATACCACCACTTCTAGAACTACTGTTACAGGTGAGTAACCTGTTTTCCTAGAATGTGGATATGTTGTTCTTATCACACTTGTTGGCAGACTCATAGCAGTTCTCCGGAGAGGAGAGGCAAGCACACTCCCATTTAGGAAACAAGAGACTGGAGAACTGAGGCCCCAAAACCAGCATCCCGGCATGACTCAAGGTCGATGTGGTAATGGTGATGAAGGTGCGCCTGACTCCAGGTAGCAGCCCTGCATATTTCCTGGATAGGGACGCCCTGGAAACAGCCACGACGCAGCGGTATGGCAGGTAGAATGAGCTTTATCCCTCTGGGAGGCTCCTTGCCTGCCAACCTACAGCAGAGATATGAAAATTACGTACCTACCGTAATTGTTGTTCTTTCTGTGTATCTTCACCATTCATCACTATTTGGTATAGCTCACGGAGATAGGACCCATGGGAGACTTTTTTCTTCATAGGCAGAGTCGACATCGGGCTGGCGCCACCCGAGGCCGACGCCCACGAAGCCGAGTGTTGGCAGTTAACCGCTGTCGACTCTGCCCCAGCCCCAGTTCTGACACGCCAGAGTGTGTACGGAAGGGAGGGTGGGATGAGGCAAGAGGGCCTAAGGGATAGATAAAAGGAAAGGAAGAATAAACCAAAAGGAGAAATAAATGACAAAGGAGACAGAGGGAGACTTAGAAAAGAAATTGGAAGAAAGGCCCCAATCTCTGGAAGGAGGAGAAGGGGAAGGAGGGAAAAATAAGGGGAGGGGAGGGAAAAAGAGTAGCACACCCTCAGAAGCGGAGATGCACAATGTGTTTTCAGGGAATAAGGTCCAGAACTGGACTATAAAGTTCAGCTGCAGGACGAAATGTCACAGCGTGGGTCTGAAGACCACCCACAAAGGAGTACAGGCTGAAGGTGCGTCTCAATTCCCCACCACCACCAAAATAAAAGAGGGTAGAAAGTTTTAACTGCCAGAGGCTTCAAAGAAACAATGTGGCCTCAAAAACTGAGCTCACTAATAATCAAAATACAGAAGTGGGAGAAAGAAGAAGATGCCCCCCACTCTGAGACCCATCTGGAAGGGGAAGAGGAAGGGAAGCCCCTCCAAACTCAACATCTAAAGGGTTTACCCTGTGTGTCTCCATAGTCCCTCCCACCACACACAAGGGAGAAGAGAGCGAAGAAAGAAAGACACACAGGGAGGGTGGAGTCCAGAGACTGAGGCCTGAGGGGAAGGAGGTGGGATTTAGTGATGAATGGTGAAGATACACAGAAATATCAACAATTCAGGTAGGTATGTCATTTCATATCTTATCTGTGTCAATCTTCACCATTCATCACTATTGAGTGATGCCGAGCCCCACCCTCGAAAGAAGAGGTACCCAGAATACCCTAAGGGACTGGGTCCCTTAGCCTCCAGTGGGTGAGACACTGAAGGAGAACCCTTACAGGCCTGGGGAGACCTGAGACTGGTCCAGGTGAGACACGGATCCCCCCGTGGGGGAAGGAAGGTGCCCGGAAAGTCACTGTCTCACCCATTGGGGGAAGAGGTGGGTTCTCCGGTAGGCAGAGTAAATCATCCTACACCAGGCCAGGGGTGACAACCGGGACAGGCGAAGTCATGCCATCCGCCAAAGGCAGATCGCTGTCCCTACCACTCTGGAAGCTACATCATTTTCATCATAAGATGCCTTTGCTTGGTGCCCTGCTAGCTCCAGGCCCCGCGCAGAGAGGCGATGAGCACCTGGTTTCCTCCGAGTCAGGCATCGAGCTAGGAAGTTGTCTAGCCTGGACCACAGAACCTGTCATAGGCTGCAAAGTGGGTCCGATGTGCTGCAATTGACAGGGAGATCCATGCGAGTAGAACATTCGTCTCCCTAGAAGTCAAAGTTGGCAGAGTCAGAATCTGGAGGGCAGTCACTGTAGGGGCGCGGGGCCCTGACGGCGTGCCCAGGAGGTCAAACCTGAAGAGGATGAGGCAGAGAACCTGGAGCCCGGAGGCGCAATACTGCTGGCATAAGTCCCTTGGGGCTGGAACAGTGGAGAAGGGACGAAGCCAGAGCCGATCGATGCTTCCTGAAAAGGAACAGGTCAGAGGAGTCACCAAGTGGGCAGCACTGAATTCACCCAAAGGCGCGTGTCACATGCTGGGATAGCTGATAGGTATGGGAGTCAGGTGAGCTCGTCCAACATCCTCACAAGGAAGCGCTGATAGGAGGACAGATCAGGCGCTGGAGATATGTGGACCGAGGGTTCCTCTCCTCAGTAGAGGAGAAGAGGAGGAAGATGAGCTCCCAAGTTCAGGGCCATCTGCAGGGGCATGGTGAAACACCTGCTGGTCCAGAGCATGGAGGTAAGTGGAAAAATGCCGCCGAACCTCTGAATTGTTCCCAAGTAAGAGGCCCGCGAGGACCAGGAATACCTAGGACTACCGGGGATGGAGACAGGCTCAGAGGACAGGCTCCTGGCAACAGGAGAATGGTCTCTGTCAAGGCAGGAAGGACAACAGGAAACCCTTCACAAGGAGGGAGAACCAAAAGCCGCTGCAGCTAACAGCCGTTCAACTGGGTCGGAACGGTCAGAGCTGTGCCTCGAAGAAGAAATCCCCCCATAAGGTGACCAGGACTGTGCGAGTCCAGAAGGACTGCCCCTGACCTCAGAAGTAGAAGTCCCCCTTGTGGACTCTGTCAGGGAAAGGCGAGGGCCTGCGCTACAGCTCCTACCAAGACCCGTCTGGGTCCTACGAAGGGCTCGCTGCGCCACACCCCTTCCTCTCAACCCTTCGGAGTCAGAGAGGGGCCTTGTCCTCTTAGCCACTAACCTAGGCAGCCGATATCCCCGAGTAGACTCCGAGGAGTCCAACCAGGGAACCATACCCTCCCCCTCCTGATTCGCCCTGGGCTGCTCCAAACTTGGACTGTCCAAACACATCAAGGAGGGGGGTACCTCAACTGAACAAACAGCCTCACTAGTGACCTCAGGCTGCTCAGCAGTAGCCACAGAGGCCACCGCTAGCCGGTGAGACCCCCTGACCCTGAGGTCTACCGGTGAGAGCTAAATTCCAGAAAGGGGAGAGTGGGGCCGAGGAGCTGGAGACAGAAGGATCCAAGATCCTGAAGAATGGAAGCCAGTCCAGATCAGATCCAGAATCCACCTCCAAGAGGCAGACTCGAGGCCCGATGCCAGACCACCCCATGGACTCCTCCAGTTCCTGGGCCCTGAGGTCGGGCACCCTGAGATTCAAAGCCCCCACCAGCAGCAGAAGAGAGCACAGCCCCATGCCCGGCGCCGACACCCTCCCCGATGCCGCGAATGGCTCCGGAGTCGGGTGCGACCCTGAGCATGGCTCCACACTCCTCCCCGGCACCGCTGGATGCCAAATCCAAAGTGGCACTGCGCTCAGCACCGACATCCACCTCAGCGCCGCGAGCGACACCGAAGGCAGATCTGGCGCCGAGCCGATGCCGCACACCACTCCGGCGTCACGAGCAGCGTCGAAGACAGGATCGACGCTGATGCTGACCCTGGTGCCAACCGACCTCAGTGCACTTGGCGGGCGCGGGACAGAGATGGCGCCCGGCTCCGACCCTGGGACCCCGATGGCGCGGAACCACAATCAGGCCCAGAAGCTTCAAACTACCAACCCTGACACGCCCGAGGCCCAGGCTACAAGCAGAATCAGGGAGACTACAGGCGCCGAGGACAGGCCGGCGCCAGCGTCACCCTCCAGCCAACACAGCGCCGTGAATGGCGTCGGGACGAGAGCAACACCAGGAGGCGGCACGAGGCGGTGCCGGCCCAGTCTAAGGACCCGGAGCGACACAGAGGGAGCCTCCATTACAGTAACAATTGCAGGGCGGTGCCTCCCGACAGACCCCCAAGAGGATCAGCCTGGGCCTCCTGCACAGTGAAAGAAACCCCTGCCGTGGCAAGGCTAGAAAAGGCGGAGGTTCCCTCCTCTGCGGGCCATATAGGACTGGGAGGGGACCCAAAGGAAGGGCCAAGAGTCCTGACCTTGGCTTGACAACTGCGAATCCGTCCTCCGAAAGTCGGTGGCGCACATCCGACTTTCCACGTGCGAATCTCAACAACATTGTTGTCTATGGACAAGCATATATCGCAGTTATCCATATCATATATGGGGCTGAGGCAGGAGGGCAATGGTCATGCTGGTCCATTACAGATTAAAAGCGACCACAGGCGCACTGACGCATGGGGGCCCGGCTTTCGACGCCTTCTTGCCCCTGGACGAGACATGACGGATGAAAAATTAAATAAAACACAGTACTTGGCGCCGCTTTATAAAAAGGAAAGATTTTACCGGGTCGTAGAAGCGACATCGAGCAGACGGTCAGAACCAAGGCAACAACTACACAACGACGGACTAGGCCGCAGAAATCTCTTCAGTCTCGCACGCAGGATCCTCACTCGATGGCGGAAGAGAAAGAACTGGGGCTGGGGCAGAGTCGACAATGGTTAATTGCCAACCCTCGAGCGCCATGTAGAACGTTGGCCTCGAGGGCAGCACCAGCCCAAAGTCGACTCCACCCATGGAAAAAAAAAAAAAAAAAAGTCTCCCGCGGGGTCCTAGCTCCAGTGAGCTATACCCAAATAGTGACGAATGGTGAAGACTGACACAGATAAGATCAATGCGTCATGTAATCCATCTGCCAATCATCCACTTTGCTGCAGGCCTGCCAGGTGCGGCTGAGTAGGTGACAAACAGCTGGCGAACCTCTCCCGAACTTCCACTGTCCTCTCCTTATAGTAGGAGACAGCACATCTCGGGTCAGGAGTATGGAGCCTGTACTCAGCATCTGAGGTGTAGTTCAGGTAGAGCACAAGCAGAATCAACACCCGATTAAGGTGAAACTCTGACACCACCTTTGGGAGGACTTCCGGGTGGGGACGCCTGACAACCTTGTCCCTGTGGAAGACCAGATAAGGAGACTCCACTGAAAGCACATGGAGCTCCCCATCCTTCTAGCGGACGTGACAGCCACCAGGAAGGCCATCTTCCACGACAAGTGTGACATCTCACACTTGTGCATTGGTTCAAATGGCTTGCCCATGAGCTCTGCCAAAACCAGCAGTAAATCCCACAGAGGTGGAGGTTCATGCACCGGAGGAGATATGTGATTGAGGCCTTTGAAAACACGCCAGACCACCTTCTCCTGTGCCACCGCCTGCTGACCGGCCCGCACCCAGTAAGCAGGGACGGCTGCCAGGTGCACCTTAAGGATCGAAGACCCCCTTTGGACAGAGACCAAAGGTAGTCTAAAATGCTTGCCATAGGAAAGGACAGAGGGTCCAGGGCCTTGCCCTGGCGCCAAACAGAAAACCTTTTCCATCTGAAGGCGTAGTACTTTCTGGTCGACACCTTTCAGGATGCTTCAACTACTGTGGGTACATCCTCAGAGAAACCCAAAGCCTAGAACTCTAGCTGCTTAGGTACCAGGCTGTCAGGTGCAGGGACTGGAAGGTCCAGATGGAGCACCTTCCCCTGACTGACAGATATCAGGTCTGGGTGTGTTTGAAGATGCCTCAGGGCCTGTTGCTGAGGCTAAGGAGATCTGGATACCAGAACTGGCGAGGCCAGTCTGGGGCTACCAGCATCACCTGTGCCTTGTCCCTCCTCACCTCGAGAAGCACCCTGTGCATCAAGGGAAATGAAGGGAAGGCAAAGAAGAAGCCTGCGGTCCATGGCCTCGAGAAGGCATCCCCCTGCAATGATCCCCGCTGAGGGGGGCGGGGATGAAACAGCCTCAGCTTGGTGTCTTCCCTGGAGGCAAACAGGTCCACTATCGGTTTGCCCCAGTGGGAGAACAGGCTGTGAGCTACGTCTGGATGGAGAGACCACTCGTGGAATGTCTCACCTGTGAGGCTGAGAGCATCCATAAGTTGATCTGAGGCTCCTGCCACATGGATGGCTAAGAGATCCACCTCCAGTTGGCTCACAAGTGTCCAGATGCAGGCGCTTCCCTGCACAGCAGCCATGAGGCGTGTGCTGCCTGCTTGTTGAGATGGTACATGGTCTTGTCCATCTGAACTTGAACCACTGACCCTGAAGCTGCTGAGCGAATGCTGACAATGCCAGTCTGACCGCTGAGCTCCAACAGGTTGATATGATATCAGGATTCCTCGGGAGTTCAGAACCCGTGGGCCCTGTTGTGCCCCATGTGAGCTCCCCAACCCATGAGAGAGGCATCAGTAGTGAGGACAACCGCCAGCTTGGGGCGGACAAACAGATCCCTTTCTGCAACCGGTCTAGGACGGTCCACCACTGGAGAGCGTCCCACATCTTCTGGGTCACAGTGATCAGCTGGTCAGAATGACCTAGGCACACAGTCCACTGGGTGGCCAGCTCCCACTGAAGGGGGCGCATATGCCACCGGGCCCATCGGACAATGGTGGTGCAGGCCGCCATGTAACCCAGAAGACACAGAAAGTCCTGAGCAGGGTGCAAGTGCCCAACCAGAAATGACTGGGCAAAGGAGGAGAGAAACTCTGCTCTGTCTGCTGGGAGCCTTGCTCTGGCTCGGCAAGAGTCGAGCTCTACCCCGAGGAAGCATATCACCTGAGAAGGCATGAGCTCTGACTTGGCCTCATTGATCAGGAGGCCAAGCTGAGAGCAGGTCTGGAGGGCCAGGTCCCTGGACCTCTACACCTCTTGCTGTGTGGAACCTGCTAGGAACCAGTCACGGGTAGGGTAAATCCTGGAGCCCCCGATGCCTGAGATGAGCGCCACCACTGCAATACATTTGGTGAAGACCCATGGGGCGGTGACAGGCGAACAGTATGGCTCTGAACTCGTACAAGGTCCCTTCAACCCTGAGGCGGAGGAACCGCTGGTGGGACAGAGGACAGATGGATTGGGACATGAAAGAATGCGTCCTGGAGAGCATATGAGCAGAACCACATGTTTTGCTCCAGGGATGGTATGATCTGGGACAGAGTTACCATCCTGAAGGTGCATGGCCTGAGATCCTAATTCAGGTCGTGCAGCTCTAAAATGGGGTGCCAGCCTCCCATCCACTTGGGACCAGGAAGTACCTGGAAAGCGAACTCTGGGTTGACTGGAGAATCTGCCACTCCGAACCACTGCCTTCTTGAGGAGGACCTGAGCCATGTTATCTCTCAGAGCTGACCCAAGTGTGTGCTGATATTCTCTCTTCCTGTGGGGCGCAGGCTCAGCTGGGAGGGTACTGCTCGAATTCCAGAGGCAGACCCTGGCCGACCACTTCCAAGACCCACCTGTCCACGGTAACAGCATACCAGGTGGAAAGAAAGTGACGGAGCCTGCCCCATGGGAGAACCCAGAGCCGGCATGACAGGGACAGGGGTGGCAACCCCTACCCCGGAACTGGGCAGGCTTGGAGGAAGAGGGTCCAGGACCTGAACCTCGACCTCCTTGTCTGCAGGCCGGTGGAGGCCTGGACTTGGGCCAAGGGTGACAAGCCTGTGCCTGTTGTAGCTGCCACCATGAAAGGAGGGCTGCTAGGCTGCAGGAGCAGGGTGCAGAAAGGCTTTTCTTTTCTTCTGCTTCTTGGTGCTATGAGTGCTTTGAGCACAAGTGGCTGAGTCCAAGGTGGCACTAGACTGCTCGATTCACTGAAGGTGACCATCCACACCAGGGCCGAAGAGTTGGTGCCCAGGAAGGAACATCACTGAGTTTGTGCTGGGTATCCGCCATAAAGGTGAAAGCCTCAGCCAAGCCCTGTGTGTGAGGCAACAGCAGCTGCCACTGAATAGGCGTAAGAGTCCCCAAGGCCCAAAGCCATCTGAAGTTGCTGCTTGGCAATGTTGCAGCGCTGGTCCCGGACCTGCCTGACTGTAGTCTGGAGGTCTGCGGGGAGGTGCGAGAGAACTTCATCCAAGGACCCCAGAAGGGCATGGGAGACGTGTGCCATGATGATGGCTGAGCTTGCCCGACGGAGGCCTAGAGAGGAGGCTGCACAGACCTTTCTGGCAGAGTGGTCCAGTTTTTTTTGGCTCCTTGTCTGGAGGTCTATCGGTGTCAGCAGAGCTGCCTGTACGTCTGAACACAGAGGCGGTCACTAACCCCTCAGCCGAGGAATGTTCTGCGAACCCCAGAGTGGGACCCGATGGGCACACGTGTACTTGTGGGCCATCCGAGCAGACATCACTGGCCAGGTAAGGCAGAATGCTGACAAAGCTCCAAGGCCAGGCCAACAATGGCTTTGGCCACAGGAAAGGCTTCCGTAGGAGTATCCCCTTTTCTGAGAATATCAGTAAGAGGGTACTCCGCCCGTTTCTGGACAGGTTCAAGGCGTCCCCATGGATTTGGAGATAAGGCAGAGAATCCCTTGAAAAGAGCCGAAAGGGCCCTCCTCCGTCAGCAGACTACTGACCGACTCATCATCCAACGGGTGAGAGTGAAGGTTGATGTCGTCAGCATCTGAGGTATCCAGATAAATTGGTGACCACCAAGATCCCCAGAATGTGCCTGGGACGATCGGGCATAAGTGACCGATATCCTCGAGGAAGACCTGGGACTGTTTGGGAATCCTTTGTAGAAGCCCCTCCCGAGGGCTGTTTTGGTGGCGTCTCCACCACTATCGGTTTTGGTAGATCATGGGCAGGTTTTACCAGCTCAGCGGGTGGGGGAACCGATTTTTTCAGTTCCAAGAGAGTAGGTTTCGGCCTAGGAGGTGAGGGCCCTGTAATGGCCAGGGCAGAAACTGAGGAAGGCTTCTGCCGAGACAGAATGAGCTGTTGTCACATCAAATCATCTCAGCGTTGACAGAGTTTCCGCCGAAGCCTCCCCTCAACCAAGGAGGACGAAGAGCAGTGGTGACGTCGCCTCTTTATGGCGTGCTTATGCGCCTTCCTCGGCCTGTTGGTTAAGGGAGTCCAAGATCTCGACCTTGATCAGACTGGCCAAGTGGGTCGCTCAGGAGACCCTGGTGGAACCGGTTATTTTCCTGGATCTAGGACTGGCTCCTCGATAGGATTCCCGCAAGCTGGGTCTCCTCATCGAGGGATAAACAAGACTGGAGTCATGTTAGAGAGAGTCGTTGACCTCCTCAGCTGACAACAGATCGACAGAGTCCAGAGTTAACTAAGTCTTTAATTGAAACTTGGTCGGCTCGCCCGATGGGCGGGACCAAGCCAGCGGGCGAAACCTCAATCTCGACCGAGGTCAAGGAAGGAGATTCCTGGGACCGAGATTGTTCTCGATCCCAAACGTCTTCGCAGAGATGAAGAATCTCTTGGTTCCTTGTCCTTTGTATGGGACTGGGAGGAAACATAGAATTTGGCGGCTGATAAGGACCGCTTGGCCCACCTAGTCTGCCCATTTCCCTACCTAGCGGATAAGCTGCAGATCCTAGTTAACCAACAGCCTACTTCCTCCTACCCCCACTAGAATTGCCTTATGTCTGTCCCATGCATTCTTGAATTCCCCCACTGTTTTTGACTCTACGACCTCCTCAGGAAGGCTGTTCCATGTATCCACAACCCTTTCTGTGAAGAAATACTTCCTCACATTACCTCAGAGCCGTTCCCCCCTCTATCTTCAAATTGTGCCCCCTTGTTCTTGCACATCTCTTTTTCTGAAAGATGCTACCCTCTTGGACTTTGTTGATTCCCTTGAGGTATTTGAAAGTTTTTATCATGTCCCCCTCTCCCTCCTTTCCTCGAGACTATACATCTTAAGTTCCTTTAATCTTTCTTCATATGTCTTCTGATGCAGACCCTGCATCATTTTGGTTGCCCTCTTCTGGACAGCCTCCACCCTGTCTATGTCTTTGCAGAGATGGGGTCTCCAGAACTGTACACAATACTCCAGATCTGGTCTTACCAGCTGTCTGTACAGAGGGCCAACAACTTCCTGTTTTCTACTGGTGATGCCTCTTCCTACGCATCCCAGTATCCCCCCAGCACTCCTTACTGCCTTCTCACATTGCTGGCCCACCTTTAGGTCATCTGATATGACTACCCCAGGTCCCTTTCCATTTTGTTGTCAGTATCTCACCCCCATTGTGTACTCTTTCCTGGGTTTTTGTTTCCCAGGTGCATTACTTCACTTCTTTGCACGAATCTAAGCTGCCATACATTTGTCCATTCCTCCAACCTTGCCAAGCCCCTTTTCATCCTTTCCACCCCACCTTGCGTATCAACCTGTTGCAGATCTTTGTGTCATCTGCAAAGAGACATACTTTCCTTCAGTCCCTCTGCAATGTCACTTATAAAGACATTAAAAGGACCGCCTCAATACTGAACCCTGCGGTACCCCACTAGTAACCCTCTTTTCTTCACTGTGGACTCCATTTACTATTACCCACTGTGTCCTTTTGTCCAACCAGTGTTTTACCCAGGCTACCACCCTGGGACCCACTCCCAGGCTGGCTAATTTTTTTTATTAATCTTTTGTGCAGGATTGTGTCAAATGCCTTGCTAAAGTTTAGGTAGGCTATGTCCACAGCCCCTCCCTGGTCATCCAGTCAAAGAAATCAATTAGATTTGTCTGACATGACCTTCCCATGTGAATCCATGCTGCCTTGGGTCCTGTGCTCCACTGGCCTCTAGGTACTCAACAATTCTTTCCATCAGAAGTGATTCCATCATTTTCCCTACCAGTGAGGTCAAACTGACAGGTCTGTAGTTTCCTGCCTCTGTTTTGCTCCCACTTTTGTGAAGGGAATCACACCACGCTCCTCCAGTCCTCAGGTACCACACCATCCTCCCATGATTTATCAAAAGGGTAGTCAGTGGTGTTATAGTTCTTCCTTTGTTCTTTTAGAATTCGGGTGAATCCCATCCTTTCCATTGCTTTATCCACCTTCAGTTTTAAGAGTTCTTTCAGAACCCTTTCTGCTGTGAAAGGACTAATATCAACCCCCCTATCAGAGTGCTTCTATTGACTGGATTAGGTATTTCCCCCTGCTTTTCTACTGTGAATACTAAGCAGAAGTATTTGTTCAGTATCCCTGCTTTTTCACTGTCCCACAGGTCCCCCCGCCTTAGTGGCGAGAGAAAGGCACATCTCCCGAAAAGAGCCCGAGAAAGTGGAGCCCAGGTTGGGTGGAACGAATATCGGCCAAGAGGAATGCTCCATGGCATGCGCTGCCTCTTCCTCGAAGGACTACATCTGTTCCAATTGCTCGGTGGAGCCCTCAACCGCAGAGACCGCCCACTGAGCCTCTTTGGATTTCACCGGTGGATTCTGTTTTTCGGGCCTGCCCCGCTTCAAGCGTGCGAGACGAGTGTCGAGGACGTTCGGACGAAACGCAAGGCAAAACCTGCAAGCCTGGGTGTCATGGCAGACACCCAAGCAATGCTTATGTGGGTGTGGGTCTTCTTGCGACATTTTCTGTCTGCACAGGAACCGGTGAAAACCAGGAAGATTTATCTTCCATTAGCGAAAAACAACTACTACAATCGCTAACCCGAAGGAGCGTAATCTTCAGCGGGTCTGAAGTTTTTTGAGCCAGGGCCTACAACACACGGTAGCAGAGAGGAGGCAACCCGTATCTTTCAGCAGAAAGGAAGATCTAGCATCATGGGGTGCAGCCAAGGGTTATACCGCCCGGGTGGGTGGGAAGAGCCAGCTTGAAGACCTTCCGGCAAGATTTAAAGGGGAAAGGGACATGCCAACAAGTGTGGATCAGAATAACATATCCACATCCCTAGAAATAACATTTAAATTAAGTAAGTAACCTCAGCGGAGATGTTAAAAAATTAGGAATGGTGGCCATCTCTAATGATGTGAGTCAATTACAAAATCAGCTGTAAAAGCTGTTTTAACAATATATGAGAAAACTAAAATACACTGAGGAGGAAGCTAGGGATGTCAGAAATACATTTTTGTAAACAAAAAAAACTATATGACAACATTTTTTGCCAACTAACAGCTACTGCTGCTGCTTTAAGTACACAATAGGAGTTCTTGAAAAGTAGGCTGGTTGTATAACCTAAAGATCACAATAATTAGCTCTGTAAAAGCTTGGTACAGCCAGCAGACCAGGGTTTGATTCTCATAGCGTTCACTTGCATACTGTGTTGACTCTGAGCAAGTCACCTAATCTCCCCAGTGCTCCAGGGTTGCCCATGAAAACAGGCACTGTGCCCAGTGGACCCCTACCTGCTTATGAAAGAATTAACAACAAAAAAAAAGGAAATTAATCATGGGACACAACTGCTGGAAAGTACAGTTACGTAAGAACTTACTGTAACAGTAGATCTTCGAGAGAAGGCTCTTGCAGTAGGTAATTACATATAGGACTGGCCGTGGCGTAGGCAACCCTACAGGAAAATTTCTAGCTAGCAGTCCCTGGCAAGAGACGCCCCAATGTCAGGTGACCAGTGTCATCGGCGTCGATATAAAAGGCGGTCCCAGGCCTCCGACTTCCAGTTCTTTCCCGCCACAGGCGGAAAGAGGCCGGACGAGAGAGGAGCGGATATTTTCCTGAATGGAAAAGGAGCTGAAAAAGCCTAGGGGGATGGAGGGCGGGAAGGTATTACCTACTGCAAGAGCCTCTCTCGAAGATCTACTGTTACGGTAAGTTCTTATGTAACTGTACTATCTTACTTCGAGAGGGCTCTTGCAGTAGGTAATTACATATAGGACAGAATCCCAAGCAGTCTGGAACAAGGTAGGCACCGGGAGGAGGAAAACTACTCCAATAAGAAACTTTAGCCATGCAAGCCTCAAGATAAGAGGCCTTGCAAAACAGCTAGCCCGAAGCCTGCTCTACGGCGAGAGGCAATGTCCAAACTGTAGTGTTTCATAAAGGTGTGGACGGAAGTCCAGGTGGCAGCAGCGCAGATGTCTGCTGCGGAAACATTCTTGAAACAAGCCATCGAGGCCGCTACTCCTCTCGTGGAGTGGCCTCTGACGTGACCCGGAAGGGTCTTCTTGTACTTGTCATAACAGAAAGTGATGCAATGAGCCAACCACTTAGACAGGCACTGCTTGGAAACAGCATTGCCTTCCCTTTTGTGAGCAAAAGAGACGAACAACTGGTCAGTTTTTCTCAGATCCTTGGTCCTGTTAGTGTACTATCTCAGAATCCAGTGAACATCCATAGTATGGAGTAAGTACTCCCCCTGGTTAGAGTGCTGCGTAAAGAAGGCAGGTAGCTCTATGGACTGATTCAAGGTAGACTCTGCCACAACTTTAGGTAGAAACTTAGGATTCGTGCGAAGAGCAACTCGTTCTTTGTGAAAAATCAAGTAGGGGATTTTGCACATCAGGGCCTGAAGCTCGGAAATTCTCCGAGCCGAGGTAATGGCCACTAAGAAGAGCGTCTTCCACGAAAGAAATTTCAAATCCGCAGGTTCGAAGGGAGGAAGAGTAAGTTTCTCGAGGACAAAATTCAGGTCCCAAGGGGGAGCAAGAGAACGAATGGGGGGCCTCAGATGGAGGACCCCTCTGAGAAAGGTCTTGGAGACCTCCAGTTGAGCGAAAGCTATACCTGCGAAGGGGACATGGTAGGCTGAGATAGCCGCCATGTGAACCTTCAAGGATGAATGGCTGAGACCCAGATCGAATAAATGACGAGGTACTCCAGCAGAACAGCCACTGAACAGGAGAAAGGCTCCACATTCTTAGAGCGGCCCAAATGAGAATCTCTTCCATTTCATGGCATAAGTGGACCTGGTGGATGGCTTTCTAGCCTCCATCAAAATTTCCGCCACTTTTGGAGAGACTCCAAACGAGACTGGGCTAGGTCTGCAGGAGCCATGCATGGAGTTGAAGGATTTGAGTCCTGGATGAACCAGGGTCCCTGGTCCTGGGTCAGCAACTCCGGGATAGAGGGAAGAGTAGAGGAGGATCCTCTGAATATTGTTGTAGAAGAGAGAACCAGATTTGCCTGGGCCAGAAAGGAGCAATCAGAATCATTCTCGCCCCTTCTGTGGCTAGTTTCTGCAATACTCGTGGAATCAGAGGAATTGGGGGAAAAGCATAGACAAATCTGTCCTTCCAGTTTAGAGACAGAGCGTCGTTCCAGAAAGCGCCTGGCTCTGGTACGAGCGAGCAAAAGGTGGGAAGTTTTGCGTTTTGGGGGGAAGCGAACAGGTCCACCTGCGGAGTCCCCAAAGTTGAAAGATGTGCATCTAGAACCCTTTGATCCAGTTCCCACTCGTGAGCTAGGGCAGAGGAGCGGCTGAGCTTGTCTGCCAGAGTGTTGTTGACTCCTGGGACACGAATCACCGTTAGGTGAAGGTCGTGCTATGTGCCAATCCTAAACCCTCACTGCCTCCCTGCAAGAGGGTAGGACCAAGTTCCTCCCTGTTTGTTGATATACCACACTACGCATTATTGCCCATCTGAACGGCTAGGTGGCGGGAAGAATGTATTCGTGAAGGGCTTGGAGAGCTGCATAACACAGCCCAAGCTCTAACACATTGATGTGGAGAGCTTGTTTCAGTTTGGACCAGGAGTCCTGGGTCTGATGAGGTCTAAATGGGCTCCCCAACCTTCGCCTGATCGTCTGTAGTCAGAGTCTGGGAGGGGAGGATGAAGGGACCCCGAAACAGGTTCTCTCAGACCATCCACCATTGCAAGTCTCGTACCATCGGCAATGAGATCAGGACTAATTGATCTAGGTAGTCCATGAGTTGATCCCATTGAGGCGAAGAGTCCACTGAGAGATCCTCATGTGAGTAGAGCTCGGGGATCGTCAGGATGGCGGCCGCCATAAAAGCCAGAAGGCGGAGGACCGATCTCGCCGAGATTCTCCTGTGTTCCAATAGCAGGGAAATCTGGGATTGAAGAGAGGCTGCCCTGTCCGGAGGCAGGAAAGCCTTGCTGACAGGCATAGTGAGGATGGCCCCGATGAACTGTAGTCTCTGGGAAGGATCCAGATGAGACTTGGAATGGTTGATGGTAATACTCAGGCAGGTAAACACCTACTGGGTAAGGGAGAGGAAACACAAGAGTTTCTCCCTGGACGGGGCCACCAGGAGCCAGTCGTCCAGGTAAGGAACCTGAACTCCCATTATGCGGGTGGGCCGCTACCACAGACAGGCATTTGGTAAATACTCGGGGGCGAGGATGAGACCAAAGGAGGCATATGAATTGGTAGTGGTCTCCCTGAAAAGCAAAGCGAAGATACTTGCGGTGAGAAAGGCGAATGGGGATGTGCAGATAGGCATCCTGCATATCCAGGGCACAAAGCCACTGACCCGGCCGAAGGAGGGGCAGAAGGCTCTGCAGAGAGAGCATCCTGAACCTTTTGTATTCGATATAAAGATTCAGGGAACTGAGATCTAGAATTGGTCTGAGATCTCCCGTCTTCTTCGGGACCAGGAAGAAATGGGAATAGTAACCCGTTCCCTGAAGATGGAGGGGAACGGGTTCTATCGCTTGCTTCGAAAGAAGAGCCAAGATTTCTTCCCGGACCAAAGGAAGGTGTTCCCTTGAATAGGTCAACTTCAGAGGTGGGTGGCGGGGTGGTTTCTGAAGAAACTCTGTGGAGTGCCCTTCCGCTATAAGCTGGAGCACCCAAGAATCCGTAGTTATCCTCTCCCATCCCGGAAAGTGGAGGGAGAACCTCCCTCCCACCTACCGGTTCCTCTGGAAAGTCCAGAGGCGGTGGGAGAGGAAAGGAGTCAGGTGGTGTGAGGCAGCGCCGCGGCCGGAATACACGCTGCTTATTTGGGCGGGGGCTTCGGCTGCGGAGGACTGACGTTTGGTGACCCGCCTTCCCTGTGGTTCGCTTTTGGCAGAATCCGTCTTGAAAGGGATGGCGCTGCTGTTGATGGGGATGGTACATGGAATCCACGGTTTCAGAGCCGTCCTTCTCCTACAAATCGGTGATGATATCATGACATCACCCGAAAAAGGTGCTTCCTGAATAGCGGATTACACCTCCGGGACCAAACCTGACACTCAGAGCCAGGCATGCGCCGTAGTCCCACGGCGAAAGCGGAGCTCCGTCTGGCAGTGACCACTGTATCGTATGTCGTCCGCAAAATGTGGCAACTGGCCGAACGAGCAGAACGGACAAGGTCAGCTAACTCCTGTTTGACCTGGGAGTCAGGCAAGGAGTCCAGCTTGGATTCCACCTGGGTAAGGATAGCCTTCTGGTAATCCCCCATATGGGCGACATAATTCAGGGCCCGAATTCCCAGTGTGGAAGAGGCGTAAATCTTCCTTCCATACTGGTCCAGAAGGCGAGACTCCTTATCCGGAGGAGATGAGCTCAGATGCTTTGGATGTGCCGACCGGCCATGAGCGGCGCTAATCACGACTGAGTCAGCACGAGGGTGAGAGTCGAGATAATCTACACCCTCGGGAGCCTGGTATAGCCTGTTAGACTTCCTGGGAAGTGGGGCTAACGCTGATGGTTGTTTCCAAATCGTGTAAACAAGGTGGGCATGAGGCTCTATCCAGGGTGGCACTAGGGTTGGAGCTGTCACGGGCAGGTCCAGATGCCCAGAGTTTAACCCACTGAGGTCTGGTTCCAAGGAGCGCCACTGGTGAACTTGCTGGATTTTTCTAAGCAACTCCTTGAAGGAAGGATCCTCGGAGGAGACTTGGAGGGTCCTCGGCCGGAGGCGGGGCTCGTCGTTTCTCTTGGAGCATCCGTCGAAGAGCCGAGGACTCAGAAAGGAAGAAGAAGAAGCAGAAGAAGAAGAAAAGACTCCCTAACACGACTAGGGGAGGCGGGTTCCTTAGGTGGTACCCGAGGACGCGTGTCCTGCCCCTCTCGGGATCAGAGGAAGAGCCCTGGAGTCTGGAGGTGGTGAGGGAGTATGCCGCCTCGGACGTACAGGAGCCGGTGGCAGCACCGTCGTCGTAAGGCGGCTCGCTACCTCCTTGGCGAGTTGAGCCTTGGCCTCGGCCCACCGAGAGGCCATAGTCTCCTGCAGATTCACCGGCGGCCGTGGGGGCGGTGGAGGAGGAGGGGGAAAGGCATACAGGTTGTACCTGTAAGGCGAGTATCCAAAACCCGGCTGCGGGAAACCCAGCGTCGGTGTTGGCGTCGGGGAGTATCAGTGTCGGGTACTGCGGCGCTGGATACTCATGATCCCGAGTATGTGGCGTCGGGATAGGGCGGTGGGTACCGGAAGCTAGAGGATCTGCGGAGCAGGCAGCCTGGTGGTGACCTCACAAGCGGGTCCACATGCAAGACCCGGAGGCCGATGGAAGGGGTATCCCCTGCTGGCGTCGGAGGGAGGCGGCGTCAGAGGTACTAGCGTCGGCCCGGTGCCGGCGTCAAGCCGACATCGAGGGTCGGCGTCAGATCCGGTTCCGTAGGAGGGTCTGGCGGAGGAAGATCCCCGAGGATGGAGGAGAAATCCCGGGGTCAGGCTGAGGTGACTCAGGCTCCCCAGATGGCAGCGAAGGCTGCGAGGGACAGGTACGATGGATGAGTGGGGCGTCGTCTGTTCCGTCGCCCGGTGAGCAAGCGGCGGCTTGGGCTAGCTCCCGTAGTGCCGGGAGGAACGGCGTCCGGCTTACAGGATCCTCACTGGAGGCGGGCGAGGGGAGATCGGTCTGAGTCGGGGGAGAGGTCGTCGCCGCCCTGAAGGGTCAGGGTCTTATCGACCCTCTCCATGTGGACGTCAGAGGAGCCAATGTCCGACTTAGTGGCCGCCCACACCAGTAGGCACTTAAGCCTCACGGCCGAGCAGGGAGCAGGCCTCCTTCGCCCGGAGGCACCACATGGCCCAAAGCGCGAGCCAGGCAGGCGGGCAGGCGTCTCCTCAAAACGGAGGCTGCCGTCAAAACGGTCCCCGAGAGGCGTTACCTGGGCCCGTCTCCGGTAGGAGATGCAGTAGAGGAGGACTTCTCCGGTGCCTCTCCTTGTCCTTCTTTTTCGATGTCCTCAGGAAGTGGATGCCTGCCTCAACTTTTCAACTCTTTCTCCACTCGAAGACATCTTTTCTTGAGATGGGCTTCCAGGGACTGTTGCGCCGTTGTGGGTAGCAGGCGTTGAAGCTGAGGCAATGCTGGCACTTGCCGACCCGGATGATCAGGGCCTAAGCAGAAGAGCACTGGGAATGGCCGTCCTTGTGTGGCAGTTGTACGCCACAGTCGCACTACTTTTGTGCTCAGAGGGTGTGGGGCGACGACATACACCGACGATATACCAGCATGAACAAAAGAATAACTATTTTCGGTGAAAACGGCGAAAGGCAGGGCTGAAAAACCACGAACTTTACCGCGAGGCGCTAGCGACTAACAGCGAAAAAAGAACTGAGGGGCGGGCGTCTGGGACCTTCACTCCCCGACATCGTGTAGCGCCAGTCACCTGGCTGATGAGGGCAGTCCCTCTCGGGGACTGCTAGCTAGAAAATTTCTCGTGAGGTCCTGCACGCCCGGCGGCGTCAGTCCTATGTAATTACCTACAGGAAGCCTCTCTAAGTAAGATCCGCACTTAGATAGAATAATGGATCACTGTTTTTTTTAATCACATAAACTGTCTATGCATCTATCTGCCTTAAACAGAAAAAAAGGCCCGTGTCAGTTTTTTTAACTGTTCTTTTATTTTCCATACAATCCCCCATCCTCTACCCGTTTTTTTGGGCTGCATCTACACCACTTTAACTCAGCTGTAAAAAGTGAGGCAGCGTTTTCCAAAACTGTTACTATGTGACATATTAAACAAAATCTGATCAGATCGACCACGGCTGCATAATGAAGTTAGTGAAGTTGTGTAAAATTGTTAAGGAGGTATGGAGAAACAACACGATTTGTAAGTAGTAAGATTTGTTTTAGTTTCTGTTCTAAGGAGCATACACATTACTAGGAAAATACATGGAGTGTACATTTTTAATGGAAGAATAGGAGGCATGGGTTTACAAAAGAACCCCAGAGCAAATGCCACTGATGTATGTGTTATCCCGGATGATACTGGCCAGACAGCCAAATTTTAAAGAAAACACAATTGCACACACCCCAATAATGCAAAGCATCATGGGAAAGATGCAAATCCCCACGATAGTACAGAAGGTTTTAGTACATGAAAAAGTAATGGCTGGCATATGTTCAGCCTTGGGATTATTTACACAGGGTTTTTTTTTTGAGAAACAGGATTTTGTCCATGAGGTGAGTGTAAGTTATATTTAAGCAATGTGCTGATGTCAGGAAGTCAGGTGTAATGATGATGGACTGTTAGCAGAGAAAATGTGATAGTAACTTTCAGAGGGTTGCTTTTGATAAGGGCAAGGTAGTTATGCTTGTAATAATGGGAATATCAGGAAAATATGAGGTCTATGCAGAAGCAGAGTACAAACATGCACAGTTTCATAAGTATGTGCTCAGAGTGCAGGAAAATGTGATATGCAGGTTTGTTTTACAAAGAGGTGAAAATAGCGATACATGTAATTGATAGAAAGATAGATACAGTTGTGGCCAAAATATTGGCGCCCTTGCTGTTTTTTCTAATAATGCATCATTCCTTCCAGAAAATTGTTGAAATTAAAAAATATTTTGGTAACCACATATGTATTTCTTTGGTTTGCAGTGGAATAAAACACAAAAAGCAGAAAAATTTACTAAGTCTTAGCTTATTCCACACAGACATCCTTAAATGGCCCGGACAAAATTATTGGCACCTTTTAGAAGTAGTTAGAAAAAATTAGATTTCAAGCAGGTGATTCTCATTCACTTTGGAACTGAACTCACCTGTGGTGAGTTGCAGGTGCCTGCAATATAAAAATCACTCATTCAACCAGTTTGAATAGAGAAAAGGACTCGTTCTCCTGTTTTGTGTCACTGTCTGTACCGCAATGAGCATGGACAAAAGAAAGACAGCCAGAGAAGTGTCTGAGGAGGTCAGACAGAAGATTGTAGCCAAGCATGGACAATCTCAAGGCTACAAATCAATCTCCAGAGACCTTGATGTTCCTGTTTCCACCGTACGTAATGCCATCAGCATGTTTAAGGCCTATAGCACTGTAGCCAACCTCCCTGGACATGGCTGCAAGAGAAAACTTGATCAAAGATTGCAGCGCAGGATTGTTTGAATGGTGGAGAAAGCACCTCGATCAACTGCCAAACAGATTCAAGCTGACCTTCAGACACAGTTTCAACTCGCACCATCCGTCGCCAACTCAATGAAAGGGGGTTATATGGTAGGAGGCCCAGGAGGACCCCACTGCTGAGAGAGAGACATAAGAAAGCCCGACTGGGGTTTGCCAAAACACACCTGAACAAGCCAAAATCCTTCTGGGAGAATGTCCTGTGGACAGATGAGACCAAATTAGAGCTTTTGGTAAAGCACATCATCTCTATGTTTACAGAAAACAAAATGAAGCCTTCAAAGAAAAGAACACCTTCCTACAGTCAAACATGGAGGAGGTTCAGTGATGTTTTGGGTTCCTGTGCTGCCTCTGGCACTGGGTGCCTTGAACGTGTGCATGACATCATGAAATCTGGAGATTACCAGGCCATTTTGGAGCGCAATGTTGAACCCAGTGTCAGAAAACTGGGTCTCCGTCGAAGGTCATGGGTCTTCCAGCAGGACAATGACCCCAAACACACTTCAAAAAGCACCCAGGAATGGTTCAAGACAAGATGCTGGACTGTTCTGAAGTGGCCAGCAATGAGTCCAGATCTAAATCCCATTGAAGACCTGTGGAGAGATCGGAAAACAGCAGTTGGGAGAAGGCACCCTTCAAATCTGGGAGAACTGGAGCAGTTTGCACAAGAAGAGTGGACCAAACTGCCAGTAGAGAGGTGCAGGAAGCTCATCCATGGCTATAGGAAGCAGTTGATTCCAGTTATTTTGACCAAAGGCTGTGCTACCAAATATTAAGTCTAGGGTGTCAATAATTTTGTCAATGCCATTTCTTTTCATTTTCTGATTTAAAAGGATATATTAAATTCTGAATCAAAAACAAAGGTTCTGTAATATTAACAGAGAAATAAAGAATTGTGGAGACCAAATACTGTACTGTTGTTAATTTCAACTTATGTTTAGAGGAATTGTGAGTTATTTGAAAAAGTGCAAGGGCGCCAATATTTTTGGCCACGACTGTAGTTACATAGACATGTAGGCCCTGTCCACACTACACTAGAAAAAGCTGTAATGGATTCAAACCGTTACAGACTGTAAACGTTAGTGTCCACACTGCCAGTGAACAGTGTGAATAATGGTTTGAAAACATTACAGCCTGTCCACAATGAGTGCGATAGTGTGTGTGGTCTCAACCCTGTAGTAGCAGTGCACATCCCACGGTGCACTCGGTGACGACAGCTGCATTTTGAGATGCCTTCCTACATGTCCTATGGAGTACTGTGTATATGGCACAGTCATATTATGTAAATAACCATATTTTACTGTTATGAGACACACATGTTGTGGAGGTGACAGAGAGAGGTTTGAGGGAGGGAGATCCTGTGTTGGAACTGGGGGCTCGTCAGTGAGAGGGAGGAAGGGGAGACATGGCATCAGTTCTGCCAGTATTAGGGCACCTGGGCACAACCGGCGTTCATGTACTGCTGCTGCTGTATGGCTGAAGGCAGACCCTCTACTACTGCCTTCAGTGTTCCCACTTCTCCACTGTCACACAGTGCCACACGCTACTGTCCACCGCAGCAGTGATCCACCATGCACTCAGGAGCTCCACTAATGGCACTGCTCTGCAGGTAGTACTGCTGCCACATCACACATGGGCAGGCAGAGTTCTCCTAACACTTGGCACAGTGGGAAGGACGGCTACATGGACACCATCAGGAGGTGGCCTCGGGAAGGCAAGTGCAGACACAGAGGTAGGTTAGGTGGGGACATGTGGGTACACCCAGGGGGTGCACATACAGCTGTCAGTTTACTGTGATATGGAGACATCCCAGTATTGCACCCTACACCCGTGCTCCACACTGCTATCTGCATATGTCCTGGTAGCCTCCGTCCTCCCTGCATGCAGTGAAACAGTGCGGCAATGCATGCAGGTATAGTGGGAGACTGGAGGCTACACGGTGGAGTGTTTAGACACAACTGCAATTAAAAATTGATAAAGGTGTAAAGCTGTAAATAAGAGTGAAATAAATGGAAATTACGTACCTACCGTAATTTTGATCTTCTTGGACCGAGTATCCACCACTCATTCACACTAATGGGATCTCGCCAGGCGCTAGAAGACAGTGAGACAAACTTTTGCAGGAGGGCCAGAGATGGAGCACAGAGGAGGCTGGAGCCTCTGCTCTTTGCGGCGGCAATGACTATCTCGGGGTCGACCCTCCAACTGCCTCAGTAACTTTTTTTCCCCGAGGAGGTGCAGCGTAACTAACCTAGGATAGTCTATCCAAAAACCGGACATAAGATAGTCCAGACGACCCGTATTAGAAGGGTAAAGAAAGAAGTCTTCACAGCCTAAAGATTGAGGGAGTGAAGACCAACAACAGAGGTGAGCTTGGGGGATGGCGGGTGGATGTGTGAATGAGTGGTGAAGACTTCGTCTAAGAAGATCAAGAATTATGGTAGGTACGTAATTTCCATATCTTCCTGGACATAAAGTCTCCACCACTCATTCACACTAATGGGAGAGTACCGAGCTAATAATCCCCCAAGAGGGCGGCAGAGGAGACCAAGAGCTCACAAATTTAGGACAGAAGTCCATTAAGGATGGTTCTGCCAAAGCGAAATATGTCATCTGGCATGGACATCCATAGTGTTTGTGAAATATCTGCAATGGGCACGTTGCGGTTCACATGAGGATAGCCGACTGCTCTGTGAGAGTAAGCATATTCTGCCTTCCAGCTATACCTCGCCATGGAACAACAGTGGCAAAGGCATGTCACCAGCCATGCTGAAATGCATGATAGCGACAGGTTGACCCAGCTGGGTCTCGCTGAAGGCAACAAACAGCTGTTGAGCTTTGCGAAATTCTTTTGTTCTATCTAAACAGAAACGCAAAGCTCTTCTGACATCCAAAGAATGAAGAGAACGCTCCCCTTCATTTTGGAAGTTCGGAATTCTGAAACAACCTTAGGGAGAAACTTGGGATGGGTCCCAAGAACTACTTTGTCTTTATGAAACACAGTATACGGAGGGTCTGTGACCAAGGCATGTATCTCAGAGACCCTGCAGGCCGAGGTAATGGCCACCAGGAAGGCCATTTTCCAAGTGAGAAATTTCAACTCACAGGTAGCTAGAGGCTCGAAAGGTTTTCGAGTGAGCATGTCTAGCACAAGATTAATGTCCCAGGCTGCATCTGGACATCTGATAGGAGATCTGGTATGCAGAATTCCCTTAAGAAACCTCTTAACCAGGGGTAACTGAGCCAGTGACAAGGAAAGTACTGGCTCATGATAAGCTGAAATGGCACAAAGGTGAACCTTGACTGTAGAGTATTGCAGACCTGAATTTGAGAGGTCTAAAAGGTACTCTAGAACTTTATTTGGTGGGCAGGAAAAAGGATTCAAAGAGGATTTAGCACACCAGAGTGAAAAACACTTCCATTTGACTGTGTAAGTTTTCCTAGTGGCTGGCTTGCACGCAGCCAGAAGAAGATCTGAAACTCTGTGAGAGACATTGAACCTGTTCACTTCTCTCTCTTCAGGAGCCAAGCGTGAAGGTGAAGCGATCTCAGATTGGGATTGACCACAGGCCCGAGTCAGAAGGTTTGTCTGAAGGGGAAGCGCTGTCGGAGGGGTTTCCGACATACTGTTGAGTAACGGAAACCATATTTGTTGAGGCCAGAAGTGAGCAATGAGGATCATTTTGTCCCCCTGGGACTCGAACTTGAGAAGTACCCTCTGAATTAGAGGAAGAGGTGGAAAGGCGTATAGAAAGCGTTTTGTCCACTGCAGCCTGAATGCATCCTGACAGAAAATGCCAGGACCTGGATTTCTGGAGCAGAAGAGAGGCAGTTTTGTGTTGAGTGGGGATGCAAAAAGGTCCAGGTCTGGAGTTCCCCACTCTGCGAATAGTGACTGAACTACGGTTGAGTCGAGAGACCATTCGTGAGGATCTGTCTGTTCTGCTAAGACTGTCTGCCGGTTCGTTCTGCACTCCCGGCAGATAGACCACTTGAATTAGAGCCTTGTGCTCTAAGCACCATTCCCACACCCTCATCGCTTCCCTGCGTAAGGGGTAAGAGTGAGCACCGCCCTGCTTGTTGATGTAATACATCACTGCTTTGTTGTCCGTTTGAAGGAGAATGTTCTTGTGACAGAGAATGTCCTTCAAAGCCCGGACTGCATAAAGGACGACTCTCATTTCTAAGACATTTTTATGTGAAGCTGGGACTCGTCCTGAGTCCACGAACCTTGAGTGTGGAGAGTCTGACAGTGAGGTCCCCACCCCATCAGGGATGCATCCGTGGTAATGGAAATCTGATGATCTAGAGGAGCAAAGGGATACCCTTCCAGAAGATTGTGCTCTTGCGACCACCAGGTGAGTGACTTCTTCAGAGGTTCTGTCACCTTGATGAGAAAGGACTGAGGGTGAGTGGTTGGGGACCACTGAGTACTGAGCATCCATTGAGAGGTTCTCATGTGGAGGCATGCTAGGTACAGTGAACACCGAGAATGCCATGAGACCCAGCATCCGTTGCATTGAGATAGCTCGGACTGAGCTGTTCTCTCTAACGTATCGGGCCTTCAGTAGGATATCGCTCCTTCTGTCCTCTGGTAGAAAAGCTTTCGCACAGGAGGTGTCCAGAAGAGTTCCTATGAAAAGGGAGGCTGCAACTGCAATTTCTGAGAATTAGCAGGACTCCCATAGATGTGAGAAAGTCCGAGGTCAGGATTACGGTGTCAAGAGTTCCTTGCCTGGAAGGGCTTTTGCTAGAAGCCGTCATCCGGATATGGGAACACTTGTATTCCAACCTTTCTGAGGTGCGCTGCAAGAATTACACAACACTTTGTAAAACTTCATGGCGCCAAGGATAGCCCAAAGGGCAGGACTCTGAACTGATAATGCTGGCCCAAAGCCACAAACTGTAGGTATTTGTGATGTTTTCGTGTATGGGAATATGCTGTAAGCATCCGCATGTCCAGGGAGGCTAGCCAGTCGTGGTTGATGAAGCAAAGGTAACAGGGTTCCTAGCGAAATCATTTTGAACTTTTCCTTGGGGAGAAATCTGTTCAATTTTCTGAGGTCCAAAATAGGACGCATGCCCCGGTTTCTTTGGAACCAGAAAGTAATGGGAGTAGAACCCTGTGTTCCGTTGATCCAGTGGAACTATTTCTACTGCCCTGTTTTTCAGAAGGCCTTGTATCTCGGAAGCGAGAAGCTCTGACTGAAATACTGACAGCCTGGGCTGTCGTTTGGGGGGATGATCCGGAGGGGTCTCTGAAAGACTGAGAGAATATCCCTTGTGAATTATCCGGAGGACCTATTTGTCCGGTGTTATGTACTTCCACCAGTTGTAGAACTGAGTCAGATGACCTCCCACCGCTGAGAAACAGTCCCCCTTGGGCAGCTGAGGTGGGACTTCGGACAGAAACTCAGAAGGCGGAACTGGGTGCTTTGGGCCCTTGTGCTTTCTGTTGCATATTCTTTTGAGGCTGAGGGGCTTGGTTTTTACTAAAACCTCCCCTGCCCTTGCCTCGAAAGAACTGACGTTGTGAAACTGATGTTATTAACACCCAGCGCGGAGAAGGCATGACCAATTCTAATGGCAGACCCAGGTCTTTGTGTGGCCTCTACAGCTTGTTCTACTTGAGGATCAGAGATACAGTAGTAGTTATAGATATGCCAGCTATTTCCAGATATTTTGTGAAATTTCTAAAGAGTTTCTCTTGATGCCCCTACTGTGGAAATGCAGAAAGCAGGCGTATTTCTTTAGAAATATCACAGAAATTTTGGGAAATAGCTGGCAGTACTGTGACTACTACTGTACATATCGAAGGGTAATGCCATGACCTGTTGCTGGGCATCATTCGTGAAGCCTGAAGTGCGCAGCCAGGGTGTGGTAATTCAAATGCCCACTGCATCGCTTGAGCAGTGTCGACAAGCGTCCATAGCTGCTTTAACCTGCTGGTTGTTGGACTCGATACCCTGGCTATGGTTAGAAGAAGCTCGAATTAGTGTACAGACTCGTAGAGCTTCTACCATTTGCTTGAGCGAATGCCAAAGAACATACTCATATTGAGAGAAATAACCCTGGTAGCTGGCAATACACATACCCAGCGTGGATGCAGCAAAGACTCTCTTACCTTAAGTATCTATCTTACGAGATTCTTTGTTTATAGGTCAGGCCCAAGGCCACAACAGGGTCCACAAAGGCTTGGGAGGCCAAAATGGGTTGATCCTTGGGAGCAGCATACTTTATATCTATGGACTTAGCCACAGATGGAATGAAAGCGGGATTATTCCATAACATTTGAGAAAGCATCTCAAAGGAAGGCTGTACCGGGGGGGAGTTAAATCCATAGGGATCTCCAGGACATGAAGGTATTGGAGCCTTAAAAGTTTCCCAGGATCGATATCTGTTGCCTGGAGAGAAAGAGTGGAATTCAAATTTTTCAGCAGAGACTTAAATGACAGGTCCTCGAACACAGGCTCTGCAGTAGGATTGGATCCTGTTCTTTCCAAGTCATCACCCAACCTAAGGTCTGGGTCAGGCTCAATATCATCTCCTGACAGCCCAGGAGGGACTGTATGGACAGGAAAGGAGTGAAAATCAGAAGGAAAAGAAGAAAGAAAAGGGTTCGGAGTTGAGAAGCCCTGAAAACATCATACCAAGCCTCAGCGCCAAAAAAAGAGAACGGCGCCGTCTGACCCAGTGCCACGCACGGCACCGACAGAGCCCTCAGCGCTGAGGACAGCACTGACCAGCCACGGCACCGACAGGCGCCGCGATTACCAGGATGGTGCCAAAAGGCCACCTGGCACCGCTATCCCAAAGGCACTGAGGAGAGCGCGCACGACAGACGATCAGGCCGAGGACTGCGCCGAGTGACCCATCGACGCCGAAGGTGCCAAAACCAAAACAGGGCTCCGAAAACTATGATTTGAGGAGAAAGAAGGAAGAAAACCAGGAGATAGAGGCATCGGTGTGGCCCCCTGCGCCGCAGCCATGTGAGGGGGTGAAACACCTGAGCGCAGAGTCGACGGCACCAAAGAAGGCGCTGCACGACTAGGGAGGCCCAACCACCCTACCCGATCCCCCGAGGGCCACAGAGTGACCGGGCCAGACAGCTGGACCAACCTACGAGCCCACTGCTACATCAGAGTGGCCCACTGATGAAACTGCTCATCTGAAGCCCTAGCAGAAAGCGGGGAAGGGCTCCGATGTCGAAGAGGTCGGTGACCAGAAACAGAAATCGATGACTCCGGAGGAGGAGACTGGCAATCGACCCCAATGACTGACCGTCGACGTGCAGACATACCAGAGGGCAACCTCGAGTGATGCCTTCTCTTTTTTGACCTGTGGGCCGAAGAAGAGAACGAGGCCGAATGGTTCCGAGAATGCATCCGTTTTCTTTTATGCTTCCGGGACCGCCTCCTCGAGCACTGGAATGTCCGTTGTCAGCCCCGGGAGAGGGTGGCGGACCGGACCCAGCCCGGCTGACTGAACAGCTTTCATAAGTCTCCCTACTGTCACTCTGACCTGGCCTTTGTCGACTCCGTCAATGTAGGCTGAGACTTCTTTCTTAAATAAGAATAAATTATAGTAAGCGGTACTTATTCGAGCTTATATTATAAAATAAACTGAAAACTATGCTGCTATGCTACTATAGTTTGAAGTTTGACTCTCAGAGAGGCGAATAGCGTCGTCACTGAAGCGCGTGTGGTGGGGAAAAAAGTAACTGAGGCGGTTGGAGGTGGGCGTCGGAGACAGTCACTGCCGCATGAGCTGAGGCTTGCAGCGCAACTCTCGTGGCTCCATCTCTGGTGCCGCCCTCTTGCAAAAATTTGCTCGCGGGTCCTAGCCCGGGCGAGATCCCATCAGTGTGAATGAGTGGTGGAGACTTTATGTCCAGGAAGATCAGCTATGTGCATACTGTACTGATGCTACTGTGAAACAACTACACAGAGGCTACTTGTCACCTAGCAGGTAATGTACACTTAAAGGGCACGGCCAGCTTTTTGTGCTCATTTTGACAGAGTATGTAACGAGTGCGCTTGGAGCAGGCACTATTAATATAAAATGCATACATGGCACCAGATTTGCACAATAGTGCAAGATATTCATTATATTTGTAAAAATGATATTTCAGTCGACCCGACTTGAAAAGTCAGTGGCAAGCGTCCATGAGCTGGAATACAGCTGAGCCACAGGTAAACTCGTTAATGAACCTTTTTTTTTTTTGACGACGACAGATGCAAGTAAAAGGTTCAGTCTCTTGCCATTCCTGCTTGGGACTGCTGGAAAGATACAGTATTGCCCTTCAGAAATGAGTACTATAAACCATTTTCTCAAAAAAAAAAAGATCGTGACTCGGGCATGTGCATTAATGTCAACTGTAATACAAGCCTGGAGTCATGGCTCCATTTCAGAAAGGAGAAAAAATGGATTAGAGTGCTTGTTTCTGAAAGCGAATATCTTTCCAGCAATCCTCAGCAGGAACGAGTAAAAGAGTGAACCTTTCACCGACATCTGTCATAAAAAATGAACTCGTTCATGGTGCCATTCCAGCTCAGGGACTAGATAGGGGATTATTTGGTCGGATGACCAAGTATAATTTTTACAAATGTAATGAGTATCTTGCACTAGTGTACAAGTCTGGTACGATGTATGCATTTTATACTGCTAGTGCCTGCTCTAGGCACACTCATTACATACTCTATCAAAATAGGCACAAAAGCTGACAGTGCTCCTTTAAAAATAGCTACACACACTGTTGAGCAGTTGTCTTGAGTTGTTCACGATAGTGAAGCTACACATTACAGCTGGAAGCTATCTCTTGAGCTGTTTGCCATCAAGGCACAGGTGAGGGAGCATATGAAAACCAGGAGCAGTTTCAAAATTTGCAGACGGCGTTTTATTTTTCTCAATAACAGTAAAATAAAAAATAAAAACTATTCAGTATAACTATTTACTAAGGCAGTACAAACAGAGAAAACAAAGTTCTTCTAAGGGTATCTCTTAATTTAAAGTTTCATGCTTGCTCTCTCTCTCTCCTTGTCTCTAGCAAAAGCATTGCTGCTCTTTTTATAAGTCTTTGGAAACTCGTTAAGAGAGCCTGCTCCTCACAGAATGTTTTTGTTAATTTCATTCCTTCCAGGTGCAACAAAAAGAACACAGTGACCCAGAACTGATCACTTGTTTACAGTTCTGCAAAACGCTTAAAAACGGCATCTCAGCTTAACCCTGTGAGTTCCAAACAGCATTTTGCAATACTTTCAACAGTAAAACTATATACAGTTCTAAACAAAAGGATCCCAGTTTCACATATAGTTTATACCCGGAGATATGCAAGGGGAAACAGACAGAACAGCAAGGAAGGCAGAGAGATAGCGAGAGGCGGAGAACTACAGAAACCCGAGTGATCAGTTTCTAGGTTTCACAACAAAATTTGTGTAACCAGACAGACAAGAGACAGGAGAGGATAGAACACACCCTTGCATTTAAACTCTTTCTAAATAACAAATGGGACAGGGCCTTATTCGACCCTGTCACACTGTTGTGACTACAATGACACAGCCATACAAAGACTACATAGAAACATAGATTTTGACGGCAGATAAGGACCACTTGGCCCACCCAGTCTGCCCATTTCCCTACCTAATGGATAAGCTGCAGATCCTAGTTAACCAGCAGCCTACTTCTTTCTACCCCAACCCCCTAGAATTGCCTTATGACTGTCCCATGCATGCTTGAATTCCACCACTGTTTTTGACTCCACAACCTCCTCCGGAAGACCGCTCCATGCATCCACAACCCTCTCTGTGAAAATACTTCCTTAAATTACCTCTGAGCTGCCCCTTCTATCTTCAAATTGTGCCTCTTGTTCTTGCACACCCTCTTTTTGAAAGATGCTACCCTCTTGGACTTTGTTGATTCCCTTGAGATACTTGAAAGTTTCTATCATGTCCCCCCTCTCCCTCCTTTCCTCGAGGCTATACATATTCAGCTCCTCAAGTCTCTCTTCATATGTCTTCGGTGCAGACCCTGCACCATTTTAGTTGCCCTCCTCTGGACAGCCTCCATCCTGTCTATGTCCTTGTGGAGACTGGGTCTCCAGAACTGCACGCAGTACTCCAGATGGGGTCTCACCAACTGTCTGTACAGAGGGATAATAACTTCCTGTTTTCTACTGGTGATGCCTCTCCCTATGCATCCCAGTATCCCCCAGCCCTCCTTGCTGCCCTCTCACATTGCTTGCCCACCTTTAGGTCATCTGATATGACTACCCCCAGGTCCCTTTCCATTTTTGTTGTTGTTAGTATCTCACCCCCCATTGTGTACTCTTCCCCTGGGTTTTTGTTTCCCAGGTGCATTACCTTGCACTTCTTAGCATTGAATATAAGCTGCCATACATGGGGAGCTCTCTTTTGAGCTTAAACAGTTACATAATGTCTACTGTTAGGTAGCCGTCTCTTGAACTGTTGATACTACAGTGAAACAGCTATGTGAAGACCAATGTTGGGCCGTTATCCCTAGCTGTGGAGTAGGACGTTTTAAAAATTTTCTTTTTTATTGCTCCACAACTAGCACACACAACAGGAATCATGCAGAAAATAGTACAACCTCAGTATCTACAGGGGCAGAGTCCCCCCCCTCCCCAAACAATGCACAATCTGTTAAAAGAAAAGCTGGCACAAGAAGCAAATGTTCATAAAAGCTGAAAGTGATGTTTCAGCCCAGTGGCAGATCCTATGACATACTGCCACAGTAGAGAAAATAACAGGCCCTCCTTTGCTCCCCGAGGCAGGGACACAAAAGGTGTAGCGTGCAATCCAAAGATTCCTGCCCAACAGCAGGCATCCTTATTTCCAGCCATGTAAAACTGCGGTGCACAGCTAATAATTCTACAAGAGAGAGAGAGAAGGCAAGCAGTCCAACAGCACAGCTTCAGGTTCAGCATTACCAGAAAGTACAGTTACATAAGAACTTACCGTAACAGCAGACATCGAGAGAGGCTTTTGCAGTAGACAATAACTAAGGGACTAAGCCACCAGGACGCTAGAACCAATACTTAAAACTTAGCTAGCAGTATCTGCTGGGGAGGCTGCTCACCTGATGTCATGTGACTGATGTTGGCCCAACTTTATATAGTGGGCAGTCCCTATGCCTGCCTCCAGTTCTCCCACTGGAGACACGTGAAAAGGTCCGACAGGAGAAGGAGTGGGCTCCTGGAGCCACGAGTAAGGCTAAGAAACAAACAGAAGCAGCAGGGGGAAGGAGGGAGGGAGGGAAAACCTTTGCCTACTGCAAGAGCCTCTCTCAAAGATACACTGTTATGGTAAGTTCTTACTTAACTGTACTATCTTACTTCGAGAGGGCTCCTGCAGTAGGCACTAACCATAAGGACTGAGTCCCAAGCAGTGCAAGTCAAACAGAGATTAAACACATGAGGCAAGAAAAGGTCTGCAGTAGGCAGGGAATTAAGACAGAAGGCCTTGAAGAATGGCTAGTCCAAAGCCAGCCCTGCACAGAGAGGTAATGTCCAAATTGTAATGCTTCATAAAGATGTGGACAGAGCTCAAAGTGGCTGCCATGCAAATGTCTGCTGCAGAAACATTTCTGAAATGAGCAGTAGATGCAGTCATGCCTCTGGCTGAATGCCCTTTAACATCCCCTGGAAGGGTTGTTTTTTTTGTACTTCTGTTAGCAAAACAGAATGCAGTTTGCTAACCATTTAGATAAACGCTGTTTCGAAAGCTGCTGCGCCCTCCTTTTTGGGTGCAAAGGAAACAAAACGCTGATCCGTTTTATGGACTGATTTCGTCAGATTCATGTAGTAACGCAAAATTCTGTGCACATCCAGAGTGTGCAGAATTGCCTCCCCCTGATTAGAGTGCTCAGGATAATACACTTGCAAGTGTATAGTCTGACTCAAAGTAAATTCAGAAACAACCTTTAGTAGGAACTTAGGATTTGTACGGAGAGACACCCGGTATCTGTGGAAAATCAAATAAGGCTCCTTACATATGAGAGCCTGAAGCTTGGAAATCCTTCGAGCAGAAGTAATAGCAACTAAAAATAGTGCTTTCTTAGACAAATGGTGCAGGTTCCAGCCAGTTCAAAAGGAGGCAAAGTGAGCTTCTCAATGATAAAATTCAGATCCCACAGGGGAAGAAGGTTCCTGACCAGGGGTTTCATATGGAGTATTCCCTTCAGAAAAGTATGGGAGACCTCCAACTGAGCCAAAGTTTTGCCTTCCACCAGAGTGTGGCAGGCGGGTATGGCAGATAGGTGGACCTTCAAAGAAAAATAGCTGAGTCCCAGGTCAGAGAGATGAAGCAGATACTCCACAACCTGAGGAACAGGGCACGAAAAAAGGTCCGAACATTTGGAGGCTGCCCAGATAGAAAATATCTTCCACTTCATCACGTAAGTGGTTCTTGTAGATGGTTTTCTGGCCTCTACAAGGACTTCAGCGACTCTGGGAGAGACCCCAAAGCAAGAGACAACTATGTCAGCAGGTGCCACGCATGAAGGTGAAGGGATCTGCGGTCCGGATGGACCAGCCTGCCCTGATCCTGGGTCAGAAGGTCTTGGCAGAGGGGAAGAGGAACGAGAGGCTCCATTGCGAGGGAACCATATTTGGCAAGGCTAACATGGAGCGATGAGGATCATCTAAGCTCCCTCTACTTGTAGCTTGAGGAGCACCCTCTGCAAGAGTGGGAAGGGAGGGAAGGCGTACAGGAACCTCCCTGTCCAGCAAAGAGGCAGTGTGTCTCATCAAAACACACCAAGCCAGGGAACGAGGGAGGAAAAAATAAAAATTACGTACCTACCGTAAATTCTTGATCTTCCTGTGTAGCTTCACCGTTCATCACTGATGGGTAATTGGCCAGAAACAAACAACCCGCGGAAGCATTTTTTTTTTTTTTGTAGGAGGGAGGAGCCAGCACTGTCGGCACAGCCCACGAGGCCAACGCATTGTGTGGTGCTCACCGGTTGGCCAGTAACGGCCATTAGCTCCTCCTCCACCTCAGTTCTGCAGGCCGAAAAGACAGAGGAAAAAGGTGATAGAGAAAAACAAGGGCAGGCAAGGAAGCCCAAGAGACAGCAAAAGGAATGGATGTAAACTGAAAAAGGAATAGGCTGACCAGAGGAGGAGGAGAAGGACCCGGGAGGTCATGGGCCGAAAAAGACCCCAGTCCCTGGATGGCTAGAAAGGGCAGGAAAGGGAAGAGAAGAGAAAGGGAGAGAAATTAAGGGAAAGAGGGACCAACATCCATCCAGGACACAGAACTTGCAAGAGCAGATTTTCCAGGAGGCAACAGCCCACACTAGGGAGTTTCCGAGGCAGAACTCGGGAAAGAATCCTGATGAGATGAGGGCCTCCCCCTAAAAAACTTAAAAGGATTCCCGCCCCTCACCCCATTACCATTTACCAGGAGAACCTGCATGGTTCGGGGGGGTGGAAGGAGAGAGAATCCCAACTATTAACGTGTTCCCCCCTCGAAGGGGTAGGAGACAGGAGAGGAAACAATACCAAAGGGTGGGGTGGAAAGGAGTCCCAGTCAGCCCCAGCCCCCCTCCATCTCAGGGGACCCGAGAGTCAGTGCACCCCCAAGGGGTTAGTCGACCCCAGAGATCAGACCCGGGATAAGAGGGAAGGGCCCACCAGAAGTCCCCACATTAGCCCAGACAGAGGCCCTACTCGCCATTCTCTGAGAATCTCTCAGATGTCTCCTAGGGAGAGGCCACAAGGAGAAGAGGGAGGGGAAAAACCCAACCGGATCCCTGTGGAGGACAGTGAGCAGGGAGGGAGCATGGCCCAGGGACTGAGGCCTTGTGAGAGTAAGGTGGGTGGGATTCAGTGATAGATGTTGAAGATACACAGAAAGGCCAAGAATTACAATAGGTACGCAATTTTCATATCTTCCCAGTGTCAGTCTTCACCATTCATCACTGGTGGGTGAGTACTGAGCGCCATCCCAGGGGGGCCCAGTAATTCACTGAGAGAACAGCATCCCTCAGCCCCCTGGGGAAGAGACCTCCACTGGACCAGTTAGGCCTGGACTGATCAGGCAAGGCGGGGTCCCCGTCCCTGGGGGAAGGAAGGCGCCCCTGTAGTTCACGTCTTGCCCTGCAGGACAAGAGATGGGTCCCCTGGAAGGAGGAGGCCAGTAACCTACGCTAGGCCAAGGGTGACAACCTTGAAAGGTGAAACCATGCTGTCCACCTAATGCAGATTGCTGTCCTTGCAAGTCGTGAAGCGACTTCACTGGCATTGTAAGATATCCTTGACTGGTGCCTTGCCATCTCCAGACCTATGGCTTGCCGGTTAGACAGGCTATGGCTTCTGGTAGCTCCAATCAGGCAGCGATGCTAGTGCCTGGCCCAGCATCACTCACAGATGCCTGTTATAGGCAGCATGGTGTGCCTGATGCAAAACAATGGATAGTCTCATCCGCGCAGAGCAGAAAACTCTCCGCCCCAGACAATCGAACTCTGCAGAGTCAGGATCCAAGGATCGGTCGCAGACCAGACGTCTATGCCTGGTAGGGGTGTCCAGACACGTCAGTCCCAAAGTGGGATGAGGCAGAGAGCCTGGCGATCCCTGGGGTGCACAATATAATCTCCGGCAGTCCATGGGTGCTGGAACTGTGGCATATGGAAGCTGCCAGGTGCTATACAACACTTCCTGGAAGGGAACTGGCCAGGAGGGGACCACCAAATGCTGTGCACTAAACTCGCCCAAGGAGGCTTGCGTAGAAAGCTCGGTATTTTGACGGGCAAAATAGGCAATATGCAAGTCCCTGACCCGCCTCACTAGAAGCGCTGATACTGGGCCTAATCAGCATCAGAGGATACGTGGACAGAAGACTCCTCTTCTTCAATGGAGGAAGATGAGGAGGCAAAGGAATCTGCAGAGTCCGACTCCCGGCTTCGGAAGGGGAACAGGTCTTAAGACCCGTTCGTCCATAGCCCTAACGTATTGGGGGAAGTCCGCAGCCCGGGATCAGAACTGTTCCCAGGTCAAAGGCCCTGAAGGACCAAAATGGTCTGGGAGAGGAGGAGCTGGCCGTAAAGGTATCGGAGAACCTGTCACTGTATGTGACATGCCTCTGCCAGGGCTGGAAGATACAACAGGTAATCCTGGAATAACAGGGCATCCACAGGTCTGCACAGTCACCGTCCTATTGAGAAAAGTAAAGTGGTCGGGACTGAGCACTGTAGGGAAAGCTCCCTATGAGGGGACCAGGGCCGCATGGATCCAGAAGGGTGGTCCCCAGCTCCACCCAATGAGGACTCTTTCGAAGAAGACAAGAGAGTGAACCTGGGCTCAGCACTGTGACTCCTCCTCAGGCCCCGGAGGGCCACAGAGGGGTGCTGCTGCCCCTTACCTCGTCCCCTCAACCCCACTGACTCCAAGGAAGACCTCTTCCTCACACCCTGTGCCATAGAAAGTACAGTTATGTAAGAACTTACCGTAACAGTAGATCTTCGAGAACAGCTCTTGCAGCAGGTTACACCATTAGGACTGAAGCCGGCAGGCACCAGGACCCCATAGACATTTTCTAGCAAGCAGTATTCAGCGGGGACCACCTCAGACATCGGTCCCGCCACTGACATCAGGCATAGTACATAAGGAGGCAGTCCCCCAGAATCCCCAGTTCTCCCGCTGGAGACTCCTGGCCGCTGGATGACATCAGAAGAGGAGACTGAGGATCTGCCATCAAGTGACAATCAGAGTGGTGTTGAGAACACCTGATCCTAGGAGAAGGATACCGGAACAAAAATCTACCTCCAGCGGGGATGGTGGGGTGGGGGTGGGGGAGTACCTGCTGCAAGAGCTGTTCTCGAAGATCTACTGTTACGGTAAGTTCTTATGTAACTGTACTATCTTACTTCGAGAAACAGCTCTTGCAGCAGGTTACACCATTAGGACTGATTCCCAAGCAATACTGGAAATCCCTCACCACTGGGAGGAGGAAAGGTAGAAATCACTAGTAGAACCGAGCCTAGGACAGAAGTCCTTGAAGGACTGCTAGACCAAAACCTGCTCTTCGCCTCGACACAACGTCCAGGCTACAGTGCCTGATGAAGGTGTGCACAATGCTCCAAGTCGCTGCTGCACAGATGGCTGAGGTGGACACGTTCTTTAAGGCCACAAAGGATGTAGCCACCCCCCTTGTGGAATGACCCTTAACCGCACCCGGTAAGGGTTTGTTACGCTTCTGGTAACAGAACGTGATACAATATATGAGCCACCTGGATAGCGACTGTATGGAAACAAGAGCTCCCATCATCCTGTGGGCGAAGGAGACAAAAAGCTGATCAGATTTTCGGTGGTGTTTGGTTCTGGTCAGGTAGTATCGAAGACACCTATGCACATCTAAAGTGTGCAACAGGGCCTCTTCTCGATTAGAATATTTAGAGAAGTACACTGGTAGATCGATATCCTGATTAAGAGTGAGAGCTGAGACCACCTTAGGCAGAAACTTCAGATTAGTCCGCAGGGATATCCTGTCCTGGTGGAAAACCAAATAAAGTTCTTTGCACATCAGTGCGCGAAGTTCAGAAATTCTTCTGGCCGAAGTAACGGCAACTAAAAACAACGTCTTCCATGTAAGAATTCCGTCTTTTGGATGAGACGTTAAACCGAGGTCCCATCTGCCTGGATTGGTGGTAGTTCAGGTGGATGTTAAAGATCCCATGGCACTTATCGAAAGAGTAGGGAATTTCCCGTGTCCTGGCCAAATTTCCTCATTCACTAAAAATACCACCAACAGCTTAACCTGGTTCAAGGTCAGTTGGCATTTATCTGTATCCCCTTCCCCCGGGTCGTGCCTGAAAATAGGCAGGATTTGTCTAGTGCACTTACCCGGTCAACAAAAGCTAAATAAATAAATTGCCGACTGCGAAACGGTTCTGGTTCCTACGAAAGGAACCAGGCCTTGATCTGTACATGGCTTGTACAGATCTAACTGCCTTCCTGGCGTCCTGGAGCTTGGTGATAACCTTCTCCGAGTGTTCACCAACTAGGACTTCGCCATTGTATGGGACGTCAAGAATGTTCTTCTGTACATCCAGGGTAAAGCCAGAGACACGGTGCCAAGAGTGTCTTCGGAGACAGACTCGCGAAGCTGCAGCTCTGGCAGATGAGTCCGCAGAATCATATGCGGCTCATAGCACTTGGGTTCCCACATCAGACCCTGTGCGGAGGAGGTTTAGGAGCTCCGCCTTCCGAACGCCATTCGGTAATTTGTCGACAAGGTCCTGGCCCTGTTCCCACAGGGCATTCTGAAACTGAACCATGTGAGATAGGTAGTTCAGGGACCTGATGGAGCATGTAGCAGCCGTGTACATGCGCCTCCCAAGGGCATCCAACTGTTTGGATTCCTGGTCCTGTGGCTGTGTGCACATATGCTGAGGTCATTGGGACCGGTCATGAGAGGCCGTAATGACCAGGGAGTCAGCCAGAAGTTGTTGTGCCAAGTACTGGTCCTCTTTCGGGGCCTTGTACAGGTGGTCAGCTTTCTTCGGCACAGCGGGGGTGGAGTGCGGACACTTCCATGCAGCCTTGGTGACACCCGCGAAAGTGTCCACCAAGGGTGGTACTACAACAGGCTTGGGATCTTTCTGCCGAAGATAACGGGCAAGGCAATGTCTCTTGGGGTCGAGGTCTTCAGAATCCCATCCCATGTTCTCCTGAATGTGCCTCATAATCTCAGAGAAGGAGGGATCATCCGGAGGTGACCTGGATAGGTCTTGTGGGTCAGGCGATGGGATGCTGAGTGGAGAAGGAGATCTGGAGATTTCAGAGGTATCCGATCTAGAGTCCTCCCCTGACGGAGTGTACCGACGACATCTGGGTCGCTTGAGGCTGGGAGACCCTGAGGGAGGCGTTCTCCGATCTTTAGATCTACCCCTAGGAGGTGGAGTATGCTCCTTAGGGGTTGGTGGTCGTCCTGCTGGCCCCTGTGGTGGAGGAGGTGGTGTAGGAGTTGGAGGAGGAGGAGGAGGAGGAGGTTTTACAGGGATCACATCTTTCCAGATTGTGTCCCACCAGAAAGTGAAGAGATCCTTGCCCCCTTGAATGTTCATGCCCGACAACAGGCCAGGTGCCGGTGGTCTGTCACCGGGGTCGGGCGTCGGGTCCGCAGGTGTCTCCGGGGTGGGTGAAGATTCCCTTGGAAGCCCGGCGTCCTCTGTGTCACCTGCCTGGTCCTCAGGCAATGTCGTGTCCTTCTCTGTGGAGTCCCTGCGACCGGTGTCCACCGGTGACTGGGGGGGCAGTCTTCGGCTCCGGCGAGTGTGAAGCCAACGTTGGTCGCTTGGCCGATGTCTTCGGGTCCGGCGAACACCTGGCCAACGTCTGGTGTTTGGCCGATGTCCTCGGCTCCGGCGAACGCCTGGCCGACGGGTCCATCATCCGCTTTAGGGACGTCAGGTCTTTTGTCTTACTGGGTGGGGGATCCGGACCTCTGGGAGGCTGGGAGACAGATCTGGAGTCGGGTTCCCGACGTCAGACAGAAGAGGAAGACTTGTGATGGTCAGAAGACTTAGATGAGGCCCGGGAGGGAGTGGAGGAAGCTGAAGGCCTGGAAGTCTTGATGGGTTGAAGCAAAGCCGAAGAACCGCCTGTAGCCTTGACCTTAACCGAAGGGGGCTGAGAGGGAGCCCTGGAGAGAGAGAACGGTCCAATCGTGTGGAGCCTGAGCTATGCGAGTCCGAGGCCCGGTTTGGGGATCTGGACCTTGCCTTCTCCTGGTGTTTTTGGGCTTTCGAGGAACAGTCACTTCTGGAGGAAGGTTCTTTATCCATTCTGCTAAGTTTTTCTTCCAAAAGGTAACCCTGAAGTGCCTTCTGACGGTGGATCCCGGTGCAGCTGTTGAACCCCTGACAGAAGGAGCAGGCTTTGGTGTCGTGGTCCGGGCCTAAGCACTGCAGGCAGGATGAATGACGATCCATGAAGGGGATTTGTTTTCCGCAGGCACACTTGGAAGGGTGTCCCTCAGAAGGAGGAGTTGGAGATGCCGACATTAGTTTAGTAAAAACTACTGTGAGAACTTCTTAGTCGTCGTGCGCTAGAGTAAGACCAAGAGGCCGATTCTGGCAAGTCAATGGCAAGAAAAGAACTGGGGATTGTGGGGGACCGCCTCCTTATGTACTATGCCTGACGTCAGGGGCGGGACCGACATCGGAGGCGGTCCCCGCTGAATACTGCCAGCTAGAAAATTTCTGTAGGGTCCTGGCGCCTGCCAGCTTCAGTCCTAATGGTGTAACCTGCTGCAAGAGCTGTTTCTCGAAGTAAGATCACCCCAATTTCACAGACTCCCTGAGGAGAGTCATGGGAAGGGGGGATTTGGTCTTGACCTTGATAGAGAGGATGGCACCGGGGATGGCAGCTGAACTCTCCCCCAAAGCCCGGACCACTGCAACTGCCAGCCCATACCTGCCCCTTCAAGCTGCTGTTGGCTCGAGAGTTGGTGCGGGCCACAGTCACCAGAGCCACAGGTGGGAGCACCTGGGGAGACGCAAGAGTGCTAGGCCATGGAGAACCCTCCAACTCTGAGGAGTCAGGCCGCCAGTCCGGATCAGCCACCGAATCATCTGGCTCTGAAGAGGAAACGATCCAGGAGATCTCCGGATCCATGGCCCCGGGGGCTGGCCTCACACCCCTCGTGGCGTCGCCACGATCACTGGAGCCTCGAATGGCCCCGGGATCTGAGGTGGCGCAGAGGAACACCCCACACTGGTACCCACGGCCTTGGACCCCAACAATGGGGGAGCCTGCATCTCCGAAGAGGTGACTGCTAGAGAGGTGCGCCCGGCACCACGGTAGAGACTTCCTCCATGGCAAGGCTAGAAGAGGAGGAGGCCCCCTCTTCACTGGACCATGTACGCCCGGGAAGGGACCCGGAGAAAGGACCGAAGGTCCTACGCTTGGACCGACGATGACCCCGGAAAGTTGACGGAGCCCTGACAACCTTCAACGTGCAGTGCTCCAGAACGCTGCGGTCCACAGAGAAGCAGTCATCACAGGTGTCCATATCGTGCTGGGGTCCAAGGCAGGAGAGGCAAACATCATGCTGGTTGGTAACAGAGATTTTCCGGCTGCAGGGACACCGACACATAGGAGGCCAGCCCATTTTCTTAGAAGAACGTTTCTTGTCCCGAGGACCAGGCATGATGTGACAGTAACTATAAATTGGAAAAACAGTAAAGACTCGATGCCGCTTAATAAAAATGAAAAATCATACTGGTAACTTGATAAACAGAGCCGAGTGAGTGGCAGAACAGAGGCGGAGTTGAGTGGTATTGGTAGTAAAGCTTGGTGTCGAGAAGGACAGCTCTGAGGAGCGGTGACTCCGAGGCTTCAACTGTCGAACTTGGCCATAATGGCGTAGAGGTAAAGACTATCCTCACTCCGGAACACTGGACTGTCTGTAGTCAGAGCTCCCCCCTGGAGAGGGTGGTGGACTGGACACAGCCAGCTGCCTGAGTAGCCTTCCAATGGAGAATCCCTACCGTTACCATCCATGGTAGACTCGCTTGAACTGTAGATCTGAGAGGAAAATACGAAACATTTTCTTCTGCTGTTTGAAAAAAATAAATAAACAAATTAAGTCTGAACGCTGCTGTCGTATAGACGTGAAGATCTGATTCCTGGCAGGCGAGCAACGTCATCATTGAAGTGCACTCGATGGCAGGAAAAAAGGAACTGAGGCGCTGGAATGTCAACACCGAGACAGCCTACACTGGCGCAAACCAACCTCACGGTGGTGCGCATACGTTTTTCCTATTTCTGCACCAGCCCTCCTGAAGATTTTTGGGTCCTAGCACCTCCTTCTTGAACCCAGCAGTATGACTAAATGGTGAAGACTTTAAGTCCAGGAAGATCTCCTGCTCCAGAAACCATTCCCACACTCGCACTGCCTTTCTGCAGAGGGGATAATATTGGGCTTGTCTTCGTTTGTTGACAAAGTATATGACACATTTGTTGAATGTTTGGAGGAATACTGTCATTTGACTGACCTGATCTGACAAGGCATGTAGGCTGTAAAGGACTGCCTGCATCTCTAGCACATTGTTGTTGAGATACATCTGAGTCACTCCAGAACCCCACAGTGTCTGGAGACCTTGAAGGTGGGCTTCCCACCCCGCAAAGAAGGTCTGTGGTGAGAGTCACCTGCAGTTCAAGAGGGGAAAAGAAGAAGCCCTGGAAAAGATTCTCTTTTACTGACAATCACAGGAGGTATAGCACCAGTGGTCTGGTTACACACATGGGGTCGTTTTCAGGATGTGATGCATGCAACCAAAGGGTGCTGAGCATTCACTAAGCTGACCACATGTGCAGCCTTGCCAACAGTATAGTGAATGTGGAGGATGCCATGAGACCCAACATGCCCTGCATGGGATGTGCCGGCACTGAAGGGTTGTCCATGATAAAGCATGCCAACTGATCTTCAGAACTCACTCTGATGTCCATAAGAAAAGCTTGTTCCGGGCCGGCCCGGTGGCACAGAGGGTTGAGACGCTGGACGCCACACCTTGTGCCACACCGGAGACCCGGGTTCAGGAACAAGTCTGGGTTGCCGGGGGTCGGCAAGGGAGGAGAAGACTGAGCATCCAGAGGACTGCTCTCCTCTCCTGTGAGGGAGGGGGGATGTGTTTTGCACAGTTAGCGACACCCTGTGGAGACTGGGTGTACTACTCCCATCGGAACCAAAGCAAGGGAGAGACGTAGGGCGGCTGCCTTCTGGGCATGAGTGTGAGCGATCACATAATGGGCAGGGCGGCATTGCACGTCCCTCATCTGGGGAAGGGACTAAGCCAGAAAATCCCCAGCGTACTGAGGAGAAGTGGGCCTCGGTGGCATCCCTCACATCCCCGACACCGGATCTCTACCTCGGCGATCCACGGCCGCTCCCTAAGAGAGATGGACTCTCTAATTTCAGAAAAACGCCGCCAAGGGCATAGTGGGGGGCCTCTCCGGGGGGTGATCCTGGGGGCTGGGAAGTCTCTCTGATGGGAGGGATGGCTGAGGAGAGGATCACAGTGTGGAGTAGCAGGGGCGTCGTGTAGGCACCACTAAGAGATGCCTCAGTGCACAGATGCAGAAACAGAGTTAAACTAAAAAGAAAAAAGAAAAGCTTGTTCCAGAGTTGTACCCAGGACAGCTCCTATAAGAAAAAATGACTTACCTTAGTAATCTTGTTTCTTCCAAGGGAATCTTACCGTACTCTCACATGTGCAGTATGGTCTTACCATAGGACTGCCCTGAAGCTGAAACGGTTAATAGAATCTATGCAAATGATAGAATGCTAGGCTCGAGCTCGGTTTTCAAACCACTAACTCTGGTAAACATTCTGCAACTGTCAGATTCTTACAAAACGTGCATAAGAGGCTATCTAAATATCTACCTAACAACCTATAAGCATAACTCACCCCACCCCATAAACTATCTTCCACATTTCAACAAAAAAAAATAGTCATCACCAAGACTGAAGTCACAGATGTCTCAGAGCAAAACAACCCAGATGTTTCTAATATAATCACAGCTGTAGTGCAGTGCCGCTAGGTTCTAGTACAGGATGTACGATGGGAGCTCAGAATACAGTAAAATTCCTTCGGAAGAAACAAGATTACTATGGTATTTTTTTTCTTCTAACCCCAGAAAATCTTACTGTATTCTGACATGTGCAGACTACCCAAGCAATACCTTTGGAGGTGGGAACAGAATCGATTTAGAAAACCAGCTCTGCAGTACTGCTGTGCCAAATCTGGCATCACTCCTGGCCTGGGTATCCAGGCTGTAGTGCTTGATAAATGTGTGAACAGTTTTCCAAGTAGCTGCTATAGAAATTTCTAACAAAGGGATGTCCCCTTACAGCTGCTATGGAAGCAGCTGTGCTCCTTGTAAAGTGAGCCCTGAGGCCTACGGGGGTTCCTTGCATGCTTTGCTATAACAGAACTGGATACAGGCAACAATCCAGCGCGCGATAGTTCTCTGAGGCAGGCTTTCCTTTTCCCACCTCGCCATATGTTAAGAAAAGCTGAGTCCTATCCTCCCTCTGATCTTTTGTGAGATCTGGGTAAAAGCTGATAGCACTCTTGACATCCAAGCTTTGCAGCCTATGTTCCCCTGAACTAGAATGATCAGTGAAAAAGACTGGCAAAGTGATAGACTGGTTTAAGTGGAAATCAGACACCACTTTAAGGAGAAGCTTCCTATTAGTCCTGAGGACTACCTTCTCCCTATGGAATGAGATGTAGTTTGGTTTTGTGGACAAGGCCTGAAGCTCACTAATCCTCCTGGTTGAAGTGACAGCTACTACGAACACTGTTTTCCATGTTATATACCTGAGCGCTGATGAAGACATGGGCTCAAAGGTTGGCTGCATCAACTGGCCAATACAAATGTTGAGGTCCCACATGGGAGTGGGCTCCCCGTGCGGGGGATGCAAAGGCACCAGGCCCTTGAAGGATTTTCTGAACACCTGGTTCGATGCCAGGGATGAGCCCTTACCAACTGAGAGGTAAGCGGAAACAGCTGCCAGATGCACCTTAAGGGTAGCTGGTCTAAGGCCAAGGGAATGAAGGAGCACTAGGTAATCCAGAACAACTGACAGGCTAGCCTGGTCACAGCCTATACCCTGCTGTTGGCAACAGACTGAAAACCTCTTCCACTTAGAGGTGTAAGTTTTCCTAGTAGATGGCTTCCTGGAGACCCTGAGTACCTGTAGAACTCCTTCAGAAAGACTCAGAGCAGCATACTCTAAGTTCTCAAGAGCCAGACCTTGAGCTTGAGGGACTGGAGGTTGGGGTAAAGGATTCTTCCCTGTAAGGACATCAACAGGTTGTGCCTCCTGGGAAGGGAGATTGGTCTGCTAACAGACAGGGTCAGAAGCAGTGAGTACCAGGGCTGCCTGGCCCAATCCAGAGCAATGAGGATCATGGTTGCCAGTCATACTCTGAGTAACAAGGGAAACGGAGGGAAGGCATACAGGAACTTCCCTGTTCAGTCCAGCAGCAGTGCATCCATTGACACTGTGCCCACTGCAAGAGGCCTGCAACAGAACTGTGGTAGTTGATGATTGTCAGGGGCTGTGAAACGGTCCACCTCTGGGTGCCCACCTCCTGAACACTGCCTGAAGGACCTGCCTGTTCAATGCCCATTCGTGGTGATTCTGATTGATCCTGCTTAGGGCATCTGGGAGGGCATTGTCTTTCCCTGGGAGATAGACAGCTGAGATAGAGAGAGAGATGCCCAGTGAATATGCCAGCCTCCATGTCCTCACGGCCTCTGTGCAGAGAGGATGAGCTTGTGCCTGATTGCTTGTTTATGTAGTACATTGTGGTCATTTTGTCTGTTCTGATTTGAACCACCTTGCCCTGCAGCATTGGAGCAAAGGACTGAACGCCAAAATAGAGTGCCCTGAGCTCCAACAGATTTATGTGGAGCAGAGATTCCTGTGGAAGCCAGGTCCAATGCGCAGTCTGCTCTCACAGGTGTACACCCCACCCCACCCCAAGAGAGAAGCATCTGTTACTAGCACCACTGAGTGTGACTGCTGTTGCAGGAAGGGCACTCCCTCTTTTAGGTTTTCCCTTTCCTGCCACCACTGAAGTGCTAGGAGCACAGTTCTCATGACTGGCACCATTTTGCACACAGGGTCCCTTTTCTGTGACCAGTAGGATCAGAGATGAAACTGAAAGCCCCTCATTTGGAACCTGGAGCCTGGCGCTGTTGCTGTTGCAGCAGCCATGTGTCCTAGCAGCTGGAGGAAGTGCCTTGCTGGCCTGGGGGTATACAGCTGAGAAGAGCTGGCCAGCTGTACCAGTGTTTCTACCCTCCCCTGAGGGAGGAATGCCTTTCCTCTTACAGTGTCCAGCTCTGCCCCTATGAATTCCAACAGCTTAACAGGAGGCAGCATTGACTTCTTGTGGTTTACCAAGAAGCCCAGGGACTGCAGGGTATTCTGAGCAGTGGTTAAGGCCTCTGTAACCTGCTGAGGGGACTGACCTACCAATAGCCAGTCGTCCAGGTACGGAAAGACTGTGACCTCCTGCCTCCTTTAGTGGGCTACCACCACCACTAGGCATTTTGCAAACACCCTTGGTGCCGACATAAGGCTGAAAGGCATGGCTCTGAACTGATAGGGGCCTGATGGCAATCTGAACCTGAGATACTTTCTGTGGGACTACCTGATAAAGATGTGAAACCTTCAGGTCTATTGATGCCAGCCAGTCTCCATGTCTGAGAATAGGTAGGTAGGATGTCAGTGGCTCAGTAAGTAGCACACTCGCCTCTGAGGCCAGGAGATCAGAGGGCTGTGGGTTCAGTTCCCACAGCTGGCACTTTGGTTAATATTCCAATACTGACACTGTAGTGCAGCATGAGGGGGGTGCTGCACTTCTGAGGTGCCGTCTTTCGGATGAGACGTTAAACCAGAGGTCCCATCTGCCTGGATTGGTGGTAGTTCAGGTGGATACTAAAGATCCCATGGCACTTATCGAAAAGAGTAGGGATTTTCCCGGTGTCCTGGCCAAATTTCCCCCATTCACTAAAAATACCAGTAACAGTTTAATCTGGTTCAATGTCAGTTGTCATCCATCTGTATCCCCCCACCCCAAAAAAGGGACTTATAGTTCCAGTGGTCCTACCGGGTAAACAAAATTCAATAAATAAGGATGGTGGACAGTGACCATTTTGAATTTTGGTTTTGTCAAATACTTGTTTTAAGTCTGAGATCCAAGATGGGTTGCCACTTCTGTTTCCTTTACTGTGAGGAAGTACCTTGAGTAGAGTCCCTTCCAAGCTCTACTGCCTTGTCCTATAACAGTTTTTCTACCTCCTCCTCCTCCAGCAGCTGAACTTCTGATGGAGTGGCAGTCTGACAACTCTTGCCCTCAGCCTGGGCAGAACCTTGAAATTGAGGGCAAGGATTGGGGGTGCTGTGGAGCCCGAGCTTTAAGGCAGCACTTAACGTCAGCTCCTGAGATTCCTGTTAGAGTTTAGCATTAAAAGTATATTTTTTCACTTCAGTGAACTTAAACTGAAAAACAAGATTGTAGATCATCTACTTTACAGGATGGGAAATCCTCGCACAATGATAAAGGCAACGAGGACCAAGAAAAAGGGAAAAATGTAGCAGCAGGTCCGTCAATGTTATCAGCGTCTGCTCCTGAATTCATGGTGGAGCATGGCTCCGGGGTAGAAATGCTACAAACCCTGGGCCATAAACTTCAATGCCTAATTTCCTCCGTTTCACATTTGAGTCAGCGAGTTGACTCATTCAACACGCAAGTGACCAGGGTGGAAACCAAAGTAGAAGGTATGAAAACAGAATTAATAGATATACAGAAGCAGACGTCTGCCACAACGACTGCCTCTGCTATGGTGGTGAAGGAGGTGCAACATTTTAGAGCCCGACTGGAGACCATGGAGAATCAGATCCGATCAGCAAATGTATGCATTACTGGTTTACCTGAAGGGACAGAGGGAGATCATCTGGTCATGTTTTCAAAGGACTGGCTGCAGGAACTACTACAACAGGAGAGCATATCTGAACCATTTCAGCTCCAGAAGACCTACTGTGTAACGCCATGTGAGCGTTCTGACTCTTTGGCAGAACCTCGCATGCTGTTGGTGGTTACGGCTGGAACAGGCGAGAGAGATCAAATTTTAAGTCTAGCGAGGAGAAATGCTCCTCTTTCACAAGATGGTCATAATGTGCATCTCTTCCCAGACATCAGTTATGCCGTGAGGTGGTGCTGGAAAAAGTTTGATGGAGTGCGAGCTGTATTGCGACAGTCCCACATACCTCACAATATGGTGTTTCCAGCTCGACTGCAGATTGTGAATAATGGCAAGGTTTGGATTTTTACTGATCCTCTTGAAGCAGGTAAGTGGTCCGCTCGTCTGTCAGCAGAATAACATGCTCATGGTGAACTGAACCTTAATGCCCCCCTTCAACACTCCCCACCCTAGCACATTATCCTTTAGCCCTACTTTACTTCTATTCTCCTAACTGTACTTGTTCTTAGCCCCCTTCACAACCCTCCCAATCCCTTGCGCACTATCCCCTATTCCTCTATCCCTAACTTACCTACCGTCTCCTAACTGAACCCTTCCTCTGATTACTTCCTTACATGCTACCTTCTAATTATACTCCCACTCCCTACCACAACCTATTACGCCATTTCGACACTCTACTACCATTCACAAGCTACTGTGCTATTTCAACACTCTACGGCTGTTGTCCCCCCCCACAATCCCCCTTCCCCCCTACTGATGCGCTCCCTTTTCCATTCTTATTTTACCCCATTTTCTCCAGCCTCCCTATTCCTTATCCCTCTCTCTCCCTCCGGTCACCCACCACACTCCACTTCTCCTCCATGCTCCCTCCCTCCCCCGCCTGGTCCTGTCCCCTTGCAGGGTTCTCTGTCATTCTGAAGGGGTACAGATCTTGGCAACCCTCTCTTCTATCCCTCTTCCTTTCCCCCCACTTTCTAATCCTGATGCCCTGGCAGGGTTCTCTGCATCCTGAAGAGATACAGACTGTCCTCTCTCTCTTTTCCCCCTCTCCCTTCCCCCTATTTTCAAATGCATCACCTGACCACCTCCTTTCTTCCTTGTCCCCTTTCTCCCCTCTTGTTCCCCTGTCCCTCTCTTCTCTACCACCCCGCTCAGTTTCTCTCCCCTCTCTTTTTGCCTGGTCCTAACCCCCTTGCAGGGTTCTCAGCAATCTGGATGGGTACAGATCTTGGCTGTCCCTCTCTCTCCCTTTTCCATCCCCCACCATCTACCCCTCACCCATCCACTTCCCCATTAGTCTTATAACTGCCCTCCCTTAGGTATACAACAGCACTTCGAATCTTGTGCTCAGTCTACTACTTCCAGCACTTCAAATGTGATGTCCATCCTCTAACCTTTACCCTACTGGATCACCTGCTATTGAGTTGTTGCAATGTATCCTGTATCCGGATATGGTTTTGTTTACCCTGGCCAGGTGGTCTGGGTTATTTCTGCTCTGTAACTGTACTACACTATTTTGTTTTAGAAATTGTACTTGTATTCCTATGTGTTTGCTTGTCGCCACCCCCCCCCCCCCCATGCTTCTGGAAACAAGCTGTTTATAGCTCATGTTGTCTTTCCTGGTGAAACATTTTCCAAATAAAAATAAATAAATAATGCAGTGGAGGGCAAGGAGACTTGATTATGTCCTCCAAGTGACATTCTGTTAACCTCACTCATACTTTGGGTCTAGGACTGGGGTGTCTTAACACTCTTACTACAGCTACAGTTGTGCCGATTATTGTTAGAGTTGATACTACTACTTTATGTTTACGTTAGTTTTGCGCTGTTTGTTTAGCATACATTTAAGCAATGTCACTAAAAATGTTCATGTTCCATATCGGGTTTCAAGGAGGTATAGTTAAAAATCAGAAATTTGTATAAGCAAGCAATAACACATGATGAGGTGTGGGTTACGTGCTGATAAGAGCATACCCAGGGGTGTACTACCTTATGCCCCTGGGCGTGCTCTTATCAGCACGTAACCCACACCTCGGAGTGTGTTATTGCGCTTATAAAATGGGCACCTAAGAAATTATTTAACAATAAAAAATGTTTTTTTAATTGCAAAAATATGAAAAAAGTGAGGTTCAACACTGAATTAGTAAAAAAATAGTCCCCTATTGGTAATTGCTGATGGTCAGTACCGGGTTCTCAAACCCCCACAGGCACACACAAATAGTGTTCAATTTTCTCTCGTGTATGTTTTGTCACACTGTATTCTACAGTGAGACAGAATGATTTTAATTAACTTTGTGTTTGGAGCAGAGCGGGCTTTTCTTTCACGGTCAGTGTCCCGTAAGCTAGCATGTGGTTTCATTTAGAGAGAGTGTGTTTGCCTGGGGCGTTTATTCTCTTTTTCTCAGCGTTTATTACTGACTGCAGATCAGTGATTGTTGCAGAAGCGAGTAAGTTGCTTAGTATCCAGACCTCAGCTTTGCGAGTGTGTCCTATAGCGGCCGCCATACTGCCCGGTTTTTGCTTCCTGGTTCTTGTAAAACAAAGAAAAATTATACTATTAAAATAAAAATAAGGTGTCTGCTATGGATGTTGAGGGGTGGACGGTAGGATGGAGAGTGCGGTTGCGGTGCAGCTGAGGTGGTGTTTACCGTTAGCGGTAGGTTGAATCAAAATGCTGGGAGGGATCGAGAGATAGATTTTCAGTGGCCAGGGACAAACGGGAATGAAAAAAAAAATCAGAACCGCGACAATGTTTGTACACTTTTTTTGTGGTAGAGGAAATTTGGGGGTGGGGGTTCTGTTGTTTCTGTTGGGACGCTGGCAGGGCACTCTCGATCCGTGTGTGGTGCATCAGTAATGAAGGAGACCCTGGGAAGACGGCAGATGGATCAGTGGAGGCATTTTGAAGCTTGTGCGTTTCTGTTAGGTAAAAATAAAAGCAGAGATTACAGTTTAAATGGGGAAGTCATTTTAGTGTTTTTATACGGGACGGAGTTTGTGCTCGTGGTAGGGTTTTACAGATGTGTGTTTAGCACTGCCAGGCAGGAAGTGGGGTGTCCTCACTATGAGCTGTGCCAGCCTGTGTATTTGTTTGCGTTGGCACAGCTCACTGATCTGTTTTTGTAATCGGGCTCGGAAGGGGAGTGCCGGTTGACTACAATATCTTCTGATAAGGACATGGCTTAGAAGATGTAGCCAATCAGGTTACAGGATTTCTTGAGCCCATTTTATAATCCCAGTTAAGCAACCTGCTAAAGTTACTCTTTTTAAAGTATTATATAATTTAGGTTGCACACATGGTATTACATTGCCCCGTTTAGGGGTTGTACTTTCCTGGACATTTTATGGACTTTGTAATTTTGGGACTTTCCATGCTGCACATGGAAACCAATAAAGTGCTAATTTAGAATTTTAAAATTACAGTATTATTGTTTTAGGATACCCCATATGTTGTATCAAAATATAGTGGATGCATTAATTATTTCCTTGTATTAAGAGGTGTGCTTCCCCGATGTGGTATATTTTATCTCTGGACTGTACACCATATGCTATTTTTATTAAATTGTACTGCAATTGAAAAGTCATACAAATAAAGTTTAAAAACAAAACCAAAAAAAAAAAAACAAAAAACTGAGGGCAAGACCATGGCCCACCACCTCCAGGCCCCTCTTGTCTGTCGTAATGGACTTCTAGGCCTGGAGGTGGTGGGTTAGCCTGCCCACTACTGGAAGAGGGGAGGCAACCCTGGCAGACCCCTCAGGGAGTCTGCTTAGTCTGTGTGGTTGTCTGGGGGCTGGGGCCAGCCCTACCGCTGCCCCTCCTGTCCCTGCCTCTGAAATAACCCCTTTGTGACTGGTGGGCCGGGAGGGCCTGGGTTTGGCAGATGGGCCTGTAGTGGGCTCGACCTCTACCACCTCTGTTTTGCTGCTTCTGGGGAGTAGTTGCCTTCTCTTTAGTGGCAGCACTCTTATAGGCTACTTTATATTCATCCATTTTCTTCATATAGGCTTCCGTCTGCTGCCCAAAGAGGGATGTGGGCTCACAGGGGAAATCCAGAGCCTCTGTCTGGGTGTCCTGGGAAAGGTTAGTAGTACTGAGCCAGGCAAACTTTGGTAGGGACACCGAGTTAGCCATAAGCCTAGCAGCAGTGTCGTTGGCATCCACTGCCATCCTGTACTGGAACTTGGAGGCTTCATTACCCCTCTTGGCAGCCTGTGCCAGATCAGATGCCATGGGGGCATGGCAAGCTTTGGATATCTCCATAACTGGGCTCCAAAGGCTCTTCTGAAACCTGGCCACATAAGCCATGTACGTAGCCTGCCTGATGGCCAATGAGGAGCCTAAACAGGACTTACTGGCCATAGAGTCCATCTTTCTGGAGTCCCTGTCCAGCGGATGGGATGCCAGCCGTGTCACAAGCAGCGGCCTGAACCACCCCCTTGTGGCTGGGGTGCCCAAAAAGGAATTCAGCCCCAGACTTGGCCACCCAGTTCTTCCTAGCCAGTTTCTTATCAACTGGCGGGACAGATGTAGGGGTCTGCAAAATCCTAGAGGTATGTCTCTTTAAGGATTTATGGATGGGGAACAGCAGCTTCTTAGCTGGTGGCACATCCATCATTTCTACATAGTCTGGTTCCTCCTCCTCCTCTGTAGTCCCTTGAGTGGGGAGGTCCAGAGCCTGTGCCACCTGTTGCATGAATGCAAAATGTATGGTGAAATTTTCTGATCCCCTGTCAGGAGAATCAGGACGCCGAGGATCAGGGGAAATATCGGGTTCCATCTTCATAAACATCCTCACCATAACCCTTGGTATAAGGCTCAAAAGAACTGGGAACTGAGGAAGAACCTGGGGTCTGAACCAAGGAAACTTAAGGACCTGACAGTGGAACCGAACCGGCAGCGATCTGAAGAGATTGTATCATTCTTATAGCATTGGCAATTTACTCTGCAGTCAGAACTGTCGGGTTCATCAGTTGCGGTTCCTTCCCCAGATGATTTGCCGCCCTCTTCTTTGATGTGGTCGCTGGTTCAGCAGCAGTTTCCGTGGCTCGCTTTTTACTGTGTGAACTGTCACCCCTATCAGAGGGTCATTCCTCCGGTTCCTTCGTGATTTCTTTGGTATGAGAAGAAGGTTTGTCTGTAACCGGGTCAGCAGCCTTCTTGGACATCCTTTTCTTCAGCCGATTAAGTCGCTTATCCAGCGTCGACTGTGGAAAGTTTTTACAAATGGCACAGTCTGCCTTCAGGTGGCCAAACCTTAGGCAGAATACACAAATCAAATGTGGATCAGCTTTTGCAAACGGTCTGCCGCACTCAGTGCAATGCTAAAACCCTGTAGAGTCGGTTCTCTTTTTAGGAGCCTGAGACATAACAGAAATACCTAACTCCCCTGGTACTTTGCCTTTTTTTTTTTTCTTCGTTCCGGTCGGTTCAGCAACCGAGGGGGAAAAAAAATGAAAATTAAGTACCTATCGTAATTCTTGATCTTTCTGTGCATCTTCACCATTCATCACTAGTGGGTACAGCACCAGAGCTAGGACCCCGCGGGAGACTTTTTTTTTTTTTTTTTTTTAACATGGGCGGAGTCGACGCAGAGTCGGTGCTGCCCTCGAGGCTGGCGTTCCACATGGCGCTCGAGGGATGGCCATTAGCTGCTGTCGACCCCGCCCCAGCCCCAGTTCTGACACGCCGGAAAGTGTAAGGAAGGGAGGGTGGGTTGAGGCAAGAGAGCCCAAGGGATACATAAAAGGAAAGGAATAATAAACTAAAAGGAGAAATAAACAACTGAGAGGACAGAAGGAGAGATTAAAAAGGAAACTGGGGAGAGGGGGCCCCGATCTCGAGAAGGAGGAGGAAAGGTAAAGGGGGGGGGGAGAGAGTAGCACACCCCCAGGAGCAAAATGCACTCTGACATATTTAGCAGACTACAGTCCAGCCTTGGACTATTAAGCTCGGCTGCAGGAGGCAAGCAGGAGTTGCAAGCAGCCTAGGTCTAGAAGACCAGAGAATAGAAGGTGCAGGCTGGGGGTGTGTCTCAAGCTTTCCCCCCTCCCTCCAAAAATGGAAAACTTAAAACAGCCAAAGGCATAAAGGGATGAGAATTCAAACTATGAGACTCTATATAATAGACACTTGAGTTAAAAAAGGAGGGGGGGGAGAGGAGGGGGCCCCCTCACCCCTAAACTCCCCATAAAGGGGAGAAAAGGGAACCCCCTCCACCCAAATTCCCATAAACCCCCCCAAGAGTTTTACCCCTGTGTCTCCACAGTCCCCTCCCGCCTAAACGCAAGGAAGAGGAGAGCAAAGAAAGAGAAGACACACAGGGGATAGGGAGGAGGAAATCCACAGACTGAGGCCCACAGGGTGAAGGAGGGTGGCATGTAGTGATGAATGGTGAAGATACACAGAAAGATCAAGAATTACGGTAGGTACATAATTTTCATATCTTATCTCTGTCAATCTTCACCATTCATCACTAGTGGGTGAGCACCGAGCCACCCCCCCCAAGGGGACCCTGAAGTACCCTAAGAGGCTAGATCCCTTAGCCTCCAGTGGGACAGACACTGAAGGGGAGAACCCTTACAGGCCTGGGGCTGGTCTGGGCAAGATGGGGATCCCCCAGTGGGAGAAGGAGGGTGCCCAGAGAGCCTCAGTCTCACCCTTCGGGAAAAGAGATGGGTTCTCCGGTATGCGATGTAAATCACCCTACGCCGGGCCAGGGGTGATAACCGGGATAGGCAAAGCCATGCCGTCCGCCGAAGGCAGATTGTTGTCCCTACCACTCTGGATGCCACCTCACTGGTGTCATACGATGTCCTTGCTTGGTGCCATGCTAGCTCCAGGCCCTGCGCAGAGAGGGCAATGGCTTACCTGGTTTCCTCAGAGTCGGGCATTGAGGCTAGGAGCTGACCTAGCTTAGACGAAAAGAACCTGTTGTAGGCTGCAAAGTGGGCCTGATGCTGCTGCAACAGACAGAGAGATCTGTGCCGAGTAGAACACCTGCCTCCCCCAGAAGTTGGAAATCCAGAGAGTCTGGAGTCTGGGGACGGCTCACAGCAAGGGGCGCGAGGCCCGAGGGGTGTCCAGGAGGCCAGGCGCTCAAGGATGGGCAGAGAACCTGGAGACCCAAGGGGAGCGCAATAACGCTGGCTTTAGTCCCTCGAGTCTGGAAACAGTAGAGAAGAGACGAAGCCAGAGCAGATGTGACGCCTGCTGAAAAGGAATAGGTTAGGCAGGGGCCACCAGGTGGGCCGCACTGTACTTGCGTGTCACATGCTCGAGATTGCTAACTGGAACAGGGGTAAGATGAAGCTCATCTAACATCCTCGTAAGGAAGCGCTGATGGGAGGACAGATCAGACACTGGGGAGATGTGGACTGAAGGCTCCTCTCCCTCTGTAGAGGGAGAAGAGGATGAAGATGAGCTTCCAGGTTCAGGGTCCAGATGCACGGAAACGTGGCGAAACACCTGCTGGTCCAGGGCATGAAGACAGCTGGGAAAATGTGCAGCAGAACTTCTGAAGTGTTCCCAGGTAAGAGGTCCATGAGGACCGGGAATACCTGGGACCACCGGGATGGAGACAGAGGCTTGGGGGACAGGCTCCTGGCAACAGGAGAACGGTCTCTATCAGGGCAGAGGGGGCCAACAGGAAACCCTTCGCAGGGAGAGGGACCCAAAGGCCGCTGCAGCTAACAGCCATTCAACCAGGTCGGAACGGTCAGAGTTGTGCCCAAAGAAAGAAATCCCCCCATGAGGTAACCGGGAGCATGCAAGTCCAGAAGGACGGCCTCTGACCTCGGAAGTTAAAGTCCCTCTCAGGGGCTCCTCCAGGGAAAGGCGAGGGTCTGCGCTTCGACTCCTCCCAGAACCCGGCTGGGCTCTGGGGAGGGTGTGACGCGTCACACCTCTACCTCTCAACCCTTCGGAATCAGAGAGGGACCTTGTCCTCATAGCCACCAGCCTAGGTAGCTGGCAAATCTGGGATGCCTCAGAGGAGTCCACCCAGGGAACTGTACCCTCCCCCTCCTGCTGCGCCTCGGGCTGCCCCAAACTTGGTCTGTCCAAGCACATCAAGGAGGTGGGTGCCCCAACTGGAGGAACAGCAGCGTCAGTGACCCCAGACTGCACAGCTGTAGTCACAGGGACCACCGCTGGCTGGTCAGACCCTTGAACCAAAGGTCCACTGGCGACAACTGATCCCCAGAGGGAGGCTGAGTGGGGGCCGAGGTGCTGGAAACAGAGGGGTCCTAAGATACGAAGAACCTGGGAGCCAGTCTGGATCAGACACAGAGTTCGCCTCTGATAAGGCAGGCTCCGAGGTCCAGTGCCAGACAATTCCCCGAGCCCCTCCAGTTCCTGGACCCCGAAGTGGGGCACCCTGAGATCTGGCACCACCAATGGCGCCAGAGGGAAGCACAGCCCCACGCCTGGCGCTGAAACCCACCCCAGCGCCGCGAACAGCATCGTAATCAGGTGTGGCCCAGAACGTGGCACCGCGTCCCCCCAGCACCGCCAGCCACAAAACCAAATACTGCACCGCACTGGCACCTACAACCATGCCGCGCCGCCAGCATCACTAAGTCAGGTGCGCCCCCAACACGACACCGCATAACACTTCAGCACCTCTATGGCAGGGCTAGCCCCAATCACAAGGCCAACCCCATCTCCGCGCAACTTGGCAGGGACGACGCTGGCTTGAGCCCCGCACCACCAGAAATGAAATTACGTACCTACCGTAATTCTTGATCTTCTTGGATGATTCTCCATCACTCATTCACACTAATCGGGATCTGTGCCAGAGGCACTAGGACCCAGCGGAGCAAACTTTTGCCAGAGGCTTGGGCCGGAGATGGAGACGTGAGGAGCGGCACCAGCTGCCAAGGCCAGCTGTGAATGACTATCTCAGTGTCGACCCTCCAACCGCTCAGTACCTTTCCCCAAGGAGGTGCAGTGTAACTCAACCTAAAAGGATAGTCTAACCAAAAACAGACATAAGATAGTCCGGACAACCCGTATAAGAAGGATCAACGAACAAGTCTCTTACAGCCTAAAGATCGGGGGAGTGAAGACCAACAACAGAGGTGACCTCGGGAAGAGGGAGGTAGAATGAGTGTGGAGACTCGTCCAAGAAGATCAAGAATTACGGTAGGTACGTAATTTCCATATCTTCTGGACATAAAGTCTCCACCACTCATTCACACTAATGGGAGGGTACAGAGCTAATAATCCCCCGAGAGGGCAGCAGGAGAGACCAAGAGCTCACAGTTTTAGGACAGGAGTCCATTAAGGATGGTTCTGCCAAAAGAAAGATGTCATCTGGCATGAAGATCCAGGGCACAGCGTTTCACTAAAGTATGCACTGAGCTCCAGGTAGCCCATTACAAATATCTGCAATGGGCACGTTGCGGATTTCCGCTAGTGATGCCGCGACCGCTCTAGTAGAGTGAGCGTACACTCTGCCCGCCAGCTTAACCTCGCGCCATGGAATAACAGGTGGTGAAGGCATGCCACCAGCCATGCTGAAATACATCTGATAGCTTACAGGTTGATCCAGCCGGTCTCGCTGAAGGAAACAAACAGTTGTTGAGCTTTATGAAGTCTTTTGTTCTATCTAGATAGAAACGCAAAGCTCTTTTGACATCCAAGGAATGAAGAGAACACTCCTTCATTCTGGAAGTTCGCAAAGTAAGTAGGAAGGACCAAAGGTTGGTTTAGATGGAATTCTGAAACAACCTTAGGGAGAAACTTAGGATGGGTTCTAAGAACTACTTTGTCCTTATGAAACACAGTATACGGAGGGTCTGTAACCAAATCATGTATCTCAGAGACCCTACGGGCTGAGGTAATGGCCACTAGGAAGGCCGTTTTCCAAGTGAGAAACTTTAACTCGCAGGTAGCTAGAGGCTCGAAAGGTTTTCGAGTGAGCATGTCTAGCAAAAGATTAATGTCCCAGACTGCGACTGGATGTCTTATAGGAGGTCTGGTATGCAGAATTCCCTTAAGGAACCTCTTAACCACAGGTAACTGAGCCAGTGACAAGGAAAGTACTGGCGCATGATAAGTTGAAATGGCACCAAGGTGAACCTTAACTGTAGAGTATTGCAGACCTGAATTTGAGAGGTCCAAAAGGTACTCCTAGAACTTTATCTGGTGGGCAGGAAAAAGGATTCAAAGAGGATTTTGCACACCAGAGCGAAAAACGCTTCCATTTGGCTGTGTAAGTTTTCCTAGTGGCTGGCTTGCGCGCAGCCAGAAGAATATCTGAAACCCTGTGAGAGACACTGAACCTGTTCACTTCTCTCTCTTCAGGAGCCAAGTGTGAAGGTGAAGCGACCTCAGGCTGGGATGGACCACAGGCCCCTGAGTAAGAAGGTTCGTCTGAAGGGGAAGCAGTTTCGGAGGAGCTTCCGACATATTGTTGAGTAGCGGAAACCATATCTGTGGAGGCCAGAAGGGAGCAATGAGGATCATTTTGTCCCCCTGGGACTCAAATTTGAGAAGTACTCTCTGAATTAGAGGAAGAGGCAGAAAGGTGTATAGAAAGAGTTTTGTCCACCACAGCCTGAACGCATCCTGAAATAAAATGCCAGGCCCTGGATTTTCGGAGCAGAAGAGAGGCAGTTTTGGGTTGAGTGGGGATGCAAAAAGGTCCAGGTCTGGAGTCCCACCTGCGAATAGTGACTGAGCTATGGCTGAGTCAGAGACCATCTGCAGGAGGTTCTCCGCTCTGCTGAGACTGTCTGCCAGTTCGCTCTGCACCCCGGCAGATAGACCGCATGAATTAGAGCCTTGTGCCCAAGCACCATTCCCACACCCTCATCTCTTCCCTGCATAAGGGATAAGAGTGAGCACCGCCTTGCTTGTTGATGTACTACATCACTGCTTTGTTGTCCATATTAAGGAGAATGTTCTTGTGACAGAGAATGTCCTTCAAAGCCTGGACTGCATAAAGGACGGCTCTCATTTCCAAGACATTTATGTGAAGCTGGAACTCGTCCTGAGTCCACGTACCTTGAGTGTGGAGGGTCTGACAGTGAGCTTCCCACCCCATCAGGGACGCGTCTGTGGCAATGGAAATCTGATGAGCCAGAGGAGCAAAGGGGTACCCTTCCAGAAGATCGTCCTCTTGCGACCACCAGGTGAGGGATCTCTTCAGAGGTTCTGTCACCTTGATGAGAAAGGACTGAGGGTGAGTGGTCGAGGACCATTGAGTACTGAGCTTCCACTGAGATGTTCTCATGTGAAGGCGTGCTGGGGTACAGTGAACACCGATGATGCCATGAGACCTAGCATCTGTTGCATCGAGAGAGCTGAAACCGAGCTGCTCTCCCCGATGTATCGGGCCATCTGAAGGATATCGTTCCTCCTGTTCTCTGGAAGAAATGCTTTCGCACAGGAGGTGTCCAGAAGAGTTCCTATGAAAGGGAGCCTCTGGGAGGGCTGCAGCTGAGATTTTTTGAGGTTTAGCAGGACTCCCATGGACGTGAGAAAGTGTGAGGCCGCCGTGGCTACAGTGTCTAGAGTTCCCTGACTGGAAGGACTTGCTAGAAGCCAATCATCCAGATATGGGAACACCTGTATTCCGATTTTTCTGAGATGCGCTGCAAGAATTGCGCAACACTTTCTAAAAACTCGCAGCGCCGAGGATAGCCCAAAGGGTAGGATTGTAGAAGTGAGTCAGATGACCTCCCACCGCTGAGGAAGAGTCCACCTTGGGCAGCTGAGGTGGGACTTGGGCCAACAACTCAGAAGGCGGCACTAGGCGCGGTCCTTGCGCTTCTGTTAAGCCTTTTAAGGCTGGGGGCTTGTTTTATTAAAACTTCCTGCCCTTGCCTCAAAAGGACTGACAGTTATGAAACTGGCGTTTATTAACACCGCCCCGAGAGGGGACAGCAGGAGGTTGATCCAATTTAATGGCTGACCTAGTCTTTTGTGTAGCCTCTAGATCCTGTTCTACTTGAGGGCCAAAGAGGTACACACCATCGAAAGGCAACGCCATTACCTGTTGCTGTGCATCATTCGTGAAACCTAAAGTGCGCAGCCAGGAATGACGGCGGGTATAAATGCCTGCCACCGCCGCTCGGGAGGCAGTATCGAAGGCGTCCATAGCTGCTTTAACCTGCTGATTGTTGGACCCGATATCCCTGGTTATGGTTTGAAGAAGCTCTGAATTAGTGTCCGACTCCGGTAGAGCTTCAACCATTTGTTTGAGCGATTGCCAAAGGATATACTCATATTGAGAGAAATAGCCTTGGTAGCTGGCAATACGCATACCTAGGGTGGAAGCAGCAAAGACTCTCTTACCTAAAGTGTCTATCTTACGAGATTCTTTGTTAATAGGTCGAGCTGTAGTAGTCTGGGGAAGGACGACCTTATCATTCTCTGCCAAGACTACAATAAGATCCGCAAAGGCTTGGGATGCCAAAATGGGTCAGTCCTTGGGAGCAGCATATTTCCTATCTATGGACTTAGCCACTGAAGGAATGAGAGCAGGATTATTCCATACCATTTGAGACAGCGTCTCAAAGGAGGTCTGTACCGGAGGAGTCAAATCCATAAGGATCTCCGGAACATGGAGGTATTGGAGTCTTAACAGTTTCTCAGGATCGATATCTGTAGTTTGGAGAGAAAGAGTGGAATTCAAGTTTTTCAGCAGAGACTTGAAAGACAGGTACTCGACCACAGGCTCTGCAGCAGGAACAGATCCTGTTCCTTCCACATCATCACCCAGCTTAAGGTCTGGATCAGGCTCAATGTCATCTCCTTACAATCCAGGAGGGACTGTATGAACAGGAAAGGAGTGAAAATCATAAGGAAATGAGGAAGGAAAAGGATTAAAAGAGGAGGAGTCCTGAAGACTGGATGACGTCCTAACAGGTCTCGGTGCCGAGGAAGAGCATGGCATCAAAAACACACACGGCACCGAGGAGCTGCACGGTGCCGAAGACAGTGCCGAAAGGCCCCATGGCACCAAAAAGCAGGACGGCGCCCACAGATGCATCGGCGCCAAAGAGAGCGCCAAGCGTGCCATCGACGCCAAGGGCATCTAAAACATCCCAAGACTCCAAAAAACAGGATTTGAGGAGAAAGGAGGATGAATACCAGGAGACAGAGGCATCGGTGTGGCCCCCTGTGCCGCAGCCGTGTGAGGGGGGAAAACACCTAAGTGCGGAGTCGACGGCACCGAAGATGGCGCCCCGCGACTAGGGAAGCTCAACCGCCCTACCTGATCTCCCAAAAAGACTGAAGGCCCCTGAGTGACGGGCCAGACAGCTGGACCAAACTCCGAGCCCATTGCTCCATAAGAGCAGCCCACTGATGAAACTGCTCATCTGAAGACCTACCAGAGGGCGGGGTAGGGTAGGGTTCCGATGTTGAAGACGTCGGCTATCAGAAACAGAAACCAGCACTCAAGGAGAGACCGGGCAGTTGCCCTAATAACTGACTGTCTAATGCCAAGAGATATATCAGAGGGCTGACCTCAAGTGATGCCTTCTCTTCTTGACCTGTGGTCTGAAGAAGAGCTCAGGCCGAACGGTGCCGAGAGTGCCCCTGCTTCACTTTTATGCTTTCGAGGACTGCCCACCCACTCAGGCACTGGACTGTTCATTGTCAGACCCCCTCCGGAGAAGGTGGCGGACCGGACCCAGCCCAGCTGACTGAACAGCTTCTCATACGAAGTCTCCCTACCATCACCTGACCCGCCATGGTTGACTCACAATGTAGGTTGAGACGACTTTTTAAATAAGAATAAACAAACCAAGGATACTTATTCAAGATATTACTACAAAACAATAAAACTGAAAAACTATGCTGCTACTTTGAAGTTTGACTCAGTGGCTTAACCGACGCCGCCACTACGAAGTGCACTCGACGCGGAAAAGAGACTGAGGCAGTTGGAGGGTTGATGCCAAGATAGTCATTACTGCACGAGCTCAGGCTCGCGGTGCCACTCTGCGCAGCTCCATCTCCGGCACCAACCCTCTGGCAAAAAAGTTTGCTCTCACTGGGTCCTAGTGCCTCCGGCGCAGATCCCATTAGTGTGAAAGAGTGGTGGAGACTTTATGTCCAGGAAGATCCAGAAACTTCTAAAACACCACCCCCGGCACCGCTGAGAACTCCGATGCCGCAAGCAGCATCAGAATCGACGGCGGCGCCTGAGAGAAGGTCAACTAATATGTTGCACTCAAAGCCCACAGCACTGCGAATGGTGCCGGGGCCAAGAGTGGTGCCGCGAGACAGTGCCAGCCCGGCCCCAAAGGGTCAGGAACATGACACCGAGGGAGCGTTCGCCACCGAAGAGGCAACTGCCGATGTGGTGCATCCCGACTGACCCCCAAGGAGCCAGCCTGGGCCTCCAAGACCATGGAAGAAACCCCCACACCGGCTAGAAAAGGCGGGGGTTCCCTCCTCCACAGGCCATACAGGACCGGGAGGAAGGGCCGAGAATCCTAGCCTTGGCCCGGCGACTGCGCATTCAACCTCTGAAAGTCGGAGGCGTACGTCCGACCTTCAACGCACGATTCTCAACAACATGGCGTTTCATAGAGAAGCAAATGTCACAGTTATCCATATCGTGGTCAGGGCCGAGGAATGAAAGGCAGCGGTCATGCTGGTCTGTAACAGAGTAAAGGTGGCTACAGGGGCACCGACGCATAGGGGGCCACCCCGCTTTAGACGTAGTCTTGCACCCCGGACGAGAAATGACCAAATGGAAAATAAACTATAAACAGTACTCAACGCCGCTTAATAAAAGGAAAGATCTTACCGGTACATGAAGCGACGTCGAGCAGAACTGAGGCAACTGTAAATAGAACACAGTATCGATGGACTAGGCCTCAAAAACTCTTAGTCTCACACACGAGGTACCAAACTTGACGGCGGGAGGGAAAGAACAGGGGCTGGGGTGGAGATGACAGCAGCTAACAGCCAACCCTCTAGTGCCATGTGAAACGTCGGCTCGACAGCCGCGCCGACTCCACCCATGTTAAAAAAGTCTCCGCTGGGTCCTAGTCTGCTGTACCCACTAGTGATGAACGGTGAAGACTGACACAGATAAGATACTGAGTGTCAGCCCGGTTAAAATAGCAACAAATAAACAGATCAGCAGGTACCAGAGAAGAAGGTAAATAAGAGAGTTTTACCTCAAGATAAAGTGAAAGGCTCAGTTTCCACACGGTTCCGGGAACCGAGAAACTTATCCAAATAGTGCTAAATCTAGACTAGTCTACCTGAACACCAATGACAGCGGTTCAAAAAATGCAAAAAAATAACGGAACTGTATGAAACAGAGAGAAAAATAAAATCTTCAGGAAAGATGAAGGAGAGCTGAGGCGGCTGACTTAGGCAAGCAGAGTAAAGAATATGATGGTTGCAGGATGTTTACCAGAGACAGCGGTTTGAAAACCAAGCTCGAGCCTAGCATTCTTTAATTCTTGATCTTACTGTATATCTTCACTGATTGTTAATACGCCAGAGGCGCTAGGACCCTGCAGGAGCTACAGTTTAGAGATTTTTTCTCTACATGTAGGAGCAGGCACCGGAACAGCGCCACCCTCGAGTCAGACACATTGTGTGGTGCTCCTGGGTTGGCCAGTAACCGATGCCGACTCCTCCACCACCTCAGTTCTGCTCACCAGAGAGAGCAGAAAATAAGAGACAGAGGAAGAAAGGGAGAGTGGGGCAAGGGAGCCCAAGGGATAGTAAAAGTAAAGGATATGAACTGAAAAAGGAATAATCCGGCCACAAGAGGAGGGGGACGAACACTTAGATGTCTAAGACAGGCTGCCCCAACCACTGGGCAGGCCAAGGGAGGGATAAGACGAGGAAGGGAGGAAAGAATAGAAAGTGGAAAAGAGAAAGAGGGGAGAGGAAATAAGAGATATATATGGCACCCCTAAAAGAGTGTCCAAGAGTCTCCTGTGGGCACCAAGAGGGGACTCGAGCTAGACTGCACTCCCTTTCTTTTTTTTCCTCGTTGTGGTGAGCCTCACGACAGGAGAGGGAGGGAGAGAAAGTGCATAGGGTGCCTCTGAAGCTGGAAGGATTAAGGTGAGAACCAAGACACTGTATCAGCTGTTCTCAGGGTGAGCAAAGTCAAAAATATCCCAGGGCACTAAAGCCATAGAGGATGCGCTCTCTTGGTGCACTAGAGAAAGAGAAAGGGGGCCATAGGTCTCCCACTTCCTATCCCCTACAGAGTAAAGGCAGGACAGGACCCATTCCGGGGAAGGTTCCCTCTCCCATAGACCCCCTTAATTGAGGAAGGTCTAGAAACATAAGAGGCGATCTCTTCATGCCACAGTTGCAGGGTGGTAAGGCAGATGCCTAACGTCTCCCTGAGGGGGATTTCTCCCAGAGAATCAGAAGGGACCTTGCCCCACATTAACACAGCACAGGTTACCTGCAAATACCAAGGAGTAAATGAAAATTACGTACCTACCGTAATTCTTGATCTTCTTGGACGAGTCTCCACCACTCATTCACACTATTGGGATCTGCGCCGGAGGCACTAGGACCCATCGGAAGCAAATGTTTTGCTGGAGGGTCGGCGCCAGAGATGGAGCCGCGAGGAACGGCACCGCGAGTCTCAGCTCGCTCGGTAATAACTATCTCGGCGTCGACCCTCCAACCGCCTCAGTACCTTTTTTTTTACCAAGGAGGTGCAGCGTAACTAACCTAGAAGGGTAGCCTAACCTAAAAACCGGATATAAGATAGTCCGGGTGACCCGTATAAGAAGGGTCAACAAATAAGTCTTCACAGCCTAAAGATTTGAGGGAGTGAAGACCAACAACAGAGGTGAGCTCGGGGGACGGAGGGTGGGCGTGTGAATGAGTGGTGGAGACTGGTCCAAGAAGATCAAGAATACGGTAGGCAGTCAATTTTCTATCTTCCCTGGACATAAGTCTCCACCACTCATTCACACTATTGGAAAGAGTACCGAGCTAATAATCCCCTGAGAGGGCGTGCAGGAGAGACCAAGAGTTCACGCTTTCTAGACAGAAGTCCATTAAGGATGGCTCTGCCAAAGGAAGAATGTCGCCTGACATGGACATCCAGTGCATAATGTTTAACAAAAGTATGCACTGAGCTCCAGGTGGCACGTTGCAAAATATCTGCAATGGGCATGTTGCGACTTCCGCTAGGGATGCCGCGACCGTTTAGTAGAGTGAGCGAAATCCTACCTCTAACTTAACCTGCGCCATGGAATAGTAGTGGCAAAGGCATGCCACCAGCCATGCTGAGATACATCTGATAGCGAGGGTTGACCCAGCTGGTCTCGCTTGAAGGAAACGAATAGTTGCTGGCTTTATGGAAACCTTTGGTTCTATCTAGATAGAAAGCTAAGGCCCTCTTAACATCCAAAGAATGAAGAGAACATTCTCCTTCATTTTGGAAGTCCGCAAAGTAAGAGGGAAGGACCAAAGGTTGGTTTAGATGAAATTCTGACACAACCTTAGGAAGAAATTTGGGATGAGTACGAAGAACTACTTTGTCCTTATGGAACACAGTATACGGAGGGTCAGTGACCAAGGCATGTATCTCAGAGACCCTGCGGGCTGAGGTAATGGCCACTAGGAAGGCAGTCTTCCAGGTGAGAAATTTTAGCTCACAGGTAGCCAGAGGTTTGAAAGGTTTCCAGTGAGCATGTCTAGCACAAGATTAATGTCCCAGGCTGCAACTGACGCCTTGTAGGAGGTCTGGTATGCAGAATTCCTTTAAGAAATCTCTTAACCACAGGTAACTGAGCCAGTGTTAAGGAAAAAAACGGCTCATGATACGCTGAAATGGCACCAAGGTGAACTCTGACTGTAGAGTACTGCAGACCTGAATTTGAGAGGTCCAAGAGGTACTCCAAAACCTTATCTGGTGGGCAGGAAAAGGGATTCAAAGAGGACTTTGCACACCAGAGCTAAAACGCCCACTTGGCTGTGTAAGTTTTCCGAGTGGCTGGCTCACAACCAGAAGAATATCTGAAACCCTTCGAGAGACATTGAACCGGTTTACTTACCTCTTCAGGAGCCAAGCGTGAAGGTGAAGCTTATCTCAGTTGGGATGGACCACCGGTCCCTGAGTCAAAAGGTTCATCTGCAGGGAAGTGGTCTCGGAGGAACTGCCAACATATTGTTGAGTAGGAAACCACAGCTGCCGAGGCCAAAAGGGAGCAATGAGAATCATCTTGTCCCCCTGGGATTCGAACTTGAGGAGTACCCTCTGAATTAGAGGAAGAGGCGGAAAGGCGTAAAGAAAGCGTTTTGTCCACCGCAGCCTGAACACATCCTGACAGAAAATGCCAGGCCCTGGATTTCTGGAGCAGAAGAGAGGCAGTTTTGCATTGAGTGGGGATGCAAAAAGGTCCAGGTCTGGAGTTCCCCACTCTTCGAATAATGACTGAACTATGGTTGAGTCGAGGGACCACTCGTGAGGATCTGTCTCTATTCTGCTGAGACGGTCTGCCAATTCGTTCTGTACACCTGGCAGGTAGACTGCCTGAATTAGAGCCTTGTGCTCCAAGCACCATTCCCATACCCTCATTGCTTCCCTGCATAAGGGGTAAGAATGAGCACCGCCCTGCTTGTTGATGTAATACTTCACTGCTTTGTTGTCCGTTTGAAGGAGAATGTTCTTGTGACAGAGAATGTCCTTCAATGCTCGGACCGCATAAAGGACGGCTCTCATTTCTAGGACGTTTATGTGAAGCTGGGACTCGAGTTGAGTCCATACACCTTGAGTGTGGAGAGCCTGACAGTGAGCTCCCCACCCCATTAGGGATGTGTCCGTGGTAATGGAGATTTGATGGTCCAGAGGAGCAAAGGGATATCCTTCCAGGAGATTGGTCTCTTGAGACCATCAGATGAGTGACCTCTTTAAAGGTTCTGTCACCTTGATGAGATAGGACTGCGGGTGAGTGGTTGGGGACCACTGAGTACTGAGCATCCACTGAGTGGTTCTCATGTGCAGACGTGCTAGGGGTACAGTGAACACTGAGGATGCCATGAGGCCTAACATCCATTGCATCGAGAGAGCTGTAACTGAGCTGCTCTCCCCAATGTGACGGGCCATTTGAAGGATATCGTCCCTTCTGTCTTCTGGAAGAAAAGCCTTCGCACAGGAGGTGTCCAGAAGAGTCCCTATAAAGAGGAGCCTCTGGGAGGGCTGCAGTTGCGATTTCTTGAGGTTCAGCAGAACTCCCATGGACATAAGGAGGCGAGAGGCCGTCTCTATGGCGTCCAGGGTCCCTTGCCTGGAAGGGCTTGCTAGAAGCCAATCTTCCAGATAAGAGAACACCTGTATCCCGACCTTTCTGAGGTGTGCTGCAAGAACTGCACAACACTTTGTAAAAACCTGTGGCGCCGAGGATAGCCCAAAGGGCAGGACTCTGAACTGATAATGCTGTGCCAGAGTCACAAACCTCAGGAATTTGTGATGCCTCGGGTGAATAGGAATGTGCTGGTAAGCATCCTGCATGTCCAGGGAGGCTAGCCAGTCGTGTTGATGAAGCAAAGGTAACAGGGTTCCCAGAGAATATTCTGAATTTCTCCTTGGGGAGAAATTTGTTTAGCTTTCTGAGATCTAGAATGGGGCGCATTCCCCGGACTTCTTTGAACCAGAAAGTAATGGGAGTAGAATCCCGTGTTCCGTTGATGCAGTGGCACCACTTCTACTGCCCTGTTGTTCAGAAGGCCCTGAATCTCGTCGGCGAGAAGGTCTGACTGAAAGGTTGACAGCCTGGGCTGACGTTTGGGAGGACGATCCGAAGGGGTCTCCAGAAGATTGAGTGAATACCCCTCGCGAATTATCCGAAGGACCCATTTGTCTGAGGCTATGGACTTCCACTGGTTGTAGAAGTGCATCAGACGACCTCCCACCGGAGAGGAAAAGTCCACCTCGGGCAGCTAAGATGGGACTTGGGCCAGCAATTCATAAGGTAGTGCTGGGCGCTTTGGGCCCTTGCGCTTTCTGCTGTGTCTTCTTTTGAGGTTGGGCAGGTTGGTTTTTATGGAAACCTCCTCTGCCTCAAAAGGACTGACGATTATGAAACTGAGGTTTACTGACATGCCCTCGAGAGGGGGCAGGAGGGGGTCGAGCCAACTTAATGGCTTACCTAGTCTTTTGAGTAGCTTCTAGAGCTTGCTCTACCTGAGGACCAAAAAGATATGCACCATCAAAGGGCAACGCCATTACCTGCTGCTGCATGTCATTCGTGAAGCCCGAAGTGCGCAGCCAGGAATGACGGTGGGTGCAAATACCAGCAGCCGCTGAACGGGAAGCAGTGTCGAAAGCATCCATGGCTGCCTTAACCTGCTGGTTGTTAGATTCGATACCTCTGGTAATGGTTTGAAGAAGCTCTGGCTTTGCAGCCGACTCCGGAAGAGCTTCAACCATTTGCTTGATAGAGTGCCACAGGATATACTCATACTGGGAGAAATAGCCCTGGTAACTGGCAATACCCATACTTAGGGTAGAAGCAGCAAAGACTCTCTTACCTAAGGTGTCTATCTTACGAGATTCTATGTTAATAGGTCGAGCTGTAGTAGTTTGAGGAAGAACGACCTTATCATTCTCTGCCAGGACTACAATAGGATCCGCAAAGGCTTGAGATGCCAAAATGGGACGATCCTTGGGGGCTGAATATTTCCTATCTATGGATTTAGCCACCGAAGGGGTGAGAGCAGGATTATTCCATACCATTTGAGACAGCGTCTCGAAGGAAGGCTGAACCAGAGGAGTCAAATCCGTAGGGATCTCCAAGGCAAGGTACTGGAGTCTTACAATTTCCAGGATCGATGTCTGTAGTCTGAGAGAAAGAGTGGAACTCAAGATTTTTCAGCAGAGACTTAAATGACAGGTCCTCGACCACAGGCTCTGTAGCAGTAATAGATCCTGCTTAGCCCACTTCATCACCCAACCAAGGTCTGGTCCGGGCTCAATGTCATCTCCTGACAGTCCAGGAGGGACTGTATGGACAGGAAAGGAATGAAAATCAGAAAAGAGGGAAGAAGGAAATGAGTGAAAGGAGGAGTCCTGAAAAGCAGGGAGCCCTGAGCCCCTGCAGCTAGGAGCCATGCACCGGGAACGACGCGAGGGACCACGTGGCACCGAAACACGCCAGGGACCACACGGCACCAAAACGGCGCCGATAGCCAACGGCGCTCGACGACGGCGCCGAGAAGCCGCACAGCCGAGGCAGCCAAAACACCCCAGACTCAAAACAGGTTTTGAAGGAAGAAGAGCAGGAGATAAGGGCATCAGTGTGGCTCCTTAGCCGTAGCCATGTGAGGGAGGGAAACACTTAGTTGGAGTCGACGGCACCAAAAAGGTGTCATACACCAGGAAAGTCCAACCTCTCACCTGGTCTCCCAATGAGCCTGAAAGCCCATGAGTGACCGAGCCAGGTAGCTGAACTAACCTCCGAGCCCATTGCTCCATAAGAGCTGCCCACTGATGAAACTGCTCATCTGAAGACCTACCTGCGGGCGGGTAGGGCTCGATGTCGAAGCGTTGGCTACCAGAAGCAGAGGTTGGCGACTCCGAAGGAGGAGACCGGCAACTAGCCCCAATAACCGAACGTCTACGCGCAGACATATCAGAGGGCGACCTTGAGTGATGCCTTCTCTTTTTAGACCTGTGGGCCGAAGAAGAGCTCGAGGCCGAACAGTACCGGGAATGCGACCCCCAGGGCATTGGACTGACCGTTGTCAGATCCCCCTCCGGAGAAGGCGGCGGACCGGACCCAGCCCGACTGACTGAACAGCTTTCATACGGTCTCCACCGTCACCTGACCTGCTCATGATCGACTCCCGTCAAAGTAGGCTGAGACTTCTTTATTTTTAAATAAGAATAAACTAAGCGATACTTTATCGAGATAATACTACAAAATAACAAAACTGAAAACTATGCTGCTAGTTTGAAGTTTGACTCCAATGATGAGTAGCGTCGTCACTGGGCGCACTCGACGGTAGGAAAAAAAGGAACTGAGGCAGTTGGAGGTCCGGCTGGCGAGATAGTCATTACCATGAGCTGAGGCTTTGTGCTGCCTCAGCGGCTCCATCTCTAGCGCAGACCCTCCAGCAAAAAGTTTGCTCCCGATGGGTCCTAGTGCCTCAGGCGCAGATCCCAATAGTGTGAATGAGTGGTGGAGACTTATGTCCAGGAAGATCCAAGATTCCAGGAAGAGGGGATAGAGATCCCCGGAGTCCCCTTACCTTTCAATGACAGAGACGTGGATCTTGGAGGTCAACCTGAGACCAGGGCAGAAAGAGACAATCTGAGCCCCTTCAGAGTTAAGGAGGGGGGCCAAAAAGCCCAAAAGGAAGTCCCCATAGGGTCGTGAGGAGGGGGCCCAGAGGAGCCCCTAACATAAAGACGGCAAGCGCCCCTGCTTGCCCTCCACCATAACTGACTCCTGTCACTTCCACGAAGGATCAGTGGTCCCGGAGGTGACAACAGGACCGTGCCCACAACTGGCCTCAATTTGGGGGAGGCAAGAGTGAAGGCCCTACCCAGAGCCTGAGGCCCAAGAGAAGAAGGTGGGCAGGAAGCAGTGATGAATGAAGATATGCATTAAGATCAAGAATTATGGTAGGTACGTAATTTTCATATTTTTACTGTATTAATCTTCACCATTCATCACTGGTGGGTGAGTACCAAGCGCCTAAGCTGTTGGCACCTCCCTGAGGGCTGTAACTTCCCTCAGCCTCCTGTGGGGGAGAAACACAGTAAGAAAGGGGCCCCTCACGGGCCTGTCAAGGAAAGAGACTGGTCAGAGTGAGACAAGGCTAGAGACAAATGTTGGGCCAGCTTCAAGGTCTCGAAGGACCAGGCCATATTCCAGCAATACAGGAGGCTTAGGAATGAATGCAAAATGGCTATCAGGGCTGCCAGAAGTGAATTTTGTAAAGCCGCCTTGCAGACTTTAACCAAGGACCGTAGGAACTTCTGGAGGAATATTAAAAACATAGTGAGTGGCTCCTCCTCCTGTGAGGCTCCCGACATGCTCATTGATGGTGCTAGCTGTAATAATCTACTAACCATCGCAAATGCATTTAACTCACATTTTTCGGACCTGTCTGCCTTCACCTCTCTATTCTCCTCCATTGGTCATGATAGTCCTGTCCAAGTCCCTCTGCCTCAACTGGCACCTTCCCCCCCGTCCTCTGTTCTACTTCAAGGCTGACATGCAAAAGAGATGCAGAGATTGCTGTCTGGTCTCTCCCTCTTTTCTAGTGCTGGCCTTGATGGTATGAAACCAAAGCTTCTACGCCTTGCTGCTGCCTTCATTGCCTCCCCTGTGGCCCATATCGTTAACCTATCCTTAGCCTCTGGGGTTATCCCTGACCTGTGAAAGGTGGCGCAGGTTGTCCCTGTTCTCAAACAGGGCCACCCTAGGATCCTTGACAACTATCGTCCGATTGCCGTCTTGTCTGCTATCAGTAAGCTTCTTGAGAAAGTTGTGGCGGGACAACTCATGGATTATATTCAAGCTCATGAGCTACTGTCTCCCTCGCAGCATGGCTTTCGAAAAGGGCACAGTACCACCTCTGCCCTGGTCTCTGTCACTTCTGGGATAAGGGCTGCTATGGACCAGGGCAGACTCTCTGAGGCCATCTTATTGATCTCTCTAAAGCCTTTGACCTTGTTGACCATGCCTTACTATGCACTCAACTTAGGTCCTTGGGCCTGTTCCTCTGGCACTCGGTTATCCAATTACCTTCAGGGAAGGCAGCAACTTACCAAATATAGTAAGGTGCTCTCGGAGGCCAGCCCCGTGTCCTCAGGGGTTCCCCAGGGGTCAGTCCTTGGGCCCCTGCTCTTTTCCATATTCAACAATACTAACATACTAAAATGCCAGCAGAATAGGCCTAATGGTCTTTCGTGTCTGCTCGTTTGGTCAGTCCCCAACCTGGGTGCTGCCCTTGCTGTCCCCCTCGCCTTCTCTGGCTTCTCCCTTCCCAGTTCCGGATATTCTTGCTGCATTGGATTTTGCTTCCAGAACCCTTCCCCTGTACCTGTCCCACCCCCTCTTGAACCCCTCCACTGTCTCTGCCTCCACCAGCCCCCTAGGCAGTGCATTCCATGGCTCCACCACCCTCTCAGTGAAGTAGCACCTCCTCCTTTCTCCCCTGAATCTTCCCCCCTCCAGCTTCTAGCCATGCCCTCTAGTGGCCCCTCCTCCTTCCTTTAGCACACCCGACTGTTCCTCCCTATTTACCCTCTTCATGTACCTAAGACCTCTATCATGTCCCCCGTCCCTTCTCTCTTCCAATATGTACATATTTAGCTCTTGAGCCTCTCCTCATAGGTCCTGTCCTCCAAGCCCCAAATCATTTTGGTTGCCCTCCTCTGGACCCTCTCCAGGAGGTTAATATCCGCTTTAAGTGTGGCCTCCAAAACTGCACGCAGTACTCAAGGTGCGGCCTCACCAAGCAGTTATACAGAGGGAGTATCACTCTCCTTCTGGAGGTGATCCCCAGCGATGCATCCCAGCATCCTGTTGGCCTTGGCTGCCCTCCTACAAGTCTCAGAGTTGTTCATCTTGACATCCACCACCACCCCAGGTCCCTCTCAGCCATCGAGACTTGTAGCATTTCCCCCACAGGGTGTACACTTGACCTGGGTTTCTGGCCCCCAGGTGGAGTACCTTGCATTTCCCTGCATTGAACCTCAGCTTCCACTTTCTAGATCATCTTTCCAGAGCCTCCAGGTCCCCCTGTAGGGCCACCCTCCCCTCCTCCCCATCCACCACCGCCCCCAAACAATGATTTTCCCTCCACAGCTGCCTCCTGCAGGGCCATCCTGTATGCTGATGACCTAGTTATTCTCACTCATTCCCAGGATATTGGGGTCATTAGCCACCAACTGAGTGAGGGGTTCAGGAGTATCCCATCCTGAATATCATCCCACAAGCTTGTCCTAAATCTTAAAAAGACTTAGGTCATGCTGTTCGGATCCCTGGCTAAGTTAAAGGCCTCCCCTGTTCCTCTGTGCATCTTGGGTATTGATGGTGCTCCTGTTCTCATCACCAACTCCGTCAAATACCTTGGGGTGACATTTGACCCTCAGCTCAACCTTGGTCACCACATTCAAAATGTGTGTCGAGCTGTTAACTGTAAATTGGGTCTGGCTTACAGGGCAAAGAAGAACAGGTTACTCACCTGTAACAGTAGTTCTAGGAGTGGTATATGTTGTTCATCCACACTGTTTGGCATTGTCCCTTTCCCCTTTACATCTGCCGGAAGTCTTCATGTGGCCTCCACCCACCGGGTGGTATATACCTCGGCTCCCGCCCATGACTCCAGATCTCAGCCCGCTGGAAGCCAGGTATTTTGAGTCCACAGCCGGGGAGCTCGGGTGGGTCCATGTGGATGAACAACATATACCACTACTAGAACTACTGTTACAGGTGAGTAGCCTGTTCTTCTAGGAGCGTGGCTATGTTGTTCATCCACACAGTTTGGCAGACTCCTAGCAGTTCTCTGGGAGGAGGGAGGCAATGCGCACACCCCCTACTTAGGAAACAGATGTTGGAGAACTGAGGTCCCAAAACCAGCATCCCGGCAAGACTCAAGGTCGATGTGGTAGTGGGTAACGAAGGTGTTTGCAGATTTCTAGGTAGCAGCTCGACAGATTTCCTGGATAGGGACGGCCCTGAAGTAGCCACCGATGCAGCAGTATGGTGGGTAGAATGAGCTCTTATCCCTCTGGGAGTCTTCTTGCCCGCCAAATCATAACCCAGACCTATGCATGATGTAATCCACCTTGCAATGGTCTGTTTGGCTGCAGGTCTGCCAGAAGCAGCTTCAGTGTAGGTGACAAACAGCTGGTGAACCTCTCCCCAGATTTCCGCCGTCCTCTCTTTATAATAGGAGAAAGCACATCTCAGGTCCAAAGTATGGAGCCTGTACCCAGCCTCCAAGGTGTAGTTAGGGTAGTATACCACCAGAGTTAACACCTGGTTAATGTGAAACTCTGACACCACCTTCGGAAGGAATTTTGGGTGGGGGCGCAGGACAACTTTGTCCCTGTGAAAGACCAGATAAGGGGAGTCCACCAAAAGTGCCTGGAGCTCCCCTGTCCTTCTGGCAGACGTGATAGCCACCAGGAAGGCCGTCTTCCACAAGTGTGACAGCTCACACTTGTGCATGGGTTCGAATGGCTTGCCCATGAGCTTTGCCAAAACCAGCAGTAGATCCCATGGAGGTGGAGGTTCACACACCAGAGGGGATATGTGATCCAGGCCTTTGAAGAAGCGCCCGACCACTGTCTCCTGCGCAAATGTTGGCTGACCAGCCCGGGCCCGGTAAGCAGAAATGGCTGCCAGATGCACCCTAAGGGTCAATAACCATAGACCTCCTTTGGATAGAGACCAAAGGTAGTCGAGAATGTTAGTCACAGAACAGGATAAGGGGTCCAGACCCTTACCCTGACACCAAATGGAGAACCATTTCCATTTGAAGGCATAACATTTCCTGGTCGATTCCTTTCAAGATGCCTCCACCACGGTGTAGACATCCTTGGAAAGACCCAAAGCCTGGAACTCTAGCTGCTCAGGTACCAGTCTGTGAGGTGCAGGTATTGAAGGTCCAGATGGAAGACCTTCCCCTGGTTCAGAGATATCAGGGCCGGGCGTGTACAAAACCGCTCCGGGGGTCTGCAGCTGAGGCTGAGGAGATCTGGATACCAGAACTGGTGCAGCCAGTCTGGGGCTACCAGAATCACCTTCGCCTTGTCCCTCCTCACCTTGAGTAACACCTTGTGGATCAAGGGAAATGGAGGGAAGGCGCAGAAGAGGCCTGGAGTCCATGGCCTTGAGAAGGCATCCCCCTGCAGCGAGCCTTGCTGAGAGAGGCGGGCATGATAAAGCCTCAGCTTAGTGTTTTCTCTGGAGGCAAGCAGGTCCACCATCGGTCTGCCCCAACAGGAGAGCAGGCTGTAAGCTACTTCTGGATGGAGACACCACTCGTGGGATGTCTGGCCTATGCGGCTGAGAGCATCCGCCAGTTGGTTCGAGGCTCCTGCCACATGGATGGCAAGGGAATCCATCTCCAACAGGCTTACGAGGGTCCAGATGTGGAGCGCCTCCTTGCACAGCAGACGGGAGTATGTGCTGCCCTGTTTACTGAGGTAGTACGTGGTCGAGGTATTGTCCGTCTGGACTTGAACCACTTGACGCCGGAGCTGAGGAGGGAAAGCTGACAACGCCAGTCTGACTGCTCTGAGCTCCAACAGGTTGATGTAGCATCGGGACTCCTCGGGGGTCCAGAACCTGTGGGCCCTGTTGTCCCCCTTGTGGGCTCCCCAGCCCATGAGAGAGGCATCGGTCGTGAGGACGACTGTCGGTTCGGGGCAGACAAATGGGATCCCTTCCTGCAACCGGTTTGGGGTGGTCCACCATTGCAGGGCGGTCCACCATTGGAGAGCATCCCACATCTTCTGGGTGACAGTGATCAGCTGGTCAAAATGACCGTGGCGCTGAGTCCACTGGCCAGACAGATCCCATTGGAGGGAGCGCATGTGCAACTGGGCCCAATGGACCACTGAGGTGCACGCCGCCATGTAACCCGGAAGGCACAAAAAGTCACAGGCAGGGCGCAAGTGTCCAACCAGAAATGACTGGGCAAAGGAAGAGAGAACATCCGCCTTGTTCACTGGAAGCCAAGCTCTGGCTTGACAAGAGTCGAGCTCTGCCCATCACCTGGGAAGGCCCGAGTTCTGACTTGGCCTCGTTGATCAGGAGGCCGAGCTGGGAACAGGTCTGTAGGGCCAGATCCCTGGACCTCTCCACCTCCTGTTGGGTGGAACCTGCCAGGAGCCGATCGTCAAGGTAGCGGTACATTCTGACTCCCCGATGCTGGAGATGGGCCGCCACCACTACAATGCATTTGGTGAAGACCCGAGGGGCCGATGACAGGTGAACGGCATGGCTCGGAACTCGTACATGGTCCCTTCGACCCTGAAGCAGAGGAACTGCTGATGGGACGGACGGGTTGGGACGTGAAAGAATGTGTCCTGCAGATCCAGTGAACAGAACCACATGTTTTGCTCCAAGGATGGTATGATCTGTGACAGAGCGACTATCTGAAAGGTGCGTGACCTGAGAAATTAATTCAGGTTGTGGAGATCTAGAATGGGGTGCCAGACCCCTGTCCACTTGGGCACCAGGAAGTACCTGGAAACAAAGCTTGGATCTGCAGATGGATCCTCCACAATAGCTACTGCCTCGAGGAGGAGCTGAGCAACGTCGTCTTGAAGAGCCGACTGGGTGCATGCGGAAATCCATTCTTTCCGAGGGGCGCGGGCTCGGCTGGGCAGGTACTGCATGAATTCTAGAGGCAGTCCCTGACCGACCACTTCGAGAACTCACCTGTCCGTAGTGATAGTGGACCAGGCAGAAAGGAAGTGGTGGAGCCGGACCCCCACGGGAGGACCCAGAGCTGGCGTGACAAAGACAGGGGTGGCAACTCCCACCCTGTCACTGGGCAGGCTTAGAGGAGGAGGAGGCTCCAGGACCTGAGCCTCGGCCTCCTTTGCGGACCTGTTGGGGTCCAGGCTTGGGCCGAGGGCACCAATCTTGAGCCTGCTGCAACGGGTTGTGAACTACTATTGACTGGAGATTTTAGTGCAGCTTGGGGTAAACCACGAAGATTAGCCTTGGAAAACAGCTTCAAAATATTAGATGTAAATCAAAAAATCCTTTCCCCTACTGGGAAAACTACACAACATAGTGAAGGAAACAGATTTCATTTTTGTTAGTTAAAATTGGGATTAAGTCAATGGAAGTAAAACAGCTAATCCTGGGGGATCACAGTTCTGTAAACTGTGAATTTGAACTTGAGGGTAAAAAATGTAATTTCATAGGAAACCCTCCTTTAAAAATGAAGTGTAGAAACTTAAAAAAATTATAATAAAGAAGCATTTGTTGCTAGACTAACTTCAGTCAGGTGGGACAGATTATTCTTAATACCATCTGTGGATTTAGCAGCTCAGGAATTCTCCAAATGGTTTCTAGACATATGTAATGAACTGGCTCCTTACAGAACATGTATGCAAAAAAAAAATCTCATGTTCCCTGGATAATAGAAAAACTAAAGAAATTAATGCATGTAAAAGGTTATTGAACAAAGCCAGGAAGACATTAAGAACTGACGATAGGGGTAGGTACAAGAAAGCTAGAAATTATCTGAAATTTCAAATTAAAAAAGCAAAAACAAAAATACTATGAAGAGAAGTCGAAACAAACTACAGATAGTAAAAAATGTTGGTCCTTGATAAAATCTTTTGAATCACCACAAGTTCAAGGCCCCCCCTATTCAAATGTTAAGTAAGGGCATTCTCCAGTCAACCAAGCAGTCAGCAAACATCTCGAATGATTATTTTGTAAGCTTACCCGATTTAGATTTTTCTAATTTAATACTTAAAAACAATATAAAGGGGATGGAAAAACGGACATACCAAAATTTAGATTCAAAATTATTTCTTGTAGACAGGTAAAAGATAAGATTAGGAAGTTAAAATCTAAAAAAGCTTTTGGGTTAGATTACACTGAAAACTGTTTTCTTAAGGATGCTGTACAGGTAATTTCCCCGAATTAACTAAATTATTTAACTGGAGCTTAACCAAAGGAATTTTTCCTAATAATTGGAAGAATGCAAAGATTGTTCCCATATATAAAGGTGCAGGGGATACATTTCAGCCTACAAATGATAGGTCTATAGCCCTGTTACCTGGGATCTCGAAGATCTTAGAGAGACTGGTGCAGGCACAGCTTACTGATTATTTGGAAAAATTCTCTTTGTTAACATAATAGCAATCTGGCTTTCACAAAGGCTTTTCCACGGGCACCGCGCTCACCGACATGGTAGATAAATATAGCTTCAAAGATGGAAAATGAACTGTCGGTGGGCGCGGTGTTCGTGGATTTATCAAAAGCCTTTGATACAGTGTCACATGGGCTTTTGGGGGAATGGCTTGCAGAGTTTGGTCTAGTTGAGGAATCGTAATTGGTTTATATCTTATCTAATAAATAGAACACAGCAAGTAAGTTTAAATGGGGTGTTACCTGATAAAGCACTTGTGCAGAGAGGAGTGCCTCAAGGCTCCATTTTGGGGCCAACACTGTTCCTGATTTACATAAATAAATTAGTAGATACTATAAAATGTTTGAATATAAGTCCTTATACAGATGATACCCTTTTAATTGCAGGTGGAAGTACACCCAGGGAATTGGAAATTAACTTGCAGGCAGATTTTGCCAGGTTATGTACAAGGTTGACCAAATCAGGATTACTAGTTAACACCAAAAAAAACGAAACTTATGTTTTTTCGGAAAAGCCACCGAAATTTGGGCAAAAGCAAAGAAACAGTAACTATAAAAACATTACAAAATGAAGTATTAGCAAAGGTATCGGAATACAGATACCTGGGGGTGTGGATCGATGATGCTTTAAAATTTGACAAGCATATACTAGATACAGTATCAAAGGTAAATGAAAGGTTGGGAGCATTTAGACGGACTAGCTTCTGCATGAATAAAAGAATGAGGGAAACTGTAATAAATCAACTTCTTCTCCCAGTATTAGAATACAGCAACCATATATATGGCCTGGCAACAAAATGCCTCTTATTAAAAATTGATAAAATGTACAACAGAATGGCCAGATTTATAACAAGAAAGGATTATAATGTTCATCATTGTGAGTTATTTGAGGAACTGGGATGGCTCCCACAGGACAGTAAAAGGCAGATTGCCTGGGCAACCCAGATCCATACAGTGTTAAATCTGAAACAGCACAAGTACCATTGTGACAAACTGGAAATGAAAATGCATGCTTATAATCTACGAGACATAAATGTAAGAAATTTTGTTTTCCCAAAACTTAACAATACATAGAGTAATTTACGTTTCCCAGTGATTGTAGACAGGACATGGAATGCTCTTAAATCAGTAACAAGTTTGAAGTTAGAATTAAGAGCAAGGTGTGAATGTTATGGCTAGGAATTAGGCAACCTTTAAATTATACCTAGAAAAGTGAAGTGCAATATACGTATAATTAGTGTTAGTTGATTAAATGTATTATTGTTATACGATCTTTCGGATCAATTTATTTGTATTGCTATTATGAATGGTTTGTCTAGTATATTTTGTTGTCTTGATGTTGTTATTGTACTAGGCCTTAATTGTCTTAAATTCTATATAACAGAAGCATCTTGTAAATAGGACTACGTCCTAATGATGTATAATGTCATCAACTTTCCAGTATAAAAATAAAGGTTACTACTACTACTACTACATGTTGCTGTCCTCCTTGGTAGGAGGGCTGCTGAACCGCAGGGGAAGAGTGCCAAAAAGGCTTCTTCTTCTGCTGGTTCTTGCCCGAAGAACCCTTGACAGAAGTAGCATCCAAGGTGGCACTGGACTGCTGTATACGCTGAAGGTGACCGGCCACTCCCGGACCAAACAAGTCGGTCCCCAGGAAGGGCACGTCAGCAAGCTTATGCTGAGTATCCGCCGGAAAGGAGGGAAGCCTCAGCCAAGCCCTGCGGCGAAAGGCCACTGCAGTGGCCATCGAGTGGGCACAAGAATCCCCGATGTCCAAGGCCATCTGGAGCTGCTGTTTTGCAACAGCACGGCCCTCGTCATGGACCTGCTTGACTGTGGTCTGCATGTCCGTGGAGAGATGAGGGAGGACGTTGTCTAATGACCCGAGGAGGGCATGAGAGAAATGTGCCATAATGACAGCTGAGCTGGCCTAACGAAGGCCCAAAGAAGAGGCCGCATAGACCTTTCGGGCAGTGTGGTCCATATTTTTGGACTCTCTGTCTGGAGGTCGGTCAGTGTCGGCTAAACTGCCAGTATGCCTGAACACAGAGGCGGTCACCAGGAAATCGGCCAAAGGGTGCTCAGTGAACCCCTGCAAGGGACCCCATGGGCACCACGTACTTGCAGGCAGACGGTGCTGGGCATGAGAGAGGGAGCTGCCAGAGTTCAAAGGCCGGGCCAACAATGGCTTCAACCACTGGAAAGGCCTCCGTTGGGGTATCCCCTCTTTTTAGAATATCTGTGAGAGGGTACTCTGCTTTTTTCTGGATGGATTCCAAGGGCATCCCAGTAGAGTCGGAAATGAGACGGAGAATCCCTTGAAAGGAGGAAGGGCCTTTCTCCTTCCCTGTGCCAATGGATGACTCATCATTCCCAGGATGAGAGTGCAGCCTGGGGACATCTGAGTCCGAGGAATTGGGATACAGTGGTCTACCGCCGAAATCACTCTCGATCCACCAAGGGCGGTCAGGGGTGACAGTAACCGACAGACATCGGGGAAGCCTGGTGTCCAGTCGGTCCTCTTACAAGGGAGCCCCTCCCACAGGCTGCTTAGGCGGCGGTTTCACCCGAATGGGTGGGAAGACCGGAATAGGTCGAACCGGTGAATGGGCTGGCCCCACAGGTGGAGGAACTGGAGGCTTTGGTTCCGGAGGGGTCGGCTTCAGCCTGGGAGGTGAGAGCCAAGTAATGGCCAGGGTAAGCAGCGGAGCCGGCTTCTGCCCGGTCAAAATCAGCTGCTGCCACATAAGGTCCTCATAGCACCGACAGAGTTTCCGCCGGATCATCTCCTTGTCCGAGGAGGATGAGGACGACCTGTGGCATTAACTCTTCTTACAGCGCTTATGGCTCTTCCTCGGTCGTTCGGCCATAGGGTCCTAGACCTCAACCGAGATCAGGGAGTCCGACTCGGTCAGTCGGGAGACACCAGAGGGATCGGTGAAACCAGAGGGTCCGGAACCAGGTCCTTGATGGGGACACCAGCGGGCTGGGTCTCCTCATCAGGAAATATCAGGACCAGAGTCCGTTCTAATGAGTCACTGGCCACGGCCGGCAACAAAGGGTTGATCAGGTTGAGGATAATTTCGACCTCGTTGGCCACTTCCTCGGTCCTCTGGCCAGACAGAAGATCAATGAAGCTAGCGGCCAAGGATGCGATCTCGACCGAGGTCGAGACCGCATGTTCCGGGGACTCAGACCTTTCTCGGTCCCAAGAACGTCTTCACCGAGACAAAGACGATGGGTCTTTATCTCTCTTCCGAGAGCGGGAGGAGTGCGAGCATGAGGGCACCTCGCCCCGGGTGGGGAGAGAGTGGCACAACTCCTTAAAAGATCCCGTAAAGGTGGAGCCTAGGTTCAGAGGAACAAAGAAGCTTCGACTGGCCGAAGTACGAGCTGCTTTTTCTGAATGCCATCTGTTCCATACCGCAGAGCTCAAGTGGCCGGGAACCGCCACCAGCCTACTTCGACTTCACCGGAGGGTTCCTTTTTTCCAATCTCCTCAGCTTCAGGTGTACCATGCGGTCCATCCAGGACGTTGGGATGGAAGGCTAAGCAAAAACTGCATGAAGTGGTGTCATGGCCGACACCTAGGCAGTAGACGCACGTGAGGTGGGGATCGGTGTGCAACATCTTTTGGCCGCAGAGACACCGGTGAAGTCCTGGGGAAGATTTTTCCTCCATGATCGATGCTGTAAAAGCGTGAATGCTAATTCGAACGAGTTTGAGCTTCCGTAAAACCGACAATTTGAAAGCCAGGGCCTACTAAATGCGAGAGCATGAGGGAGGCAAACTATATCTTCCAGCAGAAAGGAAGATCTGGCGCCATGGGGTGGAGCCAAAGTATATACCACCAGGGTGGGTGGGAGGAGCCAGCCTGAAGACTTCCAGCAGATTTAAAAGGGAAAGGGACAATGCCAAACAGTGTGAATGAACAACATATCCATGCTCCTAGAATAACCTTACTCCGGCTGCTCGCCTAGCACTGGCCAGAGGTGTGTTTCTACCATCTCTCTGCTGTGGGCTCCTTTTGTTTGCCCATACTTCCAAGGTCCACGTCACTAGGTGGACCATAGCCTACAATAATATCTGCCATTTTTCTCTTGCAGCCCTTCGTCTCACTCACTATTGTGATCTGTACAGTAAGCTTAACTTGCTCTCCCCGCCCAACTAAATGAATTTTGTTATGGGCAGTTTCACAGGTAAGGTTCTGGGTACAGGCACCCCTCCGGACTGGCAGAGCTTCTTGTGCCTGCTGTCTCCACTACCTACTCCCTAAGGTCACTGGGCCCCACTATCCTCAAGGTTCCTGCTACACGTACCCAAATGGGGGACAGGGGCTTTGCGTCATGTGCCCCTAGATTATGGAACTCCTTTCCTGTCCAGGTCCGGTCCTCCTCTTCCCAGGCGTGCCTACGCACCTCCCTGTGGAACCACTTGAAGCTCTCCTCAGTATGTGATGGTCTTAAACCTTCCTGACTACCCTGGTCCCCTGCACGGTATTTTGAGCGCATCATCTCCTGTACCTTGCTCAGTTCCTGCTGTGGTTTGCCTGCCCGCCTGAGTGTGGCCCTGTGTAAAATATGTAAATTCTGTACATATCTTTATATCTTGCTGGGAAAGTTGTGTTAGTGACTCTGTACTTTATTACATTTGATTGTGTCTCCTGTTGTAACCTTAGATATCTTACCATGTATGTTATGCTTCTCCTGACATCAGTGTATCTGCCTTACTTGCTTCAATTTGTACTCTGCATGTTCTTTTGATTTCCTGTACTCTCCCGGGTTATACCTGAAAATAGGCATATGTTTGTCTAGTGTACTTACCTGGTTAACAAAAGCTAAATAAATAAAACCCCCATTGTCTGGGAGAAGGAAGGCGCCCCAACAATTCTTGCCTCACGCTGGGGGACAAGAAATGGGCCCCTTGGAAAAGAGAGGCAATCATCCTACGCCGGACCAAGGGTGATAACCGGGAGAAGCAAAGCCACACCGTCCGCCTCATGCAGACTGCAGTTCCTGCCAGCCTACATGCTACCTCATTAGTGTAATAAGATGCCCTTGCTTGGCGCCTTGCTAGCTTTAGGCCCGTAGCAGAAAGGCATATGGCTTGACTGGCTGCCACTGAGTCAGGCAGGGTCGCTAGGAGTTGTCCCAGCACCGTCCATAGGTGCCTAGCATAGGCAGCCTGATGCACTCATGACAGCAGGAAACACAGAACTGAGGCAGTCGAGAAGTCGGCATTAGTTACTAGCTAATCCGCGAGTGCCATGCAATACGTTTGCCTCGAGGGCGGCACCATCCCGACACCGGCTCCTCACCCTAGAGAAAAAAATCTCAGAGCTATATCTCCCATGGGGTCTTAGCGCCTCTGGCATATTACCCACCAATGATAAATGGTCAAGATTAATACAGTTAAGATATAGGAGTTTCTGAGAGGGTACTAAATGAGACTTGTGAGGGCTCAGTTGTACTCCCATCAAAGTGAGGAACTAAGATGCAGCATTCCATCTCTGAATGGACTTTTTAGTAGCCAGTTGTGCAGAAAAGGAAAGTCATGGGTGCCCTAACTTTCTAAGCTGTACTGCGAGAACAGCAAAGCACTTTGTAAAAATACCAGGTGCACAGAAAAGCCTAATGGGAAGCAACTGGAACCAAGGGGTTCATTGGTGAAAGGTGGGGTTTAAACTTGTGGAGGGGGGAGGGATGGGAGAAAAGGCTGTCAAGGGGGTGCCGATAAAGGAGGGACTCTGTCTCCACCCCTCTGGGGAGCTGGAGGATTGCAGGAAAAGGCCGACTGGTAAAGTGCAGACCAGGGGAAAACAGAATCCCCATGGGAACACGAGCAGGGGAAATGGAACTATAGGGAAAGGGTGGAAGGTAGTCCTGCTAAATGCCAGGAGCTTGGGAAATAAAATGTCTGAGCTCCAGGCGATGCTAACTGAGGGAGCAGTGGATGTGGCAGCGGTCACTGAGACCTGGGCCACTGCAGGACATGACTGGGGCCTGAACCTGGAGGGTTACACTATGTTCAGGAAGGACAGGGGGGAGGGAAGGGGAGGAGGGGTAGCAATGATAGTCAAAAACTGCATTGGCATAGGGGGAGTAGAGGAGGCGGAGGGAACCGTGGAGGCCATTTGGGTCGCCTTGATAACAAGGGGGGGCAAGAGAGTAAAAATAGGAGTGGTGTATAGACCCCCTGCCCTGGCGGAGGAGCTGGAGGAGAGTTTGGTGGCAGATGTTGGGAGACACTGCAGACTGGGCAGAGGAACGGTGGTGGTGTTGGGGACTTAAACATGCCAGGAACAGACTGGGAGACTATGACATCCTCTGTGACCAGGGAACAGAGGTTGTTGGATGTCTTTCAGACGTTCTAACTCAGCAGGTGGGGAACTGACCGGGAGGCACGGGTACTGGATGTGGTCCTGGCAGACAGTGACCAGATTGGGGCCTGGAGGTAGGGACCCATTGGTGGGGAGTGACCATGCCACGGTCTGGTTCTGCCTGGACCTAGGAGGGCTAGAAGGCTGCACAAAGACGAAGGTAACTGACTTCAGGGGGACAGATTTTACGAAAATGGGAAGGATCCTTAAGGAGCATTTGGATGTGATTGGGTCAGACATGGGCCTGATAGTAGGTGGAAATCATCAGGAGAGGGGTACAGGATGCTACCAGCACCTGTGCAAGAGTAAGACGAAAAGCGGTAGGGCCAAAATTCGGCTGGTGGACCAGGAGGTCCAGGAGGTGGTGCGGGAAAGAAGGCAGCCTATAGGCAATTCAAGTGCTCAAGGAGTGAAAGGGATCGAGGGAGTATGAGCTGATGGCTAGAAGGGCCACTAGGTGGTGAGGGTGCTAAGGCAAGGAAGGAGCAGAACCTGGCCAGGAAATTAGGAGAGGGAACAAGGGTTCTTCAGATACATTGGGGAAAACGAAGGTGAAGGGCAGATTAGCAGGATTAAATCAGGGAGAGATGGGCACAAGACCCGGGGAGCAGGCTGAGGTACTAAATGAGTACTTCACTCAGTTTTCACCAAGGAAAATGGGGTGCTGTATCATACATAGGAAGAGACAGAGATACTTAGAGGGGGGACCCTCACCGATCAAGCGGGTCTGGGGAGAGGGGAGGCATCACTGGCAGGAGGGGAGGCTAAGCAGGGAGAAGAGGTACCAGAAGTGGAAATCACAGCAGAGAGAGTGAGGGAAGCCCTCAGCTCCCTTAAGACAGAGAAAGCACCGGGGCTGGATAAATTACATCCCAGAATGCTGAAGGAACTTGCAGATGTCCTGGCGAAACCCCTGGCAGAGCTTTTCACCATCTCTCTGAGGACAGGGTGGGTGCCCCAGGACTGGAAGGTGGCGAATACAGTGCCTATCCACAAGGGGGGATCAAGGGAGGTGGCAGGGAACTACAGGCCTGTCAGCCTGACATTGGTGGTGGGCAAGGTGATGGAGGGCATTGTCAAGGAGAGGCTAGGGGGGGACCTGGAAAAGTCAGGGTGCCTGGACGATAGACAGCATGGATTCGTCCCAGGGAAATCGTGTCAGACAAACCTTGTGGAGTTCTATGACTGGGTGACGAGTGCCTTGGACCTGGGTAGACCAGTGGACGTCCTCTTTCTAGACTTCAGCAAGGCATTTGACTCTGTTCCTCACGTGGGCCTGTTGGATAAGCTGGGAGAAATGGGGTGGGAACCAGATAATCAGGACGGCTAGGCAATTGGCTCCAGGACCGACCCAGAGGGTCGTGGAAGGGCGTGGATAGTCTCATCCCAAGGAGGGTCATTAGTGGGGTCCCACAGGGATCAGTCCTGGGCCTCCTCTTCAACGCCTATGTCTCTGACATAAGGACAGGAATCAGGAGTGATGAGTCTTTTATGGATGACTCAAAACTGGGGCGGTGGTGGATGGGGAGGAGGGAGGGCGTCTCTACAGGGGATCTGAGGCTCTGGAAAGATGGTCAAGAAAGTGGAAGCTGAGGTTCAATGCAGGGAAATGCAAGGTACTCCACCTAGGTCAGGAAACCAGGTCAAGTGTACACCCTGGGGGGAAATGCTACAAGTCTCGATGGCTGAGAAGGACCTGGGGTGGTGGTGGATGTCAAGATGAACAACTCTGAGACTTGTAGGAGGGCAGCAGCAAGGCCAACAGGATGCTGGGATGCATCGCTAGGGGATCACCTCCAGAAGGAGGAAGTGATACTCCTCTGTATAACTGCTTGGTGAGGCCGCACCTGAGTACTGTGTGCAGTTTTGGAGGCCACACTTAAAGAGGGACATTACCTCCTGGAGAGGTCCAGAGGAGGGCAACCAAAATGATTTGGGGCTTGGAGGACAGGACCTATGAGGAGAGGCTCAAGAGTTAAATATGTACACATTGGAAGAGAGAAGGGACCGGGGGACATGATAGAGGTCTTCAGGTACATGAAGAGGGTAAACAGGGAGGAACAGTCAGGGTGCTTTGAAGGAAGGAGGAGGGGCCACTAGAGGCATGGTGGAAGCTGGAGGGGAAGATTCAGGGAGAAAGAAGGAGGTGCTACTTCACTGAGAGGGGTGGTGGAGCCATGGAATGCGCTGCCTAGGGGCTGGTGGAGGCAGAGACAGTGGAGGGGTTTAAGAGGGGGTGGGACAGGTACAGGGGAAGGGTTCTGGAAGCAAAATCCAATGCAGCAAGAATACCCGGAACTGGGAAGGGAGAAGCCAGAGGGGGCAAGGGGGGGCAGCAAGGTCAGCACCCAGGGTGGAGGCTGACCAAACGAGCAGACACGAAAGACCGTTAGGCCTATTCTGCTGGCATTTTAGTATGTTAGTATGTAATGTCCCCCTAACCACCCCACACACACAGAACAAAAGGTTCTTGTGGTGTCTGGGGTTTACCAGTTTGCTCTGGTATGCATCCTGCATATCCAGAAAAACTAGCCAATCCTGGGGCTTCAAGAACGGAAGCAGGGACCTTAGGAAGACACTGCTGAATTTTTTTTTTCAAACCATGTAGTTTTTCGGTTTTCTGAGGTTGAGAATGGAGCACATGGCATTCGATTTCTTGTGTAAAATGTACCTAGAGTAGAACCCCTCATTCCGCTCTAACTTAAGTACCACCTCTGCTGACCTGTAGAGTAAGAGGCTCACAATCTCTCGAGTTAGCAGATCTGACGTGGGCTGAAAGAGGGAACTGCTTCCACAGAGGGATGTCCGAAGGGCTCTCTAACAATTTCAGGGAGTATCCCTCTTGGATAATTCTTAAAACCCATGTATCTGTCATAATGGATTCCCACTGATGATAGAACTGGGTTAGAGAACTGCCCCCACAAGAGAAGAATGAGCCATTTTGACAGCTGAGGTGGACACGGGGCCTGCAACTCACAGCGTCACACTGCGTGCCTTGGACACCTGCGCCTTGGATGTTCTTTCTTTTGCTGTTCAGAAGATTGAGATATGTACTGCTACTGACACCAGTAGCCTACTCAGCTTTTAGGATGAAAGGACTCAGTTTTTACCGTGAAAAGAATGTTTTTTGTGATAAAAGCCACCTTTTCCCCTGTTGGGGTGGACTTATTTACCCTAGAACCTTAAAGGGTAGTTTTTTTCTTGCTTGAATATTTAAGGACCTAGTTCTACCAACTGTCCAAATAGATAAGTGTCATCAAATGACACGTTGATTACCTGCTGTTGGACATCGGACGCAAAGCCAACAGTATGCAAAACCAGGAGTGTCTCCGAATGCAAATCCCCAGGGCTGCACAGCGGGCTGCTGCATCGGAGAAATCCATGGAAGCTTTTAACTGAATCCAGAGAATACAGAACTCATGGCAACAAAGTCACTAAGCTGAAATCAAGTGCAAATGCAGTTTATTCAGTGCCTAGCTCAAGCTGCTAGTCCTTGCCCCAATGCTTCAGCTTCACAGCCTTCATCAGGGGGCTTTTAATTGGTGGCTGTTAGACTCGATCCCGGGCGTATTAGTCACCAGTTGCTCCAGCTTCAAAGCACAGTCAGGCAAGCTCTCCACAGGAACTCTCTGAAGTTGCGGCACTTGTCTCCTGTATACTGTTAACAGTGAATCCTGGGGGTTTCCAAGCAAAATCAGGCCATAATCAGCATGTCGTAAACAAAATGCTAATAGCACAAAACTGTGTGCTAGACACAAAGTACGAGTAACAAACTTGTTCACCATAAGATTAACTTTCCAATGGTGGTATGCAAGTAATAATATGTAATTTAGTTTTCTTTCTATGCTGGTTGAAACAGCAAAATAAAATGTTTTTTTCCACAAAAAATACACTACTGTATAAGCGTTTTTTTTTTTGTTGGGAAATATATAACATATCAACATCAAATAAAGCATTCAGACATTAGATGTAGTTTTAATAATTTGTTAAACAAAAAAACAGCTATTTCTGTAGTATTAAACATAACTTTTCCCTATTTTAGTCAAGGTGCGTTAGTGAGGTTCGAGGACGAATCTGAACCATACACACCATACCATAAACAAATGCTTATAACTCCTAAAGTATACATGATACACACAACGTATTAGCAGCAAAGCTGGTCCACACAAAATTGCTTTTCCAACGATGCTATGCAATCAGCTGTGCTCAATTCAGTTTTTGTTTTATACTGGCTGAGATACACACAGTGTGTGCTTAGGTGGTTCCTGATGGACAAAATGTCTGCCATACACACCATGTCATAAACAAATGTGAATAACTCCTAAAGTGAACATGATACACACCAAGTGTCAGTAGCAAAGTTGTGCAGCACACCATTACCTTTCCAATGACGCTACGCAGTCAATTCTAATCAATTCTGCCTGGCAAGTAATATTAAAACTTGTGAGTAATGTCTCCAGACGTTACTAGGGCACACAGGAAGTCTGCAGGTGACTTCTGTAGTCGTTCTGGGACATACTGCAGTACATTTGCTGCCGCCTACAGGCATATTCTAGGAGGCAATGAGTTAAGCCTGGACCATAACTGGTACTCATTCTCTGAAATGTTGGCTTCGTAACTTGATACAAAACAAATATAAAGTGAATGGATACCCAGCTAGTGGGACTGAAAAAGCACAGTGCACACATTCAGCTTGGTGACTCTAATTTATTTCAAGTTATGCATTTCCAATGCAGAAGTACAAAAAGTGCAGAAAGTGCCAATAGATACATACCTTCACCCCACACACCCATTTCCACATAATGTCCACTTTGTGAAACTCCATGTTAGTAAGCTGCACAGTGAGCTCTTTTGGGACTATAGTCCAGTCACTATTAATCATAAATACAACAGCATCTGCTATAGGCTTCATCCCTGGGGCCAAGAACTTATTATTCAGCTATCTTTGGACAGCCAGTATAGAAGCTGATCTGCTCCAGGCTGCCTCCACGAAGGTCTCTAGAATAATCTGGGTTGGCAGAACCAGGGGCACTGCTACAGAAGCGCATTTAAAAATTCAAACTGTAGTCACTAGTTTTAATTCAACAGCTGCTATCACAAACTGCAAAGCACTGCATAAGTTTTTCAGCAGTGCTTGAATCAGGAAAACCTTGACCAGAGCAGGTTCAGGCTCCACATTCTCCAGGGGACCCTCAATGCCAAAGTCAGAATCCAGAACTAAATCTGGATTGTATTCATTGCAGGCCTTGGCACCGTATGTGGCACAGTGCAAGACAGCTACATGGAGTGCAGCACTGACTATGAACTCAGCACTGCAGGTGGCACTGACAACAGCCTCGGCACTAAGGCTGGCTCTGGAGTCGGTGCCATTAGTGAGGTTGTAAGCAATGACTCTGAAGGCCTCGGCACCACAGCCGGAGATAATTAACCTGATACCAAGCATGAGCAGGGTCGGGTCTGTTTATTTTTGCAACTCCAGGATGACTTCTCTTCTTTCTGGGCTTGATTGCCAGAACCGCTATAGCTGCCCAGAAAGGAGGGGCGGTCAGATGCAAACTCTTTGCCAGAGCTACGTCACCTACCACTGTCAAAAGGAAGGACTGTGAGGAAACCTCTTTTTGTTCTTGTTTAAAACTAACCAAAACTATGCAAAACAATAAACGTTATAAGTATTCTGAGAACTATGAACACAACTAACTAATCAGAAAGCTTTTTGTACACAAACTGAAGAAATTCTGGCCCCCGACAAGGAGAGAAAAGGAAAATGCTGCATTTTGAATTCAGGGAAAAAAGCAACTGAGGCAGTTGGGGGCGTCTGCCGCTGTCTATCAGTGAGCACATACGGGTAGTGTGTACATGGGGCACACTTGTACCACCAGCCCCCAATAGTTCTGGCTCCTGTGGGATACTAGTGTCTTCCAACCCATACCCATAAGTGGGACTCTATGGAGAAGACTGATTCTTTAAAGATCTTTGCTTTATGGAACATGTGTTCCCCCCACTAACCACTCTGGTGACAGATATTCTGAGAAACCAGACAGTCCACCTAGGGGGGTCGCATACCTGCAGTCTATATAGCATAGAGGAGGCTGGCTGCTTCCACACACTGAGCACTGGGCCCAGTACTGCTTGGGTAATAGGGAAGGTCACTCTAGCAAGAAATCCCACTTGAGGATATCAGTCATTGGGTAGGTCTCCCTCACCTGAAACCCTAAAAAGGAGTGTCCAGAGTAAGTGACATCTGGTCCAAGAGAGTTAAAAATTACACCTGGTCCTCTGATAAGTACTGAGCAGTCGAAGGGTTGATATTCCATCTAGCAAGGGGTTGACGTGGCAGATGATGTCTCCAAATCCAAGTACAAGTATAGGAATGCTGACCATCGACAAGGGGTATAGACTATAATCTCCAAGGAGGTAATGACCACTGACACGAAATATGGAAGTCCAGTTACAGGCCTCAAGTCCTTCTTGTGAGTGCCCTCCCTTGGACGTGGGGGCTCCACCTGAAAAGGTTGCTGTGGTGTCGCTGGCAGAGCCAGAGGGCGAGTTGCTGGATGTCCAACCAGGGTCGGCATTGAGATAGGCATCCCCAACCTGGGCAAACATTCAAACAGCCCACTGTTGCCAGGTCTCCCTTTCCCATCTGCAACACACTCAGTACTGATGGCAGGAGCCAGATGATGAAGAAGATAAGCACCGTGCCAAGAATCCTCGTCCTCAAAATTACGTATTAACTTGATAGGGATGCTAACTCCTTTGGCAGACAGACAGGCCCATGGGCGGTTCAGCCTCGTGTTAAGGCAAGCAACCCTGTGATATCTCTGACTGGGAAGGATGCAAGCAGTCCCTCGACAGACTGCAAACCAGCAACTGGTGTCAAATAATTTTCATCAACAGGAAGGCGACTCAACCTGACGGATGGGAGTGAAAAGAGAAAGTCTCTAGAGACCTCAACCTCATGAGGAGTATAGGCAGATCTGTTATATATTTCTCTATAGCCAACAGAAGCTCCACAAATACAGGTTACTCACCTGTAACAGGAGTTCTAGGAATGGTATATGTTGTTCATCCACACATCCGGCAGGTATCCTTGCCGCTTTAATTCTTGCCGAAAGGTCTTCAAGCTGGCTCCTCCCACCGACCCGGGTGGTAAAACTCTCGGCTCCGCCCCATGATGCCAGATCTGGCCCGCTGGAAGCTCAGATTATGCGTCAAGCCGGGAGGTCGTAATGGGTGGATGAAACAACATATACCATTCCTAGAACTCCTGTTACAGGTGAGTAACGACAGTTATGTAAGAACTTACTGTAACAGCAGATCTTCGAGAACAGCTCTTGCAGCAGGTTACACCATTAGGACTGAAGCCGCAGGCGCCAGGACCCCATGGAAAATTCTAGCTAGCTATCTTCAGCGGGGACCGCCCCCCGACGTTGGTCCTGCCTCTGACGTCAGACGTAGTACATAAGGGGCCGGTCCCGCCCGATTCCCCAGTTCTCCCACCGGAGACTTCCGGCCGCAGGCTGACATCGAAATGGGAGACCCGAGGATCCACCGTCAGAAGGCAAAAGGAACAAATCCTGATAGTAAAGGCGAAAGCCATGCCACCTCCAAGGGGGAAGGTGGGCGGGAAGGTACCTGCTGCAAGAGCCGTTCTCGAAGATCTACTGTTACGGTAAGTTCTTACGTAACTGTACTATCTTACTTCGAGACACAGCTCTTGCAGCAGGTTACACCATTAGGACTGATTCCCAAGCAGTAACGCTGCCAAAATTCTGGGAGGAGGAAGCTAGGAAATACATTCCAGGTCCTGAATCTAGGACAGGAGACCCTGTAGTACCGCCAGGCCGAAGCCAGCTCTTCGCCGAGAGGCGATGTCCAGGCTATAATGCCTGATAAATGTATGCACAGAGCTCCAAGTAGCTGCAGCACATATGGCAGAAGTGGAGACATTTCGTAGTGCTACAAAGGAGGTGGCCACACCCCTAGTAGAATGACCCCGGACTGTACCCGGGAGGGGCATTTTGTTTGATATCATAACAGAATGAAATACACTGGACAAGCCAGCGAGACAGGGACTGTTTGGATACAGGTTGGCTCATCATCCTTTCAGAAAAGGAAACGAAAAGTTGCTCAGAACTACGAAGTAGTTTAGTTCTGTTGAGGGAATACCTCAAGCTGCAGTGAACATCCAGGGTGTGGAGCAGAGCCTCTCCTCTATTAAAGTAGTTCGGGAAGTAGACCGGCAGGTCAATATCCTGATTGAGAGTGAGTGTAGAGACCACCTTAGGCAAACATTTTTTGATTCGTCCTCAGGGATACTCTGTCCCGGTGGAAAACTAAATAAGGCCCTTTGCACATGAGAGCGTGAAGCTCAGAAATTCTTCTCGCTGAAGTAACAGCAACCAAAAATAGCGTTTTCCACGACAGAAAACGTAGCTGCCAATCTGCGGCAGGTTCAAGGGGAAGCTTAGTTGTTCCAGGACAAAGAGCAAATCCCATGGAGGCACTGGGTCCTTAATGGGTGGCCTAAGGTAACACCCTCTCAAAATTCCTAAGAGGCGCCTAATTATGCCACTGTGCTGGTCCACCGGAAGGTGGTAGGCAGAGATGGCACAGAGGTGCACCTTGATAGAGGAGTAGGCTAGACCCGAACGGAAAAGGGAGAGCAGGTAGTCCAACACCACGCCCACCGGGCAACCTAAAGGGGAAAAATCGCGTGCTCGCGACCATAACCAAAAACGGCGCCATTTCATGCCGTACGTCACATGCGTTGCCGGCTTTCTGGCTGCAGAAAGAACCTCTTGCGAGACCCCGTGACGCAAGATGGCTATGTCTCTAGGAGCCATGCATGTAGGTTCAGTAAGCGTAAGTCCGGGTGGACCAGTGAACCTTCCTCCTGAGACAAGAGATGGGAGCTGAATGGCAACGGGAGCGGAGGTTCCCAGGATAGCTGAATTAGCAAAGGGAACCAGATCTGTCTGGGCCAGAAAGGGGCCACCAGGATCATTGTTGCATGCTCCCTGCGCAGTTTGAGAAGAACTCTCTGGATCAACGGAAGGGAGTGAAAGCGAGAGGAATCTGTCCGCCCAGGAGAGGACAACGCTCCGCCAGAAAACACCAGGCCCTGGATCTAGCGAGCAGAAATTGGGCAGTTTTTGTTGGATGGGGATGCGAACAAGTCCAACTCTGGAGTTCCCCATCGAAGAAACACATCCTCTGCTACCTCTTGAAGAAGTTCCCATTCGTGGACTCTGGCCTGGGAGCGACTCAGGCCGTCTGCAATTGTGTTGTCCACCCCGGGAACATGTACAGTGATCAGATTTGCGCCGTGTCGGATTACCCAATCCCACACCCTCATGGCCTCCTTGCAAAGGGGGTAAGAGTGTGCGCCTCCTTGTTTGTTGAGGTAATACATCACCGCTGTGTTGTCTGTCTGAAGTAGGAGAGTACTCGGCGGGATTTCTGACTGAAAGGCCTGCAGGGCATAAAGGACCGCCCTCATCTCTAGAACACTAATATGGAGATGAGCCTCCAGAGGGGTCCACGTACCCTGGGACTTCACCCCGTCCAGGTGTGCCCCCCACCCTAAACCTGAGGCGTCTGTGGTGAGGATTACCTCCGGGGACGGTGCTACAAATGGGACGCCCATGGAGAGCGACCCTGGGTCTAGCCACCACTGCCAGTCTCGAATCACGGTGTTCGTGATTCTGACCGGACGCTGCATGTGGTCTTGCCTTTGATCCCATTGCACCTTGAGCATCCACTGAGTTACCCGCATGTGGAGCCTTGCGAAAGGGACGGTAGGAATGGCCGCAGCCATGTGTCCGAGCAAGAGAAGGACCGACCTGGCAGGGACGGTCTTGTTCGACGATAGCTCCCTGATGAGGGATCTGATGCGCTCCGCCTGTCGCCTGGAAGAAAAGCTCTTCCCTGAACGTGTCCAGTACTGCGCCTATAAATTGCAGCTCTTGTGACAGTACCAGGGAGACTTCATGGTTGATTAAGATGCCCAGAGATCGGAACAGGACCTGGGTGCTCTGGATCGCATAACAACGCCTCTGGAGGCAGCCATGAGAAGCCAATCATCCAGGTACGGAACACATAATGGCCCGCCTCTCCTAGAGATGCTGCCAAGACTGCCATGCATTTGTAAAGACCCTGGGCGGATGACAGTCTGAATGGAAGGGCTCGAAATTGAAGGTGGTGGTCGAGAAACTCAAGCGCAGGAACCTCTTGTGTGCCTGAGCTATAGGGATGTGCAGGTATGCATCCTGTATGTCTAGAGACGCTAAGAAGGCGCCTTGCTTCAGCATGGGAATAAGACCCGAAGAGTCACCATGGAATCTTTGTAGCGCATCGACACGCTGAGGTCGCTGGAGGTCCAGAATCGACGGAGATCCCCTGTTTTCTTGGAACCAGGAAGAAGTGGAATAGTATCCTTGTCCTCTCTGTTCCCCGGGACGTATTTATCGCCCTTTGCAAGAGCGCAGTACTTCTTCCAGATCAGAGACTTGTGCTGACCGGATACCGGGAGAGCAAAGGAGGCCTCGAGGTGGCTTTTCGCGAATTCTATATAGTGGCCTCTTCCGACAACTGAAGAACCCACCTGTCGGTGGTTATAGCCTGCCATCCCGGCAGGAAGTTCTAATCGACCCCCGACCATGATTTCCGTAGATCCTGAGGGGCGGGGGCGAAAGGAGCCAGGCTGTGGTGGCTGAGGGTCCGCTGGCTGGGCCGGCTTGAAGCACGCTGGCTCGCCTGCGGGCTGTTTCCTGGCTCTGCGAACCCGAGAGCCCTCTGTTGTGGAGCGGGCGACTGTTGCCTCTGGCGCGCTCATTCACTTAAATCGGCTTTGGTTCCCGCGAAAGGAACTAGCTTAGCAGACATGGCCTGAACCGGACCTCACCGCCTTTCCCAGCCTCTTGAAGTTTGGTGGTAATCTTCTGAGGGCTTACCAAACAAGACTTCTCCCTCGAATGGGGCGTCCATGATATTCTTCTGGACGTCCGGGGTAAAGCCGGAGATGCATAACCAAGAGTGTCTCCGGATGCATACGCCTGAAGCTGTTGCTCGGGCCGAGGAGTCCGCGGAGTCATACGCGGCTCATAGCACTTGGGTTCCCACGTCCGAACCCGTACGGAGGAGCTGAAGCATCTCCTCCTTCTGCTCACCTTCCGCAGTTTTCAGCGCATCCAGACCCTGTTCCTACAAGGCATTTTGGAACTGTACCATGTGGGTCAAGTAATTCAGGGATCTGATGGCGCAGGTAGCGGAAGCATACGTGCGCCTACCCATAGCGTCCAACTGTTTGGACTCTGGGTCCGGTGGCAGGGTGCTCAGATGTTGCAGTCTCTGGGACCGGTCATGTGAGGCTGTGATGACCAGTGAGTCGGCCTGAGGTTGCTGAGACAAGTACTGGTCTTCTCTAGGAGCCTTGTACAAACGATCAGCTTTCTTCGGCATCGCCAGGAGCGAATGTGGACGCTTCCGCGCTGCCTTGGTGACGTCCACGAAAGTGTCTACCAAGTCTGGCACCACCACAGGCTTGGGGTCCTTCTGCCGAAGGTACTTGGCAAGGCGTAGCCTTTCGGGGTCTAGCTCTTCCGCATCCCATCCCATGTTCTCTTGGATGTGTCTCATAATATCCGAGAACGAGGGTCATCCGGAGGAGACTTCGTATCTGCGTGGATCCGGAGAAGGGATGGAGAGGGAGATGGTGATCTGGATGTGGAGAACTCTGATCCCGTGTCCTCCGTCAAGGCGATGTCACGGGCTCTTCTGGGTCTCTTGGGGCTGGGTGACCTAGAAGAGGATTTGACGGAGGTCTCCGTTTGTCTGGTCTCCCCTGGGAGGTGTTCCTGTGCCCGGGAGGAGAGGTAATCGCCCTGCCGACCCCGATGGCAAGGAGGGTGCAGGAACCGGAGGAGTAATCGGTGTAGGAGGAAGAGGAGGAGGAGTGGGAACCATGTCCTTCTTTATGGTGTCCCACCAGTAAGTGAACAGTTCCTTCACATCTACCATAGAAAGGCCCGACGACGGTCCGGGCGCCGGTGGACGGTCGTCGGGTCCTGGCGTCGGCTCCACAGTGGGCTTGGGTAACGGCGAGGGTTCCCTGGGCGTCTCGACAGGACCGGGGTCGCCCGTCTGGTCCTCGGGCTGAGTCAATTCCTCCTTGGTTATGGTCTCCTGACCGACGTCGGTCGGAGGCATCGGGGTTCTCTTCTCGATAGGAGCGGGCGCCGGTCCCCCTACCAGCGTCCGATGAGGTGTTGGCCTGGCCGGCGACGGTCATCTGACCGATGGCGGCTCCGGGGATCCATGGCGAGAGGACGATGACGGACACACCGGCGTCGGGTCCTGCGGTCTCTTCAGAGAGGTAAGCTCCAAGGTCTTGCGAGGAGGCAAGGAAGCCGACCTGACGTCGGGTTCAGAAGGGCAGGAATCTGACTTATGATGATGGTGGCGATCCCCAGACTTGACCAAGGCTCTGGAGGACGAGGACGGCCTGGCAGTCTTGGCCTGAGAAGAGGAAGACTTCTTAACCGCAGCAGGGGGAGGCTGAGAGCTGGTCCTGAAGGGGGAGCGGTCAGACCAAGAACCGGAGCTGCGCGAGTCTGAGGCCTTGGAAGGGGACCTGGAAGGGGCCTTCTCCCTTCATTTTTCAGCGTGCTTGTGGGTCTTTTTTGAAGAGTCCCCCTTGGAAGACGTGGTCTTTAGCTTTTCTTCCAGTAAAAAAGCCTGAAGGGCCTCTCTGGCGACGGATCCGGTTCTGCTATTAAACCCTGGCAGAAGGAGCAGGCCCGGTATCGTGGTCTGGGGCTCAGGCACCGATGCAGGCCGTGAGGGTCTTTGAAGGATCTGTTTCCCACAAGCACACTTGGAGGAGTGACCGGAGGTCGGAGAGGACATCAGAGAAAACTTTGTTGAAGAAATCCAAATTTCCGTGAGGAAGAACTTAACCACGCGTCCGCGGCGCTAGAGCTGAACCGGAGGGTCAAGACATGCAAGTCGATCGGCGCGGAAAGAATGAGAATCGGGCGGACTGCCCCTTATGCACTACGCCTGACGCTCGGAGGCGGGACCCGTCGGGCGGTCCCCGCTGAAGATAGCTAGCTAGAATTTTTCCGGGTCCTGACGCCTGCCGGCTTCAGTCCTAATGGTGTAACCTGCTGCAAGAGCTGTGTCTCGAAGTAAGATCCTGTATTTATAGGGACATGGATATGTTGTTCATCCACACTTTCTGGCAGACTCCTAGCAGTTCTCCAGGAGGAGGGAGGCAAGGCGCACACCCCCGATACTTACTTGGGAAAGAGAGACTGGAGAACTGAGGCCCCAAAACCAGCATCCCGGCGTGACTCGAGGTCGATGTGGTAGTGGGTAATAAAGGTATGTGCCGACTTCCAGGTAGCAGCCCTGCAGATATCCTGGATAGGGACATCCCTGGAAGCAGCTACTGATGCAGCAGTATGGCGGGTAGAATGAGCTCTTATCCCTCTGGGGCTCCACGCCCGCCAAACTGTAACAGAGCTCTATGCAGGAGGTGATCCACCTGCCTAACGTCCGCTTTGCTGCAGGTCTGCCAGGTGCGGCTTCAGCGTAAGTGACAAACAGCTGGCGAACCTCTCCCCGAACTTCAGCCATCTGCTCCTTATAGTAAGCGAGCGCTCGTCTAGGGTCCAAAGTATAGAGCCTATACTCGGCCTCCAAGGTGTGATTAGTAGAACACCGCAGAGTCAACACCTGGTTACGGTGAAACTCCGACACCACCTTCGGAAGGAATTTGGGTGGGAGGCGCAGGACAACTCTGTCCCTGTGGAAGACCAGGTAGGGAGGCTCGATGGAAAGCGCCTGGAGCTCTCCCATCCTTCTGGCTGACGTGATAGCCACCAAGAAGGCGGTGCTCACGACAGGTGTGAAAGATCACACCTGTGCATTGGTTCAAATGGCTTGCCCATGAGCTTGGCCAATACCAGCAGTAGATCCCATGGAGGTGGAGATTCTCGCGACCGAGGGGAATGTGGTCAAGGCTCTGAAAGCGCCTGACCACCTTCTCTCTGTGCCACCGACTGCTTGCCGCCCGCGCCCGTAAGCAGAGATGGCTGCCAGGTGCACCTTAAGGGTCGTCGACCGAAGCCCTTGCTGAGAAAGGGACCACAGGTAGTCCAGAATGCTTGCCAAGGGGCAGTCGGAAGGGTCCAAGACCTTCCCCTGACACCAAATGGAAAACCTCTTCCATTTGAAGGCATAGCATTTCCTGGTCGACTTCTTACGGGACGCCTCAACAACGTTGAGGACCTCGTCGGAAAGACCCAAAGCCTGGAACTCTAGCCGCTCAGGAACCAGGCCGTCAGGTGCAGGGATTGAAGGTCTGGATGGAATACCTTCCCCTGATTGACTGAGATCGGGTCCGGGCGGGCTGGAAGCCACCTCAGGAGCATGGAGCTGAGGCTGAGGAGATCTGGATACCAGAACTGGTGGGGCCAGTCTGGGGCTACCAGAATCACCTGCGCCTTGTCCCTCCATGCCTTGAGAAGCACCTTGTGGATCAAGGGAAATGGGGGAAAGGCATAGAAGAGGCCCGGGGTCCACGGCCTCGAGAAGGCATCCCCCTGCAGCGAGCCCTGCTGAGGGGGCCGGCATGGAACAGACTCAGCTTCGCATTCTCCCTGGAGGCAAACAGGTCCACCTGAGGCGTGCCCCAGTGGAGAAGAGATCTGTACTACCTCCGCAGGACAGACCACTCCATGAGACGCAGCCCTCATCTGGCTTAGGGCATCGGCCAGGGTGTTGAGGCCCCGCCACGCGAATGGCATAGGAGATCCGCCCCAGGCTGCGACAGGGACCAAATGCGGAGAGCTCCTTGCATAACAGCATGGAGCACCGCCTGCCCTGGCGGTTCAGATAGTACATGGTCGTGGTGGTGTCCGTCTGGACCTGAACCACTTGACCCCAAAGAAACGGAGCAAACGCGATGAGAACTAGACGGACCGCTTGGAGCTCCAGCAGGTTGATGTGGCATCGGGACTCCCGAGGGGACCAGAGGCCGTGCGCCCGGTGTTCCCCCAGATGGGCACCCCAACCCATCAGAGATGGGTCAGTCGAGAGAGAGACCGTCGGCTCAGGGTGGACGAATGGGATACCCTCCTGCAGATGTGCTGGAACGATCCACATTGGAGAGCATTCCACATCTCCTGGGTCACTGTCACGGGCCGGTCCAACGGATCGCGGCGTTGTGACCATTGGCTGGCCAGTCCCCACTGAAGGGAACACATGTACCAACGGGCCCAATGGACCACGCTGGTGCAGGCCGCCATGAGGCCCAGGAGGCGCAGGAAGTCCCGGGCAGGGCGCAATTGCCCAACCAGAAATGAATGGGCAAAGAAGGAAAGAACCTCGGCCCTGTCTGCCGGGAGCCATGCTCTGGCTCGCAGAGAGTCGAGCGCTGCCCCGATGAACAGAATCACCTGCTTTGGCACGAGTTCCGACTTGGCCTCGTTGATGAGGAGGCCAACCTGAGAGCAAACCTGAGGCTAGATTCTGGACCGCCTCCACCTCCAGTCTGGAGGGGTGCTATCAACCAATCGCCCAGGTAAGGGTACACCTGGACCCTCGGCCCAAGAGGAATGCTGTCACCACTGCCATGCATTTGGTGAAGACCCTGGGAGCTAGGGAGAGGCCAAGGGCATGGCCCGGAACTCAGATAGGGATCCCTCTGCTCTGAAGCGGAGGAATTTGATGGGACGGACGGATTGGGACGTGAAAGAACGCGCCCTGGAGGTCCAGGGAGCAGAACCACACACCTCGTTCCAAGGATGGGATTATCTGAGCCAGAGTGACCACCCTGAAGGTCCGAGACCTTAGGAACTTGATCAGGTCGTGCAGGTTGAGAATGGGGCGCCAGCCCCCTGTCCGTTTTGGGACTAGGAAGTACCTGGACACAAACCCTGGGTCTGGAGGAGGATCCACCACCTTCCTGATTACCTCTTTTTCGAAGAGCAGGGTAATATCGGCCTGGCGGGCTGACAGCGAGGCTGCGGACCCCGTAGCCCCCTGAGGGGCGATGGCTCGAAAAGGTGGAGCCTGCTTGAACTCCAGAGGCAGGCCTTTTCCTACCACCTCCAACACCCAGCGGTCCGTGGTGATAGCGGACCAGGCGGAAAGGAAGTGGCGGAGCCGTCCCCCCATGGGGGGAACCCAGGGGGGGAGTGATGAGGCTGGGGGCAGCACCCCTCAACCCGTCACTGGGCAGGCTTGGAGGAAGAACAGGCCGAGGGACCTCCTGGTCCTTTACCTCCTTGCTTCCTGTTGGAGGAAGCCGTCGGCTTGGGCTTGGGACGCCAAGCACGAGCCTGCTGGCCCTGTTGCTGGGCTGGTCGAGAAGCAGGGACCGAAGGACGAAAGGACTTCTGCTGCTGATGGCGGCCTTTGTCCCTCTGGGCGGAGGTGACCGAGTCCAGAGTGGCATTGGACTTCTCGATCCGCTGAAGGTGTCCCTCCACTCCAGGGCCGAAAAGATCAGTCTCCAAGAAGGGGACATCTGCCAACTTGTGCTGGGTATCCGCCGTGAAGGTGGATATCCTCAGCCACGCCCTGCGGCGCATGGCCACCGCGGCCGCTACTGACCTGGCAGAGGACTCACCTATGTCCAGAGCAGTCTGGAGCTGCTGCTTCGCCACCGCCCTACCCTGGTCCCGCACCTGGCGGACCGTGGTCTGCAGGTCAGGCGGGAGATGAGGAACAACCTCATCCAGGGAGCCCATGAGGGCGTGGGAGAAGTGTGCCATCAGCATGGCCGAGCTGGCCTGTCGGAGGCCGAGGGAGGACGCAGCGTACACCTTATGCCCGGCAAAGTCCAGCTTTTTGGAGTTATTGTCGGGGCTTATCCACATCCCGAGTGTTACCGGAACGCCGGAAAACGCTGTCGGTGACTAACCCCTCGGCAGAGGGGTGTTCCGAGAAACCGGCCAAAGAGCCGGTAGGGACCGCATACTTCCTGGCCATCCTGGCTGAGGGTGCAGGACAGGAAGCAGGCCGCTGCCAAAGCTCCAAGGCTGGGCCGACAATGGCCTCAGCCACCGGAAAGGCCTCCGTGGGGGAATCCCCTCGGTCCAGAATCTCTGTCAGGGGATACTTGGCCCGTTTGGACACAGGCTCGAGCTGCATCCCGGTGGACTCCGAGATGAGTCGAAGCAGACCCAAGAAGGACGATGGGTGTAATCGTCGTTGGATTCTGAAAAGTCTGCGAAGAGCTGCCTCGGCCCTGAGCCACCCTCCACCTGCTGAGGACGGTCGGGAGTGAGGGTGACCGACAACCTGTGGGGCAAGCCATGACCCGACCGAGAATTCTTGGTCGGTGCCCCTGACTTCGGTTGTGGAGGCGGAGGTTCCACCACAATCGGTGGAGCAGCTGGTTCCGGCCGAGCAACCGCCCCTGGAGTGGGCAACTCGACTGGAACGAGTGGCTGCTTCGGTTGTTCAGGCGACAGCCACTTGATGGCCGGGGTTGGCTTAGGCCCGGACAACAGCAACTGCTGCCACATAAGGTCCTCGTAGCACCGGCGCAACTTGCGCCGCAGCCTCTCCTCACCCGAGGAGGACGACGAAGAAGAATGGTGACGCCGCTTACTTCGGTAACGAGACCGAGACTGCCGATGTCGGCGGGAACGGCTAGACCGAGAAGAGGTCCGAGACCGAGACCCACGGGGGGACCGAGGGTGGGTCTGGGAAGGGGCGGGGGACACCTGCTCTTCCCTCGGCTCGGGCACTTTAACCGGGGACTGCGGTCCCAAAGGAGCAGGCAGATCCTCAGTATCCACCGGGGGAACCAGTGAAGGAGGGTTGTCGGCTTCTCCAGTCGACAGCCCGTCTAATGGATCGAGAAAAATCTCGACTTTGTCGACGGGAGTCTCGGCAGGCTGGCCTGATGGGGGCACCGTGAGGCCAGCGGCCTCAGCCACAACCATGACCGAAGTCGACGGTCGGCTGCCCGGGGAAGGGGACCTCTCCCGCTCCCACGAACGCAGACGGTGGGACTTACCTTTCGACTCCTTTTTCTTGGGCCGAGAAGAATGTCCCGAAGGCCCCTCTCCTTTCGTGGAAAGGGACTGACAAAGCTCCTTGAACGAAGCCGTATACGAGGAACTCAGAGAGAGCGGGATAAATGCCACGGCCGAGGAGGAGGAAGATGCGGCCTGGGCCGCCTCCTCCTCGAGGGCGATCATCTGCTCGAGCTGCTCAGCCGAGCCAGCCGCCGCGGACACCGCCCAACGAGCCTCTTTAGATTTTACCTAGCGGGAACGCTTCGGGCGCCTGAAGCTTCAAACAGGCAGCGCTGATCGTTCAGAACGTTGGTCGAGAAAGAGCGGCACAACTCGCAGAAGCCTGTGGGTCGGATTCAGGCCTGGCAGTAGACGCACGTGGAGTGCAGATCCGTCTTGGACATTTTCTTCCCACAAGGGCACCTCCGAAAGCCGGGAACAGATTTGTCCATCGCAGCCGTGAGGGAAGAAGAAAACCGAAGTTTAGAAAACTTCAAAACCAATTTCGGACGAACCGAAGAGTTAGGATCCAGTCTAAAACGCAGAGCGCTAAGGAGGGAACCTGAGCTTCCAAGCGGTAAGGAAGATCTGGCATCATGGGGCGGAGCCGAGAGTTTTACCACCCGGGTGGGTGGGAGGAGCCAGCTTGAAGAGCTTCCGGCAAGAATTAAAGCGGCAAGGATACCTGCCAGAAAGTGTGGATGAACAACATATCCATGTCCCTAGAACTGGTATGTCCCCAATGTCTGCTTCCTCTTCTATGGCTCAAAACTTTACTGCCGAGCTTGTGGACAGCTTGCGTCATGTAGGCTTACCTTGGAGAACACATGTCTGCTACACAAGTGCCAAAGGATCCAAGGCCTGACACCAAGCCAATGGACCATGTCACGACTCACACACATGTAAACAGCAAATGCAGGCATTGTGGCCATCTGTCGAGGACATCTTTTATCTGCACAACATACACCTCTTAAACCTTGGTTTTCTCATCTGTTCCAAGGTAAAAGTGATGATGAAGCAGGAACCACAGGATCAGGTGAGTAAATTGAGACAAAGATTGAAGTAAATCTTCAAAAAATAAATATGAAAATCACTTGAAAAATAGTAAAATTCTCAATCACCAGCAGGGCCTGTGAGGAAGATTTGAGTGAAAGGGTCAGAGCTGGAGGACCACATCACTGAGTGATAGGAGGAGTCAGGCTTGAAGACTGTTCTGTTGACTAAGTATGCTCAGTGAAACACTGCCCAAGTGTGGTTAGTGAACTGAATCAGGTTGTCAGAATCACTCAATTTAAGGGCAAAAAAACTTCTTAGTTGTCAGGCGAGGTTTCTTTTCCTGCCAGTTGGCATTTTTCAGTTTAACGGGTTTCAGGAATTGCAAGTAAAACACTGACATTTACTACTGTACTTGGAGTGCTGACCTGTTCGTACCTTGGGTGTTGCCCTGACTTAGTTTATACGGATAGTCCTGGACTGAATACTGGCTAAAATACAACCATTACAGAGGTCAAAACTAAGTTTTGCCACAACTAGTGAACAGGGCTGGTGGTTGGGAAAATCCTCTGGCCCCACAGATATTCTACTGGCTCAACTAGTGTACTTACTGCAAGGTTACCTCTTCCAAATCTAACTAGCACGATTAGTTAAAGGGAAACTTTAGTAACCCAATGTTCAGTTTGCCAGCATTTTTCTAGGGGCTGGTGTCATATGCTGCTGTATACTCTAATACTGCATGTGCTGGGTGGTATCAATGGTCTAGTCCCACTTGTGAACCAGCTACAGTTAGTGTTATTTAGAGTTGCAGAACACACCTCTTCCTCTCTCCCGAACCCAGACAGTAAACTCATTACCTACATGATGTGTTGCCTCTCCATTGGTCCAAGGTGAGAAAGTAGAGTTGCAGCACTCACCACTTCATCTCTCCTGAACCCAGAAAGCAAACTCATCACCTCCATGATGTGTTGCCTCTCCACTGGTCCAGGGTAAGAAAGCCCTGCGGCTGCTCCTGAGCTGCTGCTAAGCCATGAGGTCAGCACTTCCTTTGCCCCAGTTTAGTGGTCGCTGCCACTGGAAAATGAGACCTGAGAATTCAAACATCTAGAAGACACCAAGTGGACTATCAGCTCTAACTAAACATGCAAAGTGGTAATGCAAGAGGAAGTACAATCTAGGAATTCTAGGTAAAGCGAAATCCTTTCCAGGAAAACATTAGAGATACCATACAATAAATGTAGACTTGGGCTCAATGTTAAGCACAGCTTGATCATTCTCTGAAAGGATCTGAACCTGCTACTTCTGGGAACAATTCTTGCTAGCCTCAGTTACCTTAAGTCTTCATTTATGTAGTTAAAACCAAAGGAAGCACCAACTCCTGATATACCTGCCCCCCACCACAACACACTAAGACACTCACAAACCCAGAGACTAGACAGTTCCATAGTGAGACTTGTATTTTTGTCTCACAACAACTGTAGCTGGGGCACAAATACGTTTACTAAGCAAGACAAAATTGTTCTGAAGAAAGCTGAAGAAAACTGCAAGGAAAATACAGCCCTGCTTTACTTAGGATGTAAGGAAAGCCAAAGGTGAGTACAAAGTAGATACAATGCCCCTGAAGACAGTAAACACAGAATGATAAGAATACAACATGCAAACAGACTGCATCTCAAGAAGTTTCTGGGGAAAAGATGAAGGACGAACAAGTGGAAAAAGCTCTTACCATCCATCTTGTCAGACGCATCATCTTTTGGTGACAACAGACAAAGAATAGTAAAGAGTTAATATGTTAGGACAGAGATATTCACAAATACATTCACATACAATAGCAGAGAAACAGAGAAGATTTATATGCACAGACAGTCTTCTGTTCAAGTGGTTCATGAACATTATAAAATGGGTATGAGAAACCAAGACCTGTGATTGGTCAGATGTGATCACATGAAAGTGTGTCATTTCAGCACAACTCCTGTCATTTAATGAGATAAACAGGTTACTCACCTGTAACAGTACTTCTAGGAGTGATATATAGTGTTCATCCACACTTTAGGCAGTGCCCTTTCCCTTTAAGAGTTCACCGGAACATCTTCAACCTGGCTCATCCCACCCACCCGAGAGGTAACTCCCACGGCACCGCCCCATGACATCAGATTTCACCCGCTGGAAGTAAGACTGGTGTGCCACTTTACGGGGAGGTCAGGTGGGTCAGTGTGGATGAACACCATATACCACTCCTAGAAAGTACAGTTGCGTACTTACCGTAATGGCAGATCTTTGAGGAGTAGCTCTTGCAGCAGGTAATACAGTTGGGATGACTCTCAAGCAGTAAACTCAGGAAGGACGGAAGTTATGACAAAAGGCCTTGTAGGACAGCTCGTCCAAAGGCTGTCCTATGCCATGAAGCAATATCTAAGTTGTAATTCTTCATGAAAGTATGTATCGTGGCCCATGTGGCTGCATTGCAGATGTCTGTGATAGAAGCCCCTTTGAAGCAGGCCGCTGTAGAGGCTATGGCTCTGGTAGAATGGGCTTGAACAGGGCCCGGTAATGGCTTTTTATATTTTTTTTATAACAAAAAGTTATACAATGTGCCAGCCGATTGGAGATGGTCTGTTTAGCGACCTTCCCTGGCTGAAGTGAAGGTGACAAAAAGCTGAGGAGTTTCTCAATATACGATGGACATCTAAGGTGTGTAGGAGGTAATCTCCCCCATTAGAATTCTCAGGGTAGTAAACTGGCAATTCAATGGTCTGATTTAAGGTGTGTTCTGAGACCACCTTACGTAAAAAGGAAGGACTGGTTCGGAGAACCACTCTGTCTTTGTAAAAGATTAGCTAAGACTCTTTGCGCACGAGGGCATGAAGCTTGGAGATATGCCAAGCGAAAGTCATAGCCACTAAAAATACGGTCTTCAAAGAAAGGAAGCACAGGTCGCAAGTGGCCGCCAATTCTAAAGGGTCAGTTTTTCCAAAAGGAAATTTAGATCCCATGGAGAGGTGGGTCGTCTAATGGGAGGTTTGATGTGTAGCATTCCTCTTAGGAACATTTTGGCAAGATTATGTTGATACAGCAGTCTCCCTTCCAAGGGCTTATGGAAGGCCGTGATAGAGGCCAAATGAACTTTAATAGAGGAGCAGCTTAAACCTGTCTCGGTAAGCGAGGCCAGGGTTGTCCAACACTAGTCAGTGGACATGAATAAGGGTCTAACAACCTGGAAGCGGCCCATATGGAGAAGCGTTTCCATTTAGCATTATGTTTCCCTGGTAGATGGTTTGTGTGAAGGCAACAGAATATTGGCCACAGGTGAGGAGACTTGAAGATGGGCTATGAAAGCGTCCTCAGGAGCCAAGCGTGAAGGTGTAGTGACTTCAGGCTGGGATGAAGAAGGGCCCCTTGAGTCAACAGATCTGACCTGATCGGCAATGGAATTGAATCTGCTACTGAGAACTGCTGAAGTAGGGGAAACCACACCTGCCGAGGCCACAGAGGGACTATGAGGATCATGGTGGCAGGTTCGAGTTGTAGTTTCAGTACAGTCCGTTGCAGGAGTGGGACGGGGGAAAGCATATAAGAAGAGTCTTGTTCATGGTTGGGACAGGGCATCTGTAGACTGTCCTCTCCTGTTCGGGATAATGGAATAGTATCTGGGGAGTCGATAATTGATGGAGGAGGCAAAGAGGTCGAGATGCGGGGTCCCCCACAATCGAAAGATCATCTGAAAAACTTTGTGATGAAGTGTCCACTCGTGCGTGGAGGTCTGACGACTGAGAATGTAGGCCAGGGTATTGTGGCGTCCTGGCAGATTGATGGCCATTAATGACAGGTGCTGAAGTATGGCCTCCTGCCAAACCGCCATTGTCTCTCTGCAGAGAGTGCGGGACTTGGTAGAGGTACTTGGTTTGTTCAGGTAGTACCCCACTGAGGTTTTTGTCTGATTGGGATCAGTAGAGGCCCCAGGGAGATGTAGGGGTGAAAGGCCTGAAGGACAAGGCGGACTGCTCTCATTTCCAGTAGATTTATATGGGGAGAAATGGAGAATCAGGGCCAACTGCCCTGTGTCTTGTAGTGACCCAGGTGTGCATCCTAGCCATTGAGGGAAGCATCCGTGGTCAACGTCTGCTGGGGAGGAGAGGCGTGGAAGAGCATGCCTTGAGATAGGCTGGCACGCTGGGTCCACCAATTCAGGGCTGACCGTAGAAGAGGAGTGACTCTGATTTTGTCTTCAAAATCCCTTGTCTTTTGCCGCCACTGATTCTGAAGAGCCAACTGGACTGGTCTCATCTGTAAATGGTGAAAGGCCACTGTGGGGGATGGCTGTGGCCATGTGCCCCAGAAGGCTGTGATAAATTGTTGAATTTGTATCTGTGAAACCAGAGACAGAAGTCTGTTTTGTCTGTCGGCAGGGAGGTAGGCCCTGGCAGAGGAGGTATCCAGAATAGCGTCTATATACTGGAGCGACTGGGTAGGGGCTGGATTGGACTGGGGCCAGCTGACCGTAATTCCTATGGACTGGAACAGAGTGAGGGTCACCTGGAGGGAAGAAAGCAGAGACGTTTCCAATTCTGCTTTTATAAGCCAGTTATCCAGGAACAGGAAGACAGAATGTCTGTCCCATCTCAGGGCTGCCGCAACAACCACTAGGCACTTGGTAAAGACTCTCGGGTGGATGAGAGACTGAACAAGAGTGCCTGAAATTGGTAATGTCCTAGCAGGTAAAAGCAAAGGAACTGGTGGTGGGTAGGGTGGACGGGGATATGGAGGTAGGCATCTTTCATGTCTAATGCACATAGCCAATCCCCTTGTTTTAACATCGGCATAATAGATGTTAAGGTGACCATCTGGAATCTTTTGTACTCAATGTGTAGATTCTGTTGTCTGAGGTCTAGTATAGGTCTGAGATCTTCAGTGCGTGTGGGTACCGGAAAGAAATGGGAGTAAATCCTGGTGGTACTACAACGGAGGGACTAGATAGGTGGCATTCTTGTGAAGAAGTGCCCAAAGATCCTCCTGGAGAATAGGAATATGGTTGGGTGGTAATGGACAAAGTGTGGGGGATGAGGGGGAGGCACTGACGTGAGTTCTAGTGTGTGCCCCGTCCTCATGATCTGAAGTACCCACTCGTCCGATGTTATCACCTGCCAGGCCTCTAAATGGATGGCAAAGTGACTGCCCACGGCTTCCAAGGCCTGGTGGAGGAAGCCTGGGCAATGCCCCAGTTGGTCACTGGGAAGGTGGCTGACTGACTCCACCCGAGGGGTGGGAGTGGGAGCACTTGGAGGTAGGAGTGGCGGTCCTGGAGGAAGGCTGGGAACGACTATGGAATCCGCCTTTGTAGGTACCTCTGCATTTACCGCCCCTCTTCGACATAAAGGAGGATTGACAGAGGTATTGGTAAGATGGCTGTGAGGTATGATACATGCCATGTACCATAAGCAAGAACCGGCCAGAAGCTTGGAGATCATCCAGTAGCATTTGGGTACCTGGACCAAACAGTTTAGATCCATTAAAAGGGGTATTTACCATTTTATGTTGTATATCTGGTATGAATCCCGATAAACGTAGCCAAGCATGGCGTCTCAGGGTAATCCCTGCGGCTGTTGTGCAGGTCGAAGTATCCACCGAATCACAACCTGAGCGAAGCAGGTGTCGAACTATGGAATTGCCAGTGGAAACTGTAGCCACTGATCGGTCCATCTCCTGAGATGGAGGGAGTTTACAGACTAGTTCTATAGCAGAGAACCAGAGGGTCTGTTGACATTTAACCATGTGTCCCATATAATGTAGAATTCTAAGATTCATGGTACCCGCCTAAAAAACCTTCTTCCCAAGGTAGTCAAGTCAGCGGGACTCCTTATCAGGGGGTAGTGAGCTCATGTGTTTTGGTCATTTGGTATGATCATGAGCTACGGTAATCACTACCGAGTCAGCCTCAGGGTTAGTGGAAAGAAAAGGATGGTCAAAAGGAGCCTGGTAAAGGCGATTAGCCTTCCTAGGAATGGCTTGGACCACTGACGGTTGGTTCCAGGCCGCCAGTATGGCGTTTTGGTAAGCTTGTATAAGTGGGGGTCTTCAGGCAGTTCAAGATAGTCTGCCATATCCTTTCTTTATCATGTTCGGTGATTGAAATACCCATGTTTTTCTGAATTTGAATCATCATCTCGTGAAAAGGGGAGTCATCAGGAGGAGAGGCAGCCACATGGCGGGAGGCATCCTCATGTAAGGAGGAGATAGTAGAAAAAGAGGATGGGGGACAAGAGTCCAAGTCCTATGGGTCAACATTTTCCAGATCTCCGGGAAAACCTTCCAGAAATTCAGTCTCATCTGAAAAGTAGTTTTCCACATATGAGGGAGGGGACCAGGGTGGTAAGCACTCCCTGTCTTCCTGGAAGCAATTAGGTGGAGGGGTAAGAGAACGGGAAAGGCGACTCGCCTCCCCTGGAGTAGGAGACTGAGAGTGTCTAATTACTTGTAGAACCTGTTGTACCACTGTGGCTACGTCCAATGAGGTACAGGGAGGGGGTGGGGCAGGGGTGTCTGAGAAACCAGGGGGATAGTTGAGGAAATAGGACGTGAGGTATACACAGGTCTAGCCTCTGGGTGGTAAAGTCCAGGGTCCTGATCCCTGTCCACCTGGCCCCTATGGGAGAATCGCTATGAAGGCGGAGGGGCAGTGGAGACTGCAAATCCAGTAGTTCTGCCCACAGAGGAATGGCCCGTCATCGACGGGGCAGCAAAGGAAGAAGCACTGGAATCCTTAAATGGAGACATCATCGACGAGAAACGAGTGAATGTCAACGGGACGTCAAGGGGACCAACACAGGGTTCCATAGAGACTGCTGAAAGGGCGCTAGAAAGCATTGTCATCGAGAGGGCATAAACCCCCATCGACGAGTAAGCAGTCCTGGAGGGCATCATCGACGGTAGAGCACCTGTGATGCTGGCCATCGACAAGCGTTTGCCTGATGAAGATGAGGATGATTTATTTTTATCATGTTTATGCTTCTCATGTGAAGCGGTAGTAGGGGGCTCCTTGGAACAGGCCTCCTTCTCTAAGAGAGACACTTTCTGCTCCATGAGATGTGCTTCCATCTCCCCTAGCCATCGTCGATGGGTAGCCTGGTTGAAATCCTGGAAATGAACTCAGGAGATTGTGTTGCGTGTGGCAAAGGCATGAGCAGAAAAGTGCTGTCTTGCTTGTAGATTCTTTGGACTTTCGTCGATGAATGAAAGGAAATGGAGAAATTCTGTTCCCAGCTCAAGTTCTCGTTGATGACTGCTACTCTCGCACTAGCTGCTGCGTGCGAGCTGAAGATAGTGGGAAAATGAACTAAGGATAGCAGGGACTGCCCACGCTTACATAGGAGCAGAATGATGCTGTCATGTGTAGGCGGCCCCTGGCAAAACACTGCTAGAAGAGAGCTGCCATGCACTACAGCGCCCTCTGGTGATGACCCAAGTGTATTACCTGCTGCAAGATATTATCCTCGTGTAAGATCTACTGTTACAGGTGAATAAAGTACAGTTACATAAGAATGTACCATAACAGTAGATCTTCGAGACACGCCCTTGCAGCAGGTTCCACAATGAGGACTGACGCCACCTGGTGGCGGTTCCGGCAACTTTTTCTCTAGCAGTACCAACATGGCAACGCCCCCCGCCGACATCGGCTCCACCCCCAGCGTCGCCCTATATAAGGGAGGCGTTCCCCACGTGCTCCAGCTCTTGTATGCCCCCCGTCAGGCAGAATTTGGCGAAAGGCAATGGTCAGAAGAATTATTATTATTAGATAATCCCTCAAAGGAGGAAAGACTGGCCTGAACTGGACCTGATCCCTGGGGGAAGAAGGGCGGGAAATATACCTCCTGCCAAGAGCTTCTCTTGAAGATCTGCTGTCACAGTAAGTTCTTACATAACTGTACTATCATATTTCGAGAAGAAGCTCTTGCAGCAGGTTCCACACTGAGGACTGAGTCCCAAGCAGTATAAACATATAACAACCTCTGGAAGGGGGAAGACAGTAGGAAAGGAACAGCAGAATAAAGGAAGATCCCTCAGGAAACCAGGCCCTGTAGAAATGCGAGGCCAAACCCAGCTCTGCATCTGGAAATAATGTCGAGGCTGTAATGCCTGACGAAGGTATGAACAGAACTCCAGGTAGCGGCAGCACAAATATCAGCTGTTGGTACCCTCTCGAGTGGTGCGAAAGCAGCAGCAATAGCTCTAGTAGAATGAACTTTAACCGGCCCTAGTGTCGACCTGTTGTGCTTCTCATAACAGAAGGAGATACAATGGACCAACCAGCACGAAAGCATCTGTTTGGTAACCGGGCGACCTACAGACCGTTGAACAAAGGACACAAAAAGCTCATCAGATTTCCTGTCCCCCTTGGTCCTAGCCAGGTAATTTCTGAGAGCCCTGTGAACGTCCAAGGGGTGAAGCAGGGCTTCCCCCTATTTGAATGCTCTGGACAGTAAACCGGGACCTGAACCGATTGATTCAGAGTGAGCTCCGAAACTACTTTTGGTAGGAACTTCGGATTAGTGCGAAAATCAACCCTGTCCTTGTGAAAGACAAGGTAGGGTTCTTTATACATGAGGGCTTGAAGCTCTGAAATGTGCCTCGCCAAAGTAATGGCTACCAAAAATAAGGTCTTCCAAGAAAGAAGATGGAGCTCGGACTCCATGGCAGGTTCAAAGGGAGGAACAGTAAGCTTCTCCAGGATAAAAAGGAGGAACAGGGTCCCTGATGGGAGGTCTGATGTGAAGTATACCACACAAAAAGGCCTTGGAAACCTCCATCTGAGCCACCGTCTTACCAGACACAGGGAAATGTTAAGCGGGAGATGGCGGCCAGGTGTACCTTGATGGAGGAATAACTGAGAAAGAGAAAGCAGGTATTATAGGATAGTATTAACCGGACAGACCAACGGTTCCACCCTCTTGGCTGTGGCCCAGATACAAAAACGTTTCCACTTCATAGCGTAAGTGGACCTGGTGGCAGGTTTTTGTGCCTCTACCAGTACTTGAGCGACTAGATCAGACACCCCGAATCTGACCTTGGCTAGTTCCTGAGGCGCCAGGCATGCAAGTGAAGAGAACGCAGATTTGGGTGTATCAGGGACCCCCTCGTCCTGTGACAGGAGGTGAGAAGATAAGAGGAAGAGGCATCGGAGGCTCTGCCGCTAAACGTTTCAGTAAGGGAAACCAAATCTGACGGGGCCATAGCGGAGTGATTAGAATGACAGTGGACGGTTCTGACTGCGCTTTGAGGAGTGCCTTCTGTAACAGCTGAAAAGGGGGGAACGACTACAGGAACTTCCCTTTCCAGCAGAGGGACAACACATCTTGCCAAAAAGCTCCAGGTTCTAGACCTAGCAAGCAGAAATTGGGCAGATCTTCCTGGACATAAAGTCTCCACCACTCATTCACACTGATGGGATCTACGCCAGAGGTGCCAGGACCCAGCGGGAGCAAACTTTTTGCAAGAGGGCCGGCGCCAGAGATGGAGCCACGAGGAGTGGCGCCGTGAGCCGCTGTGTGTGGCAATGACTATCTCGGCGCCAACCTTCTAAACCCTCAGTTCCTTTTTTTCCCCTCACGAAAAGCGCTTAATGACGACGTCGCTCACCCGCTGGGGGTCAAACTTCAAACTAGCAGCATAGTTTTCAGTTTATTGTTTTGTAATTTATCTCGAAATAAGTACCACTTACTTTTAAACTTTAGTTGTTAAAGTCTTCAGCCCTCCATTGACAGAGTCGACCATGAGCAGGTCAGGTAATGGTAGGGAGACTTGGTATGAAAGCTGTTCAGTCAGCCTGGCTTTGTCCAGTCCGCTGCCCTCTCCGGATGGTCTGATGCCAGGGGGGATGGGCAGTCCCCCAGGAAGCATAAAAGAAAACGGTCACACTCTCGGCACCGTTCAGCCTCGAGCTCTTCTTCGGCCCACAGGTCAAAAAAGAAAAGGCATCACTCAAGGTCGCATTCTGGTATGTATGCGCGTCGACGGTCGGTCGTTGGGGTCAGATGCCGGCCTCCTCCTAAGCCGGAGTCACCAGTTTCTGTCTCCGGTGACCGACCTCTTCGACACTGGAGCCCTTCCCCGCCTACTGAAAGGGCTTCCAATGAGCAGTTTCACCAGTGGGCCACTCTTATGGAGCAATGGGCTTGGAGGCTGGTCCAGCTGCCTGGCTTGGTCACTCCGAGGCCTTTGGGCTCTTCGGGGGAGCGGGTAGGGTGGCTGGACCATCCTAGTCGCGCGGCACCATCTTCGGTGCCGTTGACTCCACGCTCAGGTGCCCCCCCCCCCACATGGCTGCGGTGCAGGGGGCCACACTGATGCCTTTATCTCCTGGTATTCTTCCTTCTTTTTCTTCAAACCGAAGTCTTCGGGGCCCTGGACTGCTTTCGGCACCATCGGGGATGCTCTCAGTGTCGATGGGTCTCTAGGCGCATATGCGCCTGTCGGTACCGTCCTCGGTGCCAATGCACCTATCGGCACCTTCCTCGGCGCTGTTGGGTTTGTCGGCGCCCGATGTTTTGTCAGTGTCGTGTCTCTGTTGCGCCAGGTGCTGTTGTTTCTTGACGCCACGGTCTCCCTTGCCATCGGGCGCAGTGTTCTTCGGCGCTGGGGATTGGTGCGGTGCAGTCCAGCCTTCAAGGGTTCTCGACTCCAAATCCTTTCTCTTCTTCATTTCCTACTGATTTTCACTCCTTTCTTGTCCATACAGTCCCTCCATTGCTGTCAGGAGATGATATTGAGCCTGACCCAGATCTTCGACTGGGTGATGATGCTGAAGGAGCAGGGATCAATCCTGCCGCAAAGTCTGTGGTTGAAGACCTGTCATTTAAGTCTCTGCTGAAAAAAGTTAATTCTAATCTTTCTCTCCAGACTACAGATATCGATCCTGGGAAGCTTTTCAGACTCCAATACCTACACGTTCTGGAGATCCCTGCGGATTTAACTCCCCCGGTAAAACCATCCTTTGAGACGCTCTCTCAGATGGTATGGAATAATCCCGCTCTCATTCCTTCTGTGGCTAAGTCCATAGACAAGACATATGCTGCTCCCAAGAATGACCCATTTTGGCCTCCCAGGCCTTTGCAGACCCTAGTGTGATCTTGGCAGAGAAATATAAGGCCGTTCTTCCTCAGGCATCTATAGCCCAGCCTATAAACAAAGAATCTCATAAGATAGACACCTTAGGTAAAAGAGTCTTTGCTGCCTCCACCCTGGGTATGCGTATTGCCAGCTACCAGGGCTATTTCACTCAATATGAGTATGTTCTTTGGCATTCGCTCAAATAGATGGTGGAAGCTCTGCCTGAGTTGGGACACTAGTTCAGAGCTACTTCAGACCATAACCAGGGGTATCGAGTCCAACAACCATCAGGTTAAAGCAGCTATGGATGCTTTTGATACTGCTTCCCAAGCGGCGGCGGCGGCAGGCGTTTGTACCTGTCATCACTCCTGGCTACGCACTTCGGGCTTCACGAATGATGCCCAACAGCAGGTCATGGCGTTACCCTTTGACGGTATGTATCTGTTCGGACCTCAAGTAGAGCAAGCTATAGAGGCCACACAGAAGACAGGAGACTAGGTCACCCATTAAAATGGCTCAACCCGCTCCCACCCCTTCTTGGGGGGGTGTTAACAAGTGTCAATTTCACAACCATCAGTCCTTTCGGGGCAAGGGCAGGGAAGGTTTTAACAAAAACCAAGCCCCCCCACCCTAAAAAGAAATGCAACAGAAGGCACAAGGGCCCAAAGTGCCCAGTGCCATCTTCTGAGTTTCTGGCCCAGGTCCCACCTCAACTGCCCGAGAGGGACTCTTCCTCAGCGGTGGGAGGACGTCTGACTCAGTTCTACAACCAGTGGAAGTCCTTAACATTAGACAAATGGGTCCTCTGAATAATCCGTGAGGGGTACTCCCTCAATCTTTCAGAAACCCCTCCAGACCGCCCTCCCAAACAACCCAGGCTGTCAACAATACAGTCAGACCTTCTTGCCTCCAAGATGCAAGTTCTTCTGAACAACAGGGCAGTAAAACTAGTTCCGCTGGATCAACGAAACACAGGTTTCTACTCCCATTACTTCCTGGTCCCGAAAAAGACCAGGGCATGTGCCCCATTCTGGACCTCAGAAAGTTAAACAAGTTTCTTATCAAGGAAAAGTTTAAGATGATATCGCTAGGGACCCTGTTACCCTTGCTTCATCAACACGATTGGCTAGCTTCCCTGGATACGCAGGATGCTTACCAACATATTCCTATACACCCAAAGCACCACAAATACCTAAGGTTTGTAGCTCTGGGCCAACATTATCAGTTCAGAGTCCCGCCCTTTGGGCTAGCCTTGGCGCCACAAGTTTTTACAAAGTGTTGTGCAATTCTCACAGCGCATCTCAGAAAAATCGGAATACAAGTGTTCCCATATCTGGATGACTGGCTTCTAGCAAGTCCTTCCAGGCAAGAAACTCTCGACGCCATAGCCACGGCCTCAGACTTTCTCACATCCATGGGAGTCCTGCTAAATCTCAAGAAATTACAGTTGCAGCCCTCCCAGAAACTCCATTTTATAGGAACTCTTCTGGACACCTCCTGTGTGAAAGCTTTTCTTCCAGAGGATAGAAGGAGCGATATTCTACAGATGGACCGATACATCAGAGAGAACAGCTCAGTTCGAGCTATCTCGATGCAACGGATGCTGGGTCTCATGGCATCCTTGGTGTTCACTGTAACCCTAGCATGTCTCCACATGAGAACCTCTCAACGGATGCTCAGTGGTCCCCAACCACTCACCCTCAATCTTTTCTCATCAAGGTGACAGAACCTCTGAAGAGGTCACTCATCTGGTGGTCACAAGAGGACAACCTTCTGTAAGGGTATCCCTTTGTTCCCCTGGATCATCAGATTTCCATTACCATGGACACATTCCTGACGGGGTGGGGAGCTCACTGTCAGAATCTCCACACCCAAGGTAAGTGGACTCAGGAAGAGTCCCAGCTTCACATAAATGTCCTAGAAATGAGAGCCATCCTTTATGCAGTCCGGGCTTTGAAGGACATTCTCTGTCACAAGAACATTCTCCTTCAAACGGACAACAAAGCAGTGATGTATTACATCAACAAGCAGGGCGGTGCACACTCTTACCCTTTATGCAGGGAAGTGATGAGAGTGTGGGAATGGTGCCTAGAGCACAAGGCTCTAATTCAGGTGGTCTAGCTGCCGGGAGTGCAGAACAAACTGGCAGACCGTCTCAGCAGAACAGAGACGTATCCTCATGAGTGGTCTTTCGATTCAACTGTAGTTCAGTCACTATTCGCAGAGTGGGGGAACTCCAGACCTGGACTTTTTTGCATCCCCACTCAACACAAAACTGCCTCTCTTCTGCTCCAGAAATCCAGGGCCTGGCATTTTCTGTCAGGATGCTTTCAGGCTGTAGTGGGCAAAACGCTTTCTATATGCCTTTCCTCCTCTTCCACTATTTCAGAGGGTACTTCTCAAATTCGAGTCCCAGGTGGACAAAATGATCCTCATTGCTCTCTTCTGGCCTCGACAGATATGGTTTCCGTTACTCAACAGTATGTCGGAAACCCCTCAGAAGGTGCTTCCCCTTCAGATGAACCTTCTGATCCAGGGGCCTGTGGTCCATCCCAATCTGAGGTTGCTTCACCTTCACGCTTGGCTCCTTTAGAAACAAAGGTGAACAGGTTCAATGTCTCTCGGAGAGTTTCAGATATTCTTTTGGCGGTGCACAAGCCAGCCACCAGAAAAACTTATACAGCCGAATGGAAGCGTTTTTCGCTCTGGTTTGCAAAATCCTCTTTGAATCCTTTCTCCTGCCCACCAAATAAAGTTCTAGAGTACCTTTTAGACCTCTCAGATTTAGGTCTACAATACTCTACAGTCAAAGATCACCTTTGTGCCATTTCAGCTCATCATGAGCCAGTACTTTCCTTGTCACTGGCTCAGTTACCTGTAATTAAAAGGTTTCATACCAGACCTCCTGTCAGATGTCGAGTCGCAGACTGGGACATTAATCTTGTGCTAGACATGCTCACTCGAAAGCCTTTCGAGCCTCTAGCTACCTGTGTGCTGAAATTTCTCACTTGGAAAATGGCCTTCCTGGTGGCCATTACTTCGGCCTGCAGGGTTTCTGAAATACATGCCCTGGTCACAGACCCTCCGTATACTGTATTTCATAAGGACAAAGTAGTTCTTAGGACCCATCCTAAGTTTCTCCCTAAGGCTGTTTCACAATTCCATCTGAACCAACCTTTGGTCCTACCTACTTACTTTGCTAACTTCCAAAATGAAGGAGAGTGTACCCTTCATTCTTTGGATGTCAAAAGAGCTCTGCATTTCTATTTGGATAGAACAAAAGAAATTCGCAAAGCTCAACAAATGGAAATTACGCCACTTACCGTAATTACTGATCTTCTTGGACAGTCTCCATCACTCATTTACACTAGTGGGATAGCGCCGGAGGCGCTAGGACCAAGTGGGAGCCAAAAATTTTCAAAAGGGTCGGCGCAGACACAGGACCACGCATGCGCGGCACAGCGAGGCTAACTCGCGCCTGTGTAGGCTACCTTGGCATCGACCCTCCAACCGCCTCATTACCTTTTCGACCGAGGAGCTGCAGCGTAACTGAAGAGAATAATTCATCCCGAGTTTCTGGGCCTGAGAGGGCCCAGATGGCCTTTGCAAGAAAGGTCAAAGAACAATGTCTTCACATCTGAACTACAGGACCATGAAGACCAGGAAAGAAAATGAGTGAACCCAGGGGATGATGGGTGGGCGTGTGAATAAGTGATGGAGACTGTCCAAGAAGATCAGTAATTACGGTAAGTACGTAATTTCCATATCTTCCTGGACTAAGTCTCCATCACTCATTCACACTAGTGGGAGAGTACTGAGCTAAAACCAACAACCCTGAGTAGGGTGGTAGGAGATAGGGTTCACTCAGAAAGGACAGCCAAAGGACTGTCCTGCTAATAAAAAGAGCTGTCTTGTAAAGAGCAACTAGAACATGGTGCCTAAAAGATAAGCGCTCGAGTTGTAACTCACCACTTTGCAGACGACTGCAACGGACACAAAATGAAAGTCTGCCAGGAAGTCGCAACCACTCTAGGAGAGCGGCAAGAACCTGGGCTCACAATTTGGTCTAGCATCAAAATTAATAGTGTCAAAGACATGTACTAATGTAACGTAAAGGGACCTCAGGAACTGAAAGAGTTGGAGGTAAAGTCTATTGGTTCAGAGTAGACCGGAAAGTGCAGATGGAAACCCCCACTATTAAGTATGCCTGACCTGAAAACAATAGGTCCAGGAGCACTTGATCCCCTTACTTGGTGAGCAAGGGGGTTCAGGTGGGGTTAGTCCATCAAGGAGAATGGTCTCCACTTAGTCACAGGAACCTTCCTGACGGAAGGCCAAGCACGACTTAGAAGCCTCTCGTGGTGGTCTAGTAGAACCAGATCCTACCCACTGCATATTCCAAAGGAATCATCCTCAATCAATCAATCAATCAAGTCTTTATTTAACCAGGTGTTCATCGTTGAGCAGAAGCTCATTTGCAAGATGGACCGGGGTGGAGCATGAACAATTGTATATACAGGTCAACACAGGTATTTACAAGGCAATACAGATAATACTCTTTACAGAGAGGAAGAAAAAGAAGTTCATATGTACATAGAATTATACAGATATTGTACAGATTATACGGTATTTACATACATAGAAGTGTCTATAGGAAGATAAAGCAGGTTATCTAAGGTTGCAGGAGGAAGTTAACGAAGAAAAAATAAAAATAAAAATATACACCAGGTAGAGGTGAAGGTAGGGGGGAAGAGAGGGAGGGAAGTAGGGGGAGAAAGGCTAGGAGGGCACGGTGCACAGAAAGGAGTTGGTAAAGCTGGATGTAGAGAAGGTGGATGGAGAAAAAGAGTATGTGTGAGCCCCGGGATTGAATGCTATAAAGTACGGGGCATGGTAGGATGTCACAACCCAGGGTAGTGAGCTCCTATCCGAGGTTGGGAAAGGAAGAATAAGGGGATGGATGGGCCTAGTGTTGATAAGACAGGGGGATAAGAGAGAGAACAATTAGGCTGGTGAGGAGCAAGCTGGGGGGTCAGTACTTAAAATTGGGTCTAGGCGTGGCTATATACCAGTACTGGGTCTGAGTGGGTGAAGCAGTTACATACTTCTCTGATTGTACGGAAATAAAGTATCTTGAAAGCATTTATACCGATTAGAGTGCTTAATTTGAGGGTTTTTTGTAGATCGTTCCATAAGGTAGGTAGCACGTAGCTTATGGCTGCCCTGCCGAAGCGGGATTTTGCTTTGGGTACTTTAAGTGTAATAGCTGAGTAACTTCTTAACGCGTATTTCCCAATTATACTCAGGGGAAGACAGCAGGAGATATAATAAGGCAGCTTATTAGAGATGGCTCTATAGGTCCAGAGAGACAGCGTTCTGTGGCGCCTGAACTTCAGCGATGTCCATCCCACTGCGCATATAGGGTGCAGTGATGTGTGTTGAAGGGAGTCCGTTATAAACCCTCAGTGCTCGGTGGTAGAGTGTGTCCAGTTTAGCCATGTAGGAGTTGGGGCATTGGCTGTAGAGGAAATCAGCGTGAATCAACCAATGATAGGAAAATGGATTGGACCAGTTGTTTCTTGGCATCTCTGGTGAGAAACTGGCTGATTCTAAAAACAGTCCAAGCCTTGTCAAGTCGCTTTAGCAAGTCCTCGATATGTTCAATGAAGGAGAGTCTTTGGTCTATCCAAACTCCCAGATACTTGAATTTTGTAACAAATTCTAGTTTTTCCACCTAGAACTGTGGTAATTTGGGGAACGGTCCCACTGGACACAGGGTTAGCTGTATGGATGAATGGGGAGAGGACCATCGCTTTATTTTTTTTGGCATTAAGGAGTAGCTTTTTTTGGAGGAGTTGGCTTTGCAAAAGGTTGAATTCTGACTGTAGGTCATTGCAGGCAGCTTCAGGTGTTGGGCTACTCATGAGAGAACTGTATCATCTGCAAACAGATGGATGTTGCTTTTTATACAGTAGTCGATGTTATTAATGTAGATTGCAAAAGTAAGGGTCCTAATATAGAACCTTGAGGTACCTCTTGCAGAGTTTTTATGGGGACAGGCCTCCTTCGGCTTTAACTTGTTGAAGGCGCCCTGTAAGATAGTCAGTGAACCAACGCAGAGAGGAGGGGTCCACACCTATGGTTTGAAGGGCAGAGAGGAGCAGACTATGGTCGACGGTGTCGAAAGCCTTGCTTAGATCAAGGAAAACAGCACAAATAAAGTTTTTGCTCTCAAGATTACGCTGCCAGTCATTAGTAACTTTGGCGAGGGCTGAGATAGTGCTATGTTTAGCTCTGAATCCGGACTGCATAGGATTTAGCAGTTCCCTAGACTCAAGGTGAGTCCTCAGCTGTGCATTTACAATTTTCTCTAGGAGCTTGGACAGGACCGGAAGGAGGGAAATTGGCCTGTAGTTATTGAGATCACCACGGTCACCTGATCTGAACAGTGGTATGACATCTGCTGTCTTCCATATAGGTGGTAAGGTGCCCTGAGACAGGGATAAGTTAAAAAGGTGGGTGACGGGTATCGCTAGTACGTGGTAGGCAATTTTTAGAAGTAAGGGTCAAGGGAGTCGGCCTCAGCACTTTTTCTAGTATCCAACTGAAGCAAGAGGTCCTCTACCTCTTCAGTGTGGGAGGTTGAAGTGAGAAAGGTGCTGGGTTATCGAGTTTCAGGCAGTTGGCCGGGCAGTCTGGGAGCCAAGTATGTTTGCAGGGAGTTATCAAATGCCATGCCTGCAGTAGCAAAGTGGTTATTGAATGCGCCAAGTATATCCATCTTTTCGGTTATAGTCAAGTTGCCAGAGGTAATCTTGGTCGGGAGTGAATTTCCTGGGGAGTGGCCTAGCAGATCACTGATTGTGTTCCAGAGCTTGATTGGGCTCTTTGTGGCAGAGTCGAGTTCGGATTTGAAGAAGGTGGTCTTCCTGCCCCATGTGTACAACTGTAGTAGCAGTCTCTGAACTCAGGGAAGAAAGGAAAAAGTGTACAGGAGGACACGTCCACTGCGGAAAACAAAATTCCGACAGAAAAAAAAACAGGGGCTGGATTTCTAAGGCAAATAGAGGCAGATGTGCGTTGAGGAGGGACATGGCAAGACCAAGTTAGGGCTAACCCATTTGTTGAAGTGACTGAAAGAGGCAGTGACTCAATGCGGTGAGGCACTATCCACTCTGGCCTCCTGAAGGGAGTAGGAAAGGATTCTAGTTTGTTTGCTGAAAAAAGGGGGTATCGAGTAATTTTGGCTAGGCCCTGTGCTGTGATAAAATATTTTTTTTTTTTTAGTCAGAGCCTAACAAGGCTTTCAGGTTGCTATTTCGCAAGGATTGTCTTGATACAAAATGATGAAGATGTTCTCCATCTGAGTGCAGAAGGAGCCTGAGTGTCCATACTGAAATAAGGACTGGACTAATAATCACAGCTGGGGAGATGTTAACCATCTGTGCTGAAGAAGCCACCAAAGGGGCAATATCACAAGGGGGCTATATACCCCTATCAAAGGAGCAGAAGAGCCAGAGCGGCTCCCAACCATTAAATTAGAATGTTCCACAGAGTGTAACTGTCTTGACGATTGAAAAAGTCTAGACGCAGAATTGTATGGTCCACAGACGCAGCGTGAAATACTACAGTGGACCCCATTACTGAGGAACTACTGAAAAGATTTTCCATCACAGACTCTGATGATAGAGAGGACGTGCCTTTCAGTATATAAAATGAGTCATCCGCTGCATTACTGACCAGAAGGACAGGGAAAGACCCATCTAGATGCACTTCTACCCTAGAAGGACCTCCAAGAGAGGTCTAGGTCAGAGCCACTAGAGACTCCGCCACCAGGAAGGATGTCGAGGAGCTTGGTACCACGTAGGGAGCCGAGAAAGTGCAGAACAGAATGAGATTCCGCTGGCACAGCAGTACAGCAGAGTTCCATCAGCAGAAAACCACTGGATGACACAAGATCCCACACAGACCGCCACTCACTAAGATGTGTAGAAAAAATAATCCGCAGAACAGGAGTTCATTCTGCGATAAACATCCCACCACAAGTTCTGTGGAAAGGAAGTCCGAAAAGGAAAAATGTGACACTACTTCTGCCATACCGCACCCACTAACACCAGTGCGGCACCAGCATCACTCGTGGCACAGGAGGGCACCAAGCAGTGCTTATGCCAACCTGGGTGATACCCGAGGGCAGCAGTGGCAGTACCCGCAGGCACCCCCGGCACCCATGTAGCAATGGCATCCGAGAGCACCCCCGACACCCATGGTACCATGGTACCCATGGCAAGAATGGCACCCATGGTACCCAAGGGCACCTGTGGTGCCACCCGCGGCACCCATGGGTGCCCCCCAGTGCCACCCATGGTACTCATGGCACCAGAGGTATCCATGGCACCCATGGCCCCAGTGGGCGCTCACTGCGCCATCCATGGCACCCGTGGGTGCTCAGCACCGCCCGCAGGTGCAAGGCGCCACCCACGAGTGCTCGGTGCCACCCAGACACCTGCGGCACAACTGACGGCACAGACAACTAACAGCAGCAACAAAAGCACCCACGGCACTACACAGAACGATGGCGCGGACTAAGGCACGGCGCCGACCAAGGCACTGAGCCACAGCTCCGAGGCACGGTGCTGACCAAGGCACTGAAGGAAAATGCCAATGAAAATCCTGAGAAGGGGAGAAGGAAAAATGTGGTGCCTGTGCTGGTCCCTGCATGGAAAAGAGAGAGGGGGGTAGGCATGAGGGGTCGACACGATAGCAAAGGCCCATCATGATCCAATCGACCCAGCTCCGGTCCAACAGCTCCAAGGCCTGGAGGTCCCGAGATCAGGAACTGAGTCAGGAAAAACTGGAATGTCAAACTCCTTGTTCCACAGGAGCGGCCCAGAGGTGAAACTGCCCACCAGAGCTCCAACGAGGACAGAGATGGAGCTCGGAGTCGAGAATGCAGCCGTTAGGAGCGGGACAAAGAGGAACCCACCAAAGTCGGTTCAGGCCCAACGCCCCTCCCGACTAACAATCCTCGTGCAGACATACTAATGGGCAACCTCAAGCGGCACTGATTCTTCTTCCCCCAACGAGGAAGAAGAGCTCGAGATTAAGCGGAGCCGGATCTCTGGAACCGCTAGATTTGTGCTTCGGAGGACTGTCCCCCCCACACCCCCCAAGCACAGGACTGTCCATAGTCGGACCCCCCACACACACTTAATTAAGGGCAGAGAACCGGACACAGCACCTCTGCCGTAAAAACTTTCAAACAAAGTCCTCCTACCATCACCGCTACCATCTAAGGACGACTCCGTTGATGGCAGGAAATAATTTATTTTTCTTCTTCTTCATAATCTTCTTCTTGTTCGTAAAATAAGAAATTACTACTTAAAATATTAAATTAAACGTTCAAGCTGCTGTCGTATAGACGAAAACTTAAGACTCCGGCAGACGAGCGACATCGACATCCAAGCGCACTCGACGGCGGGAGAAAAGGAACTGAGGCAGTTGGAGGGTCGATGCCGAGATAGCCTACACAGGTGCGAGCTAGTCTTGCGGTGCCACGCATGCGTGTTCCTGTCTCGGTGCCAACCCTTCAGAAAATTTTAGGTTCCCGCTTGGTCCTAGCGCCTCCAAAGCTATCCCACTAGCGTGACTAAGTGATGGAGACTTAGTCCAGGAAGATCAAGGATTTGTGGTACACTAGTATATGCACCACATAGTTAAGGGCACGAATGGCTAGTATCGAAGAGCAGTAGAATTTTCTCCCGAACTGGTCCAATTGTCTGGACTCCTTGTCGGGAGGGAAAGCACTGAGGTGCTTAGGCTTGGCGGACCTATCGTGGACCGCAATGATGACCACCGAGTTGGCCTTAGGGTGTACACTGAGGTGGTCTTTGCCCTCTGGCGTTCTGTAAACTCGGTCTGCTTTTTTGGCCATAGCCGGGATAGAGGAAGGCATCTGCCAAATGATGGAGGACAGATCCTTGTGAGGTCCTAGCCAGAGAGGTGTAAGAACCAGTCTAGTTTCGGGGAAGTCCAAATGCTCAGCTAACCTCTGATGTTTGGGGTCCTGAGTATCCGATTTCGATCCTTGCACCTCCACCATTTGTCTCAGGAGATCCACAAAGGAGGGGTCCTCGGGGAGCGACTTGGGAGATGCTCTTGGGATTGGTTCCTCTGGAGGAGGGGTCTCAAATCCCGAACTCCCAGAGGATGACTCAGAATCCGATTCCGAATCAGCTGACTCTGAAAGTTCTCTATTTGTAGGATCAGGCTCCTTTGGTAAAGGAGCTGCTTCTGACATCGGAGCTTGCGGGTGGCCTTTCACCAGGCCTGACGTCGAAGCTCAAGTAGTGGCTGGCGAAACCACCCTAGGGATCTGATCTTGCCGCCCTATCTCCAAAGGGCACGGCTGTCTGCTAATTCTGAGAGTAACTGCGATTTGGTCTCGGACCACCGAAACCATAAACTCTCTCTAAAATCCACTTGCGGTTGAGGAGGAGGTGGAGTAGGAGATGGGGGTGGATGAAAGGCTTGATACCCCGGATAGTACAGTCAGAAAAAGCGGTGTGCACCCTTTAGCTTTGAAAATTTGTTCAGGCAACTGTAGAGTTGAATAGTAAGTTTTTTTTTTTATTAATAGATCTGACAAAGGCCTTGAGAAGACTCACTGTGAGCCGAAGCGTTGGGGCAAGCTTGGAGCGCTTTTTCCTGTGGAACCTTTGTGCAGGACTGTTAATAAAAAAAAAAAAACTTACTGGTAACTCTACACTTGCCTAGACTTGGGAGTTTTTCCTAAGGTAAAGAGTGCACACTGCTTTTCTGACTGTGTCGTTTGTAGGGCTTGCTGTTCTTTTGGTTTTGCACCACACTTCATTGCCGATAACAGAATCTTTTCTTTGATTCACCCAGGATGGTAGCCTGAACCCATAATATCGGTTCCATGTGTTGGGAAGCCCGGCATAGGGTACTGATGGGCATAGCCCAACGGCTGGAAATGACAAGTCTGAAACCCTGTTGGGGGATACCAGGGGTAATATGAATAACCAGCCTGGTAATGGTCTGGCGTCGGGCCTGATGGAGGGTAGCCTGACGGGGGCCCTGACGGCATGAAGCCAAATGGAGGCCCTGATGGCGGAAAGCCGGATGGCAGCACTGACGGGGGTAAACCCGGCGTGGGGCCCGACAGAGGCACCAATGGGGGAACCAAAGGGGCCAACAGGCGTTGAGGAGGAGCAGGGCCTGCCACGAGTTGCTGCTAGGCCCATGGTAGCTCCTGAGTCAGGGATTCCTGATGGAAGGTCTCCATTTCCCGGGTCCTGTGGTTCAGAGGACGATGGCGGAAGCTTTGACGAAGCAGTAGATGGGGGTTCACCATGGAGGGAGCCCCAGGGCGACCCTTGCCCCCAGCCAGGATGGAGTGGACGTCCGGTTGGCTGCATTGTGACCACTTGGAAGGTCCAGACGCAAAGTGGTTGGAGTGATCGCTGGGAAGCCCAATGACCGACTCAGCGACCTCGGTCGCGCAGAAGTCGGAGACACCGACCCCCGACTTATTGACCCCGGCTGGGCGCTCGCCAGAGGAGCCGGTTAGAGACTTAATGACCACACCTGCCAACTTAGAACCCGTGGCTGTGATGGGCCTAAGGGCGGGGGAGGCCTCGGACAAATTCGAGGTACCCGTGGTCACTGTTATCAGTGGCGGCGGGTGGGAGAGGCGTAGCCTGCTCTTTAGGAGGGAGTGTAGGTTTGGCCATGGCACTGGTCTTCCCAGAGGAAGAGGGCCGTTGCTCACCCGAGGGCGGCTTTGGGTGAGAGGGGGACCGCTCCTGGTCCCGGTGCTTTTGCTTGTCCCTCCTCTTCTTCTTCTTGTCAGTCATCGAGGAAGAGGTGCTTTTGAGCTTTTGGAGCTCCTTTTCCATCGATGCCATTTTAAGTTTCAGAAGATGGGCTTTGAGGGCCTGTTGGTGCCTTTTCTGTGTGGCCTGGCTGAACTGGGAACAGACCTCACAATCCTCAACATTATGGTCTGGACCCAAGCAGAAGAAGCAGAGGGAATGTTGATCTTTATGCAGTAAATAGACGCTCAAGAATTGCACTTGTTCTTATGCAATTCTACTGAAGAGGTGGAAGACATACACGAAAATGGAATCACAAATAATATGAGAGAAAAAAGGATACTCATCCAAAAATAAGGCGATCAAACTGCTGCGACAAGCTTCTGAAGGTCTGAGGTGCACAGGTCGACGGCGGGAAAGAACTGGGCGGAAGGGGTGGGGACCGCCCACTATATAGTGTCACGCTGACGTCGGGTGGGTGGTTCCCCGTCACACACTGCTAGTTAAAGTTTCCGTGTGGTCCTGACACCAGGGGGCGGAATCCTACAAGTAATTACCTACTGGAAGAGCCCTCCCGAAGTAAGATTGGATGTTTCCAATGCCATATGGCGCCACCGGTAAGAACTGAAATATTATCATTAATGTATCTCATATGCTCTTAGTTAATGTTTAAGTTTATTTCACTATGAAGTAAACCTTATACAATATACTTAGTCAAATTCTGGATATGCTAAAAATTGGATGTTTCAATACAAGTCACCTGCAAATATAAGCCTCAGGCTAAAATACAAAATTTTAATAGATGCCATGGCTTCTATCTGAAGATATATGGTATTCCAAAGCCAGACGTGACACTGATCCAGAAAGACAGAGGATGACACAGTGCCCCAAACGGAGTTACAGGATACCCTATCAAAAGCAATCTTTGCATCTAAACTAAGAACAGCAGCTGGGATCCTTTGCTGTGCACTGTAGTCGAGAAGAAGAATAGTAGTATGATGAATGTTATCAGTGATCTAGAGCTGGAATGGTCAGGGTGTGTAAGCGTGGGGATGATCGTATCAAGTCTCTGTGCACAAATCACCTACATAACTTGTAAACAACATTCAATACAGAGATAGGCCGGTATAATGAGAAAAGCGTCAGATCTTTCCTGGTTTTTGGGACTGCAGAGAGGGTTGCTTATTTCCAATATAGGAGGGTGGGAATGCCATCCTGCACAGCCTCAAAGGTTTGAAGAATGCAGAGAAGAAGCTCCCCCTTCAAAGTCTTTATACCATTCAATTTCACAGCCAGGGGCACTTCTGTGTTTTTGCATCCGATAAAACTGCTAGCAATTACTCACTAGTTATGAGGCAGTCAAGGCTTCATGCTGTTGTTCGGTGAGTTTCGGCAGGGCTAATGGAGCTAGGAAAGATGTTATGGAAGAGTCTGGGAGGTGTCACAACAGATTCGTTGAAAAAAATCCCTAAAACGTGCAATTTTCTATGTGTTGTTAGTAAGGCTGCCCGCAGTAGGGTCTCTAAGCTGAGTTATGCAAGCCGCCAGTTTTTTGCAGTCTACGTTTACTTGCCAGAAGCCGTGTCCCCCTTGCCCCGCCTTCATAACGCAGATGTTTTAAAAAGGTTCTAGCCAGGAAAACATGTGAATCCAGAATTTCCTGGCTCTCCTGTTTCAATTTCTTAATTTTTTCTGAGACTACTTGGTCCCTGGTTATATAAAGAAGTTGTAGGGCATGCAACTGGTCCCGAAGTTGAGTACATTTCTCCATTTGCTGACACTTCTTGCAGGAAGCATAAAAAAATAATATCTCATCTTAATACAGTTTTGATAGTACCCCAAAGAACTGGTGGCAAAAGCTCTGGGGACAAGTCATCTGAGATGAGCTGCAGGATCCTATCTTTGATAAATGTTGTAAAATCTGGATCTCTGAGCAACACAATATTAAATCGCTAGCACTAAGTTTTAGTTGGTTTACCTAAATTTAGTTTAAGTAGCAGCAGGGTATGATTGAAGAGGAGTGGGGGCCATAAGATAAATCTTGGATGGTGTGAAAAGTGCTCACAGGATAATCCAATTTATGAGTATCTACCATGCCGCAGATAATAATAGGTATAGGCCCGTGATGTGAGAATAAAGTTCTGTCACACATCTATAAAACGCAATGAAAAACTACACTGAAAAAAATTGTTGTGCTGCGGTAGCCTGAGATTTAGTGAGGTTGGAGATGGTAACTCAGAAGTCTGACAATGTCACGTTCACCCCCCCCCCCCCGAGAATTAGTTGTCCCAGAAGTAAATCAATTAGTGTATTTAAAGAACTGACAAATCACAGGGGTGTTAGGAGGCAGGTATAGATTCACTAAAGTAACATCTGCAGCAAAAAGCTTGCCTTGCAGAATGACATACCGACCTGAGGGGCACACAACATTCATGATGGAAAATGAATGGCATGGAGGAGGGATTCAAGACAGCCACTCCTTGTTGTCTGCCCTTTTTGTAAGATGACCCATAAACAGTATTGTGCTCCACCTGAAGACGGTTTAGCATGCTCTGAGGGTGACAGATGAGTCTCTTGGACAAATATGTCTGCTAAATTAGTCTAGAGATACTATATAAATGTAACCCACTGAGCAGGGTTAATCAATCAGCCCACTGATGTTTTGTGAGAGGATTGTTACTAGTGCCAATGTCATGGGGAAGGCTTAAGAGAGGTACATGCACTGATTCAGCCAGTTAAGAGCAACATCCACCCAGCATACTGCCAGAAGGAGCAGAAGTGGGGAGGGAGGCACTCCACAACGAGGGGCCCATCCCGTAGGAACTAACACAGAGGAACACCCTGCGTAACTGAAACCCCCCCACCCAAAGGAGAGATAAAAATGACCATGGAGAATACAATACCACTGCCCATCATGTCTGCCGATAGCTAGATGTACATGGTTTTGCATCACACTAAAACTCAAAGACAGTAAACCAAACAAATTATATAAGGAGAAATGGGCATCTCGGAATAAGCACCGAGAAGGGTGCCAGATATCTACCTGACATCCGGGAATCCAAATACAACTGTGATGCTCCCTCTGAGAGCTAAGGGAGCAGTCAATTATATACACCAGCTGGATATTCTGATCTAGTATAACTGTCTCTGTATTGTAATGCACCTAAATGGTACCAATATGCAGTTTCAGCACAGCTTTTTTTTTTGGTTCCAGTTTGTATGGTTTTATCTGTACTAAAAAAATTCAATAAAAAGAAAGTTAAAAAAAAAAAAAAAAAGGGACAGATATAGAGGCTGCAGTCAGTGCAGAGGAAGGCATTCAAAATGATCCAGAGACAGCAGGTGAAATTATATGGGGAGTGGCTGGAGGACCTCAATATGTACTCAATGGAGGATAGGAGGGAGACAGGGGGATATGACCGACGTTCATACGTACCGTAATTCTTGATCTTACTGTATATATCTTCACCATTTTTTTCACTGCTGGGTTCAAGAGCTAGGACCCCACAGGAGCTTAGAGCTTTTTTGCAGGAGGGGGCCCTAGTGTCAGGACGGCGCCGCCCACAAGGCTGATGTACTGCGTGGCGCTGGCGGGTTGGCCAGTAACCGCTGCCGGCCCCTCTAGCACCTCAGTCCTGCTCGCCAGAGAGGGAAAGAGAAGGAAAAAAAAGGAGGGCGAGGCAAGGGAGCCTGAGGCATACCAAAAAGGAAAGGATATAAACTGAAAAAGGAATAAGCTGGCCAGAAGAAGAGGGGAAGGACACTATGAGGTCTGGGACAGGGGATCCCAACCAATGGGCAGGTTAAGGAAGGGTTAAAAAGAAGAAGGGAAGGAAAAAGGAAGAGAAGAAGGAATGGAGAAAAGAGTGAGAGATATGCAAGGCATCCCCAAAAAGTAGAGCTCGAAGGGGTCCTCTGGGGGACCCAACTACTTGAATTCTTCTCGATCATTTTTTTTTTTTTTTAACTGGGGAAGAACTCCAAGGCAGGAGAGGGAGCGAGCACAGGATAAGCCTCCCAGGCGAAAGAGGACTCAAGGTAGGAGAACCAAGCCGTTGTGCACAGCTGGTCACGGAACCTTGCAGATGTGAAGCACCACAGGACGCTGAGTGAGCCACATGAAAAAATTACTCACCTTAGTAATGTTGTTTCTTCTAATGGAGTCTTGCTATATTATGACATATGCAGTTAGACCCAGCCTTCGAACTGCTCCGGAGGTGAAAGAGTTAACTTTCCATGCCAGGCATGGAATCTTGAGCGCGAGCTCGGTTGAGAACTCTGTCTGTTGTTCTTCAAACTCAAACTGTCAGATCTTTACGAGCAACACTCACTAAGATTCTGTGTGGAAGCTGTAAACCTACACTAGCCAACTGGCTACTAAAATATTAACACATTTTTTGGTCCCAAAACGAAGACTCAAGTCAGGGGATCCAAAAATTAAAAACACAACACCCAAACACCCCCCAAAAAAAGGGGTGAAAACATAAGGTGGGCATCTACTAAGTGCTAACACTACACTGCCCACCCACATCCCAAAAGCAGAGGTTCTGAGAGGGGCAGGCAGTGGGGGAGGTCATAATATAGCAAGACTCCATTAGAAAAAACAACATTACTAAGGTGAGTAATTTTTTCTTCAAACAACATGAAGTCTTGCTATATTATGACATATGCAGACTACACAGCAGTACCTCCATGGAGGAGGGACAGAACCTACTTAGGAATAGGCTCTGAAGCACAGTTGTGTTAAACCAGCATCACTCCTAGCCTGGATGTCCAGGGAGTAATGCTTGGTGAAAGTGTGAACTGTTTTCCAGGTAGCTGCTTGACATATCTCTATGATAGGGATGTCCTCGGCTGCAGCTAGACGCAGCTGTACCTCTGGTACAGTGAGCCCTCAGGCCTGAAGGGGAATCTTACCCAGTTTTTGATAACAAAATTGATACAAGAGACAATCCACCTGGCAATGGACCTTTAGTGGCAGGTTTCCTTACCAACCTCACCATAAGTGAGGAACAGTTGAGGGAGTCAAACCTGTGACCCTTGTACGCCTATGTAGTAACTAAGGGCCTCTTCACATCTGTTGTGCAGCCTCCTCTCACCAGAGGAGGAATGGTCAGTGAAGTACACTGGAAGAGATATAGATTGATTAAGGTGGAAATCTGAAACCACCTTAGGCAAGAACTTCCTGTTAGTCCTGAGGACCACCTTATCTCTGTGAAAGGAGATAAAATCAGACTCCACTGACAAAGCTTGTAATTCACTTATGCGTCTGGCAGAAGTGATGGCTACCAGAAACACAGTTTTCCAAGTCAAGTACTTAAGCTCTGCTGAACACAAAGGCTCAAAGGAGGTTGCATAAGCTGAGCAATGCAAACATTAAGATCCCAGGCGGAGCAGGGTCCCTGAATGGAGGGTTGGTGTGAAGCAATCCTTGAAAACTTGGAGAATACAGGGTGAGCAGAAAGAGAAGAGGGCTTTCCTGCTGATATAAAAGCAGAGACAGCTGCCAAGTGCACTTTCAGGGTAGCTGGCCTCAGCCCCAAAGTATTTAAGTGGACCATATAATCCAGGACTGTGGGCAAATCAGCAGATTCTGGGAAATATGCTTTCCAGAGCACCATATGGAAAACCTTTTCCATTTAGAATTATAAGTAGCCCTGGTGGAAGGCTTCCTAGAAGCTTTCAAGATATCGAGTACACCTTGAGAAAGGTGTAGGTCAGCAAACTCTAACTCTTCAAGAGCCAGGCCGTGAGGTTGAGGGATTTGAGATTCGGGTACCAAACTCTCCCCTGGGCACAGGTTAACAGATTTTGATTCCTGGGAAGACACAGGGGAAGGTGGACTGTTAAGGACAGAAGGAGTGGATACCAGGGCTGTCTGGCCCAATCTGGAGCAATCAGAATCATCTTGCAAGGTTGAGATCTGATTTTGACTAGCACCTTGAACAAGAGAGGGAAGGGGGGGAAGGCATAGAGAAACTTCCATTCCCAGTTGAGAAGGAAGGCATCCAGAGGGACTGAGCCCAACACTGGGGGCCTGCAGCAAAATAGCAGAAGTTGGTGATTGTCTGGGGCTGCAAAAAGATCTATCTGAGGGGTGCCCCACCTGGCAAATACTACCTCCAGTACTAGGGGATCCAGAGACCATTCGTGATGGCCCTGGGAAATCCTGCTGAAAGCATCTGCCAGGACATTGTCCTTGCCTGGGAGGTGAACTGCCATGAGGGAGGTGTTCAGGAATAAGCCAGAGACCACAACTCATTGCCTCGGTGCACAAGGTCAAGACCGAGTGCCCCTTGCTTGTTGATGTACCACATTGTAGTGGTGTTGTCTGTTCTGACCTGTACCACTTTTGTTCTGAACAGATGCAGAAAACCTGAAGTGCTAGAAAAACTGCTCTGAGTTCCAACAGATTGATGTGGAGCAGAGATTCCTGAGGGGACCACAATCCCTGGGTGGTGAGGTTGCCCATGTGAGCTCCCCCACCCCAAGAGGGACGATCTGTAGTAAGAGTCAAGGAGTGAGATTGAGGGATGAAAGGAACCCCTTGTCTCAGATTGCTCTGATCCTGCCACCACTGCAGGGCCTGGATCAGGGTTCGAGTTACTGGGATCAATTTGGTTAGATGATCTCTCCTTTGAGACCAGAAGGCTCTCAAATGGAACTGAATGTCCCTCCTCTGAAATCTTGCTTCCTGCACTACTGCTGTGGAGGCAGCCATGTGCCCTAGGAGTTGCAGAAAGTGCCTTGCTGGTCGAGAGACCTGCAGAGTGAAGGAGGAGGCCAGAGCCACCAGGGTCTTTGCTCTTTCTAGAGGGAGGAAAGCTCTGGCCTGCTTTGTGTCCAGTTCTGCGCTTATGAAGGTGAGTAGCTGAACAGGCTCTAGAACTGACTTTGGGAGATTGAGAAGGAAACCTAGAGATGTAAGCAGCTGCTGGGTAACCTGAAGGTGTAATCTGACTTGAGTCTGAGACTGGCCTACTATGAGCCAGTCGTCCAGATAAGGAAAGATGGCAATCTTTGCCTCTTAAATGAGCAACTGCTACTGCCAGGCATTTTGTGAATATCCTTGGGGCAGAGGTGAGGCTGAAGGCATTGTTTGAACTGGTAATGGCCTGAGGGCAGTTCAATCTGAGGTACTTCTGTGGGAGCTTCTGATGAGAACATGGAAGTAGGCATCCTGAGGTCCACGGACGCTAGCCAGTCCCCTGGCCTTAGAGAGGGTAAAATAATTCCCAGAGTCACCATTTTGAATTTTGGTTTTAAAAGGTGCTTGTTTAGGTATCTGAGATCCAGGATGGGCCGCCATTCTCCTGTCTTTTGGGGTAAGGAAGTACCTGGAGTACAGTCCTTGCCCTGGTGTAGGGGAGGTACTTTCACAGCTCTGAGAGCCAGGAGGGTTGAGACTTCTGTTTCCAGAGCGAGAGCCTCTGATGGATTTGCAGGTGGAAAGGATCTGGTTCTCATCTTTGGAAATTTTTTGAAGCTGAGAACCAGTCCCTGGCTTACTACTTCCAGGACCCACTTGTCTGATGTTAAAGACTCCCAGTCCTGGACGAAGTAAGCCAGCCTGCCCCCTACATGTAATGGAGAATCGGCCCTGGACCTCCCATCAGGGTGCCTGTTTGGCAGGGGCTTTAGGCTGAGGGGTGGGAGCAGGCCTGCTCATACCCCCTCTGCCTCTCCCTCTGAAGAACCCCCTATGGGCATAGGCTGAAGAGGAGGCCTGGGCTTGGTAAAAAGGTCTGTGAAAAGGCCTGCCCCTGCCCCTGAAAGCTGCCTCTGAGGAGGGCCTGCCTTTCCTTGGCCTGTGCACTCCTATAAGTGGTCCTATACTCATCCATTTTCTTCATGTAATTCTCTGTCTGCTCCCCAAACAGAGAGTTACCCACAACAGGAAAATCCATGGCCTTAGCCTGGGTATCCCGTGACAGGCTAGTACACCTGAGCCAAGCCATTCTGCGAAATGCCACAGATGTAGCCATGACTCTTGAAGATACATCATTAGAGTCCACTGCAGCATGGAATTGCACCTTGGATGCCTCAATATCATCGGCAGCCACCTGCTCCAGCTCCTTGGCAAGCTGGCCAGGGACCTGTTTCGCTAGAGCCATAACAGTATCCCATCTGGATTTCTGGTATCTTGCAACATAGGCCATATAATTTGCCTGTCTGAGTCCCAAGGATGCTGCCATGCACTGTTTCTTTGCCATGGCATTAATCCTCCTGAGTCCTTGTCAGGGGTGTAAGCCAAGGAATATTTGCCTTATCACAGGCTGCAGCCTGCACTACCCAACATGGCTGCATTGTTGTGAAAGGAACTCCGTATCAGAGCCTGACAATGTGTACTTCTTGTCCATTTTTTTATCCACAGGAGGTACAGTGTGAGGAGCTTTTAAAATTTTTATTGTCCGTTTCCTAAAAGATTTATGTAAAGGAATAGACAATCTCCTAGACTCTGGGATATCCATCATTTCTACATAGTCAAGCTCCTCCTGTTCATTCACAGCTTCTTACAAAGGGAGCTGGAGGGTTTCAGCCACTTTCTTATAAAACATAAAATGAGAAGGGGACTCAGAAGCCTAGGGGGAGACACTCCTGAAGGTCTGTCTGGGGAGATGTCCGGTTCAATGGGCACATCCAGACTTTCAAAATCACATTCACTCTCTTCATAATCTTACTCCCCCTCCTCCGGTTCATAAAATTCCTCTATATCACATTCTTGAACCGGTGGCACCGACCGCTTACCTGATGGTGCCGGTTCGGTCAGAACTGGGGAAAGCGACTGGACAATTTTAATAGCTTTGGCTCTCTCTGCAGCGGTTGGAGAAGGAAATTTTGGCTCCACACCTGCTGATTTTCTAGTCCTTTTTGTTGAGACTGACTCCTCCGAGTCAGCTCTCCGTTTGCCCGAGGAAGTCTCGCCCTGGTCAGAGGGCACTCCCTCCAGTTCGGTTGGCACCGAACCGGGCTGGCCATCTGGCTCAGCGGACTTCTTGGCCTCTCGTTCCCTGAGCCTACCAACTCTCTTATCCAGGGTAGCTGCAGGGAAATTCTTGCAAATCTGGCAGTCTGCACTGAGGTGGTCAAACCCCAGACAATAAACACATGTGTGTGGGTCAGCCTTGGCAAAGGCTTCCCACAGACACTACAGTGCTGAAACCCAGTGGGCCCGGTTTTTTTTTGGGTTTCAGACACAGTGCCAGCTCAACCAAAACTTGCCCGCTTACAGCAATCCGCCAATAAGACACCTTTATCGGTTCCCAACCTTGTCATTGGTCGGGAAAAACGTAATGAAATCCGTTTTTTTTAGAACCGATAAGAACCGGGAACCGCACTCTAAATGCAATTTAATAAAGTTTAACAACAACCTGATCGGTTCAAACCGAACCGATAACATCGTTTGCAGGTTCCACACAGAAATAATGTAAAACCTATCTATTACTTACGATATCACAGACAGAGCTTGAACCGACCAGTTGCGGTTAAAATATAGACAAAATGTGGTTTAAAAACTGAGAAATCACACTTTTTAACCGACAAAATGAACCGAGCAGCAGGAAAAATCTCCGGAGCGACTGTTCAGTGAGGCGGAGTAAAGAATCTGACAGTTTGAGTTTGAAGAACAACAGACAGAGTTCTCAACCGAGCTCGCGCTCAAGATTCCATGCCTGGCATGGAAAGTTAACTCTTTCACCTCCGGAGCAGTTCGAAGGCTGGGTCTAACTGCATACGTCATAATATAGCAAGACTTCATGTTGTTTGAAAAGGATGCACTCTCCTGGTCCACCAGAGAAGGGAAAGGGAGCCACAGGTCTCTCATTCCTTGTCCCTTACACAAATTAGAGGTGGGGGCAGGATCCTCTCAGACTTAGACCCCCTTAATTTAGGAAGGTCCAGAACCTAAGAGGGATGAGACCCCCTCCCGCCCAGTGCTGCAGAGGAGGCAAAGGCAGAGGCCATAAGTCTCCAGAAGTGGTCAAATCTCTTAAAGAAGGTCAGAGGGGACCTTACCTCATGGTAACCCAGAGTGGGTTACCCAGGGGGTAAAATGGAGTAACCGAGATTCCAAGAAGAGGGGGCAGAGCTCCCCGGAGGCCCCCCCCCAAAGAAGAAGATGGAGACCCAAGAAGAGGGCAAACTAGAACCCGATGCCAAGGCAGAGAGACCAGAACCCCTTCTAGAAAACGAAAAGAGGGCCCTTGGAAGCCCATAAGAAGAGTCCCCCATCAGGGATGTCAGGGGCCCTGAGGAGCCCCAAGTATATAGAGGGCAGGCGCCCCTGCTTGCCCTCCCCCCAGAAGTGGGTCCCTGTCGCCTCAGCATAGGATCAGTTGACCCAGAGGTGCCAGGACTATGCCCACAACTGGCCTTAATTGGGGGGGAAGCAAGCAGGGAGGAGGCACTAACCAGAGGCTGAGACCCAAGAGGGAAAGGTGGATGGGAAGCAGTGATGAATGATGAAGATATACAGGAAGATCAAGAATTATGGTAGGTATGTAATTTTCATATCTTAACTGTATCAATCTTCACTATTCATCACTGGTGGGTGAGTACCAAGCACCTAAAGGCACTGGCAACTCCCTGAGGGCTGGAAACTTCCCTCAGCTTCCTGTGGGGGAGAAACACAGGAAGGAAGGGGACCTCACAGGCCGGCAAGGGCCAAGACTGGTCAGGGCGAGACTGAGACTCCCATTGCCTGGGAGAAGGAAGGCACCCCAACAACTCTCTCCTCACCCTGGGAGAGAAAAATGGGCCCCTTGGAAGGGAAAGGCAATCACCCTATGCTGGGTCAAGGGAGATAACCACGAGAGGCGAAGCCACGCTGTCTGTCTAATGCAGACTGCAGTTCCTGCCAGCCTAGATGCTAACCTCATTGGCATAAGATGCCATTACTTCGTGTCTCGCTAGCTCTAGACCCCAGGCAGAAATGCAAATGACTTGCCTGGTTACCTCTGTGTCACCGTCCACGCATGCCTAGAGTAGGCAGCCTCAAATGCCTGGTGTGCCGAGACACACAAAAAGAGACATGCCACCAAGAAGACTCTCCTACCCAGAGATCAAACTCAGCGGGTGTCCAGGAGCTCTACCTCAGAATAAGGGTGGGGCATAGTACTTGGAGACCCCTGGGGTGCACAATACCTACGCTGACAGTCCCTCCGGGCTGGCGAAGGGGCAGAGGGACGCTGCCAGACCTGATACGACGCCTCCGTGAAAGTGACAGGCCACAGAGGGATGGCAATGTTTTTAGGGCTGAACTCTCCGAGGAATGCCCGTGCTACATGGTCAGGATTACGACTCGTGAAGTGGGATACATGGAGCTCCTCAAGTAACCCTGACAGAAACCGCTGATAGCTGTTGACATCAGAGTCTGTGGATAGGTGGACCAAAGGATCCTCTTCCTCTAGGGAGGAACACGAGGAGACAGAGGAGCCCAACTCAAGATTCTGGGGCTGCTGGGGTTCCGGTCTACAAATGACCTGGTCCAGGGCTGTTAGGTAGCCGGGAAAAGCAGTCACTGAGAATTTGACTGGTCCCAGGTCATAGGTCCCGAGAGACCTGGTAGAGTAGAAGGAAGAGGCAGAGGATCCACAGGGGGAGGAGAAGCATGGCGAGCCAGAGGAGGATCCCTGCTAGGGCTAGGAGAACATGCAGGGAACCCCTCCGGGGGAGGCGGCGCTGTAAAACACACCCACTGTAAGTCGCCCAACAACACAGGAGCAGCCAAAGTGGGACAACTGGAGCTAGTTTGTCCCTTGCAGGCGGCCCCTAGCCCACCTGCTGCAGACTCTACCTGGTCTGTAGAGCGAAGAAAAGAGAGGTCGGCACTGTGACACCTCCCAGAGCCACCAGCAGCTCTGTAAGTGGGTCTGTGTGCCACCCCAACCTCCTCAAACTCCCCATCCCAGACAGGGACCTACTCCTTGGATGGCCCCAGTGCCCAAAATTGGGGGTTCTGAGACAGCCCCAGCACCAGAGGTGGTGCTAGACACAACCACAGACCCCACCCCAGCACTGGAATCCAACTCGGCGATGCGCATGATACCTGAACCAGACTCGGCACCGGAGTCCAACCCAGCACCGAGCGCGGCACCAGCATTAGATTCAGTGCCCTCCCCAAGTCAGTACTGCCCTCGGCACCGGCATCCTCCCCAGCACCGAAGTCGGTGCTGGAAGACACAGAGGAGTTAGCTCCAAGGGAAGGGCCCACCGGGAAAGCAACAAAAACCATGACACTGGTAACCGAACGGCTAGGCCTAACCAGGCAACGGGACTCCTCAGAGTCAGGCAGCCACTCCGGGTCATCCCAATCACCCTCCTCCAAAGAGGAGATCAGGGAGACCGGAAGAGAGGCAACCCCCGAAACCCTCCCACTCCCCGGAGCTGCTGGTGGCACTGGAAGCAGGCCTAGCACCGACTGTGGCCCTGTCTCGCTCACCAGCTCCAAGGAAGAAGTCAGGAGCCTAAGTGGTGCTAACAGCCGGTACCGAGGACTCCACCGGCTCAGGCCCTGAATATAGCTGCGACTGCGACAACAGGGGCATCCACACTTCCAATGAAGCAGTGGACTGTGAGAGGTGCTCAGCCGATCCCCAGGAGGGCGACTGTCTGCCCGACCCCCTCACGCAGGCCTCTGGTCTCAGCAGGACAGGAACCAGCCGAGACCTGCTCCCCCTTGGTACGCATAGTACCTTAGGAAGACCCGGGGGAAGGGTCCAATGTCTTGACCCTGGCATCCAGAGACCGACGACGCCTCCAAGGGTCTGAGGATCCCAACCCACCTTCAACGCATGCACCTCGAGGACCTGTCGGACCATGGAGAAGCAGGTGTCACAGTTGTCCATATTGTGATGGGGACCCAGGCAGACGAAACAATGATCGTGACTGATACGGTCATCGGCTTGCCAAAGGGGCACACCCCACCTTGGATTTTGAAGTAGGCTGCGAAACAGACATGATCATTACGGACAACTAAAAATTAAACCAAAACAAGGACTCGGTGCTGTAAAAACAAGAAAAAAAATTAACTTTTACTGGTGCCAGGAGATGTCCTACAGCTTCGAGTAGTGGTAGTGGCAGAACTTTTGCCGTCTGATTACGAACTTCATTGCATACGCAGTAGAAAAGCGTGGCAGCTCCCACGGAGTGATGCACCCAGACGGCAGGAAAAACAGAACTAAGGTGGTGGAGGGGCCAGCAGCGGTTACTGGCCAACTCATGAGCGCCACGCAATATGTCGGCCTCGAGGGTGGCACTGGCCCCTGCTCCTAGAAAAAAAGCTCTAAGCTATAAGCTCCTGGGGGTCCTGGCACCTCCAGCTTGAAACCACCAGTGATGAATGGTGAAGACTGATACAGTTAAGATCCTCTGTGGGACAAACAGGGTAGATAGAAACAGGTTAGTTACCTGTAACAGTAGTTCTAGGAGTGGTATATGTTGTTCATGCACACTTCTTGACATTGTCCCTTTCCCTTTTAAATCTACCAGAAGGTCTTCAAGCTGGCTCCTCCCACCCATCCAGGTGGTATAACCCTCTGCTCCGCCCCATGATGCCAGATCTTAGCCTGCTGGAAACCAGGTGTGTGCGTCACAGCAAGGGAGGTTGGGTGAGTCCGTGTGGATGAACAACATATACCACTCCTACAGCTACTGTTACAGGTGAGTAAATACAGGTTACTCACCTGTAACAGGAGTTCTAGGAATGGTATATGTTGTTCATCCACACTTATTGGCAGGTTCCTTGCCGCTTTAAATCTTGCCGGAAGGTCTTCAAGCTAGCTCCTCCCACCCACCCGGGTGGTAAAACTCTCGGCTCCGCCCCATGACGCCAGATCTGGCCTGCTGGAAGCTCAGGGTTGTGCGCTCGGGCCGGGAGGTCGGAGGTTAGGTAGATGAACAAATATACCATTCCTAGAACTCCTGTTACAGGTGAGTAACCTGTATTTCTAGGGACATGGATATGTTGTTCATCCACACTTATTGGCAGACTCCTAGCAGTTCTCCGGGAGGAGGAGGCGCACACCCCTAATACTTACTTGGGGAACAAAGATTGAGAACCGAGGCCCCAAAACCAGCATCCCGCGTGACTCAAGGTCGTGTGGTAGTGGGAAATAAAGGTGTGTGCTGACTTCCAGGTAGCAGCCCTGCAGATCTCCTGGATAGGACATCCCTGGAAGCAGCCACCGATGCAGCAGTATGGCGGTAGAATGAGCTCTTATCCCTCTGGGAGGCTCCATGCCCGCTAACTCATAGCAGAGATTTATGCAGGAGGTGACCCATCTGCCTATCGTCCGCTTGGCTGCAGGTCTGCCACGCGTGCGGCTTCAGCGTGAGTGACAAACAGCTGGCGAACCTCTCTCTGAATTTCAGCCGCGCTGTTTATACAAGGCGAGCGCCTCTTCTAGGGTCCAGAGTATGGAGCCTATATTCGCCTCCGAGGTGTGATTGGGGTAGAACACCGCAGAGTCAATACCTGATTAGGTGAAACTCCGACACCACCTTCGGAAGGAATTTCGGTGGGGCATAGGACAATCTTGTCCCTGTGGAAGACCAGGTAAGGAGACCTTGATGCTCACGCCTGGAGTTCTCCCATCCTTCTGGCTGACGGATAGCCACCAAGAAGGCGTGTTTTCCACGACAGGTGGGGAGACCACACCTGTGCATTGGTTCGAATGGCTTGCCCATGAGCTTTGCCAGTACCAGCAGTAAATCCCACGGAGGTGGGGGTTCCCGCACTGGAGGGGAAATGTGATCAAGGCCTTTGAAAAAGCGCCCGACCACTTTTTCCTGCGCCACTGACTGCTGACCGGCCCGCGCCCGGTAAGCAGAAATGGCTGCCAGGTGCACCTTAAGGGTCGTCGACCTAAGCCCTTGACTAGATAGGGACCATAGATAGTCCAAAATGCTCGCCACAGGACACGAGAAAGGGTCCAACCCTTTTTCCCGACACCAAATGGAGAACCTCTTCCATTTGAAGGCATAGCATTTTCTGGTCGACTCCTTACGGGACGCCTCAATGACGTTGAGGACCTCGTCGGAAAGACCCAAGGCCTGGAACTCTAGCCGCTCAGGAACCAGGCCGTCAGGTGCAGGGATTGAAGGTCCGGATGGAACACCTTCCCCTGATTGACTGAGAGCAGGTCCGGGCGAGCTGGAAGCTGCCGCGGAGTCCTGGAGCTGAGACTGAGGAGATCTGGGTACCAGAACTGGTGAGGCCAGTCTGGGGCTATCAGAATCACCCGCGCCTTGTCCCTCCTCGCTTCAGCAGGACCCTGTGAATCAGGGGAATGGGGAAAGGCGTAAAGAGGCCCGGGTCCACGGCCTCGAAAGGCATCCCCTGCAGCGAGCCCTGCTGAGGGGGCGGCATGAAACAGCCTCAGCCTGCTCTCCCTGGAGGCAAACAGATCCACCAGAGGTGTGCCCCAGCGGGAGAACAGGTCTTGTACTATCTCCGCAGGAGAGACCACTCTGGCGATGCAGCCCCTATCCGGCTCAGGGCATCGGCCAGGGTGTTGGAGGCTCCTGCCACATGAATGGCCAGGAGATCCGCCTCCAGGCTGCGCACTAGTGACCAGATGCGGAGAGCTTCCTTGCATAGAGGCAAGGAGCTCGTCCCGCCCTGGCGGTTTAGATAGTACATGGTCGTGGTATTGTCCGTCTGGACTCGGACCACTTGACCCCAGAGAAACGGAGCAAAGGCGGTGAGAGCTAGGCGGACCGCTCGGAGCTCCAGCAGGTTGATGTGGCATCGGGACTCCCGCGGGGACCAGAGGCCGTGCGCCGGTGTTCCCCCAGATGGGCACCCCAACCCATCAAAGAGGCGCGGTCGATCAGAGAGACCGCCGGCTCGGGCGGACAAACAGGATACCCTCCTGCAGATGGGACGGAACGGTCCACCACTGGAGAGCTGCCCACATCTCCTGGTCCGCCCACACGCGCTGGTCCAGAGGGTCGCAACGCCAGGACCACTGGCCGGCCAGACCCCACTGGAGGGGTGCATGTGCCAGCGTGCCCAACGGACTACGCTGGTACAGGCCGCCATAAGACCCAGGAGTCGCAGGAAGTCCCGGCAGGGATGCCATTGCCCAACCAGAAATGATTGGGCAAAGGAGGTAAGAACCTCGGCCCTGTCCGCCGGAGCCGTGCTTTGGCTCAAGAGAGTCGAGCTCTGCCCGATGAAGGATATCACCTGCTCGGCTCGAGTTCCACTTGGCCTCTGACCAGGAGGCCCAGTTGAGAGCAAACCCGAGGGCCAGATTTCTGGACCGCCCACTCCAACCTGGAGGGGCTGCTATCAGCCACCGTCTGCAGTGCGCTGACCCGATCCTTGGCGCCGCAGGAAAGCTGTCACCGCTGCAATGCATTTGGTGAAGACCCTGGGAGCTGAAGAAAGGCCGAAGGGCATGGCCTGGAACTCGAAGAGGGATCCCTCCGCTCTGAAGCGGAGGAATCTCTGATGAGACGGATGGATAGGGACGTGAAAGAACGCGTCCTGGAAGTCCAGAGAACAGAACCACACGCCGTGTTCCAGAGATGGTATTATCTGAGCCAGAGTGACCATTCTGAAGGTTCGAGACCTTAGGAACTTGTTCAGGTCGTGTAGGTCTAAGATGGGGCGCCAGCCCCCCGTCCGTTTCGGGACCAGGAAGTACCTGGACACGAACCCTGGTTCTGGTGAAGGGTCCTCTATCTCTTTTATCACCCTTTTCTGAAGGAGGAGGGCGATGTCGGCTCGACGAGCCTGTAGAGATTCTGGGGACCCCAAAGCCCCTCGCGGGGCGACGGCTCTGAAGGGTGGAGCCTGCTCGAATTCCAGAGGCAGGCCTCTTCCCACCACCTCCAAAACCCACCTGTCCGTGGTAACAGCGGACCAGGCGGAAAGGAAGTGTCGGAGCCGTCCCCCCACGGGGGGAACCAGGGGCGAGGTGACGGGGATGGGGGTGACACCCCTCAGCCCGTCACTTAGCAGGCTTGGAGGAAGGACCGGCCTGGGGACCACCAGGGCCTTTTCCTCCTTGCTTCCTATTAGAGGAAGCCGATGGCTTGGGCTTGGAATACCAAGGTCTAGCCTGCTGGCCCTGACGCTGTTGTTGGGCCGGGCGTGCGGCGGGAGTAGAGGGACGAAAGGGCTTAGACTGGGGCTTATGACCCTTGTCCCTCTGTGCGGACGAGACCGAATCCAAGGTGGCATTGGATTTTTCGATCCTCTGGAAGTGGCCTTCCACTCCAGGGCCGAACAGGTCTGTTCCCAGGAAAGGAACGTCCGCAAGCTTGTGCTGGGTATCCGCGGTAAAGGTGGATATTCGCAGCCACGCCCGCCGACGCATGGCCACAGCGGCCGCCACTGACCGGGCACATGAGTCTCCTATATCCAGAGCAGTCTGGAGCTGTTGTTTGGCTACTGCCCTGCCCTGATCCCGCACCTGCTTGACCGTAGTCTGCAGGTCAGCGGGAAGATGAGGGACCGCCTCATCCAGGGAACCCAACAGGGCATGGGAGAAATGTGCCATGAGGACAGCCGAACTGGCCTGACGGCGTCGAGAGAGAGAGGCAGCATACACTTTCCGCTTCCGTAGTCCAATTTCTTGACTCTTTGTCGGGCGGTTTGTCCACGCCCCTGGCATTACCGGCACGCCGGAAAACACTGTCCGTGACCAGCCCTTCAGCCGAGGGGTGTTCAGAAAACCCGGACAGAGAGCCAGTAGGGACCGTGATACTTCTGGCCATCCTGGCAGGCAGGAGCAAGCCGGACGCTGCCAAAGTTCCAGGGCCGGCCCGACAATGGCTTCGGCCACTGGAAAGGCCTCCGTGGGAGAATCCCCTCGGTCCAGAATCTCGGTGAGAGGATATCTGACCCGTTTGGATACGGGTTCAAGCTTCATCCCAGTGGATTCTGAGATGAGCCTAAGAAGTCCTAGGAAGGACGAAGGGCTATCGTCCACTGACTGCCCCCCAGAGGACTCCAAGTCAAAACGCTTGGAGAACAGGGAGGAGTCATCCGACTCCGACGAGTTGTCGAATAGCTGCCTGGAGCCTGAGCCACCCTCCACTTGCCGAGGCTTGTCAGGCGTGAGAGAGACCGACAGCCCACGGGAAGGCCTTGGCCAACCGCGATTCTTTCGCCGGAGCCCCAGCTGTCGGCTGAGGTGGAGGCGGTTCCACCACAATTGGTGGGGCAGCCGGAATAGGTCGGACAACTGGCCTGGAAACAGGCTCTCGACCACTACCTGGTCCGTGGCAACCACTTAATGGCCGGAGAAGAGGCCTGAGCCGCTTATTGGCCAGAAAAATTGTTGCCACATGAGGTCCTCGATCGGGCGAGCTTATGCCGAAGTTTCCTCCTCGGCCGAGGAGGAAGAAGAGAAGAAGAGGAAGAGCGCGACGCCGCTTTGCCACGAAGCCGAGACCGAGACCGCCTGTGTCGACGGGAACGGCTGGACCACTAAGATGTCCGAGACCGAGATCGAGAATCTCGCTAGGCCGAGGTCGGTGAGGCGGGAGCCGGATCGGCGATCCTCGGTTCGGTCGGCAAAACCGACGGCTCCTGATTCACCGGCACGGGAGAGCCGACGATATCCTCAGCCCTCACCGGGGAACCGGGAGGAGGGAATCTCGGCTTCCAGCCGACAACCCGCCTAACGGGTCGAGAAAATCTCAACCTCGGCCGGGCGGAGTCTCAGTCACCTGGCCTGACGGGGCACCGTGAAGCCAGTGGCAAGCCGAATTCGACCAAGTCGATTGTCGACGAGGGAGGGATCTTTCCGCTTCCCAAGAGCGCCGACGATGAGACTTTCTTAGACTTCTTCGACCGATGAAACGGACTCGAAGAAGTAGGACCCTCGCCTTTAGTTGAGAGGGTCAAGCAAAGCTCCTTAAAGGAAGCTGAATATGAGGTCCCGAGCGATAGAGGGACAAAGGCCGCAGAAGAGGAAGCTGCGGCCTGAGCCGCCTGCTCTTCGAAGGCGACCAACCTCTCTAGTTGTTCGGTGGATCCCGCAGCCGCGGAAACCGCCAGTCGGGCCTCTTTGGATTTGACCGGAGGAAATCTTCTTTCGGGACGCCCAGATGTGAGCGGGCAGCGCGGTCCTCGAGGACGTAGACCGAGAAGGAGGAACACAGGTCGCAAGCCCGCGGTCGTGCTCCCGGCTAAGGCAATAAACGCACGTGGAGTGCGGGTCCGTCCGGAGACATCTTCTGCCCACAGGGACATCTCCGAAACTGGAGTCGATTTGTCCATCGCAGCGCAAGGAAGAAGACCGAGAAAGTTATAAAAGTTTTTTCTCTTTTAAACCGAAGGATTTTAGGCCCAAAACTTAATCGCAGAGCGTTAAGGAGGGAACCTGAGCTTCCAAGCGGTAAGGAAGATCTGGCGTCATGGGGCGGAGCCGAGAGTTTTACCACCCGGGTGGGTGGGAGGAGCTAGCTTGAAGACCTTCCGGCAAGATTTAAAGCGGCAAGGAACCTGCCAATAAGTGTGGATGAACAACATATCCATGTCCCTAGAACCTGTGTTTCTAGGGACGTGGCTATGTTGTTCACCCGCACTTCTTGGCAGACTCCTAGCAGTTCTCCACGAGGAGGGACGGAGGCAAGGCAGTGTCAGTGGCTCAGTAGGTAGCACACTCGCCTCTGAGGCCGGGAGATCGGAGAGCTGTGGGTTCAGTTCCCACATCTGGCACTTGGGTTAATATCCCAGTACTGACACTGTAGTGCAGCATGAGAAGGGTGCTGCACTTCTGAGGTGCCGCCTTTCGGATGAGATGTTAAACCGAGGTCCCATCTGCCTGGATTTGTGGTAGTTCAGGAGGATGTTAAAGATCCCATGGCACTTATCGAAAAGAGTAGGGGAACTTCCCCGGTGTCCTGGCCAAATTTCCCTCATTCACTAAAAATACCACCAACAGCTTAATCTGGTTCAAGGTCAGTTGGCATTCATCTGTATCCCCCTCCCCCGGGTCGTGCCTGAAAATAGGCAGGATTTGTCTAGTGCACTTACCCGGTCAACAAAAGTTAAATAAAATACATAAAATAAAATACTTACTTGGGGAACAGAGATTGGAGAACTGAGGCCCCAAACCAGCATCCCGGCGTGACTCAAGGTCGATATGGTAATGGGTGAAGAAGATGTTTGCGGACTTCCAGGTAGCTGCCCGACAAATTTCCTATATGGGAATGTCCCTGGAAGCAGCCACCGATGCAGCGGTATGGCGGGTGGAGTGAGCTCTTTATCCTTCTGGTAGGCTCCTTGCCTGCCAACTCGTAGCAAAGACTTATGCAAGATGTAATCCATCTTGCGATCATCCAGTTTGCTGCAGGTCTGCCAGAAGCAGCTTCAGCATAGATGACAAACAGCTGGCCAACCTCTCCCCGAATTTCCACCATCCTGTCCCTATAGTAGGAGAGAGCTCGTCTCAGGTTCAAAGTATGGAGCCTGGACTCTGCCTCTGAAGTGTAACTGGAGTAGTACACTGACACAGTCAACACCTGGTTAAGGTGAAACTCTGACACCACCTTCAGAAGGAATTTCGGGTGGGGGGGGGCAGGACAACCTTGTCCCTGTGGAAGACCAGATAAGGGGAGTCCACTGAGAGCACCTGGAGCTCCCCCTGTCCTTCTGGCAGATGTGATAGCCACCAGGAAGGCAGTCTTCCATGACAAGTGTGACAATTCACACTTGCGCATTGGTTCACATGGCGTGTCCATGAGCTGTGCCAAGACCAGCAGTAGATCCCACGGAGGCAGAGGTTCACGCACCGGAGGGGATATGTGATCCAGGCCTTTGAAAAAGCACCTGACCACCGTCTCCTGAGCTGTATGTTGACCGGCCCATGCCCAGTAAGCAGAGACGGCTGCCAGGTGCACCCTAAGGGTCAATGACCAAAGACCCCCTTTGGAGAGCGACCAAAGGTAGTCTAGAATGTTAGCCACTGGTCAGGACAGAGGGTCCAGGCCCTTGCCTGGACACCAAATGGAAAAACCTTTCCACTTGATAGGCATAAAACTTGTTGGTCAATTCCTTCTTGGATGCTTCCACTCTAGCCGCTCAGGTACCAGGCTGTCAGGTGCAGGGACTGAAGGTCCGGTTGGAGAACCTTCCCCTGACTTGACTGAGATCAGGTCCAGGCATGCTGGAAGCCGCCTTGGGGTCCTCTTGCTGAGGCTGAGGAGATCTGGATACCAGAACTGGTGTGGCCAGTTTGGGGCTACCAGGATCACCTGTGCCTTGTCCCTCCTCACCTTGAGGAGCACCCTGTACATCAAGAGAAATGGAGGGAAAGTATAGAAGAGGCCTGGGGTCCACGGCCTCGAGAAGGCATCCCCCTGCAGCAAACCCTGCTGAGGGGGACGGGCATGAAACAGCCTCAGCTTGGTGTTTTCCCTGGAGGCAACAGGGCCCACCATCGGTTTGCCCCAGTGGAAGAACAGGCTGTGAGCTACCTCTGGATGGAGAGACCACTTGTCGGATGCATCGCCTATGCATCTGCCAGTTGATTCGAGGCTCCTGCCACATGGATGGCTAGGAGATCCACCTCCAGTCGGCTCACGAGTTTCCAGATGCGGAGCGCTCCCAGCACAGCAGCCGATGTGCGTGCCGCCCTCCTTGTTGAGGTAATACATGGTCGTGATGTTGGCCGTCTGGACTTGACCCACTTGACCTTGAAGCTGAGGAGCGAACGCTGACTGTGCCAGTCTGACCGCACTGAGCTCCAACAGGCTGATGTGGTAATGGGACTCCTTGGGGTTCCAGAAGCCGTGGGCCCCGCTGTCCCCCATGTGCGCTCCCCAGCCCATGAGCGAGGCATCGGTCATGAGGACGACAGTCGGCTCGAGGCAAACAAACAGGATCCTTTCTTGCAACCGGTCTAGGATGTCCACCACTGGAGAGCGTCCCACATCTTCTGGGTCATAGTGATCAGCTGGTCGAAATGACCTAGGCGCTGAGTCCATTGGGCGGATAGCTCCCATTGAAGAGGGCACATATGCCACCAGGCCCAACGGACCACGGAGGTGCAGGCCGCCATGTAACCCATAAGGCGCAGAAAGTCCTGGGCAGGGCACAATTGCCCAACCAGAAATGATCGGGCAAAGGAGGAGTGAACCTCCTCCCAGTCCGCCAGGAGCCAGGCTCTGGCTCAGCGAGAGTCTAGCTCTGCCCGATGAAACACATCGCCTGAGAAGGCACGAGTTCCGACTTGGCCTCTTTGATCAGGAGGCCGGGTTGGGAGCAGGTCTGGACGGCCAGGTCCCTGGACCTCTCCACCTCCTGCTGGGTGGAAACTGCTAAGAGCCGATCTTCAAGGTAGGGGTATATTCTGACCCCCCAACGCTTGAGGTGGGCTGCCACCACTGCAATGCATTTGGTGAAGACCCATGGGGCCGATGACAGGCCGAATGGAAATGACGGTGCCGGCCCCCCACAGGAGGACCCAGAGCTGGCATGACGGGAATAGGGGTGACAACCCCTAGTCCCATCACTAGGCAGCTTGAAGGAAGAGGGTCCAGGGCCTGAACCTCAACCTCCTTTACGGGCCTGGGTAGGTCCGGGCTTGGGGTGGGGGCGCCAAGCTTGAGCCTGCTGCTGCTGACCTCCCTGAAAGGAGGGCTGCTTCTTGGCCGCAGGGGAATAATGCCAAAAAGGATGATTATTCTTCTTCTGCTGTTTCTTGGGACCAGAAGAACTCTGAGCAGAAGTGGCGTCCAAGGTGGCACTGGACTGCTCAATGCACTGAAGGTGACTGGCCACACCTGGGCCGAAGAGATCAGTGCCCAGGAAAGGCACATCAGCCAGTTTGTGCTGGGTATCCACCAGGAAGGAAGAGAGCCTAGCCAAGCCCTGCGGCAGGAGGCAACTGCGGCTGCCAATGAATGGGCATGGGTCCCCAATGTCCAGGGCCATCTGGAGCTGCTGCTTAGCAAAAGCACGGCCTTGGTCCCTGACTTGCTTGACCGTGGTCTGCAAGTCCCGCGGGGAGGCATGGGAGGACTTCGTCCAAGGACCCCAAAAGGGCATGGGTGAAGTGAGCCATGATGATGGCTGAGCTTGCCTGACGGAGGCCTAAGGAAGAGGCCACATAGACCTTCTGGGTAGAGTGATCTAATTTCTTGGACTCCTTCTCCAGAGGTCTGTCGGTATCAGCAGAACTGCCTGTATGTCTGAACACAGAGGCAGTCACAAGGCTCTTGGCTGAAGGATGGATGCTCTGTTAACCCCGCGCGAGGGACCCCATGGGCACTGCATACTTGCAGCCATCTGGGCAGACAGAGCTGGACAGGAGGCAGGGTGCTGCCAAAGTTTGAGAGCCGGGCCAGCGATGGCTTCGGCCAATGGAAAGGCTTCCGTCAGGGTATCCCCTCTCTTGAGGATATCTGTGAGAGGGCACTTTTCCTTTTTCTGGATAGGTTCCAGGGGCATCCCTGCGGAATCAGAGATGAGGCGGAGAATGCCATGAAAGGACGAAGGACCTTCCTCCATCGCCAAATCACCAGCCGACTCATCATACCGTGGATGAGAATGAAGGCCATCATCCGAATCCAAAGTGTCCGGATACAGTGGTCGACCGCCCAGGTCACCCTCAACCCGCCTAGAGCAGTCAGGGGTGACAGTGACTGAAAGACGTCGGGGAAGCCCGGTGTCCAGTTGAGCTTCCTTAGAAGGAGCCCCTCCCACAGGCTGCTTAGATGGCGGTTTCAACAGAATCAGTGGAGAGACCGGATTAGGCCAAACCGGAAGGGGTTTACCTGGCTCCGTGGACAGGGGAACAGACTTTATTGGTTCCTGAGGAGTCTGCTTCGACATAGGAGGCGAAAGCCAAGTAATGGTTGAGGTAGGAGCCGGGGTCGGCTTATGCCTGGACAAAATCAGTGGTTGCCATGAGGTCCTCGTAGTGTCGATGGAGTTTCCATGGAAGCCTCTCCTCATCCGAGGGCGACCGGTGGCGTCATGCCTCTTTTGGCGGCAATGCTTCCTCAGCCTGTTGTTTGAGGGGGTTCGAGATCTCAATTGAGATCGGGCAGGCCGACTAATTTGCTCGGGAGACACCGGAGACTTCCGGGGGACAGGGACCACTTCCTCAGCAGGTTTCCCAGCGTGCTGGGTCTTCTCATCGGGAAGGAAAGGACCAGAGTCTGACTGAGGGAGTCATAGACCGGAGTCTGCGACAATGGGTCGATCGGGTCGAGAACAATCTCAACTTTGTCGATCGAATCTTCAGTAGACTGGCCCGACGGCGGTACTGAGAAGCCGGCAGTTGAAGAGGCAATCTTGACCGAGGTCAAAATGGCCAGCTCCTGGGACCGAGATCGCTCCCGATCCCAAGAGCAACTCAGTCAAGACAAAGATAGTCCCGGGTCTCTCTCTCACTTATGGGACTGAGAGGAGTGCGTGCCTGCAGAACCCTCACCCTTAGTCGGGAGAGAGAGTAGCACAACTCTCGGAAGGAACCAGAGAAAGTGTAGCCCAAGTTGAGTGGAATGAAGAAGCCCCGAGAGGAAGATTCCGTGGAGCGAGCCACTTCCTTCTTGAAGGCCTGCATGTGCTCCAACTGCTCGGCGGATCCTGCAGCTGCGGAAACCATCCACCGGGCCTCCTTGGATTTCACCAGCGGGTTCCATTTTCAGACCTGCCCAATTTAAGGCGTGCGAGATGGCAGTCGAGGACGTTAGGCTGAAAAGCAAGGCAGAACTGGTCGTGGTGTCATGGCCAACACCAAGAAAGTAGACGCACATGGTATGCAGGTCCATAGGCGACATCTTCTGGCTGCACAGGCACCGGCGAAATCCGGGGGAAGACTTGTCTTCCATAACTGAGAAGCAACAATTACAATCGCTAACATGAATAAGTCAAATTTTCGGAATAACTGAAGGTTTAGAAACCAGGGCCTACAGAATGCGAGAGCACGAAGTGAAGGAGGCAACCTGAATCTTCCAGCGGAAATGAAGATCTGGCATCATGGGGAAGAGCCGAGGGTTATACCACCCGGGTGGGTGGGAGGAGCCAGCTTGAAGACCTTCCGGCAGATTTAAAGGGGAAAGGGACAATGCCAAGAAGTGTGGATGAACAACATATCCACATCCCTAGAACAGTATTTTCCCCGTGGAGTGGGAAGACAGGTATCAAAGGAAGTACTTCTTTATGGAAAGGGTAGCAGAAAAATTTAGTAAGTTCCCAGAAAATGCCATATGTGCTTAATCAGCACAGGTGCTCAAAAGGGGGTGGAACAGGCACATGTGGAGGTAAAAGACCAATAGGGGCGTTCCCACTACTAAGCAGATTTTGACTGGATGGGCCATAAGGCTGTTAGCTGATGACAGTATCTATGTTTTCTATGGTGTTTACAGAGACTGAATACTGGGTATCTCCTTATCTCTACAATAACAGGAGGTGCATTTCCTAAAAATCAGTATTTTAGCAATGCACACAGACATCTTAAAAAGTAATCAAAGTACGAAGTGTGAGTGCTCACCTAGAGACTGAGCCAACAGGAGACCCGACTGTAGCCAGGCGCCCAGCTCCTGCTGACTGTGTGGCCGAATGGCGTGCTTTTGCTCCAGCAGCTGCATTTACATCGATGTCACTTCGTGATCTCTGCAGACTCCCTGGAGCAGGGGCAGACTTTGCACTAGTTCCTGCAACTGTGTATAGGATAAAAAAAAACAAAAAAACATTCAAGCACCCAAATAAATTAATTTGCACATTTCAATCTCTGGCATATGACAACAGGTTCTGTGCCTAATGAAGCTCCATGTTTTCATCACTTAAACCACAATTATTCCTGCACTACATTAATGGATGCAGTCGGCCAGACTCAGGTTTTTTTTTTATTGTAATGCTGAGAAGAGTGTAATTGAATGGCAAAAAACATGTAACAATTTTCTATTTTTCACAAGGAACTCAATCTGTCATCCACCCCCAAGATGCATGTACGACAATATGGAATTCTGTTATACCTGAAGTGCACGAAGAGAAAGTACAAATGCACTGTCTTTTGTACACATGAAAGTCGCCGGGGGAATACAATGCTATGCAACAGGACCTCAGAAACAAAACCAGATACCCAAGGTTGACATAATTTGCTATTTAAAAATACAGTACTTCATATGTCTTTTTCATGTTATGATCACATCCTTTTATCTCTCACCTGACCACCCCCCCCCCTTTCTGGTACCAGTGGCGTATTAGTTGCTTGTGGTCTCCCCAGGAACCCTTGCAGCTCACTGGCTGTTTCCAGCACAGAACAAGGAGAATGTGAGCAGTTCCCAGACAAAGCTTTTCCCTCAGGTGGCTGCAGCAGGGCAGTGCTGAAACCCCGGCATTTGAAGGTCATTTCATACCATGCCTGGTCAGCACCAGCCTAGAATCGGGCAAAGTGAAGTCCAGCCTTCCTCCAAGTCTCCTAGACCACAGTACATGAAGTTGCTGCTGGGCAACTCAACCAATTACTTGGACTGGCCTCACCTAAAATCACTACCTACGATCTAACCATAAGCTTTAGATGTCAAACCATGGAAAATGTCTCCTCAGAAAAGTAGGATTGACATTTGTAGGGGCAGAATAAATCAGGGTTCATTCAGGCACTCTTATTTCCACCAGTTCAGAGTGTTTTGTTCATTTTGAGGATACTGGTGTTGCTCATTCTCAAACAAATGAAAGACAGCTGCCCACTGGAGATGCCACATAGCCAACCACTCCCAAAATAGTTTGTTTTTTTGGTCAACAATTACCTAAAAAGATAATTTAAAAAAACCAAGAGCAAATCTTCACTCTCTAATCTTTACTGGTAGACCGTTAATTCCTGGACACTAAAATTGGCAATAATATAAAATACAGACAACTACAAATAAACGCAGACATACCACATTTTAAAAAGACGAACAACAAAAATAAGTACCTCTTGCTGGCCCACTTGCAATACCAGTCATGGACACTTTCGAAGGACATAAACGGCTAAAAAAAAAAAAACAGGAAGGTATAAAGTCAATACATTTTAGTTAATACGAGTCATTCTTAGGAGCAACATCATAACAACATTAAACAAAGACAATTAGACTCACTGCAGTGCACACCTCTCAATCTACCAGCATGTCAGGGAAAAGAGGGTTACTTACACATAGCTGTAGTTCTAGGAGCGGTATATCGTGCATATCCACACTCTGGCAGTCTTCCTTTCCCTTTTAAATCTGCCAGATGTCTTCAAGCTAAGGTTCTCCCCACACACCAAGGCGGTATATTCCTCAGCTCTGCCCCATGACATCAGATCTTGCACAATGGAAGCAGGGATCCTTGTGCCACTTGAAAGGGCAGGTCGGGTGGGTTGTGTGGCTCTGTGCCATATACCACTCCTAGAGCTATAGTTCCAGGTGAGCAACCCTCATTTCTAGGGGGGTGGATATGGTGCACTATCCACACACCGACTACTGGCAGTTCTCCGGGAGGAGAGGGCAAGGCACACACTCCTACTTGGCAAACGAAGGACTGGAGAACTGAGGTTCTGAAAGCAGCATCCTAGCATGACTTGAGAGCGCCTGGTGCTCACAGATTCTTCTGGCGGATGTCACAGTCACCAAGAAGGCAGCCTTCCACGACAGGTGTGACTACTCACAGCTCTACATCGGTTCAAAAGGCTTGCCCATATGAGCACTGCCAAAACCAGCAACAAGTCCCAAAGTGGTGGTGGTGGTTCACACACTGTCGGGGACAGGTGGTCTAAGCCTTTGAAAAAAACACCCGACCACGTTCTCCTGCGCCACCATCAGCATACCAGCCCATGCCTGGTACGAAGAGATGGCTGCCAGGTGCACCCTGAGTATTGCCAACCTCAGTTCCAACTCAGAAAGGGACCACAGGTAGTCTAAAATGCTAGCCAAAGGGCAGGCCAGGGGATCAAGTTCCCTGCCCTGGCACCAGATGGAAAAACTCTCTTATTTGAGGGCATAGCACTGATGGGTTGACTCTTTCTGAGAGACCTCCACAACGTGGAAAACATCCTCCTAAAGACCCAATGCCTGGAAATCTAACTGCTCAGGAACCAGGCTGTGAGGTGCAGGATCTTCCCCTGTGACAAGACAGCAGATCTGGGTGCAAAGGCAACCACTACAGAGTCCTGCTGCTGAAAAGTACAGTTATGTAAGAACTTACTGTAACAGTAGATTTTTGAGAGAAGCTCTTGCAGCAAGCCACACCAGTAGGACTATGCCGTCAGATGCCAGGACCACAAGGAAAACTTCTAGCTATCAGTCTACTACATGGACCGCCCACCGCTGAAGTCAGCCTATCCTATAAAGGCGGGCAGTCCCCCACACCTACCTCAGTTCTCCCTCCAGAGACCCCGAACGGGCATCGAATGGAGAACCAAGGAGGTTCCTGGGAGACAAAAGAAAGGCAGAAGCAGTGCGCAAGAAAAAAAGAGCAGCAGGGGGAAGGAGGGAGGGAAATCAGGGCCTGCTGCAAGAAGCTTCTCTCGAAGATCTACTGTTACCGTAAGTTCTTACATAACTGTACTATCTTACTTCAAGCAAGGCTCTTGCGGCAGGCCACACTGGTAGGACCGAGTCCCAAGCAGTGCCGGGTACCACCAGTAGGAAGACAAATCAGCAGCCAAGAGCTTAAGAAAGAAGGCCCTAAAGTACTACTAAGCCAAAACTGGCCCTGCGCCTAGAGGCACTGTCCAGACTGTAATGCTTGTTAAAGGTGTGGACAGAACTCCAGGTGGCAAATGCACAGATGTCCGCAGCAGACACATTTCTGAAAGAAGCCATTGAGGCGGCGGTACCCCTGGTGGAATGGCCCTTGACCACTCCAGGAAGGAGCTTGTTGTACTCGCAGCAGCTACAAAACAATACAATTTACTAACCACTTAGACAAACACTGTTTGGAAACAGGCGTGCCCCTCTCTCTTGGGGGCGAATGAAACAACTGAGCAGACTTCCGTAAAGGCTTGCTGTAATTTATATAGTATGGCAAAATCCTATGTACGTTCAAAGTATGGAGCAAAGCCTCCCCCTGATTAGAATACACAGGAAAATAAACTGGAAGGTGGATGGATTGATTCAAAGTAAACTCCGACACCACCTTAGGTAGAAACTTAGGATTAGTGCACAAAGACAGCAACAAGTCTTTGTTAAAAAAAAAAAAAAGGCTCTTTACACATTTATTTATTTATTTAAGAGATTTACCAGATAAGCATACAGAGTGGGAACCGCTCGTTTCCAGATGGGACCTGGGGGGTTACATAGAATCCAACAGGTTCAAATACAATACAATGGTACGACAACAGGTTCAGAGTGGATACATACAGGGTGAATTACAACAGGTCCAGAATATGTACAGGCTAGACTAAGCATTATTTAGTGACATAAAAAGTTCAGTCCTAAGACCACAGAGTGCATAGTTTGCTATGCCATAGTTAGGCCTATGACCGTGGGTTAAAAAACAAGCAGAGGCAGCAGATATACAATAAATTCAGTAGGTTTCTGGGCATTTATACAATTTAAGGCACGTTTAGATGCCTCTTGGTGGCAGGTCTAGGTTGTAGGTTGCAGTTGCATATGTCTGAGAAGTGGGCATGTAGGAGCGGTTTAAGGAGCCTTGGGGTGGGGGAGAGCCTAATATCTACTGGGAGGTCATTCCAGAGTTTGGGCAGACGATATTTGAAGGCAGACTGGCCCTTCGATGTGTGCATGAAAGGGACTTGGAGTTGCTTTGAGTCTGAGCCTCTGAGGGAGTATGCCGGGGCGGTTGTGTTGACAGGACGGAGCTGAGATGGGGGGAAGGGAATTGGTCCAGTATTTAGCTATGAGATTAGTGCAATGTAGTTGACGTCGAGACTTCGGCGAGAGAAGAGCAAGGGCGCTGTATAGGTCGCAATGATAGGTGGTGGGGGAACATTCCAGGATGAGCCGACAGAAAGAATGAAAGAGGAAGTCCAAGCTGGCCAGGGTGGATGAGGGAGCTGCTCTGTAGACCACATTGCCGTAGTCAAATATAGGGAGAATCATTTTGTGCACTAATTCCCTCCTGACCATGGTTGGTAGGCAGTTTTTACTGCGGTATAGTGTGCCTAGTTTGGGGTGTCGTTTTTTCTGTAAAGAGTCAGGGTGGACGGAGAAGTCTAGGTGACGATCGAGCCATACACCCAGGTACCTAAAGGAGGTGCACGATTCCAGGGTGGATCCGTCCAGAGTATGGAAAGCGGGGGGAGCAGCTAGACGGGAGAGTCTAGACCGCGTGCCGAAGGTTAGGGAGACGGTTTTCTTTGTGTTTAGGACAAGTTGGTTGGACCTGACCCATGATTGAACGGCATCAAAATCCTGTTGAAGGGCTGAGTTTGTGACCCCGATGGAGGGGCCGGAGGCGTCCAGTACGGTATCGTCTGCGTACATTTGTATAGCTGAGTTGGAGCAGGCCAGTGGTAGAGCATTTAAAAATATGGAAAAGAGTAGGGGGCCCAGGACAGAGCCCTGGGGGAACCACATGGTGACTGGGAGCGAGGTGGATACATGTGGGCCAATTTTTACTGCCTGCTTTCTACCTGTCAGGTTGGCTTGGAACCAGCTAGTGGCTAGATAAGAAAGACCTGCGTCATGCAGTTTTGTGATTAGCTTAGGATGGGATACAGTATCAAACGCTTTGGCCAGGTCTATGAATATGGCCGAGGTGATATGCCCCAAATATCATTTGTGAGTCTTAGTAGCGCTGTGGTAGTGGAGTGCGATTTACGAAATCCCGACTGATACGGGGTGAAGAAGGAGGTAGATTCAAGGAAATATGTGAGTTGGGAGAGGGCTAGGTGTTCCTGTAGCTTGGGAGAACTGGTAGAAGGGAGATAGGGCGGTAGTTTCCGGGCGCAGATGGATCACCACCCTTTGGTAGCGGGATGACTACTGCCTCCTTCCAAGCTGCTGGAATTTGTGCTGTGGTGAAAGAGAGGTTCAAGAGGTCGGCTAGGGGGCGGCAATGCAGGGGCTGATAAGTATAGGAGTTTGGCGTCCAGTCCTAAGGGGCATTTGCTACGTTGGGGTCTAGGTAGCATGGGGCATCTAGAACTTCTGCTGTGGAGACTGGACAGAAAAGAAAGCATTGGTGGCATGGGGGTATGCTGAGTTATCACGAAAGGGCTGGGTGTGGGTGTGGTGAAATGTTGGCTTGTTAGGAGAGATGTAGCACAGTTGGTAAAAAAACGTGTTGAAAGCTGAAGCAACTTCACTGGGGACTGATACATTGTTGCCCTGTATGTTTAGGGTAGGGGAGAGCGGCTGGACAAGGGGAGCGAACAGGGTTTTAATGGATTTCCAGAATTTGGAAGGGTGGCTAAGGTTAGAGGAGAGAGCCACCCGGAAGTAGTTCTTTTTTGCCTGCCTTATGGCTTTTGTGCAGTTATTTCGGAGGGTTCGGTAATGCTGCAGGGATTCAGGGGAGCCTGTTTGCCTGTGTTTTTTCCAGTCCTGGCCCCTAGCATGACATCTGCAGATGATGTCGGCAGATACCCAGGGGAGATGGGTTTCCCTGACCCTTTTGTTTCTTTGGTGGGGCGTGGTAGTCCCATATGGCAAGAAGTTGGTTTTTGAACATGTCGAAAACATAACAGCTTGAAGCTCCGAAATCCTTCGAGCAGCAGTAACAGCAACTAAAAAGAGCACTTTCCATGACAGAAAGCACGGCTCACAACTCATGGCCAATTTAAAGGGAGGTAAAGTGAGTTTCTCCAACATAAAACTGAGGTCCCATGGATGGACAACTTCCTGAATGGGAGGTTTCAAATGCAAAATGCCCCACAGGAAGGTACGTGACACTTCGATTTGGGCAACAGCTTTAGCGATAGGTGCATGGTACACAGAGGTGGCGGAAAGGTGCATCTTGAGAGAGGAGTGCCCCAAGCCTGAGTCCAAAAGAGAGAGAAGGTACTCGGGCAGGTGAAGGGATCCAAATGGCAAGCAGCCACCCAAAGGGTGAAACACTTCCATTTCATAGCAAAAGTGGCCCTGGTAGAGGGTTTCCTAGCAGCCACCAGGACATCTGCAACCCTAGAGGGCACACATAAGCAGGCAGTAGCTAGGCCTGTAGGAGCCACGTAGGGATTTGAGGTCTGAATGGATCAGAGTGCTCCAATCCTGGGAGAGCAAGCAGGTACACAGGAGCAGGGGCACCAAAGGTTCCCCCATCAGCTGTTGCAGCAAGGGGAACCACATTTGGTACAGCCAGAAGGGGGCTATGAGAATCATCTCTGCCTCATCCAAATGGAGCTTGAGCAGAACCCTCTGTAGAAGCGAGAAGGGAGGAAAGGCACAGAGAAACCTCCCCTTCCAGGAGGACAGTGCGTCTCGCCAGAAAATGCTTGGCCCAGGATCGAACGAGTAGAAAAGTAGCAGTTTTGCATTGCGTGGAGACACAAAGAGGTCCAACTCTGGATGACCCCACCTGTCGATGAGATCTTTGATCACCGAGGTTCGAAGCTCCCATTTGTGAGCCTGCGTCCTGGAGCGGCTGGGACTGTTGGCCAAGACATTCTGAACGCCAGGAACATGAACGGATGAGATCTCTAGACCGTGCTCGATGACCCAATACCAGACTTTTATCACCTCCTGACAAGAGGTAAGTATGAGGCCCTCCCCCGCTTATTGATGTAATACACTACACACTTGTCCGACTGCACCAGCAGTGGACCAGGGAGGAGCGAGTCTGAAAGGCTTGCAGAGCGTAATGAACCACTCACATCTCCAGGATGTTGATATGGAGACCCTGTTCTACGTCCATCCAGGTTCCCTGGGTCTGGTGATTGGCCAGATGAGCACCCCATCCCAGGCTGGATGCGTCTGTCGTGAGAATCTGACACGGGGTCAAAAGCTGAAAGAAGACTCCCCGAAGGAGGTTGGCCAGATCTAGCAACCATGACAGAATTTTCCAGACCGGGTCGGAGACCAGGACCAACTGGTCCAGGTCATTCGTGCGTTGGTCGCACTGGACCCTCAAGGTCCACTGGGGAACCCACATATGCAGGTGGGACAGGGGAACCATGGCAACAGCCACCGCCATATGGCCCAGAAAGCACAAAACACCCTGGCGGGGACCTACTAGCTGAAGGAAACCCGATGGGACTGCTTCATCAGTCACTCTGCCCTGTCTTCGGGCAAGAAGCCCTTGCCCTGGCTGATGTCCAGGATCGCCCCTATGTATTGAAGGCGCTGGCAAGGGGAGAGGCAGGACTTCTGTAAACTGACAGTGATCCCCAAGGCCTGAAAGACAGAACGTGTGTTCCAAAGTATGAACCAGGCGATCCCTGGAGGGGGCTGCTAACATTCAATCATCCAGGTGGGGGAAAATATAGAAGCTCTGCCCCCTCAGAGCAGCCGCCATTACTGCCAGGCACTTGGTAAATACCCAGGGGGCTGGGGAAAGCCCAAAAGAAAGGACCTGGAATTGAAAATGGGCTCCCTGAAAGTGGAAGCGGCGATGGGCAGGGAACATTTGCATGTGCAGGTAAGCGTCCTACACGTCCAAAGAGTAGAGCCAATCCCTCTGGTACAAAAGGGGTAACAGTCCCGGGAGAGTGACCATCCAGAAGCGCTCGTGCTCGATGTACAGATTCAGATGGCTCAGGTCCAGGATGGGCTGAAGATCCCCGGTCTTTCTGGGGACGAGGAAGAAGTGGGAGTAAAACCTCCTTCCTCAATGAGCCGGGGAGATGGGCTCTATGGCTCATTTTTGGAGAAGAGGCTGAATTTCCTCCGAGACCAGGGACAGGTGGGCGGGAGGGTTAGTGGAGCTTGCCAGGCAATTTTCTGGAGGCCACTCTAGAAACTCCAGTATGTGTGACCATGTTGTATGATCTGAAGCACCTAGTAGTCTGTGGTCACCTACACCACCCATCTAGGTGGAGGAAGTACTGACCCTTGACCACCTCCCCCGGGTCCTCGGCCCAGAGGGTGGGTCTGCTAAGAAGTCAGGAGGTGGGGGTTGGTAGGGAGGCCGCAGGAGCCCGAGGAGCTCTGGCAGCGGCAGCTGCAGGAGCCACTGTGGCCTTACGCTTCAGCTGGTCTTTGACAGGCAGATTCAGAGATTGCTTACAGGAGAACCTATGAAAGGACTGATGTTGACCCGCTCTAAGCTAAGTGTGATAGAGCAAATGGACCGACTTGAGGGCCCGCCCGACTCCTGCAGAGTGGAAATGATGTCCTGAACATCCCTCACGAAAAGGACAGATCCTCAGAAGGGAGCAACCAAAATGCTGGACTGTACACCTGGGGCAAAGCTGGATACCCAGAACCAAGAATGGAACTGGAGGCAGACTCCAGCAGCTGCCCTGTGCCCAGAGGCATCCACAGCATCATAAGCAGCCAGGAGGACATGACTGCCAACGTTCAAGCCAGATTTCAGAAGCTGGGCAAGCTGTATCTTGGTGGGGGTCTTCTGGCAAGGTCTGCATCAAGTCCCTGGCTTGGTCCCACAGCACATTTTGATACTGGACCATGTGGGCCAAATAGCCAGAGTAGTAGAGGCAAACACGGATAATGGCAGTCAACTGCAGCCGTGGTGTCCACTGAGGTCCGACATGTGTGAGTCGATGGGAAAAGAACTGGGGTAGGTGTGTGGGGCCACCCACCTTTAAAGGATAGGCTGACATCAGCTGACTGATGGCAGTGGGCGGTCCCACGTGGTAGATTGCTAGCTAGAAGTTTTCTGTGTGGTCCTGGTGCCTGACGGCTTAGTCTTACTGGTGTGGCCTGCTGCAAGAGCCTTCTTTGAAGTAAAATGTGAGAAGATCCAGGTACAAAAACTGGTGGGGCCAGTCTGGGGCTATCAGGATCATCCACGTCTTGACCCTCTGTACCTCGAACAACACCTTGTGGATCAGGGGTAAGGGAAGGAAAGCGTACAGGAAGCCTTGGGTGCAGGGTCTCGCAAAAGGCATCCCCCAGCAGTGTCCTAGACTGCAGGGGGGCACAGAACAGCTTTAGCTTTGCATTCTCCCAGAAATAAAGAGGTCCACCAGAGGTGTGCCCCACAGGGAGAACAGGTGGTTCACCTCCTCCTCCTGATGCAGAGATCAGTCGTGTGACACCTTGCCCACCTGGCTAAGGGCATCCACTAGCTAGCTGGAGGCTTCTGCTACATGTATCGCCAGGAGATCTGCATCTAAGCTGTGCACGAGGCTCCAGGTGCAGAGAGCCTCCCGATAAAGATGAAGGGAGTGAGTGCCACACTGTTTGTTCCAGTAATGCACGGTCATGGTATTATCCATCTGGACTTGCATGACCTGACCCTATACAAAAGGAGCCAATTCTGTCAGAGCTAGATGCATTGCATGATGTTGCAGTAGGCTGATGTGGTGTTGAAACTCTCTGGGGGTTCCAGAACCCGTGGGTCCTTTGGTTCCCCATGTGCGCTACCCATCCAATCAGAGACGCGCTGGTCGTCAGTGTGGCTGTCGGCTCTGAGCAGACAAACGAGACTCCTTCCACTAAATGTTCTGGGATGAGCCACCACTGGAAGGCATCCCACATCGGGTGGGTCACTGTGACCGGCTGATCCAGGTGACCAAGGTGCTGAGACTAGTGGTGGCTCAGCTCCCACTGCAGGTGGTGCGTCCACCAGTGGGTCCATCTGACCACGCTGGTGCAGGATGCCATGTACCCCAGCAGCTGCAGGAAGTCTTGGGCAGGGCGCAAGCACCCAACCTGAAATGATCGGGCAAAGGAGGCAGTATCCAATGCTCTGTCTGCAGGGAGTCAGGCCCTTGACCAGAGGCAATCTAGTTTTGCCCTGATGAAGTGAAGCACCTGTGAGGGACTGAATTCTGACTTGGCCAGACTGACTAGAAGGTCCAAGTCTCTGCAGGTCTAGAGGCCCAGGTCCTTGGACTGCTCCACAGCGTCCTTGGATAGCCCAGCTATCAGTCAGTCGTCCAGGCAGGGGTAGACTCTGACCCCTCGGCGCCTCAGGAATGTGGCCACCACTGCTATGCACTTGGTGAAGACCCTGGGAGCCAAAAAGAGGCTGAAAGGCATGACCTAAACCCAGAGATCCCCCTCTGTGTGGAACCGGAGGTACCGCCAGTGGGACTGGCTGGAATGTGGAAAAAGGTATCATGGAGGTCCAGGGAGAAGAACCATATGCCCTGCCCCACAGATGGAATTATTTGGTTCAGAGTAACTATCCTGAACTTGCAGTTCCTCAGAAACTATTTCAGATCATGAAGATCCAGCATGGGGCGCCAACCACCTGTCCACTTCTGAACCAGGAAGTACCTAGACATGAAACCCTGACATGCATGGAGTCTGGGACAATCCTCCCTGAGGGCAGACAACATGTCCTGCGACACCACGGTCTCTCTTGGAGTGTGGGGTTGGTACGGTGGGAGAGGATCGAAGTCTAGAGGCAATGTTCTGCCCACCACTTCTGCACCCATTTGTCTGAGGTAATGATGGACCAGGTGTGCCAGAAATGGTGCAGCAGACACCCCACGGGGAGCTGATGTAGGCACTGGACCAGCAGGAGGCAGACGATCCCTGGCCCAATACTGGGTAGCCCTGGAAGGGCACCAGCACCTGCTGCTGAAGGAGCACCACTAACACTATCCCCACTCTTTTTGGTGCCCTGACCAGTGAACTTGGTCTTGGGGTGCCAAGACTGAGAGTGCTCCTATTGAGGCTGCTGCTGCTGTGGCTAAAAGGGCTTCTTTTTTGTCTTCTGTCCTTTCTGGTCCTTTTGTGAGAAGTTCACAGGATCTAAGACGGCACTGGAATTCTCAATCTGCATGAGATACCTCTCCACACCTGGGTCGAAAAGGTCAGTGGCCAAGAAGGGAACAACGGCCAATTTGTGCTGGGTGTCTGCCATTAAGGTGGAAATACGCAGCCGGGCCCTATGACCCATCGCGACAGTCACTGCCGTGGAACAGGCAGAAGAGTCACAGATGTCCAAGGCCGTCTGGAGCTGGTGTTTAACACCTTTTTCACTGTGCTGTCAAGCTTTTTTGGACTACTTAACAGGGGGTTATCCACATCCCTAACATTGCCGGTTTCCAGAAAACACCAAACCCTCAACTAACAGGTGGTCAGAGAAACCATACAAGGTGCCAGTAGGGACCACATATTTATGGACCATATGAGCCGAGGTTGCCGTGCAGGATTCTGTATGCTGCCGGAGCTCCAGAGCCAGTCGCAGGATGGCCTCGGCCATCAGAAAAACAACCCTTGGAGATTCGTCCCTGTCCATGATTTCAACGAAGGGACACTTGGCCCTTTTCTGAACTGGTTTCACAGGGACTTCCACGGACTCAGAAATCAATCTGAGAAGAGCCCCAAAAGATCCTGGCCCGTGGTTGGAACTCAGTTCCTTAACTGATATGCGGTTGAATCCACAGGTCCTGAAGGAATGCACAGAGGACCCACTGGAGTAGTAGGAGGATTCCTCAAACACAGCCCTCGGTCATTTTTTGCTGTGCACCACTCAGTGTTCATCCGAGCAAGAGATCCCCATGGAAATCCCTTCGGGCAAGCCGGTAGCCAGATGGGAGTCTTTGGTAGGGGCTCCGTGCAATGGCTGTCATGGCACTGATTACACCCAGATCAGAGGAGAGACAGGTGTTAGCAACACTTGTCTGAGCGGGATCGTAATGGGCCAGACCAGTGGCGACCAGAGGATCATGAGGGTCAGGGATAGAGCGCTACCCTGCCCAAGTAAGGTCCACTGCTGTCCCAGCATCTCCTCAAAGCACTGCCGCATCCTGCAGCGGAACCTCTCTTCGTCAGATGAGGATGATGCTGAGGAACGCCTGCAGTGGCATCTCCCAGATGACTGAGATCTGGAATATGAGGAATCCCTCAACCAAGATCTGAACTGACCAACCTTGACCTCGAACAACAACTTGGCCGCTGATGGTGAGGCAAAGCAGGTGGAGGGACCGTATGGATTACATGGGCCAACTCCGGTTGCATGACCGTGAAGAGAGGCAGTTCCTGGAAGAAGACAGCCAGGTTGCCAAAGACCCTCCTGACTGAGGGTCAAAAAGACTGGGGTCCGAGACACTGACTTGTCTTTGATGCCTTCTGATGATGGGTTGACCTGGTCAAGAAATATTTCAACCTCTTGGTCAGCTTGCGTCAAGGACAACAAGCCCAGACAGATAATGTGAAGCTAGCAGCCTGACCCTCGACCAGGGCGGCTCGGCCAAAGCCGAGCACTTGAATGGTCGAGGGAATCACGGGAGTGGGAAGAGCATGCCCTTTCCCAGTGCCATGACTGATGGTGGGAATTTTTAAACTTTTTCTTGCTGTGGCAGGAGGGGCTCTCCCCGAAGGTCTGAAGGGACTTGCACATGTTCCAGTAGGTACTAGAAAACACTGCTCCAACACTGGCCCCCACTGGGAGCAGCACTGAGAAGAGGAGGCACCCACCACAGGCTTGGGCCACTGCCTCTTCCATCGCCACGAGCTGGGCCTCAATCACACAGCCATGGAGATCGCCTTGCGGGCATCCTTGGATTGCACCGGAGGGTCCCGTTTAGCTGGCCGGCCGAGAAGATGGGTGTAGCGGTCTTTGAGGGACAGAAGCAAGACAGAAACACAGAAACTGTCAGCAGATAAGGACCGCTAGGCCCATCCAGTCTGCCTGTAGGCCCTATACATTGTATGTGGCCACTGACCCTATGTGATCAATGGCTTTTCATCACTCCCTCCGCTCTCGAGCTTCCCTTCTGCCTGTCCCAGGCATGCTTAAACCCCTTCACTGTGCTTGCCCCTACTACCTTCTGTGGCAGACTATTCCAAGTGTTCACTTAAGGTCATCAGAGATGATAACCCTTAGGTCCCTTTCCTTTTTGGTGACAGTCAGCTCCCCCACCCCACCCCCAACCTGTAGCTCTCCCCAGGGTTCCCTCTACAAAGGTGCATTATTTTGCACTTCTTTGTACTGACCCTCAGTTGCCACATCTCCGACCATCTTTCAAGCTTCTCCAGGTCACTCTTCATTTTCTGCACCCCTTCTGGAGTATCCACCCTGTTGCAGATCTTGGTGTCATCCGCAAACAGGCAGACCTTTCCTTCCAGCCCCTCTCCAATGTCATTAATGAAAATATTCAACAGGACTGGTCCTAGTACTGATCCCTGTGGTACCACACTGGTCACCCCCCTTCCCCAGATTGTACTCCATTTACCACCTGCCCTCTGTTTCCTGTCTGTTAACCAGTTCCTAACCCAATTCACCACCTTGTCTCCCATGCCTAGACTACCCATCTTGATCCTGCAAAGGCTGCAGGTGGCGACACTGTGCTCTGCCTGAGGCAGTAGCTGCATGAGGTGTGCAGATCCATTTGTGACATTTTTTTGTTGCACTGAATGCAACATTTGAAGCCTTGACCTGTTTTGGATTCCTCGCGTTCTATCGTTGAGTCGACGTCTGGAGCAGAACAAAGAAAATATACTCACAGCTGAAGAAAAACAGTTTGTCAGTGGCGCACTAAGAAAGGCCTACACCATGAACAGAGTTGCAAAGGAGGAGACCTGACTCTTACAGTGGGAAGGAAGCTCAGGACGTTACAGGGCAGAGCCGAGGAGTATATCACCTGGGCAGGTGGGAGGAGCTTAACTTGTAGATGCCAAGCAGATTTAAAGGGGAAAAGAAGATGCCAAAGTGTGGATGTGCACCATATCCACACCCCCAGAACACTGACTTCTCCAACAGCAAGCACAACACAGAAATCAAAACTTCCAATGGTATGGAAATGGTCCACTGTGATGGGTAAGTTCCTAGACATTTTTGCTACTGGTAAGCTGCTCAAGTAGATGGATAACAGCAGCTTTATTTGAAATTTAGATAAATCAAAATTACACTCATACTCAATAGCAGGAGAGCAGTCCAGTTCATAGCACTGCTGTAAAAACCTTACAGTTTTGAATATCTGAGCAATTTGCTTAGGAATGGCTGGCCCAGTGGTGCAGAGGGTTGAGGCGCTGAGTGCCTTACCTTCCACCATGTTGGTGACCCTGGGTCGGGAGAAAGCTCTGGTTGCCAGAGGTTGTTCGGGTGAGAGACTACTGAACATCTAGAGGACAGCACTCCTTTCCCAGGGAGGGGAGAGCTGTGGTTCCCTGGCATCAGTGACACCAAGCGGAGGCGTGATGTGCAACAGCTAGGGTCACATAAGGGAAAATGGGGTGGAGGCGGTGCCAGACGTCCATAGGAATAGTGCAGAAGTGCACCTGTTCTGCACTGGACGTCACTGCACATCTGCACCTCCAGGGGAGGGGGGACAAGAAGCAAGGAAAACCCTGCTAGTTGGGACGAAGACATCACTCCTGCCTACTACATCAGACACTGGATCCTGCTCTCTAGTACCCAATTGCCTCCCTCCTTCAACTCTGCCTGGGCTGGCACTAGATGAGAGGTATGTTCGCCGTGGCACTGTAGATGGCCCCGCCCCGGGGGAGTCACGGGTCAGGGGAACAGGACCACCGGCAAGAGAGGATCTAGGCAGAAAGGGATAAAGGTGGAGCTGACCAATGGGGCCCCAGCATAGTGGTGAGCAGGAGGAAAGAAAGTTGAAAAAAAAATTGCTTAGCAATACCTAACTTAGATGTAGCACGTTGTTTCTATAGGGTCCTGCTTCTACCTAAGGTTACAGCTGTAAGGACTGACACGATGGGAGGTCAGACTTTCTGAAGGTCACAGTGTGGGTCAGCAGCTATGGTGGGATTCAAACCTTACAGCTACTGGTACATAGCTCAGTGCTCAAGCAGCAGACAATACTACCTGCCCCACAATCTTATAGGACACATCAAAGAGCAGCTTGGCAAAATGGTAACGGTTGGGGCAGAAAGCGCAGAAGGCTCGGGTGCACACTTGACTACAACTAGAGATGTTTAATTTCACAGATATTTTTTTTCCATTTCTTAGGCTTCCACTACTTTTCCCAGGTTACCTCCCACATGCCAACCTCTGCCTTGTGATGGCTAATTCCCCACCCCCAAGCATCAGATGCTAGCCTACTGCATCATGCGAGGGCCACCTCAAGGGTACTATAACTGTCCTCTGTCATGGGGTTCTTGGCCAACAGATAATGATGAAGTGGCTGACATTTTGGGCTACACACAAGAGGAGGGGATTACACATGTGATGGTGTGTGGCATCGATAAGTGGAGGCATGCTGCTATCACAACTGTGCATGGGCACCCCCACCCATGCACTGGGGGGACTCCCTGAAAGGCAGACCAGCTTTTCCACATCATGTCTACTTAGCATTCCCAGTACAGCAGAGAGGAGATTTAGAGGTAGTACTGGGATGAGACCAAAGACGACTCTGGGAAACATTAAGGGTGGTGTTACATGATGCTGCATGTTGTAGTCGTCTCAGAAGATACATAGTTAGTCACAGAAGGGGCCAAAGGCAATGGAAGCATCGGAGCAGCCAGGGTAATTACTGCGTGAACAAAATAAAGGCCGCAGTGTAGAAACGAAACACGCTCTCAAATATGAACATGTAATGAAACAGGCTCTCGCCTTTGAGGACAGCATAAATACCTTGTCAAAGTCACTCTTAATTTCAAAAAGGGGATAGTAAGTAACATAGCACTAGGTGAAAAATTCCAGGCCTCTGCAGCCAAGATTATAAATAATGGTGTGACATTTAGAGGAAGTCAGGAATTCACAACAAAAAAAAATCTTGCTGCTATAAGATCCTGCCTGGTGTGTTTGGAGAAGTCGAATGTGATAGCACAGAACCCATCTATTACTTCAAATGTCTGGCACAGAATAGCCTGGCTTCTATGTAATTCCCTTCCCTTAGACCTAGATCTAAAAATAAAACTGATTAACATGCAGATGCAAGTTTTCAGAACGTCTTTTGGTATTTTTTTTTTTTTTTCTTGAACACTAACCCTGATGGGAATTCCAGGTACAGGAGCTGTATTTAAAAATTAGGAGTAGCCAACAACAGTAAAATGTTTACAGAGTGCGTGGGTGGTCTGTTCCAGCAAACCTATGTATAGTACCATGCCAAACCATAGATTTTAGATCTCCTGGTCTTGGAAGGCTAGACAGGACTGTCTGTAATCTCTCAAGCTGTTTTAATTCAGCCCCCAAAAGAATGGTTACTAGACTTATCTTTTGTTTCCACATCTGGCAGTTGCCACCGCCAGCTGTGAGTCTGGACGCCTGCCCTTGTCTCCAAATTCCTTCCAGATGACTGTCTTGCTCCTCAGTACCTTGCACCCCTCACCCCAAAGAAGGGCTGGGTTGGCTCCAATGACCCAGAATGAGATACAGGTTTGCTTTAGCAGGAGGGGTTTGTCCCTTGACAAAACCAAGTGTGAAACTGATTGAGCTGTGTATGTGTGTTGGGACGTCCTCTCCCTTGTGGGATACTACTTATGTAATAAGTTACACTTTTGCTTTGCACATTTTGCACTGAAAAGCACTTAAATGAATAACTCTGTGGTGCAACATCCATGTACTAGTACAGTACAGTTACGTAAGAACTTACCGTAAAAGTAGATCTTCGAGAACAGCTCTTGCAGCAGGTTACACCATTAGGACTGAAGCCGTCAGGTGCCAGGATCCCACGGAAATTTTCTAGCTAGCAGTCTTCAGCGGGGACCGCCTCCGAAATCGGTCCGGCCCCCAACGTCAGGCGTAGTACATAAGAAGGCGGTCCCCCCACAATCCTCAGTTCTCCCTCTGGAGACTCCCGGCCGCTGGATGACATCAGAAGAGGAGATCGAGGATCCGCCATCAGATGGCCAAGACAAAGACAGAATATCCCATCTTGTAAGATGGATGTTTGGCTATGACCTACCTCCATAAGAAGGAGGATGGTGGGCGGGAAGGTACCTGCTGCAAGAGCTGTTCTCGAAGATCTAGTGTTACGGTAAGTTCTTACATAACTGTACTATCTTACTTCGAGATACAGCTCTTGCAGCAGGTTACACCATTAGGACTGATTCCCAAGCAATAGCGGCAATCTTATGCCACAGGGAGGAGGAAAGGTAGGGACCACAACCCTACTCGAGCCTAAGACAGAAGTCCCTGAAGGACGGCTAGGCCGAAACCTGCTCTTCTCCTCGATGCGATGTCCAGGCTGTAATGCCTAATAAAGGTAAGCACCGAGCTCCAGGTGTCCGCAGCGCAAATGGCTGAGGTGGAGACATTCCTTAGCGCCACAAAGGAAGTGGCCACTCCTCTCGTGGAATGACCCTTGACCACACCTGGTAAGGGTTTGTTGCGCTTGTCATAACAGAAAGAGATACACTGGATGAGCCAACACGATATAGACTGTTTAGAAACGGGGGCTCCTTTCATTATCTCAGCGAAGGAGACAAACAGTTGATCCGACTTTCGATAGTGTTTGGTTCTGGTCAGATAATATCTGAGGCACCTGTGTACATCAAGTGTGTGAAGCAGTGCTTCTCCTCGGTTGGTGTACTTGGGAAAGTACACTGGTAAGTCGATATCCTGACTAAGGGTGAGGGCTGAGAACACCATAGGCAGAAACTTTGGATTTGTCCTCAGGGACACCCTATCCTGATGGAAAATTAAATAAGGCTCTTTGCACATGAGTGCATGCAATTCGGAGATCCTTCTTGCGGAAGTAACTGCAACTAAAAACAACGTTTTCCACGACAGAAAACGTAGCTCGCAATCCGCGGCTGGTTCAAAAGGTGGCAGCATAAGCTGCTCCAGGACAAAGGGCAAGTCCCAAGGGGGAACCGGATCCTTGATAGGCGGCCTAAGGTGGAGGACTCCCCTTAAAAAGGCACGAGTAGTGTCCAATTGGGCACCATCCGATGGCCTATGGGGCATGGTACGCTTCGAAATTGCGCAAGATGCACCTTAATCAAGAGTAAGCCAGTCGGACTGAAAAAGTGAAAGCAGGTAATCCAGAACCAGCTTTTCGGGACATTCTAACGGCGAGAAACCGCGCGCTTGAGCCCACAAGCAAAATCTGCGCCATTTCATGGCGTATGTTGCGTGTGTTTCCGGTTTTCTGGCGGCAGAAAATACATCTGCCACTTCTTGCGAGACCCCGTATCGCATCATGGCTATGTCTCTAGGAGCCAAGCGTGTAGGTTCAATGAACCTAAGTCCGGATGGACTAATGAACCCTCCTCCTGAGACAGCAGATGGGAGCTGACTGGCAAAGGAAGTGGAGGTTCCCGGGATAGCTGATGCAGAAGCGGGAACCAAATTTGTCTGGGCCAGAAAGGCGCTATCAAAATGAGCGTCGCCTGCTCCCTGCGAAGTTTTAAGAGAACTCTCTGGATCAACGGGAAAGAAGGGAAGGCATAGAGGAATCTGCCTGCCTAGGAGAGGGACAACGCGTCTCGCCAGAAAACACCAGGCCCTGGATCTAGCGAGCAAAAATTGGGCAGTTTTGCGTTGGATGGGGACGCGAAAAGGTCTAACTCTAGAGTGCCCCATCTGTGGAACAGATCCTCTGCCACCTCCTGTAGAAGTTCCCACTCGTGGACTCTGGCCTGAGAACGACTCAGGCTGTCTGCAACGGTATTGTCCACTCCGGGGACATGTACTGCAATAAGGTTTGCGCTGTGCTGTACTGCCCACTTCCACACTCTCATGGCCTCCCTGCAAAGGGGGTAGGAGTGAGTACCTCCTTGTTTGTTGAGGTAATATATCACTGCAGTATTGTCTGTCTGCAACAGGAGAGTACCCAGTGGAATCTCAGACTGGAAGGCTTGCAGGGCGTAAAGGACCACACTCATCTCCAAACTGTTGATGTGGAGATGAGATTCCTGGACTGTCCATGTGCCTTGGGACCCCACCCCATCTAGGTGCGCTCCCCACCCGAGCCCTGAGGCGTCTGTGGAGAGAGTCACAGTCGGAGACGGCGCTGTGAAGGGAACCCCCGCGGAGAGGTTCCCCGGATCTAGCCACCATTGCTAATCCCGAATCGCGGCATTCGGGATTCGAACTGGCTGCTGCAGATGGTCTTGCCTTTGGTCCCACTGCACCCTTAGCATCCACTGGGTTACCCACATGTGGAGCCTTCCCATCGGAACTGTTGCAATGGCCGCAGCCATGTGTCCAAGCAGGCGAAGTACCAGTCTGGCCCGGAAGGTCTTCTTCACCGACAGGTCCCTTATGAGGGATCGAATGTGTTCTGCTCTGTCTGTGGGAAGAAAAGCTTTCCCTCTGACGGTGTCCAGAACTGCTCCTATAAACTGCAGATTCTGGGATGGTACCAGAAGAGACTTCTTGTAGTTGATGAGAATACCCAGTGACTGAAAAAGGGCCTGGGTACGGTGAATGGCCGTCATCAGTGCTTCCTTGGAGGAAGCCATGAGAAGCCAGTCGTCCAGGTACGGGAACACGTAGTGGCCTTGTCTCCTTAGAGATGCCGCTACAACCGCCATGCACTTCGTAAAGAGGCGAGGTGCTGATGACAGCCGGAAGGGAAGCGCTCGGAACTGATAATGGCAGCTCTGAAACTCGAAGCGCAGGAACCTCCTATGCGCTTGGGCAATTGGGATGTGCAGGTAGGCGTCCTGCATGTCTAACGACGCCAAAAAGGCATCCCGCTTCAACATGGGGATTAGACCCGGAAGGGTCACCATGCGGAAGCGTTTGTAAACGACCGACAAATTGAGGTCACTGAGGTCCAGAATTGGACGGAGATCCCCTGTTTTCTTTGGAACCAGGAAGAAGTGCGAATAAGAGCCTAACCCTCTCTGGTTCTCTGGAATGTGCTTCAAGGCTTCCTTCTCCAGAAGCGCGAGCACTTCCTGCTGTATAAGCATGGCATGCTGACCCGAGTAGCGGAAAAGCAGAGGAGGCCTTGTAGGTGGGCTGCCTACGAATTCTATATAGTGGCCTTTTTCGACCAATTGCAGCACCCACCTGTCGGTGGTGATCGACCGCCACCCTGGCAGGTGACATGCGATGCGACCCCCGACCTTCATTTCCCGTTGATCCTGAGGAGGGCCGGGGGCCGGGAAGGAGTCATGCTGTGGCAGCGTTAGATCCCGCAGGTTGGGCTGGCTTTGCAACTCGGTGGACTCTGCCTGAGGATGACTTAACCTGGGCTTTTCGGGTGAAGGAGCCCCTTTGCTGTTGGCCGGAACGCGGTTGTTGCCTTTGTGTTCGGCCACGAAAGCAACTCTGGTTCCTACGAAAGGAACTAAGTCAAGATCTGTACACAGCCTGAACAGACCTAACTGCCTTCCCTGCATCCTGAAGTTTGGTGATCACCTTCTCCGAGGCATCACCAAACAGGACTTCACCATAGTAAGGAACGTCCATGATATTCTTCTGGACGTCCAGGGTAAAACCGGAGACACGGAGCCAAGAGTGTCTTCGGAGACACATGCCTGAGGCTGCAGCTCTGGCCGAAGAGTCCGCAGAATCGTATGCGGCTCTGAGCACCTGGGTCCCCACGTCCGAACCCGTACGGAGGAGATTTAAGAGCTCCTCCTTTTGACCACCGTCGGGCATCTTTTCAACCAGGTCCTGTCCCTGCTCCCACAATGCGTTCTGGAATTGAACCATGTGGGTGAGGTAATTTAGAGACCTGATGGCACAAGTCGCGGCCGCGTACGTGCGCCTACCCAGGACATCCAACTGCTTGGATTCCGGATCCGGTGGCTGTGTGCTCAAGGCTGAGGTCTCTGAGACCGGTCATGTGAGGCCGTGGTGACCAGGAATCAGCCAGAGGATGGTTCGCCAGGTACTGGTCCTCCCTGGGGGCCTTGTACAGGCGGTCAGCCTTCTTCGGTACTGCCGGAGTCGAATGTGGATGCTTCCACGCAGCCTTGGTGACGCCCGTGAAGGTGTCCACCAATGGTGGGACTACCACAGGCTTTGGGTCTATCTGCCGAAGATAGTGGGCAAGGCGTTGTCTCTCCGGGTCTAGTTCTTCAGCATCCCACCCCATGTTCTCCTGGATATGCTTCATGATCTCAGCGAACGAGGGGTCATCCGGAGGGGACCTGGGAAGGTCGCATCGGTCTGGGGAGGGGACGCTGATGGGAGAAGGAGATCTGGAGTACCCTGAGGTGTCAGATCTGGAGTCCTCCACGGACGAGGTATACCGGCGTCGTCTGGGTCTCCTAGGGCTGGGGGACCCTGAAGTGGATCTTGAGGGAGGTCTTCTCCTATCCGATGATCTGCCCCTAGTAGGAGGGGGTGTTGGCTCCTTGGGGGTCGGTGACTGTCCTACAGGCCCCCTGGATAGAATAGGGGACGCAGGAGCTGAAGGAGTAACCGGAGTAGGAGGAGGGTGTGTGGTGACCACATCCTTCTTGATGGTGTCCCACCAGAAGGTGAAGAGCTCCTTCACCTCTGCCAGATTCAGGCCCGATGACGGACCGGGTACCGGTGGCCTGTCGCCGGGGGCGGACGTTGGGTCCCCGGGGGTCTCCCGCTCCGGGGAGGGTTCCCATGGGAGCTCGACGGTTCCGGAGTTGCCCGCCTGGTCCTCGGGCTGAGTGGTATCCTCCTCCGATGATACCTTCCGACCGACGTCGGTAGGCGACGGTGGTACGGTCCTCCCCTCTAGGATAGCTGACGTCGGTCCCCCGGCCGACGCCTTGGGGGTAACGCCTGGCCGGCGACGGGTGTCTCACTGTAGCCGGCTCCTGGGAGTGCCTATGATGCTTGGCCGACATCGGGTGGGCCGACATCCGTTTCAGGGATGTCAGCTCCTTAGTCTTGCGCTGGACTGGGTCCGCCCCACGCAGCGGCTGGGACACTGACCTGACGTCGGAGTCCAGATGACGGGAGGAAGACTTGTGGCGCTCCCCAGACTTGGACGAGGCCTTAGAAGAAGTGGATGAAGCCGAAGGCCTGGAAGTCTTGACAGGCTGCAGGGAGGAGGAACCGCTGGAGGATCTGACCTGAACCGGGGGAGGCTGAGATTGAGCCCTAAAGGGAGAGCGGTCTGACCTCGAGCCGGAGCTGAGGGAGTCTGAGGCCCTCGATGGGGATCTGGGCCTTTCCTTCTCCCAGTTTTTTTCCCGGTGCCTATGGGTCTTCCCTGACGACTCCCCCCTGGAGGAAGGTTCCCTATCCATGGCCTTAAGTTTCTCCTCCAGGAGAAACGCTTGAAGGGCCTTCTGGCAGCAGATCCTGGTGTGACTGTTGAAGCCCTGGCAGAAGGAGCAGGCCTTGGTGTCGTGGTCCGGGCCTAGACAACGCACACAGGCAGAGTGAGGATCCTTGAAGGGGATCTGTTTGCCGCAGGCACACTTCAATGGGTGACCTTCCAGAGAGGTGTTTGGAGAGGACATCAGATGAATCCAATTTAGACATGAGAAGAAAAGAACGTCGTAGTTCCTAGTCGTCGCACGCTAGAAAGTGACCGAGAGGCCGATGCTTGAGATGTCGACAGCGGGAAAAGAACTGGGGATTGTGGGGGGACCGCCTCCTTATGTACTACGCCTGACGTCGGGGGTGGGACCGAAGTCGAAGGCGGTCCCCGCTGAAGACTGCTAGCTAGAAAATTTCCGTGGGGTCCTGGCGCCTGACGGCTTCAGTCCTAATGGTGTAACCTGCTGCAAGAGCTGTATCTCGAAGTAAGATCAGCTCTTCTCTCCTTATCTAGTTGTTAGGGCACTAGCTTCAGAACCAGAACCCACTAAAGTCTCACTCACTGTTGACTATGAGCTAGTCACTTAACCTCCCACTTCTACATTCCAATCTGCTCTGAAAATGGGTAATGGCAAGACCCTACTGAAGACAAGTAGATGCAAGTTTTTAGAATGTCTTTTAGCATTTTTTTTTTTCTGGCTCTAAAAAAGCTGGAAGAAGGGTCATGAGTTTGGCAGATGTGTTTCAACGCTAAAAAGTGTAAAAATCATGTATATGGGGCACAGAACCCCGTGGGCAACATACCAATTGGGAGGAGACATAGTAACAGTCAGAAAGCAGGAAAGCGATCTGGGGTAATCATTTCTGATGACCTGAAGGTAGCTAAATAGTGTGACAAGGCAGTGGGGAAGGATAGCAGGATGCATAGGCAGGGTAATCACCAGCAGATAGAGGGGAGGTAATAATACCTCTGTATAGATCACTGGTGAGACCACACCTCGAGTACTGTGTTCAGTTCTGGAGGTCACGTCTCTGCAAAGACACAGACAGGGTGCAACCAAAATGGTGCAGGGCCTACATCAAAAACCCTATAAGGAAAGGCTTCAGGAATTAAATATGTACTCACTGGAGGAAAGAAGGGAAAAGGAGGATATGATAGAAACATTCAAATACCTCACAGCTAAAAACAAGGTATAAGGTAGCATTTTCCAAAGAAAAAGATGCTCAAGGACAAGGGGTCACACTACGAAAACGGAAGGAGGGAGGCTCAGAGGAAATGTGAGAAACTACTACTTCACAGAGAGGGTAGTGGATGCATGGAACAGCCTCTCAGCAGAAGTGGTGGGGGCTGGAACTGTTACAGGATTCAAGAATGCATGGGATAGATACAAAGCGATCTTAGAAATAAGGCAGGGGGAGGGCGGGGTGAAGACCAGAGACTGAGTAGGGTCTGCAGTGTCACTACAGATAGGGAAAATATGGCAGACTAGGTGGGCCAGGAGGTCCTTATCTGCAGACTGTGATGCTCTGCCATCTACGTATCATTATGTTGTATAATATTTGTGATAAGTATGATGTTATGCGAATGTCTGCTTAGGGACTAGCAGTTAGCAGTTGTAGGGGCCTGACCTTCTGACCCCTAACACAGTAACTGCAGAAACCAGATGGCTAGTTTCCTTACCTGTTGAGACATACTGCTTCCTTCCAAAAATGCCAGGTTTTAACACATCATAAAATATTCCTACTTTTATCTGCTGGGGACAAGATATGCATTTTATAACCCTTGAAGGAAGGGGGACATTTGGCTGATTCCTGTTGGCTTTCACACCTAGAAGGGAAATGTTGGCAAGATGTGTGTTCTAAAAACATCAAAGGGAATGCTCTGATCAAAAGGACTGTCATATTTTGGATACTGACAACTTTGCAGATTTCCAGCCAACAGCAAAAGGACACCCTCTAAAATATACTTGGTCAGGTTACAAAATTAATTAGACTAACAGTGACCTAATGCTGTGACATCACAAGGAGGTGGAGAGACTGACTTTCAATAGTGCCCAGCATCTGAGGGGACAGGGCAGACTTTATCTCTGGACTCCTAAGAGAACACACACCCTGTGTTCTGAAAGAAAGGCACTTCTGTACAATTAGGTAATACCAACTAGAAAACTGGATTAAAACTAGAAATTCAGTTACAAGCGTTATTTATTTCAGAAATTCCCTTTTATTTTGACTAAGTATTTATGTTATATGTTCTGTGTTTTGTATTTTATCCATTTTAAATATTTAGCAAACATTATTTTCCTTGAGATTCTGCCTGTGCCTTCTCAGTTTCTTTTGCATGCGAATGCTGGAAAAGTGTTAATTCTGACAACTGTTAAGGGCTTAAACAAAAGTGTTACTTATCTTGATAAGGTGAGACTATACCTACGTCTCAAACTGGGTCATAAGGGTAGACTTGTGAACCAGGCTGGGTACACACTGGGTGAAGTATTGTACTGCATCCCCCAAAGAGGGTACATATCTGAGCCTGTTAACTGGGTATGCTAGCAGAAAGGTTCACATGCGACCCCAGGACTCGAGGCTAGCAAGTGATTCAGACCCAAAACAGACAAGAGAGGAGGGTTACCCTGTTTGTCTCCTGTTCACATATTGCACTTTGAGGTTTGGCACTGTGGGAGCAGAGGGCCTGACCTGCGGCGGGGTGCATTTGTGACACCGCCAACTTCTATGTTTTTGTGTAACTGGACACAGAAGCAGAGAAATGGAAATTACGTACCTATCGTAATTCTTCATCTTCTTGGATGAACTCTTCACCATTCATTCACAGGAATGGGACTACACCAGAGGTGCTATGACCCAGCGGGAGTCAAAAATCTTCAGGAGGGCCAGCGCTGAGGTAGGACCACACATGCGCGGCACCACAAGACTGGCTCGCGTCTGTATAGGCTATCTCGGCATCAACCCTCCAACCGCCTCAGTTCCTTTTTGAAAGTGCAGTGTAAACTAACCTAGGAAGAATCTAACCTAATCCGGGCATAAGATAGCCCAGATGACCCGTGTAAGAAGGCTCAACTCAAGAACGTCTTCACAGCCCAAGCCAATGAGGGAGTGAAAACCAGAAGCAGGATGAATGAGCTCGGGGGATGGTGGGTGGGTGTGTGAATGAACGGTGAAGACTTCATCCAAGAAGATCAAGAATTATGGTAGGTACATAATTTCCATATCTACCTGAACTAAACATCTTCACCATTTATTCACACTACTGTATTCACACACTGTATCCTCTATCTAACAATTGCTCATCTTCTAAGACTAACACATATGATGTTATCTAATTATTTTTTGTAACTATGTATTAATGTGCTATGCTTAAAGTACTTGTCTTATCTTCAGTGTTTTACAATTTCCTACTCCTTCTCCCCCCAGGTAGTACTGTGAGACGAGCAACTTGTTCAGTGTACCTTACCTGGTGAAACTTTTCAATAAATAAATAATGGGAGAGTACCGAGCTAAAAACCAATCCCCTGAGTAGGGCGACAGGAGACACAGGTCACTCAGGACAGAAGTCCATTAAGGATTGTCCTGCCGAAGGAAGCATGCTGCCTGGCACGGACAGCCAGAGTGTAGTGCTTCACCAAGGTGTGCAACGAGCTCCAAGTAGCCACTTTGCAAATATCTGCAATGGATACATTAAGAATTTCTGCAAGGGATGTCACAACCACTCTGGTAGAGTGGGCGTAAACCCGGCCTTCCAACTTGACCTGCGCCATCAGTTAGCAGTGAGGGAAGACATGCCACCAACCATGCAGAAATGCATCTAATGTCCCACAAGCCCTAGTTAGAGACCTTTTAGTGCATGATAACTTAAGGACTACCCAGGAGTTATTGACTCTTTCATCTTCCCCAAAAGTTTTCCTTCTTTGTGTTCCAGATTAGACATATGTTAATTAATTGGTATGGGTCTGGGCCATGGAATGTTTCTCAGGTAGCTCAGCTCCAGGAATTTCTCACCCTTGCTAAACAACCTCATGCAGTCTCTCATCTCGTTTCTGCTTTATTACCCAAGCTTAATCCCAACGTATCGGGATACTCTCACTATTGGACCAATACTTTTCCTAATGAAACTCTCCAATGGGAAGAGATTTGGTATGATGTTGGATTATACACAGCTAACGACCGGCTGCATTTAATGCAATTCCATGTTTTACATGACATCTATTTAACCCCCGTTAAATTGTATAGGATGGGTGGCCTTCTGACCCAAGCCTGTTTTAGGTGTGGCCAGGATCCTGGTTCCTTACTTCATATATTTTGGGACAGTCCCAAGGTAGCCCCTCTTTGGTGCCTTATTCAAACTAAGGCTGACCCGTTGTTAGGTTTGCATGACCTCTTCACATCACGTATTTGTATACTGGGTGATTATACCTCTATTCCAGTTAAAGAGAGGCGTTTCCATATAGCTCTATCTTTAACAGTTAAATAACTGGTGCTCCGCCATTGGAAAGATCAAGATACTATTTCTTATTTGGAGCAGATAAATGAATTCTTTTACAACCTTAAGACTGAAAAAATGATAGCCAAGCTTCAAGGTAGGCCTTTGTCATATCATGCTAGATGGGAAAAGCTCCACACCCTTTGGACCTTCACTTCCCCTTAGAGGTTGGCCAGAATGCTAGGTTATCGCCTTCTTCTGTAAGTTTCCATTCTCTCTCTTCACAAGTTCAGGAACATGCCGTTGGCCGTGGACTTACCTTTCCCCCCTACTTTTGAGGGGGAAATCCGGCAGCTGGCTCAGTTGTGATTTATTCTTGAGTTTCCATTGTTACCAGCTCTGGGTGGGTCAGGTGGGCCCATGGGTGATGTTGGGGGGGGGGGGGATGGGATGGTCGGGTGGGCTCATGGGTGATGTTGGGGGAGAGAAGGATGGGATGGTGGGGTTGTTTTATAATTTTGTAGGTTTAAATGGGTGAAACTGTATTTCCTGTATTTCTTGAAATGCATCAACTGCCTTTTTATGTGTTTCCCACTGCAATTATGTATGTATTTCCTGTTTTTGTTGAATAAAGTTTAATTAATTTAAAAAAAACTGAAATGCATCTAATGGCAACAGGCTGACCCAGTCGGGCCACACTGAAAGATATGAAAAGTTGCTTGGATTTCCGAATCTCTTTAGTTTTGTCTATGCAGAATTGCAGAACCCTCTTGAAATCCAGAGAGTGAAGGATGCATTACCCCTCATTCTGGAAGCTGGTAAAATAAGTGGGAAGAACCAGGGGCTGGTTAAGGTGAAATTCCGAAACTACCTTGGGCAGGAATTTAGGGTGAGTAAGGAGGAAGTCGAAAACCCGGAGGGGCTCTGCATAGGGAACGACGGTGCTGCGTGAGGAACTGCGAAGACCAGCTCATCCATGGCCCTAAAGAATGTTGGGAAAGCACTCACCATAGCCCTACACTGCTCCCAGGTAAGGGGTCCCAAAGGGCCCAAGAGACCAGGGAGAACAGGGGAGGTTGCAGAGAGGGTAAGGGCTGGGCAAGATGGTCATGAGAGACCACACCCTCTCTGACAAGGCTGTGGTCACCAGCGCGGGACCCCTCTACCATAAGGGGAGTGCGCTGTCCAGACCCCATCTGCTGCTCAACCATCCCCAAGCCAGCAAGGGGAAGCACAAGGGGAGAAGACCCCTGGTGGGGAGACCAGAGCCCAGTGAGCCCAACAGGGCAACCCCTGTCCCCACCCGATGCAGGACTCCATCCGCTGTAGAATGATGGGGTGCTCGGACCAGCACTCCTACTCCGCACCACAGTGACCGAGGCCACCAGAGCACAGTGGGGCATGGATCGGCCCCCCAAGAGAGGACAGAGACCTACCCCTCAGGCAAGACCTCCCACTGGTGACAGATCTCAAGGACAAGGGGAGAGAAAAGCCAGCACCAGGGTGGGCCTCTGACTCCTCCCACTCCATGACAGCATCCAGCAGAGACCCAGCGCCAAAATAGGAAAATTACGTACCTACCGTAATTCTTGATCTTCTTGGACGAGTCTCCACCACTCATTCACACTAGTGGGATTAGCGCCGGAGGCACTAAGACCTATCGGGAGCAAACCTTTTGCTGGAGGGTCGGCGCGAGAGACGGCGCAGCGAGACACGGCGCCGCGCGAGGCAGCGGCTCGACGGTAATGACCATCTCGGCGACACCTCCAATCGCCAGTACCTTTTTACCAAGGAGGTGCAGCAACCAACGAAAGAGTAAACCCAACATTAAAAACGGACATAAGATAGTCCGTATGACCCGTGTAAGAAGGGTCAGCAAAGAAGTCCTCACGCTCAAAGATTTGAGGAGTGAAGACCAATACAGCGTGAGCTCGGGGATGGAGGGAGGGTAGAATGAGTGGGAGACTCGATTCAAGAAGATCAAGAATTACGTAGGTATGTAATTTTCCTATCTTCCTGGACATAAGTCTCCACCACTCATTCACACTAGTGGAGAGTACCAGCTGATAATCCCCAAAGGGCGGCAGGAGAGCCAGAGCTCACGCTGCCTAAGATAGAAGCCCATTAGGATAGTTCTGCCGAATGCGAATGTCGCTCACATGAACATCCAGTGCATAGTGCTTAACGGAAGGTATGCACTGAGCTCCAGGTGGCGGCGTTGGTATATATCTGCAATTGGAACATTGCGAATTTCCACTAGGGATGCCGCTGATCACTTCCTAGTAGAGTGAGCGCACACTCTACCTTCTAATTTAACTTGAGCCTAAGGAATAGCAATGACGAAGGCATGCCACTAACCATGAAGAGATGCATCTAATAGCGACAGGTTGACCCAGCCGGTGTCGCTGAAAGAAACGAACAGTTGCTGAGTCTTATGACATCCTTGGTTCTATCTAAATAGAACCCAAGGCTCTAACATCCAAGGAATGAAGAGCTCGTTCCTTCATTTTGGAAATTAGCTGATAAGCGGGAAGTACCAGAGGTTGGTTTAGATGGAATTCTGACAACCTTGGGAAGAAATTTAGATGAGTAATGGAGAACTACCTTGTCTTTATGGAATACAGTATACGGAGGGTCCGTAACCAGGGCATGTATCTCAGAGACCCTGCGGGCTGAGGTAATGGCCACCAGGAAGGCAGTCTTCCAGGTAAGAAATTTTAGCTCACAGGTAGCTAAGGGTTCGAAAGGCTTCCGAGTGAGCATGTCCAGCACCAGGTTAATGTCCCAGGCTGCAACTGGACGCTTAACAGGGGTCTGGTATGGAGAATCCCTTAAGAAATCTCTTCACTATAGGTAACTGAGCCAGAGTTAAGGAAGAAACCGGCTCATGGAACCTGAGATGGCACTAAGGTGAACTTTAACTGTGGAGTACTGAAGACCTAAGTTTGACAGGTCCAAAAGATACTCCAGAACCTTGCCAGGAGGACAGGAAAAGGATTCCAAGAGGATTTTCTACCAGAGAAACGCTCCATTTGAAGCAGTGACGTTGGTGGCTGGCTTCCGAGCAGCCAGAAGGATGTCTGAGACTCTACGAGAGAGTTGAACTGATTCACTCTATCTCTTCAGGAGCCAAGCATGAAGGTGAAGTGATTTCAGGTTGGGATGGACCAACGAACCCTGAGTCAAAAGACTGATTTGCAAAGGAAGTGGTCTCGAGAGGCTGCCAACATACTGTTGAGTAGAGGAAACCATAGTTGCCGAGGCCAGAAGGAGCAATGAGAATCATCTTGGTCCCTGAGACTTGAACTTGAGGAGTACTCTCTGGATTAGAGGAAGCGTGGAAAGGGGAAGAAAGCGCTTTGTCCACCGCAGCCTGAACGCATCCTGACAGAAAATGCCAGGCCCTGGATTTCTGGAGCAGAAGAGAGGCAGTTTTGCATTGAGGGGATGCAAAAGGTCCAGGTCTGGAGTCCCCACTCTTTGAACAGGGACCGAGCTACGGCTGGATCGAGAGACCACTGTGAGGGTCTGGTCTGCTCTGCTGAGGTGATCTGCTAGGTCGCTTTTGTATACCTGGCAGATAAACTGCTTGAATCAGAGACTTGTGCTCCAAGCACCACTCCCACACCTCATTGCTTCCTGCAAAGGGATAAGAATGAGCACCGCCTTGCTTGTTGATGTAATACATCACTGCTTTGTTGTCCGCTTGAAGGAGAATGTTCTTGTGACAAAGGACATCCTTCAGAGCTCGGATTGCATAGAGGACCGCCATCTCCAGGACATTTATGTGAGATGAGTTTCAACTGAGTCCATACACCTTGAGTGTGGAGGGAGAGACAGTGAGCTCCCCATCCCATTAGCGATGCGTCTGTGGTGATGGAGATCTGATGATCCGGGGAGCAAAGGGAATCCTTCCAGGAGATTGTTTCGAGACCACCAGGTGAGAGACCTTCAAGGGCTCCGTCACCTTGATGGGATAAGACTGGGGTGAGAGGTGGGGACCACTGAGTGGAGAGCATCCATTGGGTGGTTCTCATGTGCAGTCGGGCCAGAGGGACAGTGAAGACCGAGGACGCCATGAGACCCACATGCATTGCATCGAGAGAGCTGTAACCCATTGGTTCTCCTGATGTAACGGCCATTCAAGGATGTCGAGTCTTCTGTCCTCTGAAGGAAAGCCTTCGCTGAAGAGGTGTCTAGAAGCGTCCCTATGAAAAGGAGCCTCTGGGAGGGTTGCAGTTGAGATTTTTTCAAATTCAGCAGAACTCCCATGGACGTGAGAAGACGAGAAGTCGTTTACACGGCTTCCAAAGTCCCTTGGCCGGAAGGGCTTGCTAGAAGCCAATCGTCCAGGTAGGGAAACACTCGGAGTCCGACTTTCCTGAGATGCGCCGCGAGAACTGCACAACACTTTGTAAAAACTCCGGGCGCCGAGGATAGCCCAAAGGGCAGGACTCTGAACTGATAATGCTGACCCAAAGCTACAAACCTGAGGAACTTATGTGGGTCGGGTGGACGGGATATGCTGGTAAGCATCCTGCATATCCAGAGAGGCCAGCCAGTCGTGCTGATGCAGCAAGGGTAACAGGGTACCTAGGGAAATCATCTTGAATTTCTCCTGGGAGGAATTTGTTTAACTTTCTGAGGTCTAGAATGGGGCGATCCCCAGATTTCTTTGGAACCAGAAAGTAATGGGAGTAGAACCCTGTGTTTCGCAGGGATGCGGGGCACCAGTTCTATTGCCCTGTTGTTCAGAAGGCCCTGGATCTCCAGTGAGGAGGTTCGACTGAGAGGCCGACAACCTGGGTTGTCGCCTGGGAGGACAACTGGGGTTCCAAGAAATTGAGAGAATAACCCTCGCGAATTATCCGGGGACCCATTTGTCCGGGTTATGGACTCCACTGGTTGTAGAAGTACATCAGACGACCTCCCACGAGGAGAAAGTTCCACCTCGGGCAGAGTGGATGGAACTTGGGCCAACGACTCATAAGGTAGCGCTGGGAGCTTTAGGCCCCTGCGCTTTCTGCTGCGTCTTCTTTTGAGGTTGGGCAGGTTGGTTTTTATGGAAGCTTCCCCTGCCTCTGCCTCGAAAGGACTGACGACTATGAAACTGGCGTCTGTTCACATGCCCCCAAGAGGTGGCAGGCGGAGGTCTGGCCAACTTAATGGCCGATCTAGTCTTCTGAGTGGCCTCTTAGGCTTGCTCCACCTGAGGGCCAAAAAGAAAGGAGCCATCAAAAGGCAGCGCCATCACCTGCTGCTGAGCATCATTCGTGAAGCCAGAAGTACGCAGCTAGGAATGGCGCCGAGTACAAATCCCTGCGGCTGCTGAGCGAGAAGCAGTGTCGAAAGCGTCCATGGCGGCTTTGACCTGTTGGTTATTGGACTCAATACTTTAATAACGGTCAGAAGAAGCTCTGACTTGGAATCCGAATCTGGAAGAGCTTCAACCATTCTTTTCATAGAGTGCCACAGGATATACTCATACTGAGAAAAATAGCCTTGATAACTGGCAATACGATACTTAGAGTGGAGCAGCAAAGACTCTCTTACCTAATGTATCAGTCTTTACGAGACTCTTTGTTAATAGGTCGAGCTGTAGTAGTTTGAGGAAGAACGACCTTTGTCATTCTCTGCCAGGACTACAATAGGATCCGCAAAGGCTTGGATGCCAAAATGGGACGATCCTTGGGAGCTGAATACTTTATCAATGGATTTAGCCACTGAGGGAATAAGAGCAGGATTATTCCATACCATTTGAGACAGCGCCTCAAGGAAGGCTGGATCGGAGGAGTCAAACCAGAGGGATCGCCAAGCATGAAGATACTGGAGTCTTAATATCTTCCCACGATCGATGTCTGTAGTCTGGAGAGAAAGTGGATCCCAGGTTCTTCAACAGAGACTTAAAGGACAGGTCTCCACCACAGGCTCTGTAGCAAAGAAAGATCCTGTTTCTCCACTTCATCACCCAACCGGTCTGGGTCGGCTCAACATCATCTCCTGATGGTCCAGAAAGGACTGTTTGGACAGGAAAGGAGTGAAAATTAGGAGAGGAGGAAATAGCAGAAAACAAGGAGAGTCCCTATGGCTGCCGCCGAGACAGCAAACGGGCTGAAGACGGACCGAGGAGACGACGGCACTGAAGAGGCACGCTGCCCCGCAGCGCCGGGCGCTGGATTTACAACACGCACGGCGGTCGACGACGCTGCTGGACGACGCCGCGAACGGCGCCGCTTTTCATCGAACGGCACCACGGAGACTCGCAAGGCCGCAGAAGACCCTGCAGGCACCGGGAAACGGCGCCGACAAGCCAACAGACCCTGCGGAAGGTGCCGGAAGAGCCCCAGGAACCTGGAAAGCTAGAGAAGGAAAAAACCAGGAGATAAGGGCATCGGTGAGGCCCCCTGCGCCGCAGCCATGTGAGGGGGGGAAACACCTAAGCACGGAGTCGCTGGCACTGAAGAAGGCGCCACGCGACTAGGAAGGTCCAACCGCCCTACCTGATCGCCGGAGGGGCCCGAGGGCTCCGAGGCAACCGAGCCAGGCAGAAGAACCAACCTCCGAGCCCATTGCTCCATAAGAGCGGCCCACTGATGAAACTGCTCATCTGGAGTCCTACCTATAGGCGGGAAGGGGCTCCGATGTCGAGGATGACGATTACCGAAGTTGGCGACTCAAGAAGGAGACCGCAACTAGCAACGATAACCGAAGGCCGACGCAAGAGACATACCAGAGGGCGCACTCAGTGATGCCTTCTTTGACCTGTGGGCCAAAGAAGAGCTCGAGGCCGAACGGTGCCAGAATGTGACCGCTTATTTTTATGCCGACGGGGGGACCGCCCATCCCCCCGGGCATCGGACTGACCATTGTCGGAACCCCGCTGAGGAGAAGGAGGCTGACCGGACCCAGCCCGGCTGACTGAACAGCTTTCATACGAAGTCTCCCTACCGTCATCTGACCTGCTCATGGTCGACTCCGTCCAGTAGGCCGAGACTTCTTCAAGTAAGTTAAATTTAAAATATTAGAAAATAGAATAAAATTAAGCGAAACTACTATCGAGATAATGTTACAAAAATAAACTGAAAACTATCGCTAGTTTGAAGTTTGACTCCGACAAGCAGGCGGCGTCGTCACTGAAGCGCACTCGGCAGCGGAAAAAAACAAGCGGTTGGAGGGTAAATCGCGAGATGGTCATTACCGCTCGAGCCGCTACTCATGGCGCGCCGTGTCTCGCCAGCCCGCCTCTCCGCCGACCCTCCAGCAAAAGTTGGCTCCCGATAGGTCTTAGTGCCTCCGGCGCTAATCCCACTAGTGTGAATGAGTGGTGGAGACTTATGTCCAGGAAGATCTGGCTCTTCCTCCTCAGAGACATGTCCCACCATGGCTCTGACTCCAAAGGAGGCATCAAAAATGGCACTGAGGCCTGTAGCTGTACCTACCTCAGCGCCGTCCCCAGATGCGGCCCTGGCACTGGCCTAGACACTGGTCTCGATGCCGACATCAGAGGCGGTATGACAGGGTTGAATAAGGCCCTGTTCCATTTGTTATGCAGAAAGAATTCAATGCAAGGATCTGTTCTATCCTCTCCTTTTCTCTCTCTCTCTCTCATCTGTCTGGTTGTGCAACCAACTTTTCCTGTGAGACCTAGGAACTGATCACTCCGACAGTTTCACAATTCTCCACTTCTCGCTCTCTCTCTTCCATCCCTTGTTATGTCTGTCTTTTCTTCCCCCTTGTATATCTGTAGTTATAAAAACATATGTGAATCTTTGTGTGAAACTGTAAGTGATACTGGGATCCCTTTGTTTGAAACTATATCCCTTCATTCAAAACTATATATAGTTATATTGTTGAAATGATTGCAAAAAGCTATTTGGAACTCAAGAGGTTAACCCGAGATGCAGTTTTTAAGCCTTTTGCTGAGCTGCAAACAAGACGTCAGTTCTGGGTCACTATGTTCTATTTGCTGCACCTGCTGAAACTGACAAGAACACTGCGTGCGAAGCAATCTATTCTCTTAATGAGCTCCCTGCAAAGACTTGTTATAAAAAGAGCTGCAATGTTTTGCTAGTGAGACAGAGACTGAGATTGGAAAATTGAGAAGAAAAACTCAGAAGGACTCTGCTTTCTATGTTTGTACTGCCGTTGCAAATAGTTATACTGAACCATTTTTATTTTTCATTTTGCTGTTATTAATAATAAAAAGCTACTTGCGAATTTTGAAACTGCTCCTGGTTTTCCTATGCTTCCTGACCTGTGCCCTGACAGGCGGCACTGACGATGGGGATGGCACTGACCGCCCGGGCGGCACCGGCTGTGGTACTGACAATGAGGCGGCACTGACCGTGGTGTCATCACTAGATGCGAAAATAGGCCAAGACAGCGTGATTCTCAGCACCTTCATCGGGCACAATGCCACAAGCGGCATATTTACCTGACACAGCACCAGGGACAGCATCGGAGTCCTGCGGAGCATTGGTAGGGGAAGGGGTGGCACCGTGCAAGGTGTCTCGTCCAAGTTCTGATCCCACATGGAGCCCCAAATGGAATCTGGGGGGCAACCACTCCAGAGAGCTGGGTTGTTAGTCTGGGTCCTCCGGGTCATCTTCTGAATGCGAAGAGGAGACCACAGAGAACCCGAGAGAAGCAACCCAGTCACCTGACCCGTCCCGGCACCGAGGGCAGTGTTGGGAAAGGATTCCACAGCATCAGAAGGTTAGCCTCGCTCAACAACACCAGAATCAGTGTCAGGAACCGAAGCCACACCCTCTGAAATCCCCAAAGGGACCACCAGTGTAGGCCTCGCATGTAGCTGAGGGCTCGACACTGGGGTCGCCTGATTCCCCAATGGGGAACCCGGCCTGGAGTAGTCAGCAGCCAACCTCGAAGTCGACCACAGCCCCAGGCGCCCGGACTCAGTGGGACGTGAATCTGTGCCCTCCTCCGATGCATACAGCAGTGGTGGAAGGCCTGGGGGAAGGCCCAAAGACCTAGTTTTAGCAGCCCTTGTGAGACGCTTGCCACCAAAGGTTGGGGGTGTTGCGTTGCAACCTCGCCGGGGCTCAAAGACACGGTAGTCCATGCTGAAACAAGCGCTGCAACAGTCCATGTCGTGATTCTGCCCCAGACAAGTGAAACACTGGTCATGCAGGTCCATAACCAGTAAAACGACTTCCACAGCGGCACCAACGCATGTGGAGTTCTCACCTGCGAACTTTTGTGCCCCGAACCCGGTCAAACAACAGAAAACAAAACAAAAGCAAAGACTCGACGCTGACCAACTTTTGTATTAGAAAAGGAGCCGAAAATAGTGCTGAAGTGCAGCATCGAGTAACTGAGTGAGCAGAAACAGCATGGTAGGAGTCAGGAGATGGGGAGGGTGCCAGAAAGATGGTCATGGGTGCTCTTGGGGCTCTGTAGGCAGCAGCTGTGGGGAATGATGCTGCCTTGCGCGTGCCCTGACCTTTTACTGAAGAACGGGAAAATTAAAAGCAAGCACTAGTAATGGAGGGCTACTGTAGCTGCAACGTCCGAAGAGCATGGTCGACGCCGGGAAAAGAACTGAGGAGGGTGTGGTGGACCACCAACCTTTACAGAATAGGCTGACATCAGAGGTAGACATGGGCAGTCACCCCGTGGTACACTGCTAGCTAGAAAGTTTCTGTGTGGTCTTGGCACCTGGTGGCTTAGCCCTACTGGTGCTGACCTGCTGCAAGAGCCTTCATCGAAGTACGATGCTGTGTTTCATTCTGCCTAGAGAACTACTTCCACTGCCCTTTTTTTGAGAAGGCCCATTATCTCTGAGGTGAGACGGTCTGACTGAGCGGCTGAAAGAGTGTGTTGCCGCTTGGGTGGAAGGTCTGGGGGCATCTCTACAAAGCTGAGTGAGTATCCCTCTCAAACTATCCCGAGGACCCACCTCTCTGGTGATAAGACTTCCACTGGTTGTAGAACTGAGTCAGGCGTCCTCCCACTGCTGAGGAGAGGTCCACCTTGGGCAGCTGAGGTAGGGCCAGATTCTCAGACAGTAGCACTGGGTGCTTTCGGGCCCTGTGCCTTCTGCTGCGTTTCTTTAGCAGCTGAGGAGACTGGTGTTTGTTCGAGGCTCCTCTGCCGCTTCCTCAAAAGGGCAGCCAGTTACGAAAGAAATGAAAATTACGTACCTACTGTAATTCTTGATCTTCTGGGACAAGTCTTCCCCATTTAGGCAAACTTCTGGGTCCTACAACAGAGGCGCTAGGGCTTTGCAGGACCCAAAGATCTTCAGGATGGTCGACGCCAAGACAGGACCGCGCATGGGTGACACCATGAAACTGGCTTGTGCCATATAGACCATCTCAGCGTCGACCCCTGAACTGCCTCAGTACCTTTTTTACTGAGGTGGTGCACATAATAAAACTAGGAAAACCTAACCTAACAAGGGCATAAGAAGCCCGATTGACCCATGTAAGAAGGGACAATTGAAACAATGTCTTCACAGCCCAAACCCAACAAGGGAGTGAAGACCAGAAACAGAATGAGTGAAGCCAGGGGATAATGGGTGGATGCTTGGGTACATGTGTGACTAAATAGAGAAGACTAGTCCAAGAAGATCAAGAATTATGGTAGGTACTAAATTTTCATATCTTCCTGGACTTTTAAGTCTTAACCGTTTAGTCACACTCCTGGGTTAGAGTACCAAGCTAAACCAATCCCCTAGCCACATGGCAGGAGACAGAGATCATTTAGGACAGAATCCCATTAAGAATCATCCTTCCAAAGGAAACATGCTGTCTGGCATGGATATCCAGAGCATACTGCTTCACAAATGTGTGCACCGAGCTCCAAGTTGCCGCTTTGCAAATCTCCCGTTATACGAACAGAACCTATCTCTGCCACAGATGCAGCAACCGCTCTAGTTGAGTGGGCATATACCTGGCCTTCCAACTTAGTCTGTGAGATAGAACAGCAGTGATGAAGGCATGCCACTGTTCAGGCAGAGCTGCATCTGATGGATGCCGGCTGACCCAGCTGGGCCATGATGAAAGAGAACGAGCTGCTTTGCCTGACGGATGTCCCTAGTTATATCGATGTAGAATCGTAGGGCTCTCTTAATATCCAGGGACTGAAGAGTGTGTTCCCCTTCATTTGGGAAGTTAGCAAAGTAAGTTGGCAGAACCAAGGGCTGGTTGAGGTGGAAATCTGAAACCACTTTGGGAAGGAACACAGGGTGAGTACGGAGTATCGCCTTGTCCTTGTGAAAGACGGTGTACGGAGGGTTTATGATGAGAGCATGTATCTCAGAGACCCTGAGAGCAGAAGTGATGACCACCAAAGAAGGCAGTCTTCCAGGTTAGGAACTTCAAATTGCTTGTGGCCAGAGGCTCAAAAGGTTTACGAGTGAGCATATCCAGCACGAGATTAATATCCCAGGCAGCAACTGGCTTCCTAACCGGGGGCCTAGCATGCAGAATGCCCTTCAGGAATCTTTTGAACAAAGGAAGCCGAGTCAAGGATATGGTCTGGACCGGCTCATGAAAGGCAGAAAGCACACAGAGATGTACCTTCATCATAGAATATTGCAGCCCTGCATCTGGAAGGTTTAACAGGTACTCCAAAACTTGATTCCGCGGGCACCAGAAAGGATCTAGGGGGATCTTAGCACACCAAATCAAAAACCGCTTCCATTTAGCTGCATATGTCTTCCTGGTGAAGGGCTTACGAGCTGCCAAGAAAATCTGGGAAATTCTCTGAGAAACTTTAAACCTGCCCACCTCTATCACCTCAGGAGCAAGGCATGGAGATGAAGGGAGTACAGATTGGGATGAATCAGAGATTCCTGTGTCAGGAGGTCAGTCCACAGAGGCAGTTGCCTCGGAGGACAGTCCGATAGTTTGTTGATCAATGGAAACCAGATTGGACAAGGCCAGTATGGTGAAATTGAGATCATCTTGCCCCAGTGCTTCTAATCTGAGCAACACTCTCTGAATTAGGGGTAGTGGGGGAAATGCGTACAGGAAGCGTCTTGTCCACCGCAGTCCGAATGTATCTTGATAGAAGACGCCAAGTTCTGGATTTCTGGAGCAAAGTGGAGGCAGTTTTGCATTGAGTGGGGATGCAAAAAGGTCCCCACCTGGACTGCCCCACTCATCGAAGAGCGACTGCAAGACGTTTGGTGTGAGCGACCATTCATGAGGCATCATTTCTGTCCTGCTGAGGTGGTCCGCTAGATTGTTCTGGGCTCCTGGCAGGTAAACTGCCTGGATCAGAGCGCTGTGTTCCAGACACCATTCCCATACCCTCATCACTTCCCTGCACAGGGGGAAGGAGTGCGCTCCTCCCTGCTTGTTGATGTAATACATCACTGCCTTGTCGTCAGTCTGAAGAATTACTTTGTGACAGAGGACTTTCTCTAGGGCTCGAAGAGCGTACAGGACTGCTCTCATTTCCAAAACATTGATGTGCAGATGAGATTCCTCCCGAGTCAACACTCCTTGAGGTCCTGTCAGTGAGCCCCCCACCCAAGCAAAGATGCATCCTCGATGATGGTAATCTGAGACTCCAGCAGGGCAAAGGGGAGACCTTGAAGAAAGTTATCCTCCTGAATCCACCATGGGACTGACCTTGTTAAAGTTTCTGTCACTTTTATGGGGTAAGACTGCGGATGTGTCATAGGGAACCACTGCATGCTGAGCATCCACTGAGTGGTCCTCATATATAATCGGGCAGAGGCACTGTAAAGACAGAAGGGGCCATTAGGCCCAGCATCCGCTGCATGGAGTGGGCTCATACACGGTTGTTTTCTCTGATAAAATGAGACATCTGAAGAATAACGCTCCTCCTGTCCTCTGGGAGGCAGGTCCTCGCTTAGGAGGTATCCAGGACTCCTCCTATGAAGAGGAGTTGCTGAGGGGCTTGAAGCTGTGACTTTTCCAAGTTCAGTAGTACTCCCATGGATGTGAGGAACTGAGATGATGTGGATACTGCCTCTTGAGTCTGTTCCCTTGATGGACTGGCGATGAGCCAATCATCCAGATAGGGAAAGACTTGGATGCCCAGCTTTTGAAGGTGTGTGGTGAGAACTGCGAACACTTTGTAAAGACTTAAAGCACTGAGGAGAGCCCAAAAGGCAGGAATCTGAACTGGTTGTGCTGACCCAAGGCCATAAAGCGGAGGTACTTGTGATGACTTGTGTGCACTGGAACATGCTGGTAAGTGTCCAACATATTCAGGGATGCGAGCCAGTCGTGCTGCTATAGAAGTGGTAGAAAAGTCCCCAAGGAGACCATCCTGAACTTCTCCCTGAACAAATACTTGTTCAGCTTTCTAAGGTCGAGAATAGGGTGTTTGCCGCCTGTTTTCTTTGGGACCAGAAAGTAATGGGAATAGAACCCCCTCCTTTCTTCCCAGGGAACTAGCTCCACTGCCCTGTTTCGAAGTAGGCCCTGAATCTCTGGAGTGAGAAGGTCTGACTGTGATGTGGGGAGACTGTGCTGCCGCTTGTGAGGACAGTTGGGGGGTGGGGGAATCTCCGGCAGGTTGAGGGAGTACCACTCTGGGATAATCCAGAGGACCCACCTGTCTGTTGTAACAGACTGCCATTGGCTGTAAAAGTGAGTCAGACTACCTCCCACTGCTGATGGTAGATTCACCTCGGGCAGCTGAGACGGGATCTGGGCCAATGTTTCAGAGGGCGGCACTTGGCGCTTTCGAGCCCTGTGCCTTGTGCTGCATTTTCTTTTGTGGCTGAGGAGGTTGGTCTTTATTAAAGGCCCCTCAGCCTCTACCTCAAAAGGACTGCCTGTTGCGAAACTGACAGCAGTTCCTGCCCTTATGGGGGGGGAAGGAGCAGGCCCAGCTGTCTTAATGGCAGTCCTGGTCTTCTGGGCAGCCTCTAGAGCTTGCTCCACCTGAGTGCCGAACAGGTGAGAACCATTAAAAGGGAAATTCATGACCTCTGCCGTTGATCATCAGAAGAAAATCCTGATGTTCTAAGCCAGGAATGCCACATGACACAGATCCCAGTGGCAGCTGCCCTATGGGCAGTGTTTTAGGCATCCATAGAAGCTTTGAGCTGATGGCTACTGGATTATATCCCCCAGATAATAGTCTGTAAAAGTTCCCATTTGGAGTTACACTCTGGAAGGTTCTCCACTACGGATCTGAGGGAGTTCCAAAGGACGTACTCATACGGAGAGAAATGTCCTTGATAGCTTGCAATATGCATGCCCATGGTTGTGGCATCGAAAGCTCGTTTACCCAGACTGTCAATCTTCCATGATTCCTTGTTGATAAGACGAGCTGTTGTTTCTTGAGGTAGAACAGCTTTGTCATTCTCAGCAAGCACAACCAGAGCATCTGCGATGGGTTGTGAAGGCAGGACAGGTCTCTCCTTGGGAGGGACATACTTTCTGTCTATGGACTTGGCCACTGAAGGTATCAGAGCTGGCCTCTCCCACACCGGCTGCGACAAAGTCTCAAAGGAGGGTGGTACAGGAGATGTAAGATTCTTTGGAAAGTTAGGGATATGGAAAAAATGAAAATTACGTACCTACCGTAATATTTGATCTTTCTATGTATCTTCACCATTCATCACAGTTGGGTATGTGCCAGGAGGTCATGACCCTGCCGGAGCTTTTTTTGGGGGGATGGGCGGAGCCGACGCAGCGACGTCACAGCCCTCGAGGCTGATGCACTGCATGGCGCTAGCAGGTTGGCCACTAGCTGTCATCGGCCCTGCCCTCCTGCCAGTTCTGAGTCACCACAGAGTAAGAAAACAGGGTTGGGAGGGTGGGACAGAGAGTCCAAGAGAGAGATAAAGGAAAAGATATAACAAAAGGAGAAATAAATGACCAAGAGGACAGATGAGGGAGAAAGAGAAGCTAAAGGGGATTGGGAGGGGCCCCAATCTCTGGAAGACGAAAAGGGAAGGAGAATTAAGTGGGAGTGGGGAGGACAAACCAGGCCTTGCGGTCTGGTCCCCTGGCTCTTAGATAGATTACTGCCCAGAAGTAGTTAGGAGGCTGGCAAGATTCAAGGCACAGAAGTTTGACCAAGAGGTACACCGGCAAGAACGACTTTTAGAGTCATGGATTAAAGAGGGGTGTGGGGGGGACCAGGGACGTCTTCTCCCCATCTACCAAAAATAAGAGGAGGGGAGGAAAATCCCACCTTTAAAAGAAGTAAAAGGATAGTCCGGAAGGACAAGGGTTAAAGGGAGGAGAGAGAGGAGGCAGTCCTCAACATCCCACCCCTGAAAGGGGTGGAAGCCAAAGGCAATGATGAAAAACAGCCCACCTGACAAAGGCTGCAGAAAAAACAACCCTTGCATGCCCAAGGGTCTTCCCACACCTGATCCAACAGTAAGGGAGCGATGCAGAAAAGGGCACACAGAGGAAGGAGGACCAGAGACTGAGGTCCTACGGGGATGGTGGGTGGGATTTATGATGAATGGTGAAGATACACAGAAAGATCAAGAATTACAGCAGGTACGTAATTTTCATATCTTATCTGTGTCAATCTTCACCATTCATCTGATGATGATACCAAGCCCCGAGAAGGGCACCAGACCCTAAGGACTAAGTCCCTTGGATCTGAGTGGGGAGAAAACAGAGGGAGAACCCCTACAGGCCAGGCGAGGCCCAAGACTGGGGAGAGTGAGACGGGAACCCCCCGGAGGGGGCAGGAGGTTGCCCAGACAAACGTTGCCTCACTCTACAGGAAAAAAGGTGGGTTCTCATGTAAGCAGAGGAAATCACCCGGGTGACAACTGGGAAAGATGTAGCCATGCCGTCCGCCTAGTGCAGATCGCTGTCCCTACGACCCTAGAGGCTACCTTGCTGGCGTCGTAAGATGCCCACGCTTGGTGCCTTGCCAGCTCCAGGCCACGTGCAGAGATTGCAATAGCTTGTCTGGTTACCTCCGAATCAGGCAAGGAGTTGACCCAGCCTGGACCACAAGATCCTATCATAGGAAGCACAGTGGACCTGATGAGCTGAAATCGACAGTAACAACCATGCCGAGTAAAGGTCCTCCTCCCCCAGAAGTCAAAATCCACGGAATCTTGATCTGGGGGCTGGTCATGGTGGAGGGTGCGAAACCCAATCGGGAGTGTCCAGCTGCATCAGTCTTGTCTGAGGATGAGGCATACGACCTGGAGGCTCCGGCGGGGCGGGGGGCACAATACCTCTGGCTCAGATCTCTAGGGGCTGAGACTCCAGAAAAGGGTCATTGCCAGAACTGCAATGATGCCTCCTGGAAAGGAGCATGCCAGGCGTGGCACTGGCTGGCAATGCATTGAAATCGCTGCAAGGCACGCATCGGACGCTCTGATTGTGCTGAGAGTGGTGGGTGATACGCAGGTCTTCCAGCATCCTCACGAGGAAACACTGATACTCAGCGAGATCAACAGCAGGGGAGATGTACACAGAAAGCTCCTCTCCCCCAGAAGAGGAGGATGAGGAAGTGGAAGAACTCGGAGATCCAGAGGTTGGCTGTTCAGGAGGAGGGTGGAACACCCGCTCGTCCACGGCCCTGACATAAGTGTTCCCAGGAGAGAGTTCCCGTAGGACCATGAATGCCTGGGAGAGCAGGAGAAGGCGACAGAGGAATGGGGGCTAGGTCCACAACAGAAGAGGACCATCCTCTGTCCGGGCAAGAGAGCGCACCGGAAGCCTCTAAGGAAGGAGGAGTTCCAGGATGCCCAACAGCTGATCAATCAAGCTGGAACTGCCTAGACCATGCCCTGAAGAATCCCCCCTGTGAGGTGACCGAGACCGTGTAAACCCAGAAGGACGGTCTCTTCCCTCCAAAGACCAGGGCCCTCTCGAGAAGACTGAGAAGGAAGGGTGGAGAACTGCACTGCGACTTCTCCCCGAACCCGGGTGGGTCCCAGAGAAGGGCCGCTGCACTGAACCCTGACCCCTCAAGAGTCCGAAAGAGCCCTCCGCCTCACAAACACCAGCTGGGCAGCTGGCAACCCTGGTCTGTCCCCAAGGAGACCACCCAGGGAGTAGCATCCTCCCCCCCCCCCCCGAGGGTGCTCTGGTCGGCCCTAAAGTTGGGAGATCCTGGCACACCACATGAGGGAGTAACCCAATTGAGGGGGCAGAAAACCCTCCAAGTCTAGGCTGCAGGGCAATAGTGGCCTGGATCACCGCCTGTTGGTCAGCACCCCTTACCCCAGCCTCGGGGCCTATCACCCGCTTTTCAGAGGGAGGCTGGTTCCGGTCAGCCGAAGTAACTACCAAGGTATCCACGTAGGCTGCCAACTCCAAAGAGTCGGACAGTGGGTCCAAACCAGACTCAGAGTCCGCCTACGAAGAGGTAGAGACCAAAGTTCGGAGCCAAACCATGTGCGGACATCTGCTCCTGTCCGGACCGAAGGAGGTGCCAGTCTGGGTGTACGCACCAGAGTCTGCACCGAACCCCCACACAACACCGCGAACAGCGCCAGAGGAAGAGACGGCGCCAAGAGCGGCAGCAGAACCGGAGTCGATGTCAGCCATGGCACTGTCCACCCCACAGCACCGCAAACAGCACCAGGGTCAAGGACAGCACCGACAGCCCCCTCAGCGTCACCAGCAGCATCGAGAACACCTCCCACGGTGACAGCCTCAGCACTGACGAGACCAGAAACAGTCGAAGACAGCGCCATAGAACTTCCCACGGTGCCGCCAGTGCTATCGGCACCGTGAATGGCGTCAACAGCACAGATAACGCTGAGCACAGTGTCATCAGGGCCCATGGCGCCACGAACGGCACCGTGTTCCAAGACGGCACTGATGGACAGCGTCGACCCCGGCTTTCCAGCCCGGAAAAGCGACACCGGGGCGCGCTGCGAGGCGACTGCCAGGCGGTGCCTCCTGCCTCGCCTCAGGGGAATGGACTGGGCCTCCTGCACCGTGGAAGGGCTTGCCATGGTGAGGCTACAAGAAGTGGAAGCCCTCTTCTGCTGTCTGTATAGAACCGGAGGGGACCCGGCGAAAGGCCGAGTACTGCGATCGGCCCGCGCGCGCACCCGTCCCCGAAGTCAGCCGGAGCTCATCCAACTTTCCACATGCACTGTTCCAGGACACGACGATCCATAGAGAAACAGGCATCACATGAATCCATGTCGTGATGCGGCCAAGGCACGTGAAGACAAAGATCATGCTGGTCAGTAACAGAGTATTTGGGGCTGCACGGGCACCGACGCATGGGAGGTCGCCCCGCTTTCAGCAAATTTTTGCCCTCCGACCTAGACACAATCAATGGAAAACAATGAAAAGAGAGACTTGATGTCGCTGAAAATGATAAAGGGACAATCTTACCAAACAACGGCATTGAGTAGGGTGAAACGGAACTGGCAGGGAGATCGGCGTCAACAGAAAAAGACTAGGCCTGAAGTGCAAAGTTGCTTGGGGCTCTACGGGTGAGACATCTATGGTGGAAGAGCAGGGCTGATGACAGCTAACGGCCAACCTGGTGAGCGCCACGGGCGCGTTGGCTCGAACGCCGTGCCGCTCTGTATCGGCCCGCCCATCCCCCTAAAAAAGAGAGCTCCCGTGAGGGTCGTGATCTCCAGCCACATACCCATCTGTGATGAATGGTGAAGAATGACGCAGATAAGATCTCAAGTTGCAAAAGCCAACCTGGGTCAACATCGGAGGTCTGCAGAGTCACAGCAGAACCCATGTTCTTAAGAAGAGATTGAAAAGACTGGTCTACCACCAGAGGTTCAGCTGGAAGTGAGGACTTCTCGTCCAAGCTGTAAAACGAGTCATCGTCACTATTGTTAGAAATGATAAGATCAGGATCACACTAGTCATGCTCTACATCCACCCCAGAGATATCAGGAATCGCCCCAGCAAGGCCAACCCTAGGCAAGTGATAGACCGGCGACACCGGGACCAGACCCGAGCCTGCACCGAGGACTTCAACTCTGCACATGGCACCGAAGCCGATGGTACCACACATAGCACCAAAGCTGATGGCCTTGCCTGCGCCTTCCCGAGGACCCCAACACATCACTCAGCGCCGAAGGAGATGGCAATGCACATGGCACCAAAGACCCCAATGCTGCATGCGGCACAAAAAAGCCCGGAAAAGGCAAATAGTCATCCATGAAAGAGGAGAAGGAAAGGAGAGGTACCTGTGCCAGACTCAGCAGAAAAACAGAGTGAGGGGGAGAGGCACGTGGGACCAGCGTCGAACTTGTCAGCAGCGGAGAAGGCGCCGAATGCAGATCCCGGTCCGAAAGCTCTGGCCATGGCCCATCAGCACCAAGACCCGAAGGCCCCAGCAACGGGTCCGCCAGAAAAGGCAAACAAGCCAAACACTGAACCCACGTCTCCATAACAGTGGCCCAATGACAAAACTGTCCAACGGAAACCCCGCAAGAGAACAGAGAAGGGCTCCAGTGGCGAGAGTTTACACTATTGAGAGCAGAAACCAATGGGGAACCCAGTGGGCTCTCAACTACTGGGAACTCCCCGACAGACATACCAGAGGGCAAGCTCGAGCGGTACCACTTCTTCTTCTGACAAAAAGAAGAGAAGCTCGAGGTTGAGCGCTGCTGGGTTCCCAACCTGGATCAGAACAGGCCCGCTTCTTTATGTGTCTAAGGGAGGACTGTCCTCCCTTCCAGACACCGTACTACCCGTGTTCGGACACCTCCCCCTCCGGAGATGGTGGCAGATCACACAGAGCCCCGCTGCCGGAGCAGCCTTCCAACGAAGCATCCCTATCATCACTGAGACTGTCCATGGTCGACTCTGTCAATGGGCAAAGCTGATAGATAGATAATACAGAATAACACTAAACCTAACAAACTGAATGACTAAAGCTGCTGTCGTATAGACAAAAAGTTCTGACTCCCGGTGGGTGAGTAATGTCATCACTGAAGTGCACTTGATGGCAGGGAAAAAGGAACTGAGGTTGTTGGGGGCGGTCAACATCGACATAGTCTATAAGGTGTGAGCCAGTCTTGCAGTGCTGCGCAGGTGCAGTCAATCTCAGCATGACCCTCCTGAAGATTTTGGCTCCCGCAGGGTCCTAGTGCCTCCATCACAGAACCCAGAAGTGTGACTAAACGGTGAAGACTTAAAGTACAGGAAAATCTGACGGTTTCTGCCTCTCTGAGGGTCTGGAGGAGCTGGGCTGGCTATTTTGATGGCAGTCCTGGTTTTCTGAGAGACCTCCAGGGCGTGTTCCATCTGTTGGCTGAACAGATAGGTACTGTCAAAGATGACAATTATAACCTGCAGTTGGACATCCGAGTAAAAACCAGATGTCCAGTGCCAGGAATGTCTTCTGATACAGATTCCAGCAGCGGCTGTTCAGGAAGCGGTATGCTATACATACACAGAAGTTTTCAGCTGCCGGCTACTGCATTCTAGTCCGTGAGTGACTGTCTGAAGAATCTTAAGCTTGGAGTCAGACTCCGGCAGATTCTCCGCAAGAGACTTATGCAAGGTCCAGAGAACATACTCATACTAGAAGTGTCCTTGATAGTTGTCTATACATATGCCCAGCGTAGCAGCTGTGAAAGCCCTCTTTCCCCATAGTATCAATCTTGCGAGATTTCTCATTGATAAAATGTGCTGTTACTTCTTCTGGTAAAACAGCTTTGTCATTCTCTGCAAGAATAACCAGTGCATCCACAACTGGTTGTGAAGCTAGAATAGGTCTCTCTTTAAGAAGGACATGTTTCCAATCTATGGAGGTACAAACAGAAGGAATAGAGGAAGGCTTCTCAGTGGAGGGAAGTACAGAACTGCGGAGAGGGAGGAGTTGGCGTCAGTTAGTGGCCAATCCTCGAGCGCCATGCAATGCGTCGGCCTTGAGGGCGGTGTTGTCTCCTCCCCCTATAAAAAAATCTTTAGGCTTGTAAGCTCCCACACGGTCCTAGCACCTCCAGTGTATAACCCAACAGTGATGAATGGTGAAGATACATACTGGGAAGATCTGCAGGAAGGGACAAATGGGCCAGACGCTGTACCCACTGCTCCATAAGAGCAGCCCAGTGGTGAAACTGCCCACCGGAAACCCCACAGGAGGACAGAGAAGGGCTCCGGTGATGAGATTCTGAGTAACCGTAGGTGGAGGACATCGGGGAACCGGACAAAGCCGCGGAAGGCCTCTCACTCACGGACGCCAAAAACCTCTTGGCCAACATACCAGAGGGTGACCTCGAGTGGTACCGTTTCTTCCCCTTCCTCGGGAAGAGGAAGAACTCAAGGCAGAGTGGTGCCGGGTCCCCGACCTGGATCAAGAAAGTACAGTTACGTAAGAACTTACCGTAACAGTAGCTCTTTGGGACAGGCTCCTGCAGTAGGTAATCACATATAGGACTGACCCGGCAGGAGTCAGGACCTCACGGAAAAATTTCTAGCTAGCAGTCTCTGGCGGAGGACCGCCCCCACGTCAGGTGACCAACGTCATGCGACGTCAGTATAAAGGGGCGGTCCCCCATGCCCGCCTTCCAGTTCTTTCCCGCCAAGGGCCAAAAAAGGCAAGACGAGAGAGAAACAGATACTTCCTTCCTGGGAAGGAGCTGAGAAAAGCTAAGGGGATGGAGGGAGAGGCAATACCTGCTGCAATAGCCTCCTCGAGAGATCTACTGTTACAGTAAGGTTCTTACGTAACTGTACTATCTTACTTCGAGAGGGCTCTTGCAGTAGGTATTCACATACAGGAATGAATCCCAAGCAGTCTGGAACAAGGAAAAGCACTCAGGAGAAGGAATACGATCCAAATAATGGAACCTCTGGCTGAACAGGTCTTACGACAGAAGACCTTGAAGTACAGCCGACCCGAAACCTGCTCTACGGCAAGAGGCAATATCTGAACTGTAATGTTTCGTAAAGGTATGGACAGAAATCCAAGTTGTGGCTGCGCAGATATCTGCCGCTGACACATTCTTGTAACAAGCTGCAGAGGCAGCTACTCCTCTGGTGGAGTGACCTCTGACATGACCCGGCAGGGTCTTGTTGTACTTGTCGTAACAGAAAACGATACAATGAGCCAACCACTTAGACAGGTATTGCTTGGAAATGGCACTGCCCTCTCTTTTGTGAGAAAAAGAGACGAAAAGCTGATCAGATTTCCTGAGATCCTTAGTCCTAGTGGAGTAGTATCTCAGTATTCTATGAACATCCAAAGTATGCAAGAGGTACTCCCCTTGACTGGAGTGATGCGTGAAGAAAGCAGGTAGCTCAATGGATTTATTCAGTGTAGATTCCACCACCACCTTAGGGAGAAACTTAGGGTTAGTTCGCAGAGCCAGACGTTCCTTGTGAAAAATCAAATACGAGATTTTGCACATAAAGGCTTGAAGCTCAGAAATTCATCGAGCGGAAGTAATGGCCACTAGGAAGAGGGTCTTCCAAGAAAGGAACTTCAAGTCTGCTGAGGCTGCCGGCTCGAAAGAGGGCAGAGTAAACTTCTTGAGAACAAAACTCAAGTCCCAAGGGGGAGCAGGAATGTGGATGGGGGTCTCAAATGGAGGACCCCTCTGAGGAAATGTCTTAAGAGACTTCCAACTGAGCGAAAAGTCCTGTCTCTGAAGGAAATATGGTATGCTGAAATTGCTGCCATGTGGACCTTTAAAGAGGAATGGCTGAGACCCAGGTCGAAGAGGTGACGCATACAATCCAGGACTCTGTTGGCTGGGCAAGAGAAAGGCTCGAAGTTCTTTGGCGTGGCCCAAATTGAGAATCATTTCCACTTCATGGGGTAGGTAGATCTGGTGGAAGGCTTTCTGGCCTCCACCAAAATGTCTGCTACAAGCGGAGATACCCCGAAGCGGGCCCTGGCTACATCTGCAGGAGCCACGCATGTAAATGGAGGGATTTGAGACCTGTTCGCCTCACCTTTAAATCCAAAGCTTCCCGACTTCTGCTCACTTGCTCCAGAGCGTGGCATTTTCTGGAGAGACGCTCCGTCTCTAGACTGGAAGGACAGATTCATCTATGCTTTCCCCTCGATCCCTTTGATTCTGAGAGTCTTACAGAAACTCTGTTCAGAAGGAGCACGAATGATACTGATCACTCCTTTCTGGCCCAGGCAAGTCTGGTTCTCTCTTCTGCAACAATACTCAGAGGAACCTTCTCTTCCTCTTCCTCTGTCGTGACTTTTACTGACCCAGGATCAGGGGACCCTGGTCCATCCAGGTCTCAAGTCCCTTCAACTGCACGCATGGCTCCTGCAGACGTAGCTCAAGTCCGATTTGGGGTTTCACCCCAAGTGGCTGAGATTTTGGTGGAGGCTAGAAAACCCTCCACTAGGTCTACCTACGCCATGAAATGGAAACGGTTCACAATCTGGGCCGCTTCAAAAGATTTTGAGCTTTTCTCGTGTTCTGTTGGGCGGCTGCTGGATTACCTGTGCCACCTCTTTGATCTGGGTCTCAGTCACTCGTCCTTGAAGGTACACATGGCGGCCATTTCGGCCTACCATGTCTCTTTTGCAGGCAGGACATTTGCTCAGCTGGAGGTCTCTAAGACTTTCCATAGAGGGGTTCTCCACTTGAGACCGCCATCCGGGTTCCTGCCCATCCTTGAGATTTGAATTTCATCCTCGAGAAGCTTACTCTGCCTCCTTTCAAACCGGCAGCCTCAGCAGACATGAAGTTCCTCTCATGGAAGACATGGCCTACCTAGACTTTAGCAAGGCATTTGACACAGTCCCACACAAAAGATTAATATATAAGTTAGCCAGCCTGGGAGTGGGTCCCAAGATGACAGCCTGGGTAAAGAATTGGCTGGAGAATAGGACACAGAGAGTAATAGTAAATGGAGTCCACTCAGAAGAAAGGAGGGTTACTAGCGGGGTACCGCAGGGTTCAGTATTAGGACCAGTCCTCTTCAATGTCTTTATAAGCGACATTGCAGAAGAACTGGAAGGAAAGTATGTCTCTTTGCAGATGACACTAAGATCTGCAACAGAGTTGATGCACAGGGTGGGTGGAAAGGATGAGAAGGGACTTGCAAGGTTAGAGGAATGGTCAAATGTATGGCAGCTTAGATTCAATGCTAAGAAGTGCAAGTAATGCACCTGGGAAACAAAACCCAGGGGAAGAGTACACAATGGGGGTGAGATACTAACAACAACAAAAATGGAAAGGGACCTGGGGTAGTCATATCAGATGACCTAAAGGTGGGCAAGCAAAGTGAGAAGGCAGCAAGGAGGGTTGGGGGATACTGGGATGCATAGGGAGAGGCATCACCAGTAGAAAACAGGAAGTTATTATCCCTCTGTACAGACAGCTGGTGAGACCCCATCTGGAGTACTGTGTGCAGTTCTGGAGACCCAATCTCCGCAAAGACATAGACAGGATGGAAGCTGTCCAGAGGAGGGCAACTAAAATGGTGCAGGGTCTGCACCGGAGGACATATGAAGAGAGACTTAAGGAGCTTAATATGTATAGCCTCGAGGAAAGGAGGGAGAGGGGGGACATGATAGAAACTTTCAAGTACCTCAAGGGAATCAACAAAGTCCAAGAGGGTAGCATCTTTCAAAAAAAGAGGTGTGCAAGAACAAGAGGGCACAATTTGAAGATAGAGGGGGCGGCTCAGAGGTAATTTAAGGAAGTATTTTTTCACAGAGAGGGTTGTGGATGCATGGAATGGCCTTCCGGAGGAGGTTGTGGAGTCAAAATCAGTGGTGGAATTCAAGCATGCATGGGATAGTCATAAGGCAATTCTGGGGGGTGGGGGTAGAAAGAAGTAGGCTGCTGGTTAACTAGGATCTGCAGCTTATCCAGTAAGTAGGGAAATGGGCAGACTGGGTGGGCCAAGCGGTCCTTATCTGCCGTCAAATTCTATGTTTCTATGTTTCTCTTCCTAGTGGCCATTACTTCTGCTCAGAGGATTTCCGAGCTCTAGGCCCTGATGTGTAAAATCCCGTATTTGATTTTTCACAAGGAATGTGTGGCTCTGCGCACCAACCCTAAGTTTCTCTCCAAGGTGGTAGCGGAATCTACTTTGAACCAGTCCATAGAGTTACCTGCTTCCTTTACGTAACACTCCAGTCAAGGGGAGTATCTCTTACACACTCTGGATGTTCACCGAATTCTGAGATACTACACTAACAGAACAAAAGATCTCAGAAAGGCTGATCAACTGTTTGTCTCTTCTGCCCACAAAAGAGAAGGCAATGCTGTTTCTAAGCAATGCCTGTCCGAATGGTTGGCTCATGGTAGCACTTTCTGTTATGACAAGTACAACAAGACCCTTCCGGGTCAAGTGAGAGGCCACTCCACCAGAAGAGTCGCTGCCTCGGCGGCTTGTTTCAAGAATGTGTTAGTGGCGGACATCTGTGTAACCGCCACTTGGACTTCCGTCCATACCTTTACAAAAAACATTACAGTTTGGATGTTGTCTCTCACCGTACAGCAGGCTTCGGGCTTGCTGTTCTGCAAGGCCTCCTTTCCTAAGGCCTTCACAGCTAGAGGACCTACTCTGAGTAGCTTTCCTCCTCCCGTTTTGCTTCTTCTTGTTCCAGACTGCTTGGGACTCAGTCCTATATGTAATTACCTACTGCAAGAGACCTCTCAAAGTAAGACAGTACAGTTATGTAAGAACTTACCGTACCAGTAGATCTTGGAGAGAGGCTCTTGCAGTAGATACTTCTCCACCCTCCATCCCCTAAGCTTTTTTGGCTCTTTTCCAGGTTGGGAAATATCGGCTTCTCTCGCCCCGCCTTTTGGAACTTTATGGAAAGAACTGAAGGACGGGGACCGCCTTTATACTGGACGTCGATGATGTTGGTCACCTGACGTGGGGGCGGTCCCCCGCCAGAGACTGCTAGCTAGAAATTTTTCTGTGGGGTCCTGATGCCTGCCGGGTCAGTCCTATATATAATTACCTACTGCAAGAGCCCTCTCAAAGTAAGATCTTTGATTCCACCTGACTCAGGATGGTGTTCTGGTAGTCTCCCATACAGTATGTGCTACATAATTCAGGGCCCTGATACCCAGGGTAGAAGACACATAAACCTTCTTCCCACACTGGTCCAGAAGCCGGGACTCCCTGTCAGGCAGAGACGAGCTGAGATGTTTGGGGTTAGCATAGCGGCCGTGAGTGGCGCTAATCACGACAGAGTCCACCTTGGGGTATATATTCAGAGAATCCACACCCTCAGGAGCCTGATATAGCCAGTCTTCCTCAGAAGGGGGCTAACACGGATGGTTGTTTCCAAATAGTGAAAACAAGATCTGCGTGAGGCTCTATCCAGGGTGGAATTAATGTAGGAGCGGTCTCGGGCAGATCCAAGTGGGAAGCAAGCTTTTTACGCTGTGGATCTGGCTCCAGAGATTGCCACTGATGAACTTCCTGGATCTTTCTCAGTAACTCCAAAAAAGAAAGATCTTCTGGAGGAGACTTTGGAGAGTCCTAGGCCTGGGAGTTCTGGAGTACGAAGCTCGTTATCCGGATCACAGCATCCCCCTGAGTCTGAGTCAGAGGTCTCCAACGTAGAAGAGGAAGACTCCTCCTGACATGGGGGAGGAATAGTCCCCTTTGGGAAACCCACTGAGAAGCGTGTTCTCCTCGGCCCGGTGCCCGAGGGTTCACCTCTGGTGTCAGGTAAGGGGAAGGGAGTCTCTGGCATAGAGGATCTTGTGCAGGGTCCAACGCTGGCAGACGACTCTCCACCTCCCTGGTGACCTGAACTTTGGCCTCAGCCCACCAGACAGCCAGAGTCTCCTTCAAGTCCACCAGCGGCTGTGGAGTGGGGCGGCGGAGAAGGAGAGGGATATGGATACTGGGTGTATATGTAAGTAGTATCCATAACCTGATGGCGGAATGCTGGCCGGGTACTGTGGCACTGGCATGGCGGCACCAGATTAGGCAGTGTTGAATACTCGGCGCCAGGGGCTCTGGCGAACAGGGGGACCTGGCAAAGGCCCAGCAGGCGGGCCAGGAAAGGGTGGCCCTGTTGGCGTTGGGCATGGCATGAGAGCGCCGTCCGGAAGAGGGACGTCGGCTGGCATCGGGTAGGCCTGTGTCGGAGCCAGTGTCCGAGGGTCCGGCATCAAGGGATTCGGCCCAGTAGGAGGGAGCCCTGATGGCAATGTATCCAGCTCCTCTGTGACGACTGGGGATGGAGGGCTGGAACTCCCCTGGGGTCCAGCAGAGGAGATGCAGGACCCTCAGTGGGCAAAGGCAAGCTTTGCTGTGAGCTTGGGATGTCAGACTGGTCCAAGGGGTCCGACGCAGGCTCTTTAGCTGGGCGGCTGTCGGAGGGGTCGATGACCGGATTATCAGCTGGGCGTCGGAGGAGCCGGCGTCTGACTAATCGGTACCCTTACCCGATGCAGGTCTCACTGGAGATGAGGCCTTTTCGGGCGAATGAAGGGCCGTACGCCCTCCTGAAGGAGCCAACGACTTACCGGTCTTGTCTAGGTGGACGAAGGTGGCACCGGTGTCCAACTTAGCGGACCCACTCGACCCAAAGGGCAATGTGGCAGCGGCCTTCCTGGGAGCGGAGGCCTCCTTTACCTCGGAGGAACCCGAGGGGCCTGAGCGCAAGCCCAACTGGAGGGGCGACACCTTCTTGGACACCGCCAAGATGGTAGTCGAGGAGCAGTCTCCTGAAGGGGACGTTACCTTCAGTATCACGACGCCAGCCAGCGTCGCGCAAGCCATGGAGGTCGAGTCCCGGTCCTTGTCCTTTTTCTTGTGGCCTTCGGGGAAGTGGAAGTCTGCCTCAACTTATTCAACTCCTTCTCCATGGAAGCCATCTTTTTCTTCAGAGTATGGGCCTCAAGGGACTGCTGCCTCCATTTTCAGGTGGCTGAACTGAATTTCTGGCAAAGCTGGCACTTCTCCACAGGATGGTCCAGGCCAAGGCAGAAGAGGCACAGGGAGTGCCCATCCTTATGCGGCAGCCGGGAACCGCATGAGTCGCACTTGTTTTTATGTGATTCGGAAGGTGTTGGGGATGACATACACTGAGATTTTTTGAGAAAATGCGAAAGAATTGGTGGAAAAGTTTGAAAATTAACCGACGAAAATACTGACAAGCGATGAACTCTACCGTGAGGAACTCTCACAAGTCGATGGCTTGAAAGAACTGGAAGGCGGGCGTGGGGGACTGCCCCTTTATACTGATGACACATGACGTCGGTCACCTGACGTGGGGGTGGTCCCCCGCCAGAGACTGCTAGCTAGAAATTTTTCCATGGGGTCCTGATGCCAACCGGGTCAGTCTTATATGTGAATACCTACTGCAAGAGCCCTCTCGAAGTAAGACTGGGCCTGCTTTTATTTGTGTTTCCAGGACTGTCCTCCCTTCCAAACACCAGACTTCCTGTGGTCGGACCCCCCACCGGACAAGGCAGAAGACTGGACACAGAATAGCTGCCAGAGAAGTCTTCTAAAGGAGACTCCCTATTGTCATTGTCACCATTTACAGTCAACTCAGTCAATAGGGCTGTTGAAGAAAAATAATAAACCCTTTTTTTTTTTTTAAACTACAAATAGTGATAAACTAAAACTGAACAAACCTGAATGCTGTTCTTGTATAGACGTGAAGATCTGACCCCCAGCGGGCAAGTGTCGTCGTCACTGAAGCGCACTTGATAGCAGGGAAAAAAAGGAACTGAGGTGGTTGGAAGATCAACCCCAAAATAGCCTATACAGCACGAGCCAGTCTTGCGGTGCTGTGTATGTGTGGTCCTACCTCGGTGCCGGCTGTCCTGAAGATTTGGGGCTCCTGCAGGGTCCAGTGCTTCTGGCTTGAAATCCAGCAGTATGAATAAATGGTGAAGACTTAAATCCAGGAAGATCACTGAAAATTTGATGTTAGAACTAAATAAAACAGTAAAAATAAAGCGTGGCAGTCAACTGTAGCTGCCGCAGCTTCAGTGGTCCGATGTGCATAGGTCAACGGCATGGAAGAACTGAGGAGTGGGGCCATCCACCTTTATAGAACAGGCAGACGTCAGAGGGTGATGACAGCGATGGGTGTCCTAAGCGGTAAACTGCTAGCTAGGAAGCTTGTGTGTGGTCCTGGTGCCTGGCGGCTAAGACCTACCAGTGTTGGCCTGCTGGGAGAGCTTCCTCAAAGTAACATCCACCTTATTTATTTATTTAGTTAGTTTTTGTTAACCAGGTTAGGTGCGCTAGCCAAAGTTGACTATTTTCAGGCACGACCCGGGAGAATACATACATAAGCTGAGATGAGATTATACAATACATAGTATATAGTACAGGTACATAGTATATAGTACAGATAGGTTAGAATACAGATCAAGTCAGACAGTACTCGAGATAATACATATAGCTATGCAGAGATGACAAAGATGACATTAGTACATGCAAATAACTGAAACTGGGCTAAGTGGCAGCTATAAAGACATTTTATAGCAAAGCCCGTTTAGAAGTGCAGCAGTGTCTTGGGCGAAATAGGGTGGTTAGCTGTGAGGCATTAAGTGGGATCAAAGCATGTGCAGGGGTCCCGAGACAGGTGGCGATATAGTTCTTTTTTGAAGATTGGGTGGGAGTTAGCCTGCCTCAGGGCAGGAGGGAGGGAGTTCCAGGTGGCTGGGGGCGGTGCAGTGAAATGCTCTAGAGCCTTCTGAAGTAAGACACTTGGGTCTGGTGAGTAGAAATTTGTTTGCCGAGCGAAGTCCGTGGACAGGTGTCTGTGGTACAAGTAGAGCTGCAAGGGAGGAGGGGGTTTAGTTACAGATTACAGAGTCTGTGAGGGTCCCTAGGGAATATAGTCTGTAGGCAGTTGGGGAGAGCCAGCCTAGGTCGCTATACAGTGTGAAGCGGTGCTTGAGGCGATGGGAAGAGGAGGCATACCGAAATATGTTGTTATACGCGACATCCCATTTATGGAGAGCAGTCTTATGGGCATTAGCAAAAGTGGAGACACCATATGTCAGCGCTGGAAGCAGAATACCCTTGGCAATTGCCAATTTGGCAGATGGTGTTAGCAGGTGACAAGTCTTATAGGTGATTCCAAGTTTGGCATTTGTTGCTTTACATGTTGACTCGATCTGCAGACTGAAATCAAGGGATTTATCAAGGAGGACTCCCAGGTATTTGAAGGATGTGACACAGTCGATGAGAGATCCCCCAGAGTCATGGACTAGGAGGGGTTCCTTACAGGCCCCGAGTTTGGGGGCAGTGCCAAATAGCATGACTTGGGTCTTTTTTGTGTTGAGGATGAGCTTATTAGCATTTAGCCATGTTTGCACATTCCTGAAATCCGAGGAGAGGTTTTTGTTAATGATGTTAACTTTGTCAGCACTGGAGTAGAGGACGAGATCATCAGCGTATAAGATAGCTGAGCAGGAGAGTATGACGTAATCTATGTTGTAGATGTATAGCGAGAAAAGAAGGGGTCCCAGGATGGAGCCCTGGGGTACTCCGATGTCAGTGCTGGTCACATCTGAGACAGCAGAGTTGAATTTAACAAGTTGTAATCTGTTTGATAGGTAGTTGTTCGGCCTGTTTTCCTCTGAGCTCATCTGCCAGAATGTTTTGGACTCCTGGCAGACAGAAGGCTTGAAGCAGAATCACCTGCACCAGACACCACTCCCACACTCTCACTGCCTCCCTGCAGAGAGGGTAAAAGTTGTTCTTCCTTGTTTGTTGATTTAACAGATCATGGAGTTGTCTGTCTGAAGGAGGACTGTTTTGTGGCTCACAAGACCAACTAGGGCTCGCAGGCTGTACAAAAACAGCTCACATTTCCAATACATTGATGTGGTCATAAGCCTCTAACAGGTCCCAGATACCTTGGGTTTGGAGACCCTGACAGTGGGTCCCCCACCCTAACAGGGTGGTTAGGGTTACCCAAGGCTCCAGTTGGGAGAAGGGAAGACCCTGGAGGAGGTCATCCTCCACTGACCACCATGTCAGAGACCGAACCATAGTCTTGGTCACTTGAAAGGGGGTAGGTCTGAAGATGCGATGCTTGTGACCACTGTGTACTTAGCATGCTCTGAGTCGTGCTCATGTGCAACCGTGCCAGGGACACTGCAAACACAGAGAATGCTATTAGACCTAGCAGGCACTGCATGAAGTGGGCTTGTACAGTTCTGCGTTCCATGATGTAGCATTTCATTTGCAGGATTGCCTACATTCTGCTCTCTGGTAGAAGACCTGGGCCTTGGCTATATCCAAAAGAGCTCTTTTGAACAGCAGCTGCTGGGAGGATTGGAGATGAGCCTTCTCTCAGATTCAGCAAAACCCCAATGCAGGTGACAGAGTGGCTATGGCCGCTGCTTATTCTGTCTCCTGCCTGGATGCACTGACCATCAGCCAGTGGTCCTATCATCGGTAAACTTGGGAATCCTATCTTTCTCACGTGTGCTGCGAGTCCTGCAAAGCCCTTTGTAATGACTGAAGGTGCTGAGGAGAGCCCAAAGGGCAGGACTCTGAACCGGGTAAGCTGCCCTAGCACAAAGAGTCTGAGGTATGTGAGGTGACTGGGATGTACTAGATGTGCCGGTATGCATCCTGCATATCCAGGGAGCTACCAAATCCTGGAAGAAATATTTGTAAATTTCTTGATCCAAGAAACTGACAAGATTTCTGAGGTCGAGGAAGAGGTGCATGCTCCCTGTCAATGAACCAGCAGTCTGAGCTAGAAATGCTTTCTAATACAGATGCCTGCAACAGCCTAGCAGGAAAAAGAAGCAAAGGCATGCAAACGGCTCAGAGCTGATGACTGCTGGATTAAATTCAGTGAATGGCAGTCAGCAGAATCCTTTGTTTAGTCCCTGCCAGGGACTTAAGCAAGCTCCAAAGGGGATAGTCAGGACAGGAAAATTGCCCTTGGCAGTTTGCAATCCGCATGCCTAGGGTAGCTGCTGTGCAGGCCCATTTTCCCATAGTGTCCAAATTACGTGACTCCTTGTAAGAAGGTGCACTGTGACCTCCTGTGGGAGAACGGCTTTTTTATTCTCAGAATAACAATGGCATCAGCTAAGGCTGTGAATCATACACTGTACCATCTTGGGGCAGTCCATCTGTCTGCTTGCAGACAGATGGTACTGAAGCAAGCCTCCTCCAGACTGCATCAGACAGGGCATGAACTGTGGACAGAATAGGATGACTAAATTGACTGGCATGGTAGAAACATTTAACCACTGCAGATGGAGACATTTACCTTTCAAATGGCAATAGGCTCAAAAATGAGTGCAGAAGCAATCCTGAGGCACAGCAGTAGGGCCTGGACCCGAGGAGTCCAGGCTAAAGTCATCATCATCGCTCTCAGAGAATGAGATCATGGTCAGACTCATCCCTCTCTACATCCTCCCTGAATGGAGGGACACAGAGAGTTGTGGATCGCTGGCCCTCTAATCCAGACATGTGGACACCAGCCCGAAAGATGAGGGCCTGATGCCAGAGGCAGCACCAGATCCAGAAATGAATCTGGCACCAAGAGATCCCCAGTGCCGAGGGTGACACTGAGCCAGGCCGGAAGGGCCCAAACCCAGTGCCAGAACCAGACCCAGTGCCAACAACCCAGCCAGCATTGAAGTGACTGGCAACGGTACCCGGCAGGTCCTACCAAGTGACACAAGGTTGGGGTATGACCATTAGGACAGGAATCAGCAGCATGGTTACCAGTGAGAGTCAAGGGGCTGTTGCCGGAGCCATATGCTCTACCCGGCTTGAAGGCACTGCCCGCGGTTTCAGTTCCATCAACCCCAAAGGGCCAGGGACCGGATCCTCTGACAGAGGCACATGAGTCTGATGTGACACCCACTGCTTTAAAGAGCTGCCCAAGGGTGGAACTGCCTACTTATGGACAAAGGGGGGCTCCAGGTCAAGACCTCAACATCCTAGTACCAGAAGCCCCCGGCGACGTGAGGATCTCCAGGTCCAGGAGACTAAGGGTCTTGCAGCATATCTCCCAGAGAGTGACCTCGAGTGATACCGTTTCTTCCCCATCCAAAGGGTAAGAGGAAGAACTCTAGGCCAAGTGGCACCAAGAACTTAACCGGAATCAGGAAAAGGCCTGCTCTTCTGTGCCTTGGTAGGGCCGTCTTTCCTCCCAAGCACAGGACCGCCTATGGTCATAACCCTTCCCTGATGTGGAAAGTTGACTGGGCATGGCCCTGCTGCCAAGGTAGCCTGACTGAAAAGGCTCCCTACAGTCATCCTACGTAGCCAACAACCATAGACTTGGTAGGGCTGGGAGAACACAACAGACATAGGATGACCAATGTCGTCACCGATGCACACTTGACGTGGGGAAAAAAGGAAATGAGGCAGTCAATGGCTGGTGTCCAGGTAAGCTTTTTTAAGCCCCTGACTGGACATGACCAAACTTATACGTGAAAAATAATAAAGCAAGCAAAAATAGAACCTGACACTGTACTAGATAGGAAGACAGAGAGAGAAGTGGTGACAGGGCGTCGAATAACTGTACGTCATCGAGTTGTGGGGATGAACAGAACCGTGATGCGGTGGAAAATGGCAGAATACTCCCACCGAGTACCTTCCTCGATGGTGGGAAGAACAGAACTGAGGGAGAGAGAGGGCTGGCATGGGTTACTGGCCAGTTCACAAGTGCCACATCATACATTCGCTTCACGGGCAGTGCCGTCCCCAGTGTCGGCTCTCCTCCTCCAATACTCCAGAAGTCATATGCTCCCACAGGGTTCTAGTGCTCTCACTCTAAGACCCACCAGTGATGCATGGTGAAGACTGATTTTTTTTTTTTTATCTTTTTCCCTTCGGTCACGGCCCACGGAGCCTCTGTCAGGCATCCTGCCTGTTCTTGCAGCCTGAGGTTTCCCTGATCCTGTGCCTCCCCCCCCCCACAGCCAGCACCCCCAGCTTAACCCCTCCTCTTTGGGCGCTCTTACATGTAGACTCTGGCTGTGGGAGTGGGTCCCAGGAGGAAGACCTGGAAGGCCAGGCAGGGTGGATCCGGCGGTGGGCATGGTGGTCAGGTGCCGTTGCCTGCCCCGCGGAGCCATTTTTTTCCATGTTCTTGGTGCCCCTCCCCCTGTGTGGTGCACCCATGATGCGCTGGCACAAGGCAACCCTGCCAGCGTCATCCACGCAGACTGACGTGCAGCAGCAACCCCAATCTCCACCGGGAGCCGCTGGTGCGCCGAGCTATCTCCCGCCCTCCCCCGGGGGAGGGGAGCATTCCCAGGGGCACTCAATCCTTGCCTCATCCCTGCCAACTCCGGTGCCCAAGCTTGCTCCTGAACTCTGGTCACCGGCATGACGCAAGGCGTAGCGTCCAGCGCCTCAACCCTCAGTGCCACCGGGCCTGCCGTGAAGGCTGATTCTTGGAAGATCATTTGCTTTTCCTCCAAGTACTCAGAGAATAGGCAGATGGTGAAGAGAATGAGACAAGCACTAATTACTCCAATTTAGAAAGGTATGCAGAAAATGTCAATGTAAACTAAAACCATGTACAACTAAGTCTGGTCAGTTAGAATTGTGGCTGCAGCATGTCAGACCTCTACCGCGGAACTGTACCAATTCAACCACAATACAAGTAATTACACTGCTTTGCATCAGAATATATGAATAAAGCTGCCGGCTCAGTGGCGCAGAGGGCTGAGGCATCCTTGCCTTACCTCGCAATACACCGGCAACCCAGGTTCGGAAATGACCTTGGGACGTCGGCAAGGGGGGGCTGGGGGGAGGGGAGCAGGATCAAGCGATGGCTCTCCTCTCCCAGGAGAGAGGGTCGCCCGTAGGCAGTCCTGCCATCCCCGGATGATGGAGGTCCAGTGGCAAGCACAGGTGGTCACGGAGTGACTGATAGGGTGGGGCTTCCCATAGTGTGTGACGTGCGCGTAATGCCGGGGACGTGAGGGATCGGGATCAGGGAGAAAACAGAAAAAGCATCTAAAACTACTTATGATAAAAAAAAAAAGAATATATGAACAAAAACAAACAGAAGCAGATCAAAACCCAGTTTAACCTGTTGCAAAACACCATACTAATTCCTGACATCTCATGAACAGTGCTCATACACTTAGCGCTACTGTTACTTGCTCGGAGTAACAGTGAGTGCCTCCATGGGATTGAACCAGAACTTGCTGGTTCTCAAGCCCAGGATCTTACCACTAGACCCCAAGACAATCCTTCTATCACATTTTTAAGGTTGCTTAGTAAAGCTTAAAGCAGGCAGTAGTGGAAAGTGGAGGGAACCCCGATGAACTCAGTTCTGGGAGTGAAAATAAAAGCCTGACTCAGTTCCAAGAGTAAAATAAGAAAGCACTGCTTCTGTGTAAAATTAAGTCTAAAAATGCAACATATTGCACAAGAAACATATCCTCAGACCTCTGTCAGATATGTTTGATACTAGATCAAAGGTGATGGGTTCCTTAGTGAATTCTTTCACTTCAAACACTGATAGCAGACCTCTTATTAGCGGTCCGTCAGGCATGGCCCAAACCATAAAAGGTGAACTCTACTGTTTTAACCCCTCAGAGGGAAAAAGTGAGTGGATGCTGACCACTGTAGAGTCATATGGCAAGCTATAGATTGTGTAGGAATCTATACCACTGCATACCAGCTACTTGATCCCCCTCCCTCGCCATTTAAGTAGTTTCCGGGAAAGTAGTTGAATCCATGCCCCCAAAACCTTTTCCCTGTTGTCCAGTAAATGCAGGAGTTTTACATCACAGTAATACAAGTAAATTACAACTAAGTCATGCATTATTCTATATCCTTTATCAGGCTAATGCATTAGCAGCCATATTGGCTCTGACCAGAGTTTGTTTTATTAGTTAACATTTTTTGCTTGTTTGCGGTGGGGACAAGGCGGCCATCATCCGGGAGCTGGGCGATTTCTGCTTTACTGGGGCTGCTCCCACTATTGTGTGGTCACAGCGGCAGCCTGGGGGAGGGACGTTTAGCAACGTGTAGTGATCCACGCTGCCTAGATCGCCTCTGCAAGCCACCACCAGGAGCCGCTTGTACAGTGATCCAACACAGCCCCCTAATTTACTTCGGAGGGAAGGCCCAAGGGACACTCAGACTCCCTACTGCCTGTTGGGCTTGGGGCATCAACCCAGGTCACCAGCGTGCCAGAGCGATGCCCCATTGCTCGATACCACGGAGATGGCTATTAGTTAGAATTTAAATGCCTGCAAATTCAACTGATTTGTCCATTACAGCATTATGAAAACAGTACTGCAAAGGTGTATAAAGCATTTGGGAAACACACATCTGAGCAAATGCAGCTAATGGTTCCAGTCCAGGATATCTTAAAAGATTAAAAGCTAGATATAATATCTGCACATGCAATTTGGTTATTGAAACAACATTTTTTGCAACACTTTCTGGAAGTAACATCAAATGTACAATTCCTGTTATATCTGCTGAAGCCCCCTGAAATCTGCAGCAGGTGTTTTCTGCCAAAAAACATGTATTTTAAAATCTGCTGGAACAGCACATGCAAATAATTTGAATATCAAGCCCTTGGTCTCACAGTTGCAAATCCAGCAATCGCTAATTAATCTAGAGATTGTTTTTTTGTTTTGTTTGTTTAAACAGCTCCTCATGGGCTGGTATCTCCTAGATCCAAGCATCTTCCTTGCCTCTACAAATGGATAGCTATCTGAAGGTAGCAAATGTTTCCTTCCTTAACTTAGTTCCTCAAACTGCATTAAGACTAAAAAGCCAAGCTTGATCAAAAGATTTTAAAAGGCACTAATATGTCCCACAGTGCAACCTGACAGCAGTTACTTACTTAAGGCTTTCCTGTGAGCTGGATGACGACCTGTCTGACTGGGGAAGAGATGTCACACTTGTACTTCTTAGCTGAGACTGAATGGTTTTCTGATAGGATGGCTCTAAGGAATTGTACAAAGCAGCTGCTTCTGCAGGGAAGTGAGTTCGAAGGCCCCAATATGCTCTGTAAAGAAAAAGGGAATTAATCTGAATAAGAAAAGCAGCAAATTTTTTTTAAGGCTGTAGTCAGCATTCGTCAGTGATGTTGGTCACTCCATCTCACCACTTGGGAGACTGTTAGTTTCAGACTTGGGACTTCCTGGTCCTGGGGACAGAAGTCACTAAGCAAACTGCAGAGGTAAGGTGTTTGGTTCCTGTGAGGAGAGCACCAGTCACCCAAGACTGGCGCATCAGCTACTGGCAAGCCAATAAAACAGCATGGGCATCTGCTGCACAGGGAACTGCTTCCTCGCCCTACCCTTTAAAGGAAGGGCAACCACAAGAATGAGAACTGGATGGGAAAGCTGGGTAAAACTATGGCTCAAAGCCCCACAAACAAATAATATGTCAACAAAAATCAGTTTAGCAGCTTGTACGAAATATATTCTAAAACTCTAAAATAAACTATTAGAAAATAAATTTTTTTAAATTCCACAACTGACTGCATGTATTCATTTTAGTTCTATCACAAACTAAACTACTTACTGTCACTGTACTTCTGCTACTGGTATTCCTTCCACATTCACACTATTACCGTAGGCTCCACTGAGAATGAGTTAAGTCTTCAGAAAACATTATGGCTAGAATCTCATGAACCTCTCCATTTTTTCCAGTCTCCACCCCTCCATGCTCCAGACTGAATATGAACTGCAGTGAAATGAGAAGCTGCAGGACTATAGCCACAGGAGGGCAGATGGGCCATGTGAATGTGTAAGAAATAACAGAAGTAAAAAGTATAGTTACATAAGAACTTACCATAACAGTAGATCTTCGAGAAGAGCTCTTGCAGTAAGCAACACCAGTAGGACTGAAGCCGTCAAGCGCCAGGACCACACAGAAAATTCTAGCTAGCAGTCTATCATGGTGGACAGCCCCTGCCGACGTCAGCACGTTGACATCCACCTATCCTATAAAGGGGGCGGTCCCCCAGACCTACCTCAGTTCTCCCACCGGAGACCCTGGTACATAAGGTGCAAAAAAGGAGAAACAAGGTGGTTCCTCATGGCCGAGGAGAAATAGAATAACTGCAAAGGAGAAACCGCTATCAGGGGGAAGGAGGGAGGGAAAGCAGCGCCTACTGCAAGAGCGCCTCTCGAACATAGTATAGTTACGGAAGAACTTACCGGAATAGTAGATCTTCGAGAGGAGCTCTTGCAGCACGTAACACCATTAGAATGGAAATCGGCAGGCACCAGGACCCCACGGAAAACTTCCAGCTAGCAGTATACAGCGGTGGACTGCCCCGATGTCGGTCCGCCCCCCCCGACATCACGTATGGTATAAAAGGGGCGGTCCCCCAGCCCATCCCAAGTTCTCCTACCAGAGACCCCGGCATGTAAATAAAAATGGAGAACCAATGAGGGTCCTCTAACTGAGGAAAAGCAAAGGTATCTTTGATGGAAAAGCAGCTACCAGGGGAAGGTGGGTGGGGGAAAAATGCTACCTGCTGCAACAGCTCTTCTTGGAGATAGTACAGTTACGTAAGAACTTACCGTAACAGCAGATCTTTGAGAGAGGCTCCTGCAGTAGGTATTCACAAGTAGGACTAAGCCATCAGGTGTCAGGACCCCACAAAAAAATCTTCTAGCTAGCAGACTCTGGCGGGTACCGCCCCCATCAGCTGACCGACGCCAACGTACGTCAGTATAAATGGGGCGGTCCCATGCCTGCCCTCCAGTTCTCACGCCGGAGGCTGACAGGAGAAAGGCTTGCCTCCTAAAGAGGAAAGAAAAGGAAACTCAGGGGGAAGGAGGGAGGGAAAGCAATACCTACTGCAAGAGTCTCTCTCGAACATCTACTGTTACGGTATGTGCTTACGTAACTGTACCATCTTACTTCAAGAGGGCTTTTGCAGTATTCACAAATAGGACTGAGTCCCAAGCAGTCTAGAACAACAGAAACCAGGGAGGAGGAACGAGAACAATCTGTCCACACAAAAAAGACATCTGGCAGATCCTGGGGCTCAAGAAAGGAGCCCTTCTAAGACCGCCAGGCCAAATTCTGCTCTGCGGCGAGAGGCAAATCCAAGCTGTAATGCTTGATAATGGTATGAACCGATGTCCAGGTGGCCACGGCACAGATGTCTGCGGCTGAGACATTCTTAAAGCATGCGGCGGAAGCTGCCATTGCCCTGGTAGAATGACCCTTCACCTGACTCGGAAGGGGTTAGTCGTACTTACTGTAACAGTACGTGACATAGTTTACCAAGCATTTGGAGAGGCACTGTTTGGACACAACAAAGCCCTCCTTCTTAGGAGCAAAGGAGACGAACAACTGGTCCATCTTCTTGGGAGTCTTTAGTTCTGTTGGTATAATACCACAAGATCTGATGGATATCAAGGATGCAAAGGAGATGTTCCCCCTTGATTGGAGTACCCCGGAAATAAGGCCAGAAGCTCAATGGATTGACTGAGCGTAGATTCCGCCATGACTTTGGGGAGAAACTTAGGGTTGGACCGCATAGCCACCCTGTCTCTTGGAAAATTAGATAAGGGACCCGGCACTTAACTGCCTGAAGCTCAGAAATCCTTCGAGCCGAGGTAATGGCCACAAGCAAAAGAGTTTTCCAGGACAGAAAATGCACGTCTGCCCCCGTTGCCAGCTCGAAGGGAGGCAGCGTGAGTTTTTCCAAAATGAAATTAAGGTTCCGGGGGTGGCAGATTGCAGATAGGGGGCTTCAGGTGAAGAACCCCCTTTGAGGAATTGAGCCACTGACATATCTCCCACAGGTAGATGGTACGCTGAAATGGCCGACAAGGGTACTTTGAGTGAGGAGTAGCTGAGACCCAAGTCAAAGAGGTGCCTTAGGTAGTCCAGGATCCTGGCCACCAGGCAGGAAAAGGGTTCCAATTCTTTGGAAGCTGCCCAACTAGAGAACAACTTTCATTTCATGGCATATGTAGACCTGGTGGAAGGCTTTCTTCTGGCCTCCACCAGGATACTGGCTGCCTCTGGGGACACGCCAAAGTGAGTGGCAGCTATGTCTGAAGGAGCCAAGCATGAAGGTGGAGGAATCTGAGCTCTGGATGTGCTAGGGTCCCCTGATCCTGGGTCAGCAAATCCTGGCAGAGCAGAAGAGAAAGAGGGGGCTCTTCCGACCACAGCTGCAGTAGAGAGAACGAAACTTGCCTCGGCCAGAAGGGAGCGATTAGAATTATGCGCGCCCGTTCTGCCCGAAGTTTGTTCAGAACTTTCAGGATCAAAGGAATCGGAGGGAAGGCGTAGACAAATCTGCCCTTCCAAGACAGAGACAGCTCGTCCTGCCAAAAAACACCTTGCCCAGGAGCGAGCGAGCAGAAGGCGGGAAGTTTTGTGTTGCTGGGGGAGGCAAACAGATCTGCGGCGTGCCCCACTGGGCGAACACGCCATCTAATACCTCCTGCTTTAATTCCCACTCGTGAGCACTTGCCGAAGTTCGACTGAGAGCATCTGCAAGAGAGTTTAGAACCACCAGCACATGGAGCACTGTCAGGTGAAGGCTGTGTTGCGAGGCCCAAAACCATATCCTCACTGCCTCCCAGCACAGGGGATAAGAATAAGTCTCCCCGCTTGTTGAGATACCAGATGACACACGCTGTCTGACTGAATCTGAAGATGACCGGGAAGAATGAGGGGATGGAGAGCCTGGAGAGCTAAAGGACTGCCCTCAACTCTAGCACATTGATGTACAACTGTGACTCTCTTTGGGACCAGCTCCCTTGGGTCCTGTGGAACGCGATATGGGCCCCCCAGCCGACTCCTGAAGCATCCGTGGTCAGGGTTTGGGAGGGAGCTGCAAGGCTGAAGGGAACCCCCTGGGAGAGATTCTCCAGTATTAACCACTATCTGAGATCCCTGGCAATGGGGGTCAGAGATAAGAATCTCGTGATCCAATTTGTCCGTGGACTGGTCCCACTGGACTTTGAGGGTCCACTGCGAGACCCTCATGTGCAGGCGGGCCAGAGGAACTGTCGGTATGGCAGCTGCCATGAGGCCCAAAAGGTGAAGGACCTTCTGAGCTGGTACACGTTTCTGATCCAACAGAATGCGTACCTGCTGATGCAAAGTCTCGATCCTGTCTGAGGGAAGAAAGGTTTTGCCCAGTCAGGTATCCAACACCGCCCCAATAAACTAAAGGCATTAGCACTGGACCAAATGTGATTTGGCCTGATTGATAGTGACTCCTAAATTGTGGACATGCTGCAGAGTGATAAGGAGGAAGTGCAGTAGATCCTCCCTGGGTGAAGTTGCAATCAACCAGTTATCCAGGTAAGGGAACACCTAGACCCCCCCCGGGTGCGGAGGGAAGCTGCCACCACTGAAAGACATTTGGTGAACACCCGGGGAGCCAAGGAAAGGCCAAAAGGGAGGGCCTTGAACTGAAAATATTCCTCCTGGAAGCAAAAGTGGAGGAACCTGCGATGGGACAGACGTATGGGAATATGCAGGTAGGCGTCCTGCATGTCCAAGGCGCATAACCACAGACCCGCTCTCATAGAGGAAGAAGGCCCTGAAGGGAGAGCATTCTGAATCTCTTGTACTCCACAAACTGTTTGAGGGAGCTGAGATCAAGGATGGGCCTCAGGTCACCCGTTTTCTTGGGCACTAGAAAAAAGTGGGAATAGTAGCCCGTCCCCTGATACAGAAGGAGAATGGGTTCTCATTCGCCCTTCGAAGAAGAATGCTTATCTCCTCGCTTACTAGGGGGAGATGATGGGGGGGGGGGTAAGATAACTGAGGAGGAGGTCTGGGGGGGGGTTGAATGAACTCGATTGTGTGCCCCTGGGACACCAGTTGGAGCACCCAAGAATCTGAAGTTATCCTCTCCCATTCCGGCAGGTGGCAAGAGGATCTGCCGCCTACCGGCTCCTCTGGACCGGAATCCAGGAGGGGGAGAGGCAATGAGTCAAGAGGCAGAAGGGAGGACAGCATGACTCCCGAGGCTCTACGGGCTTGGCCGGGGGTTTTGCTGCTGGACGCCCACGCTTATTCTGTCTGTGGGCTGGTATCTGCTTCGACAGACAGTTTTTGCCAAAGGAGCGCTTTCTGGCCCTGGGGAGACTTGTACATGAGTTGCACCAACCGTAGGACTTGACCCTTGGCCTTGAGGTTGGTGAGGATGTCCTAACGTCTCCTCCAAAAAGGATCGACCCTCAGAAGGGCGCGTCCTGTATGGCCGACTGAACTTTGGGAGCCAGACCCGAAATTCGGAACCAGGCGTGTTCCCGCGACCCACAGCAAAGGACGAACTACGGCTGGCTGTATCCATAGCATCATAGGTCATGAGCATATGCCGCAGGCAGATCTAGCAGAGTGGACAAGATCCCTGAGCTCTTGTTTTACAGCGGAGGCAGGGAGAGACTCCTGCTTACAAGACACCTGGCTTAAGAGGGACTTCTGGAAATCACCCATGTGGGCAACATAATTCAGTGCCCTGATGCCCAAAGTAGAGGATGCAAAAATCTTTTTGCCATACTGATCCAGAATCTTGGAATCTTTGTCTGGAGGAGTGGAGCTCAAATGTTTGGGATTAGAGGTCCTGTCATGAGCAGCACTGATGACCACCGAATCCGCCTTGGGTTGAAGACTGAGGAAGTCTTTGCCTTCTGGCGACTGATATAGCCTATCTGCCTTGCGAGCTAGGGTAACCAAGGAGGAGGCCTGCATCCAGATTGTGGTAACTAAATCTTGGTGAGGCTCAATCCAAGGAGGAATGAGAGTCGCTGAGACTTCCGCCAAGTGTAAATGTTCAGCAAGTCTCTGACGCTGGATATTCTGCTCCACCGTTTCTAATATAGGCCTCTTGGATTTTCTTGAGCAACTCCAAAAGGAAGGATCCTCGGGGCGAAGACGTAGGAGAGTCCTTTGGAGTGGACATTCGGAGTGTGATGTTCCTCTCCAGAGTCCATTGGTTCATAATCTCCGTCTGAGTCAGAAGGCTCCTGTGATTACTGGAAGTAACCACAGGAGGGAGAGGCAAATTCACTGGTCTGGAAACATCCACAGGGAGGGTGAATTCCCGGGGACGAGTGCCAGTAGGTGGTTCTGGTCTGTCGACTGGGACTGGCGAAGGAGTGTCCATCAGCAGATGACTAGGGGCCGGCGTCGGCTGACATCTCTCCAATTCTGACATCCGCTGAGATTTGGCTTCAGCCCAACAAAAGTCCAGGATCAACTTCAAATCAACCTGAGGAGAAGGTAGAAGAGAGTAATCCGGATACCCATAAGACGGGTAGCCAAAACCGAATGGCGGGTAGCCTGGACCAGGGAAGCCCGGCGTTGGGTAGTGTGGCGTCAGTACCCCGGTGTCGGAGGATGCGGTGTCGGGTAGCCGTTGGGGCCAATGGGTCTGGCGACGGCCTGACGGGTGACTCAGAAGGCCCAGAAGGAGGGTCCCCTGGCACGGGCCCCTGCCAGCCCTGTTGACGAACTGGTGGGCTGTCGGCTCGCAAGCCGGAGGTGGTGGCATGGGGACTGTCACGGGTCCGCATCGAGATTGGGGTATTTGGGGATCCCGATGGTGGTGGCGCCTCCTGGTCCTCACCCCCCAACAGGGGATGGAGGAGCCTACTCCCCTGGAGGAATCGGAGACAGAGGTACCTCCAAGGGCAGCTGATCAGATGTCAACTGCGGCAATCCCCGAACGTCGTGTGTGGCGCCAGGGTTCGACGGGAGATCACAGGCTGTGCGGCCGTCGGATGAACCGACGGGCAGCTTAGCAGCCTTGTCCAGGCGGGAGACGGCAGAGCCAGAGCCCGACTTATCGGACACACCCTCACCGCTAGACCGGGAATCAGAGGCAGTCATAGTGGGGGCAGAGGCCTTCTTTACCGTGGAGGTGCCGTCGTGCCCGAACGCAAGCCCGATGTGGGGGGGGAGCTGCATGCCTGGACACCACCAAGGCAGCCTGCCGGAGTTTCTTCAATTCTTTCTCCATGGAGGCCATCTTTTTCTTGAGGAGGTGGGCTTCCAGAGACTGCTGCCGCCTCTTGCGGGTGGCTGAACTGAACTTTCGGTAGTGCTCGCACTCTTCCACACGGTGGTCGGGGCCTAGACAGAAGAGGCACAAGGAATGGCTGTCCTTGTGCGGGAGCCGAGTACCACACAAGTTGCACTTTTTTTTTTTATGCGATTCGGAGGGTGACGGGGACGACATGCACAGCCGGTAGGATTGTCAAATTACAGAAAAATGTAGTTAAATTTCGAAGACAGGGAAAATACTTATCCAAAAATGGCTACGCTAGCCATGCTATTCTTCCGCAAGGTGACTGTATGGAGTTAACGGCAGGAAAGAACTGGCAGGCAGGCGTGGGACCGCCCCACTATACTGACATACGCTGGTGTCGGTCAGCTGACGTCAGGGGCAGTCCCCGCCAGAGACTGCTAGCTAGAAGATTTTTCTGTGGGGTTCTGACACCTGACGGCTTAGTCCTATTTGTGAATAGCTACTGCAAGAGCCCTCTCGAAGCAAGATCTACTGTTACAGTAAGTTCTTGCATAACTGTACTATCTTACTTCGAGGGGGCTCTTGCAGCAATAACACCTTTAGGACAGAGTCCCAAGCAGTAAGGAGAGATATCGGTCAGTTGGGTGGAGGCAGAAGTCTCCCAAAGAGGATTAGGTGAGGAAGCACTGTCGAGATGCAATGTCCACACTGTAGTGCTTGAAAAAAGTGTGGACAGAACACCAAGTAGTGGCTGCACAAATATCAGCAGCTGACACGTTCCTCAAGGAAGCAAAGAAGCAGCCATGCCCCTGGTACAGTGACCCTTTACTGAGCCCGTTAAGGGTTTATCATACTTGTTGTAGCAGAAAACAATGCAATCAACCAATCATTTCGATAAACACTGTTTAGAAACAGGAGCCCCTAGCATTCTGGGGATGAAAGACACAAACAACTGGTTAGACTTTCAACTGTCTCAGGTGCGCTCCAAATAATAACAAAAAACCCTGTGAACATCCAGAATATGAAGTAATGCCTCCCCTCGTTTTGAGTACTCTGGATAGTAGACAAGAAGGTGAATGTCTTGATTCAAAGTAAACTCTGACACCACCTTGGGAAGAAACGTAGGATTAGTCTGCAAGGACATCCTGTCCTTGTGGAAAACCAAATAAGGCTCCTTGCACATCAGGGCCTGAAGCTCAGAAATCCTTTGAGCGGAAGTAATGGCAACTAAAAATAGCACTTTCCATGACAGAAAGCACAGCTTGCAACTTGCGGCAGGTTTAAAGGGAGGTAAGGTTAACTTTTCTAAAACAAACAAAAGATCCCATGGTGGGATGGGGTCTCTAATGGGAGACTTCATATGCAGAATGCCCTGTAAAAATGTACGGGGAAGAGCCAGCTGGGCAAGAGTCTTTCCCTCAACAGGTGCACAATAGGCAGAAATGGCAGACAGATGCACCTTAAGTGAGGAGTAGCTTAGTTCAGAGTTCAACAGAGAAAGGAGGTACTTCAGAACCGAATTCACTGGACAGGTGAAGGGGTCTAAATGCCAACCGGTGGTCCAGACGCAGAACCGCTTCCATTTCATAGCGCAGGTGGCCCTAGTGAAAGGTTTCCTAGTGGCTACCAGGACATCCTCTACGCTGGGTGATACCCCAAATCTGGATATGGCTAGGTCTGTAGCAACCAAGCATGGAGATGCAGAGATGTGAAATCTGGATGGACCAGGGTTCCCTGCTCCTGGGAGAGCAATTTTGAGCGGAGGGCCCGGGAGACTGGATGCTCCACTGCAAGTTGCTGGCGCAGCCAGAAAGGAGCTACCAGAATCATTCCTGCTTCTTCTGACTGTAGCTTGAGAAGAACTCGTTGCAGTAGAGGGAAGGGAGGAAAAGCGTAAAGGAACCTCCCCGTTCAGGAGAGGGACAATGTGTCTCACCAGAAAAACATCAGGCCCTGGATCTAGCGAGCAAAAACTGGGCAGTTTTGCGTTGGATGGGGAAGCAAATAGATCCAGTTCTGGATGTCCCCATCTGTCAAAGAGGTCTTCTGTCACTGAGGGGTGAAGTTTCCACTTGTGAGCCCTGGACCGAGATCAGCTTAGACTATTGGTCAGGGTGTTCTGCACTCCTGGAAAATGGACTGCTGACAAGTCCAGCTGATGAGCCACTGCCCAGGACCATACTCACATGGCCTCCCTGCAGAGGGGATAAGAATGAGTCCCCCCCCCCCCAGCTTGTTTATGTAAAAGACCACTGACATATTGTCTGTCTGGATCAACAGAGGGCCGGATAGCAGAACTATCTGGAAGGCCTGCAGGGCATACAGACTAGCCCTCATCTCGAAGACATTGACATGGAGATGTAGCTCTTGCTGAGACCATGTCCCTTGTGTCTGGCGGTCTCCCAGGTGTGCTCTCCAGCCTTGGCCCAATGCATCTGTGGTTAGGATCCGACTGGGAGTGTCCTTCCACAAGCAAACCCCTTTTGAAAGGCTGGCAGAATTCAACCACCATGCCAATGTCTGTCACACAGGGTTCGACACCAGGATAGGTTGCTCCAGGTCATCTGAAGGCTGATCCCACTGAACTCTCAGGTTCCACTGGATCACTCATGCATAGCCTGGCCAGGGGGACTGCAGCGATGGTGGCTACCATGTGTCCCAAGAGTCTCAGAACAGACCTGGCCAGGAACTGGCAAGAGGAGGAGATCCGCCGAGTGTGTGTCTGAAGACGCTCTGTCTTGAGGCAGGAAGGCTTTGCCTTGCACCATGTCCAGGATTGCATCTATGTATTATAGCCACTATCTTGGCCAAGGAGAGGACTTGAGGAGGTTTACGGTAACTCCTAGGCCCTGAAACAGGAAGAGGTGGTCTGCATGGTATGGAGCAGCCGTTCCTGGTTGGGAGCGGTTAGCAGCCAGTCATCCAGGTAAGGGAAGACATAATGTCCCTGTATCCTTAGAGCTGCAGCCACCACAGTGAGGCATTTGGTGAAAACCCTGGGGGCAGAGGACAGGCCGAAGGGCAGAGCCCAAAACTGGTAGTGACGTCCCTGGAAGTGGAAGAAAAGGAACCTCCTGTGTAGTTGGAAAATCAGAATGTGGAGGTATGCATCCTGCATGTCTAGAGAGCAGAACAAATTCCCCCGATGAAGAAGAGGAAGGAGACCGAGCAGAGTTACCATCCGGAATCATTTGTACTCAACGTACTGATTCAGGTGGCTGAGGTCGAGGATAGGACGCAGATCTGCAGTTTTCTTTGGCACCAGGAAGAAGTGGGAATAAAACCCTTTCCCCTGTTGTGCCGGAGGGACTGGCTCTATGGCTTGCCTTCGCAGAAGGACCTGGATCTCCTCTGCGATGAGGGCACTGTGAGCCTGAGAATAATGAGAGGGGACCGGTAGGTCCTCTGTGAATTCCAGGGTACCGTATGCTCCTTTTTGATGAGTTGCAGGACCCATTGATCTGTGGTTATCCGACGCCATACTTCTATGTACAAGGAGAAACCCCCCCCCCCCAGGCCATGGCCTTGTTGGGGGGGGGGGGGTCGGGCAACGAGTCAGGTGGAGGAGCTGGAGAGGTACAGCATGGCCTGATGGGTCCTTGGAGCCCAAGGGGAAGAACCTCTGGAAGCAGGAGTGGAAGCTTTGCACTTAAAGCCTGGTCTCTAATGTTGTTCTCTGGTTTACTGCCTGGCATTCCCTCCAAAAGGATTGCTTAGGCTGCTGCTTGGGCTGGTATTTGTACATAGTGTGTACAGATTGGATAGCCTTCCCTGATTCTTGCAGGTGAGTAATGATATTTTATGAATCACCGCTGAACAGAACTGGGCCTCTGAAAGGCGCATCCATGATTTTAGATTGCGCATCTGGAACAAAGCTGGACACGTGCAACCAAGAATAAAGACGGATAAAGAGACATGGAGGACGTGGTTGCCTACATCTGAGCCCGATTTCAAAATGGCCATCAACTCTTCCTTACCTGGGCAATCTGGTATGGCTTGAACTACCTCCACCGGTTTTTCCCACAGGGTGTTCTGGTATTGCACCATGTGGGCAAGAAAATTCTGAGACCTTATAGCACACGTGGCCCGAGGAATAAACCTTTCTGGCCAGCTGGTCAAACTGCCTGGAGTCTTTGTCTGCAGGTTGTACACTCAGGTGCCTGGGGCGCCTGGGCAGCACGGATTACGACAGAGTCTGCCTCTGGGTATCTCCCATAGAAGGGATCCTCTTGTGGAGTGCGATAAAGCCGGTCTAACTTTTTGCAGCTGGCCGGCATAGAAAAGGGACATTTCCAGACCGCTCTGTTGACGTCCTTATAGGACTCCACAAGTGCAGGGACCACGATGGGTTGGGTGTCCTTCCTCCTAAGGAAGGTGGCCAACCGACGACGCTCTGAATCCAGCTCCTCCGAGTCCTAGCCATTTCACTGCTGGATGTGACACATTACATCAATGAAGGATGGGCCGTCAGGTGGGGGAGCGAGGGGTGTCCTTACTGCCGTCAGGCTCCAAAGGAAGGTCCGAGTCCTCACGGCCTGAATAGGAGGAGGAGTAATCATCCGAGTCCCCTAAATCTGGTGAGGGGGAAGGCGAATGGGGATACTAGTGCGGCCGTTCTTTAGCAAGGGGGGTATCTCCCCCACCTGGCATCGAAGTGGCCCCCCGTTGGCGGAGAGGTTGGTGGGCGACCCGGAGGATTATCCGGAGGTGACCCCTGGGGAGCAGGTTTGGAGGGTGCCCTAGGTGCCTCTTTGTCTTTGAAATAAGACCACCAGGCTGCAAAAAGCTCATTCAAAACCCGAGGAGTATTGGGTAGCAGGGCTGGCGTGTCCGGCGTTGGGGGACTAGGCTGAGAGGGCCCTAGCGTCTGGTCGTCAGGCTGTGGTAACTCGGGCATTGGAGTAGGCCAATCCGGGTTACTGGGCATCAGACCCAGATGGACAGAACCATTTGGCGTTGGACGGTCTTGCCTCGACGTCCTGCCATCATGTCAGGCCTTCGGGCGTCACCTGAGGGTGGGCGTCAGGTCCAGCAGGCGACATCGGAGGATTAGGTGGTGATGGGTTCACCTGAGGTGACGTCGGCATTGAAGGCACTGGTGTAGGCTGAGACTGGACTGGCAATTCAGCCGGTGGCTGCCTGGGAGGAGTCGCCAGAATAGGGGAGCCGGCTCCTGACTGGGACAGAGGTCCCTCTTTCCTGGAGGAGGAGGTAGTCGGTCTGGGCGTCGCCTATTTGAGTCGTCCCCTGATGTCGGATAAACGTGATGCAAAATGGCGTCTGACTAGCTGAAGGCGTCTGAGGAGGTCTGACCTGCGCGGTTAACGGTGGGAAAAGAAATGAAAATTATGTACCTACCGTAATTATTGATCTTTCTGTGTATCTTCACCATTAATCACTATTTGGTTATAGCTCACGGAAGCTAGGACCCTGCGGGAGACTTTTTTCTTTCTATGGGAGGAGTCAACATTGGGCTGACGCCGCCCTAGAGACCAGCGTTCTACGTGGTGCTCGAGGGTTGGCAGTTAGCCGTTGTCGACTCTGCCCAGCCTCAGTTCTGACACGCTGGAGAATGTATGGAAGGGAGGGTGGGATGAGGCAAGAGAGCCTAAGGGATAGATAAAAGAAAAAGAAGGATGAACTAAAAGGAGAAATAAATGACTGAGGAGACAGAGGAGGAAACTTAGAAAGGAAATTGGGGAGAGATAAGGGGCCCCAGTCTCTGGAAGGAGAAGGAGGATAGGAAAGCAAAGGAAAAGAAGTGAGGGAGGAAGGACGAGCAACACAACCTCAGAACGGAGGTGCACCATGCATATTTTTTTTTTTTAGGCATAAGGTCCCGACCTGGACTATGAAGCCGGCTGCAAGACAAAAACCTGCAGCGAGGATCAGAAGACCATGTGGAAGTAGTGCAGTTGAGGTTGTGGTTCAACCTCCCCCACCATTAAATTAAATTGTTTTAAACCAACCAGGGTTTCAAAAATACAAGGTGGCCTCAAATTGAGATCACTAAAACCTCAAATATATAAAGGCGGGAAAAACATGACCCTCTTCACATTTCACAACCCCTCTGGAGGGGAAAAAGATGGAGGGGTTCCTCCAAACTCAGAAAATCAGAGGCATATGCCCATGTGTCCTCACAACCCCCTCCTGTCTACATATCAGGAAGAGGATAGGGAGGGAAAAGACACATGGGGGAGAGGGGAGGAGTCCAGAGACTGAGGCCCCGGGGGAAGGAGGGTGGGATTTAGTGATGAATGGTGAAGATACACAGAAAGATCAATAATTACGGTAGGTACATAATTTTCGTATCTTATCTGTGTCAATGTTCACCATTCATCACTATTTGGGAGAGTACCGAGCCCCCTCCCCGCCGAGAAAAGGGGGGGGGTACCCAGAACACCCTAAGGGACCAGGTCCCTTAGCCCCCAGTGGGTGAGACACTGAAGGGGAGAACCCTTGCAGGCCCGCGGAGGCCTGAGACTGGTCCGGTGAGACAGGGATCCTGGGGAAAGATCGCCCAAAGTCCAGTCTCATTCGGCAGGAGAAGAGGTGGGTTCTCCGCAGGCGGAGTAACCAACTCACGCCGAGCCAGGGGTGATAACCGGGATAGGCGAAGCCATGCCGTCCGCTGAAGGCAGATCGCTGTCCCTACCACTCTGGAAGCTACCTCACTGGCATCATAAGATGCCCTTGCTTTGTGCCCTGCTAGTTCCAGGCCCCGAGCAGAGAGGGAGATGGCTTGCCTGGTTTCCTCCGAATCAGGCATCGAAGATAGGAGCTGTCCTAGCCTGGACCACAAGAACCTGTCATAGGCTGCAAAGCGGGCCTGATGTGCAGCAATTGGAAGGGAGATCCGTACAGAGTAAAATACTCGTCTCCCCCAGAAATTGAAGTTCACAGAGTCCGAATCTGGAGGGCGGTCATGGTAGGGGGTGCGAGACCCTGGAGGAGTATCCAGGGAGGTCAACCCCAAAGGGGGGTGAGGCAGAGAACCTGGAGACCCCGGGGGAGCACAATACCACTGGCTTAAGTCCCTTGGGGCTGGAACAGTGGAGAAGGGATGAAAGTCAGATCTAATGCGACGCTTCCTGAAAAGGAATCGGCCAAGCGGGAGCCACCAAGTGGGCCGCACTGAATTCGCCCAAAAAGGCACATGTCACATGCTCGGGACTGCTTATAGGTACGGGGATCAGGTGGAATTCGTCCAACATCTTCACCTTGAAGCGCTGATAGGAGGACAGATCAGACGTGGGATATGTGGATCGATGGTACTCTCCCCAGTAGAGGGAGAAGAGGAGGAAGACGAGCTCCCAGTTCAGGGGTTGGCTGTACGGGGCATGGAAAAACCTGCTGGTCCAGGGCATGGAGGTAGGTGGGAGGACCAGCCAATCCTCTGAATTGCTCCTAAGTAAGAGGACCCCCGAGGGCCCAGAATACCTGGGACTACCGGGGGTGGAGACAGAGGGTTGGAGGGCAGGCTCCTGGCAACAGGAGAACGGTTTCTGTCGGGGTAGGGAGGCCAACAGAAAACCCTTTGCAGGCAGGGGGAACCCAAAGCCGCTGCAGCTAACAGCCGTTCAACTGGGTCAGAACAGTCAGAGCTGTGCCCCAAGGAAGAAATCTACCCATGAGGTGACCGGGACCCTGTGAGTCCAGAAGGACGGCTCCTGACCTCAGAAGTAGAAGTCCCCCTCCCGGTCTCCGTCAGGGAAAGGCGTGGGTCTGCACTGCGGTTCCTTCCAGGACCCAGCCTAGACCGAGAAAGAGCTCGCTGCGCCACACCTCTACCTTTCAACCCTTCAGAGTCAGAGAGGGACCTTGTCCTCTTTGCCACTAACCTAGGCAACTGGCATCTCTGAGTATAGACCCCGAAGAGTCCAACCAGGGAACCGTACACTACCCCTCCTGATGCACCTCGGGCTGTCCCAAACTTGGACTGTCCAAACACATCAAGGAGGGGGGAACCTCAACTGAAGCAACAGCCTCTCCAGTGACCTCAGGCTGCTCAGCAGTAGCCACAGGGACCACCACTGGCAGGTCAGACCCCCTGACCCTGAGGTCTACCGCCGAAAGCTGAACTGCAGGAGGGGGGAGAGTGGGGGCTGACATGCTGGAGACAGAAGGATTCGAAGATCCAGAGGAATCCGGAAGCCAGCCCAGATCAGACCCAGAATCTGCCTCCGAGGAGGTAGACTCCGAGGTCCGATGCCAGACCATCCCACGGGCCTCTCCAGTTCCCGGGCCCCGATGTCTGGCACCCTGAGACTCAAAACCCCCAACAGCATTTGAGGACAGTACAGTTCCATGCACGACGCCGACACCGTCCCCGGTGCCGCGAACAGTGCCGGAGTCAGGCGCGACTCCAGCACGGCCCACACTGTCCCCGCGCCACCATGAGTCACATTCAAGCGCGGCCGTCGCACCTGGCGCCGATATCCACCCCCGCGCCATGAGTAATGCCGAGGCAGACCTGGCGACACACAACTCCGGTGCCACTGCAGGATCGATGTTCATCATGTGATGGAGGACCATGTGGCAGCCGCATAAATATCAGCTGAAGAGACGTTCTTCAGGGCCGCAAATGAAGATGCCACTGCTCTGGTGGAATAACTCTTAACAGCACCCGGGAGAGGCCTGTCGTGGTGCTGATAACAGAACATGATGCAGTGCACTAACCAATGGACTAGTGTCTGTTTGGAGACAGGCGCTCTTAACATTCGCTTCGCGAAAGAAATTAACAACTGGTCCGATTTCCTAGAGGAGCGAGTCCTGTGAAGACAGTATCGTAAAATGCGATGAACATCCAGGGTGTGCAACAGTGCTTCGTCCTGGCTGAAAGAATTTGGATAATATACCGGGAGGTTGATATCCTTGTTCAGAGTCAGTACGGACACCACCTTCGACATGAATTTGGGGTTTGTGCACAAATTCACCCTGTCCCTCTGAAAGATTATATAAGGTTCTTTACACATCAGAGCCTGGAGTTCCGAAACCCTTCGAATGGAGGTGAAGGCCACCAAGAGGAGAGTCTTCCAAGAGAGGAAGCGCAGCTCGCAAGAAGTTGCTGGTTCGAAAGGGGGGGGGGGAGACGTGAGTTTCTCCAGAACAAAGAGGAGATTCCAAGGAGAAACAATGTCCCTTTTGGGAGGTCTGACATGTAATAACCCTCGCAGGAAGGTCTTGCAGGCATTCAATTGGTCTAGAGCTTTGTCTCCGATAGGGCTATGGTATGCGGAGACCATAAACATATGCACCTTGATTGAGGAATAACTCAATCCCAAGTCCAAGAGGTGTCGAAGATACTCTAACACATGTCTGACCAGGCAACCCAAGGGGTCTAGAGAACGGGCAGTAGCCCATAAGCAGAAGCGTTTCCATTTCAAAGCGTACATGGCTCTGGTAGAAGGCTTCCTGGCTGCTACCATAATTTCGGCCACTCTGCTTGACACTCCTAACTTCTCTTCCGCTAAGACTGCAGAAGCCAAGTATGCAAGTGAAGAGAGTGAAGAGCAGGATGGACGAAAAGGTCCCTAGTTCTTGAGAGAGCAAGTGAGTGGAGAGTGGCAACTGAACTGGGGGTTCCAGAGACAGTTGCTGGAGCAGCGGATACCAAATTTGACAAGGCCATAGAGGAGCCACAGGATCATTCTGGCTGCCTCTGACTGCAATTTCAGCAGTACTCTCTGAATGAGCAGAAAAGAAGGGAAGGCATAAAGGAACTTCCCTGTTCAGGAGAGGGACAATGCATTTCGCCAGAAAAGACCAGGCCCAGGAGCGAGCGAGCAGAAATTGTGCAGTTTGGCATTGAACGGGGACACAAAGAGGTCCAACTCTGGCTGGCCCCACTTGTGGAAGAGGTTGTCTGCGATATTTTGGAGCAACTCCCACTCGTGATTCTGAGAGGAACAGCGACTGAGACTGTCGGCGACAACGTTCTGGATCCCTGGTAGATGTACTGCGGTGAGGTCTAGACTGTGTTGTACTGCCCAGTCCCAAACTCTCATGGCTTCTCTGCAAAGGGGGGTACGAGTGAGTTCCCCCTTGTTTGTTGATGTAGAAGACCACGGGTGTGTTGTCTGTCTGCACCAGAAGAGGACCCGGCTGAAGCTGATCTCTGAATGTCGAAAATGCAGTCAGTACCGCTCTCATTTCCAGAACGTTGATATGCGGAGAGCGTTTGGTGACAGACCAGGACCCCCGGGTCCTGTGGTCCCCTAGATGAGCCCCCCCAGCCTGACAGAGAAGCATCTGTGGTCAGGGTCTGAAGCGGTGGGGGTCTGCCGAAAGAAACTACGCGCCGCTCAGATTGTCCGTGCATAGCCACCATTCCAGGGAACGATGAATTGCTCGAGAGATCCAGATTTGGAGATCAGATCGTCCACCAACTGGTTCCACTGTACCTTGAGGTGCCACTGGAGAGCCCTCATATGAAGCCTGGCTAAGGGAACTGTGGCGATGGCCGCAGCCATGTGACCCAACAGTTGCAGAACCACCCGCACCGGGGAGGATGGGTGATTCTGGAGGCTTCTGGCTAGCCCCTGAAGGTGTTCTGTCCTGTCCAGGGGTAGAAAAGCCCTCCCTTGTACAGTGTCCAGGATGGCTCCGATAAACTGTAGCTGCTGTGTCAGCCAGGGTGCGACTTTGGCCAGTTGACCGTGATGCCCAGGGATGAAAACAGAGCCCGCGTTTCTGAGAGAGCGACTGAAGCTCCTTTTCCGATTGGGTGGAGAGGAGCCAATCATCCAGGTAGGTAGACTAAGAGGCTCTTCCCAAGCGGAGGGTCCGCTTACCACCGCTAGGGCACTTGGTGAATACCCTGGGTGCAGACGAGAGGCCGAAGGGCAGCACCCTGAATTGGTAATGCTCGTCTCTGAAGCAAAACCGCAGAAAATATCTGTGGGCCTTCAGGACTTTGATGTGCAGATAGGCATCCTGCATATCTAGAGAGCAAAGCCAGTCTCCTTTCTGGAGCAGGGGGGAAAAGGGATCCCAGGGTGACCATGCGGAATCTCTGGTACTTCACCGAGAGGTTGAGCTGGCTGAGGTCCAAAATGGGACGAAGGTCTCTGGTCTTCTTCGGAACGAGGAAGAAGCGTAAGTAAAAGCCCTTTCCCCTCTGGGCCACTGGTACCCTTTGGATAGCTCTTTTGTCTAAGAGCTGTTGGATCTCCCCTTCCAAGAGGTGATTGTGTTGCAGTGACACAGGGGGGTGGTTGTCCGGTGGGATAGAGGTGAATTCTATTGAATAACCTGTCCGAATGGTGGCCAGTACCCATTGACCGGTAGTAATACTGGACCATTCGAGTGGGTAAAGCGCAAACCGCCCTCCTACCTGCTCGTTCTGCCTGTCCCCAAGAGGAGGAGATCGGGGGGAGTCAGGCTGAGGGGGTAGGAGAGGCCGGGGCCCTGGGAGCTTTAGGCTGCTTAGGCCCCTGGGAATCTTGAGGGGCAGGGTTTCCCCGTCTCTTCAATCCCTTTCCCTGGGATTGTTTGCCGGGCTGTCCTTGATTCTGATGCTGTCGAAAAGGACATCGGCAAGCTGTCTGAGGTTGGGACTTGTACATGCGATGTACGTCCGCTACTGCTTTCCCTGATTCTTGCAGTTGTTTCACCATCTGCTCCACTTCAGGACCTAAGAGCACTGGACCCTGAAAGAGAGAATCCAAAATAGAGTCCTGAAGGTTTTGCTGGAAACCAGTAAGTCTGAGCCAGAACTGTCGTCTCATACAAATGCCTGATGCCACGGCCCTGGAGGCCATATCCACAGCGTCATACGAGCACTGGAGGGCATGTTTGTCCACGTCCAGGCCCAACTGGGCGCAGGCCAAAATCTCCTGCTTGGAGTCAGAATCAGGAAGATCCTCTACCAATTCCATGGTCTTTCTCCACAGGGATTGTTGGTAGGAGATCATATGGGCCATGAAATTCAGGCATCTGATCGACCCAGTAGTTGAGGGAAAAAACCTTTCGTCCCCAGCTGTCAAGTTTCTTCGAGATGGGGTCTGGAATCTGGGAGCTTAAATGCTTAGGTTGAGCTCCCCTTCCTTGGGCCACTGTTAGGACCAAGGAACTGGCCTTAGGCTGTTCTGCCAGGAATGGCTCCAATTTGGGAGGCTTGTAGAGTCTGTCCGCTTCCTCGGAACTGCTGGGATGCAGGACGGAGTTTGCCAAGTAAGACGGGTGATGTCTTGGAAGGGTTCTACGAATGGAGGAATGACACGGGACTTCGGTTCCTTTTCTCCTAGGAACTTAGCCAGACGTTTCCGTTCCGGGTCTAGGGCCTCAGTATCCCATTCGTAGAGGGTTTGAATATGCCTCATTATATCGAGGAAGAAAAGATCGGGGGGGGGGAGGGGGGAGTGTCCCTGGATCCAGGAGAGGGAGGTAAAAACCAGTCCTCTGAAAAGTTCGAGTCGTCGCCAGCCTCGACCAAGGAGGACGTATGTGAGGGTGATAAAGGAGATGGAGAAGAAGATCTCTTTCTTTTCCCCTTTGGACGTGGAGCTGGGTGCTCATCACGTTGTGGGGTAGGAGGAGGACACATCGGTGGTGAAGTGCGAACCTTGTCTGGAGGTCTGTAATGAAGGTCCCCTTTGACTGTAATTCCACCAGGTGGTGAATAAGTTATCTATGTCCGCCACTGGGACGACCGCTGGGGACTGCGTCGGATTGGAAGGACCGGGCATCGGGTCCTTAGGAGCGGGCGCCTGGGAATCAGAATCTGGAATGGCAAGGCGTTGGGTACGGAAGACCGGCATCTGGTGTCTCGAGACGTGGCAACGGGCATCTGGTCTCGAGGTGCGTCGGCTGGCATCTGGTCTGTAGGTGTAGGAGCAGACGGCTGAGCCTCGTCCGGTGACCACCCCATGTCTGGTGATGGGGAGCGAGTCATTGGCGTAGGCGAGTGGCTAGGTGGGTTGACGTCTGGCGGAGGGGCCAACTTGGCCTGAGGGGAGGGGTGTCCGGGCGCGGGCATCCCCCTGCCTACCGGAATGTTCCTCGGAATGTTTTCTCTTCTTTGAGGTGCCAAGCCTGTCCAGAGCCCTGGGAAAGCCTTCCTGGGTCGACCCTGTTGATTTATGAGGTCGGTGGACCAAGGAAGAAGAGCGATGTCCTGCTGATGCAGACTACCGGTGATGACCCTGAGAAGGGGGAGGGGGGAGCGGACTTGGAGGAGCGGGAAGACTCCTTTGCTGGAACTGAGCCCGATCTTTTGGAAGAAGACGAAGAAGACGATGCCTGTTTAGCTGGCGATGGATGGTGGGATTCAGACCTGGCCCTATCTTTCTCCATGTGTTGTTTCCCCCGAGGCCTTGTCCTTGGGAGGGGATTCTCGAGCGGGAGAAGATGAGTTGGCCCTGAAACTTCACTGCATGGCTGCAAGCTTTTTCTCAAGTAGGAAGGTCTTCAAGGCGTGGACTCTCCTGGCGCGCAGTGCACATCTTCTGATTAAATTTCTGGCAATGGTTGCAAGAATCAGGCTGGTGTTTTGGGCCTAGGCAGATGAGGCAGGCCGCGTGGCCGTCTTTAGCCGGGATCTGCTTCCTGCAAGCACACTTATTTTGTCGCGATGGAGGAGGCGACGACATAAACGAGGCGAAAAGTGGATTTACTATAAAAACAAACAAAAAAGAACGACTTAACTGACGTTCGAGCTGTCGACTGCAGAGAGAGGCATCCGTGGAGTTGAACTACGCCGGGTCGACGCATGGAAAAGAATTGGTATTAGGGACCGCCCCTTTATACCATAGGACATCGGGTGGAGCCGACGCCGGGCGGTCTCCCTTGTCTCAGACTGCAAGTTACAAGTTTTCCTGCTGTCCTGATGCCTGCCGGCTTCAGTCCTAATGGTATTACCTGCTGCAAGAGCTTCACCCTCGAAGACAGATCAGGAGATCTTCAAGAGGAACTCTTGCATCAGGCAGCACTGGCAGGACTAAAGCAGCCAGGAGCACATGGAAAACTTCTAGCTAGCAGTCTATCATGCCCCCCCCCCCGTCAGCACACTGACTTCCACCTATTCTATAAAGGGGGTGGTCCCCTAGACCTACCTCAGTTCTCCCACTGGAGACCCCGGCGCATAAGGCAAAAGTGGAGAACCAAGGCAGTTCCTCAAAGTCAAGGAAAAGTACTATCAGAGCGAAGGAGAAGCAGCTATCAGGGGGAAGGAGAGGAAGCAGCGCCTGCTGCTAGAGCTCCCCTAGAAGATCTACTGTTACAGTAAGTTTTTACATAACTGTACTATCTTACTTCGAGGGGGCTCTTGCAGCAGGCAACACTGGCAGGACTGAGTACCTAGCAGTACCAGACCTGACTGCGAGTCAGCTGGGAGGAAGCAGAAGACAGCAGCAGAATGCTTATGAAAAAAGGCCCTGAAGGATAGCTAGTCCGAAACTGGCCCTGCCTCTGGTTACAATGTCCAGATGGTAGTAATGGACAAAAGTGTGAACAGAGCTCTTAAGTGTCAGCTGCACAGATGTCCGCAGCAGACACATTTCGAAAACAGATGGTAGAGGCGACCTTACCTCTGGTGGAGTGACCCTTAACCGCCTCAGGCAAAAGCTTGATGTACTTACAGTAACAGCATACAATGCAACCTGCCAACCATTTTGACAAAGATTGTTTAGAAACAGGTGCCCCTTCTCTCTCTTAGCGGAAAATGAAACAAAGAACTGATCAGTCTCTCTAACCGGTTGCATGCGATTTGCAAAGTAACGGAGTGCCCTGTGAATGTTAAAGGTATGTAGCAAAGCCTCACCCTGATTAGAATACTCAGGGAAATAAACAGGTAGGTGGAGGGACTGGTTTAGTGTAAACTCAGACGTCGCCTTGGGCAGAAACATAGGATTAGTATGCAAAGACACCCTGTCTTTGTGAAAAACCAAGTACGGCTCTTTACACATCAGAGCCTAAACCTCGGAAATCCTCCAAGCGGAAGTAACAGCAACTAAAAAATGAAAATTACATACCTACCGTAATTCTTGATCTTCTAGGACAAGTCTTCACCGTTTATTCATACTTCTGGGTTCAAGATGGAGGTGTTAGGACCCTGCAGGAGCCAAAAATCTTCAGGAGGGCTGGTGCCAAGGTAGGACTGTGCATGCAAAGCACTGCGAGATCAGCTCACACCTGTGTAGGCTACCTCAGCGTCGACCCTCCAACCGCCTGAGTACATTTTTTGCCGAGGAGGTGCAGCGTAATAAAACCAGGAAACACCTAACCTAACAAGGGCATAAGATAGCCCTTTTTGACCCACATAAGGGTCAACAATGTCTCCATAGCCCAACCAACGAGGGAGTGAAGACAAGGAACAGAATGAGTGAGCCCTGGAGACGGTAGGTGGGGGTATGAATAAATGGTGAAGACTTGTCCAAGAAGATCAAGAATTACAGTAGGTACATAATTTTTATATTTTCCTGGACTTACTCTGCACCATTTAGTCATACGTGAGGGTTAGAGAGTCAAGCTAACCAATCCACCGAGCAGAGTGGCAGGAGACAGAGCTCACTCAGGACAGGACATTAAGGACGGTCCTGCCAAAAGTATGCTGTCTGGCATGGACATCCAGAGAGCAGTGCTTCACAAAGGTGTGCACTGAGCTCCTAGTAGCCACTTTGCAAATCTCAGTAATGGGAACTGAGCGTATCTCTGCCAAGGATGCAGCAACCGTTCTAGCTGAATGTGCGCACACTTGGCCTTCCAACTTGACCTGCACCATAGAATAGCAATGGCGAAGGCATGCCACAATTCAAACAGAAATGTATCTGATGGATACGGGATACCAGCTGACCCAGCCAGGTCATAATGAAAGACACAAAGAGTTGCTTCACTTGACGGATGCCCTCAGTCCTAGATACTGTATGTAGAATCATACGGCTCTCTTAACATCCAGGGAAAGAAGGGTGTGTTCCTCTTCATTTTGTAAGTTAGTGAAGTAAATAGGCAGAACCAAGGGCTGGTTGAGGTGGAAGTCCGAAACCACCTTGGGTGGGAACTTAGGGTGAGTGCGGAGAAATACCTTTCCTTTGTGAAAGACGGTGTACAGAGGGTCTGTGACTAGGGCATGTATCTTGGAGACCCTACGATTAGAAGTGATAGTCACCAGAAAGGAGGTCTTCCAGGTCAGGAACTTCAACTCACACAGGCTAGAGGCTCAAAGGGTTTATGCGTGAGCATATCTAGCATGACATTAATATCACAGGCAGCAACAGGCTTCCTAACCGGTGGCCTTGTGTGAAGAATGCCTTTGTGGAATCTCTTGAACAAAGGCAGCTGAGCCAGAGACATATTCTGAACTGACTCATGATAGGCAGAAAGCATGGCGAGGTGTACCCTTATCGTTGAATATTGCAGTTCTGCATCAGAAAGGTCTAACAGGTACTCCAGTACTTTATTTGATGGGCATCAGAATGGATCTAGTGGGATTTTATCACACCACAGCGAGAAACACTTCCACTTGGCGGTCCTGGTGGAGGGTATACACGCTGCCAAAAGAATCTGTGAGATTCTCTGAGAAACTTTGAACCTGCCTACTTCTATCTCCTCAGGAGCCAGGCATGGACATGAAGGAAGTGCAGATTGTGATGAACAAGGGATTCCTGTGTCAGGAGGTCCATTCATAGAGGCAGTTGCCTTGGAGAGCCCTCCAACAATTTGTTGATTAATGGAAACCAGATCTGTCAAGGTCAGTATGGTGCAATTAGAATCACTGTGCACCCTCTGAACTAGGGGTAGCGAGGGAAATCTGCACAGAAAGCGTATTTTCCACCACAGTCTGAATGTATCCTGATAGAAAATTTAAAATTATGTACCTACCGTAATTGTTGCTCTTTCTGTGTAGCTTCACCATTCATCACTAGTGGGTACAGCGCCGGTGCTAGGACCCCACGTGAGACTTTTTTTTCCCTATAGGTGGAGAAGATGGAGTGTAAGTGCCCTCAAGGCCGACGCTCTCACGTGGCACTCATGGGTTGGCAGTTATCTGTCATGACCCGCCCAGCCCCAGTTCTGAAACGCCGAGAGTGTAAGGAAAGGAGGGGGGTGGGCAAGATAGCCCAAGAGATAGATAAAAGGAAAGGATATAACAAACTAAAAAGGAGAAATAAACGACAGAGGAGACAGGAGAGAGAAACCAGATATGGGAAAATTGGGGAAAGGGAAGGGGCCCCAATCTCTGGAAGAAGGAGAAAGAAAGGGAGGGATGGGGAGGGGGGAGAGAAGAGGACCACACCCCCAGAGACGATCCTGCATCCTAAGATTTTGACAATAACGTTAAACCATAAACTGGACTACTAAGGTAAATAGCTGCTGAGAGGCAAAGCCTGAGCTATTAAGCAGCATTCGCCTGGGAAGGCCAACCTTAAGAAGGGGGGCAGGATGGGGGTGTCTCATATCCTCCCTCCCTCCCAAAATAGGGGAAAAAACTACCAGGAGGGCATTAAGGAAATGAACTCAAAGTTTTGAGTTCATAAAGAAAACGGGGGCCAAACCTCAGCTCACTCCAAGAGGTGAGGGAGAAGACTAAAGACAGGAATAGAGCCCCGCCTCCTGTACACCCCAATGATATCCCCTACAAGAGAGAGAATTCCTCCCTGTGTGTCTCCAGGGTCCTCTTTCTCCTAACCACGAGGGAAAGGAGAGCAAGGAGAAAGGCAACAGAGAGACACACACGGGGGGAGGAGGAAGCCCAGAGACTGAGGCCCCAGGGGGAAGGAGGGCGAGATTTAGTGAAGAATGGTGAAGATACACAGAAAGATCAACAATTACAGTAGGTACATAATTTTCATATCTTATCCGTGTCAATCTTCACCATTCATCACTAGTGGGTGAGTACCGAGCCCCCTGAAGAGGGCCCTAAACTACCCCAAGGGACTAAGTCCCTTAGCCACCAGTGGGTGAGACACTGGAGGAGAGAACCCTTACAGGCCTGATGAGACCTGAGACTGGTCCAGGTGAGATGGAGAGAACCCAGTGGGGGAGGGGGAGTGCCCTGAAAGTCACCATCTCACCCTGTGGGAGAAGAAGTGGGTTCTTCAGTATGCAGAGGAGAACACCCTATGCCGGGCCAGGGGTGACAACCGGGATAAGCCGTCCGCCTAATGGAGATCGCTGTCCCTATTGTTCTGGATGCCACCTCACTGGCGTCATAAGATGCCCTTACTTGGTGCCTTCCTAGCTTCAGGCCCTGAGCAGAGGGCAATGGCTTGCCTGGTTTCCTCCGTATCAGGCATTGAGGATAAGAGCTGCCCTAGCCTGGACCACAAGAACCTATCGTAGGCTGTAAAGTGGGCCTGATGAAGGAAAAGAAAGGAGGATCTGTGCCGAATAGAAAATTCTTCTCCCCCAAAAATCGAAGACCGTAGAGACGGAGTCCGGGGGCCGGTCATGGTGTGGGGCGCAAGGCCCAGAGGGGTGTCCAGGGAGGTCAAGCCCAAGAGGGATGAGGCAGAGAACCTGGACACCGGGGCGAATACCGCATGAGGTCCTTGGGGTTGAACAGTGGAGAAGGGACGTGACCAAAGCCGATGTGACGCTTCCTAGAAAGGAACAGGCCAGTTAGGAACCACCAGGTTGGCCACACTGTACTCGCCTAAGAAGGCGCACGTCACATGCTCAGGATTGCTGACAGGGACTGGGGTAAGATGGAGCTCGTCCAACATCCTTGCGAGGAAGTGCTGAAAGGAAGAAATATCAGACGCTGGGGAGATGTGGACAGATAGCTCCTCTCCCGAGGAGAAGGAAGAAGATGCAGGCAAGATCCGAGGTTCAGGGTCCAGCTGCACGGAAGCATGGTGGAACACCTGCTGGCCCAGGGCATGGAGATAGGTAGGGAAATGTGCAGCAGAACCTCTGAACTGTTCCCAAATAAGAGGTCACCTAGGACCGGGAATACCTGGGATAGCCGGGGATGGAGACAGAGACTCGGGGGACAAGCTCCTAGCAACAGGAGAACGGTGTCTGTCAGGGTGGGGGGCCAAGAGGAAACTCCCTGCAAGGAGGGAGATCCGAAGGTCCCAGCAGCTAACAGCCGTTCAACCAGATCGAAACTGTCAGAGCTGTGCCAATGGGTAAAATTCCCTCCATGAGGTGACCGGGACCTTGCGAGTCCAGAAGGACAGCCTCTGTCCTCAGAAGTGGAAGTCCCTCTTGAGGACCGATCCAGAGAAGAGCGAGGGTCTGCACTGCAGCTCCTCCAAGAACCCACCCGGGCTCTGGTGAAGGTGTGCTGCGCCACACCCTTACTCCTCAACCCTTCAGAGTCGGAGAGGGACCTCGTCCTCAAAGGCAGCTGACAACTCTGGGCAGCCAAGGAACAGTATCATCCCTTTCCTGGCATGCCCTGGGCAGCCCCAAACTTGGTCTGTCCAAACCCCCCCCAGGAAGGGGGTACCCCGACTGGAGGAGCGGAAGTGCCAGTGGTCCCAGGCTGCACAGCAGTGGCCACGGGACCATTGCTGGCTGGTCAGTACCCCTGACCCTAGAACCTACCGGCAATGACTGACCCCCAGAGGGAGGCTGATGGGAGGCCAAGGTGCTGGAAATGGAGGGATCAGAGGATTCAGAAGAATCCAGGAACTAATCTGGATCAGAGCCCGAATCCGCCTCCAAGGAGGCAGACTGAGGTCTGATGCCAGATCACCCCTCAATCCCCCCAGATCCTGGACCACTAGTCGGACCACCTTCCACCCCAGCACCAGAGTCAAACACGGCACCGCACCTGATGCTGCCACCCTTCCCGGCACCACAAATGGCACCGGAGTCGGGTAAGACACCTAGTGCGGCGCTGCGCTCTCCCCCGGCGCCGCAAGCAGCATCAGAGTCAAGCTCTGCACCACGCCCAACACTGCCACGCTCCCCGGTGCCGCGAACAGCACCGGAGTCAGGCATGACACTGAGTGCAGCGCTGCCGGAGCCAAGATCGGCGCCACGAAATCAGGGTCGGCACCAGCGCCAGAAACGGAAACAGGCCCAGAAACTGACGGAGCACTACCTCCAGCACCACTGACATCCACGACATTCTGAACAGTGCCAGGAGCAACAGTGTCACTGAGAGACAACCCGGCGCCGACCACGTCGCCACCCTCCAAGCCCGCAGCACCGCGAATGGCACTGGGACCAAGAGCGGCCCTGCCAGAAGTCGCCGAGGACAGTGCCGGTCCAGATCCGGAGGGCCCAGAACACGACACTGAGGGAGCCTTCACTTCCGAAGAGGAGACTGCCAAAGCGGTGCCTCCCGACTGTCCCCCAAGAGGAACAGACTGGGCCTCCTGCACCGTGGAAGGAGCCCCCACCACGGCAAGGCTAAGAGAGGTGGAGGCCCCCCCCTCCTCCATGGCCTGTATAGGGCTGGGAGGGGACCCGAAGGAAGGGCCGAGAATCCTCGCCCTGGCCTGTCGACTACAAACCCGTCCTCTGCAAGTCGGCGGCGCACACGTCCGACTTTAAAAGTGCGGATTTTTGACAACTCGACGGTCCATGGAGAAGCAGGCGTTGCAAGTGTCCATATCGTGGATCGGGCCAAGGCAGGAGAGACAGCGGTCATGCTGGTCCATCACGGAATAAAGGTGGCCACAGGGGCACTGACGCATAGGAGGCCACCCCGCTTTCGACAGTCTCTTGCCACCCCCCCCCCAAAGACATGACCGTACGGCAAACAATAGCAAAAACAGTACTCGACGCCACTTAAAGGTAATGAAATGATCTTACCAGCAGAAGCGACGTCGAGCAGGGCGAACAGAACCGAGGCACACACAAACAAGGCCGACAAACTAGGCCGCAAATGCAGTCATGCAAGCAGAGTCTCCACACGAGGTCTTCACTCAACGGAGAGAGAAGGAGAACTGGGGCTGGGGTGGAGTCAACGACAGATAATGGTCAACCCGCGAGTGCCACGCAGAACGCTGGCCTCGAGGACGGGGCTGGCCCTGCGACGACTCCGCCCATAGAGAAAAAAAAAGTCTCCCACGGGGTCCTAGCTCTGGCGCTATACCCACTAGTGATGAATGGTGAAGATTGACACAGATAAGATCACCAGGTTCTGGATTTCTGGAGCAGAATAGAGTCAGTTTCGCGCAGAGTGGAGATGCAAAAAAGGTCCAAGTCCAGACTGCCCCACTCATTGAAGAGCGACTGCACGTCTGGTGCAAGCAACCACTCGTGAAGATCTACCTCCGTTCTGCTGAAGTGATCCGCCTGATTGTTCTGAATTCCTGGCAGACAGACTGCCTGAATCACAGCGCTGTGTTTGAGGCACCATACCCTCATGGCTTCTCTGCACAAGGGATAGGAATGTACTCCCCACTGTTTGTTGATGTAATACATCATAGCTTTGTTATCCGTCTGAAGAAGGATTACTTTGTGACACAGGACTTCCTTCAGGGCTCGAACAGCATACAGGACCGCTCTATCTCCAGAACAATGATGTGTAGATGGGACTCCCTCCTGGGTCCACAATCCCAGAGTGTGGAACTCTTGGCAGTGAGCTCCACAGCCGAGCAGAGATGAATCCATGGTGATGGTAATCCGAGACTTCAGAGGGGCAAAGGGTAAACCTTGATAAAGGTCGTCCTCCTGAATCCACCATGCAAGTGACCTCCTTAGAGAATCTGTCACTTTTATGGGGTACAATTGCGGATGTGTAGTTGGGGACCACTGTGTGCTGAGCATCCACTTAGTGATCCTCATGTGCAATTGAGTCAGAGGCACTGTGAAAACATCAGAAGCCATGAGACACAACATCCGTTGCATGGACTGTGCTTGCACAGGGTCGTTTTCTCTGTTGAAGCGAGCCATCTGGAGAATGTTATTCCTCCTGTCCTCTGGAGAATGTCGTTCCTCCTGTTCTCTAGAAGAAACACCCTTGCGTTGGAAGTGTCGAGGAGGGTCCCTATGAAGAGGAGCTGCTGCGAGGCTTGAAGCTGTGACTTCTCCCGGTTTAGCAGAACCCCAATGGAGGTAAGGAATGGAGACAATGTGGAGACTGCCTCCTGTGTCTCCTGCCTTGACGGACTTGCCAAAAAACAATCGTCCAGGTAGGGAAAGACTTGAATGCCGAGCTTCTGAAGGTGGGCAGCGAGAACTGCGAAACACTTTGTAAAGACTCAAGGTGCCAAGGAGAGCCCAAAGGGCAGGACTCTGAATTGGTAATGTTGACCAAACGCCACGAAACGTAGGTACTTGTGGTGATCTAGGTTCACTGAAACGTGCTGGTAGGCATCTTGCATATCCAGGGATGTCAGTCAGTCGCACTACCGAACGAGTGGTAGTAGTGTTCCTAGGGAGACCATCTTGAACTTCTCCCTGAACAAGAACTTGTTTAACTTTCTGAGGTCAACTACTGGGCTCATGTCGCCTCTCTCTTCTTTAGAACCAGAAAGTAATGGGAGTAGAAGAAAAAAATTACTCACCTTAGTAATGTTGTTTCTTCTAATGGAGTCTTGCTATATTATGACATATGCAGTATGACCGCAGGTTAGAACTGCTCCGGAGGTGAAAGAGTTAAATTTCATGCAGTGCATGGAATCTTGAGTGCGAGCTCAGTTGAACACTCTGTCTGTTGTGCTTCAAACCTTAACTGTCAGATCTTTACGAGCAATACTCACTAAAGGTTCTGTGTGGAAACTGTAAACCTACACTAGCCAACTGGCTACTATATATTAACACATTTTATGGTCCCAACAATAAGACTCAAGTCAGGGGACCAAAGAATGAAATACAACAGCAAATAAAAAGGCTAACACTAGGTGCCAACAGATCACTACCCACCTACAACCCAAAAACAATAAAGAGGTTCTGAGAGGGGCAGGTGGGGAGGTCATAATATAGCAAGACTCCATTAGAAGAAACAACATTACTAAGGTGAGTAATTTTTTCTTCAAACAACATGAAGTCTTGCTATATTATGACATATGCAGACTACACAGCAGTACCTCCATGGAGGAGGGCAGAACCTACTTAGGAAATAGGCTCTGAAGCACAGCTGTGCCAAACCGAGCATCACTCCTAGCCTGGGTGTCCAAGGAGTAATGCTTTGTGAAAGCGTGAACTGTTTTCCAAGTAGCTGCTTGACATATCTCTAAGATAGGAATGTCCCTGGCAGCAGCCAAGGATGCAGCTGTACCTCTTGTAGAATGAGCCCTCAGGCCTGAAGGGGGAACCTTACCCAGTTTTTGATAACAAAACTGGATACAAGAAACAATCCACCTAGCAATGGATCTTTAGTGGCAGGTTTCCCTTTACCTACCTCATCGTAAGTGAGGAAGAGCTGGAGGGAATCGAACCTGTGACCCTTGGTACGCTCTATATAGTAGCTAAGGGCCCTTTTTATATCCAGACTGTGCAATCTCCTCTCACCAGAGGAGGAATGGTCAGTGAAATACACGGGAAGAGACATAGATTGATTCAGATGCAAGTCTGAGACCACCTTAGGCAAGAACTTTCTATTAGTCCTGAGGACCACTTTATCCCTATGAAAGGAGATAAAATCAGGCTCCACTGACAATGCTTGTAGTTCACTTATACGCCTAGCAGAAGTGATGGCTACCAAAAATACAGTCTTCCAAGTCAGGTACTTAAGCTCTGCTGAAGACATGGGTTCAAAAGGGGGTTGCATAAGCTGGGCAATGCAAATATTAAGATCCCATGCGGGAGCAGGAGATCCTGAAGGAGGTTGATGTGGAGCAACCTTTGAAAAACTTGGAGAACACCGGATGAGCCGAAAGAGAAGAGGTTTTACCTGCTGATAAGAAAGCAGACACTGCTGCCAGGTGCACCTTTAGGGTAGCTGTCCTCAGCCCTAAAGCATTTAAGTGCACCAAATAATCCAGAACTGTGGGCAAGCCGGCAGAGTCTGGGGGAATACCCTTGTCAGAGCACCATATGGAAAATCTCTTCCATTTGGAGTTATAAGTAGCTCTGGTGGAAGGCTTCCTTGAGGCCTTCAAAACATTGAGCACCCCTGAGAAAGATGTAAGTCAGCAAACTCTAATTCTTCAAGAACCAGGCCTTGAGATTGAGAGATTTGAGATTCTGGTACCAAACCCTCCCTGTGCACTGGTTAACAGATTGTGATTCCTGGGAAGGCACAGTGAAGTTGAACTGTAGGGATAGCAGAAGTGGATACCAGGGCTGTCTCGGCCAATCTGGAGCAATCAGGATCATCCTGCAAGGTTGAGATCTGATCTTGACTAGCACTTTGAACAGGAGAGGGGGGGGGAACGCATAGAGAAACTTCCCTTCCCAGTCGAGAAGGAAGGCATCCAGAGGGACTGAGCCCAACACTGGGGGCCTGCAACAGAAAAGAGGAAGTTGGTGATTGTCTGGGGCTGCAAAAAGATCTATCTGAGGAGTGCCCCACCTGGCAAACACCACCTCCAGGATAAGGGGATCCAGAGTCCATTCGTGATGGCCCTGGGAAATCCAGCTGAGAGCATCTGCCAGGACATTGTCTTTGCCTGGGAGGTGAACTGCCAAAAGGGAGGTGTTCAGGGAATAAGCCAGAGACCACAACTTCATTGCTTCGGTGCACAAGGCCGTAGATCGAGTGCCCCCCTGCTTGTTGATGTACCACATTGTAGTGGTGTTGTCTGTTCTGACTTGTACCACTTTGTTCTGAACAGATGTGGAAAAAGCTTGAAGTGCTAGAAAAACTGCTCTGAGTTCCAACCGATTGATGTGGAGCAGAGATTCCTGAGGGGACCACAGACCCTGAGTGGTGAGGTTGCCCATGTGAGTTCCCCACCCCAAGAGGGATGCATCTGTAGTAAGAGGGACAAGGAGTGAGACTGCAGGATAAAGGGTACCCCTTGTCTCAGGTTGGTCTGATCCTGCCACCACTGCAGGGCCTGGATCAGGGTTCGAGTTACTGGGATCAACTTGGTTAGAGGATCTCTCCTTTGAGACCAGAAGGCTCTCAAATGGAATTGAATGTCCCTCATTTGAAATCTTGCTCCCTGCACTACTGCTGTGGAAGCAGCCATGTGTCCCAGGAGCTACAGAAAATGCCTTGCTGGCCGAGAGACCTGCAGAGTGAAGGAGGAGGCCAAAGAAACCAGGGTCTTTGCCCTTTCTAGAGGGAGGAAGGCTCTGGCCTGTTGTGTGTTCAGTTCTGCTCCTATGAAGGTGAGAAGCTGAACAGACTGTAGAACTGACTTTGAAAGATTGAGAAGGAAACCTAGAGATGTGAGCAGCTGCTGGGTGACTTGAAGGTGTAATCTGACTTGTTCTTGGGACTGGCCTACTATGAGCCAGTCGTCCAGGTCAGGAAAAATGGCAATTTTTTGCCTTCTTAAATGAGCAACTGCTACTGCCAGACATTTTGTGAATACCCTTGGGGCAGAGGTGAGACCGAAGGGCATTGCTCTGAACTGGTAATGGCCTGAGGGCAGTTCGAATCTGAGGTACTTTCAGTGGGAGCTTCTGATGAGGACATGGAAGTAGGCATCCTTGAGGTCCAGGGACGCTAGCCAGTCCCCTGGCCTTAGGGAGGGCAAATAACTCCCAAAGTCACCATTTTGAATTTTGGTTTTAAAAGGTGCTTGTTTAGGTATCGGAGATCCAGGATGGGCGCCATTCTCCTGTCTTTTCGGGTAGGAAGTACCTGAATACAACCCTTTGCCCTGGTGTAGGGAGGAACCCTCTCCACAGCTCTGAGAGCCAGAAGGGTTGAGACCTCTGTTTCCAAGGCGAGAGTCTCTAAAGGGCTTGCAGGTGGAAAGGATCTGGCTCTCATCTTTGGAAATTTTTTGAAGCTGAGAACCAGTCCCTGGCTTACTACTTCCAGGACCCACTTGTCTGATGTTAAAGACTTCCAGTCCTGAACGAAGTAAGCCACCCTGGCCATCCCATCAGGGTGCCTGCTTGGCAGGAGCTTTAGGCTGAGGGGTAGGAGCAGGCCTGCTCGTGCCCCGTCTGCCTCTCCCTCTGAAGAACCCCCTCTGGGCATAAGCTGAAGAGGAGGCCTGGGCTTGGTAAAAAGGCCTGTGAAGAGGCCTGCCCCTGCCCCTAGAAAACTGCCTTTGAGGAGTGGCCTGCCTTTCCTTGGCCTGTGCACTCCTATAGGTAGTCCTATACTCATCCATTTTCTTCATATAATTCTCTGTCTGCTCCCCAAACAGAGAGTTATCCACAACAGGGAAATCCATGGCCTTGGCCTGGGTATCCTGTGACAGACTAGTACACCTGAGCCAAGCCATTCTACGAAAAGCCACAGATGTAGCCATGACTCTAGAGGATACATCATTAGAGTCCACTGCAGCGTGGAATTGCACCTTGGATGCCTCGATACCATCAGCAGCCACCTGCTCCAGCTCACTGGCAAGTTGTTCAGGGAGCTGCTTTGCAAGAGCCATAACAGTATCCCATCTGGATTTCTGATATCTTGCAACATAGGCCATATAATTTGCCTGTCTGAACCCCAGAGATGCTGCCATGTACTGTTTCTTTGCCATGGCATCAATCTTCCTGGAGTCCTTATCCGGGGGGTGTGAAGCCAAAGGAATATTTGCCTTATCACAGGCTGCGGCCTGCACTACCCCAACATGGCTGCATTGTTGTGAGAGGAACTCCGTGTCAGAGCCTGATAAAGTGTACCTCCTGTCCATTTTCTTGTCCACAGGAAGCACAGAATGGGGGAGCTTTTAAAATCTTTACTGTCTGTCTCCTGAAGGATTTGTGCATAGGAATAGACAGTCTTCTAGACTCTGGAATATCCATCATTTCCACATAGTCAGGCTTTCTTAGTCATCCACAGCTTCCTCCATAGGAAGCTGGAGGGATTCAGCCACTTTCTTATAGAAAATAAAATGAGGAGGAGAGTCAGAAAGCCTAGGGGGAGAAACTTCTATAGGTCTGTCTGGAGAAATGTCCGGTTCAATGGGCACGTCCAGACTGTCAAAATCATATTCACTCTCTTCATAATCATCCTCCCCCTCCTCCGGTTCATAAAAATCCTCTACATCATACTCCTGGACCAGTGGAACCGACCGAACCGACCGCTTACCTGATGGTGCCGGTTCGGTCAGAATCGGGGAAAGTGACTGGACAATTTTTATTGCTTTGGCTATTTCTGCAGCAGTTGGAGCAGGGATTTTTGGCTCCAAACCTGCTGATTTCCTAGTCCTTTTAACTGGAACCGACTCATCCGAGTCAGCTCCTCTTCTGCCCGAGGAAGACTCACCTTGTTTAGGGGGCACTCCCTCTGGTTCGGTTGGTACCGAACCGGGCTGTATATCAGTGGACTTATTAGCCTCCTTTCCCTTGAGCCTACCAACTCTCTTATCCCGGTAGCTGCAGGAAAATTCATACAAATCTGGCAGTCTGAATTGAGGCGGTCAAACCCCAGACAATAGACACATGTGGTGTGTGGGTCAGCCTTAGCAAAAGCTTCCCACAGACATCACAGTGTTGAAACCAGGGCCCGGTTTTTCTTTTGGGTTTCTCAGACATAATGCCAGCCTAACCAGAAAACTTGCCCGTTAACGGCCCTTAGCCAAGCAAGACACCCTTATTGGTTCCAGACCGTGTCACGGGTCCAGGAAAAACATAATGAAATCCGTTTTTTTTAGAACCGATAAGAACCGGGAACCGCACTTCTAAAGTACTTTAAAGTTATTTAACAACAACCTGATCGGTTCAAAACTGAACCGATAATACCGTTTACAAGTTCCACACAGAATAAATGTAAAACCTTAAATTACTTACGATACCACAGACAGAGACTGAACCGACCGGTTGCGGTTTTATTTAAAACAAATACGGTTTAAAAACCGAGAAATTACACTTTAAAACCGACAAAATGAACCGAGCAGAAGGAGAAATCTCCGGAGCGACCGTTCAGTGAAGCGGAGTAAAGAATCTGACAGTTAAGGTTTGAAGCACAACAAACAGAGTGTTCAACCGAGCTCGCGCTCAAGATTCCATGCACTGCATGAAATTTAACTCTTTCACCGCCGGAGCAGTTCTAACCTGCGGTCATACTGCATATGACATAATATAGCAAGACTTCATGTTGTTTGAAACCAGTGTTCCTTTCTGCCCAGGGAACAACTTCTACTGCCCTTTTTCTGAGGGCGCCCTGTATCTCGGAAGTGAAAAGGTCCGACTGAGCGGCAGACTTTGCTGTTGCTTGGGTGTAAGATCCAGAGGGATCTCTGCAAAACTGAGCGAGTAACCCTTTCGAAAAATCCTGAGGACCCATTTGTCCGAGATGATGGACTTCCACTGGTTGTAAAACTGAGCCAGATGACCTCCTGCTGCCCCGGAAATATCCAACTCGGGCATTTGAGGTGAGACCAGGGCCAGATTCTCAGAGGATGGAACTGGGCACTTCCGGGCCCTGTGCTTAGTGCTGCATTTTCTTTTGTGGCTGATGAGGCTGGTTCCTGTTAGGGGCTCCTTGGCCTTTTCCTCGAAAGGACTGCCTTTTCCGGAAAAAAATGACAGTTCCTGCCCCTCTAGGGAGCTGAAAGAGCCGGCCTGGCTGTTTTAATGGCAGTCCTGGTTTTCTGGGTGGCCTCTAGTGCTTGCTCAACTTAAGGGTCAAACAGATAAGCACCATCAAAATGACATTATGACCTGTTGTTGAGCATCAGAAGAAAATCCTGATGTTCTTAACTAGGAGTGCTGCCTGATACAAATCCCGGCAGGGGCAGCTCTAGCGGCAGTGTTGTAGGCATCCATAGAAGTTTTCAGCTGATGACTGTTGGATTCTATGACCCTAGTAATAGTCTGTAGAAGCTCCAAGGTAGAGTCAGATGCCAGGAGATTCTCAACCACTGATTTATGAGAGTTCTAAATCACATATTCATATTGAGAAGTGTTCCGGATAACTGTCAATATGCATGCCCAGGGTTGCAGTTGTGAAAGCTCGTTTCCCCAAGGTGTCAATCTTATGAGATTCCTTATTGATAGGATGTGTTGATTCTCCTGAGGGAGGGCAGCCTTGTCATTCTCTGCGAGGACAACCAAAGCATCTGCAACAGGTTGCGATGCTAAGAAGGGTCTGTATTTGGGAGGTACATACTGTCTATGGACTTGGCCACAGAAGAAATCAGAACTGGCCTCTTCCACATAGCCTGTGATAAAGTCTCAAAGAAGGGGGGAACAGAAGTGGTAAGACTCATAGCAATGTAAGTAATGTGAAGAACTCGAGATGCAAAAGCCTACCCGGGTCTACAGAGGAGGTCTGTAGAGCCAGGGTCATCCCCATGTTTTTTGAGAAGAGACTGGAAGGAGAGATTTGCAACTAAGGGTTCGGCTGTGATAGAGGGCTTCCCACCCAATACGAAGGATGAGTCACCCTCCTCTTCATCAGATAAGATAAGGTCAGGGTCAGACGCATCATGCTCAACCTCTATTCCAGAGAAATCAGGCCCTGCAACACTGAAGCCTGGCAAGGGACAGACAGGAGACACTGGAACCGCCACAGGCATCAAAGACCCCGGCACCGCATGCAGCACCAAAGACCCCAGCCCGCGGCAACGAGGATCCTGTCACTGAATGTAGAACCAAAGTTTGAGAACCACTGCCAGAAATGGAAAAGGAGGGGGAAGGAAGTGGTACCTGTGCCGGCTCCTGCGAGGCATCAGAGTAAGGGGGGGAAGGCATGTGGATTGTGCATGAATGGCGCAGTACTGGCGATGGTGGAATAGCCAATGCCGGCATCGAATGCACATCCCGAAGGCCCTGCCTGCAGCCCATCAGCTCCGAGACCCGAGGGTCCCAGAACCATGTTCACCGGCAACGGCAAACAAGACAGACACTGTACCCACTGTGCCATGAGAGCAGCCCAGTGATGAAACTGCTCACCTGAAGCCCTGCAGGAGGACAAAGAAGGGCTCCAGTGTCGAAAGTCCCAGCCGTTAAGAGCGAAGGCCACTGGGGATGGGGGGGGGCCTACCCTTTCTCCACTACCGCAGACGCTCTAGCAGACTTATCACAGGGTGACCTCACGCGGTGCCATTTCTTCTTCTTCTGACGGGAAGAAGAACAACTCGAGGCTGAGCGGCCGACCGAGTCCGGGCCACTTCTTTTTGTGTTTACGGAAGGACTGCCCTTCCTCCCGAGCAATGGACTGTCCATGGTCGGAACCCCCCCCCCCTCCTGAAAGGGTGGCGGACAGAGCACAGCCCCACTGCCAGAACAGCTTTCCAGCGAAGTCTCCCTACCGTCACACCATGGTCGACTCCACTCATGGCAGGGCTGAGAGAAAACTTCGTTTTTTTCTCTTTTTAAAATAACAAAGAATAATAATACTAAAACGAACTGAACAACTAAATGCTGCTACCACACAGACGTGAAGATTGGACTCCCGGCAGGCGTGTGACATCATCAATGAAGAGCACTCGACAGCGGGGGGAAAAGGGACCGAGGCAGTTGGAATGTCGACGCCAAGGTAGCCTACACAGGTGAGAGCTGATCTTGCGGTGCGTCACATACGCGGTCGTACCTTGGCGCCGGCCCTCCTGAAGATTTTTGGCTCCCGCAGGGTCCTGGTGCCTCCGGCTTGAACCCAGAAGTATGAATAAACGGTGAGGACTTTAAGTCCAGAAAAATCACTGCCTTCCAAGTGACATATTTCAAATTAGCAGTAGCCACAGGCTCAAAAGGGGAGTCCATAAATTTCACTATGCATAGGTTCAAATCCTAAGGGGGGAACTAGAGAATGCAGGTGCAGAAGCCCTTTAAAGAACCTCCTGAAAATGGAGTGTGAAGCCATCATTTTCTCCCTACCTGTCAAGACATCAATGGATACAGCAGCCAGGTGCACCTCAAGGGTTGTAGGCCCAAGGCCCAAAGACTTAAGGTGGACTAAGTAGTCTAGGATTGTGGACAGATCTGCTTGTAAAGGGCTGAGCTGCTTAAGGGTACACTACAAGGAAAACCTTTTCCATTTGGGAACACAGGTTTTCCTAGTTGCTGGCTTTCTGGAGACAGGGAGGACTTTCACTACTTCCTCAGAGAGTTAAAAATCAGAATATTCTAGCTCTTCAAAAACCAAGTCACAGTGACCCAAGGTTCGGAAGGTGATTCTGCCCTGTGACATGGTCAGCAGGTTGTGCCTCAGTGGGAGACTGATGGGTTGCTTGATGGAGAGGGGCAGGAGGAGGGCGTGCCAGACATGCCTGGCCTGATCTGGGGCTATCAGTATCATGGTAGTAGACTGGTTCCTCAGCTTCCATAACACTTTCAGCAAGAGAGGTAAGGCATACAAGAAATTAAAATTACATACCTACCGTAATTCTTGATCTTCTCTTGTATCTTCACCATTCATTACTGTTGGGTGTAAGTCGGAGGCGCGCACCTGCCACGGGAGGTTTTTTTTTTTTTTTTTTTCGGAGGGAGCAGTCGGTGCCGCCCACGTGGCTGATGCACTGCGTGGCACATACGGATTAGCCATTAGGCACAGCAGACTCCTCCTCCATCCCTGTTCTGTTGAGTCGGGAGAGGAGAAACAGTTTCCAGAGAAAGGGAGTCAGGCAAGAGAGCCGAGGGATAGACAAAGAAAAAGATATAAACTGAAAAAGGTATAAGTCGATTAGAGGACAGAAAAGAGAGAATCCTACCCTATGTGGCCATGGGGCCTCAATCCTTGGGTGGTCTTAGAAACAAGGAAGATGGAAGAGGTGGAAGTGAAGGATAAAGAAGGGACGGAGAAGGGCTCTCTGCCGCATTAAAATGGAAGACCACCGGCTTGAGAGTTTCAAACCCCTGCGGGAATGAACACAAGGAAGCAAGGATCCCGCTAGTCACAGAGGTTTTAGAACCAAGGTCTGAAGAGAATTAATGGTCTTGCCAGATGTGGCGGAGGCAGATCTCTCCTCCCAACCTTTACCCATAATTGTTATGAAATCCTAGAGCCTAGGCCTCACAGACTGTCCCTTAGAAGACGAGGAGTGAGTCCTGACTTAGGTGCAGGGCAAAAAATCTGGTAGCAGTTTTCCCACGGGAATACTGGCGTAGTCCTCACTTCAGGAGAAAAGAAACATGGGACATCTGTGCCATAAAACAAAGAGAGGGAGGAAAATCCTACGGACACTCCTAAGACTGCACTGATGTAAATGACTATGGGATGGTGGCATAAACCAGAGGATTATCCAAGCCCCAAGAGGCGACGCCCTAGTGCACTGTGAAGAGAATCTGAGGGAGTTACCTTAGAGGTTAGGGTAAAGACCCTACTCGCCATCCTCCAGGTAGAATGCTTGTGACTTGTTAGAGAAGGAAACCAAGAGCTCTGAGGTACCAGAGGGACTCAGCCCTCAATTTTCCTCTAGGAGGAGGAAGAAGGCAAGCAGGGTGGAGGCGACGCCCAAGCACTGAGGCCCATGAGGGGATGGAGAGTGGGATTCAAAAATGAATGGTGATGATCCGAGCGAAGATCAAGAATTACGGTAGGTACGTAATTTTCATATCTTCCCTTGTCACTATTCATTACTGCTGGGCGAGTCCCAAGCCCCCCCAGAGGGGACCAGGCATAGCCCTAAGGAAACAGATCCCTCAGCCTCCTGTGGGTGAGGCACAGGATGAGGAGGAGACCTTAAAGCCATATTAGACCAACAAGATCTAAGGCTATTCAGGACAAGGAGGTGTGCCCCATGGCTGGGGGGATGGAAGGCACCAATGTAAGGACCTCCTTGCCCTGCGTGAAAAGAGTCAAGTCCCCCGGAAAGCGGAGGAGATCACCCTACACTGGGCAATGGGTGACAACCTTGAAAGACGCAGCCATGCTGCACGCCTAATGCAGATGGCTGTCCCCACAAGTCTGGACGCCACCTCACTGACATCATAAGACGCCCCCCATTGGCACTCTAAGACACCCTTGCTTAGTGCCTTGCGAGCTCCAGACCCTGAGCAGAAAGGGCAATGGCCTGTCTACATTGCTCCGTATCAGGCAAAGATGCCAGGACTTGCACCAGTATTGACCACAGATGCCTGTTGTAGGCAGCATGGTGAGCCTGAAGAGAACCTATACACATTAACGCACGAGCTGAAGAGAAAACTCTTCACTCCCACCAGCTGAATTCTGCGGAATTCGAAACTGGGGGTCGGTCATGCACCAGCCGCTGAAGCCCGGAAGGAGTGTCTAGGGACGTCAGCCCTGAAGGTGGGGGAGGTCGGGAACCTAGAGACTCCTGGGGGGTGCAATACCATTTCCTGCAGTCTGCTGGGGCTGGGGAAGGGGCAGCTGGAGACTGACAGATGCGGACAGCCACTTCCTGGAAAGGGATGGGCTAAAAGGGCACCACCTGGTGGTGGGTGCTGAATTCGCTCAGGAATGAGTGTGTCTCCCGCCCGGTATTGCTTTCCAGCACATGAGAGATGCAAAGCTCCTGGACCAGCCTCGAAAGGAACCACAGATACTCCGTGAAATCAGAGTTGGAGGACAGGTGGATGGAAGGTTCCTCTCCCTCGGAGGAAAAGGAGCATGAATGTTCAGAGTCTTACTGCGGCAGGGGAGACAGGAGAAAAACGTGTGCATCCATGGCCCTGACATAAGTGGAAAAGGCCACCGCGGTGGCTCTGAACATCTCCCAGGGTAAGAGCCCCGTAGAACCCATGTGGCCTGGGAGAGGAGGAGGTGTCTGCAGAGGGATGGGAGATGGGCACTGAACTGATAGTGCCCGGCCTCTGCGACCCAGAGACTGGTCCCGCCGGACGGGGGGACCCTGGGGCCAAACCAAGCTGTGAAGGCTGTGTCTGACATGGAAAACTCCGAAAGAGCCCCGAGGGAGCATCTCCACTGTGACACGACTGGGGTTGCATGGGTCCAGAAGGGCAACCCTCCGCGCTACCAACCAAGGACGCCTGCGAGACCTTAAGGAAAAGGCGGGCTTCAGCACTTCGACTCCTCCCCACAGGGCAGTGGAGGGAGCACCGTGTCTGCCATGGCCCCTTAACCCCTCGGACTCAGAGACTGCCTCTTCCTTGACCCCAGCAAAGTTGGGCCCCCAATCCGTACCCCCAAGGGAGACTGCAGAGGAGGGGTCCCAGTCCCCATCTGAGGGGCCAGGGCAGCACCAGGAGTGGAAACTGCCACGGCCTCCCCAGGAGAGGACACCCCACCCTGAGTCCCTAGGCTGCTGTCCCCAGTGGATCCACACCGGCTGGCCTCAGCTGTAGGATCCACCGGAACTACAGACTCCAGGATAGGGCCACCTGGTACCATGTCCCAAGGGGCTGTCTGACTCCAAGGAGTCGGAGTGCCAGTCCAGAACGGCCTGCGAGTTATCCTCCTCCAAAGAGGAAGTGACAAGGCAGACCTCCAGGCTAGCGACCACGGAAGGGCCCCTGTCAGCGGCACCGCCATGGGACATGACACCTCCCCAATCACTGATGTCGCGAACAGCGGCGGAAGGTGGCGCCGGGGGTCCACCAGTGCCAGGCCCAGCAGCCGTGGGCCACGACACTAGGGGAGCCTACACCTCCATGGAGGTGACTGCCGGGGCAGTGCCAGCAACGAGACTCTGCAGGGAACCGCGTTGCTCCTCCAACACCTCAAAAAAGGCCGCCTCCTCGCCGGGCCGTATAGAACCGTGAGGGGACCTGTAGGAAGGGTCAAGGGTTCTGGCCTTGGCAACCCGTGAGCGACGCTGTCCTCTGAAAGTCGTCGGAGCCCTGCCGAATTCAAAAGTGCGCACTTCAAGAACACGGCGGTCCATGGAGAAGCAGGCATCGCAATGATCCATATCGTGACTGGGTCCCAGGCATCGCAAGCAAACATCATGCTGGTCCAAAATGGAAAATTGCCGGCGACAGGGTCCGCTTTGGATTTTCTCTTTGTCCCCGAACCAGACATGATGCAAAAACAATAAATACAGATTACTCACTTGAAACAGGAGTTCTAGTAGCGGTATATGTTGTTCATCCACACTTACTGGCAGGTTCCTTGCCACGTTAAATCTTGCCGGAAGGTCTTCAAGCTGGCTCCTCCCACCCACCTGGAGGGGGGGTAAAACTCTCGGCTCCGCCCCATGACACCAGATTTAGCCCACTGGAAGCCAGGTTGCGCGTCAAAGCTGGGGAGTTCGGGTGGGTTGTGTGGATGAACAACATATACCACTCCTAGAACTCCTGTTACAGGTGAGCAATCTTTATTTCCAGGGATGTGGATATGCTGTTCAATCCACACTTACTCGCAGACTCCTAGCAGTTCTCTGGGAGGAGGGAGGGAGGATAGCGCAAGACTCTACTTAGGAAATAAGGACTGAGAACTGAGGTCCCAAAACCAGCATCCCGGCATGACTCAAGGTCGATGTGATAGTGGTAATGAAGGTGTGCCGACTTCCAGGTAGCAGCCCTGCAGATTTCCTGGATAGGGACGCCCTGGAAGCAGCCAACCAAGCAGCGGTATGGCGGGTAGAATGAGCTCTTATCCCTTGGGAGGCTCCATGCCTGCCAACCTCATAGCAGAGATCTATGCAGGAGGTGACCCACCTGCCTATCGTCCGCTTGGTTGCAGGTCTGCCAGGCAGTGCTTCAGCGTGAGGTGACAAACAGCTGGCAACCGCCTCCCGAACTTCAGACATCCGCGCCTTATAAGAAGAGAGCACTCTTCTAGGGTCCAGAGTATGGAGCCTATATTCGGCCTCCGAGGTGTGATTGGGGTAGAACAACGCCAAAGTCAACACCTGGTTAAGGTGAAACTCCAACACCACCTTCGGAAGGAATTTCAGATGGGGGCGCAGGACAACCTTATCCCTGTGGAAGACCAGATAAGGAGACTCAAAGGAAAGCGCCTGGAGCTCTCCCATCCTTCTGGCTGACGTGATAGCCACCAAGAAGGCAGTTTTCCATGACAGCTGAGAGATGTCACCTGCAAGTGGTCAAACAGGGATTCAGCATGTTTGCAGTTCACTTGCATCACCAGGTAAGAAAAAAGGCCTGTCTCCCCATACAATGCACAGAGGAAATGCCAAACCTCACCCAACAACTAACACACCAAAATCTCGCCAATGGAAAATCATGTACACAAATACTCACAGCCTGGGAAATAAGATTCCAGATCTGCAGGCAATAATGTCAGAGGCTAAACTGGACATAGTAGCAATTAGTGAAACGTGGTTTATCAGTAGCCACACTTGGGAGATTTCAGTACCTGGCTTTGTACTGTTCAGAAGAGACCGAAGTGCAAAAAGTTGGGAGTGGAGTGACCCTGTATGTCAATGAAAATATCAAAGCTACAGAAATTCAGAATACACATAAGGAGCAAGAAGAACTTTGGGTCACCCTGGAAACAGGAAATTGGACAGCCATTAGAACTGGGGTTGTCTACAGGCCCCCAGACCAGGGGGATGACACAGAGAGACACATTACTGTTACAAGATATACAAAACATGACAGCTAAAGGGGAGGTTCTGATAATGGGAGACTTCAACATGCCGGATACAGATTGGTCAATACCAGCAGGAACATCTGCCAGAATTAGACACACGGTGGATTCTCTGCAGGGCGAGGGCCTCAAACAACTAGTATAACAACCCACAAGAGACAGAGCTATCCTAGATCTAGTACTGACTAACAGGGAAGGGATCCCAGATCTCCAGGTAGGTCACCTGGGGGCCAGTGACCATCACATGGTATGGTTCAGTTTGGCCACTACATCTAAATCATCCCATTCCAAGGCAAAAATATGGGACTTCAAAGGAGCTGACTTTGACAAGATAGCCAACAGACTTAAGCTAGCCCTGGCAAAAAAAAAAACATACAGGTTGGTGGGGGGGTACAGGCAAAGTGGGCAAGCATTAAGGATGCAATACTTGAAGCAACATCCACTGTGTTAGACAGAAAAGGAAGTGCAAAAGAAGCAGGAAACCACTTTGGTTCTCAAATACAGTAGCAGAAAAGGTCAGAGCCAAAAGGCTGGCCTTGAGGAAATACAAGGGAACACAGCGGGATGAAGATAAGGAGGCATACCAAACTGCCCTAAGGGAAGCAGGGAAGGCAGTAAGGCAGGCAAAGTCCCAAACTGAGGAAACACTAGCACGAACAGTAAAAGAATGTGACAAGACTTTCTATAGATACATCAGTGAAAGGAGAAAGTCCAGAAGGGGTATTGCTAAGCCCAAAGGAGAAAAGAGAGCATGTGAGGAGGAGGACCCTGCAAAAGCATCTATCCTAAATAGATACTTTTGCTCAGTTTTTACTGAAGAGAAGGTAGGGCAGGGCCCACAGCTCAGCACCATGGACACAGTGGGGGAGGGAGATGAGCACTACTCCCTTCACAAAAGAAAGGGTCCTACAAAAGCTCGCTAAGCTCAGGGTGGACAAGGCAATGGATCTGATGGCATACATCCCAGGGTACTTAAGGAGCTAAGGGTGGAACTAGCACAGCCATTAGCAGAAGAGTTTAGTGAGTCTCTGACCACAGGACAGGTCCCAGAAGACTGGAGAAGGGCTCATCTGAACCCGCTCCACAAGAGTGGTAGCAGGGAGGAGGCAGGGAACTACAGACCAGTCAGTCTTACCTCAGTAGTGGACAAGATTATGGAGGCACTCCTTAAGGAAAGCACAGTGCAAAACCTGGAATCCATAGGGGCACAGGATCCAAGACAGCATGGGTTTACAAAAGGAAGGTCCTGTCAAACTAATCTCATACATTTCTTTGACTGGGTAACCAGAGTGGTGGACCAAGGGAGAGCAGCTGATGTCGCCTACCTTGACTTCAGCAAAGCTTTTGACACTGTTCCACATAGAAGATTGATTAATAAGCTGGGTAGGCTCGGGGTGGGTCAGAAGTTGGTCAACTGGGGCAAACCGTTGACGGCAGAAAACAGAGAGTGGTGGTAAATGGTATACAGTCAGAAGAGATGCAAGTCACAAGTGGGGTACCTCAGGGATCAGTCCTGGGGCCAGTCCTCTTCAATATCTTCATTAGTGACATTGCAGATGGACTAGACGGTAAGGCTTGTCTGTTTGCAGATGACACCAAGATATGCAACAGAGTAGATGATCCAGATGGGGTGGGCAGAATGAGAAGAGATCTGGATAAACTAGCAAAATGGTCAGAAGACTGGCAACTGGGATTTAATGCAAAGAAGTGCAAGATCATGCACGTAGGGAAGAAAAACCCTGAAGCCACCTATACGCTGGGAGGGGAGTTGCTGGCAGTCACAAAGGAAGAAATAGGCTTGGGCATCATCATCTCCAATGACCTGAAATCATCCAAGCAGACCGCTAAAGCAGTAGGTAAGACTAGGGGGTTGTTAGGGTGTATTGGTAGGGGTATCACAAATCGTAAGAATGAGGAGGTAATAATCCCTCTTTACAAGACACTGGTTAGGCCCCATCTGGAGTACTGCGTGCAGTACTGGAGGCCACACCTTCACAAGGATATTAACCAAATTGAGGCAGTCCAGAGAAGGGCAACCAAAATGGTGCAGGGACTGCATTAAAAGACATATGAGGAAAGATTAATGGAGCTCAATATGTATACCCCTGAGCAAAGGAGGAAGAGAGGTGATATGATCGAAACATTCAAACACCTTAAGGGAATTAACAAGGTGAAAGAGTCTAACATGTTTAAATATAAGAAAAATAGCAGGACAGGAGGACATAGCATGAGATTAGAGGGAGACCAATTAAGGAGGAATGTGAGGAAATACAGGTTACTCACCTGTAACAGGAGTTCTAGGAATGGTATATGTTGTTCATCCACACTGTCTGGCAGGTTCCTTGCCGCTTTAAATCTTGCCGGAAGGTCTTCAAGCTGGCTCCTCCCACCCACCCAGGTGGTAAAACCTCGGCCCGCCCCATGATGCCAGATAACTGCCTGCTGAAGCCAGGCCAGGCCAAAGCCGAGGTTTCAGGAGTCAGGATGAACAACATATACCATTCCCAGAATACCTGTTGGCAGGTAAGTAACCTGTATTTCTAGACATGGATATGTTGTTCATCCACACTGTCTGGCAGACTCAACAGTTCTCCGGGAGGAGGGAGGCAAGGCGCACACCCCCTACTTAGGGAATAAAGACTGGAGAACCGAGGCCCCAAAACCAGCATCCCGGCATGACCCAAGGTCGATGTGGTAGTGGGTAAATAAGGTATGTGGCGACTTCCAGGTAGGAGCCCTGCAGATATCCTGGATAGGGACATCCCTAGAAGCAGCCACCGATGCAGCGGTATGGCAGGTAAAAATGAGCTCTTATCCCTCTGGGAGGCTCCATGCCCGCCAACCTATAGCAGAGATCTATGCAGGAGGTGACCCACCCGCTAAACGTCCGCTTGGCTGCAGGTCTGCCAGGTGCGGCTTCAGCGTAGGTGACAAACAGCTGGCGAACCTCTCCCTGAACTTCAGCCGTATGCTCCTTAAGAAGCGAGCGCTCAACTAGGGTCCAATATAGAGCCTATATTCGGCCTCCGAGGTGTGATTGGGGTAGAACACCAGCAGAGTCAACACCTGGTTAAGGTGAAGCTCCGACACCACCTTCGGGTGGGGGCGCAGGACAACCTTGTCCCTGTGGAAGACCAGATAGGGAGACTCAAAGGAAGTGCCTAGAGCTCTCCCATCCTCCTGGTTGACGTGATAGCTACCAAGAAGGCGGTCTTCCACAACAGGTGGGAGATATCACACCTGTGCATTGGTTCGAATGGCTTGCCCATGAGCTTGGCCAATACCAGCAGTAGATTCCCACGGAGGTGAAGGTTCTCGCACCAGAGGGGAAATGTGATCAAGGCCTTTGAAAAAGCGCCCGACTACCTTCTCCTGCGCCACCGACTGCTTCCCGGCCCGCGCCCGGTAAGCAGAGATGGCTGCCAGGTGCACCTTAAGGGTCGTCGACCGAAGCCCTTGCTGAGAAAGGGACCACAAGTAGTCCAGAACGCTTTGCCAAGGGACAGGCAGAAGGGTCCAAGCCCTTCCCCTGACACCAAATGGAGAATCTCTTCCATTTGAAGGCATAGCATTTCCTAGTCGACTCCTTACGGGACGCCTCAACGACGTTGAGGACCTCGTCGGAAAGACCCAAGGCCTGGAACTCTAGCCGCACAGGAACCAGGCCGTCAGGTGCAGGGATTGAAGGTCCGGATGGAAAACCTTCCCCTGATTGACTGAGATCAGGTCCGGGCGGGCTTGAAGCCGCCTCGGGAGCCTGGAGCGGAGACTGAGGAGATCTGGAAACCAGAACTAGCAGAGCCAATCTGGGGCTACCAGAATCACCTGCGCCTTGTCCCTCCTCGCCTTGAGAAGCACCTTGTGGATCAAGGGAAATGAAGGAAAGGCGTAGAAGAGGTCCGGGGTCCACGGCCTCGAAAAGGCATCCCCCTGCAGCGAGCCGTGCTGAGGGGGTTGGGCATGAAACAGTCTCAGCTTCGCATTCTCCGTGGAAGCAAAAAGGTCCACCTGAGGCGTGACCTAGTGGAAGGACAGATCTTGTACTACCTCCGACAGGAGAGAACCACTCATGAGACGCAGCCCCTATCTGGCTTAGGGCATCGGCCAGGGTGTAGGAGGCTCCTACCACCTGAATGGTTAGGAGATCTGCCTCCAGGCTGTGCATGAGACCATCTGCGGAGAGCCTCCTTGCATAACGGCAAGGAGCGCGTCCGGCCCTGGCGGTTTAGGTAGTACATGGTCGTGGTATTGTCCATCTGGACCTGAACCACTTGACCCCGTAGGAACGGAGCGAAGGCAGTGAAAGCTAGGTGGACCGCCCGGAGCTCCCGCAGGCTGATATAGCATCGACTCCAGAGGGACCAGAGGTCAGGCGCTTGTGCTCCCCGATGGGCACCCAACCCATCGAGATGTATCGGCCGACAAAGAGACCGCTGCCCGGGCGGATTTAACGGGATGCCTCCTGCAGATGTGCCGGAACAGTCCACCACTGAGAGCATTCCACATTTCCTGGGTCACCGTCACCGGCTGATCCAATGGATCAAGCGTTGTGACCACTGACTGGCCCGTCCCCGTTGAAGGGGACGCGTGTACCAACAGGTCCAACGGACCACGTTGGTGCAGGCCGCCGTGAGGCCCAGGAGAAGCAGGAGTCCCGGGCCGGGCGCAATTGCCCAACCAGGAATGATTGGGCAAGGAGGAAAATTTCCAGCCCTGTCCGCGGGGAGCCAAGCTCTGGCTCTGAAGAAAGTCGAGCTCTGCCCCGATGAGAGACATCACCTGCTTCAGCACGAGTTCCGGCTCGGCCTCATTGATGAGGAGGCCAATCTGAGAGCAAACCTGGAGGGCTAGATCTCTGGACCGCTCCGCCTCCGCTCTGGAGGGGGCTGCCACAGCCAGTCGTCTGGGTAGGGGTACACCCAGACCCTTCGGCACCGCAGGAATGCCATCACCACTGCCATGCTTTGGTGAAGACCCTGGGAGCTAGAGAGAGGCCGAAGGGCATGGCCCGGAACTCGTAAAGAGATCCCTCCGCTCTGAAGCGGAGAAATTTCTGACGAAATGGACGGATCGGGACGAGAAGAACGCCTCCTGTAGGTCCAGGGAACAGAAAAACATGCTCTAAATCCAGGGATGGGAATATCTGAACCAGAGTGACCATCCTGAAGGTCTGAGACCTTGGGGACCTGCTCAGGTTGTGCAGGTCGACAATGGGGCGCTAGCCCCCCGTCCGTTTTGGGACCAGGATTTCCTGGACACAGACCCCGGGTCTGGAGGAGGATCCACCACCTTCCTGATCACCTCTATCTCGAGGCGCAAGGCAATATCGGCTAGGCGGGCCAACAGCGAGGCTTCGGACCCTGTCGCCTCCCGCTTGGAAGGGAAGGGTCTGCTCGAATTACCAGAGGCAGGCCCTTACCTACCACCTCCCACACCCAATGGTCCGTGGTGATAGTGGACCAGGCGGAAGGGAAGTGGCGGAGCCATCCCCCAACGGGGGGGGGACACAGGGAGGGGTGGCGAGGTTGGGGGTGACACTCCACAACCCGTCACTGGGCAGGCTTGGAGGAGGGACTGGCTGAGGGACCTCCTGGGCCTTTACCTCCTTGCTTCCCATTAGAGGAAGCCGCTGGCTTGGGTTTGGGATGCCAAGCACGAGCCTGCTGACCCTCGTGCTGGTGCTGCTGGGCCGGTCGTGCCGCAGGGACCGAAGGATGAAAGGACTGACGCTGATGTTGCCGGCGGTCCTTGTCCCTCTGGGCGGAGGTGACCGTGCCCAGCGTGGCGTTGGACTTTTCGATCCGCTGGAGGTGTCCCTCCACTCCAGGGCCGAAGAGGTCAGTCCCCAAGAAGGGGATGTCCGCCAACTTGTGCTGGGTATCCGCCGTGAATGTGGATATCCTCAGCCACGCCCTGCGGTGCATGGCCACCGCAGCCGCTACTGACCTGGCACAGGAATCACCTATGTCCAGAGCAGTCTGAAGCTGCTGCTTAGCCACCGCCATTCCCTGGTCTCGCACCTGCCAGGCCGTGGTCCGCAGGTTGGCCGGGTGATGAGGGACCACCTCATCCAGGGAGCCCATGAGGGCATGGGAGAAGAGTGCCATCAGCGCGGCCGAGCTGGCCTGTCGGAGGCCGAGGGAGGACACAGCATATACCTTGCGCCCGACATAGTCCAGCCTTTTGGACTCCTTGTCGGGGGGCCTATCCATGTCCTGAGCGTTTCCGGAACGCTGGACGACGTTATCAGTAACAAACCCCTCGACAAAGGGGTGCTCCGAGAAACCGGGCAAAGAGCCGATAGGGACCGCATACTTCCTGGCCATCCTGGCCGAGGGCGCAGGACAGGAAGCAGGCCGCTGCCAAAGCTCCAAGGCTGGGCCGACAATGGCCTCAGCCACAGGGAAGGCCTCCGTGGGTGAATCCCCTTGGTCTAGAATCTCCGTCAGGGGATAATAGACCCATTTGGACACGGGCTCGAGTTGCATCCCGGTGGACTCCGAGATGAGCCTAAGCAGACCCAAGAAGGACGATGGGCTATCGTCCAGAGACTGGCACCGGGAGGACTCCAGGCCAACCTGACTGGGAAACAGGGAGGAGTCGACATCGGACTCCGAAGAGTCTGCAAAGAGCTGCCTCAGGCCTGAGCCACCCTCCACCTGCCAAGGGCAGCCAGGAGTGAGGGTGACCGACAACCTGTGGGGCAGGCCGTGACCCGACCGAGGTTCCACCACAATCGGTGGGACAGCTAGCTTTGGTCGAACAACTGGCCCAGAAATGGGCATCTCGACTGCGGCGAGCGGTTGCTTCGGCCATTTGGGCGGCAGCCACTTGATAGCCGGGGAATGAATCGGAGTCGATTTACTCCTGGACAACAGCAACTGCTGCCACATAAGCTCCTCGTAACATCGACGCAGTCTGCGTCGAAGCCTCTCCTCATCCGAGGAGGAAGAACGGTGTCGCCACTTAATTCGGTGCCCGACCGAGACCAGACAAGACGCGGGAGCAACTTGACCGAGATGAAGTACCGAGACCCGGTGAAACCGAGGCGGCCTGGGAAGGGGCAGGTGGGCACCCGCTCTTCCCTTGGGTCGGACACCTTGACTGGGGATTGCCGCCTCAAAGGTGCGGGCAGATCCTTGGTCTCCACCGGGGGAACCGGCGGAGAGGAGATGACGGCTCTACCAGACGACCACCCGGCTTACGGGCCGAGAGAAAACTCGACTACGTCGACGGGAGTCTCGGCAGGCTGGCCTGACGGGGACACCGTGAAGCCAGCGGCCTGAGACGCAACCTCGACCGAAGTCGACGGTCGGCTGTCCGCGGGGAAGGAGACCTCTTCCGCTCCCACAAACGCCGACAATGGGACTTACCCTTCGACTCCCTCGTCTTGGGCCAAGAGGAATGTCCCGATGGCCCCTCTCCCTTCGTGGAAAGGGACTGGCGAAGCTCCTTGAACGAAGCCGAATAAGGGGAACTCAGAGAGAGCGAGATAAACGCCGTGACCGAGGAGGAGGAAGATGCGGCCTGGGCCGCCTCCTCCTCGAGGGCGATCGAGTGCTCGAGCTGCTCAGCCGAGCCAGCCGCCGCAGACACTGCCCAACGAGCCTCTTCAGGTTTTACCGGCAGGGAAAACCCCTCAGGGCGCCCGAGCCTCAATCGGGCAGCGCGATCCTCCAGGACGTTGGCCGAAAAAGCGTGACACAACTCGCAGACTTGCGGGTCGTGGTCTAAGCCGAGGCAGTATACGCATGTGGAGTGCGGATCAGTCCTGGGTATCTTCTGCCCGCCAGGGCGCCTCTCCGAGAGCCAGGAAACAAATTGTCCATCGCAGCCGCGAGGGATAAGACCACCGAAGTTTAGAAAAACTTCAAAACTAAGTTCGGACGAACCGAAGAATCAGGAACCAGTCTAAAACGCAGGGTGCTAAGGAGGGAACCTGAGCTTCCAAGCGGTAAGGAAGATCTGGCGTCATGGGGCGGAGCCGAGAGTTTTACCACCCAGGTCGGTGGGAGGAGCCAGCTTCAAGACCTTCCGGCAAGGAACCTGCCAGACAGTGTGAATGAACAACATATCCATGACCCTAGAAATTATTTTTCACAGAAAGAGTGGTGATGGATGCATGGAATGGCCTACCTCAGGAAGTAGTGGCTATGAATACAGTGCAGGGCTTCAAACAGGCATGGGATAGGCATACGGGAGCAATACAGATGAGTATGAATAGATAGGCCACTGACAGAGCAAAGGCCTATGGCACATTTATAAGGTAGAAAAAGAAATGGGCAGACTGGATGGGCCTTGCAGTCCTTATCTGCCGTCATCCTCTATGTTTCTATGTTTCTGTGCATCGGTTTGAATGGCTTGCCCATGAGCATAGCCAATACCAGCAGTAGATCCCACAGAGGTGGAGGTTCTTGCACTGGAGGGGATATGTGATCAAGGCCTTTGAAAAAGCGCCCGGCAACCTTCTCCTGCACCACCGACTGCTTGCCGGCCTGCGCTAGCAGAGATGGCTGCCAAGTGCACCTTAAGGGTCGTCGACCGAAGCCCTAGCTGAGAAAGGGACCACAGGTAGTCCAGAATGCTAGCCAAAGAACAGGAGGAAGGGTCCAGCCCCTTATGCTGACACCAAATGAAGAATCTCTTCCATTTGAAGGCATAGCAGTCTCTGGTCGACTCCTTATGGGATGCCTCAACGACATTGAGGACCTCGTCGGAAAGACCCAAGGCCTGGAACTCTAGTCACTCAGGAACCAGGCCATCAAGTGCAGGGATTGAAGGTCCACGTGGTGTACCTTCCTCTTGTTGACTGAGATCAGGTCCGGGCGGGCTGGAAGCGCTCGGGAGCCTGGAGCTGAGGCTGAGGAGATCTGGATACCAGAACTGGCGAGGCCAATCTGGGGCTACCAGAATCACCTGTGCCTTGTTCCTCTTTGCCTTGAGAAGCACCTTGTGGATCAAGGGAAATGGAAGGAAGGTGCGCAGAAGAGGCCTGGGGTCCACGGCCTCAAGAAGGCATCCCCCTGCAGAGAGACCTGCTGAGGGGGGCGGGCATGGAACAGCCTCAGCTTCACATTCTCCCTGGAGGCAAACAGGTCCACCTGAGGGGCGCCCCAGTGGGAGAACAGATCTTGTACTATCTCCATCAGGAGAGACCACTCGTGAGATGCAGCGCCTATCTGGCTTAGGCCATCGGCCAGACTGTTGGAGGCTCCTGCCACATGTATGGCTAGGAGATCCGCCTCCAGGCTGATCACGAGAGACCAAGTGTGGAGAGCCTCCTTGCACAGAGGCAAGGAGTGCATCCTGCCCTGTCGGTTGAGTTAGTACATGGTCGTGGTGTTGTCCATATGGACCTGGACCACTTGACCCCGTACAAACGGAGCAAAGGCGGTGAGGGCTAGTCGGACCGCTCTAAGCTCCAGTAGGTTGATATGGCATCGAGACTCCTGAGGGGACCAGAGGCCATGATCTCTGAGCTCCCCCAGATGGGCACCCCAACCCATCAGAGAGGCGTCGGTCATCAACAGTGACTCTCAGGGCGGACAAACGGGATACCCTCCTGCAGATGAGCTGGAACAATCCACCACTAGAGGCCGTTCCACATCTCCTGGGCCACTGTCACTGGCTGGTTCAGAGGACCGGAGCACTGTGACCACTGGCGGGCCAGCCCCCATTACAGGGTACGCACATGCCAGCGGACCCAATGGACCATGCTGGTGCAGGCCGCCATGAGGCCCAGAAAGCGCAGGAAGTCCCGGGCAGGGCGCAACTGCCCACCCAGAAATGATTGGGCAAAGGAGGAAAGGACCTCAGCCTTGTCCGCCGGGAGCCGTGTTCTGGCTCGAAGAGAGTCAAGCTCTGCCCCAATGAACTGAATCACCTGCGATGGCACGAGTTCTGATTTGGCCTCGTTGATGAGGAGGCCAATCTGAGAGCAGACCTGGAGGGCCAGATCCCTGGACCACTCCACCTCCAACCTGGAGGGGGCTGCAATCAGCCAGTCATCCGGGTAAGGGTACATCCGGACCCCTTGGCGCCGCAGGAATGCTGTCACCACTGCCATGCATTTGGTGAAGACCCTGCTGGAGAGAGGCCGAAGGGCATGGCCCGGAACTCGTAAAGGGATCCCTCCCCACCCTGAAGCGGAGGAATCGCTGGTGAGACGGATGGATTGGGATGTGAAAGAATGCGTCCTGAAGGTCCAGAGAACAGAACCACATGCCTCGTTCCAAGGATGGAATGATCTGAGCCAGAGTGACCATCCTGAAGGTGCGGAGACCTTAGGAACTTGTTCAGGTCATGTAGGTCGAAAATGGGGGGCCAGCCCCCCCGTCCGTTTTGAAACCAGGAAGTACCTGGACACAAATCCTGGGTCTGGAAGGAGGGTCCGCCACCTCTCTGATCACCTCCTTCTGGAGCAGCAGGGCAATGTCGGCTTGATGAGCCAACAGAGAGGCTGCAGATCCCGTAGCCCCCCGTGGGGCGACGGCTCGATAGGATGGGGCCTGCTCGAATTCCAGAGGCAGACCCCTGCCTACCACTTCCAACACCCAGCAGTCCATGGTGATATCGGACCAGGCGGAAAGGAAGTGGCAGAGCCGTCCCCCCAAGTGGGGGAACCCGGGGAGGAGTGACGAGGTTGGATGCGACACCCCTCAACCCATCACTGGGCAGGCTTGGAGGAAGGGCCGACCGAGGAGCCGCCTAGGACTTTCCCTCCCAGCTTCCTGCTGGAGGAAGCAGCAGACATGGCTTTGGGGTGCTAAGTGCGAGCCTGCTGGCCCTGATGCTGGTGTTGCTGGGCCGGACATGTCGCAGGGGCTGAAGGACGAAAGGGCTTACGATACTGCTGGCGGCCTTTGTCCTTCTGGACAGACATGACCGAGTCCAAGGTGGCGTTGGACTTCTCGATCCGCTGGAGATGATCCTCCACCCCGGGACTGAACAAGTCGTTACCCAGGAAGGGGACGTCTGCCAGCTTGTGCTGGATATCCGCCATAAGGTGGAGATTCGCAGCCAAGCTCTGCAGCGCGTGGCCACTGCAGCCGCAACTGACCGGGCACATGAATCAGCGATGTCCAACGAAGTCTGGAGCTGCTGTTTGGCTACCGCCCCTCCATGGTCCCGCACCTGCTTGACCATCGTTTGAAGGTCAGCCGGGAGATGAGGAATCACCTCATCCAGGGAGCCCAAAAGGGCGTGTGAAAAGTGTGCCATCAGGACAGCCAAGCTAACCTCACGAAGGCCTAGGGAGGAAGCAGCACACACTTTCCGCCCTGAGTAGTCCAATTTCTTGGACTCCTTATTGGGTGGTTTGTCCACATCCCGAGCGTTCCTGGAACACCGGAAAATGCTGTCGGTCACTAACCCCTATGCAGAGGGGTGCTCCGAGAAACCGAAGAGTGAACCTGTAGGGACCGCATACTTCCGAGCCATCCTGGCTGAAGGTGCTGGACAAGAAGCTGGCCGCTGCCACAGCTCCAGGGCTGGGCCAACAATGGCTTCGGCCACTGGGAGGGCCTCCGCAGGGGAATCCCCTCGGTCCAGTATCTCCGTGAGGGGATACTTAGCCCATTTTGAAACAGATTCGAGCTTCATTCCAGTGGATTCTGAGATGAGTCAAAGCATTCCTAAGAACGAGGATGGGCTCTCGTCCACCGACTGACCCCCAGTGGACTCCGGGTCAAGCGGCCTGGAGAACAAGTAGGAGTCGTCATCAAACTCTGAGGAGTCTGCGAACAGCTGCCGAGTGCCTGAGCCACCCTCCACATGCCGAGGTCGATCGGGAGTGAGGGTGACAGACAACCTATGGTGCAAACCCTGACCCGACTTAGAATCCTTGGGCCCCAGTCTTCGGTTGTGGAGGCGGAGGTTCAGCCGGTTTCGGCTGAACTGAAGCCGGTTTCGGCTCCTCAACCACTACGAGGGGTTGTTTCGGCCGCTCAGTAGACAGCCACTTAATGGCCAGAGAAGGCGATGGAGTCGGCTTATTCCCAGAAGATAAGAGCTGCTGCCACATTAAACTCTGCAGCCGACGCCAGACTTGCGCCGCCTATCCTCCAAAAGGACAGGAGGATGAGCGGCTACCGCCCATGGTGTCAGACTGAGACCGCTGATGACGGGACCGGCTGGACCTGGAAGAGGTCCAAGACCAAGACGGAGACCTTCGGGGATTCCGAGGGTGGGTCAGAGAGGAGGCAGGGGAATCCCGCTCCTCCCTCGGTTCAGGGACCTTAACCGGGGACTCCGGCACAGACAAGTCCTTGGTTTCCACCAGGGGAACCGGTGAAGAAGGGTTGTCTGCTTCTCCAGTCGACAAACCGTCTGACGAGTCGAGAAAAATCTCGACAGCGTCGACGGGTGTCTTGGCCGGCTGACCAGATGGGGACACTGTGAAGCCAGCGGCCGCAACCTCGACCGAAGTCAACTGTCGACTATCCGGGGAAGGGGATCTCTCCCGCTCCCACGAACGTCGACGGTGGGACTTACCTTTCGAGTCCTTCTTTTTGGACAGACTGGAATATCCCGATGGTCCTTCTCCCTTGGTGGAGAGGGACTGGCAAAGCTTCTTAAAAGAAGCTGTATAAGAAGAGCCCAAGGAGAGTGGGATAAATGCCGTGACCGAAGAAGATGAAGATGCGACCTGGGCCGCCTCCTCCTCGAGGGCGATCATCTGCTCCAGCAGGTCTGCTGAGCCCGCCACCGGACACCGCCCAACGGGCCTCCTTCGACTTAACCAGAGGATAACGCTTTTCAGGGCGCCACAAAAGCAGTCGGGCAGCGCGGTCCTCCAAGACCAAAGCTGAAAAGGATTTGCATAATTCGCAAGCCTGCGAGTCATGTCCAAGTCCTAGGTAGTAAACGCACGTGGAGTGCAGGTTGGTCTGGGACATCTTCTGCCCACAGGGGAACCGACGAAATCCGGGAGTCGATTTGTCCATCGCAGCCACGAGGGAAAAAGAAGACCGAAGTCTTTTAAATTTTAGAATAAGTTTTGGTTTAACCGAAAAGTGTGGATCCAGGCCTAAAACGCAGAGCGCTAAGGAGGGAAACTGAGCTTCCAATGGAGCTGAGAGTTTTACCACCCGGGTGGGTGGGAGGAGCTAGCTTGAAGACCTTCTGGCAAGATTTAAAGCGGCAAGGAACCTGCCAGTAAGTGCAGACTGAACAACATATCCACGTCCCTAGAACCAAACTTAAGCAAAAGAGCCCGGCAACGTTGGAAGAAATAAAAGGAATGGGCTTACCAGATTACCAACGACATTGGGCAGTTCAGAACAGGGATGAAGAAAACTGGAGAGGCGTCATTGAATAGTGAAGGCCTATGACGCAGGTTTAATTTGGCTTACTCGCACAGCAGGTGCAACCTCGACGGCAGGAGAAACAAAACTGGGATGGAGGAGTCGCCTATGGGGCTCTAAAGGCAAACTTCCACGGCGCTGCACAACGCGTCAGTTAATGTGAGGGCGGCACCATCGCGCCGACACCTCCTTCCAAAAAAAATGGAAATGACGCACTTATCGTAATTCTTGATCTTCCTGGACGGAGTCTCCACCACTCATTCACACTGATGGGATCTACGTCGGAGGTGCTAGGACCCAGCGGGAGCAAACCTTTTTGCAAGAGGGTCGGTGCCAGAGATGGAGCCGTGAGCCACGGCTCATGCAGCAATTACCATCTCAGCATTGACGCTCCAACCGCCTCAGTACCTTTTTTTCTTTTTTTAATTTAGTCTTTTTTCCTCCCCCAGCTGCCAGCCGCCTGATGTTATTTTTTGTCAGCCTGGTCACGGGCCACGGGCTTCTGCTCCCCAAATCGGCCTCGGGCCCTCCGATACCCGTGGCTTCCCCCCCACGTCGGGGCTGCGGAACTCCCCTCGCATGCCGCAGACTTCAATCTAGGTCAGAGGGCTGGCCTGGGGAGCAAATCGAAGCCGTGGCAAGCTTCATTAGCGGCGGCTTGGCAGCTTTTTTCCGTTTTTCTCTGAGAGGCGGGGTCGCAATGACGCCTGCATCTGCCCGCCTCTATGCGTACCAGTGCCGGTGGCTATGGGACTCTGGCCTCCGCCAGGGGTCAGCAATGTTCGGGCACCTTCGGAGAAGGAGAGCAGTCCCCTGGGACGCCTATCCTTCTCCCACGCCGTCTCCTCCAGCCGACCCCTGGTCCGCCCCCGAACCCGGTCGCCGCGCCGCATGCGGAAATCCAACCACTGCGCCGACGGGCTGGCACAGTACCTTTTTTTTCTGAGGAGGTGCAGCGTAGCTAACCTAGAAGGATAGCCTAACAAAAACCAGACATAAGATAGTCCGGACGACCCATATAAGAAGGGTCAACAAAGACGTCTTCACAGCCTAAGATTGAGGGAGTGAAGACCAACAACAGAGGTGATCTCAGGGGATGGTGGGAGGGCGTGTGAATGAGTGGTGGAGACTTCATCCAAGAAGATCAAGAATTACGGTAAGTACATCATTTCCATATCTTCATGGACATAAAAGTCTACACCACTCACTCACACTGATGGGAGAGTACCGAGCTAATAATCCCCCGAGAGGGCGGCAGGAGAGACCAAGAGCTCACAATTTAGGACAGAAGTCCATTAAGGATGGTCCTGCTGAATGAAAGATGTCACCTGGCATGGACCTCCAGGGCGTAGTTCTTGACAAAAGTGTGCACTGAGCTCCAGGTAGCCGCATTGCAAATGTCTGCAATGGGCACACTGCGGATTTCCGTAAGGGATGCTGCCACTGCTTTAGTAGAGTGAGCGTACACTCTGCCCTCCAGCTTAACCTGTGCCATGGAATAGCAATGGCGAAGGCAAGCCACCAGCCATGCTGAAATGCATCTGACAGCGACAGGCTGACCCAGCCAGGTCTCGCTGAAACAAACAGTCGTTGAGCTTTGCAAATTTGTTTTGTTCTATCTAAATAGAAACGCAGAACTCTTATGACATCCAAGGAATGAAGGGTACGCTTGCCTTCATTTTGGAAGTTAGCGAAGAAGGAAGGACTAAAGGTTGGTTTAGATGGAATTCTGAAACAACCTTTGGGAGAAATGTAGGATGGGTCCTAAGAACTACTTTGTCCTTATGAAACACAGTATACGGAGGGTCTGTAACCAAGGCATGTATTACAGAGACCCTGCGGGCCAATGTAATGGCTACCAGGAAGGCCGTTTTCCAAGTGAGAAATTTCAGCTCACAGGTAGCTAGAGGCTCGAAAGGCTTTCGAGTGAGCATGTCTAGTACAAGATTAATGTCCCAGGCTGCGACTGGACGTCTGATAGGGGATCTGGTATGCAGAATTCCCTTAAGAAACCTCTTAACCACAGGTAATTGAGCAAGTGACAAGGAAAGTACTGGCTCATGATAAGCCGAAATGGCACAAAGGTGAACTTTGACTGTAGAGTATTGTTGACCTGAGATGTAAGTTTTTCTAGTGGCTGGCTTGTGCACAGCCAAGAGAATATCTGAAACTATGCAAGGGACATTGAACCTGTTCACTTCTATCTCTTCAGGAGCCGAAGGTGAAGTGATCTCAGAATGGGATGGACCACAGGCCCCTGAGTCAGAAGGTTCGTCTGAAGGGGAAGTGCTTTCGGAGGGGTTTCTGACACACTGTTGAGTAACAGAAACCATATCTGTCGAGGCCAGAAAAGAGCAATGAGGATCATTTTATCCCCCTGGGACTCAAATTTGAGAAGCACCCTTTGAATTAGGGGAAAAAGAGGAAAGGCATATAGAAAGTGTTTTGTCCACTGCAATCTGAATGCATCCTGACAGAAAATGCCAGGCCCTGGATTTCTGGAGCAGAGGAGAGGCAGTTTTGTGCTGAGTGGGGATGCAAAAAGGTCCAGATCTGGAGTTCCCCACTCTGCGAATTGTGACTGAACTACGGTTGAGTCTAGAGACCACTCGTGAGGATCTGTCTCTGTTCTGCTGAGACAGTCTGCTAGTTCGTTCTGCACTCCCAGCAGGTAGACCGCCTGGATTAGAGCCTTGTGCTCCAAGCACCATTCCCACACTCTCATCGCTTCACTGCATAATGGGTAAGAGTGTGTATCGCCCTGTTTGTTGATGTAACACATCACAGCTTTGTTGTCCATTTGAAGGAAAATGTTCTTGTGACAGAGAATGTCCTTCAAAGGCCAGACTACATAAAGGACAGCTCTCATTTCTAGGACATTTATATGTAGCTGGGAGTCGTCCTGAGTACACGTACCTTGGGAGTGGAGATTCTGACAGTGAGCTCCCCACCCCATCAGGGACGCGTCCGTGGTAATGGAGATCTGGTGATCCAGAGGAGTAAAGGGATACCCTTCCAGAAGGTTGTCCTCTTGCGACCACCAGGCGAGCAACCTCTTTAGAGGTTCTGTCACCTTGATGAGAAAGGACTGAGGGTCAGTGGTTGTGGATCACTGAGTACTGAGCATCCACTGAGAGGTTCTCATGTGGAGGCATGCTAGAGGTACAGTGAACACCAAGGATGCCATGAGACCCAGCATCCGTTGCATCGACATAGCTCGAACCAAGCTGTTCTCTCTGATGTATCGGGCCATCTATAGGATATTGCTCGTTCTGTCCTGTGGAAGAAAGGCTTTGGCACAGGAGGTGTCCAGAAGAGTTCCTATAAAAAGGAGCTTCTGGGAGTGCTGCAACTGTGATTTCTTGAGATTCAGCAGAACCCCCATGGACGTGACAAAGTCTGATGCTGTGGATACAGTGTTGAGAGTTCCCTGCCTGGAAGGACTTGCTAGAAGCCAGTCGTTCAAATATGGGAACACTTGAATTCCGATCTTTCTGAGGTGCGCTGAAAGAATTGTACAACACTTTGTAAAAACCTGCGGCGCCGAGGATATCCCAAAGGGCAGGACTCTGAACTGATAATGTTGGCCCAAAGCCACGAACCTTAGGTATTTGTGATGCCTTGGGTGAATAGGAATATGTTGGTAAGCATTCTGCATGTCCAGGAAGGCTAACCAATCATGCTGATGAAGCAAAGGTAATAGGGTTCCTAGCGATATCATTTTGAACTTCTCCTTGGGAAGAAATCTGTTTAATTTTCTGAGATCCACAATGGGGCACATGCCCCCAGTTTTCTTTGGAACTAGAAAGTAATGGGGGTAGAACCCTGTGTTCCGCTGATCCAGTGGAACTATTTCTACTGCCCTGTTATTCAGAAGGCCTTGTATCTCGGAAGCAAGAAGTTCTGACTGAAGTACTGACAGCCTGGGCTGTTGTTTGGGGGAACAATCTGGAGGGGTCTCTGAAAGATTGAGGGAGGACCCAAATGTCTGATGTTATGGACCTCCACCGGTTGTAGAATTGAGTCAGACGACCTCTCACCACTGAGGAAGAGTCCCCCTCAGGCAGCTGAGGTGGGACTTGGGCCAGAAACTCAGAAGGCGGTACTGGGCACTTTGGGCCCTTGTGCTTTCTGTTGCATTTTCTTTTGAGGCTGAAGGGCTTGGTTTTTATTAAACCTCCCCTGCCCTTGCCTCAGAAGGACTGATGATTGTGAAATTGGTGCTTATTAACACCCCCCCCAAGAAGGGGCGGGAGTAGGTCGAGCCAATTTAATGGCAGACCTAGTCTTTTGTGTGGCCTCTAGAGCTTGTTCTACTTGAGGACCGAAGAGATACACACCATCGAAGGGTAACGCCAAGACTTGTTGCTGGGCATCATTCGTAAAGCTTGAAATGCGGAGCCAGGAGTGACGGCAGGTACAAATGAACGCCACCGCCGCTCGGCAGGCAGTATAAAAAGCGACCATAGCTGCTTTAACCTGCTAGTTGTTGGACTCAATACCCCTGGCTATGACTTGAAAAAGCTCGGAATTAGTGCCCGACTCCAGTAGAGCTTCTACCATTTGTTTGAGTGAATGCCAAAGGATATACTCATATTGAGAGAAATAGCCCTGGTAGCTGGCAATACGCATACCCAGGGTGGATGCAGCAAAGACTCTCTTACCTAAAGTATCTATCTTACGAGATTCTTTGTTTATAGGTCAGGTTGTAGTAGCCTGAGGGAGAACGACCTTATCATTCTCTGCCAAGACTACAACAGGGTCCGCAAAGGCTTGGGAGGCCAAAATGGATCGATCCCTGGGAGCAGCATACTTTCTATCTATGGACTTAGCCACAGAAGGAATGAGAGCAGGATTATTCCATACCATCTGAGAGAGTCTCAAAGGATGGTTGTACCAAGGGAGTTAAATCCATAGGGATCTCCGGGACATGTAGGTATTGGTGTCTCAAAAGCTTCCCAGGATCGATATGTGTAGTCTGGAGATAAAGAGTAGAATTTAAATTTTTCAGCAGAGACTTAAATGACAGGTCTTCAACCACAGGCTCTGTGGCAGGATTAATCCCTGTTCCTTCAACATCATCACCCAGTCAAAGATCTCAGTCAAGCTCAATATCATCTCCTGACAGTCCAGGGGGAACTGTATGGACAGGAAAGGAGTGAAAATCAGAAGGAAGAGAAGAAGAAAAAGGGTTTGGAGTCAAGAAGCCCTGAAGACGTCATACCAAGCCTCGCCACTGAAAAGGAGCACGGCGCTGTCAGACCCGGCGCCAAGGACGGTGTCGACAACCGCAGGTGCCAAGGATGGCACTGAAGCCACCCAAGCGCTGCTCACCCATCGACACCGAAGGTACCAAACTAATACAGGGCTCCGAAACTCGGATTTGAGGAGAAAGCAGGAAGAATACCAGGAGATAGAGGCATACCAGAGGGTGACTTGAGTGATGCCTTTTTTTTGACCTGTGGGTGAAGAAGTGCACGAGGCCGAATGGTGCCGGGAATGTGACAGTTTTCATTTATGCTTCTGGGGACCACCTCCTCCCTCGGCACTGGACCGTCCATTGTCAGACCCCCCCCCAGAAGGCAGTGGACCGGACCCAGCCTGGCTGACTGAACAGCTTTCATATGAAGTCTCCCTACCGTCACCTGACCCGCTCATGGTCAACTCCATCAATGTAGGCTGAGACTTCTTTCTTAAAAGAGAATAGATTACAGGAAGCAGTACTGATTCGGGATATATTACAAAACAATAGACTGAAAACTATGCTGCTAGTTTGAAGTTTGACTCCCGGAGGGCAATCGATGTCACTGAAGCGCATTTGACGGCGGGAAAAAAGGAACTGAGGCGGTTGGAGGGTCGACGCCGAGATAATCCCTGCCGCACGAGCTGAGGCTCGCGGTGCCGCTCCTCGCAGCTCCATCTCTGGCACCGACCCTCTTACAAAAAGTTTGCTCCCACTGGGTCCTAGCGCCTCCAGCATAGATCCCATCAGTGTGAATGAGTGGTGGAGACTTTATGTCCAGGAAGATAAAAAAAAGGAAAATTGCGTACCTACCGTAATTCTTGATCTTCTCTTGTATCTTCACCATTCATTACTTACTGGGTGTAAGCCGGAGGCGCGGACCCGCCACGGGAGCTTTTTTTTTTTTTTAAAGTCTAGCTAACGGCACCGCCTCGAGAGTGACGCCATGCGCTATGCGCGAGGGGCGGCTGGTAGTAGCGATCACTCCTCCAACTCCAGTTCTGTGAGCCGGAGAGGCAAAAGAGAAAGCAGAGAATATAGATAGCGAGGCAAGATAGCCAAGGGATAGCAAAGCAAGGAAGAATGAACTGAAAAGAAATAAGCCGATGGAGGAAGGACAGAGGAGATAAGAGTATCCCTAGCCTAGGGACTGCAGGGCCTCATTACCTGGGCGACTCTGGGAGGAGAGATAAGAAAGGAAATGAGAAAATAGAAGAAGAAGAAGAAAGAGAAGAGAGAGATGGGATGTTGAAGGGACCAGAATGCCCAACGAGCATAGTTAGCTGACAGCTGAAGGCTCGACTAAAGGGGAAGCAAGAATCCCCGGAGATAGAGCTGAAGAGAAGGTTCACCGAACCCGCTAGACAGACCCAGGAGGGCATAGTCCTCATCTTCAAACATGCCATTGTTCTGATACCTACCTCGGCCCTGGCTGCGGAAGGCCTTCAACTGAGGGAACCCGAGGAGGGAGAATAAAACCCAGGCAGCATGAGAGCGCTGCTCAGGGGTTTAGAAATGGAAAATGTAAGCCTTTCAGGCGTCTTAAGATAGAAATGGGACTCAGACTGACTGGCCAAGGCTTAGGCAGGCTGGGATCGGATATGGTCAGCACTGCTCTTCTGCAAAAATTGTCCAGGAGGACACTTAAAAAGGAAAAACCAATAAGCAACTAGCGAGAAGGATAGCCTACCTTCTCATTGCCTTCCTGTTTATTTTTCCTTTTTTTAGGTAAAATTTTTTAGACTAGATGCATGACCCCGATACCAAGATGCCTATAACAGTCGAAGAGAGTTCCCTCAGCATTTAATATTTATTTATTTATTTGCAAAAAGAAAAAGGATTAGACGTGCCCGTTCCTCTGCTCTGCAAGGCAAGAATAGAGGGGGGGGATTTTGATTTCAAGGCAACTATCTGGAACACGGAATTGCAGGATCAAATCTGAATAGCCTGAGCCAGGCCAAAAAACCCCCAGAGGTATCTTGCCAGAAGAATGGCAAGAGATAGTTGTGCAGTCTGATCGCCAATGCAATCCACGAGATGGCCCATGAATCTTAGAGTAAGTAATTTTTCTGGAAAATTAGAACTCCCAAAAGAAAGATTTTTTGGAAAAATTAAGCAACTTTCCCTATATTTTAAGAAAAATTTTTTTGTTTTTTTATGCAGAGAGAGGAAGGAGACGGGAGGTGGAGAAGCCACAGGAAGAGGCCACTGAGGGATGTATGGTAGGGAATGAATGGTGAAGATACAAGAGAAGATCAAGAATTACGGTAGGTACGTATTTTCCTATCTTCCTTGTCAATCTTCACCATTCATTACTTCCTGGTGAGTATTAAGCTCCTCTTCCCTGGAGGGGAAGAGGCCATACCCTGAGGGAACAAGACCCCAGCCTTCTGTTGGTGAGAAACAGGAGGAGAAGACCCTGGCTTATTCAGAAAGCCTAAGTGGGAGAAGAGCTAGGAGGTGCCTCCCGAGGACGAGGAGACGGATGGAGCCCCTGTAAAAGTCTCCTAGCTCTGGATGAGAAAAGACGGGTCCCCGGAAGGCGGAGCACATCACCCACGCCGGGCCAGGGTGACAACCTGGAAAGACAGGCCATGCCGCCGTCCTGATGCAGATCGCTGTCCCTCGCAAGCCTGGAAGCCACCTCATTGGCGCTATAAGATGCCCTTGCTTGGTGTCTTGCCAGCTCCAGGCCTACCGCGGAGAGGGCAACGGCTTGTCTGGTTTGTTCGTGTCAGGCATAGATGCCAGCAGCTGGGACATCATCGACCACAGATGCCGTTGTAGGCAGCGTGGTGAGCCTGATGTGATGCAATACAAGCACTGAGAAGAAGAGAACACTCTTCGCCCCCACCGTCGAACTGGAGAGAGTCCGAATCCGTGGGCGGTCGGTGCCAGGCAACGCGCTCAGAAGGAGTATCCAGGTATACCAAACCTGAGGACGGGTTGGGAAGGGAACCTAGAGACCAGAGGGGCACAATACCCACGCTGGCAGTCCGCGGGCTGGGAAGAAACGGCAGGAACTGCCAGGACCGGATAGACGCCTCCTGGAAGGGGATAGGCCAGGAAGGTACCACCAGATGCTGGGCACTGAATTCACCAAGGAATTCTACGCTCCTGCTCGGGTATTGTCTCCAACGTAGGGAAACCGGAGATCCCTCCCCATCCTCGAGAGGAAACACTGATATTCTGTGAAATCAGCATCGGAGGACAGATGAGCAGGGGGTTCCTCTCCCTCAGAGGAGGGAGACGAGGATGATGGGGAACTGGAATGTCCAGAGGATTCCTGCGGCGGTGGGGAGAGTCGAAAGACCCGCTCATGCATGTATCTAACATATGAGGGGAAGGCCGCCGCAGAACCTCTGAACTGCTCCCAGGATAACGGACCCGTAGGACCGACATGGCCCGGGAGCGGGGGTGGTGAAGGCAGAGAGATGGGAGAGGGGCACCTCCGAGGAGGCAACTGCTCTCTGCGAGGGCTCTGGAATCCGGGGAAAGGAGCCCTAGTAGGAGGGATTCCGGATATCAAACCAGGCCGCAGAACGGAACTCTGGGGAAGCGGAGCCTGGAAGAGCCCTGGGGGAGAAACTCCCCTGTGACGACGCCGGGACTGCATGGATCCAGAAGGGCAGTCCGCACAAACGCCGCCAGAGGACACCCTAGAACCCTGGGGGGAGGGGGGGCTCTGCACCACGGCTCCTGGCCACTCCCCCTGAGGTGGCCAAAGAAGACCGGGCAGCAGGCCACCTGCCCCTCAACCCCTCGGATTCCGAGAGGGCCCTCCTCCTCGACTGCAACGCCCCTGTCCCTAGAGGAGGCAACAGCACTCGGGGTAGCTGTCACGGGCCTCCAGAGAGGGAGCCTCCTCCGCCACCCCCACGCCTGCCCCCCGCCACCCCAGCCGAGGAACCCTCAGGAGATGACGGCAAGGGGACAGAGGAGGGGCCGCTGCGCCGCCTGGTACCCCTAGCCACCGAGGACCCAGATTCGAAGAATGGGGTGCCAGGATGGGTCCATTTGAGTCATCGCCCTCCGAGGAGGACGAGACCAGCAGGACTCGATGCTGGCCACCCCAGGGTCCCCGAGGCCGCGAACGCCCCGCACCAAGCGACGCCGCTAGTCCCCCACGCCGGGCAGCAGGAAGGTTTAACCACACACCCCAGCGGCCCGCAGGCCCGCACCGCCCGGGAGGGAGTGCCGACGCGCAGGAGGCGAAGCGGGCACTGTCGGGCGGCGCCACCATGCCCATCGGCACCGCGAACGGCGCCGGGGCCAAACGGCGCCTGCTGATCACCGGGCGCTATGAACGGGCGCTGGATCCAAAGCGGTGTCGCAAACGGCGCCGCTCGATCACCGGGCGCCGATCCAAACAGCGCCGGAAACGGCGCCGCATCGATCACCAGCACCGCGAACGGCGCCAGGATCTGAAACGGCGCCCAGAGGCGACGTCGAGGGTCCACCCGAGCCAGGCCCAACAGTCGAGGGCCTCGACACGGGGGGAGCCTGCACCTCCGAAGAGGTGACTGCCGAGGCGGTGTCGGCGTCGCTATCCCGGGAGGGACCACGACGCTCCCCCGACACCGCGAAAGGGGCCTCCCCCTCGGCAAGAGAAGACGAGGGACACCTCCTCCACGGGATCGTATAGGCCCGGGAGGGGACCCGGGAAGGCCAAGAGACCTTACCTATGCCCTTGAGCGACGCCGCCCCCAAGGTCGGCGGGTCTTGCCGAGCTTGAACGCTCGGACTTCTAGGACACGGCGGTCCATGGAAAAACAGGCGTCGCACGAATCCATGTCATGGTTGGGACCCAGGCAACGAAGGCAAACGTCATGCCGGTCCGAGACGGAGAAATGCCGGCCGCAGGAGCACCGACGCATAGGGGCACGGCCCGCTTTAGAAGAACGCTTTCGCTCCAGAACCGGACATAACGCGAAATAAACAAGGTTAAACATAGTCGTGTAACACCCGCGCTGCATAAAGAAAAAGGAACAGCCTTACCGTAGGCGCCGAGTGTAGAAAAAAGGAGTCGGCCTAAGACGCAGTTAAACTGAAGCTACCACGAACAGGTGCTGCCTCGACGGCGGGAGAAACAGAACTGAGTTGGAGGAGGAGTCGGTCGCTACTAACGGCCGCCACTCGTGCATGACGCATGACGTCACTCTCGAGGGCGGTGCTGCTAAGCACTTTTAAAAAAAAAAGTTTTGGCGGGTATGCTGCGCCCGGCTTACACCAGGAAGTAATGAATGGTGAAGATTGACAAGGGAAGATCTCCCGGAGTTTGTGCGCGCCTCCGGCTTACACCCAACAGTAATGAGTGGTGAAGACTGACAAGGTAGGATACTCTGTGATCAGTCTAAAGTCAGGGTATCCACTGGGACTAAGCCCATTGCTGGAGGCCTGCCACAAAACAGAAGTAGCTGGTCATTCTCCAAGGAAGCAAACAGATCTATCTCTGGTGTGCCTCACTTCCTGAACACTGTGGCAAATACTGCTTGTTCAGGATCCATTTGTGATTTCCCTGGCTGATCCTGCTAAGGGAATTTTGCAAGACACAGTATTTTCCTGGCAGGTGAACTGCTGAAAGCTGCACCTCCAAGGAGTAAGGCACATTCCAGATCTTCACTGCTTCTGTACACAGCTTTGAGGATCTTGTGCCCCCTTGTTTGTTGATGTAATAAATGGTAGTGGTGTTGCCTGTCCTGATCTGGACTGACTGCCCCCTGATGTGAGGAGCAAATGACTGTAGAGCCAGGAAAACTGCCCTAAGTTCCAGCAGGTTTATGTACTCTTGGGATTCCTGGGGGGAAACCACATGCTACTTACTGTTAGGTCGGCTAGGTGAGCCTACCAATCTAGAAGGGAGGTATCTGTTGTCAGAACTACTGTGGGTGACTGCTGAAGGAAGGGCACACTTTCCCTGAGGTTGTCCTCTTCCTTCCACCAGTCCAGTGCTCCTAAAAGAGACTCTTGTCACTGGCCCTAGCCTTAAGAGAGGGTCTCACATTTGGGACCAGCGTTCACTTCGGTTGTACTGGATGGCTTTCATTTGGAACCTGGCCCCTGCCACCACTGCTGAGGAGAAGGAGGGCATATGGCCTAACAGCTGGAGGATATCTTGCTGACCTGGGCTGACCCAGGACAAAGGACTTCACCAGACTGATGAGATTTCTCACTCTGCCTTAAGGGAAGAAGGCTCTCCACTGAAGGGCATCCAATTCTGCTTCTATGAACTCTAGCACATTAATTTTTTCTGTCTGTGATTTTTGGGTGTTCATGTGAAACCCCAGGGTACTCTAAGTGAGAAAGAGAGAGGCCCTGGCCTGCTGGTGTGATTTTCCTGTGACCAGCCAGTCATCTATGTAAGGGAAAACCTGTACTCCCCGTCTCCTGAAGTGTGCTGCCATTCAGCTAAGCACTTTGTGAATACCCTGGGTGCTGAGGAGAGTCCAAAGGGAAGAGCTGCAAACTCGTAGTGACCAATTCCTACCCTGCATCTTAAAATACTTCCTATGACTGGGCCTGACTGGAATATTTAAGTAGGCATCTTTGAGGTCCAGTCCTTGTGGGTGAGGAAGTACCTTGAGTGAAGGCCCTTTCCCCACTGAGATGAGGGGACTTTTTCTGCTTTTTTGCTTGCAGCAACTTTTTGAACCTCTAACTCCAGCAGGATCTTTTCTGCTAGTAAGGGAGGCATACATTTTCTGCAAACTTGCAGCCTGGGGAATTTCTGAATTGCAGAGTGAATCACTGGGCTCACTACCTCCAGAACCCACTTGTCTATGGTGAAGTTCTTCCATTCCTGAAAAAAGTGAGCTAGCCTTCCCCCACTGGCAATGGACAGGCGACCTGGACCAATTCGGCAGGGGTTTCCCCTTGGGTGCTGGGGTTAGGTCAGCACGTTTGCAGCCTCTCCAGCCCCTGCCTCTGAAGAAGTCTCTCAGCTGAGAGAAGTCAAAGCAGGAAACCACAGGGAAAATAACCCCTACCAATACCTCCCCTAGCAAGAGAAGGCCTTTTCCTTCCCAGTGTTGCTTTTATAGGTGGCTTTATACTCCTCCATGTTTTTCATGTATGCCTCTGTCTTGTCACCAAACAGGGACTTTTCTTCACAGGGAAAATCCATGGCTGTCGTCAAGGCACAAGTCAGGAAGCATAGGGGAAAAAACCCAGGAGCAGCTGTAAAATCCACCAAAACTTTACAGTAGCAATAATATAAAAAATAAACTTGTTCTTAATAACTACGTACAGAGGCAAAATAAAATAAAATCTTTCTTGCAATCTCTCTCATTGCAGCTCATCTTAGCTTTTTTTTTATAGATGTTTTTTTTCAACCCACACCTGTAACAAACATCCTGCCCTTGCAATATGTTCTGTTCTGGTAAATATCAGGCAGAACGTTTCTGAAGCCACTTTTGCAAAAAGGCCTCAAGAATTTGCACTCAAGTAACCTCTAGTTTTCTACAATTGTAGAGGCTTGGCAGAGGACACCAAAAGGAAGGAGTGCTGTGTGACTGAATTTCTCTACTGGGACTAAAGAAGTAGAACTCTTCTAAAAAACTATATTGCCCACGCTCCCTCCCCCCAAAGCTAGTTCTACTTTTATAGGCACAGGATTTGACTGACAACAGGAACCTCCTGTTTGGGAGCAGGAAGTGAGTGATCACAGTGCCACCAAGGACACACCATCCTAGAAGGGCAACAGGAGCTCTCCGGCCCCCTCTAGCTGCTGGAGGTCTACCTCTACGCAAGTAAGGGGTCTACTGAGAAATATAGGATCTTCTAGTCTCAGAACAGGAAGATCAGGAGCTAAAAGGGCACAGAGGCGATAAGTAAGTGGGGGGGGGGAACAGAGGAAAGAGTAAGGATTCCAAACAACAGTGAAGGGGCCAGAAATAAGACATGATGGGAGTGGTGCAGTGCAGTGGCTGTGGAGCAGCAGTCTTCCAGGAGATGTTCAGGAGGATGCGGTGTTGTCCCATTTGCAGGCACCTCTCTGGGCTGAGGGGGGAGGTTGCTCATCTCCAGGCTGAGTTGGCCAGGATTTGTGGGACCTCCTCTTCCATCCAGGGACCACCACGGCCACTGCCGTTGCCTCAGAGGTTGCCAAGAAAGAGGAGCGGTTGGACCACAGTGGGCTTAGGGAGGGTGAGGGTGGTGGTACAGAGGCACATCCCTCCAGTTGTATCTCTCCACAATTCCTATGCCATTCTGGCAAAGTGTGGTTCCTCTATGGAGGCACCCACAGTGGAGACCAAGGAGGATGCTGGGAACCTCCACAAAGGAGACCCACAGGAGGGTGGCATGGGACCACACAGGGGAAGGAAACAACTCCTGGTGGGGGACTCCATTGTTAGGAAAGTAGAACTGGGGGAGGAAGGGGAGAGGGAGGTAAGGTGCCTGCCGGGCGCCATGGCTTAGAGGGACAAGGAGCGAATCCTCAGGATTGCCGGAGCAGCTGCACAGGGGAGTGAGCTGGATGTCATTGTCCACCTAGGGACAAATGACCTGGCTAAGAAAGGGATCAGAGCAGTGCAGGAAGAGTCTGTGGAATTGGGGAGGGGCCTTGGACAAGTAGCACGCACGGTAACCTTCACGGAGGTGCTGCCTGTCTATGGCGTACGAGAGGCTAGGGTGCTCCACACCATGGGATTCAATCAGTGGTTGAAACACTGGTGCAGAGCTCAGGGATTTGGCTTCATTGGGGACTGGGGGTCCACCTGGCGTGATATAAGTCTATACTGGCATGATGGGCTGCATCTGTCCAGGAAGGGAACCAGGATCCTAGGTGATAGGTTTAAATGCTTCATTGGCAAGTATTTAAACTAGCCAAGGGGGGAGGCACTGGAAAGGAGCAGGGAAATCCTAGCCCTCCCCAAAAAAGTCACAGTAGTAAGTGCAGTAAACACCAACATAGAGATGTCGATAGGGAGAAGGGCATGGGTAAATGGAGAAAGTGACAAAGGCAAGAAGGACAGGGATGGGGCAAAAAGTAAGGCCATCAGGAAAAGGAGGATGAGTACCAATGCCCGTAGCCTGGGCAACAAGCTCCCTGAACTGGTGGCCTTGATGGAAGAGGGATGCCTGGATATCGTAACAGTCACAGAAACATGGTACACAGAGAACCATGACTGGGATGCTAACATACCAGGGTACGTAACCTACAGGAGAGACAGGGAGGGGAGAAGAGGGGGAGGAGTAGCTCTCTATGTAAAGGAAGGGATAAAAGCAACCGAACAAAAGAGTAAACAGGGAGGAAAGGAGGCACTGTGGGTCACACTGGAGACTAGAAGTGGCACCACAATCTGCACAGGGGTTGTATACAGACCCTCAGGTAAGGGGGAGGGAATGGACAAGGATATGATAGAAGGCATTCTTAGGATGGCAGAGAAAGGGGAAATACTGTTGATGGGAGACCTGAATATGCCAGATGTTAACTGGAGCACACTTGCTGCAGCCACATTCAAGAGCAGGGCCATTCTCAATGCCCTACAGGTGGCATGCCTCAGACAGCTAGTTTTGGAACCCACTCGTGAGGGAGCAATCTTAGAACTCATACTCTCAAATGGGAACAGTGAGAGGATCTCTGATCTAGAAGTGGGTTGCCATCTGGGAACAAGTAACCATCAAACAGTGTGGTTCACGTTAAACTCAGCTACAGAGTCAAGCCATACAAAAGTGAGGGTACTGGACTTCAGGAGGGCTGACTTTGGCAAGACGGCAGAGTGCCTCAGAAAAGCACTAGCAAACAGGCTAGAAGGAGGGGTGGAGCAACAATGGGGAATCATCAAAACTGCCATCACAGAGGCAACAAGCCTTTGTGTGAAGCAAATAAATCAAAAGGAAAGAAAAAGCCACTATGGTTCTCAAAAGAGGTGGCAGGGAAAGTCAGGGAGGAAAAGATAGCATTCAGGAAGTATAAGGAAACACAGAAGGAGCAGGACAGAGAGCTGTACCAGTTAAGGCAGAAGGAAGCAGGGAGGGAAGTCAGAATAGCAAAGGCCCAAACTGAGGAAAGGATAGCCAACTCAGTTAAGAAGGGGAAAACCTTTTATAGGTACATCAGGGATCGTAGAAAGACAAAGGGAGGGATAGTGAGGCTGAACAGAATGAACAATGGGTGGGCAAAGGGGGATAGTGAAAAAGCAGAGATACTGAACGAATATTTCTGCTCAGTATTCACAAAAGAAGGGGGAGGTGCCTAATCCAATTAACAGAAGCACTCTGGCTGGGGGGGGGGGTTGATCCCAGTCCTTTCACAGAAGAAAGGGTTCTGAAAGAACTCCTAAAACTGAAGGTGGACAAAACAATAGGGCCTGATGGAATTCACCCCAGAATTCTAAAAGAATTAAGGGGAGAACTAGTGAAACCACTGACTACCCTTTTTAACAAATCATGGGAGGATGAGGTGGTACCTGAGGACTGGAGGAGGGCAGATGTGATTCCCCTTCACAAAGCAGAAGCAGGAAACTACAGACCTGTAAGTTTGACCTCAGTAGTAGGGAAAATGATGGAATCACTTCTGAAAGAAAGAATTGTTGAGTACCTAGAGGTCAGCGGGGCACAGGACCCAAAGCAGCATGGATTTACAGCAGAAAGGTCATGTCAGATGAATCTAATAGATTTCTTTGACTGGGTGACCAAAGTAACAGACCAGGGAGGGGCTGTGGATATGGCCTACCTAGACTTTAGCAAGGCAGTTGACACAGTCCTGCACAAAAGATTAATAATCAAGTTAGCCAACCTGGGAGTGGTACCCAGGGTGGTAGCTTAGGTAGCAAACTGGCTGCAAAACAGGACACAGTAGGTAATAGTGAATGGAACACATTCCGAAGAAAGGGGTGTCACTAGTGGAGTACCTCAGGGCTCAGTACTGGGTCCAGTCCTCTTTAACATCTTTATATAGATGACACTGCAGAGGGTCTGAAGGGAAAGGTATGCCTCTTTGCAGATGACACAAAGATCTGTAACAGAGTTGATACACGGGGGGTTAGAAAGGATGAGAAGGGACTTGGCAAGGTTGGAGGAATGGTCAGACATATGGCAACTTAGATTCAATGCAAAGAAGTGCAAAGTAATGCACCTGGGAAACAAAAACCCAGGAGAAGAGTACACAATAGCAGGGGAGGTACTAACAACAACAAATATGGAAAGGGACCTGGGGGTAGTCATATCAGATGACCTAAAGGTGGGTAAGCAATGTGAGAAGTCAGTAAGGAGAGCCAGGGGGATACTGGGATGCATAAGAAGGAGCATCACAAGTAGAAAAAGGGAAGTGGTTATCCCTCTGTACAGACAGTTGGTGAGACCCCATCTGGAGTACTGTGTGCAGTTTTGGAGACCTCATCTATGCAAGGACACAGGATGGAAGCAGTCCAGAGGAGGGCAACTAAAATGGTGCAGGGTCTGCATCAGAAACCATATGAAGAGAGACTGAGAGAGCTTAATATGTATACCCCTGATGAAAGGAGGGACGGGGGACATGATAAAAACGTTCAAGTACCTGAAGGGAATCAACAAAGTCCAGGAGAGTAGCATCTTTCAGAAAAAGAGATGTGTAAGAACAAGGGGGCACAATTTAAAGATAGAGGGGGAACGGCTCAGGAGTAATGTGAGAAAAATTTTTTTCATGGAGAGAGTGGTGGATGCATGGAACCGCCTTCCTGGGGAGGTTGTTGGGTCTAAAACAGTGGGGGAATTCAAACATACATGGGACAGACATAAGGCAATTGTAGTGGGGGGTGGCAGGAAGTAGGCTGTTGGGTAACTAGAATCTGCAGCTTATCCAGTAGGTAGGGAAATGGGCAGACTGGATGGGTCAAGTGGTCCTTATCTGCCATCAAAGTCTATGTTTCTAGTACTTTTCTACCTGGAGGCTGGTCTACAGAGGTTAATCTCTGAGCCAGCACCTGAAGGAGCTCTGCCCTGTCTGAAGGGCGAAAGGCTCTCCCCTGAACCATACCCAAGAGGGCTCCTATGAATTGCAGTCTCTGAGATGACCAAAGGGCTGTTTTGGGGAGATTTAGAGTTACCTCAAGGTCCTGGAACATCTTGAAGGTGCACTGCAGGGTCTGACATAGCTGTTCTCTGGATGGGGCCGATAGCAGCCAGTCACTGAGGTAGAGGTAGATGTAACTAATGACCCTGCCTCCTGAGAACTGCCGCTACCTCTGCCAGGCATTTGGTGAATACCCAAGGTGCCGAGGACAGGCCGAAAGGAAGGACCCTGAACTGGTAGTGCTCTCCTTCGAATGTGAACTGCAGATACATCCTGTGGGACGGCAAGATCTTTATGTGCATGTACGCATCCTGCATGTCCAGGTAGTAGAGCCAATCTCCTTGGCGTAGAATGGGAAGCAACCCCTGGAGTGTCACCATCCTGAACCTTTTGCACACTATAAAGACTTTCAGTTGACGGAGGTCCAGGATGGGACGAAGGTCCCCTGTCGTCTTTGGAACTAGGAAGAAGTGAGAGTAGTAACCTTTGTCCCTCTGGGACACTGGTACTACTTGAATCGCTCACTTTTGACAGGAGGGCCTGGATCTCCACCCAAATAAGACTTGGGTGGGATGGAGAGCAGGACATGTGGGCTGGTGGATTGTCTGGGGGCAGCTGAGAAAACTCCAGGACCTAGCCTCTCTCTATAAGTTGCAGCACCCATTGGTCTGTCGTGATGTTTTCCCAACCTGTGAGGTAAAAGGAGAACCACCCTCCCACTGTCTTTCCTATTGATTCTGCTGGAGGAGGGGGAGTGGGCAAGAAGTCAGGCAGAGGCTGACAGGGTGGGGAGAGAAGCTCTGGACTGCTTAGTTGTTAATGGTGCCAGAGTTCCTGCTGCCTGAGAGGGTGACTTTCTCTTTAACCCTCCTCGCTGTTGATGTCTCTTTGCTTGTTGTCCCAGGTGATCCGAAAAGGCCGGCGCCTGGAGGGGTTGGGTTCAGACTTGTACATCTTGTGTACTTCGGAGACAGCCTTCCTCGAGTCCGTAGGCCAGAGATGACCTTTTCTGCCTGCTGGTCAGAGAGCACAGGTCCCTGGAAAGGCAGATCTAGAATAGTGTCCTGCAGGTCCTGCCTGAACCTGGACACTCAAAGCTACGAGTATTTCCTTAGGCATACTCCTGAGGCTGCGGCTCTGACTGCTGCATCTTCCGCATCGTATGAGCATCTAAGGACATATATGTCATCGTCTGCCCTAGACTGCAGGAATGCCAAAAGTTCTGACTTGGTGGGAGAATCTGGTTTGGACTTGGTAAGTTCCATGGCCTTCTGCCAGAGGCACTTCTGATACATCACCATGTGAGCTAAGAATTTTAGAGACTGGATAGTACAAGAGGAAAAGGAGTACACTTTCTGCCCTAACTGGTCAATCTTTGATTCCCTGCCTGACAGCTGGTATGCTTAAGTGGCTGAGACCTGCCATGAGCCACTGTAAGGACCATGGAGTCCGTTTTGGGCTGTTTACTGAGGTGGGGCTCATTCCTGGAGATTCTGCATAAGCGGTCGGCCTTTTTAGGCACTGCGACTGGATGATAAGCCTTGAGGTCATAGGCTTGGTGGAGCCTGATGTCAGAGTAGCGGTCATCAGGTCCTCTGACAGAGATCCTTTCTGCCCTTGCGGGGTGGACATCTTAGAAACTGACGTCTGGTCTGGCACCAGAGGGGAGGAGGCAGACGATGGCAGGGGCTGTTGTCGGTCCGAAGGGACAGTCGACGACAGTTTAGGTATGGAGAGCGCTTCCTTGTGCTCACAATCTTGGCACCTGTTGTGGTCGTCAGCCTTGGGTGACGATTCGGAGGACAAAGCCTTGACAACGGTGGGGTCCGGATGGATACTCGATGAAGTGGAAGCAGAAGAGGCCAGGTCCTCAAGCCTAGATCCCAGCACTTGTTTGTGGGGTCTGATGGCTAGAGAAACTGAAGAGGAGGCCTGGGTAGGCCCTTGCTCCGAACTTCTGCCTGACGCCTGGGTTGAGACGGACGGATTTGTGGTCAAAATCCCTGGAAGGACTAGCGACTCTTGGGGGGGAGATTTTGGGGGCAGAATCCGACCTCCCACCGGAGGTGGAAGCCTTGGAGCTCTTGTGCGGGGACCAGGACCGTGAGTCTGACCTGGGTCTGTCCTTATTTGTCCTGCGATGTTTCCCCGAGTGCTTCTTCTCCTTGGTGGAGGGGTTTAGGGGCGATGGACGAAGAAGAGGTATAACCAGAGTATGATTTCTGCATCGCGGCCAGTTGTCATTCCAGCAGGTGAACTTTGAGCGTCTTCAGGTGGCGAATGCAGGTGCGTTTGTTAAAACTGAGGTAGCGCGGGCAGGCGTCCAACTTGTGCTCTGGTCCCAGGCACAGGAGGTAGGCTGAATGGCCATCTTTCGCCGGAATTTGTTTTCCCACGCACACTTTGTCATACGTCGCGGAGCAGAAGTGCTAGACTTGTCAGACATAAAGAGGTGGTTGTAAAATTCGAAGAAGAGAACTGCGCCGAGCATTGAGAAAAATGGCGGTCAACAGCTAGCATGAGGTGTCCGTGGAGCCGAAATGCAGGGTCGACGGCGGGAAAAAACTGGGGTGGCGCCAAGAGGCCGCCTCTTATATACTGAGGGTGACGCCAGGGGAGGAGCCAACGTCGGGGGTGGTCCCCCCATCTTGGACTGCTAGCTAGAAATTTTCCATATGGTCCTAGTGCCTGGCGCCATAGTCCTAATGGTTATTACCTGCTGCAAGAGCTCTATCTCGAAGTGAGATCTTGTGCTCCAAGCACCACTCTCAAAAATCTAACTGCTTTTCTGCACAGAGGGTAGAGTGTGTTGCTCCTTGTTTGCCGAGGTAGAACATAACGCACTAGATTAACCCAGTTCAAGTAGTGCAGAGTGCCATTGTACCATCACCTTAGGCACCCAATATTAACAGTTAAAACATACACAACTCCTGAATACATTACCTGGTAGCCAAAGTATATTTATTATTGCTCTGCCACACTTCAAACAACATCCAGAAAAGGCTTGTGTAGCGCAGACAGTTATTTCAAAGAATTATCTTTGTTTAGCTGCAACGATTGAACTGCGGCTAATACAGATACCCTCTATTCTCCCATACCACGAATAGTTAGCAGGGGAGCAGACAGATGTGGGCTGATGCGCACAAATGGGCAGACTCAGGTGAGCTCTCCTGCTCTTACTTAGAAACATGGGCCTGATAGCTTCCTATGTACAAACCTAGAGCAGCTAAAGAAAATACTCTATTAACCCATAATATCTACCTTGCACGACTCATTGTTGGCGGATTACGCAATGACTTCTTTTGGGGCCACAGCCCTATCACTGTACACCATTATGACAACTGCATCTGCTAATCTTGAACACATATATGTGTAGATGCTGTTCTGGGTCCAGCCATGTTCCACCGATCGCCTGGCCGGCCTGTCAGTGCAGAGGTAGCACTACTGCTCATGACGATGGTGACTGGGGTTTGGTAGCAAGCCATGGCTGTGGGCATGTGGTTGGAAGAGGAGCGATTGTCCCAGAGGACGTGCTCCTCCAGGGAAGGACGACAGCAGAACTCTGCTGCAGTGCCGCCATGTGGGTGACCACAAGTAGTGGTGCACACTAAAGAAGCCGGCAGTTGCTGGAGTTAGGCTGTGCAACACTCGCATACTCACTGTGTATCACTGCTATAATAACCACCAGCAGCTCCAGCTAAGGGGCAGGGTGTAATTAGGGGGAAAAAACCCTCAGGGCAGCAGCAGCATGATGGCCTGGGACCTCGCAAGCCCCACACCCATCAAAAGGCATGACTAGATTAGCATCTCAGTCCCTCCTCCTTCGTGGGATTGCCCACGTCTTAGGAGAGGGGGTCCCTCCGTGGGAAGTAAGCCACAGTCTCCTGGTTGTGGCCTGATGGCAGGTTGATGAGGCTGGGCGGTCCTGTCTGTGGTCAGAAATGAAAATTACGTACTTACCATAACCTTCTAGGAATATCTTTACCATTTATTCACACTAATGGGTCCAGACCAGAGGCACTAGGACCCTGTGGGTGTTGAAACTTTAGAAGAGGCCAGCGCCAAGGTAAGCGGTGCGCATGCATGGTGCCGCAAGATTGGCTCACGGCACTAGGCTAACCTCAGCATTAGCCCCCGACCATCTCTGTTCCTTTTTTGCCAAGGAGGTGCAGCATAACTTAACTACTGGTCCATGCACTTATGAGTAAGGGCATAAGGAGCCCTGAAGGCCTGTGCAAGAGGTCAGTATGACAACTGTGGCACGTGGACAGCTGGTTCTGATTTCAATATGATTATTTTTTCTGCAAAATAATATATGTAAGGGAATGTCTGTCAGGAGGAAATACTGTCTTGCAGAAATTGACACATCAAACCCCCCTCAGGGATAAAAGTTCAAAGGACAGGAGGTAGCTTAAACTGCAAATATCTGAAATGCAACTACTTTGTCAAGTTTTCTTTGAAGCCCCGGAAGAAAAAATTACTCACCTTAGTAATGTTGTTTTTTCTATTGGAGTCTTGCTATATTGTGACATATGCAGTGAGTCCCAACCTTCGAACTGCTCCGGAGGTGAAAGTTAACTTTCCATGCCAGGCATGGAATGCTGAGCTCGAGCTCGGTTGAAACTCTGTCTGTTGTTCTTCAAACTCAAACCGTCAGATCTTCACGAGCTAAACTCACTGAGGTCCTGTGTGGAAGCTGTAAACCTACACTAGCCAACTGGCTACTAAACATAGAACACATTTTTGGTCCCAAGACAAAGACTCAAGTCAGGAGACCCAAAAATGAAAAACACACAAGTCACCCCAAAAAAGGAGGGTGAAAACAACAAGGTGGGCACCTACTAGGTGCCAACACTGCACTGCCCACCCACATCCCAAAACAGAGGTTCTGAGAGGGCAGGCAGGGGAGGTCATAATATAGTAAGACTCAATAGAAGAAACAACATTACTAAGGTGAGTAATTTTTCTTCAAACATGAAGTCTTGCTATATTATGACATATGCAGACTACAAAAGCAGTACCTCCATGGAGGAGGGACAAAACCTACTTGGGAAATAGGCTCTGAAGCACAGCTGTGCCAAACTGAGCATCACTCCTAGCCTGGATATCCGGGGAGTAATGCTTGGTAAAAGTATGAACTGTTTTCCAGGTAGCTGCTTGACATATCTCTAGAACAGGGATGTTCCTGGCAGCAGCCAGGGAAGCAGCTGTACCTCTGGTAGAGTGAGCCCACAGGCCTGAGGGTGGAACCTTATCCAGTTTTTCATAACAAAATTGGATACAAGAGACAATCTACCTGGCAATGGATCTTTTAGTGGCAGGTTTCCCTTTACCAACCTCGCCATAAGTGAGAAACAGTTGGAGGGAGTCAAACTTGTGACCCTTGGTACACTCTATGTAGTAGCTAAGGGCTCTTTTGATATCTAAACTGTGTAGCCTCCTCTCACCAGAGGAGAAATAGTCAGTGAAGTACACAGGAAGAGACATAGATTGATTAAGGTGGAAATCTGAAACCACCTTAGGCAAGAACTTCCTGTTAGTCCTGAGGACCACCTTATCTCTATGAAAGGAGATAAAATCAGGCTCCACTGACAAAGCTTGTAATTCACTTATTCGTTTGGCAGAAGTGATGGCTACCAGAAACACAGTTTTCCAAGTCAAGTACTTAAGCTCTGCTGAAGACAAAGGCTTAAAAGGGGGTTGCATAAGCTGAGCAATGCAAACATTAAGGTCCCAAAAAGGGGCATGGTCCCCGAATGGAGGGTTGGTGTGAAGTAATCCCTTGAAAAACTTGGAGAATACAGGGTGACCTGAAAGAGAAGAGGGCTTACCTGCTGAAATAAAAGCAGACACAGCTGCCAGATGCACTTTTAGGGTAGCTGGTCTCAGCCCCAAGGTATTTAAGTGGACCATGTAATCCAGGACTGTGGGTAAAACAGCAGATTCTGGGGAAATATGCTTTCCAGAGCACCATATGGAAAATCTCTTCCATTTGGAATTATAAGTAGCCCTGGTAGAAGGTTTTCTAGAAGCCTTCAGGATATCCATTACACCTTGGGAGAGGTGTAAACCAGCAAACTCTAACTCTTCAAGAGCCAGGCTTTGAGATTGAGAGATTTGAGGTTTGGTACCAAACCCTCCCCTGAGCACAGGTTAACAGGTTGTGATTCCTGGGAAGATGGACTGCTAAGGACAGTAGAAGTGGATACCAGGGTTGTCTGGGCCAATCTGGAGCAATCAGCATCATCTTGCAGGGTTGAGATCTGATTTTGACTAGCACTTTGAACAGAAGAGGGAAGGAGGGGGGAAAGCATAGAGAAACTTCCCTTCCCAATTGAGAACTAAGGCATCCAGAGGGACTGAGCCCAACACTGGGGGCCTGCAGCAAAAAAGGGGATGTTGGTGATTGTCTGGGGCTGCAAAAAGATTTATCTGCGGGGTGCCCCATCTGGCAAATACCACCTCCAGGACCAGGGGATCCAGTGACCATCTGTGATGGCCCTGGGAAATCCTGCTGAGAGCATCTGCTAGGGCATTGTCCTTGCCTGGGAGGTGAACTGCGTGGGAAGTGTTCAGGGAATAAGCCAGAGACCACAACTTCATTGCTTCGGTGCACAAGGCCGTAGACCGAGTGCCCCCTTGCTTGTTGATGTACCACATTGTGGTGGTGCTGTCTGTTCTGACCTGTACAACTTTGTTCTGAACAGATTTGGAAAAAGCCTGAAGTGCTAGAAAAACTACGCTGAGTTCCAACAGATTGATGTGGAGCAGAGACTCCTGAGGGGACCACAACCCCTGGGTGGTGAGGTCGCCCATGTGAGCTCCCCACCCCAATAGGGATGCATCTGTAGCAAGGATTAAGGAGTGAGACTGAGTGACAAAAGGAACCCCTTGTCTGAGACTGCTCTGATCCTGCCACCACTGTAGGGCCTGGATCAGGGTTCGAGTCACTGGGATCAATTTGGTTAGAGGATCTTTCCTTTAAGACCAAAAGGCTCTCAAGTGGAACTGAATGTCCCTCATCTGAAATCTGGCTCCCGCACTACTGCTGTAGAAGCAGCCATGTGCCCCAGGAGCTGTAGAAAATGCCTTGCTGGTCGAGACACCTGCAGGGTGAATGAGGAGGCCAGAGATACCAGGGTCCTTGCCCTGTCCAAAGGAAGGAAGGCTCTGGCTTTCTTTGTGTTCAGTTCTGCGCCTATGAAGGTGAGGAGCTGGACAGGCTGTAGAACTGACTTTGAGAGATTCAGAAGGAAACCTAGAGAGGTGAGCAGTTGCTGAGTTATCTGTAGGTGTAACTTGACTTGTTCTGGGGACTGGCCTACTATGAGCCAGTCGTCCAGGTAAGGGAAGATGGCAATTTTTTGCCTTCTTAGAGAAGCAACTGCTACTGCCAGGCATTTTGTGAATACCCTTGGAGCAGAGGTGAGGCCAAAGGGCACTGCTCTGAACTGGTAATGGCCTGAGGGCAGCTCGAACCTGAGGTACTTTCGATGGGAGCTTCTGATGAGAATATGGAAGTAGGCATCCTTGAGGTCCAGGAACGCTAGCCAGTCCCCTGGCCTTAGAGAGGGTAGAATAATTCCCAGAGTCACCATTTTGAATTTTGGTTTTAAAAGGTGCTTGTTTAAGTATCTGAGATCCAGGATGGGCCGCCATTCTCCTGTCTTTTTGGGGTAAGGAAGTACCTGGAGTACAACCCTTTGCCCTGGTGTAGGGGTGGAGCCCTTTCCACAGCTCTGAGAGCCAGGAGGAAGAGACCTCTGCCTCTAGGGCAAGTGCCTCTGGAGGATTTGCAGTGGAAAGGATCTGGTTCTCATCTTTGGAAAATTTTTGAAGCTGAGAACCAGTCCCTGGCTTACTACTTCCAGGACCCACTTGTCTGATGTCAGAGACTCCCAGTCCTGGACAAAGTAAGCCAGCCTGCCCCCTCCAGGAAGTTGAGAATCGGCCCTGGCAACCCCATCAGGGTGCCTGCTTGGCAGAGGCTTTGGGCTGAGGGGTGGAAACAGGCCTGCTGGCTCCCTTCTGCCCCTCCCTCTAAAGAACCCCCTCTGGCATAAGCAGAAGAGGAGGCCTGGGCTTGGTAAAAGGCCTATGAAAGGCATGCCCTGTCCTGGGATGCTGCCGAGAGGAGTGGCCGGCCTTTCCTTGGCCTGTGCACCCTATAGGTGGTCCTATACTCATCCATTTTCTTTCATGTAATTTCTGTCTGCTCCCCAAACAGGGAATTACCCACAACAGGAAAATCCATGGCCTTAGTCTGGGTATCCTGTGACAGGCTAGTACATCTGAGCCAAGCCATTCTGCGAAGTGCCACAGATGTAGCCATAACTCTTGATGACACATCATTAGAGTCCACTGCAGCATGAAATTGCACCTTGGATGCCTCAATACCATCGGCAGCCACCTGCTCCAGCTCCTTGGCAAACTGGTCAGGGACCTGTTTTGCTAGAGCCATAACAGTATCCCATCTGGATTTCTGATACCTAGCAACATAAGCCATATAATTTGCCTGTCTGAGTCCCAAGGATGCTGCCATGTATTGTTTCTTAGCCATGGCATCAATCTTCCTGGAGTCCTTGTCCAGGGGGTGCGAGGCCAAGGGAATATTTGCCTTGTCACAGGCTGCAGCCTGCACTACCCCAACATGGCTGCATTGTTGAGAAAGGAACTCCGTATCAGAGCCTGACAATGTGTACCTCTTGTCCATTCTCTTATCCACAGGAGGTATATAGTGTGAGGAGTTTTTAGAATTTTAAAAGTCTGTTTCCCAAAAGATTTATGCAAGGGAATAGACAGTCTCCTAGACTCTGGGATATCCATCATTTTCACATAATCAGGCTCCTCTTGATCATCCACAGCTTCTTCCATAGGGAGCTGGAGGGTTTCAGCCACTTTTTTATAAAAAATAAAATGAGAAGGGGACTCCGAAAGCCTAGGAGGAGACACTCCTGAAGGTCTGTCTGGGGAGATGTCTGGGTCAATGGGCACATCCAGACTTTCAAATCCACATTCACTCTCCTCATACTCCTCTTCCCCCTCCTCCGGTTCATAATATTCCTCTAAATCATAGTCTTGAACCGGCGGAACCGGACGCTTACCTGATGGCACCGGTTCGGTCGGAACCGGGGAAAGCGACTGGACAATTTGAATTGCTTTGGCTATCTCTTCAGTGGTTGGAGAGGAAAGTTTTGGCTTCACACCAGCTGATTTCCTAGTCCTTTTTGCTGGAACCAACCCCTCAGAGTCGGCTCTCCTTTTGCCCGAGGAAGTCTCGCCCTGGTCAGAGGGCACTCCCTCTGGTTCGGTTGGAACTGAACCGGGCTGGCCATCCGGGTCAGCGGACTTTTGGCCTCCCTTTCCCTGAGCCTACCAACTCTCTTTTCCAGGGTAGCTGCAGGAAAATTTTTACAAATCTGGCAGTCTGCATTGAGGTGGTCAAACCCCAGACAATACACACAGGTGGTGTGGAGGTCAGCTTTTCAAAGGCTTCCCCCACACACACTGCAATGTTGAAACCCAGTGGGCCCAGTTTTCTTTTGGGTTTCTCAGACATAGTGCCAGTCCTAACCAAACTTTTACCCGTTTATGGCAATCCACCAACAAGACCCTCTTATCGGTTCCCAACCGTATCACGGAGTCGTGGAAAAGCCGTAAGAAATTCCGTTTTTGAACCGATAAGAACCGTAACCACACTCTAAATGACAGAATAAAATATTTTAAACAACCTGATCGGTTCAAAGCGAACCGATAAACAGTTTACAAGTTCCACACAGAAGAGAAGTAATGTAAACCTATCTAGTACTCACAAATACCACAGACAGAGCCTGAACCGACCGGTTGCGGTTTAAATTCAGTCGAAAAACCGAGAAAACAATACTTTAACCGACAAAATGAACCAAGCAGAAGGAGAAATCTCCGGAGCAACTGTTCAGTGAGGCGGAGTAAAGAATCTGACGGTTTGAGTTTGAAGAACAACAGACAGAGTTTCAACCGAGCTCGAGCTCAGCGTTCCATGCCTGGCATGGAAAGTTAACTCTTTCACCTCCGGAGCAGTTCGAAGGTTGGGACTCACTGTATATATCATAATATAGCAAGACTTCATGTTGTTTGAAATAAAATATCCATTCATGACGTCCTCAGGGGAAATCCTTTGATTTGCACTAGGTGTCATGGAGGAAGGAGAAAATGCATGTATTGGGGTGTCCCCCAAGATAGCCAGTAAATACATCAACAAGACTTTGATGTCTGGGTGAAGCAGATCCCAGACTAAATTAGGAAGTCCAATATGCATTTGCTTGGGTTATCCAGTGAATTACATCAGAGAGGCTTTGATGTCTATGTGACGCAGACCACAGACTGGCTTTGGGAAGTCACATTTATGACAACTATTATTTTTTTAAATATCTTAGTGGGACATCCTGTGTTATAAAATATAAATTTTAATACACCAAGGCGGAGTTAGGTGACCTCGGAGAGAAGGCCGGCTCAAGACTGCTTTTAAAAATACTGAGCAGACCTTACACAAGGACATTCATTTTCTGACTTAGAAAAGAGCAGCATCGAAGCACTGAAAGATTAAGAAGTAAGGACACCTTAGATAAGACCAATCTGAGTGTATGTGTTGTAGGAATTTGCACTTTTAAACCGGTTTTGTTTTTAAGGCTGTATGTGTTGGGATATCTTGTTCTGTATTTTACTGTTTTCCTATTTTACCTATTTTAAAGTAAAGATATATATTTTAAAAACAGAAACTGCCTGGTGTGCCTTGAAACTTCTTTTTATATAAGTGAAGCTTAGATGATTATAGTTGACACTGTGCATGGGCGTACTGTGATACCAAACTGGGAAACAGGTCAGAGTTCTCTAGGTCTTGCATAAAGTTCTAAGGGTTCATTCTGAAATACCTGGTTAGGTGCCCGTAGGCAAAGATATCTGGCCTCCCGAAGACAGAATTATCTGAGCCTGACAATTGGATACGCTAACAAGAGGTTATCAGTTTGAATCCCTCCAGAACTTGGGAGTAAGGTGACTCGAACCCACAAAACAGACAAGAGGGTTACCTTGTTCTGTTAAACTGTTCACAATTCTATGCTCAGAGGTTGGCACTTTGGGAGTAGAGGGCTGACCTGCTGAGTGGGTTTGTGACAACAGTAAAATACTGTCTTCACAGTTCAAGCCTTTAACAAGGGAGAAGACCAATAAGATACTGGAGTGAGCTTGGGGGATGGCAGGGTGGGCATGTGAATAAATGGTTAAGATATTCCTAGAAATGCAATAATTACGGTACGTATGTAATTTTCATATTTTCCACGAATGTATCTTCACCATTTATTCACAATAATGGGTCAGAGTACCAAGCTGAGATAGAACCTCTGGGGAAGGATAGTAGGAGTGAGAGCTCACTCAGGACTGAAGTCCATTCAGCACAATCCTGCCAGCGGCATACGGCCTGGCAGTAATATGCAGGGTATAGTGCGCAATGAAAATGTGCAGTGACCCTGGTTACAGCTTTGCAAAGCATCACCTGACACAGAACAAATCCCTGCTAAGGACGTGACAACTGCAATGGTGAAGTTGGCCCGTACTTAACCTTTCAACCTGACCTAGCCATGGCATAGTAGAGGTGAGATATCTCACAACCCAGGCAGAATAAGCTTGAATGGAGCAGGCTGACTGAAAGCAAAGAAGACCAAAAACTGGATTGATTGAAATCCCAGTTCTGTACAAGTGAGAAGTGAGGACCCCCCTAATGTTCAGAGAATGGGGAGAATGCTCTCTGATATTCTGGAAGCTTGCAAATAGATGGAAAGCACAGTGGCAGATTCCGAGAGAAATCTGAAACCATTTAGGAAGTTTTCTATCGAGCACGGAGCACTACCTTTTCCTGTGGGAAACAGCAGAATGGTAATCTGAGATCAGGAGATAATTTCAGACAATCTGAAAGCAGAAGAGCTGGCCACTAGAAGTTGCTAAGTAGAATTTAGCTCACAAGTCACCAATGGCTCAAAGCGCTTGTGATGAGCATGTCCAGCGCAAGGGAGATATCCAGGCAACTACCAGCTTCCAGAGAGGGGCCTCGCATGTAAAAATGACCTGAGTAACATGGCACCTAATGCGGCGCATAACACTGATGTCAACCATGGCGCCTGACACAGGGCCATATCCGGCGCCTGCTCAACAGCAGGGCCCCACAGGCCACACACTAGAGGCATCAAACTTACACCAAGGCAGGAAAGAGAGAGAGTCTAGCACCAGAAAAACCAAGAGCTGGACCGGTACTAGGACCAGGGCTCGGAAGGCACCAAGATAGGCCAGAAGAGAGAACCTAGCAGCAAAGCCAGCTCCAGCACGAATGACCATGGTAGACCCGAGGTGACCAGAGCGGTACCCGGCCAGACCTATCAAGAGACATATGGTAGGGGAGTGGCCAGTGGGGCAGGAATTGGCAGCGTGGTCACCGGCAAGGGCAGAGGGCCGTTGCCTAAGCCAAATGCTCTAACCGGTTTAGAGAGCCCCACCAGCAGGTGCAGTGTCAACAACCAACAAGGGCCAGGTACTAGACCCACCAGCAGCGACACCCCAGCCTGACACTGTACCCGCTGCTCTGAAGAGCTGCCCAGGGAAGGCTGCCCACTAGGACCCCCCAAGGGACAGAGGGGGGACTTCAGTCCTGAGGTCTCAGTACCCTAGTACCAAGGTCCACGGCAACAACAAGCTTGCCAACAGGCTCACAGCCCCAGCAACTGAGGGTCTCGTGGAGACTTCCCATAGGGTGACCTCCAGAGGTACTATTTCTTCTCCCACTGAACAGCGACGAGAGATGAACTCGAGGTCGAGCAATGCCAAGATCCCAACCGGAATCAAGAACTGGCCCGCTCCTTCGTGCTCTGAAGAACTACCCTTTCCCTAAACACAGGACCACCTGTGGTCAAAACCATTCCCTCGTGGGAAAGTGAACAGGACACGGACCCGCTGCCAGACCAGCCTGCCAATCATGGCATCAGGGCAACACAGCACCAGCTCGAAAAGTCCCCAGTAAAACATGGCGCCAGCCCAACACGGCACTGAGCCAAACCCAGCGCCGAGGAAACAAGGCACCGGGCCCAACACTGCACCAAGCAAACAAGGTGCTGGGCCAAACACGGCACCGGCCCAAACAACGGAAGACTCCCTACCAAGATCCTGCAGAGACATCATCACAAGGCTCGGAAGGGCTGAGAGAAACTGACAGAAATTTTTTATAAAATTACTAAACTGATACAAAAAGCTCTAAACAACTATTAAACTGAAGTGGCCGTCATACAGACGTGAAGTTTTAATTCCCGAAGGGCGACTGATGTCGTCTCTGAAGTGGTTGGGGGTTGGTGCCGAGGTAAGCCTAGTACCACAAGCCACTCTCGTGGCACTGTGCATGACGAGCTTGCTTCAGCGCCGATCCCCTTGAAAGTTTTCAATCCCGCTGGGTCATAGTGCTTTCCGACTTGGACCCATTAGTGTGTATAAAAGGTGAAGATACATTCCAGTAAGATCAGGGTATACCCCCTGAAAGAAGCTAGCAATAGAGAGGAATAAACAGAACTAAAAAAAAAAAAAAGTCCAATAGGTCTGAAGGCCTTGGCAGGGTACATCACATCTCACTAAGGAGGAGCCTCTCTCTGCACAGAGAGCGCTGTTGCAAGTCCCAGTGGCATCTGCACCCATGGCAATGACTACCCAACAAGGGTCATATCAATGGAGGGTACAAGTGGTGCCATCTCCAAAATCATGCATTGGGGTGGAATGTACTGGAGTACCTGTTCAAAGGCATCTTCTCCTTCAGAGAAGACTGAGGAAATCACCTGGGCAATGGGTGGAAGCATCTGAGGAGCAAGTACAAGAAAGGTTACACATCATTACTCTGCTTGCTTGGAGAAGGCACGGTAGAGAAGTCGATAGGACCCACAGTGAGAAATGCTGCGTCATGGACCGAGACAAAGGAGACATAACAAGGGGGGGGGAGGCATGGAACAGGAGCAGGGAAATCCTAACCCCCCCTCCAGAAAAAAATCAGGGTGGTTAGTGAGGTAAACACCAAGGTAGAGGCATCGATAGGGAGAAGGACAGATGTAAATGGAGAAAAAGGCAAAGGCAGTAAGAGCAGGGATGGGGCAAAAATACAGGTTACTCACCTGTAGCAGGAGTTCTAGTAATGGTATATGTTGTTCATCCACACTGTCTGGCAGGTTCCTTGCCACTTTAAATCTTGCCGGAAGGTCTTCAAGCTGGCTCCTCCCACCCACCCGGGTGGTAAAACTCTCGGCTCCGCCCCATGACGCCAGATCTAGTCCGCTGGAAGCCAGACAGGCGTCAAGCCGGGAGGTCATGATGGGAATGTAGGGATGAACAACATATACCATTCCTAGAACTCCTCTTACAGGTGAGTAACCTGTATTTCTAGGGACATGGATATGTTGTTCATCCACACTGTCTGGCAGACTCCTAGCAGATCTCCGGGAGGAGGGAGGCAAGGCGCACACCCCCTACTTAGGGAATAATGACTGGAGAGCCGAGACCCCAATACCAGCATCCCGGTGTGACTAAAGGTCGATGTGGTAATGGGTAATGAAGGTGTGTGCTGACTTCCAGGTAGCAGTCCTGCAGATTTCCTGGATAGCGACGTCCCTGGAAGCAGCCACCGATGCAGCGCTATGGTGGGTAGAATGAGCTCTTATCCCTCTGGGAGGTTCCATGGCCACCAACCTGTAGCAGAGATCTATGCAGGAGGTGACCCACCTGCCTATCATCCGCTTGGCTGAAGGTCTGCCAGGTGCGGCTTCAGCATAGGTGACAAACAGCTGGCGAACCTCTCCCCGAACTTCAGCAGTCCGCTCCTTATAATAAGGGAGCACTCTTCTAGGGTCCAGAGTATGGAGCCTATATTCGGCCTCCGAGGTGTGACTGGGGTAGAACACCAGCAGAGTCAACAACTGGTTAAGGTGAAACTCCGACACCACCTTCGGAAGGAATTCCGGGTGGGGCCGCAGGACAACCTTGTCCCTGTGGAAGATCAGATAAGGGGACTCGATGGAAAGCGCCTGGAGCTCTCCCATTCTTCTGGCTGACGTGAAAGTCACCAAGAAGGCGGTCTTCCACGACAGGTGAGAGATGTCACACCTGTGCATCGGTTCGAACGGCTTGCCCATGAGCTTAGCCAATACCAGCAGTAGATCCCATGGAGGTGGAGGTTCTCGCAGTGATGGGGATATGTGATCAAGGCCTTTGTAAAAGCGCCCGACCACCTTCTCCCACGCCACCGACTGCTTCCCAGCCCTCGCCCGGTAAGCAGAGATGGCTGCCAGGTGCACCTTAAGGGTCGTCGATCGAAGCCCTTGCTGAGAAAGGGACCACAGGTAGTCCAGAATGCTTGCCAAGGAGCAGGAGGAAGGGTCCAGGCCTTTGCCCTGACACCAAATGGAGAATTTCTTCCATTTAAAGGCATAGCATTTTCTGGTAGACTCCTTACGGGAAGCCTCAACAACGTTAAAGACCTTGTCGGAAAGACCCAAAGCCTGGAACTCTAGCCGCATAGGAACCAGGCCGTCAGGTGCAGGGATTGAAGGTCCGGATGGAATACCTTCCCCTGATTGACTGAGATCAGGTCCGTGCAGGCTGGAAGCCGCCTCGGGAGCCTGGAGCTGAGACTGAGGAGATCTGGATACCAGAACTGGCGGGGCCATTCTGGAGCTACCAGAATCACCTGCGCCTTGTCCCTCCTCACCTTGAGAAGCACCTTGTGGATCAAGGGAAATGGGGGAAAGGCGTAGAAGAGGCCCGGGGTCCATGGCCTCGAGAAGGCATCCCCCTGCAGCGAGCCCTGCTGAGGGGGTGGGCATGAAACAGTCTCAGCTTCGCATTCTCCCTGGAGGCAAACAGGTTCACCTGAGGCATGCCCCAGTGGGAGAACAGATCTTGTACTACCTCCGGCAGGAGAGACCACTCGTGGGACGCAGCTCCTATCCGGCTTAGGGCATCGGCCAGAATGTTGGAGGCTCCTGCCACATGGATGGCAAGGAGATCCGCTTCCAGGCTGCGCACGAGGGACTAAATGCGGAGAGCTTCCCTGCACAGAGGCATGGAGCGCGTCCCGCCCTGGCGGTTTAGGTAGTACATGGTCATGGTATTGTCCGTCTGGACCTGGACAACTTGACCCCATACAAACGGAGCGAAGGCGGTGAGGGCTAGACGAACCACTCAAAGCTCCAGCAGGTTGACGTGGCATCGGGATTCCCAAGGGGACCAGAGGCCGTGCGCTCTGTGCTCCCCCAGATGGGCACCCCAACCCATCAGAGAGGCATCAGTTGATAGAGAGACCGTCGGCTCGGGGCGGACAACGGGATGCCCTCCTGCAGATGAGCTGGAACAATCCACCACTGGAGAGCGTTCCACATCTCCTGGGTCACTATCACTGGCTGATCCAAAGGACTGGAGCGCTGTGACCATTGGCTGGCCAGTCCCCACTATAGGGGACGCATGTGCCAACGGGCCCAACGGACCACACTGGTGCAGGCCACCATAAGGCCCAGGAGGCGCAGGAAGTCCCGGGCAGGGCGCAATTGCCCAACCTGAAATGACTGGGCAAAGGAGGAAACAACCTCGGCCCTGTCCGCCGGGAGCCGTGCTCTGACTCGCAGAGAGTTGAGCTCTGCCCCGATGAATTGTATCACCTGCTTTGGCACGAGTTCTGACTTGGTCTCGTTGATAAGGAGGCCAACTTGAGAGCAAACTTGGAGGGCCAGATCCCTGGACCGCTCCACCTCCATTCTGGAGGAGGCCGCAATCAGCCAGTTGTCCAGGTAGCGGTACACCCGGACCCTTCGGCGCCGCAGGAATGCTGTCACCACTGCCATGCATTTGGTGATGACCCTGGGAGCTAGAGAAAGGCTGAAGGGCATGGTCTAGAACACGTAGAGGGACCCCTCTGCCCTTAAGTGGAGGAATCGCTGGTGGGACGGGCGGATTGGGGTGTGAAAGAACGCATCCTGGAGGTCCAGAGAACAGAAACACACACCTCGTTCCAAGGATGGAATGATCTGAACCAGAGTGACCATCCTAAAGGTTCGAGACCTTAGGAACCTGTTCAGGTCATGCAGGTCTAGAATGGGCGCCAGCCCCTCGTCCATTTCGGGACCAGGAAGTACCTGGACACAAACCCTGGGTCTGGTGAAGGATCCGCTACCTTCCTGATCACCTCCTTTTCAAGGAGCAGGGCAATGTCGGCTCGACGAGCCGACAGAGAGGCTGCAGGTCCCGTAACCTCCCGTGGAGAGACGGCTCGAAAGGGCGGGGCCTGCTCGAACTCCAGAGGCAGACCCTTTCCTACCACCTCCAACACCCAGCGGTCCGTGGTGATAGCGGACCAGGCTGAAAGGAAGTGGCGGAGCCGTCCCCCCACAGGGGGAACCCAGGGGGGAGCGACGAGGCTGGGGGCAACACCCCTCAACCCATCACTGGGCAGGCTTGGAGGAAGGACCGACCGAGGGACCTCCTGGGCCTTTTCCTCTCTGCTTCCTGTTGGAGGAAGCGGCAGGCATGGCTTTGGGGTGCCAAGCGTGAGCCTGCTGGCCCTGCTGCTGGTGTTGCTGGGCCGGACATGCTGCAGGGGCAGAAGGTCGAAAGGACTTATGTTGCTGATGACGGCCCTTGTCCTTCTGAGCAGACGTGACTGAGTCCAAGGTGGCGTTGGACTTTTCGATCCTCTGGAGGTGGCCTTCCACTCCAGGGCTGAACAAGTTGGTCCTCAAGAAGGGGACGTCCGCCAACTTGTGCTCGGTATCTGCCGTAAAGGTGGATATCCTCAGCCAGGCTCTGCGGCGCATGGCCACTGCGGCCGCTGCTGACCGGGCACAGGAGTCTCTGATATCTAGAGCCGTTTGGAGCTGCTGTTTCGCCACTGCCCTTCCCTGATCCCGCACCTGCTTGACCGTAGTCTGCAGGTCAGGCGGGAGATGAGGGATCACCTCATCCAGGAAGCCCATGAGGGCGTGGGAGAAGTGCGCCATCAGTACGGCCGAACTGCCCTGATCCGACCGAGAATCCTTGGTCGGAGCCCCCGATCTCGGTTGTGGAGGCAGAGGTTCCACCACAATCGGTGGAGCAGCTGGTTTTGGCCGAACAACCGGCCCAGGCTTGGGCACCTTGACCAGCACGAGGGGTTGTTTCGGCCTTTCGGGTGACAGCCACTTAATGGCTGGGGAAGGAGACGGCATCGGCTTGTTCCCGGACAAAAGGAGCTGCTGCCACATTAAGTCCTCATAGCGTCGATGCAATTTGCGTCGAAGCCTCTCCTCTTCCGAGGAGGAAGACGAGGACGAGCGCCGCCGCCGCTTTCCTCGGTGCCAAGACTGCCGGTGTCAGCGGGATCGGCTGGACCGAGACGAGGTCCGAGACCGAGACCGTCTGTGTTTCCAAGGGTGAGTCTGGGAGGAAGCGAGGGACACCCGCTCCTCCCTCGGCTCGGGAGCCTTGACCGGGAACTCTAGCACAGGAGGCGCAGGGAAGTCCTTGGTTTCCACTGGGGGAACCGGTGATGAAGGGTTGTCGGCTTCACCAGTCGACAGCCCGTCCGACGGGTCGAGAAAAATCTCGACCGCGTCGATGGGTGTCTCGGCCGGCTGACCTGATGGGGACACCGTGAAGCCAGCAGCCTTAGCCGCAACCTCAACCGAAGTAGAATGTCCGGGGAAGGGGACCTCTCCCGCTCCCACGAACGTCGACGGTGGGACTTACCCTTCGAGTCGTCCTTTTTTGACCGAGAAGAGTGTCCCATTGGCCCCTCACCCTTCGTGGAGAGGGATTGGCAAAGCTCCTTAAAAGAAGCTGTGTAGGAGGATCCCAAAGAGAGCGGGATAAATGCCGCGACCGAGGAAGATGAGGATGCGGCCTGGACCGCCTCCTCCTCGAGAGCGATCATCTGCTTGAGTTGCTCAGCTGAGCCAGCCGCCGCAGAGACCACCCAACGGGCCTCCTTGGACTTCACCGGCGGACAACGTTTCTCAAGGCGCCCAAGTTGTAGCCGGGCAGCACGGTCTTCAAGGATGTTGGCCGAAAAAGACCTGCACAACTCGCAGGCCTGCGGGTCATGGTGAAGCCCGAGGCAGTAGACGCACGTGGAGTGCGGATCCGTCCTGGACATCTTCTGCCCGCATGGGCACCGCCGAAAACCAGGAGTCGATTTGTCCATCACAGCCGCGAAGGAAGAATTAGACCGAAGTCTTGAAAACTTTAAAATTATTTTCGGGTGAACCAAAGAGTTAGGATCCAGTCTAAACGCAGAGTGTTAAGGAGGGAACCTGAGCTTCCAAGCGGTAAGGAAGATCTAGCGTCATGGGGCGGAGCCGTGAGTTTTACCACCCGAGTGGGTGGGAGAAGCCAGCTTGAAGACCATCCGACAAGATTTAAAGTGGCAAGGAACCTACCAGACAGTGTGGATGAACAACATATCCATGTCCCCAGAAAAAAAAAAATTACTCACCTTAGTAATTGTGTTTCTTCTAATGGAGTCTTGCTGTATTCTGACAATTGCAGTTAGCTCCAGCCTTTGAACTGCCCCAGAGAATATAGGGTTAAATTTCTATGCAGGGCATAGAACGTTGAGATCGAGCTCAGTTGAAGACTCTGTCTGCAGTACTGTAAATCCAAACTGTCAGATTCTTACAAGCTAAAAACTCACTTGACCTATCAGAATGTGGAAATTATAAAATTTCTACTAGATAACTGGCAACTAACGGTCTAGGTTCCCAAAGGAAGACTCAAGTCAGGAAACACAAAAAACAAACAAAAACCAGGTAATAAAGCATAACAAATTCTTAATAACCAAACTGAAGCACCCAACAGGAAGTGTGCTGAAGACACCCCTGGGGTGCAACACTGCACCTGCCCACCCACTTCCCAAAAACAGGTTCTGAGAGGGGAAGCAAGGAGGGAGGTCAGAATACAGCAAGACTCCATTAGAAGAAACACAGTTACTAAGGTGAGTAATTTTTTCTTCAAACAACATGAAGTGTTGCTGTATTCTAACAATTGCAGACTACCAAGCAATACCTCCAAGGAGGAGGGACAGAACCTACTTTGGGAATAGGCTCTGAAGCACTGCTGCGCCAAATCTAGCATCACTCCGAGCCTGAATATCCAGGGAGTAATGCTTGGTGAAGATATGAACTGTTTTCCAGGTGGCTGCTTGGCAAATTTCTAGGAGAGGAATATCCCTGGCCAGAGATGCAGCTGTACCTCTAGTGGAATGAGCCCTCATAACAGAACTGGATACAGGACACAATCCACCTGGCAACAGTTCTCTTGGTGGCAGGTTTGCCCTTACCTACTTCCCCATAAGTGAGGAACAATTGCAGGGAGTCAAACCTGTGACCCTTTGTACGTGCTATGTAGTAACTAAGGGCTCTTTTAACATCTAAACTGTGTAACCTTCGCTCTCCTGAGGAAGCATGATCACTGAAGAACACAGGAAGCGAGATGGATTGGTTCAAGTGGAAATCAGAAACCACTTTGGGTAGGAACCTCCTACTGGTTCTAAGGACCACCTTGTCCCTATTGAATGAGATGAAGTCCGGTTCAACTGACAGAGCTTGCAATTCACTGACACGTCTGGCAGAGGTAACAGCAACCAAAAACACAGTTTTCCAAGTCAAGTACTTGAGCTCTGCTGAGGACATAGGCTCAAACGGGGGTTGCATAAGCTGAGCAATGCAGACATTCAAATCCCGAGCAGGATCCCTAAAAGGAGGATTGGTATGAAGCAATCCTTTGAAAAGTTTACAGAATACAGGATGAGATGACAGAGAGGAAGGCTTTCCCACCGACAGAAAAGCAGAAACAGCTGACAAATGTACCTTGAGAGTAGCTGGTCTGAGGCCTACACCATTAAGATGAACCATATAATCCAGAACTGTAGACAATTCAGCACTGTCTGGGGATATATGCTTCTTGGAACACCAAATGCTGAATCTTTTCCATTTGGAGTTGTAGGTTTTTCTGGTGGCAGGCTTTCGAGAGGCTTTGAGAATGTCCAGAACCCTTTGGGACATATGCAAATCTGCATATTCTAACTCTTCAAGAGCCATGCCTTGAGATTGAGGGACCGAAGATTGGGGTACCAAATCCTCCCCTGAGATGAGGTTAACAGATTGCACTTCCTGGGGAGAGACAGGAGAAGATGGACAGCTAGGACAGCAGCAGGGGATACCATGGCTGCCTAGCCCAGTCTGCAGCAATCAGAATTCATTTGCAGGATTGTGACCTCATTTTGACCAGAACTTTGAACAACAGAGGAAAAGGAGGGAAGGCATAGAGGAATTTCCCTTCCCAGTTCAGAACCAGAGCATCTAGAGGGACTGAGCCCAGTACTGGAGGTCTGCAACAAAACAGAGGAAGTTGGTGATTGTCCAGGGCTGCAAAGAGATCCATCTCTGGAGTGCCCCACCTGGAAAAAATCACTTCTAGCACCAGGTGATCCAGAGACCATTCGTGATGGCCCTGGGAGATTTTGCTCTGTGCATCTGCTATCACATTGACCTTTCCCGGAAGGTGGACGGCAACTAAGGATGTCTGCAGAGAGTAAGCCAGAGACCATAGTTTCATGGCTTCCATGCACAAGGCCATGGACCGACTGTGACCTGTACCACCTTGTTCTGCACTGACTGAGAGAAGGCTTGCAGAGCCAGGAACACTGCCCTGTGCTCCAAAAGATTGATATGCAGGAGGGACTCTTGATGGGACTACTGTTCCTGGGCTGTGAGAACCCCGAGATGGGCTCCCCACCCCAACAGAGAAGCATCTGTAGTAAGGACCACAGAGAGGGGCGGACTGATGAAAGGAACCCCTTGCCTGAGATTGTCCTGATCCTGCCACCACTGAAGTGCCTGGATCAGAGTCCGAGACACTGGAACTAGTTTGGTAAGCGGATCCTTCTTTTGGGACCAGAAGGACCTTAGATGGAACTGAATGTCCCTCATTTGAAACCTGGCTCCTTGGACCACTGCTGTAGAAGCTGCCAGGTCAGTTGGCATTCACCTGTATCACCCTCCCCCAGGTCGTGCCTGAAAATAGGCAGGATTTGTTTAGTGCACTTACCCGGTCAACAAAAAATAAAATAAAAGAAAAAGAAAACGAAATGTGACCCAGAAGCTGAAGGAAATGCCTTGCTGGTCGAGAGACCAGAAGGCAGAAAGAGGAGGCCAGCTCTGAAATAGCTGTAACCCTCTGCATGGGAAGAGAAGCTCTTGCCTTGGCTGTATCCAGCTCTGCTCCTATAAAAAGTGAGAAGCTGTACAGGTTCGAGAACTGACTTGGAAAGGTTAAGAAACCCCAAGGAAGTGAGCACTTGCTGGGTCACTTGGAGGTCTGACTTGACTGGGTCTGGGGACTGTCCCACAATGAGCCAGTCGTCCAGATATGGAAACACTGCAATCTTCTTCCTTCTTAAAAAGGCCATCACTACTGCCAGGCACTTTGTGAACACCCTTGGAGCTGATGTTAGGCCAAAGGGCATTGCTCTGAACTGATAATGGCCTGAAGGAAATTCAAACCTGAGGTACTTTCTATGGGAGCACCTGATGGGAATGTGAAAATAGGTATCCTTGAGGTCCAGTAAGGCTAGCCTGTCCCCTGGCCTTAGAGAGGGAAGAATTATTCCCAGAGTCATCATTTTGAACTTTGGTTTTAACAGATGCTTGTTCAGATATCTTAAATCCAGGATGGGTCTCCACTCCCCTGTCTTTTTTTGGGGTAAGGAAGTACCTGGAGTACAGACCTTTGCCCCTGTGTAGCTAAGGCACCCTCTCTATGGCCCTTACAGCCAACAGAGATGAAACCTCTGCTTGCAAGGCAAGTGATTCGGAGGTGCTTGCAGGTGGAAAAGATTTGGGCCTCAGCTTTGGAAATCTTTTTTTTTTTTTTTTTTTTAATATTCTTTATTTTTTATTGTTTTTTATATAGTTATATATATGACAGAAGGAGTTCATCTATACAGTATTGCTCTTTTGTCTTACAATACATGGAATGTTCTTCGGGATGGCAAATCATGTTTCTACAACACCATTCTGTTATATATCAAATGACACCAGATCAAAATTCATACCCTACAAAAATTGGTTAATTTCAAATAGCTCTATCAGGGAACAAATGCTTCATCCAGAGGTGAGATGCAGAAAACCCACGGCCTCCACTGGAGCTCAAATTGTGACATCCTTCCGGCTCTAGAAGCTACTATTCTCTCTAGATAATATATCTCGCCACAGGCGAGTTATAACCTTTTTAGCTACTGCCCGGTACAGGTATAACTTATTTCTACTTGGTGGAACTTTTCCGTCTTCCCCAATATAAAGCAGAATCATCTGACTGGATAATTGAATTTCTGGTCCCACAATATTCTGTATGCTCTTTTCTATATCTAACCAGTATTGGGTAACTTCTGGACAGGCACAAAAAATGTGTTATATTTGCCATTTTTTCTCCACACTCTCTCCAACAAAGGCCATGCCCCACAGATACAAATTTAGCAATTTTGTCAGGGGTATAAAAATATCTACTATGACATTTCCATATATATTCTGACCAGTATGATGACTGTGACACTCTCATCGAGTGAGGAATAGGTTCCAACCATTTCTCATTAAGTTATCTGAGTCCCTAATTCTCTATCCCATCTCCCCAAGATATCCTCAGTGGATTCCTTCTAAAAGTCTCTTATTGTTTTGTATATTTGTCCAATTAAATGAATTTGTTCCCTGCCTTCTATAGCATCCCTTAAAAGGGACATCAACATAGGCATGAGAGAGAGCAGAGTATTTAATGCTAATACTTTCTGTATAAATGTCAGAATCTGTAAATATCTATAATGTTGTGTATGGGGGAATTGATATTTTGCCTGTAGTGTGGCAAAAGGTAGTACTCTATTTACATCCAGATATTGGTACAACAAAAGCAAACTTTTTTTCTGCCATTCTTGATGGACCTGAACAGCACCCATATCCAAAGATACACTTTCTGTACAGATTAGTTTAAAATAACCGAAAACTTCAGTTAATGTAGTAGATGCCCTTAGTTCATACCAAGCCTTTAACATAGAACGGGTTTCAAATGTGAAGTTTTGTAACTGTGGATAAGAATTTTGGGGGGCAAATATAACAGGGATGCATAGGGAGAGGCATCACCAGTAGAAAACAGGAAGTTATTATCCCTCTGTACAGACAGCTGGTGAGACCCCATCTGGAGTACTGCGTGCAGTTCTGGAGACCCAATCTCCGCAAAGACATAGACAGAATGGAAGCTGTCCAGAGGAGGGCAACAAAAATGGTGCAGGGTCTGCACCGGAAGACATATGAAGAGAGACTTAAGGAGCTTAATATGTATAGCCTCGAGGAAAGGAGGGAGAGGGGGGACATGACAGAAACTTTCAAGTACCTCAAGGGAATCAACAAAGTCCAAGAGGGTAGCATCTTTCAAAAAAAGAGGTGTGCAAGAACAAGGGGGCACAATTTGAAGATGGAGGCGGCTCATAGGTAATTTAAAGAAGTATTTTTCACAGAGAGGTTGTGGATGCATGGAGCGGCCTTCCAAAGGAGGTTGTGGAGTCAAAAACAGTGGTGGAATTCAAGCATGCATGGGACAGTCAGAAGGCAATTCTAGGGGGTGGGGGTAGGAAGAAGTAGGCTGCTGGTTAACTAGGATCTGCAGCTTATCCATTAGGTAGGGAAATAGGCAGACTGGGTGGGCCAAGCGGTCCTTATCTGCCGTTAAATTCTGTTTCTATGTAATGTTTGCAACATCATTTAGTATAAATTCAATAAATTTCCATGGTTTCTCTACCTGAGGGTTCAGCCATGTCATCACTATTTTACATGTTACTGCCTTATGGTAATCTCTAAGGTTTGGAAGATTACAACCCCCCTTTGCCACTGGTAACTGTAACAGAGACCATCTGACCCTTGGCTGCTGCCCAGCCCATACAAACCTCGAAAAAATTCTAGCCCAGGATGCGAAGTAGAATTGTGATGGAATAATCGGTAAAGTCTGGAAATAATATAATATCTTAGGAAACAAGATCATCCGAATAGCTTGTATTCGAGCTGAAAAAGATAATACCTGGCGTGTTCAATTCCCAACTAAATTCTCTATCTCTATCAATAGGGGCTCTAAATTAAACGGTTCCAAATGTTCCAGTTTCTGGGGAATATTTACACCCACATATTTAATATTATTATTTCTCCATTTCAGAGGGATCTGGCTCTTCAGAGACTGAGAGGGGGTGAAATTTAAAGATAATAACTCCGTTTTTTGTACATTTATTTTGTATCTGGCTATTTCTGAAAACTTATCTATCACTTGTAGGGTAGCAAAAATGGACTTATCAGGTTCTAGGAGTGTTAATAATACGTCATCTGCATATAATGATATGGTAAAATCCCTCCCTCCTAAAGGGACCCCCTGAATATTAGGATGTTGCCTTATGGCTTCAGCCAATGGCTCAATGTATATGGCAAACAGTAAGGGTGAAAGTGGGCAGCCCTGCCTAGTTTCCCTTCCCAGCTGTAACATTGAAGATAACTGTCCATTCACTTTAACACATGCCTTCGGAGAGGCATAAATTCTCTGTATCATGCTAGAGAATTCCCCAGGGAATCCAAACTTGCGTAAAGTTTCCCATAAAAAAGGCCAACTGACGCGATCAAAAGCCTTGTCTGCGTCAGGGCTGAGCAACACTGCCTGTATCTGTCTCTGATTTAAGTGGTCCAACAAATGGATCGTTCTGCGTATATTATCTGTAGTTTCTCTGGCTCGAATGAACCCAGATTGATCTGAATTAATCAAATATGGTAACATTTCCTCTAGTCTACGTGCCCATATGGACATAAATAACTTGTGGTCCATGTTAAATATGGATATTGGTCTATATGAGGTAGTTAAATCTGCTGGTTTGCCTACTTTTAAGATAAGTGAAATATTAGTGTAATCCCATGCTGTAGGAGGGGTACCCTCCTGTTGAATTTCTAAAAAGGCGTTTAGTAGTAAAGGAGTCAGTTGTTTACTAAAGGTCTTGTACCACTCGGACGGAAATCTGTGTGGGCCAGGGGTTTTTAATGATTTACTTTCTTTTATGGCACGTCTGACTTCCTCTGATCTGATAAGAGGCTTTTAATCTGGTTTCCATTTCCCTGGTTAGCCTTCTTAATGTAAGGGGTTAAAAAAAATTCTCAACTTAGTTAAATTCTGGACCCTGTGGTTTCTCATATAGCTGCCTATGATATTTCTGGAACAGCTGTAGTATCTGCTGTGAGTTAAGAGCTCTTGTTTTTCCTCTCTAGATCCACTAAATGTGATATGATTGTGGCTGTCCTATGTCCCCTAAGCCTCCAGGCTAAATTTTTCGCCCCTTTTGGCCCTCCCTCATACCTATACGTTTTCAAGTAAAATAACGCCTGTTGTGTTTTTTTCATCTAAAAGTTTCTGGAGCTCAGCCTCTGTCTGATTAATCTGGGTCTGGGCCTCTGTGGTAATAGAGATAAACTTTGTTTCCATTTCCCTTAGTTTCTCATGTAGTTTACCATATCGTGTTTCCCAATATCTCTTCTTGTATGCTGAATACGCAATCATCTTCCCCCTGATCACAACCTTCACAGTACCCCAAACTACTGTGTTGGATGTCTCCTGGGATGAATTTTCTGCAATAACCCGAGCTATTTTTGAGTTAAAGCTGTCCCTAAAGGCTTTAGCCTTAAGAAAAGATGGATTCAAGCGCCACCCAGTGGATTTGCTTGGTATTTTAAAATCTAGCCTCAAAAATAAGGGAGAATGATCAGAAAGAAATCTAGGTCCTATAGTTAAATCCTGTAAACAGTCCAAATGTTCTTATGAAATGAAAAAGTAGTCCAGTCTTGAGTAAGAGTTGTGTCTAGGGGAGAAAAACGTATATCCCCCAGAAAGAGGATAAAATGTCTCCATACATCGATTAGACCCAATGCTCCAAGTTGAGAGACAAATAATCTTTGAGCTGATGTTAGCCTATATTTGGAAGGTGCAGACGAGTCCAACCGAGGTGTCAAAGTTAAATTGATATCTCCCCTTATAATAAGACATCAGTGCATAATGTCTAGGAGCTTTGCAAAAAATCTTTTAAAAAGACAAACAGATGTAAGGGGGAAATACACATTCACTAACGTGACCTTTGTCCCACAAAGGGTACCTTTTAAGATTACATACCTTCCCTCTCAATCTACGCACTGTGTTTCTAAATGAACAGGAGAGGTCCTAGGTATTAAAATGGCTACTCCTCGTCGTTTCCCTTTAGGAAAGGACGACGCATATACCAAAACCTGCCCCCAGTTCAATTTTGCATGCTCGGTATCTGTTAAATGCGTTTCCTGGAGATAATAAATATCACTGGGGTGTTTTGTGATATATTGGAACAGTCTGGCCCTTTTAATGGGGTTGTTAAGCCCATTTATATTAAACAAGAGTGCTTTTACTATATGAGTAGCCATACTATTCCCTTATGGAAACATATTCTCTCCTGTTGTCCCTGTCTTAATAATCTAATTCCTGGGAATCACCATACTGATGCCCCCGAGCCATCCTTCTGATCGTCACTTTTTGAAACATTTTATGCCTTTCCCTTCTAGATTATTCTTAAACATCTCCTGATGCGATCTTATCAAACCTTTTGAAATCTGAAACAAATTATCAGTATATGTCTGACCTTTGTCTTGATAACTATGTACATACACTGTATTCCAAACAAAAATTGACTTCCAAGGTAGGGGAGTTTAAAAACATACTCCTTAAGTGTGCCTCCTGATAGTCTGGGGTCACCGGAGGATATCTGGTAACACCAAATGCCCAGGCCTCCTGGGGATATCCTGCTCCCCTAATGAAAAATAAAGAGAACTATGCAGACAAGCTAAATCAAAATCCAAATGTTAACTCAAAGTACCCTGCCTGTCTGTCTTTGGGTTGAAATGGGCTTCCCTGTAACGTCTGGAGATGCTCCCTCCTCCTCCTCCCCCTGCAATGTAAATTGTTTATTTTATGATTAAATAAATTCTGTAGTATACAACTAGGGCAACTTTTCTCAGACCTTTATATCAGTTTATCCCTAAAACAAATCAAGCAGAGCACTATAATCTGCTCTTTAAAGTTATATCCGTTGTCTCCTTCAAAGCAATCGTCGGGGCCAGTTCAAACAGCTAAACCAAATGTTTTACATGTTTCTTAGTAATAGCAAAATTTTCTGCAGGTAAAATTATTAAGCATTCCTTTTCTCTGTCCAACCTCCTGTGAGAGGGTCGTGGTCTTATAAAGATCCAAGTTCAGACAACTGAATTCCCAGTCCCTCTCATCAGTCATAAGCTTTCAGGGACCTCTAGCCAGAGGACCATTGAGAAATCACAAGCCAAGTTTCAGCTTCTATCAGTCAGGTTCTTCCCCTTGCCAATCGGCGAAAAGTTGTCAAACGATTAGAAATGTTCCCCCTCTGTTACTTCTCTGCCATTTTGTGTTCTTCCCAGATTCATCGAATGCCAGCACGGTGGGTCAGTTTTCTGTAATCCTAGTGTGGATTTTGTTTTTATTTGAATTCCCGCTTTAAGGAGCTCCTCTCTGGAATCCTCCGCAGTATGAAATTCCTTCCTTCCCAATGAAAATTGCACCACAAGTCTAGCTGGGTACGGTGTTGTGAATCTAATGGCTGCCTCCTTCAAAGCTGGTAAAATGTCCACATATGCTCTGCGATTAACGCACAGTTTGTAGAGCGTAGTTGTTATCAACTTAGAAATGAGTTTGCCTGTAAAAGACCTTGCCCTTTCGCCATGCTGCTGTTAATACTGTCTCCTTGACTGCGTAGCTAAGAAAGCGTTTAATAATAGATCGAGGCCTAGCATTCGGATCTGTAGGCCGTGGGCCCAGTGCACGGTGAACTCTCTCTAATGTTAACTGAATATCTAAGGACAATTCAAGAGCTGTTTTGAGCAAAGCAGTAGTAAACTCGGTAATGTCCTGACCTTCTGAGCCTTCAGGGATGCAATATAATCTTAGATTCTTTCTGCAAGCTCTGTTTTCCATATCTTCTTGTTTTTCTTGCAATTGTACACACTGATCTTGTAAGAGTTGAACTGTATTCTCCATGTCATCTACATGTTCTCTACTGCTGTTATCTGTCTCTCCGATGCATCAGCTCATTGCTCCAGACTCACTACATCTCTACGAAGCTCTCCGTAAAGATCGTTAATTTCTGCACAAAACGATAATAGCTCCTTGTATATAGTATCTAACTTTATGCGTTTGTTTCTCGCTTTATTATCTGGTGTGGTCGTTTGGTCCTGCCGTTCTGCTGGCGTTTGAGAGTGTTCCGAGTCGGAGGGCTCCTGGGTAGACATTGCTGCTCAATTTAATTCTGCTCATTACTACCTATAGTTGTTCAATTTCTTATATTTATCTTCTTTGCAATGCTCCTTACGTATGTCCCCGATATCTAGTTCTTGTTTATTTTAAATTGTTTGTTGTTGAAAGCGTCAAATCGGGAAGATTAGCGAGGGGTGTAGCGGAGCTCTGCTTTTACACCGCCATGCTGCTTGGAAGCCCAACCGGAAGTCCAGCTTTGGAAATCTTTTGAAGCTGAGGACCAGTCCCTGGCTTACCACTTCCAGGACCCATTTGTCTGAAGTAACAGACTTCCAGTCCTGGATGAAGTAAGCCAGTCTGCCTCCTACTGGTATGGGGGAGTCGACTCGGGCTGATACCTCAGGGTGTCTGCTTGGCGGGAGCCTTAGGCTGAGGGGTGGATGCAGCCCTGTTCATCCCCCTTCTGCCTCTCCCTCTGAAGAACCCCCTCTGGGAAAGCGGAGAAGAAGGTCTGTGCTTGGTAGAAAGGCCTGTGAAAAGGCCTACCCTGCCCCTGGCTTGCTGCCTTTGAGGAGTTGCCTGCCTTTCCTTGGCCTGTGCACTCCTGTAAGTGGTCCTGTATTCATCCATTTTCTTCAAGTAATTCTCTGTCTGCTCCCCAAACAAAGAATTACCCACCACAGGGAAATCCATGGCCTTAGCCTGGGTGTCCTGTGAAAGGCTAGTACATCTGAGACAAGCCTTCTCCGAAGAGCCACAGATGTAGCCATGACTCTTGATGACACATCACTGGAGTCTACAGCAGCATGAAACTGAACCTTGGATGCCTCGATCCCATCAGCAGCCACCCCCTCCAGCTCCTTGGCCAGCTGGGGGGAAGCCTGCTTAGCCAGTGCCAGTACAATGTCCCATCTGGACTTCTGGTACCTGGCTGTATAGGCCATATAATTAGCCTGCCTGAGTACCAAAAAGGATGCCATGTAAGAAAAAATTACTCACCTTAGTAATTATATTTCTTCTAATGGAGTCTTGCTGTATTCTGACAATTGCAGTGACTCCCAACCTTTGAACTGCCCCGGAGAACTAAGGGTTAACTTTCCATGCAGGGCATGGAACGCTGAGCTCGAGCTCGGTTGAAGTCTCTGTCTGGAGTGTTCTAACTCAAACCGTCAGATTCTTACGAGCCCAACTAAACTAAAAATTCTATGTGGAAATTGTAAAACTTCTACTAGCCAACTGGCTGAAACGTTTTGGATCCCCAAGGAAGACTCAAGTCAGGAAACCCAACAACTAAACCCAATGTACTTAAAAAAAAAAACAATAATAAATAAGCACCCAAACAAAAGGGAGGAGGGTGCCAGCAAATACACCCCTGGGGTGCAACACTGCACCTGCCCACCCACTTCCCAAAAACAGGTTCTGAGAGGGAGGTCAGAATACAGCAAGACTCCATTAGAAGAAATATAATTACTAAGGTGAGTAATTTTTTCTTCAAACAACATGAAGTCTTGCTGTATTCTGACAATTGCAGACTACCAAGCAGTACCTCCAAGGAGGAGGGACAGGACCTACTTTGGGAATAGGCTCTGAAGTACTGATGTGCCAAACCGAGCATCACTCCTAGCCTGGATATCCAGGGAGTAATGCTTGGTAAAGGTATGGACTTTTTTCCAGGTGGCTGCTTGACAAATTTCTAGGAGAGGAATATCCCTGGCCGCAGTCAGGGAAGCAGCTGTACCTCTTGTGGAATGAGCCCTGAGGGTGGAGTTTTTCCCAGTTCTTCATAGCAGAATTGTATACAAGACACAATCCACCTGGCAACAGATCTTTTGGTGGCAGGTTTGCCCTTTCCCACTTCTCCATAAGTGAGGAACAACTGGAGGGAGTCAAACCTGTGACCCTTGGTATGCTCTATGTAGTAACTAAGGGCTCTTTTGACATCTAAACTGTGTAGCCTCCTGTCTCCTGAGGAAGAATGATCAGTGAAGAAAACAGGGAGAGACACAGACTGGTTTAAGTGGAAGTCTGAAACCACTTTGGGCAAGAACCTTCTATTGGTTCTAAGGACCACTTTATCCCTATGAAGAGAGATAAAATCAGGCTCCACTGACAGGGCTTGCAATTCACTGATACGCCTGGCAGAGGTAATGGCTACCAAGAACACAGTTTTCGAAGTCAAGTACTTAAGCTCTGCTGAAGATATAGGCTCAAAGGGGGGTTGCATAAGCTGAGCAATACAAACATTCAAATCCCAGGCAGGGGCAGGGTCTCTAAAAGGGGGATTGGTGTGAAACAATCCTTTAAAAAAATTACAGAACACAGGATGGGAAGATAGTGAAGAAGGCTTCCCCACAGACAAAAATGCAGAAACAGCTGACAAGTGTACCTTGAGAGCAGCTGGTCTGAGGCCTAGGCCATTAAAATGGACCATACAATCCAGAACCGTAGGCAATTCAGCAGTGTCTGGTGAAATATTCTTCTAAGAACACCAAATGCTGAATCTTTTCCATTTGGAGTTGTAAGTCTTTCTGGTGGAGGGCTTTCGAGAAGCCTTGAGGATGTCCAGAATCCCTTGGGAAAGATCAAGATCTGCAAACTCTAACTCTTCGAGAGCCATGCCTTGAGATTGAGGGAACTGAAGATTGGGGTACCAGATCCTCCCCTGAGAGGATGTTAATACGTTGTAATTCCTGGGAAGAGACAGGGGAAGATGGACTGCTAGGGACAGCAACAGTGGGTACCAGGGCTGTCTGGCCCAATCTGGAGCAACCAGAATCACCTTGCAAGGTTGAGACCTTATTTTGACTAAAACTTTGAACAGGAGTGGGAAGGGGGGGGGAAGGCATACAGAAACTTCCCTTCCCAATTCAGAATCAGGGCATCCAGGAGGACTGAGCCCAAGATCGGAGGTCTGCAACAAAAGAGAGGGAATTGGTGATTGTCTGGGGCTGCAAAGAGATCTATCTCTGGAGTGCCCCACCTTGAAAAAATCACTTTCAAAACCTGAGGGTCCAGGGACCATTCGTGATGGCCCTGAGAAATCCTGCTCAGTGCATCTGCTAGCACATTTTCCTTGCCTGGAAGGTGAACTGCTACAAGAGAGGCTTGCAGGGAATAAGCCAGGGACCACAGCTTCATGGCTTCTGTGCACAAGGCTATGGACCGAGTGCCCTCCTGCTTGTTGATGTAGCACACGGTGGTGGTAGTGTTGTCTGTTCTGACTTGAATCACCTTGTTCTGAACTGACTGTGAGAACGCTTTTATTTTTTTTATACTTCATCTTTTATTCAGTTCAAATTAAAAGCAGTACAATGTCACAAGTGTACAATCCTCAATGTAACCATTACATTTGGTACAAGAAAAGAATTATATATCTTACTAGATATTACTATGTACTATTTGATTATAGCACATTATACCTTATACAATGATAGCCAGGGGTGACATAGTTGTTCATTGTTTAGGTAGAATTTATGACTACTACTAGTAAATACTGATGTAACCTGAGACTAGATCTGGAATAAGACAGGTAATCAGTGCTAGTGTTTAGATACAGAAAGGAAACCATAGTAAAATATTAAAAAAACAAACATGGCATACAAAAGAAAAACTTTTGGTAAGTCAGCTATGTGGGGCATAAATTCTCTTGGGTCAGCTTTACTATTGGTATCAAGATGAAAGTGATCTTTCTCTTACAATCTGGTCAGTACGATAGGGGGTCTTTACCCTAGTTAGAATGTTGTAGCTATCGGGATCTCTGCTCAAAATCGCCCAGCCAGGAGCTGTCCAAGGTCATGTTCAGTGATTCTAATGTCTATCTATGTCCTGTAACAATTTGTACTATGTGTGGCAGTATCTCTGCCCTTATACAAGCGTTGTTATAGCTGTTTTTTACTGTATCATGCTGTTTTGCCAATGTTGCCATGTATGTATACTGTATGTTTTGTGCTCTCCCGTGTCGTTCCTGAAAATAGGCATACTACTTGTCTAGTGTACTTACCCGGTAAACAAAAGCTAAATAAAATAAATAATGTTCCCGGGACGTTCAGAACCCATCTAGACCAGCGATTCAGGTATAGTGTGGGTTTATCTTGTAAGTTATGTGAGATATTCTCAAAGGCCCTGATATGGTCCACTATATTCCTCCATTCAGAGATGGTTGGGGGGGGTTCTTGTAGCCATCTCCTGGTTATTGCTTTGTAGGTCACAGGCAGCATTATAGACCAGAGGTACTTCGTATCTTTTTGCTTAAGGGATTCCGGTGGAACACCCAAGACCAAGTTCCGTGCCGTCAAAGGTTCATCAAGAGTTAATATGTTGGAAATGTGCTGGGCAACTGTTGACCAGTAGTTTTGAAGTTTAGGGCAACTAAAAAATATATGTGCATGGGTTGCCCCTTCCATATCACAAGCCCTCCAGCACATGGATGGAAGGTTAGGATTTCTTTTAGCTAGTAGCTGGGGCGTTAAAAAAAATCTTGTTCGGACTTTCCATACGTATTCACGCCAATTCGGGGAAGAGGTAGTGGACCAAGTCATCCACCATACCTTTGCCCATTGGGATTGTAGTATTTTAATTTGAAGGTCCTGTTCCCATTTAAGTTTAAGGGGTTCCAAGACATGCTCCTGCAGGGACATCAGATATTTATATATATGAGATATTGCATGGTCTCCCCCATTAGTATACAGAATCTGTAAATGTGGAGAAGTGTCTTCTAATATCTGAGAATGGGACTGACTAAGCCTATACTGGGAGTTTACATAATCTCTAATTTGAAAGTAACGTATTCTCTCTCTCTCTCCCCATTTAAATTTGGTTTTGGCTTCTTCGAAAGATATCACAGTGTTTTGCCTCATAAGCTGCCAGGGGGCAAACATTCCTCTGTTTGCTTGGGTAGTGTACCAGGTAGATTCACTAGCCGGAGGAAAGTCAGGGTTATTAATAAACCATTTGTACTTCCAGGCATGCTCCTTAGTACGCTTCCAAGGGTGTCCCCTCCTCCACCCCTCCAGAAAGTATAATTACGTAAGAACTTACCGTAACGGTAGATCTTCGAGAACAGCTCTTGCAGCAGGTTACACCATTAGGACTGAAGCCGTCAGGAACCAGGACCCCACGGAAATTTTCTAGCTAGCAGTCTTCAACGGGGGACCGCCTCCGACGTCGGTCCCGCCCCCGACGTCAGGTGTAGTACATAAGGAGGCGGTCCCCCCACAATCCTCAGTTCTCCCGCCGGAGACTCCCGGCCGCTGAATCACATCGGAAGAGGAGACCAAGGATCCGCCATCAGATGGTCAAGACTAAAGACAAATTATCCCATCTCATAAGACGGATGTTTGACTACAACCTACCTCCACAAGAAGGGGGATGGTGGGCGGGAAGGTACCTGCTGCAAGAGCTGTTCTCGAAGATCTACTGTTACGGTAAGTTCTTACGTAACTGTACTATCTTACTTCGAGATACAGCTCTTGCAGCAGGTTACACCAATAGGACTGATTCCCAAGCAACAGTGGCAATCGTATGCCACAGGGGGGAGGAGGAAAGGTAGGGATCACAACCCTACTCAAGCCTAAGACAGAGGACCCTGAAGGACGGCTAGGCCGAAACCTGATCTTCACCTCGATGCGATGTCCAGGCTGTAATGCCTAATAAAGGTATGCACCGAGCTCCAGGTAGCCGCAGCGCAAATAGCTGCGGTGGAGACATTCCTTAGTGCCGCAAAGGAAGTGGCCACTCCTCTGGTGGAATGACCCTTGACCACACCTTGTAAGGGTTTGTTGCGCTTGTCATAACAGAAAGAGACACACTGGATGAGCCAACGCGACAGAGACTGTTTAGAAACAGGAGCTCCTTTCATTCTCTCAGCAAAGGAGACAAACAGTTGATCCGATTTTCGATACCGTTTGGTTCTGGTCAGATAATATCTAAGACACCTGTGAACATCAAGGGTGTGAAGCAGTGCTTCTCCTCGATGGTGTACCTGGGAAAGTACACTGGTAAGTCGATATCCTGATTAAGGTTGAGGGCTGAGACCACCTTAGGCAGAAAAGTACAGTTACGTGAGAACTTACCGTAACAGTAGATCTTCGAGAAGAAAAAATTACTCACCTTAGTAATGTTGTTTCTTCTAATGGAGTCTTGCTATATTATGACAGTAGCAGTTTGATCCAGCTCTAGAACTGCTCCGGAGGTGAAATGGTTAAAACCATTCCAAAATAGAATTTTGGCTACAAGCTCTAAGAAGCAGCTCTATCTGTGTTATTTCAAACCTGAACTGTCAGATCTTTACGAGCCAAACTCACTAAGGTCTGTGTGGAAGCTGTAACCTACACTAGCCAAATGGCTACCTAAATAATAACAACCATTGCTGGTCCCAACACCCAAGACTCAAGTCAGGGACCAGAAATACTAACACAATTCTAATCATATGAGAATAAAACATAAGTATAATAAAACACACACACACACACACACCCCAAAGCCCCAAAGGGACAAAATGCTAACAGGGCACAAAAAGGTACCCACCAAGTGCCGCACCCCACCCAAGTAGAGGTTCTAGAGGGGCAGGTTGGGGAGGTCATATATATAAGACTCCATTAGAAGAAACAACATTACTAAGGTGAGTAATTTTTCTTCAAACAACATGAAGTCTTGCTATATTATGACATAATAACAAATACACAGCAGTACCTCCATGGAGGAGGGCAGAACCTACTTAGGAATAGGCTCTGAAGAACAGCTGTGCCAACCGAGCATCTCTCCTGGCCTGGACATCCAGGGAGTAATGCTTGGTAAAAGTGTGTACCGCTTTTCCAAGTAGCAGCCTGGCAAATCTCAATATAGGGATGTCTCTGGCAGCAGCTAGAGACAGCTGTACCCCTGGTAGAATGAGCCCTCAAACCGGGGTGGGGGCTCTGCCCAGTTTCTGATAACAAAATTGGATACAAGAGACAATCCACCTGGCAATTGATCTCTTAGTGGCAGGTTTGCCTTTCCCAACTTCACCATAGGTAAGGAAAAGTTGGAGGGATTCGAACCTGTGACCTTTGGTATGCTCTATATAGTAACTAAGCACTCTCTTAACATCCAGGCTGTGCAACCTCCTCTCACCAGAAGAGGAGTGATCAGTGAAAAATACTGGAAGGGAGATAGATTGATTAAGATGGAAATCTGAAACCACCTTAGGCAATTAGTCCTAAGGACTACCTTATCCCTGTGGAAAGAAATAAAGTCAGTTTCCACTGACAAGGCTTGCAACTCACTTATGCGTCTGGCAGAAGTGATAGCCACTAGAAAAACAGTTTTCCAAGTTAGGTACTTAAGCTCTGCAGAAGACAGAGGTTCAAAAGGGGGTTGCATTAACTGGGCAATGCAAACATTAAGGTCCCAAGCAGGGGCCAGTTCCCGAAAGGGTGGATTAGTATGGAGTAATCCCTTAAAAACTTGGAAAACACAGGATGAGAGGAAAGAGGGATGACTTTCCTGCTGACACAAAAGCAGATACAGCTGCCAAATGAACTCTCAGGGTAGCTGGTCTGAGACCCAAGGAATTAAGATGTACCATGTAATCTAACACAATGGGCAAATCAGCAGATTCTGGGGAAATATTTTTCCCAGCACACCAAATGGAAAACCTTTTCCATTTAGAACTACAAGTAGCCCTAGTGGAAGGCTTTCTAGAAGCCTTTAGGATCTCAAGAACACCCTGAGAGAGGTGTAAATCAGCAAACTCTAACTCCTCAAGAGCCAGGCCTTGAGGTTGAGGGATTTGAGGTCCGGATACCAAACCATTCCCTGGGCACAAGTCAACAGGTTGTGATTCCTGGGGAGGCAAAGGGGAAGATGGATTGTCAGTGACAGAAGGAGTGGGTACCAGGGCTGCCTGTCCCAATCCGGGGCAATCAGAATCACCCTGCAAGGCTGAGATCTGATTTTGACTAGTACTTTGAATAGGAGAGGGAAGGGGGGAAAAGCATAGAGAAACTTCCCCTCCCAATCCAGAAGAAGGGCATCCAGGGGAACTGAGCCCAGCACTGGAGGCCTGCAACAGAACAGAGGAAGTTTGTGATTGTCTGGAGCTGCAAAAAGATCTATCTGAGGGGTGCCCCATCTGGCAAAGACTATCCCCAGAACTTGAGGATCCAGGGACCATTCGTGATGGCCCTGGGAAATCCTACTGAGAGCATCAACAGGACATTGTCCTTCCCTGGAAGATGAACTGCTATGAGGAAGTGTTCAGGGAATAGGCCAGAGACCACAACTTCATTGCCTCGGTGCACAAGGCCGAAGACCGAGTGCCCCCCTGTTTGTTGATGTACCACATTGTTGTGGTGTTGTCTGTTCTGACTTGTATCACCTTGTCGTGGTCAGATGCAGAAAATGCTTGAAGAGCTAAAAAGACAGCTCTGAGTTCCAGCAAACTGATGTGGAGCAGAGATTCCTGGGAGGACCACACTCCCTGAGTGGAAAGGTCGCCCATGTGGGCTCCCCAACCCAGAAGGGAAGCATCTGTAGGGAGAGTCAAGTCGTGAGTAGGGAGAATGAAGGGGACCCCCAATCTTAAATTGCTCTGATCCTGCCACCACTGGAGGGCTAGGATCAAGGTTCGAGTCACTGGGACCAACTTGGAAAGGGGTCTCTTCTCTGAAACCAATAGGTTCTCAAGTGAAACTGAATGTCTCTCATCTGAAATCTTGCTCCCTGCACAACAGCTGTGGATGCAGCCATGTGCCCAGGAGCTGCAGAAAGTGTCTTGCTGGTCGAGACCTGCAGAGTGAAGGAGGAGGCCAGAGCCACTAAATTCCTTACCCTTTCTAAGGGAAGAAAGGCTCTGGCTAGCTTTGTGTCCAATTCTGCCCCTATAAAGGTGAGTACCTGGACTGGTTCCAGAACCGACTTTGGTAGATTTAGTAGAAAGCCCAGGAGGTGAGAAGCTGCTGGGTGACCTGCAGGTGAGATTTTACCTGTTCTGGGGACTGGCCTACAATGAGCCAGTCGTCTAGATAGGGAAAAACAGCAACTTGCCTCTCCTTAAGTGAGCCACTGCCACTGCTAGACACTTTGTGAATACCCTTGGGGCAGAGGTAAGGTCAAGGGCATTGCTCTGAACTGGTAATGACCTGAGGGCAGTTCAATCTGAGGTACTTTCGATGGGAGCTTCTGATTAGGACATGGAAATAGGCATCCTTGAGGTCCAGGGAGGCTAGCCAGTCCCCTGGCCTTAGGGAGGGTAAAATCATTGCCAGAGTTACCATTTTGAACTTTGGTTTCAAAAAATGCTTGTTCAGATATCTGAGATCTAATATGGGCCGCCATTCTCCTGTCTTTTTTGGGGTAAGGAAGTATCTGGAATACAGACCCCTGCCCTGGTGCAGGGGAGGAACCCTTTCTACTGCTCTGAGAGCTAACAGGGATGAGACCTCTGCTCCCAGAGCAAGGGTCTCTGAAGCACTTGCAGGTAGAAAAAGTCTGCTTCTCAACTTGGGAAACTTTTTGAAGCTGAGAACCAGACCCTGGCCTACTACTTCCAGAACCCACTTGTCTGAGGTTAAAGAAGCCCAATTCTGGCTGACGAAGCCAGCCTGCCCCCACCGGACAGGAGAATCGGCCCTGGGCACCCCATCAGGGTGCCTGCTTGCAGGAGCTTTTAGGCTGGGGGTGGGAGCAGGTCTGCCCACCCTCGTCTGCCTCTGCCTCTGAAGAAGCCCCTCTGAGCATAGCAGAGGAGGCCTGAGTCTGGTAAAAGAGCCTGTGAAAAGCCTACCCCTACCCCTGGGGTATGCCTTTGAGGAGTGGCTTGCCGCTCCTTAGCCTGGGCACTCTTGTAAGTAGTCCTATATTCATCCATCTTTTTCATGTAGTTCTCGGTCTGCTCCCCAAACAGAGAATTCCCACCACAGGAAAATCCATAGCCTTAGTCTGGGTATCCTCTGACAGACTAGTACACCTGAGCCAGGCCAACTCACGAAAAGCTACAGATGTGGCCATGACCCTAGAGGAAACATCATTAACATCCACAGCAGCATGAAACTGAACCTTAGAAGCCTCAATGCCATCAGCAGCCACCTGTTCTAGTTCACTAGCCAGCTGGCCATGGGCTTGCTTGGCTAATTGCATCACAGTATCCCATCTAAATTTCTGATACCTAGCTACATAAGCCATATAATTTGCTTGCCTGAGTCCCAGAGAGGCTGCCATATACTGTTTTTTTGCCATGGCATCAATCTTCCTGGAATCCTTGTCAGGAGGATGTGAAGCCAGGGAATATTAACTTTATCACAGGCAGCAGCCTGAACTACTCCAACATGACTGCATTGCTGAGAAAGAGATTCTGTATCAGGACCTGACAATGTGTACCTTCTGTCCATCTTTTAACTACAGGAGACAGAATTAGGAGTTTTAAAATTTTTATAGTTTGCTTCCTTAAAGACTTATGTAAAGGAATAGACAATCTCTAGACTCTAGAATATCCATCATTTCTACAAAATCAGGCTCCTCTGCTCATCCACAGCTTCTTCTAAGGGAAGCTGGAGGTTTCAACAACTTTTGTAAAACATGAAATGAGATGGGACTCAGACAGCATGGGGAGATTCTAAAGGTCTGTCTGGGGAGATGTCCGGTTCAATGACACACCAGACCTTCCCAGCCACATTCATACTGTTCATAATCATCCTCCCCTCCTCTGGTTCATAAAATTCCTCAATATCATATTCCTGAACCACTGGGACCGGACGAACCGACCTTTTGCCAGATAGTGGCGGTTCGGACAGACCCTGAGACAGTGACTGGACAATTTGTATGGCTTTTGCTATCTCTGCTGCAGTTGGAGAAGGGTTTTGGACTCCCAGACCTGCTGATTTTCTTGTTTCTTTACTGGAATTGGTTCCTCAGAACCAGCTTTTCTTTGCCCGAGGAAGTCTGCGCCTGGTCAGGAGGCACTCCTCGTTGGGTTGGCACCGAACTGGGCTGGCCATCCGGGTCAGCGGACTTTTGGCCTCTCGCCCCTGAGCCTGCCCAATCTTTTTCCAGGGTGGCTGCAGGGAAGTCTTACATATCTGGCAGTCTGACTGGGTGGTCAAACCCCAGACAATAAACACATGTGGTGTGTGGGTCAGCCTTGGCAAAGACTTCCTCACAAACATCACAGTGTTGAAACCCAGTGGGCCCGGTTTTTCTTTTGGGTTTCTCAGACATAATGCCAGCCTAACCAAAAACTTGCCCTTTTAACGGCCAGGCAAGACACCCTTATCGGTTCCTAACCGTGTTACGGGTATTGGAAAAAAACGTAATAAATCCGTTTTTTTTAGAACCGATAAGAACCGGGAACCGCACTCTAAAATAGTAAATTTTAGTTTTAAATGAGTTTTAAACCCAACTGATCGGTTCAAAAACGCAACCGATAACCTTACAAGTTCCACACAGACAAAACCTTCAATTTACTTACAGGTTACCACAGATAGAGCTTGAACCAATGGTTTTGTGGTTAAAATAAAACTATTCTCGGTTGAATCCAACCGAGAAAACACTTTTTAAACCGAGAATGAACCAGCAGTAGGAGAAATCTCGGAGCGACTGTTCACTGAGGCGGAGTAAAGAATCTGACAGTTCAGGTTTGAAATAACACAGATAGAGCTGCTTCTTAGAGCTCGTGGCCAAAATTCTATTTTGGAATGGTTTTAACCATTTCACCTCCGGAGCAGTTCTAGAGCTGGATCAAACTGCTACTGTCATAATATAGCAAGACTTCATGTTGTTTGAACAGCTCTTGCAGCAGGTAACACCATTAGGACCAAAGCCATCAAGCGTCAGGACCCCATGGAAATTTTCTAGCTAGCAGTCTTCAGCGGGGACCGCCCCCAACGTCAGGCATAGTACATAAGGAGGCGGTCCCGCCATAATCCCCAGTTCTCCTGCCAGAGACTCCCGGCCGCTGGCTGACATCAGAAGAGGAGACCGAGGATCCGCCATCAGATGGCCAAGACTAGAAAGAAATGTTTCCATCCTGAATGATGGAATTTAGGCTATAACCTATCTCCTCCAAAAGAGGGCATGGTGGGTGGAAAAGGTACCTGCTGCAAGAGCTGTTCTCGAAGATGTACTGTTACGGTAAGTTCTTACGTAACTGTACTATCTTACTTTGAGATACAGCTCTTGCAGCAGGTTACACCATTAGGACTGATTCCTAAGCAATGGCTACAATCTTATGCCATCGGGAGGAGGAAAGACGGAGATTGTGACCCTGTCTGAGCCTAGGACAAAAGTCCCTGGAGGACAGCTAGGCTGAAACCTGCCCTTCGCCTTGAAGTGATATCCAGGCTGTAATACCTAATAAAGGTATGCACCGAGCTCCAGGTAGCTGCAGCGCAAATAGCTGAAGTGGACACATTCTTCAGCGCTGCAAAAGAGGTGGCCACTCCTCTGGTCGAATCACCCTTGATCACGCCTGGCAAGGGTTTGTTCCGCTTGTCATAACAGAAAGAGATGCACTGAATGAGCCAACGTTAAAGGAACTGTTCAGAAACAGGGGCTCCTTTCATCCTCTCAGCAAAAGAGACAAACAGCTGATCCGCTTTCCGGTACTGTTTGGTTCTGGTCTGATAATATCTGAGACACCTGTGAACATCCAGGGTGTGAAGCAGTGCTTCTCCTCGACTGGTGTACTTGGGAAAGTACACTGGTAAATCAATATCCTGATTAAGAGTAAGGGCTGAAACCACCTTAGGCAGGAACTTAGGATTTGTCCTCAGGGATACCCTATCCTGGTGGAAAATTAAATATGGCTCTTTGCACGTGAGTGCATGTAATTCGGAGATTCTTCTCGCCGAAGTAACTGCAACTAAAAACAACGTTTTCCACGACAGAAAACGTAGCTCGCAATCCGCGGCTGGTTCAGAGGGCGGCAGCGTAAGCTGCTCCAGGACGAAGGGCAAGTCCCAAGAAGGAACCGAATCCTTGATAGGCGGCCTAAGGTGGAGGACCCCCTTAAAAAAGGGCACGAGTAGTATCCAATTGAGCCACCATGCGATGGCCTATGTGGGCATGATAAGCTGAGATTGCACAAAGGTGCACTTTGATCGAGGAGTAAGCTAGACCAGATTGGAAAAGGGGAAAGCAGGTACTCCAGAACCAGCTTCTCAGGACAGTCTAAGGCCGAGAGACCGCGCGTTTGAGCCCACAAGCAAAACCTGCGCCACTTCATGGCGTATGTTGCGTGTGTTGCCAGTTTTCTAGTGGCAGAAAGTCTGCCACCTCTTGCGAGACCCCGTGCCACATCATTGCTATGTCTCTAGGAACCAGGCATGTAGGTTCAATGAATGTAAGTCCGGCTGGACTAATGAACCCTCCTCCTGAGACAAGAGATGGGAGCTGATTGGCAAAGGAAGCGGAGGTTCCCGAGATAGCCGATGCAGTAGTGGGAACCAGATTTGCCTGGGCCAAAAAGGCGCTACCAAGATGAGCGTCACGTGCTCCCTGCAAAGTTTGAGAAGAACTCTCTGGATCAACGGGAAAGGAGGGAAGGCATAGAGAAATCTGCCCGCCCAGGAGAGGGACAACACGTCTCGACAGAAAACACTAGGCCCTGGATCTAGCGAGCAAAAATTGGGCAGTTTTGCGTTAGATGGGGACGCGAATAGATCTAATTCTGGAGTGCCCCATCTGTAGAACAGATACTCTGCCACCTCCTGTAGAAGTTCCCACTCGTGGACTCTGGCCTGGGAACGACTCAGGCTGTCTGCGACGGTATTGTCCACCCAGGAAGTGAACTGCAATAGGTTTGGCGCCGTGGTCAGATACCCATTCCACACCTCATGGCCTCCCTGCAAAGGGGGTAGGAGTGTGTGCCTCCTTGTTTGTTGAGGTAATACATCACCGCAGTGTTGTCTGTTTGCAACAGGAGGGTACTCGGTGGAATCTCCGACTGGAAGGTTTGCAGGGCATAAAGGACCGCCCTCATCTCCAATATGATGATGTGGAGATGAGATTCCTGGGTTGTCCATGTTCCCCGAGACCTCACCCCGTTCAAGTGCGCTCCCCACCCCAGCCCTGAGGCGTCTGTGGAGAGAGTTACCGTCGGGGACGGCGCTGTGAAGGGAACCTCCACAGAGAGGGTTCCCGGATCTAGCTAATTATTGCCAGTCCCAACCACGCCTTCGTGATTCAGACTGGTTGCTGCAGATGGTCTTGCCTTTGGTCCCACTGCACCCTTAACATCCACTGGGTTACCCGCATGTGGAGTCTTGCCATCGGGACTGTTGGAATGGCCGCAGCCATGTGTCCGAGCAGGTGAAGGACCAGTCTGGCCGGGACGGTCTTCTTCACTGACAGATCCCTTATGAGGGACCGAATGCGTTCCGCTCTGTCCTCAGGAAGAAAGGCTTTTCCCTTGACGGTGTCCAGAACTGCCCCTATAAACTGCAGTTTCTGGGACGGTACCAGGAGAGACTTCTCGTAGTTGATGAGGATGCCCAGAGACTGAAAAAGGGTCTGGGTACGCTGAATGGCTATCAGTAATGCCTCCTTGGAAGGGGCCATGAGAAGCCAATCATCCAGGTACGGGAACACGTAGTGGCCCTGTCTCCTCAGAGACGCTGCCACGACAGCCATGCACTTGGTAAATACCCGAGGTGCTGATGACAGTCCGAAGGGAAGCGCCTGGAACTGATAATGGCGGCCGAGAAACTCGAAGCGCAGGAACCTCCTGTGCGCTTGAGCAATAGGGATGTGCAGGTAAGCGTCCTGCATGTCCAGGGACGCCAAGTAAGCGTCCTTCTTCAGCATGGGGATTAGACCCGGAAGGGTCACCATGCGGAAGCTTTGTAGACGACCGACAGATTGAGGTCGCTGAGGTCCAAAATTGGACGGAGGTCCCCTGTTTTCTTTGGAACCAGGAAGAAGTGCGAATAGTATCCTGCTCCTCTCTGGTTCCCTGGAACGTGCTCCAAAGCTTCATTCTCTAGAAGCATGAGCACTTCCTGCTGTATAAGCAGGGCATGCTGACCCCGAGTAGCGGGAAAGCAGAGGAGGCCTTGTGGGTGGGCTGGCTACAAATTCTATATAATGGCCTTTTTCGACCAACTGTAGCACCCACCTGTCGGTGGTGGTCGACCGCCACCCTGGCAGGTGGTTCGCGATACGACCCCCGACCTTCATTTCCCGTTGATCCTGAGGAGGGGCAGGTGCCGGGAAGGAGTCATGCTGTGGCAGCATTGGATCCTGCAGGTTGGGCCGACTTTGTGACTCGTTGACCTCTGCCTGAGGATGTCTTAGCCTGGGCTTTTCGGGTGACGGAGCCCCTTTGTTGCTGGCCGGAACGTGGTTGTTGCCTTTGGGTCCGGCTGTGAAAAACGACACTGGTTCCTGCGAAAGGAACTAAGTCGAGACCTGTGCATAGCGTGGACAGATCTGACCACCTTCCTGCAGTTTGGTGATCACCTTCTCCGAGGCTTCACCAAACAGAAATGGAAATTACGTACTTACCGTAATTATTGATCTTCCTGGACAGTCTCCATCACTCATTCACACTTGTGGGATAGCGCCGGAGGCCGTAGGACCAAGCGGGAGCCTAAAGTTTTCAGAAGGGTCGGCGACGAGAGAAGGCGGCGATACATGCACCCGCGAGACTAGCTCGCGCTGTAGGTTATCTCGGGCCGACCTCCAACCGCCTCAGTACCTTTCAGCCGAGGAGGTGCAGCGTGACTAATGAGAATAACTCATCCTGAGTTTCTGGGCCTGAGAGGGCCCAGATGGCCTTTGCAAGAAAGGCTAAAGAATAATGTCCTCACAGTCTGAATCATAGGATCGTGAAGACCAGGAAAGAAAACAAGTGAACCCAAGGGATGGTGGGTGGGCGTGTGAATGAGTGATGGAGACTGTCCAAGAAGATCAATAATTACGGTAAGTACGTAATTTCCATATCTTCTTGGACTAAGTCTCCATCACTCATTCACACTTGTGGGAGAGTACCAAGCTAAAACCAACAACCCTGAGTAGGGTGGTAGGAGATAGGGTTCACTCAGAAAGGACGGCCAAGGACTGTCCTGCTAATAAAAAGAGCTGTCTTGTAAAGAGCATCTAGAACATAGTGTTTACAAAATAAGTGCTTGAGTTGTAACTCACCACTTTACAGACGACTGCAATGGGCACAAAATGAAAGTCTGCCAGGAAACCACAACCACTTTAGGAGAGTGGTAAGAACCTGGTCTCACAATTTGGTCTAGGACCAAAAGTAACAGTGTCAAAGATATGTACTAATGTAATGTAAAGGAACCTCAGGAACTGAAAGAGTTGGAGGTAAAGTCTACTGGTTCAGGGCAGACCAGAACGTGCAGATAGGAACCCCCACTATCCAGTATGGTTGACCTGTAAACAACAGGTCCAGAAGCACTTGAACCCCTTACTTGGTGAGCAAGGGGGTCCAGGTGGGGTTAGCCCATCAAGGAGAATGGTCTCCACTTAGTCACAGGATCTTCCTGATAGAAGGCCAAGCACGACTTAGAAGCCTCTCATGGTGGTCTAGTAAAACCAGATCCTACCCACTGTATATTCCAAGAGCAATAATTCTGCCCCTGTGTGTACAACTGTAGCAGCAGTCTCTGAACTCAGGGAAGAAAGGAAAAAGGTGTACAGGAGGATGTGTCCACTGCGGGAAAAAAAAACCATTCCAACAAAAAAATAAATGGGCTGGATTTCTAAGGTCAATAGAGGCAGATGTGTGTCGAGGAGGGATACAGCAGGACCAAGTTAGGGCTAACCCATTTGCTGAAGTGACTGAAAAAGACGGTGACTCAATGCGGTAAGGCACTAGCCACTCTGGCTTTCCTGAAAGGAGTAGGAAAGGATTCTAGTTCATTTGCTGAAAAAGAAACATCACCACTCCCTCTCACACTTGAAGAAGATAGCTTCGTGAGCGACTGGCATGGACCAGAGCGCATGGACCAGAGCGCAGGAACCGAAGGTGTGAATATTTGAGAAGCTTCCTCAGAAAAAGGGACCTACTTGACCATCTGTCAAGAAGGAGAAAATCGCCTGTTAAATTAAGGAAGCAGGAAACTGAGTTCCGACTCTGTGAAGAGTCGCTTCTGCTGCTGTAAGGCTCTGTTCGAGAGAAGAAAGCCTGATAAAAAGAATAGGAATTAACAGACTGGGCAGTCACCTAGGTATAGAAAATGTCTCTGAATGAGAGAAATCTCTCAGAGAAAGAGATGACCCATATCATCGCTGGATCGGACTCCCCGTAGGAGAAGAAAAAATCAGGTACTCTTTACCGTATGCCGGAGAAGAGCGCCTCAGGTGCTGAGGAGGAATCTGACCAGATCCCCCCCCCCCCCAAAAAAGGGAAGGGGGACCGGGTAATTTCGGCTAGGCCATGTGCTGTGATAAAAACCATATGATATAAAATTTATTTATTTTTTTTTTTTAGTCTGAGCCTAACAAGGCCTTCAGGCTGCTATTTTGAGGATTGTCTTGATACAAAAAGACGAAGATGTTCTCCATCTGAGTGTGGAAAGAGCCTGAGTGTCCATACTGAAATCATGACCGGACTAACAATCACAGCTGGAGAGAAGTTAACCACCTGTGCCGAAGAAGCCACCGAAGAGGCAATATCACAAGGGGGCTATATACTCCTATCAAAGGAGCGGAAGAGTCAGAGTGGCCCCTGACCATTAAATTAAAATGTTACACAGAGAATAACTGTCTTGACGATTGAAAAAATCTAGACGCAGAAGAGTATGGTCCACGGACGCAGTGTGAAATACTCTAGTGAACCCCGTTACTGATGAACTACTGAAAGGATTTTCCATCATGGACTCTGAAGATAGAGATGACACGCCCTCCAGTATATAAAATGAGCTGTCCGCTGCGTTACTGACCAGAAGGACAGGGAAAGACTCATCTAGATGCACTTCTACCCCAGAAGGACCTCCAATAGAGGTCTAGGTCAGAGCCACTAGAGACTCCGCCATCAGGAGGATGTCGAGGAGCTTGGTACCACGTAGGGAGCAGAGAAAGTGCTGAGCAGAATGAGATTCCGCTGGCAGAATGGTACAGCAGAGTTCCATAGCAGAAAACTGCTGGATGACACAAGATCCCACATAGACCACCACTCACTAAAATGTGTGGAAAAAAATAATCCGCAGAACATGAGTTCATTCAGCGGTAAACATCCCCCCACAAGTTCTGTGGAAATGAGTCTGAAAGGAAAAATGTGTCACTAATTCTGCCACACAGCACCCACTAGCACCCGTGTGGCATCAGCAGCACTCGTGGCACAGGAGGGCACCAAGCAGTGCCTATGCCAACCTGGGCGATACCCAAGGGCAGCCATGGCAGTATCCGCAGGTACTCCCGGCACCCATGTAGCAATGGCACTGAGGGCACCTCCGACGCCCATGACACCCATGGCAAGAACGGCACCCAAGGGCACCACTGGCACCTGAGGGCACCAGCCCGCTGCACCCACGGGTGTCAACCCGGTACCCAAGGCACCAGTGGCAACCATGGCACCTGAAGCATCCATGGAACCCATGAGTGCCCACAGTGGCACCCGCAGCACCCACGGGTGCTCCCAGCGCCACCCCTGGCATCCCTGGCACCCGCAGGTGCCAGGCGCCGCCTGGTGGAGCATTGCGCCACCATGCGTACAGCACCGCCTGCAGGTGCACGCACTACTGACGGCGCCCAACAACCAGTGGCAGCAAAGAGAGCACCACGGGCCAAGACAGAGTGACTGTAGCGACCCACAGCCCCGAGCCATGGTGCCAAGGCACGGCGCCGACCAAGACACCGAGCCATGGCTCCGAGGCACGGCGCCGACCAAGGCTCCGAGGCACGGTGCCAACCAAGGCACGGTGCCAACCAAGGCACCGAGCCAACCAAGGCACCGAACCACGGCGCCGAAGGAAAATGCCAATGGAAATCCTGAAAAGGGGAGAAGGAAAAAGGTGGTGCCCGTGCCGGCCCCTGCATGGAAAAGGGAGAGGGGGGTAGGCATGAGGGGTCGACACGATGGCAAAGGCACCCAGAGGGCACCTCACCATACGTGATCCAATCAACCCGGCTCCGGTCCAACGGCTCCGAGGCCCAGAGGTCCCGAAATCAGGAACAGAGCCAGGAAAACTGGAAAGTCGAACCCCCTGCTCCATAGGAGCGACCCAAAGGTGAAACTGCTCACCGGAGCTCCAGCGAGGACAGAGATGGAGCTCGGAGTCGAGAAAGCAGCCGTTAGGAGCGGGGCCAAGAGGAACCCACCAAAGTCGGTTTGGGCCCATCGCCCCTCCAGATGAACATTCCTCGTGCAGACATACCAACGCGCAACCTCGAGCGGCACTGATTCTTCTTCCTCGAACGAGGAAGAGGAGCTCGAGGTCAAGCGGAGCCGGATCACCGGAACCGTTACATTTGTGCTTTGGAGGGCTGTCCTCCCCCGCCCCCGAGCACAAGACTGTCTGTAGTCAGACCCCCAGTAATTAAGGGCGGCGGACTGGACACAGCCCCTCTGCCATAAAAACTTTCAAACGAAGTCCTCCTACCGTCACCGCTACCGTCTAAGGACGACTCCGTTGATGGCAGGAAAGAATTTCTTCTTTTTCTTCTTCATAAAATAATAAATTACTACTTTAAAATATTAAAACATTAAGCTATTGTCGTATAGACGAAAACTTAAGACTCCGGCAGACGAGCGACGTCGACATCCAAGCGCCTCGACGGTGAGAGAAAAGGAACTGAGGCGGTTGGAGGGTCGACGCCAAGATAGCCTACACAGGCGCCGAGCTAGTCCGGTGCCGCTGTGACATGTGGCCCCTCTCTCCGCCGAACCCTTCTGAAAACTTTTAGGTTCCCGCTAGGTTCTAGCGCCCCCGGCGCTATCCCACAAGTGTGAATGAGTGATAGAGACTTAGTCCAGGAAGATCTTCGCCATGGTAAGGGGCGTCCATGATGTTCTTCTGGACGTCCGGGGTAAACCCAGAGACACGAGTGTCTCTGGAGACACACGCCTGAGGCTGCAGCTCTGGCCGAAGAGTCCGCAGAGTCGTATGTGGCTCTAAGCACCTGGGTCCCCACGTCCGAACCCGTACGGAGGAGTTGCAACAGCTCCTCCTTTTGGCCACCGTCTGGCAATTTTTCAGCTAGGTCTTGTCCCTGTTCTCACAATGCGTTCTGGAACTGAACCATGGGGGTGAGGTAGTTTAACGACCTAATGGCGCAAGTCGCGGCCACGTACGTGTGCCTGCCCAGGATGTCCAACTGTTTGGACTCCGGGTCCGATGGCTGCGTGCTCAAGTGCTGCGGTTTCTGAGACCGGTCATGTGAGGCCGTAATGACCAGGGAGTCGGCCAGAGGATGGTTCGCCAGGTACTGGTCCTCCCTTGGGGCCTTGTACAGGCGGTCAGCCTTCCTCGGCACTGCTGGAGTTGAATGTGGATGCTTCCACGCAGCCTTGGTGACGTCCACGAAAGTGTCCACCAAGGGTGGCACTACCACAGGCTTGGGGTCTTTTTGCCGAAGGTAGCGGGCAAGGCGTAGTCTCTCGGGGTCAAGCTCTTCAGCGCCCCACCCCATGTTCGCCTGAATATGCCTCATTATCTCGGCGAACAAGGGGTCATCCGGAGGGGACCTGGGAAGGTGCGTGGGTCCGGAGAAGGGACGCTGATTGGAGAAGGGGATCTGGAGCACACAGAGGTGTCAGATCTGGAGTCCTCCACGGACGGGGTATACCGACGCCGCCTGGGTGACCCTGAAGTGGATCTTGAAGGAGGCCTTCTCCTCTCCGAAGATCTGCCCCTAGGAGGGGACGCTGGCTCCTTGGGGGTCGATGCCCGTCCTGCTGACCCCCTGGGCAGTGGAGGGGGCGCAGGCGTTGGAGGGGTAGCAGGCGCAGGAGGAGGTTGTGTGGTGACCACATCCTTCTTGATGGTGTCCCACCAGAAGGTGAAGAGCTCCTTCACTGCTGTCAAATTTAGGCCCGACGACGGGCTGGGCACCGGTGGCCTGTCGTTGGGGCCGGGCGTCGGGTCCCCGGGGGTCTCCCGTTCCGGGAAGGGTTCCCATGGGAGCTCGATGGGACCAGGGTTGCCCGCCTGGTCTTCGGGCTGGGTAGAGTCTTCCTCCTCCGACGCCTTCCGACCGACATCGGTAGGCGGTGGTGTGGTCCTTCTTTCTGCAGTAGCCGACGCCGGTCCCCCGGCCGACATCCTCGAGGGCAAACGCCTGACCGGCGACGGGTGATGTACAGTAGCCGGTTCCCGGAGTGCCTATGTAGCTTGGCTGACGTCCGCTTCAGGGAGGTCAGCTCCTTAGTCTTGTGCTGGGGTGGCGGCGGTTGGGAGACAGACCTGACGTCGGAGTCCAGACGATGGGTGGAAGACTTATGGCACTCCCCAGACCTAGACGAGGCCTTAGATGGAGTGGACGAAGATACAGGCCTGGAGGTCTTGACAGGCTGCAGAGAAGAGGAACCACTAGCCGATCTGAAGAGAACCGGGGGAGGCTGAGAGCGAGCCCTCGAGGGAGAGCGGTCAGACCTGGAGCCGGAGCTGCGGAAGTCCGAGGCCCTGGAGGGGGATCCGGGTCTTTCTTTCTCCCGGTGCTTTTCGCAGTGCCTATGGGACTTCCCTGACGACTCCCCCTTGGAGGAAGGGTCTCGATCCATAGCTTTAAGTTTTTCCTCGAGGAGGAAAGCTTGAAGGGCCTTCTGGCGGCGGATCCTTGTGCAGCTGTTGAAGCCCTGGCAGAAGGAGCAGGCCTGGATGTCATGGTCTGGGCCCAGGCAGCGTACACAGGCCGAGTGAGGATCCTTGAAGGGGATCTACTTGCCGCAGGCACACTTCGACGAATGGCCCTCCAGAGAAGTTGGAGAGGACATCAAACGAAATCCAGTGAGAAACGAACAGTTGAAGTTTCCTAGTCGTCGCGCGCTACAAGATGACCGAGAGGCCGATGCTGCGATGTCAATGGCGGGAAAAGAACTGGGGATTATGGCGGGACCGCCTCCTTATGTACTACACCTGACATCGGGGGCGGGACCGACTTTGGAGGCGGTCCCTGCTGAAGACTGCTAGCTAGAAAATTTCCGTGGGGTCCTGACGGCTTAGGTCCTAATGGTGTAACCTGCTGCAAGAGCTGTATCTCGAAGTAAGATCTTAGGGTTTGTCCTCAAGGATACCCTATCCTGATGGAAAATTAAATGAGGCTCTTTGCACATGAGTGCATGCAATTCGGAGATCCTTCTTGCCGAAGTAACTGCAACTAAAAACAACATTTTCCACGACAGAAGACGTAGCTCGCAATCCGCGGCTGGTTCAAAAGGTGGCAGCGTAAGCTGCTCCAGGACAAAGGGCAAGTCCCAGGGAGGAACCGGATCCTTGATAGGCGGCCTAAGGTGGAGGACTCCCCTTAAAAAGGCACGAGTAGTGTCCAATTGGGCCACCGTCCGATGTCCTCCGGGGGCATGGTAAGCCGAAATTGCGTAAAGATGCACCTTAATCGAGGAGTAAGCCAGTCCGGACTGAAAAAGTGAAAGCAGATAATGCAGAACCAGCTTTCCGGGACATTCTTAACAGCGAGAAACCACGCGCTTGAGCCCACAAGCAAAATCTGCGCCATTTCATGGCATATGTTGCGTGTGCTGCTGGTTTTCTGGCGGCAGAAAGTACCTCTGCCACTTCCTGCGAGACCCCATGTGGCTATGTCTCTAGGAGCCAAGCGTGTAGGTTCAATGAACGCAAGTCTGGATGGACTAATGAACCCTCCTCCTGAGACAGCAGATGGGAGCTGATTGGCAAAGGAAGTGGAGGTTCCCGGGATAGCTGATGCAAAAGCGCGAACCAAATTTGCCTGGGCCAGAAAGGCGCTATCAAGATGAGTGTCACCTGCTCCTTGCGAACTTTTAAGAGAACTCTCTGGATCAACGGGAAAGGAAGGAAGGCATAGAGGAATCTGCCCGCCCAGGAGAGGGACAACGCATCTCGCCAGAAAACACCAGGCCCTGGATCTAGCGAGCAAAAATTGGGCAGTTTTGCGTTGGATGGGGACGCGAAAAGGTCTAATTCTGCAGTGCCCCATCTGTGGAACAGATCCTCTGCCACCTCCTGTAGAAGTTCCCACTTGTGGACTCTGGCCTGAGAACGACTCAGGCTGTCTGCAACGGTATTATCCACTCCGGGGACGTGTACTGCAATAAGGTTTGCGCCGTGCTGTACTACCCACTCCCACACCCTCATGGCCTCCCTGCAAATGGGGTAGGAGTGAGTGCCTCCTTGTTTGTTGAGGTAATACATCACCGCAGTATTGTCTGTATGCAACAGGACAGTACTTGGCGGAATCTCCGACTGGAAGGCTTGCAGGGCGTAAAGAACCACCCTCATCTCCAAAATGTTGATGTGGAGATGAGATTCCTGGAATGTCCATGTGCCCTGAGACCTCACCCCGTTCAGGTGCGCTCCCCACCCGAGCCCTGAGGCGTCTGTAGAGAGAGTTACAGTCGGAGACAGCGCTGTGAAGGGAACCCCCGCGGAGAGGTTTCCTGAATCTAGCCACCATTGCCAATCCCGAATCACGGCCTTCGTGATTCGAACTGGCTGCTGCAGATGGTCTTGTCTTTGGTCCCACTGCACCCTTAACATCCACTGAGTTACCCGCATGTGGAGTCTTGCCATCGGGACTGTTGCAATGGCCGCAGCCATGTGCCCGAGCAGGCGAAAGACCAGTCTGGTCGGGACGGTCTTCTTCACCAACAGGTCCCTTATGAAGGATCGAATGTGTTCTGCTCTGTCCGCGGGAAGAAAAGCTCTTCCTCTGACAGTGTCCAGAACTGCTCCTATAAACTGCAGTTTCTGGGACGGTACCAGGAGAGACTTCTCGTAGTTGATGAGGATACCCAGCGACTGAAAAAGGGCCTGGGTACGGTGAATGGCTGTCAGCAGTGCTTCCTTGGAAGGAGCCATGAGAAGCCAGTCGTCCAGGTACAGGAACAGGTAGTGGCCTTGTCTCCTCAGAGACGCCTGAACGACTGCCATGCACTTCGTGAAGACGCGAGGTGCCGATGACAGCCCGAAGGGAAGCGCTCGGAACTGATAATGGCGGCTCTGAAACTCGAAGCGCAGGAACCGCCTGTGTGCCTGAGCAATAAGGATGTGCAGGCAGGCGTCCTGCATGTCCAACGACGCCAAGAAGGCGTCCCTCTTCAGCATGGGGATTAGACCCGGAAGGGTCACCATGCGGAAGCGTTTGTAGACGACCGACAGATTGAGGTCGCTGAGGTCCAAAATTGGACGGAGGTCCCCTGTTTTCTTTGGAACCAGGAAGAAGTGCGAATAATAGCCTAACCCTCTCCGGTTCTCTGGTACGTGCTCCAAAGCTTCCTCCTCCAGAAGCACGAGCACCTCCTGCTGTATAAGCAGGGCGTGCTGACCCGAGTAGCGGGAAAGCAGAGGAGGCCTTGTAGGTGGGCTGCCTACGAATTCTATACAATGGCCTTTTTCGACCAACTGTAGCACCCACCTGTCAGTGGTGATCGACCGCCAACCTGGCAGGTGACATGCAATGCAACCCCCGACCTTAATTTCCTGTTGATCCTGACGAGGGGAGGGGGCCGGGAAGGAGTCATGCTGTGGCAGCATTAGATCCTGCAGGTTGGGCTGCTTTGCAACTCGGTGGCCTCTGCCTGAGGATGCCTTAGCCTGGGCTTTTCAGGTGAAGGAGCCCCTTTGCTGTTGGCCGGAACGTGGTTGTTGCCTTTGTGTCCAGCCACGAAAACGACTCTGGTTCCTACGAAAGAAACTAAGTTGCGACCTGTACATAGACTGAACAGATCTAACTGCCTTCCCAGCGTCCTGAAGTTTGGTGATCACCTTCTCCGAGGCTTCGCCAAACAGGACTTCACCATAGTAAGGGACGTCCATGATATTCTTCTGGACATCCAGGGTAAAACCGGAGCCATGGAGCCACGAGTGTCTCCGGAGACACACGCCTGAGGCTGCAGCTCTGGCCGAAGAGTCCGCAGAGTCGTATGCGGCTCTGAGCACTTGGGTCCCCACCTCTGAACCCGTACGGAGGAGGTTTAACAGCTCCTCCTTTTGAACACCATCGGGCATCGCTTCGACCAGGTCCTGTCCCTGCTCCCACAATGCGTTCTGGAATTGAACCATGTGGGTGAGGTAATTTAGAGACCTCATGGCACAAGTCGCAGCCGCTTACGTGCGCCTACCCAGGACATCCAACTGTTTGGATTCCGGGTCCGGTGGCTGTGTGCTCAAGTGCTGAGGTCTCTGAGACCGGTCATGTGAGGCCGTGATGACCAGGGAATCAGCCAGAGGATGGTTCGCCAGGTACTGGTCCTCCCTTGGGGCCTTGTACAGGCGGTCAGCCTTCTTCGGCACTGTCAGAGTCGAATGCGGATGCTTCCACGCAGCCTTGGTGACGTCCGCGAAGGCGTCCACCAAGGGTGGCACTACCACAGGCTTTGGATCTTTCTGCCAAAGGTAGCGGGCAAGGCGTTGTCTCTCGGGGTCTAGTTCTTCAGCGTCCCACCCCATATTTTCCTGGATATGCCTCATGATTTCAGCGAACGAGGGGTCATCCGGAGGAGACCTGGGAAGGTCGCGTGGATCTAGAGAAAGGACGCTGATGGGAGAAGGAGATCTGGAGCACCTTGAGGTGTCAGATCAAGAGTCCTCTGCGGACGAGGTATACCGGCGGCGTCTGGGTCTCTTAGGGCTGGGGGACCCTGAAGTGGATCTTGAGGGAGGTCTTCTATCCGAAGATCTGCCCCTAGGAGGGGGTGTTGGCTCCTTGGGGGTCGATGACCGTCCTACTGAGCCCCTGGATGGGAGTGGGGACGCAGGCGTTGAATAGGTAGCCGGAGTAGGAGGAGGGTGTGTGGTGACCACATCCTTCCTGATGGTGTCCCACCAGAAGGTGAAGAGCTCCTTCACCTCTGCCAGATTCAGGCCCGACGACGGGCCGGGTAACGGTGGCCTGTCACCGGGGTCGGACGTCGGGTCCCCGGGGGTCTCCCGCTCCGGGGAGGGTTCCCATGGGAGCTCGATGGTTCCGGAGTCGCCCGCCTGGTCCTCGGGCTGAGTAGTATCCTCCGACGATGCCTTCCGACAGACGCTGGTATGCGACGGTGGTGCGGTCCTCCCCTCTGCGATGGCTGACGTCGGTCCCCCGGCCGACGTCCTCGGAGGCGAACGCCTGGCCGGCGACGGGTGTCGTACTGCAGCCGGCTCCTGGGAGTGCCTATGATGCTTGGCCGACGACGGGTGGACCAACGTCAGGTCCGACGTCCGCTTCAGGGATGTCAGCTCCTTGGTCTTGCGCTGGGGTGGGTCCGGCCCACGCAGCGGCTGGGACACTGACCTGACGTTGGAGACCTGATGGCGGGAGGAAGACTTGTGGTGCTCCCCAGACCTGGACAAGGCCTTAGAGGGAGTGGATGAAGCTGAAGGCCTGGAGGTCTTGATAAGCTGCAGGGAGGAGGAACCGCTGGAAGATCTAACCTGAACTGGGGGAGGCTGAGAGTGAGCCCTGGAGGGAGAGCGGTCTGACCTCGAGCCGGAGCTGCGGGAGTCTTAGGCCCTCGAAGGGGATCTGGGCCTTTCCTTCTCCCGGTGTTTTTCCCGGTGCCTATGGGTCTTCCCTGACGACTCCCCCTTGGAGGAAGGTTCCCTACCCACGGCCTTGAGTTTTTCCTCTAAGAGAAAAGCCTGAAGGGCCTTCTGGCAGCGGATCCTGGTGCGACTACTGAAGCCCTGGCAGAAGGAGCAGGCCTGGGTATCGTGGTCCGGGCCTAGACAACGCACACAGGCAGAGTGAGGATCCTTGAAGGGGATCTGTTTGCCGCAGGCACACTTCAATGGGTGACCTTCCAGAGAGGTGTTTGGAGAGGACATCTGATGAATCCAATTTCGATATGAGAAGAAAGAACGTTGTAGTTCCAGGTCGTCGCACACTAGAAAGTGACCGAGAGGCCGACGCTGCGATGTCGACGGCAGGGAAAAGAACTGGGGATTGTGGGGGGACTGCCTCCTTATGTACTACGCCTGATGTCAGGGGCGGGACCGACGTCGGAGGCGGTCCCCGTTGAAGACTGCTAGCTAGAAAATTTCCGTGGGGTCCTGGCGCCTGACGACTTCAGTCCTAATGATGTAACCTGCTGCAAGAGCTGTATCTCGAAGTAAGATCTGAAAGTATGCTCCCTCGTGTATCTAGTAGGGCTTGCCTCAATAGGGTTTCTGAAAATAATGTAGCCGGTAGAGGGTGCCTTAACTCTCTAGTTAGGTCTATTTGTTTCCAATGAGCTTCATAGTGCTCACTGCCCCACAACAACGCACACCTCATCTGTGCTGAATTCCAATATGAATATAAGTTGGGGAATGCAATTCCACCCTGTGATTTAGGTAGATGTAGTGCCTGAAGTTTAAGTCTCGGTCTTCTACCTTGCCATATAAAGGCAGTGGATATTTGTTGCCAGGCCTTGAGGTCACATGTGGGTATAATATATGGAACCGATTGGAACAGGTATAACAGGCGTGGCAAAACATTAAGTTTTATTGCCTGATTCCTAGCATAAAAAGACAGTGGGATTATAGTCCACCTTTTAATGTCTCTTTTTATGTTATTAATCAGGGGGGTGTAGTTATTTGAGAATAATTGGTTGAGATAAGCTGGTATTTGAATTCCCAGATATTTTATAGATGGGAAGTCCCACTTGAATAGAAACTGTTTACGAATGGGTATAGGTATTGGGTAATTGAGCGGTAATGCTTCAGTTATGGTCGTATTCAGGGAATAGTCAGATAGAGCTGAGAACTCTTCAAGCTTTTGAAAAAGAGCCGAGAGAGTCTCAGTGGGGTTTGTTAAATATACCAATACATTGTTGGCAAAAAGGGCCAATTTATGTTCTTTGCCCCCCCAGATGTATTCCCTGCATATCTACTGCTTGCCTGATATACTGGGCCAAGGGCTCAATATAAAGGGCGAACAAAAGAGGGGAGATTGGGCATCCCTGTCTGGTCCCTCTACGTAAGGGGAAACTGTGAGAAATATGACCGTTAGAGCGGATTTACGCCTGGGGGTTCGAATAAAATTTGAAGACGAGATCCACAAAATTCTGGGAGAAATCAAAGGCAGCAAGGACACCCCTTAGAAATTGCCAAGACACTCTGTCAAATGCTTTTTCAGCATCTAAACTTATAAGGAGCGCTGGTATCTTAAAATGTTGTACATGTTCCATTAAGTAAATGGTACACCGGATGTTATCTGAGGCCTGGCGAACTGAGATAAATCTGCACTGGTCTTGATGGATTAGGCCAGAGACCAGGGGTTTTAGCCTCTGAGACAACACTGAAGTAAATATTTTATAATCTGTATTTAGTACCGAAATAGGACGGTAGGAGCTAGGTAAAGTTAGGTCCTTGTCTGCTTTTGGGATGACTGATATAATTGCTTGATCCCAGGATGGGGAGTTCTTCCCTCGGGCTGGGATATTACCAAATAATCTCTGGAGAGTTTTACCACTTTAAAGGGATTTATAAAATTCTACGGGAGGCTGTCCATCCCGGACACTTTAATGTTTCAATCTCCCTATCTCAGCCTCAATTTCCTTAACTGTTATAGGGCAACCAGGCCCAATCCCAGTTGTTTAGGTAGTTTTGGCAATCGGAGGGTAGACAAAAAAGTTTTTATTTGCTCTTCTTTCTCCTGGGTCGGGGGGGGGCAGCATATAGTTGTGTGTAGTACTGTACAAAGGTGTCAGAGATTTTCTCCACCGTGTGACTAGGGGGATGCTGATGGGATTGCCTCAGGGTAGATATTAATGCTTTGGCCCTTTGTTGTCTGAGACGGCCAGCCAACAATTTTAGGGAGCGTGGCCCTCCATCGTAGTACTTCTGTTTAAGAAACAATAGTTTCTGCTCAATTCTAAGATCTAATATGGCATTCAATTCTTGTTTTAGTTTTTTAATTTCTTTTGAAGTCTTCGGGTTGATCTGGGATATCTGTTGAAGCTCTAATTTTTGTATTTGGGCAACCAGAGCACTACGTTTTTGATCCCTTTCTTGTTTATTTCTAGCTGATAGTTCGCTAAATTTGCCCCTGCAAATCGCCTTGATAGTATCCCATAAGATCGAAATATCAGTCTCAGGGTGGTCATTTTCTCTTTCAGCCTGTTTGATTACCTCTTCCGTAGTATGGATGATGTCCTTGCTACGAAGCAGTGAGAGGTTAAGCCTCGACACAGTATTTTTCCTAAAAGTATCTGAATCTAATCTAAAAAAAACTGGGGCATGATCAGACAGAATAAATTCCCCCATCCAAGTGTTACCCGCTAACTCTAGATGCTCTTGGGATATCAGCATATAGTCTACTGTTGTATAACTAGAGTGGGCTTGTGAAAAAAAGGTGGCGTACTTAGCTGTTCGATTTGGGTATTTCCATGCATCCATATATCCCAGTTCCCTGAGCAATTTTGATAGTTCCCTTGTTTTCTTCCCCCACTGTCTTGCCCTCCACCCCAACCCTCGAAAGGTCTAAGTTAAAGTCACCCCACATACCATTATACCTTCTGCCCATTGTGACATGAGGAGGAAAAAAGCCTGGTAAGCCTTAAACTCCGTGGCTGGAGGGAAGTATACTGAGGCAAAGTGACAAGTCTACCATTTAATTTCCCTTTGACCAATATATATCGCCCTTCTTTGTCACCTAATTGATCTTGGCACTCAAATGGTACCCTAGACGGTATTAATATAGCTGTGCCTCTTCTGCGCCCGCCCTTAAAGGATGAAGAGTAGACCTGGGGGAACCCCAATCGCTTAAACTTCTCATGCTCCTCATATGACAGGTGGGTCTCCTGGAGAAAAGATATATCGGTTCCTGAACACTTTAAGTAAGAAAGTACCTTGGAACGCTTAATCGGGCCCAACAGGCCATGAACATTATATGAGCATATAGTATAACCCATTATGGTTAAATAATAACAACATTCTCTCTTTAACATGAACCCTTTTTCCCTGTGCAAGGAAGATCACGGATACCAATTCTGCTGACCCCATAAAAAAAAAAAAAAAAATTTCTCATCCCACATAGCTGATTAAAACAGTAAACCAGAACCAGTTGTGCAAACAGTGCACTATCATAAACATTTTTAACTGACTTCCAAGGTAGGAGGTCAAACTTATACAGAGACCTCTTATCCCACCTAACAGATGGTATTGGTGGGGGGAAGAGTGCTACAGATCCCCTCAGACCATAAGGGAACTCTTCCTGGGCCCCTACATTAAAGGGCTCCTGAAATATGGTAATTGCCACAAGACCAGCCATCAGAGCTGTACTGCCCCGCCCGTTGTTTGATAAAGAATAAAGAGAGAGCCTCCTCCCCCCAATGCCCGTTTAACCTTAAATTCCTTCCTCCCCCTCCTCCCACCCCCCGAAGTCGTCATCCCTCCCAGTAAACCCTTCACCCAGAGGAACGAAGGCGGAAGGAAAAGGGGGGAAAGCATTCCCACTAGGCTCCCCTCCTCCAAGTGCATCTCACCCATGCTGATTATGTCCCACCTATAGTAGGACATTCCCTCTGACTGTTCCCTGCATCAAAGGAGGACGAGTTCCTGATGTATAACTATATCCACATGCTTGCAGGGAGCCATGAAACTTTTTACGTATTCACCCTTATTCCAGAGACAATCCCTCCCCTCTCCCACCTGTGGAATTCACTCACCACTATTAGGGAAACACTTATGTCTAAGGGGCCAACTAGAAACCCAATGAATAAGAGGGAAAAATCAGAAGTCATTCTCCCCACATTTAGTAAGGCACCACTTCCCCTGCCCAGGTGCGTTAGGCTCTAAATACAGTGCACAACCCAGAAAAGCAAGTGTACGCCATATTGATGAACTTTCTTTTCCCTCCTTCCCCTTTTTTTGAAATAGTATACGTCTCTCTGGGTGCAGCACACTATTTCCCTCATTAATATACAGTGTGACTAATTGTTTACTGCGTCATATAGTCAAAGGGAAAGAAAGGGGAAAAAAAAAAAGTCCATAAGCACTGGGAGCTTCTACGCTTCTCCGAGTCCGAACATGCTGTAGGGTGGCCATCTCCCCGCTTCACAGCAGGATCTCTCCCACTCTCACCACCGTCGCGCTCCGGAGAAATGGAAAAAAAAAAAAAGGAAAATCCCCACAGGAGTGACGTCAGTTTGAGCTTCAGTGGGGCGCTAGGTCGGGTTCGGCAAACCATAGAGCCATGCAATTCGGCGCCCTCCTTCCAAAATACTCTCAGTTTCGCTGGGTAAGGAGTCTGAATTCGGATTTGTTTGTTTCTCAAGAGTTTAATAAGTGGGATGTACTCCATACACTGCTTCTGTATAACCGGCAGATAATCTTGTTTTGAAAAACAGACAGGAGTCAAGGTATTTGACCTCTTTCTTAGCCCATGCACGACGGAGTATGTCTTCCTTAATGCGGTAACCTCGGAATTTAATAATTATTGATCTAGGTCTAGTGGTCGGGTCTTTGGGTTTGGGGAGTAAGGCCCTGTGGGGACGTTCGATCTTCAGTTTGTAACTTAATGGCAGCTCAAGGACATCTTTCAGTAGGTCAGTAACAAATTCAACCATGTCCCCTTCCTCGGCCCCCTCCTTCAGACCATAAAGGCATAGGTTATCTCGTCTGGATTGACTTTCCAAGTCTATGCACTTCTGCTCAGTATATATGGCATGATTGCAGACGGCAAAACACGGCGCGGTCTAGGTGTTGCAAGCCATGCTCCGCATCTGAGATTCTGTCCTCCACTTCCTGAACACGACCCTCCACCATAGAAAGCTTCTGATTCAGTTGTTTAAATTCCGCTTTATTTTCTGCTCGCATTTCTTTTAGCTCCTTCATCAGGGATTCGTATTGGTTTCTCGATAGATGCTCCGCTTCATCATCAGTCTCATAGTTTTTGGCAGTCATAGTGCCTCTAGGATGGCCCGAACTGCGTACCGGGGAGGTCGACCGGGAATCTCAGCCTTCCCTTTCGATTCTAAAGCGAAATAGGCATCTTTGAGGTCCAGGGAGGCTAGCCAGTCCCTTGGCCTTAGAGAGGGAAGGATTATTCCCAGAGTTATCATCTTGAACTTCGGTTTTAAAAGATGTTTGTTCAGATATCTGAGGTCTAGGATGGGTCGCCACTCCCCTGTCTTTTTGGGGGTCAGGAAGTACCTGGAGTACAGTCCTTTGCCCCAGTGTAGGATAGGTACTCTCTATAGCTCTTAGAGCTACAGAGAAGAAACCTCTGCCTCTAGGGCAAGGGTTTCCAAAGATTTGCAGGTGGAAAAGATCTGGCCTCATCTTTGGAAATTTTTAAGCTGAGAACCAGTCCCTGGCTTACTACTTCCAGGACCCACTTGTCTGTTGTAACAGGCGTCCAGTCCTGGACAAAGTAAGCCAGCCTGCCCTACTGGAATAGGAGAGTCGAGCCAGGCAGACCCATCAGGGTGTCTGCTTGGCAGGGGCTTTAGGCTGAGGGTTGGATGCAGGCCTGCTCATCCCCTCTGCCTCTCCCTCTGAAGAACCCCTCCATAAAAGGAAGAAGAGGCCTGTGCTTGGTAAAAGGCCTCTGAAAAGACCTGCCCCTGCCCCTAGACTGCTGCCTTTGAGGAGTTGCCTGCCTTTCCTTGGCCTGAGCACTCCTGTAAGTGGTCCTGTACTTGTCCATCTTCTTCATGTAATTCTCTGTCTGCTCCCCAAACAGAGAATTACCCACTACAGGAAAATCCAAAGCCGTAGCCTGGGTGTCCTGCGAGAGGCTAGCACATCTGAACCAAGCCATCCTCCGAAGAGCCACAGATGTAGCCATAACTCTTGATGAAACATCATTACAGCCCACAGCAGCATGAAATTGCACTTTAGATGCCTCAATCCCATCTGCAGCCACCGCCTCCAGCTCTTGGCTAGCTGGGGGAGGCCTGTTTAGCCAGTGCCAGTACAGTGTCCCACCTGGACTTCTGATACCTGGCTGTATAGGCCATATAATTCGCCTGCCTGAGTCCCAAAGAAGATGCCATGTACTGCTTCTTTGCTATGGCATCAATCTTCCTGGAGTCCTTGTCAGGGGGGTGTGAAGCCAAGGGAATATTTGCCTCATCACAGGCAGCAGCCTGCACTACTAACATGGCTGCATTGCTGATATAAGAACTCCATGTCTGAGCCTGAAAGTGTATACCTCTTGTCCATTCTTTTATCCACAGGAGGTATAGTGTTAGGAGACTAAGATTTTTGTGTCTGTTTCCCAAAAGATTTATGGAGGGGAATAGACAGTCTCCTGGACTCTGGGATATCCATCATCTCTACATAATCAGGCTCTTCTTGATCTTCCACAGCCTCCTCCATAGGAAGCTGGAGGGTTTCAGCCACTTTCCTGTAAAACATAAAATGGGAAGGGGACTCAGAAAGCCTAGGAGGGGAAACACCTGATGGTCTGTCTAGGGAGATGTCGGGTTCCACAGGCACATCCAGACCTTCACTTGCATCATAATCCTCAAATTCCCCTTCCTCCTCAAACTCCGGTTCATAAAATTCTTCAAGGGTATACTCTTGAACTGGGGGAACCAACTGAACCGAACCCCTGCCAGAAGGAGCCGGATCAGTCGGAACCGGACGGAGCAATTCCACAATCTGAATTGCCCTGGCTATCTCTTTGGCGGTCGGAACATGAACCTCTGGATCGAACTGGTCGATTTATCTTCACGCTTCCTTTTAGCCGGACTGATCCCTCAGAATCGCTCTCCTTTTGCCAGTATCGCCCTGCTCAGAGGGCACTCCTTCTGGTTCGGTCGAAACCGAACCGGGCTGGCCATCCGGGTCAGCGGACTTCTCGGCCTCCTTTTCCCTCAGTCTGTCTAATCTCTTCTCAAGGGTAGATTTGGGAAAATTTTTACATATTTGGCAGTCTGAATCGAGGTGTCAAACCCCAGACAATAAACACAGGTGGTGTGGGGATTGGCCTTGGCAAAGACCTCCCCACACTCACTGCAGTGTTGAAACCCAGTGGGCCCGGTTTTTTTCTTGGGTTTCTCAGACATGGCCAACCTAACCAAACGTACCCTTTTTTCGGCAACCGCCAGGCAAGACTCCCTTATCAGTTCCTAACCATGTCACGGGTATGGGAAAAAACGGTTAAAACACTTTTTTTTTAGAAATGATAAGAACCGGTAACCACACACTAAATATAGCAAAATTCACAATCAAATGGTCGGTTCAGCCAAACCGACTGCACTTTTACAAGTTCCACACAGAAATAACAGAACAATTCCTATCTAGTACTCACGGCACCACAGACAGAGACTGAACCGACTATGCGGATACTTTTTTTCGGTTTAAACCGATGAAAAACTGAAAACTTTAACCGACTTCGAACCGAGCTGAAGGAGAAATCTCCAGAGCGACCGTTCAGTGAGGCGGAGTAAAGAATCTGACGGTTTGAGTTTAAAACACTCCAGACAGAGACTTCAACTGAGCTCAAGCTCAGCGTTCCATGCCCTGCATGGAAAATTAACCCTTAGTTCTCCGGGGCAGTTCAAAGGCTGGGAATCACTGCAATTGTCAGAATACAGCAAGACTTCATGTTGTTTGAATGTTTCTTTGCCATGGCATCCAACTTCCTGGAGTCTTTATCTGTGGGTGTGTGAAGCCAAGGGAATGCCTGCCCTGTCACAGGCTGCAGCCTGCACTACTCCAACATGGCTGCAATGCCGGTAAAGAAACTCCATATCCGAGCCTGACACAGTATACCTCTTGTCCATCCTTCTGTCCACAGGAGGTATAGAGTTAGGAGACTTTAGAATGTTTTGAGTCTGCTTCCCAAAAGACTTATGAAGGGGAATAGACAGTCTCTTAGACTATGGGATATCCATCATTTCAACGAAATCAGGCTCTTCTTGGTCCTGCACAGCCTCCTCCATAGAAAGCTGGAGGGTTTCTGCCACTTTCCTGTAAAACAGAAAGTGGGAAGGGGACTCAGAGAGCCTAGGAGGGGAAACACCAGAAGGTCTGTCTGGGGAGATGTCCGGTTCTACAGGCACATCCAGACTTTCTAAGCACTCATCATCATAATCCTCACATTGATCACAGTCCCCCTCCTCAAAATCCGGTTCATAAAAATCTTCAGGGGCAAAATCCTGAACCGGAAGAACCAACCGAACCCCTACCAACCGGGACCGGATCGGTCGGAACCAGACAAAGCGATTCCACAATCTGAATCGCTCGGGCAATTTCTTCCGCGGTTGGAACACGGAGTTCTGGATCCAAACTGGCAGGTTTTTCCTTTCTTTTCCTCTTTGTAGGAAGTGACCCCTCAGGATCATCTCTCCTCTTGCCCGAAGAAGTATCGCCCTGGTCAGAGGGCACTCCTTCTGGTTCGGTGGTAACCGAACCGGGCTGGCCTTCCGGGTTAGCGGATTTCTCGGCCTCCTTCTCCCTAAGTCTACCTAATCTCTTATCCAGGGTGGACTTGGGAACATTCTTACATATTTGGCAGTCTGAATCAAGGTGGTCAAACCCCAGACAGTAAACACAGGTGGTGAGGGGATCGGCCTTAGCAAAGACCTCTCCACACTCACTGCAGTGTTGAAACCCAGTGGGACTTTTTTTTCTTGGGTTTCTCAGACGTGGCCAACCTAACCAAACTTGCCCTTTTTACGGCACCCACCAGGAAAGACTCTCTTATCGGCTTCTAACCGTGTTACGGGTGTTTGAAAAAAACGCTAAAAACACATTTTTTTTTTTTAAACCGATAAGAACCGGTAACCACACACTAAAATGACAATCAAAAGACCTAAAGGATCGGTTCAGCCGAACCAATCGGGACTTTTACAATTTCCACAATCCAGAAACACTATCTAAGTACTTACTGTACCGCAGACAGAGTGAACCGAATCGCGGTAAAATAATTTGGAAAACCGACACTTTAACTGACACTTTAACCGAGTCTTTGAACCGAGCAACAGGAGAAATCTCCGGAGCGACTGTTCAGTGAAGCGGAGTAAAGAATCTGATGGTTTGGATTCAAAGTACAGCAGACAGAGTTTTCAACCAAGCTCGAGCTCAACATTTTATGCCCTGCATAGAAATTTAACCCTATACTCTCCGGGCAGTTCAAAGGCTGGCGCTAACTGCAATTGTCAGAATACAGCAAGACTTCATGTTGTCTGAAAGGGGTAAGGTCATCAATAAATGGAGGGTAATGAGTACCAATGCCCTCACTCTAGGTACCAAGCTCCCTGAACTGGTGGCCTTGAAGAAGAGGGATGCCTGGATATCGTGGCAGTCATAGAAACATGGTACACAGAGAACCATGTCTGGGATTTCAAGATACAAGGGTACACAATCTATAGGAGAGACAGGGAGGGAAGAAGAGGAGGAGGAGGAGGAGTAGCTCTCTATGTAAGGGAGAGGATCAAAGCAATGGAACAAAAGGGTAAACAGGGAGGAGAGGAGGCACTGAGGGTCACCCTGGAGACTGGAAATGGCACCACAATCTGCACAGGGGTTGCATACAGACCCCCATCTCAGTGGGAGGAAATGGACAATGAAATGACAGAAAGTATCCTTAGCATGGCAGAGAAAGGGGAGATATTGTTGGTATAGGACCTGAATATGCCAGATGTTAACTGGGGCACCTTTGCTGCAGCCACATCCAAGAGCAGGGCCATTCTTGATGCCCTACAGGGGACATGCCTCAAACAGCTAGTGTTGGAACCCACGTGGGAGGAGCAATCTTAGACCTGGTACTCTCAAATGGGGACTGAGAGAGGATATCAGATCTAGAAATGGGTAGCCATCTGGGAACAAGTGACCACCAAACAGTGTGGTTCACGATAAACTCAGCTGAAGAGTCAAGCCATACAAAAGTGAGTGTACTGGACTTTAGGAGGACTGACTTTGTCAAAATGGGAGAGTGCCTCAGAAAAGCACTAGCAAACAGGCAAGAAAGAGGGTGGAGCAACAATGGGGAAACATCAAAACTGCCATCACAGAGGCAACAAGCCTTTATGTGAAGCAAATAAACAAATCAAAACAAAAGAAAAAAGCACTATGGTTCTCAAAAGAGGTGGCGGATAAGGTTAGGGAGAAAAAGACAGCATTCAGGAAGTGTAAGGAAACACAGAAGGGGCAGGACAGAGAACTGTACCAGTTAAAGCAGAAGGAAGCGGGGAAGGCAGTCAGACTAGCAAAGGCCCAAACCGAGGAAAAGATAGCCAATTTGGTTAAGAAGAGGGATAAAACCTTTTATAGGTACATTAGGGAGTGTAGAAAGACAAAGGGAGGGATAGTGAGGCTGAATAAAGGGGACGGTGGGTGGGCAGAGAGGGACAGTGAAAAAGCAGGGATACTGAACAAATACTTCTGCTCAGTATTCACAAAAGAAGAGGAGGAGGTACCTAATCCAATCAACAGAAGCACTCTGGATTGGGGTTTTCATCCCAGTCCTTTCACAGAAGAAAGGGTTCTGAAAGAACTAAAACTGAAGGTGGACAAAGCAATGGGGCCTGATGGGATTCACCTCAGAATTCTAAAATAATTAAGGGGAGAACTAGTGACACCTCTGACTAGCCCTTTTAACAAATCATGGGAGGATGGAGTGGTACCTGAGGACTGAAGGAGGGCAGATGTGATTCCCCTTCACAAAAGTGGGAGCAAGACAAAGGCAGGAGGGGGGTGCTAGCGAGCCCGAGCAATATAGCTGCCTTAGTTTAGAGTTCTTCAACAAGTTGGACCTTTGTAACTCAAGCAAGTAATTTTTCAGATGGCACTGAGGGGAAAAATACTCAGGAGCAGCAATCTAAAGACCTAAGGAATACCATGGGAAATCCTCGAAAGGATTGTAATCTCCAGGACAGAGAAAAAGCAAAGAATGTATCAGTCCCAGCTGCCACGCGGTCCACCTCTCAACAACTGACATCTGAGGCAGGAAACGATGGGGAGGAAACCCTACAATCTCTGGGCCTCAAAATAACTAGATTAATAGCATCAGTTTCTGGACTGGCTGAAAAAATCGATGGCATATCTAATAGAGTCACAACGCTGGAAACCTCGATTGACTCTGTCTGGCTGAATCTGCGGAGGTGATCAGATGCAGCTTTGGGCGCCGTCAATGGGGTGATAAAAGACAGCAGTCACTTCAAAATGCGGTTAGAAAACTTGGAAAACCACATGAGGGCTCTAAATATCCGTCTATTCGGGCTTCCAGAGGGTTCCGAGAGAGACCATTTGGTTCTCTTCCTCCAAGACTGGCTCCAACAACAATTTTGGGGAAGATGCAGGCCCACGCATACTGGGCATACAAAAGGCCTATAGGATCGCGTATAGAGGTAGGCCTGATAATCCTGAAGCCCCGCGGGCAGTTCTGGCTATCACTTATGGCATTTCTACCAGGGATTACCTGTTGGCATTAGCCAGACAACATAAGACACTCCTTTGTGAGGGAGAAATGGTCTGTCTCTACCCAGACATCAGCTTTGCCACTAGACAACAGCGAAACAGTTTGATGGCACCAGGGTACTTCTTCGTGAAGCTGGGATTCAACACAGCATAATTTTCCCAGCCCGACTGAGAATCATGCATCAGGGGAAGATTTTTATTTTCTCAGATCTGAAAGAAGCTGACCGTTAGGCTAAAAAGCACATCCCAAGAAGAAGACACCCCACAGAGCAGAGCAAGAATTCCTCAGACGACGAGTCATGAAAAACTAGAATGGATTACTTCAAACAAGATTAAGAGGAAAGAGAAGGACATTGTCTGAACTTCTAATACCAGTCCTTCAAACCCCGTTGGGGTGTGAGTGAATATTGTACTCACGTTCATTTCGGGACCATCATTCCTGACAGTATTCTTTGTATGCTTCTGTTATTCAAAATAGTTGCTCCATAAGCCCTCTGTTTTAAATGATATTTTTGTTTAAAGCTAATTCCTTGTTTGAAACTTAAGCCCTTCTTGTTGATGCTTTTATAAGTAAATGTAACTTAATTTTAAGGTGGCACAACCTTATTAGATTTAGCAGTTTTTAGTTGCTTAAATTACAGCTAAAGCATGGACTTTTTCAAGTTCCCTGTTAGGGGACACTAGAATTTCTGGACTTTTTATATGGACACTGAAATAGTACGTTTCCATGCCACTCATGGGCTCTATTCTAGCAAAATTTCTGTTTTAAAATTAGTATGATTATTTAAGTAACCCCCAGAGATGTATCTTAAAGCAGTAGAATATATACTTAAGTTGGAATTTTATAGGGGTGGCGTCCTCAGTGTATTAATATTGGTCCAGTCACTGCTTGGCATGTATTTAACCTGTTTAATGAAACACAATAAATGTAAAGTTAAAAAAAAAAAAGACAGAGGCAGGAAACTACAGACCTGTCAGTTTGACCTCAGTGGTAGGAAAAATGATGGAATCGCTTCTTCTTTTTTTTTTTTTTTAAACTTGCTCTTTATCCGCCTTACTGCCCTCATCTCTCCACTCTCTCAGATCTCTACATAGCCTCACATATTCCCATCGCTACAGTGTCTGCTCCTAGAGTGCATACAGCGATACTCCTGTAATTCAAGAGGCCCGGATGACCCCCCAGGTGGGGTGAGGAGAGATCCCCCTTACCTCCCTCAATGTTCAGAGAAGAGTGCGCCTGCACAGCAGAGTCTGCTCTTGGCTGGTGGATGTGTTGAGCCGTAGAGATCGTCACCTAGGAGCGATGGGGATTTTTCCCCTGTTCTGTTCTATTCCCCGACATTGGCATGTAATGAGGACCAACGAGCCAGACGCACACTGAGACGTGCGTCCGCTCCTGTCCTCTGCCAATGTCAACCCTCACTGCTGCTTCACCGACCGCATCAGCACCAACCGAGGTCCCCAGGTGGTGGCGGTATAGTGGCAGGGCTAGCTTCCCAACCCTCCCCAGAGGAGAGCAAGCCGTCGGGCACTCATTCCTTCTTCCGCCAGTCGACCCCCGGCGGCCTGAGTCCGTTCCCGAACCCGGGTTGCTGGCGTGGCACGAGGTATGGCATTCAGCACCTCAACCCGCAGTGCTACCAGGCTGATGGAATCACTTCTGAATGAAAGAACTGTTGAGTACCTAGAGGCCAGTGGGGCACAGGACCCAAGGCAGCATGGATTCACAGCAGGAAGGTCATGTCAGACGAATCTAATAGATTTCTTTGACTGGGTGACCAAAGGAGTAGACCAGGGAGGGGCTGTGGACATGGCCTACCTAGACTTTAGCAAGGAATCTGACACAGTCCCAGACAAAAGATTAATAAACAAATTAGCTAGCCTCGTCGTGGGCCCCAGGGTGGTAGCCTGGGTAAAACATTGGCTGGACAACAGGACACAGAAGGTAATAGTAAACTGAGTCCACTCTGAAGAAAGGGGGGTTAATAGTGGGGTACTGCAGGGTTCAGTACTGGGTCCGGTCCTTTTTAATGTCTTCATAGGTGACATTGCAGAGAGACTGGAAGGAAAAGTATGCCTCTTTCCAGACACCACAAAGATCTGCAACAGGGTTGATACACGGGGGGGGGGGTTGGAAAGGATGAGAAGGGACTTTGCAAGGTTTGAGGAATGGTCAGAAGTATGGCAGCTTGGATTCAATGCAAACAAGTGCAAAGTAATGCACCTGGGAAACAAAAAAACAGGGGAAGAGTACATGGGGTGGGGATAGTAACAATAGATGAACTAAAGGTTAGCAAGCAACGTGAGAAGGCAGTAGGCATGGCTGGGGGATACTGGAATGTATAGGGAGAGGCAACACCAGTAGAAAAATGAAAATTACGTACAGTACCTACTGTAATTCCTGATCTTTCTGTGTATCTTCACCATTCATCACCATTGGGTAATATGGCCGGAGGTCACGACCCCACAGGAGCTTTTTTTTTTTTTTGGATGGGCGGAGTTGACACACCGTCGGCGCCACCGCGAGGCCAATGCACTGCGTGGCGCTGGCGGGTTGGCCATTAGGTGTCGTCGACTCCGCCCTCCCGCCAGTTCTGAGTCACCGTAGAGTAAGAAAGGGTTGAGAGGGAGGGACAAGAAAGTCCAAGGGACAGACAAAGGAAAAGATATACAAACTAAAAGGAGAAATAAACAACTGAGAGGACAGAAGGAGAGTTAGAAATCTAAGGGGATTGGGAAGGGGCCCCAATCTCTGAAAGTAGAAGAGGAGGGAGGGAGGGAAAAATTAGAAATAGGGAGGGGGAGGACATACCCTGAACCTCTGACCTGCCTCCAGATTGTATAGAAATTGAGAAGGAGTAGCCAGAAGGCTGCATTGCCAGAATTCAAGGCACAGAATCACTGGCAATAAACTCTGACATAAGCAGAAGCGGCTATTCTGGAAGAAAAGACAGGATACAGGGCTGTCCTCCCCCTGAAACCAAATTTGGAGGTAGGAAACAACAGTTTATAAAATTAATTTGAGGGATGAGTCCCTAAGGACAAGAACGGAGTAGGATAGAGGACAGAGAGAAGAAGAGAGGGCAACCAACAACTCCCACCCCAAAGGGGTGTAGCCGATGCACTGAGGAGAGAAGTGCCTCCTCCACCGCTCCCTCTCCCCCTTTGTCAGGAGTAAACATCCTCCTGTGCGCCCAAGGTCACCCCACTCCTGACCATCGGAAAGGAAGGGGGGAGGGGCAGACAGAGGGAGGGAGACCCAGAGACTGAGGCCCCAGGGGGATGGAGGGTGGGATTGTGATGAATGGTGAAGATACACAGAAAGATCAGGAATTACGGCAGGTCGTAATTTTCATATCTATCTGTGTCAATCTTCTTCATTCATCTGCTGGAATGATACCGGCGGCCCCCGCGGGGGCCCTTTACCTTAAAAGGACTGAGTCTCTTAGCTGTCAGTGGGTGACATACTGGGAGGAAGAACCTTCATGGGTCTGGAGAGGCCCGCGACTGGGGAGAGTGAGACGGGGATCCCCCAGAGGGGGCAGGAGGTTGCCCCAACAGATGCTGCCTCACCCTACGGGAGAAAAGATGGGTTCTGTGGTACACGGAGGAAATCACCCTATGCCGGGCCAAGGGTAACAACTGAGAAAGACGCAGCCATGCCGTCCCCCTAGTGCAGATCGCTGTCCCTACGACCCTGGAAGCTACCTCGTTGGCGTCGTAAGATGCCCTCGCTTGGTGCCTTGCTAACTTCAGGCCAAGTGCAGAGAGTGCAATGGCTTGTCTGGTTCCTTCAGAATCAGGCATAGAGGCTAGGAGTTGACCATGCCTGGACCATGGGAACCTATCACAGGTAGCATAGTGGGCCTGATGTGCAGAAATTGAAAGAAGCAACCGTGCCGAGCAGAAAGTCCTCCTCCCCAAGAAGTCAAAATCCATGGAATCTGCATCTGGGGGCCAGTCACGGTAAAGGGCGTGAAGCCCATCAGGAGTGTCCAGCTGTGTCAGTCCTGACTGAGGATGAGGCAAACTACCTGGAGACTCGGGGCACAAATCCTCTGGTGCAGATCCCTAGAGACTGGGACTCCAGAAAAGGGTCTTTGCCAGAAACACAATGATGACTCCTGGACGGGAGGAGGCCAGGGGGGCACCACAAAGGTGTCCGCACTGAAATCACCTAGGAAGGCATGCGTCGAATGCTCCGGATTGTGCTGATTGGGTGGGGTGACATGTAGGTCCTCCATCATCCTCACAAGGAAACGCTGATACTCCACGAGACCAGTAGCAGGGGAGATGTGGACAGAAGGCTCCCTTCTCCTCCCGAAGAGGAGGATGAGGAAGTGGAGTACCTCGGAGGTTCAGTGGCTGGCTGCTCAGGGGAAAGTTGGAACACCTGCCTGTCCATGGCCCTGACATATGAAGTGAAATGAGCAGCTGCAGCCCTGAATTGCTCCCAGGACAGGGGTCCACTAGGACCAAGAATGCCTGGGAGAGCAGGAGAAGGTGACAGAGGAGTGGGGGCTAAGTCGACAACAGGAATCGACTGTCCTCTGTACGGGCAACAGAGCGCACCTGGAGCCCCAAGGTAAGAGGGAGCTCCAGAAAACTCAACAGCTGACAGACGATCAACCATGCTGGAACTGCCTAGGCTGCGCCCTGAAGATTCCTCCCTGTGAGGTGACCGGGACCGTGGAATTCCAAAAGGACAGTCCCTTCCCTCCAAAGACCAGGGCTCTCTCACGGAGACCAAGAAGGAAGGGTGGGGGTCTGTGCTACGATTCCTTCCCGAACCCGGGTGGGTCCCGGAAAAGGGCCACTGCATAGCACCCTGACCCATCAGAGTCCAAAAGAGCCCTCCTCCTCGCAAACACCAGCCTAGGCAGCTGACAACTCTGGTCAGCCCCCGAGGGGACTATCCAGAGAGTTCCACCTTCCCCTCCTGTGGGTGCTCCGATTGGCCCCAAAGTTGGGCAATCCAGGCACACCACCTGAGGGCGTACCACAACTGAGAGGGCAGAAAACCCGCTGAGCCCAGGCAGCAGAGCAATAGTGGTCTGCACCACTGCCTGCTGGTCAGCACCCCTGACCCTGGACACGGGAGCAACTGCCTGCCCCTCTGAGGGAGTCTGGCTCCGGTCAGCCAAGGAAACTACCAGGGAGTTCACATGGGCCGCCAACTCCAAAGAGTTGGACAGCCTGTCCAAATCAGACTCCAACTCCGAGGAGGTAGAGACCAAAGTCCGATGCCAGACAGTACGCGGACGCCTGCTGCCATCCCGACCGAATGGGGTACCAGTTCGGGTGTCTGTACCAGAGCTGGCGTCGAAGTCTCCAACTGCACCGCAAATGGTGCCGAAAGAAGACACGGCACCGAGGGTGGTAGCAAAAGCAGAGTCAATGTCTGCCATGGTGCCGTCCCGACCCATGACATCGCAAGCAGTCCCAAAGTCAGGGATGGTGCAGATGACGGCACTGACAGTTCCTGGCATCGAGGAAGACACCCCTCACGACACCAAGTCCTTGCTCGGAGCCACAAGTGGCACCAGAGCTAGACACGCCGCCATCCCCAGCCTTGGCGTCATGAACAGCGCCGAGGCGAGAAGCAGTCAAAGAGGTGCCAGAAAACCTCCCATGATGACATCAGCACCATCGGCGCAGCGGACGGCACTGACAGCGGAGATGGCGCTGAGTGACAGACCTGCACCGACCACAGTGCCATCAGGGAACACGGTGCCAAGGCCCAAGACAGCACCAACAGACGGCATCAAGGATGGTGCCAACCCAGGCTTCCCAGCCCGAGGAGACGACACTGAGGGAGCCTTCGCCCCTGAAGGGGCGACTGCCAGTGCGGTGCCTCCCGCTCGCCCCCGGGGGGGGACCGGACTGGGACTCCTGCACTGTGGAAGGGGCTTCTGCAATGGTGAGGCTACTAGGAGCAGAATCCCCCTTCCTCCACAGTCCGTATAGAACTGGGAGGGGAGCTGGAGGAAAGGCCAAGAGATCGCAGCTTGGCCCGGCGAGTGCGTGCTCGTCCCCTGAAAGTCAGCGGAGCTTGTCCAACTTCCCACGCGCACTGCTCGGTGACACGATGGTCCATGGAGAAGCAGGCATTGCACGAATCGATGTAATGAAGCGGGCCAAGACATGCAAGGCAACGGTCATGCTGGTCGGTGGCGGAGTACTTGTGGCTGCACGGGAACCGTCGCATGGGGGCCACCACGTCTTCAACGATTTCTTGCTCCTCGACCGAGACTTGCTCCATGGCAAAACAAGTTAAATGAAAGACTCAACATCGCTGACAAAGAAGGGAACAGTCTTACCACAGCGGCATCGAGTGGTGGCAAGAACGGAACCGGCAGCAAGAATCACACAGCGTCGAAGGAACTTTCGCGTCGACACAGTAGAAACACTAGGCCTCTAGTAGAGTAGCTCCTCACGAGGTGTGACCTCTATGGCGGGAGATGAAGAACTGGTGGGAGGGCGGGGCCGATGACACCTAACGGCCAACCCGCAAGCGCCACGCATTGCGTTGGCCTCGAGGGGGCCGCTGAAGGTTCATCGACTCTGCCCAGCAAAAAAAAAAAAAGAGCTCCCACAGGGTTGTGACCTCTGGCCACATTACCCAAAGGTGATAAATGGTGAAGATTGATACAGATAAGATCAGAAAGTTGTTATTCCTCCGTACTGACAGTTGGTCAGACCCTATCTGGTGTGCTGCGTCCAGTTCTGGAGACCCCAGCTCCACAAGGACATAGACAGGATGGAGACAGTCCAGAGAAGGGCAACTAAAATGGTGAAGGGTCTGCAACAGAAACCATATGAAGAGAGACTAAAGGAGTTTAATATGTATACCCTTGAGGAAAGGAGGGAGAGGGGGGACATGACAGAAACTTTCAAGTACCTCAAGGGAATCAACAAAGTCCAAGAGGGTAGAATCTTTCAGAAAAAGAGATGTGAAAGAGCAAGGGGACAAAATTTGAAGACAGAGGGGGGACGGCTCAGGGGCAATGTGAGGAAGTATTTTTTCACAGAGAGGGTGGTGGACACATGGAATGGCCTTCCTGAGGAGGCTGTGGGGTCAAACACAGTGGGGGAAATTCAAGAATGCATGGGACAGACGTAAGTCAATTCTTGTGGGGGTAGGAAGAAATAGGCTGTTGGTTAACTAGGATCTGCGGCTTATCCAGTAGGTAGGGAAATGGGCAGACTAGGTGGGCCAAGCTGTCCTTATCTGCTGTCAAAGTCTATGTTTCTATGATGTGGGTCCAACCTGGCAATATGCTTACACAGTGCGAGACGTCGACAGACCCAACAGTTAGCAACACTGTGTCATGGACTGAGGCAAAGGAAACATAATTGATGCAAATCCAACCTGGCAATATGCTTATGGTGACAGTGGCACATATGAAAAAGTCTATCCAACACACTGATGACAAGGACTGCACTTAAGTTGCAACTCCTGTGAGAGTGTGCTCTCAGTGACAGGAAAAGAGGAGCTGAGGCAGCTGGGACTTACACCACCTGTTACTGGCTATAGGCACAGGAGAGGTCAGCCCCAAGTTTTGTTCCAGTCAAGTCCTAGTGCCTTCAACCCCCCAGACAAAAGACTGTGGCTGTATGGAGAAGACTGCATTTAGTAAGATACTTAAACTCAGTCTTTAGCAACATCTTGAACTTATTTCCCATTGAGAAAGAAGCCTACCTCGAGAGGCCTCGTAAAAACTCAAACAAAATCCTCAACGTGCTCCCAAAGGTTCCAACCTGCAGCAGAAAATGGGGAACTATAAATAAATAGAATTACCTGACAAATATCCACACTACTGGGATGACAAAACCAACTAAAAGCAGAGCCCTTGAAAGTAGGACCTCTCTCTTTTTGGCAGAAACAAAGATATGCAGCGTTCAGGGCTGGTGACTGGAGAAAGGGGAAGAGTCAAAGGTTCCATACAAAGTGTTTTCCATGGGCTATGCACAAACTAAGTGGGGACTGCAATATTGTCAGTACTTGTGAGGAAATCAGGTAGTTAGAATGAGACATTCAGAATCCCAACCCTGAAATCCAAATGTCTCTGCAGGCTTTAAAAACAGGAATCATGTCCATAGTTTCTTGTGGAAGCAAAAAATAGTTACTTACTTTCTTGCCTCTACTCTTGCCTCGGCGTCTGCATCATGAATACCCTTCTTGATGGTATCAACCAGAACAGCAGTGTGCCTATAGATTAAATGAGCGTAGATGTTACTGCTGCAGGCTGCAGTACCTACCTATCCACAAGACTGAGACTGAACCAAGGTGGCATTATCCCTCGTGTCCATACTACTTCATTATCCAGATGATAGTTATGTTCTTTATATCTTCATCAGATTAACTACCTACAAATGATGGGTCTAAAACAGCTTTTAATTTTTTCGTCCATTTCAGGGGAAACATTCTACCCTACCTGGACCAATAAATCTTGTTTTAAGTTTCTCTAATACCATTCTTTTTCAATTCTGTTAATGTTCTCTTTTTCTCTCTGGCACCTGGGCCCACCATTGCCACTTGCCAGACAGCTGCACATTTGCAGCCACATATCCATGGATACCCCCTAGGCGCAGTCAGAAGGGTAGCAGGATCCCCTGTGACAGGATTTGTAGTTTAGGTTATATACTGGGACGTCCCGATCAAGCCTGGGTGCCACATGTTCCGTGCCTACTTAATTCCTGGTACCAGAGAGCAATTTTCTGCATCAACCCCACACTCAGTGTACCGAGACAGTGCAGGTGGCAACGTCATGATGTGAGCATGGCGGAAGGTGCCACATTTCGATGTCTGCTGCTGCCCCTTCTCTGAGTGTTCCACAGCATCACTACGACCTGTGATCACCCAGGTGGTGGTGCAGCGGTGGACGAAGCAGCCCATTCTCCCCAGAGGAGTGTGTTCTCTGGGACTCTAAATCCTCCTCTCCTGGCCGGCCCCCAACACCCAGGGCTAGTTATCAAACCTCAGGTGCTGCAAACAGTAGTGCTACTGCTGTTCCAACAAGTTGGCCTTCTACTACGCTCTTTCTCTTACACTTCTGAAGATCCGCTTAGGCTACTTTTGCATTTCAATGTATTTCATTAAGGAAAAAAATAAATGACCGTATGGGTGATCAAAACTCCCCTAAGTATTCAATTATTGTCAAAAGCAACATTCTGCAATCTGACAATATGTGCCAGCTTTTTCATCTGTTAAATCTCATTCACAGTGCTCCAGCATTTCTCCCTGGTTGAAGGAAATCTTTAAGCTATTTTCAAATTTTACACATCTTTGCTGCAGGGATGAGAATTGTACTTTACACTGGAAAACAGTAGAAAAGAGACTTGAAAGATTCCAGAAAACACTGGAGAAGGGCATTGTGGGTTCTGACCAACCCACACCCTCAAAACCTGCGGGTAAAACCGCTGCCTCTTCTTTAGCAACCCCGAGAAGGGTAAAACAATTACTGGAAAAAGGATGGGTGATCCGGTTGACTCTCTAGTTCCCACTAAAAAAAATAAGAAAACAAAGCATGTTGATCCCCAGGCTGATAAACCAGAAGACTTTTCATCTGAGCCTCACAGGCTGCCATCATCAGAGGAGATTGCCAAGGCTATGAAGGTCATACAGGCTTTACAGGGTTTTATACCTACTCCAACCTTCCCATCACCGGTTCAAATCCCAGTTGGTCCCTCCTCTAACCCAAACCCATCTCAGGAGACGATGGAGTTTGGGGAATATGATTTACCCGAAATGGATGAAGGTGAGCCTATTGAACCAGAGACCGAACCAGAGCAGAAATTCAGCTCTCCTCCTAGACCAGAGGATTTTTCCTCTCATTTTTAATTTTTAAGAAAAACAGTAGATGCCCTTGATCTGGCTACCACAGAGGTCGATGAGGAAGAGGCCGAATATATGGAGATGATGGGGTTAACACCCACATTTATTCTCAGCATCACTGTCGTTATGGAAAGAAAGATGGTACCTCTAAACACACAGGGCTTGGAGTTAACTGATTCTTCTAGCTGAAGTAACTGCAACTAGAATGACAGTTTTCCATGTAACATATTTTAAATGTGCAGAGAACATAGACTCAAAAGGAGGTTTCATGAGCTGAGCAATGCATATATTCAGGTCCCATACTGGGACTGGTTCCCTAACAGGTGGGTGCAAGTGGCACAAACCTTTAAATTACTTCTTGAAAATGGGATTAGATGCCAGTGAGATAACTCTCCCAGCAGAAATGTAGGCAGAGATTGATGCCAGATGAAATTTCAGGGATGTATGTTTTAACTCCTGAGAGTGGAGGTATATGAGGTAATCCAGGGCAGCTGGGGTCTTCACCAGAGTAGAAGAAATCTCCTTGAAGCCACACCAAATAGAAAACCTCTTCCATTTTGATGCATAGGTTTTCTTAGTCAAAGACTTTCTATATCCTTTCAGGATATCCAGAATGCATTGAAAGAGATTTCGGTTTGCTTATTCTAAGTCCTCAAGAGCCATGCCTTGAGTCTGAGAGACCTGAGATTCGGATACAGGATCTTGCCCTGGTGAGAGGTCTACAGGTTGTGCCTCCTGGGTAAGTGTACTGGTTTGACTACAGACGTGGAGAGTAGTAAAGGATACCACGGCTACCTGGCCCAGTCTAGTGCTATCAGAATCACTGATGCAGGTTGTGACCAGAGTTTGATCAGGACTCTGAAAATGAGAAGGAAGGGAGGAAAAGCATACAGACTTCTCCCTGACCAGTTCAGAGCTAGAGCATCCAGTGACATTGTTCCTTTGGCTGGTGGCCTGCAACAAAAGAGGGGCAGATGATGATTCTCTTGGGATGCAAAGAGATCCACCTGTGGTGTGCCCCATCTCCTGAACACCGAGTCCAGGACTTGCCTGTTGAAGGAGCATAGTTTTTAGCCCTAGTGGGAAATATTTAATTCCTTCTTTTCCAGATGCTTCAGGTATTTGGGGGATTAAAATATTATTAAGGATGTTTCATGCTGTCCTGGACAACTTAGTTGTGTTACATTAGATAAGTATATTAGATAGCCTTAGTATAGGTTTGCCTTGTAGGCTCCTTAGAAATCTGATACATTGGTGGAACGTTGCAGCTGATAAGGGCAGCAGTTTGAATATGAGGCATGAGTCAATGATAGTTCTATCATTGGCATAAAGTTCCATTATCTCCAGGCAGCTCTGCTTAGGAGGCTGACACAGGCTACCCAGGCCAAGGCTATGGATTTCCCTGTAGAGGATCATTCACTGTTCAGTCAACAGACTGAAGCATACATGAAGAAGGTGGATGAATATAAGACCACCTATAAGAGTAATTCTTCAAAGGAAAGGCTTTCTTCCTCCTATAGACCCTAAGGAAGAGGAGACAGAGGACGGACAGCCTACAGTGGGCCCTTTTACCAGGCACAGGCTGTCCCCCAGTATCAACTATACCCACAGCAGACTGGGTATTTCAGGGGCAGAGGTAGAAGGAGCTCTAGGAGAGGTTCTCAAACTACCCACGCTCAGCCCCAAGCAAAGCATAACCCCTGACTTAATGAACAAGGCCTCCTCCCCTCTACCAGTAGGAGGCAGACTGGCTCACTATTTCCAGGCTTGGCAATCCATCACCAGACAAGTGGGTCCTGGAGGTAGTAAGTCAGGGTTTGTCTCTGAGTTTCAAGTCTTTTCCTCCATTAAGAACAAGGGTGTTCAAACCAGCTTCCCTCACAGAGAAAAAACTCCTGGAGAAGGAGGTTCAAAGCCTCCTCCAGCTAAAAGCAGTGGAAGGTGTTCCAATGCATCAGAATGGAAGAGGTTTCTACTCCAGATATTTCCTCACCAAAAAGAAAAATGGGGAGTGGCAGCCGGATCACCCATCCTTTTTCCAGTAATTGTTTCAGGCCTGTCAGGGGTGCTTAAAGAAGAGAGCGGTTTCACCCACAGGTTAAGAGGGTGTGGGTTGGTCAGAACTCTCAATACCTATCTCCAATTTTTTCTGGAACCTTTCAAGACTCTTTTCTACTGTTTTTATAGGGAATGATTTGCAGATATCACATTCTGCTGAATAATGTTCCTTCCCCAGGCAGACTACACATAAATCATGCTTGCCTGCCTTTGTAAAAACGTCCCCACACTTAAGGCAGTTTTTAAACCTTGGGAGTCCAGTCGTTTTCCTAGGTTTTTCTGCCATCGTTAAACCGATAAAGAAAAACAGAACCGCAATAAAGATTTTACTCTTTTTCTTTCTTTCTTCTTTTTTTTTTTTTGATGCAGTCGATTCAGGAACCAATGAAAGTTCTGACACTGAACCAGGAACCGCAAAACAGAACAGGTTAGCGGTTCACAGAAACTAGGTTAGCGGTTTCAAATACAACAAATAAAACTATTTATTAAACTAAAATCAGAGAACTAAATACCGGAGATAGTAAATAAAGCTCCAGAAAGGGTACTAAGACCCGGTTCCCCAACGGTTATACCGAACCGTGAGGAACCAAGAAAATAAACTAAAATAACACTTAAATAATGCTAACCAACGTTAAGGTAATTAACAGAAAATAAAGGAAGCAGTAAGAATAATAATATAAGAACTACTTATATTCAGTGAAGAATTACAAGGAACAACTGAGAGGGAAGTCTCATGGGCTTCATGACTTGTCAGGCGGAAAAAGAAATCTGATACGTTAGTGGAACGTTGCAGTTGATACAGGCAGCACTTTCAATATGTGGCATGAGCTAATGGTAGTTCTACCATTAGCATAAAGTTCCATTATCTCCGGGCAGCTCTGCTTAGGAGGCTGACTGCAGAGAGTTAGGAATATAGAAGAATACCTCAGTTAGAACAGTACTTTACACTATGTAGATGTTACGGCAGAAAAAAGGCTCTTGATTCACTGTCCTGACCTGAGAGGAAGCAGGGAAACCGGGGAAGGTGCCCTGAACTAGAACCTGTTGAACTCGCTACATCATTGTTCTGTGGTTTCTACCCTAAGACGGTATTGCTCCAACGACAAACTGAAAAACACCACGCACACCTAGCAAAACTAAAAGTGATATCCTTGATCAGAAAAACTGAACTAGTGCAGAAGGAAATAAAAAAGAGTGCACACACCACGTAGGATCAAACAGGCAAACTATTAAATAAAATCTCCTCCAAGACACCAGGCGCCCCTACATAGCGTCAAACGTCTTCATCAGGGGGAGGTGCCAGGGTAAGGACTCATGCAGTTAAATACGCATTCATAACTATTCATGTAACTGTGATTCAAATGCACCAATCACCATGACCCACAGAGAGACTATTAAGATGTTGTATATGCATACATAATTATTTTCCTCATTTTTAGATACTTACTTTATAAATGATGGTGTTCAAATCGAAAACTCACATCTAAAGTGACCTTTATTAACAAACACCAAAGTGATTTAGTACACTTCCAAATTAAATGCATTTGTTACATAAAATTATACCTAATGCTGGCAATAGTCACTGTGTGCAATTCTTGATCTTCTTCTGCAGCCATTATTTAAAGGGAAGGGATCACAGCTTAGCCCCGACAAGGAGGCAGGGGGAAACCATACCTGCCAAGGCCAGCATGGGGTGATCAGAATCAGTTTTCCCCTGTGTGCCTCCAGCTTGAGCAGTACCCTCTGGACTAGAGGAATAGGAAGAAATGCATACAAAAAGCGATTTGTCCATCGCAGTCTAAATGCATCCTGACTGAAAACGCCATGTTCTGGATTTCTGGAGCAGAACTGAGGCAGTCTGGCGTTGAGTGGGAATGCAAAAAAGTCCACCACTGGGGTTTCCCACTCGTGGAAAAGAGACTGCACAACATCTGGTGCCAACAACCACTCATAAGGATCTGCTTCTGTCCGGCTGAGCTCATCTGCCAGACTGTTCTGTGCACCTGGTAGATAAATTGCTTGGATCAGAGCATCCTGCTCCAGGCACCATTCCCATACTCTCACTGCTTCCCTGCAGAGAGGATAAGAGTGTGCTCACCCCTCTTGTTGATATATAACATGACATACTTGTCCGCCTGAAGGAGGAATACCTTGTGGCGGACAAATTCCATCAGGGCCTGAAGGGCGAACAGGACCACTCTTATCTCCAAGTAACTGATGTGGAGATGGGGCTCTGTAGGCCTCCAGACTCCCAAGAGATGTGTCTGTGGTGAGGGTTATCTGAGATTCGGGGGGGGCGTGGGGACCTTGGAGGAGAATGTCCTCCTGCATCCACCATGCAAGCAATCAAAGTAGAGGCCTCGTCACTCTACTCTGATGGGGTAGGATTGAGGATGCACTGCTGGAGACCACTGTGTGCTTTGCATTCATTAATCTGTCCTCATGTGCATGTGCACTAGAGGAATTGTGAGGACACAGGAGGCTATGAGACTTAACACTCACTGCATGGACTGAGCCCAAACAGACTTGTTCTCCATGACAAAATGAACCATCTGAAGAATCGCCTTCCTTCTGTCTTCAGGGAGAAAAGCTTTTGCCTTGGCAGTGTCCAAGAGGACTCCAATGAAGAGAAGTTGCTGAGAAGGCTGAAAAGTACAGTTACGTAAGAACTTACCATAACAGTAGATCTTCGAGAGGCTCTTGCAGTAGGTAATTACAAATAGGACTGAAGCCGGCAGGCGTCAGGACCCCATGGAAAAATTTCTAGCTAGCAGTCTCTGGCAGGGGACCGCCCCCACGTCAGGTGACCAACGTCAGTATAAGTCAGTGTCAGTGGCTCACTAGGTAGCACACTTGCCTCTGAGGCCGGGAGATCAGAGGGCTGTGGGTTCAGTTCCCACATCTGGCACTTGGGTTAATATCCCAGAAGTAACACTGTAGTGCAGCATGAGAGGGGTGCTGCACTTCTGAGGTGCCGTCTTTCGGATGAGATGTTAAACCAAGGTCCCATCTGCCTGGATTGGTGGTAGTTCAGGTGGATGTTAAAGATCCCATGGCACTTATCGAAAAGAGTGGGGGAATTTCCCCGGTGTCCTGGCCAAATTTCCCTCATTCACTAAAAATACCACCAACAACTTAATCTGGTTCAAGGTCAGTTAGCATTCATCTGTATCCCCATCCCTGGGTCGTGCCTGAAAACAGGCAGGATTTGTCTAGTGCACTTACCCGGTCAACAAAAACTAAATAAATAAAAAAATAAAGGGGCGGTCCCCCACGCCCGCCTTCCAGTTCTTTCCTGCCAAAGGCCAAAAAAGGCAAAACGAGAGAGAGAAGCATATGTTTCCTTCACTGGAAAAGGAGCTGAAAAAGCTTAGGCGGATGGAGGGCAGGAAAGTATTACCTACTGCAAGAGCCTCTCTCGAAGATCTACTGTTACAGTAAGTTCTTACGTAACTGTACTATCTTACTTCGAGAGGGCTCTTGCAGTGAGTAATTACAAATAGGACCGAGTCCCATGCAGTCTGGAACAAGCAGAAGCAAACGGGAGGAGGAAAACTACCCAAAAGTAGGCCCTATGACTGTGAAGATCTTAGGAAAGAAGACCTTGCAGAACAGCCAACACGAAGCCTGCTCTACAGTAAGAGGTAATGTTCAAACTGTAGTGTTTGGTAATGGTATGGACAGAAGTCCAAGTTGCAGCTGCACAGATGTCTGCACTGACAAATTCTTAAAACTAGCAGCGAAGGCAGCGTCCCCTCTGGTGGAGCGGCCTCTGACTTGACCCCGCAGGGTCTTGTTGTACTTGTAACAGAAAGTGATACAATGAGCCAACCATTTAGATAGGCATTGCTTAGACACAGCATTGCCTTCTCTTTTACGAGCAAAACAGACAAACAGTTGATCAGTCTTTATGAGATCTTTCATCCTGGTGGTGTTGTATCTTAGAATTCGGTGAACATCCAAAGTATGCAAGAGGTACTCCCCTTGATTGGAGTACTGTCCACCTTGGGGAGAAAAACTTAGGGTTGGTACGCAGAGCCACCCGCTCCTTGTGAAAAATCAGATACGGGATTTTGCACATCAGGGCCTGGAGCTCGAAAATCCTTCGAGCAGAAGTAATGGCGACAAGGAAGAGAGTCTTCCATGAAAGGAGCCTGAGGTCTGCTGAGGCTGCTGGCTCAACAGGAGGCAGAGTAAGCTTCTCAAGGATAAAATTAAAATCCCAAGGAGGGGCAGAAACCCGAACTGGGGGTCTCAAATAGAGGACCCCTCCAAGAAAAGCCTTGGAGACGTCCAGTTACGCAAAAGTCCTGTCCCCAAAAGGAACATGGTAAGTCGAGATGGCCGCCATGTGAACCTTCAGAGGGGAATAACTGAGACTCAGATCAAAGAGGTGACTCAGATCAAAGAGGTGTCGCAAATAATCCAAAAGCCACCCAATAGAGCACGAGAAAGGCTCAAAATCTTTGGAAGAGGCCCAAATAGAGAACCGTTTCCACTTCATGGCATAGGTAGATCTAGTGGAGGGCTTCCTGGCTTCCACCAGAATCTCAGCCACCAGCGGGGAAACCCCAGATCGGGCTTGAGCTACGTCTGCTGGAGCCACGCGTGCAACTGAAGGGACTTGAGGCCTGGATGGACCAAGGTCCCCTGATCCTGGGTCAGCAAAAGATGCAACAGAGGAAGAGGAAATGGAGGTTCCTTTGAAAGCTGTTGCGGAAGAGAGAACCAAACTTGCCTGAGCCAGAAAGGAGCGATTAGGATCATGCGAGCTCCTTCTGAGCCAAGTTTCTGTAAGACCCTCAGAATCAAGGGGATCGGGGGAAGGCATAGATGAATCTTCCCTTCCAGTCTAGAGACAGAGCATCTTTCAAAAAAAAATGCCGTGCCCTGGAGCGAGCGAGCAGAAGTCGGGAAGTTGTGCGTTGTGAGGAAACTCAAACAGGTTTACCTGTGGTGTTCCCCAACGTAGGAAGATATCATCTGCTACCCCCGATCGAGTTCCCACTCGTGAGCATGAGCAGATGACCGACTGAGGTGGTCTCCCAACGTGTTCTCGACCCCCGGGACGTGAACTGCCATGAGGTGAAGGCTGTGCTGCACTGCCCAATCCCAAACTTGCATCACCTCCCTGCAGAGAGGGTAGACAAGAGGTCCTCGCTGTTTATTGATGTATCAGACCACATACATGTTGTCCATCTGGACAGCCAGATGCCCAGGAAACAGATACAGATGCAGAGCCTGAAGAGCATACAGCACGGCCCGAAGCTCGAGCACACTGATGTGGAGCGATTTCTCGAGCCTGGACCAGGAAATGAAAATTACGTACCTACCGTAATTCTTGATCTTGGACGAGTCTCCACCACTCATTCACACTAGTGGGATTAGCGCCGGAGGCACAGGACCCATCGGGAGCAAACTTTTGCTGGAGGGTCGGTCGCAGAGACGGCGCTGCTGAAGACGGCTGCCACTGAAGCAGCGTTTCGAGCGTGATGATTATCTCAGCGCCACCCTCCAACCGCCTCAGTACCTTTTTACCAAGGAGGTGCAGCAACTAAGGTGGGCGTAATGAGTAAACCTAACATTAAAACACGGACATAAGATAGTCCGTACGACCCGTGTAAGAAGGGTCAGCAAAGAAGTCCTCACGGCCTAAAGATTTGAGGGAGTGAAGACCAACACAGCGGTGAGCTCGGGGATGGAGGGGCGTAGAATGAGTGGTGGAGACTCGCCCAAGAAAATCAAGAATTACGGTAGGTACGTAATTTTCATATCTTCCTGGACATAAGTCTCCACCACTCATTCACACTAGTGGAGAGTACCAAGCTGATAATCCCCAAAAGGGCGGCAGGAGAGCCAGAGCTCATGCGCTCCTAAGATAGAAGCCCATTAAGGATAGTTCTGCCGAATGCGGAATGTCGCCTGGCATGAACATCCAGTGCATAGTGCTTAACGAAGGTATGCACTGAGCTCCAGGTGGCGGCGTGCAGATATCTGCAATTGAACATTGCTAATTCCGCTAGGGATGTCACGATCACTTCTAGTAGAGTGAGCGTATACCTACCTTCTAATTTAACTTGAGCCATGGAATAGCAATGTCGAAGGCATGCCACTAACCATGATGAGATGCATCTGATAGCACAGGTTGACCCAGCCGGTGTCGCTGAAAGAAACAAAGAGTTGCTGAGTTTCATAACATCCTTGGTTCTATCTAAATAGAACCACAAGGCTCTCTTAATATCCAAGGAATGAAGGGTTCGCTCTTCATTTTGGAAATTAGCGAGTAAGCGGAAGTACCAGAGGTTGGTTTAGATGGAATTCTGACAACCCTGGGAAGAAATTTAGGATGAGTAATGAGAACTACCTTGTCTTTATGGAATACAGTATAATGGAGGGTCCGTGAACCAGGGCATGTATCTCAGAGACCCTGCGGGCTGAGGTAATGGCCACCAGGAAGGCAGTCTTCAGGTAAGAAATTTTAGCTCACAGGTAGCTAGGGTTCGAAGGCTTCCGAGTGAGCATGTCCAGCACCAGGTTAATGTCCCAGGCTGCAACTGGACGCTAACAGGGGTCTGGTATGAAGAATCCTTAAGAAATCTCTTCACCATAGGTAACTGAGCCAGAGTCAAGGACTAAACCGGCTCATGGAACGCTGAGATGGCACTAAGGTGAACTTTAACTGTGGAGTACTGAAGACCTGAGTTAGATAGGTCCAAAAGATACTCCAGAACCTTGTCAGGAGGACAGGAAAAGGGATTCCAAGAGGACTTTGCACACCAGAGAGAAAAACGTTTCCATTTGGACGCGTACGTTTTCCGGGTGGCTGGCTTCCGAGCAGCCAGAAGGATGTCCGAGACTCTACGAGAGACGTTGAACCGATTCACTTCTATCTCTTCAGGAGCCAAGCATGAAGGTGAAGTGATTTCAGGTTGGGATGGACCAACGAACCCTGGGTCAAAAGATTGATTTGCAAGGAAGTGGTCTGAGAGGCTGCCAACATACTGTTGAGTAGAGGAAACCATAGTTGCCGAGGCCAGGAGGGAGCAAAGAGAATCATCTTGGTCCCTGAGACTCGAATTTGAGAAGTACTCTGGATCAGAGAAAGCGTGGAAAGCGAAGAAAGCCGCTTTGTCCACCGCAGCCTGAACGCATCCTGACAGAAAATGCCAGGCCCTGGATTTCTGGAGCAGAAGAGAGGCAGTTTGCATTGAGTGGGGATGCAAAAGGTCCAGGTCTGGAGTTCCCACTCTTGAACAGGGACCGAGCTACGGCTGGGTCGAGACCACTCGTGAAGGTCTGCCACCGTTTCTGCTGAGGTGATCTGCTAGGTCGTTTTGTATACCTGGCAGATAAACCGCTTGAATCAGAGACTTGTGCTCCAAGCACCACTCCCACACCCTCATTGCTTCCTGCAAAGGGATAAGAATGAGCACCGCCTTGCTTGTTAATGTAATACATCACAGCTTTGTTGTCCGTTTGAAGGAGAATGTTCTTGTGACAAAGGACATCCTTCAGAGCTCAGATCGCATAGAGGACCGCTCTCATCTCCAGGACATTTATGTGGAGATGAGTTTCGAACTAAGTCCATACACCTTGAGAGTGGAGGGAGAGACAGTGAGCTCCCCATCCCATTAGCGATGCGTCTGTGGTGATGGAGATCTGATGATCCGGAAGAGCAAAGGGGAATCCTTCCAGGAGATTGCTCTCTTGAGACCACCAGGTGAGAGACCTTCGAAGGGGCTGCGTCACCCTGATGGGATAAGACTGGGGGTGAGAGGTCGGAGACCACTGAGTGGAGAGCATCCACTGGGTGGTTCTCATGTGCAACCGGGCCAGGGGTACAGTGAACACCGAGGATGCCATGAGACCCAACATGCGTTGCATCGAGAGAGCTGTAACCGATTGGTTCTCCCGATATAACGGGCCATCCGGAGGATGTCGAGTCTTCTGTCCTCTGGAAGGAAAGCCTCATGAAGAGGTGTCTAGAAGCGTCCCTAAGAAAAGGAGCCTCTGGGAGGGCTGCAGTTGAGATTTTTTCAACTTCAGCAGAACTCCCATGGACGTGAGAAGACGAGAAGTCGTTTGCACGGCTTCCAAAGTCCCTTGGCTGGAAGGGCTTGCAAGAAGCCGATCGTCCAGGTAGGGAAACACTCGGAGTCCGCCTTTCCTGAGATGCGCCGTGAGAACTGCACAACACTTTGTAAAAACTCACGGCGCCGAGGATAGCCCAAAGGGCAGGACTCTGAACTGATAATGTTGACCCAAAGCTACAAACCTGAGGAACTCTGTGGGGTCGGGTGGACGGGATGCTGGTAGCATCCTGCATATCCAGAGAGGCCAGCCAGTCGTGTTGATGCAGCAAGGGTAACAGGGTACCTAGGGAAATCATTTTTGAATTTCTCCTGGGGAGGAATTTGTTCAACTTTCTGAGGTCTAGGATGGGGCGATCCCCCAGATTTCTTTGGAACCAGAAAGTAATGGAGTAGAACCCTGTGTTCAGATGCGGGCACCAGTTCTATTGCCCTGTTGTTCAGAAGGCCACGGATCTTGGCGGTGAGGAGGTTGATTGAGAGGCCGACAACCTGGGTTGTCGTTTCCGAGGACAATTCCATGGGGGTTCCAAGAAATTGAGAGAATAACCCTCGCGAATTATCCAAGGACCCATTTGTCCGGTTATGGACTTCACTGGTTGTAGAAGTACATCAGACGACCTCCAACCTGAGGAGAAAGTTCCACCTCGGGCAGTGTGGATGGAACTTGGGCCAACAACTCATAAGGTGGCGCTGGGGGCTTTAGGCCCCTGCGCTTTCTGCTGCATCTTCTTTTGAGGTTGGGCAGGTTGGCTTTTATGGAAGCTTCCCCTGCCTCTGCCTCGAAAGGACTGACGACTATGAAACTGACGTCTGTTCACATGCCCGCGAGAGGGGGCAGGCGGAGGTCTGGCCAATTTAATGGCCGATCTAGTCTTCTGAGTGGCCTCTAAGGCTTGCTCCACCTGAGGGCCAAAAAGATAGGAGCCATCAAAAGGCAGCGCCATTACCTGCTGCTGAGCATCATTCGTGAAGCCAGAAGTACGCAGCCAAGAATGGCGCCGAGTACAAATCCCTGCGGCTGCTGAGCGAGAAGCAGTGTCGAAAGCGTCCATGGCGGCTTTGACCTGTTGGTTATTGGACTCAATACCTCTAATAACGGTCAGAAGAAGCTCTGACTTGGGAGTCCGAATCTGGAAGAGCTTCAACCATTCTTTTCATAGAGTGCCACAGGATATACTCATACTGAGAAAAATAGCCTTGATAACTGGCAATACGCATACTTAGAGTGGAGACAGCAAAGACTCTCTTACCTAATGTATCAATCTTACGAGACTCTTTGTTAATAGGTCGAGCTGTAGTAGTTTGAGGAAGAACAACCTTGTCATTCTCTGCCAGGACTACAATAGGATCCACAAAGGCTTGGGATGCCAAAATAGGACGATCCTTGGGAGCTGAATATTTTATCAATGGATTTAGCCACTGAGGAATAAGAGCAAGATTATTCCATACCATTTGAGACAGCGCCTCAAGGAAGGCTGGATCGGAGGAGTCAAATCCGTAGGGGATCTCCAAGCATGAAGGTACTGGAGTCTTAATATCTTCCCAGGATCGATGTCTGTAGTCTGGAGAGAAAGAGTGGATCTCAGGTTCTTCAACAGAGACTTAAAGGACAGGTCCTCGACCAGAGGCTCTGTAGCAAAGAAAGATCCGGTTTCCTCCACTTCATCACCCAACCGAAGGTCTGGGTCAGGCTCAACATCATCTCCTGATGGTCCAGGAAGGACTGTTTGGACAGGAAAGGAGGAAAATTAGGAGAGGAGGAAATAGCAGAGAAACAAGGAGAGTCCTCGAGGGCCCCCCGCGCCGAGATTGCAAAACGGGTCGAAGATGGCACTAAGGAGGCGACGGGCGTCAAGAGGCACGCAGCTCGCAAGCGGGCACCGCAGAAGAGTTTCGGGCGGCGCCGCAGAGGGCGCCGACCGCCGGCGCCACATCCGGACGGCACTGCCGCGGCGCCGCGAAACCCAGCGGCACCGAAAACGCGCCGACAAGCCAACAGACCGCGGAAGGCGCCGGAAAGCCCCAGGAACCTGGAAAGCAAGAGAAGGAAAACCAGGAGATAAGGGCATCGTGTGGCCTCGCGCCGCAGCCATGTGAGGGGGGAACACTAAGCACGGAGTCGCTGGCACCCAAGAAGGTGCCACGAATCAGGAAGGTCCAACCGCCTCTACCTGATCGCCGGAGGGGCCCGAGGGCCCGGCGCAAACCGAGCCAGGCAGAAGAACCAACCTCCGAGCCCATCGCCTCATAAGAGCGCCCACTGATGAAACTGCTCATCTGGAGCCCTACCTAGGCGGGAGGGCTTGCGTCGAGGACGATGATTACCGGGAGTTGGCGACCAAGAAGGAGACCGGCAACTAGCAACGATAACCGACCGTCGACGCGCAGATGATACCATATACAGAGGGCGACCTCGAGTGATGCCTTCTTTTGACCTGTGGGTCAAGAAGAGCTCGAGGCCGAACGGTGCCGAGAATGCGACTCATTATTTTATGCCGGGCGGGGACCGCCATCCCCGGCATCGGACTGACCGTTGTCGGAACCCGCTGAGGAGAAGGAGGCTGCACCGGACCCAGCCCGCTGACTGAACAGCTTTCACGAAGTCTCCCTACCGCCACCTGACCTGCTCATGGTGGACCGCCTGGCAGGGCCGAGACTTTTCAAGTGAGTTAAATTTAAATATTAGAAAAATTTTACGAAAATAGAATAAATTAAGCGATACTACTATCGTGATAATGTTACAAAAAACAAACTGAAAACTATGCGCTAGTTTGAAGTTTGACTCCCGACAGGCGAGCGACGTCGTAACTGAAACGCACTCGACGGCGGGAAAAAAGGAACTGAGGCGGTTGGAGGGTCGGCGCCGAGAAAGTCATTACCGCTCGAGCTGCTGCTTGCGGCGCTGTGTCTCGTGGCGCCGTCTCTCACGCTGACCCTCCAGCAAAAAGTTTGCTCCCGATGGGTCCTAGTGCCTCCGGCACTAATCCCACTAGTGTGAATGAGTGGTGGAGACTTATGTCCAGGAAGATCCCTGGGTCCTGTGAGACCTCAGATGGGCTCCCCAACCCTCGCCCGAGGTGTCTGTAGTCAGTGTCGGGGGGGGGGGGCAAGGCAGAAGGGAACTCCCAAGCAGAGGTTCTCCTGAACCATCCACCAAAGCAAGTCCCGAGCCATGGAATTGGAGACCAGAACTAGTTGATCTAGGTCGTCCACCAACTGATCCCACTGAGACCGAAGCGTCCACTGAGAGATTCTCATGTGGTGCCGAGCACGAGGGACTGTCGGAACATCAGCCACCATGAGCCCGAGGAGGCGAAGGACCGATCTGGCGCTGAGCCACCTGCGGCTGGACAACAGGCTGACCTGAGCCTGGAGTGTGGCTGCCCTGTCCAGTGGCAGGAATGCCATGCCAGAGGTCATGTCCAGGATCACCCCGATAAACTGGAGCCTCTGGGACGGGATCAGATGGGACTTGGCCTGGTTGATGGCAATACCCAGGCTGGTGAAAACCTGCAGGGTAAGGGAAAGGAAGGGTAGAAGCTCCTCCCTGAACGAGGCCACCAGGAGCCAGTCATCTAGGTACAGGAAAACCTGGGCCCCCTGGGTACGCAGGTAGGCCGCTACCACCAAGAGGCATTTGGTGAACACTTGGGGCACCGAGGGAAGACCAAATGGGAGGGCCTTGAACTGGTAGTGGTCCCCCTGGAACGAAAAACGCAGGTATTTGTGGTGGGAAGGGCAAAGGATGTGCAGGTAAGCATCCTGCATGTCCAGAGTGCACAGCCACTGTCCCGGCCGAAGAAGGGGCACAAGACTCTGCAGAGAGAGCATCCTGAATCTTTTGTACTCCATGAACAAGTTCAGGGGGCTGAGGTCAAGGATCGGCGTCACAGCTCCAGACTTCTTCAGGACCACGAAGAAATGGGAGTAGTAACCTGTCCCCCAAAGATGGGGTGGGATGGGCTCTAACGCCTCCTTCCGAGGAAGAGAAGATATTTCTTCTCGGACCAGAAGAAGGTGTTCTGGGGAGTAACACGACCTTGGGGGTTGGGGGGATGTTCGAGGAGGTTTCCAAAGAAACTCTATTGAGTGTCCTTCCACGATCAGCTGGAGCACCCAAGTGTCTGAAGTGATCCTCTCCCAGCTCGGTAGACGGAAGGAGAACCTCCCTCCTACCGGTTCCTCTGGAAGGCCCAGAGGCTGTGGGAGAGGAAAGGAGTCAGGAGGTGTGGGGCAGCGTCGCGGCTGAAGCCCCTGCTGCTTTCTTGGGCGGGGAGGGCTTGGCAGCCGGAGGGGCCCGGCGTTTGTTGGCCCGCTTTCCCTGAGGTTTCGCCTTTTGCCAAGAACGTCTGCGAAAGGGATGACACTGAGCATGAGGGGGTCTGTACATGGAGTCAACAGACTTAAGTGCAGTACCCTTCTCCTGCAGATCGGTGATGATGTCTTTGACATCGCCACCGAACAGCACTGAACCCCTGAAGGGCACATCCTGGATATCAAACTGCACCTCTGGGACTAAACCCGACACCCAGAGCCAGGCATGACGCCGCAAACCCACGGCGAAAGCTGAGCTCTGACAAGCAGCGTCCACTGCATCGTACATGGCATGAAACATGTGCCGACTGGCCGAATGCGCAGACCGGACTAGATCAGCCACTTCCTGCTTCGTCTGAGACTTAGGAAGGGAGTCCAATTTAGCTTCCACCTCGCTAAGGATTACCTTCCGGTAATCCCCCATATGAGCAACGTAATTCAGGGCCCTAATACCCAGAGTGGAAGAAGTATAGATCTTCTTCCTGTACTGGTCCAGAAGGCGGAATTCCTTGTCGGGTGGCGATGAGCTCAAGTGCTTAGGGTTAGCCGGCCAGCCGTGAGCGGCGCTAATCACGATCGACTCAGCTCGAGGGTGTGAATTCCAAGAGTCAACACCCTCTGGAGCCTGGTATAGCCTATCTGACTTCCTAGTAAGGGGGGCTAATGTCACTGGTTGCTTCCAAATAGTGGAGACAAGGTCGTCATAAGGCTCAATCCAGAGTGGCACCAGGGTAGGAGCGGTCTCGGGCAGATCCAGGTGCGCAGCAAGTTTCTTACACTGTGGATTCGGCTCTAAGGAGTGCCACTGATGAACTGCCTGGATTTTATGCAGCAACTCCATAAAGGAAAGATCCTCCTCCGGAGACTACGGAGGAGTCCTTGGCCTGGGCTTGTCCGGAATGCGCGGCCCGTCGTCTGGATCGGAACAACCGTCGGAGTCATCCGAGGTGGATGAAGAGGAAGAAGAAGACTCCTCCTCCTCCTGGCGTAGGGGAGGAATGGACCCCTTGGGAAGCCCTCGGGGAAGTGTATCCTGCCCTGCCCTGGAACCGGAGGGCTTGCCTCTGGTATCCGGCGGGGGGGGGTCTCTCGCCTCCGGCGAGGGGGTCGAAACGGGACCGGCATCGGAAGATGGCTCTCTACCTCCCTGGTGAGCTGAGCCTTGGCCTCAGCCCATCAGGAAGCCAGAGTTCCTTCGGACCATCGGGCGCTGAGGGGCGTGAGAGGAGGAGAAGGGGGGGGGGGAGTACGGATACTGAGGGTATCCGTAAGGCGCGTATCCGTATCCCAATGGCGGGAAGCCCGGTGTCGGGTACTGGGGCACTGTGTACTGTGGTGTCAGGTAGGCCGGTGTTGGGTACTGGGGGCCTGGGTAGGACAGCGTCAGATAAGACGGAGTCGGATATCCAGGTACCGGGGGGTTTGCAGGAGCAGAGGGCCCCGGAAACAGCCCAGTGGGCAGACCCGGAACGGGAGGCCCGGTGTAGGGGCGGCATCCGGCAATGGGATGTTGTCGAGCATCAGATAGGCTGGCGTCGGCACCCGAGGATCCAGCATCGGGTCATCCGGCCCAGCGGGAGGGAGACCCGACTGCAGCATACTCACCTCCTCCATGTCACCTGGGGAAGAAGGGTTACCATCCCCGGGGTCCAACTAAGGAGACGCTGGCGCCTCGGAATGCAATGAGCATTGCGGCAAGCTCGGGACAACTGAGAGGCCCGGAGGGTCCGGCGTAAGCTCTAACGCCGAGCAGACGTCGGAGGAGCTGACGTCCGTCTTATCGGCGGGATCCAGGCGGACATCGGAGGAGCTGGCATCCGACTTATTGGACCCAGCGTCAGATGAAGGCCGCGAAGGAGGGGCAGCCTTGGCGGGCGCTTTGGAAGCTGTGTGCTGCCCCGAAGGGTCAGGCATCTTACCGGCCTTACCAGGGCGGGCGTCGGGAGGAGCCAACGTCCAACTTATTGGGCCTGCTCGAATCAGAAGGCCGCACGGCGGCGGCCTTACTGGGAACAGCTGCCTCCTTAGACCCGGAGGCTCCCGAAGGGCCCGAGCACGAGCCCGACGGGAGGGTTGATGCCGCCTTGGAAGCCTCCAAGATGGCCACCACAGAACTGCCTCCTGTAGGAGGCGTTACCTGCAGCACTGCGACCACAGCCGAGGTCACGGTGACCGTTGAAGAGGAGTCCCGGTGCTGCTTCTTGTGGTGGCCCTCCAGAGAAGTAGACGCTCGCCTGAGTTTTTTCAGCTCCTTTTCAATGGAGGACCATTTAAGTTTGAGAACGTGGGCCTCCAGGGACTGTTGCCTCCGTTTTCGAATGGCCGCGTTAAACTGCTGGCAGAGCTGGCACTTCTCGACGGGATGATTGGGGCCTAGACAAAAAAGGCACTGGGAATGTCCATCCTTGTGCGGGAGCTGGGCATCGCAAGAATCACACTTGTTTTTGTGCTTGGAAGGAGTCAGGAACGACATACATGGCAGCTGTAGGTAAGGCTGAAGAAAATCGAAGAAAAGTTTGAAATTAGACGGTAAAACTACCGACAATTCACTGCGAAGCAGTGAACTTTATTGCGAGGCGCTGCATGAGCTAACGGCAGGAAAGGACTGGAAGGCAGGCGTGGGGGACTGCCCCTTTATACTGACATCGCCTGGCATCGGTCACCTGACGTGGTGGAGGTCCTCCGCCAGAGACTGCTAGCTAGAAAGTTTTCCATGGGGTCCTGCCGCCTGCCGGCTTCAGTCCTATTTGTAATTTCCTACTGCAAGAGCCCTCTCAAAGTAAGATCTGTGACTTCTCCAAGTTTAACAGGGCTCCCATAGAGGTGAGGAAGTCGTCCAGACAGGGAAAAACTTAAGTCCAGGCTTTCAGAGGTGCACCACGAGAACTGCAAACATTTTATAAAGACTTGAGGCATCGAGGACAGCCCAAAGGGCAGGACCTGAAATTGGTAACGCTGATCCAAACCCACAACAAATTTGCAGTGGCTGGGGTGAACCAGAATATGTTGGTTGGCATCCTGCACGTCCAGAGAAGCCAACCAGTCCTGCAGCTTGAGGAGTGGCAGTATGGTCCCTAGGGAGATCATCTTTAACTTTTCCCATGTAGAAACCTGTTCAGTTTTCTGAGGATGAGAATGAGGCGCATGTCCTCTGACTTCTTCGGAACAAGGAAGTAATGGGAGTAGAAGCCTCTATTGCGCTCCACCTCTGGCACTACTTCCAATGCCCTGTTGCTTAAGAGGCCCACGATCTCAGAAGCAAGAAGGTCCAACCTACATGTTGAAAGGAGGTGCTGCTTCCTGAATGGATAATCTGAGGGATCAATGAGAAATTCAGTGAATACCCCTCCTGGATGATCCTTAAGACCCACTTGTCTGTGGTGATGGATTCCCACTGAAAGGTAAAAATGAGTTAGACGCCCCCCTGCCGGCAAGGAAAGGTCTGCCTTGGGCAGCTGAGGCAGGACTGGGGCCAGTGCTTCAAAGAGTGGCACTAGCCGCCTTTAGGGCATGTGCCTTCGGCTGCGCTTTCTTCTGCTGCTGGAGAGGCTAGGACTTGGACTCCCCTGCAACAGAAGGACTGCTTACTGTGGTAAAAGACTCAGTCTTTCCCTCTTTGTGAGTGAACAGGGCCAGGTCGAGAACTGTTAGTGGCCATTCTAGTCTTCTGAGAGGCCTCAGGGGATGTTTCTACTTGTTGACCGAAAAGATAAGAGTCATCGAAAGGGACATTCATGATCTGCTGCTGGACATCGTTGGAGAAGCCAGACGTCCAAAGCCAGTAATGTCTCCTGATGCAGATTCCTGTGGCAACAGAATGGGAGGCAGCATCATATGAATCCATAGCTGCCTTCAAGTGATGACTGTTGGACTCTACACGGGTAATAGTCTGAAGATTTTTCTGCTTAGTGTCTGAATCCGATAAGGCCTCTGTGAGAAATTTGAGAGAAGTACAGAGGGGGCACTTGTGTGTGGAGAAATGTCCTTGATAGCTAGCTATTAGCATGCTAAGGGTAGCCACTGTGGAAGCTCTTTTCCCCATCATGTATATCTTATGATACTCCTTATTGATGGGATGCATAGTAACCTCTTAGGGACCATGGCCATGTCACTCTCAGCCAGAATGACATTCTTATCTGCAATGGGCTGGGAAGCCAGAACAGGACTGTCTTTAAGGGCAGTATGCTTATGATCCATCTACCAGCAGACAGGGAATGGATGTAGGCCTGGCCCACACTGATTCCGAGTGTGTCTCAAAAGCAGGTGGAATGGGAGGTATAAGGTTGACTGGCAGAGTGGGAACACTGACCATTCCAGTCAGAGAAGTTTCCCATGGGTCAGTGACAGAAAACTTGAACGCAAGGGTTGTATACATACTGCAAAGCAGCGCCTGGAAAGAAGGGTCCTCCTGTGGAACAGGAGAGGGGCCTGGAGTTGGATTATCCAGGCTGTAAAAAAAAAGTAATCATCGCCGCCCTCAGAAATTATGAGGTCGGGGTCCGACCCATCTCCCTCCAACTCCTCCCAGAAAGAGGAGCTGGAAGAGAAGTGGGCCTGAAGATGCCTAACCCAGCTTTAGGAGTTGTAAAGAGAGGAGACACTGGCACCAGCAGAGGGGTAGCTGGCACTGGGCCTGGCATCGGCCCAGGAAGATCCAGCAGCAAGCTCGGCACTGGAAAACAAGGAGTCAGTGCCGGCACCAGAGGAGCCAGAGCCAGCCTCACCAGGAGAGACTGACCCCAGTGTTGAGGAAGCTCTAGGCACCAAACAGGCCCGACCTGATCCCACCACCAGGCCCGACACTGCCCACAGTGAAGGTCCAGCCAGCACAGAAGTGACCGAAGAAGGTACCTGGGCCGGTCCCAAGACAGTGACACTTCAAGGGGGTACAGCCAGTGGAACTGGCATCGACACCACGGTCACTGGCAAGGACTCAGAGGCTGTTGCTGAAGCCAAACACTGTACCTGGCTAGAATGTCCCGACTGCATCTCTGGCGTCTCTGGTCCCATGGGGCCCACAACTGGTTCCGCGGGAAGGGGCAAATAAGCCAGATACTATACCCACTGCTCCATAAGAGCTGCTCAGTGGTGGGTGAAACTGCCCACCAGAGTCCCTACAGGAGGACAGGCCAGAAAACTCTAATGCCTGCACCAGGGATACCGAGAGTGCCGGGGAAGGCCTCCTGTTCCTGGACTCCGAAGATCTCATGGCAGACCTATAATAGGGCAACCTTGAGAAGTACTGTTTCTTCCCCTTCTGATGAGAAAAGGGAGAACTCTAAGTCAAGCGGTGCCGGGTCCCCGACCGGGATTGGGAATGGGCCCACTTCTTTTTGTGTTTACAGGAAGACGGTCCTCCTTCCCAAACACAGGACCGCCTGTTGTCAGAATGCTCCCTTGGAGAGAGAAGTGAACCGGACATGGCCTTGCTACTTGAGCAGCATGCCTGAAGGGGCTCCCTACCATCACCGTCACTGTCCATGTTCCTCAACTGTTGTTCGGTAGGGCTGACAGAAACTAACAGAATTACTTTTTTTTTTAATTACTAAACTGACGCAAAAATAAACATTAGCTTAACCACTAAAACTGAGAAGAAATGAACGCTGCTGTCAAACAGACATGGAGTTCTGACTCCCAGAGGGTGAGCAATGGTGTAACTGAAAGTTCTGGCTCTTGCAGGGTCCTAGCACCTCTGTCTTAGAATCCAGTGGTGTGAATCAATAGTGAAGATTGGTCCCAGAAGATCAATTAATTGTCTGTCAGTCTGTCCCCAAACTAATATTGAGATTGGAGGAAGACCGCAAAAGTAGTGTAAAGGACAAATGGGGTGTAAGAGGGAAAAGGAATGGGGGGGTAGAAAGATAAAAAGTAAGGGAAAGTCAGAAAATTGTCAAGTGGAGAGGGAGTGGGTGGAGCAAAGAAAGGTAAGAAAAAATATATAGAAAGCTACTCATCTGCTATTGTTGAGAATAGTGTTAACACATATAATTAAAATAACAATGTGTACATAGAAACACAATTGCTTAAATTACCCATACATACGAACATACGAATCTGCCAGCAGAAACATGCCTCATGATCTACCAAGTCTGCTCGAATGTGCAGCTAGCACCCTTACACTGCAGCTGCCCCTCCCTCCCCTCGCCTCTTACAGTCCCTCACCCTGCCCCATCCCTTTTAAAACTGCCCACCATCTTACGAAATACCACCTCCTCGGGTAGAGTGTTCCATTTAGCCACCACCCTCACCGTGAAAAAATTTCTCATCACTCTACTACAGCTTCCCCCCTCCAATCTGAGACCATGCCCTCTTGTGTCCCTCCCCCTCCTCAACTTAAATACACCTTCTATACCTGTCTTTGTTTATCTCAGTCAAGTATTTAAAGGTCTCGATCATATCCCCCAATCCCTCCTCTCCTCCATAGTGTACATATTTAACTCATTCAGCCTGACCTCGTAGGGTTTATCCTCCAATCCCTGGATCATCTTTGTTGCCCTGTGCTGTATCCCCTTACAGTAATCTGATATCCTTCTTCAGAAACAGATGCCAGTACTGCACGCAGTACTCCAAGTGCGGCCTGACTAGTGACCTGTACAGAGGCAAGATCACCTCCCCACTTCTGGATGAGATTCCTCTCACAGTACACCCCAGCATCATGTTGGCTTTCGCTGCCGCCTTTCTGCACCAAGCTGAGTTGTCCATAGTCCCCGTTATAACCACCCCTAAATTATTCTCCTCCTCGGTGATACCCAACTGAACCCCTCCCAACTGGCAGCTCCTTCCTGGGTTCCTTGCTCTGAAATGCAGAACCTTGCACTTCTTTGTACTGAAACAAAACTGCCACGTTTCTGACCACTCCTCCAGTTTAGTCAGGTCGTCCTGTAGCCCCTGCCACCCTATTATGTCTACCACCTCCTCCATCTTGGTATCATCAGCGAACAGAATGATCTTACACCTGATGCCATGTGAGATAGCTGCTATGAATATCCCAAACAGCACCGGGCCCAGTACCAAGCCCTGTGGAACCCCGCTCATCACAGCCCTTGGGAATGAAAGTTCCCCCCATCACAACCCATTGCTGTGTCTCCTTCAGCTAGTTCACAATCCAGTTTACCATCTTTGTCCATGCCCCCACATTTTCCAACTTTCCCCCCAACTGCCCATGAGGCACTGAGTCAAAGGCCTTGCTGAAGTCCAAATATAGGGCATTCACTGCAGGGCCCTTATCCAGTTCCCTCATCACCCAGTTGTAAAACTCAACTAGGTTGGTCTGGCAGGATCTTCCTGAGACGAACCCAGGTTGTTGACCGTCCTGGAGTCCACTGTCTTCCAAAAAGGTCACCAGCCTCTCTTTCAGGATTGTCTCCATTAGCTTTCCTACAATGGATGTGAGGCTTACTGGTCTGTAATTGCCTGATTCATCCTTTGGGCCACTTTAGTGGAGGGGCAGCACATGAGCCATCCTCCAATCCTGTGACACGCATCCTGTGTCCAGGAAGGTACTGAACAGGTCTGCAAGTAGCCCCGCCAAGACCTCTGCCAGCTCTTTCAGCACCCTGGGGTGAATGCCGTCACTTTTCTTGTGTTCTTATGAAACTGTCATCACTGCACCAGAATACCCATGTACCCATTATAAACATTTTCAAGTTTTTGATATGAACAATGTCATTAATAAAGTAAGCACCTGAAATGAAGAATGTAATTACTGTATATAAGCATGTACAATATGCTAACAGTCTATGGTTAATGGTGATTGGTGCATCTGAGACACATTTATATGAATATATATGAATATGTATATTTAACTGCATGAGCCTTACCTTGGCACCTTCCCCTGATTAAGCCGTTTGGCACTATTTAAGGGTACCCAGAGTTTTGGAGGAGATGCTATTTTAATAATTTGTCTATTTGATCCTGTGTGGTGTGTGCACCCTTTGTTATTTCCTATAGTACTGCTCCAATGTCAGGGGGCCTGGTAACCCAAGGGACAAGGGCAACCTGTCAATCCACTCACAAGACACCTGAGGTATAGCCCTAGAGGGAGACATAGCAGCATGCTGGGCTGTAGAACTCATGTACTGGGGAAAGCGTAAGGCTCTGGTGACACCCTCACCCTAGAGGAGGATAGACAGTAGACTCCCACTGCTGACACTTCTACGATGGAGAAGGTGGCAGAGCGATGGGCTGGGGGGAACCCCAGGGCAGAGGGTGCAAATCTATGACTGGGTAGGCCACACTGAGAGGCCATACTCCAGCCTGGTACAGCCGCTAATGCCAGAGCCATGAGAAAAATCAGCACCGAAAACAGGGCAGCACGTACAAGAGGACACAACTTATGGGAGGCAAGTTTAAAAGCAACTCTAGAAAGTACTTTTTCACTGAGAGAGCGACACACCCATGGAACAGCCTGCTACCAGAAGTGGTGGCATCAAAGACAGTAAGGGAATTCAAACTCACTTGGGACAGGCAATGTGAGCAACTTAGGAAACTAAACATAATTGGGGGGGTAGCCACATTGGGCAGACTAAATGGACCACACGGTCCTCATCTGCCGACACTTTTCTTATAAAACTGTCATCACTACACCAGAAGCCACAACAGCTCCAGCACCAATGGCTGCACAGACCCCAGTTTTGAGCCAGATATCAAAACCTTCTTTGGTTTAAGGTTGACTGTAGCCAACACAGACCTCAGCAGTGATACTGCAGTGTCAGTGCTAGATTCGGCACTGGTGTCCGTGTCACCCTCAGTGTCATCACCGCAAATGGTGACAACAGTCGCAGCAAAACGGACAGTCGGCGTCAACGTCACAAGGACAAAGCCAAAAGCATTGATCCCAACCCAGAGTGGTCTGTTGCCTATAGCGAGCAGATCGTGGTGGGTTCTCCAACGGCCACCCACAGGAAGCCGATGATCCGCCCAACACTACCAGCACTACTGGAGACTCCAACACAGCCTAAGCACCTACCGGTGAACTTCTTTCCTCAGCCGACTCCAAGGAATGGCGACGGAACCTGGGGGAACAGTCCAAAGACTTGTTCGGTGACCTCTTGAATAATGCCTACCTATGACTCTTCAGTGTCCGGCTACTGAAAGAGAAATAGGTGTCACAGGATTCCATGTTGTGGTTAATCCTGAGACAGGTAAAGCAAACAGAATGCTTGAAGTCTTTACTAATATTATTTCTGCAATGACAACAAAAAAGGGTCAGGTTTTGTCCCCTTTTTCCAAGACTTAGGCATTCTGGCGAAGACATGATAAAACGAGAAGAAAACACCAAAGTTCTGTGAACTGAGGTACGCATGATTTGATCCCATGGTGTGCACTCACTCTGAGGGAAAAGCTGAGGTGGGCGAGGGCAGTGGAAATGGTTACTGGCAGGTACATGGCACCACACAGTGTTTCACAGACATCACGTCAGTAGCCTCTGCTGCTGTTGCTGCCAAATGATTTGCAACTGTAGGGTCCAAGCACTCCTGGCTTAGATCCAAGAGTGGGACTCTATAGTAAAGATTGATTTGAGGAATATCCTAGGTAAGGGGCATGGTGGGAAGACTATGGCAGTAGCCCTGTGTGTGAGGGGCATAGACCATGGACCAGGAGCTTTGTTAGGAGGGAAATGGTCACTAGTGCAGTTTCTGTGGAGACAGTCCAGAAAGCACTCACTAACCTGAAAGTAGACAAATCTATGGGGCCAGACGGCATACATCCAAGGTTGCTGAGTGAGCTCAAGAAGGTACTAGTTGCACCTCTGACAAATGTTTTTAACAGATCACTGGAGACCGGCGTGGTCCCAGAGGACTGGAGAAGGGCAGGTGTAGTCCAGCGTCACAAAAGTGGTGACATGAAAGAGGCAGGCAATTATAGGCCTGTTAGCCTAATATCAGTGGTGAGTAAGTTAATGTAAAAACTACTAAAGAAAAGTATTGTGGAATATCTTATGTACAATGGATCACAGGACCTAAGGCAACATGGTTTCACAAAGGGAAGGTCATGCCAAACAAATCTGATAGATTTCTTTGACTAAGTGACCAAGGAGTTGGAATGGGGAGGAGCGGTGGACTGGATCTCAGTGAGGCTTTGGATGCTGTTCCACATAGGAGACTGGTAAGCAAGTTGAGTACCTTGGGGTGGGAGACAAGGTGGTAACCTAGATAAGGAACTGGTTAGCGTATAGGACACACAAGGTAGTAGTAAATGGAGTACGCTCAAAGGTAGGGAGGGTGACCAGTGAGGTACATCAGGGATCAGTGTTGGGACCAGTCCTCTTCAATGTCTATTAAGTGACATAGCGGAGGAACTGGAAGGTAAGGTCTGCCTCTTTGCGGATTACACTAAGATCTGCAACACAGCAGACACTCAGTGGTGGTAGTTGGGGGTTGTGGAAAGGATGAGCACTGATCTGAAAACACTGAAAGAGTGATCAAAGGTATGGCAGGTGGGTTTTAACACAAAAAGAGCAAAATAATGCATCTGGGCTATAGAAACCCTGAAGCAGAGTGCAAAATGGGAGAAGTGATACTGACAAAGACCAAGCAGGAAAGAGACCTGGGGGGTAATCATATCGGATTACCTAAAGGTGGCCAGGCAGTGTGGCAAGGCAGAAGGGAGGGCTAGTGGGATGCAGGGGTGCATAGGAAGGAGTATTGCCAGCAGAAATAGAGAGGTTGTGCTGTCCCTATATAGTTCACTGGTAAGACTCCACCTTGAGTACTGTGTCCAGTTTTGGAGACCACATCTCAGGAAGGACACAGACAGACTAGAGGCAGTCCAGAGGAGGGCAGCTAAAACTGGTGCAAGGTCTGCATCAAAAGCCCTACAAGGACAGGCTAAAGGAGCTAACTATGTACACCATGGAGGAGAGGAGGGAGAGGTGAAATGCGACAGAAACCTTTTAATACATCACGGGGGTTAATAAGGTACAGGAGGGGATATCTTTCAGAGAAAAAAGGTGATCTAGAACAAGAGGGCACGCCATGAAACTGGAGGGGAGTAAATTCAGGAGGGATGTAAGAAAGTATTTCTTCAGAGAAAGGGTGGTGGATACCTAAAACAGCCTTCCAGCGGAGGTAGTGTGGGCGAAAACAGTAGTGTGGTTCAAAAATGCCTGGCACAGGAACAAAGGAATCATAGAGGTAAGGGAAAGAGATTGCACCACAGATCAAGTTAGGGTCTGCAGCAAAGAAAGAAGGTTAAAAAATGGGCAGACAGGGTGGGCCTCATGTGCCATCATTATTCTGTTTCTATGGCATGAAAATGTACACTTATGCCATGGTCCAACCACTAACATCTGGTTTAGGGTTCTCTTGATGCTCAAAATCTTTTTGATTAACTCACGGAAAAGTGAGTTAACAGCCCAAAAGGTACCCCACCTGAGGATTTGTAGAACTGAGAGACTGGGAAGGTTGTGCAATGGTAGAACAAGAGAAGACACCATACATCCAGCCTGTCAGCACACAACTCAACTTCAAACCATCACTACAGTGCAGCCATGTCTGTGGGAGTGATTTACAATCATTAAATACTGCAACTCAACCCTGAACTGTCACTATGCATCTTCTCTTTAACACATCGGATCTGAGGGCTGGAACACCACCAGCTTCAAGTTTTGGTTTACATAAAAGTCAGAAACCACCTTGGGCAACAACTTCTTCGTGAACAACAAAGTCTTGTACTTTAGGGAAATCACACAGGCTAGGTCAACAAAAAGGGACTGCACTTCACTAACCCACTGGGGGAAAGTGATAGCCACCTGGAAATCCACTTTCCAGGAGAAGAAACCAAGACTGCAAGTCACCAGAGACTTGACGGATTTCTCAATGAGCTTAGCTAGAAATAACTTGGTTCAGGTCTGACACTAGAAAAGGCTCACTCTGTTATGAGGGCTATATTGTGCTTCAAGGGAGAACAGTTCATTTGGAAGCAAAACAAAATAACTGTCACCTGCCACTGTGAGTTACTTCTAAACATTTTTTAACTGCTAAATACAAGGGTTACTCACCTGTAACCGTACTTCTAGGAGTGGAATATGTGGTGCTCATCCACACTTAGGCAGCTCTTCCTTTCCCTTTAAATCTCGCCATAAGGTCTTCAAGCTAAACTCCTCCCATCCACTTGGGTGGCATCCTCCTCAGCACCACCCCATGACATCAGACCTTGCATGCTAGAACCAAGTATCTGTGTGCCACTTGCCAAGGAGGTCGGGTGGGTCATGTGGATGTGCACCATATAAAACTCTCCTAGACCTATGGATACAGTGACTAACCCTTATTTCTGTGGATATGGTGCATTACCCACACTTAGGCAGACTTAGCAGCCCCCCCCCCCGATCTGTGGAAATCTCGTCTGCCACTTTGGCAGGAGCCATAAATTGTAGCCGCTCCGTTCTCCAGGAGAAGGGGGCAAGGCGCACACCCCAATTTGGGAAAAAGGGATTGGAGAACTGGGGCCCCAAAACCAGCATCCTGGCGTGACTCAAGGTCGATGTGGTAATGGGAGATGAAGGTGTGTGCAGACTTCCAGGCAGCAGCCCTGCAGATCTCCTGGATAGGAACATCCCTGGAAGCAGCCACAAGGCAGCAGTATGTCTGGTGGAATGAGCCCCCAGGGAATCGTCCCTGTACAGTTCTTCCATGAAGGGGTAGGTTGCCGCTTCTGAACCGGTTTCAGGGAATTTCCACAGATTTGCATAACAACCAGAGCATAACCCCGAAGGACGTCAGCCCATAGTTGGTGGTCAACTCTTCGGCCAACTCATGGGCGAAGCCTGGGGTCTTCAAGGATTGCACGGAGGACTTGTCAGAGTCTGCAGATTCCTCAAAGACCGCCCTCGGCCATTTTTCGTCATGTACTACCCTGGACTTATCCAAGTGGGTAATCTCTACAGACAACCGACCTGGCAGGCTGGTGGCTGGGTGAAAGGCCTTGGTAGGGGCTCCTTGCATCAGTTGCCTGGGCAGCGGTTCCACCCTAATCAGGGGAGAAGTCATTGCCAGAGACACCAGGCATAGCAGGACCAGGGCAGGCCAGACTCTGGGCGAGCAGGGAAGCACCAAGTCGAGGGAAGGGGCCTACCCTGCTCGAGAACCCACTGCTACAACATCAGCTCTTCATAGCTCCGATGCTGCCTGTGTCAGAGCCTCTCCTCATTCTAAGACAATGAAAAAGAGGAGTGCCTGTGGAGCATCCAGGCTGAGTATCGAGAGCAGGAGTGCAAGGATTCCCTCGACCACAACCTTGACTGAGACCGGGATCTTGGCTGACAACTTGATCATCGACGGCAAGGAGAGGCGGGCACAGGGGCTGTGTGAAGAATGCAAGCTGGCTCCTGCCACCGGACCCCTCCCGAGAGGAGACAGGTGGGTCCACTAACTGCTCTCCATCTCCTGGGACAGGGTGGAAAGGACCAGAGTCCTGGAGATCGAGTTATCCTCAACCCCTTCAGACAACAGGTCGGCCGGGTTGAGAAAGATCTCGACTGCCTGGTCAGCCTGTGTCAGAGTCAATCAGCCAGAAGAGCTCACCATGGAGCTAGCAGCCTGGCCCTCAACCAACACAGGCTCGGATGAAGCCAAGTGGTTGACAGCCGTTAAACAGTCAAGGGAACCACAGAAGCGGAAAGAGCATGCTCGTTTCTGGTCCCACGACCAACGATGGGATTTTTTTGACAACTTCTGACCACAGGAAGGGCCATCCCCTGAGGGTTTGGAGGGATTTGCATATCTCCCTGAACATTCCCATAAAGGACGCCCCAACACTAGCCCCAGCCGGGAGCAATGCTGATGCCGACAAAGCACCTGACACAGCATGGGCCACCGCCTCTTCCATGGCTGCAAACTGGGCTGATGAACTCGCTGCCGTGGACACCGCCTTACAGGCATCTTTCGAGCGGAACGGGGAGTCCCCATTCGTCCAGCCTACCAAGAAGGAAAGGCATGTAACTATCCTCAATGGATGAGGGCAAAAGCGATTTGCAAAGGCTGCAGGCCTGAATATCGTGTTCTGCCCCAAGGCAGTAGATGCACGATGAGCATGCATCCGTCCTGGACATTTTTTGGCTGCAATGAATGCAATGTTTACATACCTGACTCTTCTCGATCCATAGTGCAAAGCAGAAATGGAGAAACACAGCGAAACTCTAAGACAAAACGCACATGGAGCTGCACTCTTCCAATGGAACGAAAGATCTGATGTCACGGGGTGGAGCCGAATATACCACCTGGATGGGTGGTAGAAGATTAGCTTGAAGACATTACGGATGGAATTAAAGGGAAAGGAAGGTTGCCAGAGTGTGGATGAGCACCATATCCACACTCCTAGAAGTTGCACTTCCTCAAAAACTGATTTAGAACATGAAAATCCAGTATGGGGCGCCAACCCCCAGTTTGTTTCGGAATTAGGAAGTACTTGGACAACAAAACAAGAAAGGGATCTGGGGTCATCATATCTGATGACCTGAAGGTAGAAAAGCAGTGTGATAAGGCAATAGGAAAGGCTAGTAGGATGCTGAGATGTATAGGGATGGGGTATCACCAGCAAAAAAAGGGAGGTAGTGTTACCCCTATATAGATCAATGGTGAAGCCACACCTGTAGTACTGTGTCCAGTTCTGGAGGCCCCATTTCAGGAAGGACACATACCAGGTAGAGGCAGTACAGAAAAGGGCAACCAAAAAGGTGAATGGCCTGCATACGAGGACAGACACAGAGAATTAAATATGTACTCACTGGAGGAAAGGAGAGAAAGTGGAAACAGGATAGAAATATTCAAATATCTCAAGGGTATCAATAAGGTACAGGAGGGTGGCATACTGCACAGAAAGAGATGCTCAAGGACGAGGGGGCATGATATGAAGCTGAAAGGGAGGAGACTTACAGGGGATGTGAAGAAAAACAGGTTACTCACCTGTAACAGTAGTTCTAGGAGTGGTATATGTTGTTCATCCACACTGTCTGGCATTGTCCCTTTCCCCTTTAAATCTTGCCAGAAGTCTTCAAGCTGGCTCCTCCCACCCACCCTTTTGGTAAATACCTCGGCTCCGTCCCATGACACTAGATCTAGCCGGCTGGAAGCAAGGTTGTGCGCCTTAAGCCGGGGAGGTCGGGTGGGTGCGTGTGGAAGAACAACATATACCACTCCTAGAACTACTGTTATAGGTGAGTAAAGTACAGTTATGTAAGAACTTACCGTAACAGTAGATCTTCGAGAACAGCTCTTGCAGCAGGTTACACCATTAGGACTGAAGCCGCAGGCGTCAGGACCTAGGAAAAATTCTAGCTAGCTATCTTCAGCGGGACCTTGTCGTCGGTCCTGCCTGATGTGTGGGGCGAGTACATGAGGGGGCAGTCTCGCAGATTCCCCAGTTCTCCGCCGGAGACTTCCGCCGCAGGCTGACATCGAAATGGGAGACGAGGATCCACCGTCAGAAGACAAGCGGGAAAATCCTGATAACAAAGGCTTAAGCCATGCCTCCTCAAGGGGGAAGGTGGGCGGGAAGGTACCTGCTGCAAGAGCTGTTCTAAGATCTACTATTCGGTAGTTCTTACGTGAACTGTACTATCTACTCTCGAGACACAGCTCTTGCAGCAGGTAACATTAGGACTGATTCCCAAGCAGTAGCGCTTGCAAACACTCTGGGAGGAGGAATTGAAAGACGTTCAGGTCCTGAATCTAGGACAGGAGACCCTGTAGCACTGCCAGGCGAAGCCTGCTCTTCGCCGTGAAGCAATGTCCAGGCTATAATGCCTGATAAAGGTATGAACAGAGCTCCAAGTGGCTGCAGCACAAATGGCAGAGGTGGAGACGTTTGAAGTGCTGCAAAGGGATATGGCCACGCCCCTAGGTGGAATGGCCCCAGACTGCTCCTGGGAGGGCTTTGCTTGATATCATAACAGTAGAGATGCACTGGACAAGCCAGCGAGACAGGGACTGTTTGGATACTGGTTGGCCCCTCATCCTTCGGTAAAGAGAGGCGAAAAGCTGCTCCGATGAAGCCTGCGTAGTTCTATGAGTAGTACCTTAAACTGCGGTGAACATCAGGGTGTGAAGCAGCACCTCTCCTCTGTTAGAGTAATTAGGAAGTAGACCGGCAGGTCAATATCCTGATTGAGGTGAGTGGGAAACCACCTTAGGCAAGAATTTAGGATTAGTCCTCAGGGATACTCTGTCCCGGTGAAAAATTAAATAAGGCTCTTTGCACATGAGGAGCCTGAAGCTCAGAACTCTTCTCGCTGACGAACGGCAACTAAAAATAACGTTTTCACGACAGAAAACGCATATCAGCAATCCATGGCAGGTTCAAAGGGGGAGCGTGAGTTGCTCCAGGACAAAGAGCAAGTCCAAAGGAGGCACTGGGTCCTTAATGGGCGCCTAAGGTGTAACACCTCTCTTAAGAATTCTCGACAGGCATCTAATTGTGCCACTGTGCGCTGTCCCATCGGGAGGTGATAAGCTGAAATGGCACAGAGGTGCACTTTAATCGAGGAGTAGGCGAGACCCGAACGGAAAAGGGAGAGCAGGTACTCTAACACCGCTTTCACCGGACAACCCAAAGGGGAAAGGCCGCGTGCTTGCGACCATAGACAAAAACAGTGCCATTTCATGGCATACGTTGCCGGCTTTCTGGCTGCAGAAAGGACTTCCGCAACCTCTTGCGAGACCCCGTGACGCAAGATGGCTATGTCTCTAGGAGCCATGCGTGCAGGTTCAGTGAGCATAAGTCCGGGTGGACCAGTGAACCCTTCTCCTGAGACAAGAGGTGGGAGCTGAATGGCAATGGGAGCGGAGGTTCCTGGGACAGCTGAATTAGCAAAGGGAACCAGATCTGCCTGGGCCAGAATGGGGCCACCAAGATCATTGTTGCATGCTCCCTGCGCAGTTTGAGAAGAACTCTCTGGATCAACGGGAAGGGAGTGAAAGCGTAGAGGAATCTGTCCGCCCAGGAGAGGGACAACGTCTCTCGCCAGAAAACACCAGGCCCTGGATCTAGCGAGCAAAACTGGGCAGTTTTGCGTTGGATGGGGAGGCGAACAAGTCCAATTCTGGAGTTCCCCATTGAAGAAACAGATCCTCTGCTACCTCCTGGAGGAGTTCCCACTCATGGACTCTGGCCTGGGAGCGACTCAGGCCATCTGCAATTGTGTTGTCCACCCCGGGAACATGTACTGTGATCAGGTTCGCGCTGTGTCGGATTACCCAATCCCACACCCTCATGGCCTCCCTGCAAAGGAGATAAGAGTGTGCACCTCCTTGTTTGTTGAGGTAATACATCACCGCCGTGTTGTCTGTCTGAAGCAGGAGAGTACTCGGCGGGATTTCTGACTGAAAGGCCTGCAGGGCATAAAGGACCGCCCTCATCTCTAGGACGTTGATTTGGAAGTGGGCCTCCAGAGGGGTCCACGTACCCTGGGACTTCACCCCGTCCAGATGTGCTCCCCACCCTAGACCTGAGGCGTCTGTGGTGAGGATTACCTCTGGGGACGGCGCTATGAATGGGACGCCCATAGAGAGTGTCCCTGGGTCTAGCCACCACTGCCAGTCTCGAATCGCGGAATTCGTGATTCTGACCGGATGCTGCATGTGGTCTTGCCTTTGGTCCCATTGCACCTTGAGCATCTACTGAGTTACCCGCATGTGGAGCCTTGCGAAAGGGACAGTAGGAATGGCCGCAGCCATGTGTCCGAGCAAGCGAAGGACCGACCTGGCTGGGGCGGTCTTGTTCGACAAAAGCTCCCTGATGAGGGATCTGATGCGCTCCGCTCTATCATCTGGAAGAAAATGCTCTTCCCTGAATGGTGTCCAGTACTGCACCTATGAACTGCAGTTTCTGCGACGGTACCAGGAGGGACTTCTCGTGGTTGATTAGGATACCCAGAGTTCGAAACAGATCCTGGGTGCTCTGGATCGCCCGTGGACAACGCCTCTCTGGAGGCGGCCATGAAAGCCAATCGTCCAGGTGGTGACACATAATGGCCCTGTCTCCTTAGAGACGCTGCCACGACTGCCATGCATTTGGTAAAGGCCCTGGGTGCCGATGACAGCCCGAATGGAAGGGCTCGGAACTGAAGATGATGGCCGGCTCGAAGCTAGGAACCTCTTGTGTGTTGAGCTATAGGGATGTGTAGGTAAGCATCCTGCATATCTAGAGGCTAAAAGGCGTCCTGCTTCAACATGGAATAAGACCGGAAGAGTACCATGCGGAATCTTTTGTAAGCGACAAGCAAATTGAGTCGCTGAGGTCCAGAATCGGGACCGAGAATCCCTTATCTTCTTTGGAACCAGGAAGAAGTGGGAATAGTATCCGTGTCTCTCTGGCTCTCTGGGACGTACTCTATCGCTCACTTTTGTAGGCGCAAAGCACTTCTTGTCTGATCAATGACTTGTGCTGACCGGCGGGTGAGAGGATGAGGAGGAGGCCTCGGGGTGGCTTTTCGCAAATTCTATAAAGTGGCCTCTTCGAGCCAACTGTAAAACCCACCTGTCGGTGGTAATAGTCTGCCATCCGGCAGGAAATTGCCATCGACCCCGACCATGGCGTCCCATTGATCCTGAGGGCGGGGCGGGAAGGAGTCAGGCTGTGGTGGCTGAGGGTCCCGCTGGCTGGACCGGCTTAGGAGTGCGCTGGCTGCGACCTGCGGGTTGTTTTCCCTGGGCTCTGCGAGAACCGGAGCCCCTCTGTTGTGGAACGGGGCGGGACTGTTGTCTCTGCGTCTGTCCATGAAATCGGCTTTGGTTCCTACGAAAGGAACTAAGCTTGGGTCGGTACATGGCCTGAACCGACCTCACCACCTTCCCGGCCTCTTGGAGTTTGGTAATTATCTTCTCTGAGGGTTTACCAAACAAAACTTCTTCTGAATGGGGCATCCATGATGTTTTTCTGGATGTCGGGGTAAAACTTTGGAGACAGGACCAAGGTGCCTCCGGAGGCATACGCCTGAAGCTGCTGCTCGGGCCGAGGAGTCCGTGGAGTCGTCTGGCGGCTCGTAGCACCTGGGTTCACGTCCGAACCCGTGACAGAGGAGCTGTAATCTCCTCCTTCTGCTCACCTTCGGCAATTTCTCAGCGCATCAGACCCTACTCCCACAGGGCATTTTGGAACTGCACCATGTGGGTCAAATAATTCAGGGATCTGATGGCGCGGGGTAGCGGAAGCATACATGTGCCTACCCATGGGTCCAGCTGCTTGGACTCTCAGTCGATAACGGGGTGCTCAGATGTGCGGTCTCTGGGACCCGATCGTGAGGAGGCTGTTGCCAGGCCAGAAGTGTCGGCCTGGGGATGCTGGGTCAAGTACTGGTCTTCTCTTGGAGCCTTGGCTGGGTCCAGCTTTCTTCTAGCGTCGCCAGGGAGGCGAGTGTGGGCCTTCCACGCCTTCTGCCTTAGTGGCGATCCATGAAAGTGTCTACCAAGGGTGGCACCACCACAGGCTTGGGGTCCTTCTGCCGAAGATACTTTGCAAGGCGCAGCCTTTGTGTCTAATTCTTCGCATCCCATCCATGTTCTCCTGGAAGTGTCTCATGATATCCAGAACAAGGGTCATCTGGAGGAGACTTTGGCAGCTCGTGGGTCCGGAGAAGGGATGGAGAGGGAGATGGGGATCTGGATGTTGAAAACTCTGATCCCGTGTCCTCCGTCAAAGTCGAACGGCGGCGTCTTCTGGGTCTCTTGGGACTGGGTGACCTAGAAGAGGATCTGGACGGAGGTCTCCTTTTATAGTCTCCCTTGGAGGGTCTGGGCTCCCAGGGAGGAGGTAACCGGCCTGCAGACCCAGACGGAGACGGGGGCGCAGGAACCGGAGGAGCAACCAGCGTAGAAGGAGGAGGAGGAGGAGGAAGCGGGGGTGGAGTGGGGACCATGTCCTTTTTGATGGTATCCCACCAGTAAGTGAAAAGCTCCTTCACCTCTGAAAAGGAAAGGCCCGACGACGGTCCAGGCGCGGGTGGGCAGTCGTCGGGACCCGGCGTCGGCTCCACAGGGGGCTCGGGTTGCAGCGAGGGTTCCTGGGAGTCTCAACAGGACCCGAGGAGTCGCCCGTCTGGTCCTCGGGCTGGGTTAACTCCTCCTCAGTGATGGTCTCCTGACCGGCGTTGGTCGGGCGTGGGGGTCCTCTTCTCAATTGAAGCGGGCGGTCCCCCTACGGCGTCGGTGATGAGCAGAGCCTGGCGGCGATGGTCTTCTAGCGAACAACGGCTCTGGGGACCTGTGGCGAAGGCCGGCGTTGGACGAACGGCGTCGGGTCCTCGCGACCTCTTAAGTGAGGTGAGCTCCTTGGGTTTCCGTGGAGGCAAGGAAGCAGACCTGGCGTCGGAGTTCAGTATGGCGGAACCCGACTTGTGGTGATGGTGGCGATCCCCGACTTAGCCAGGGCCTTGGAGGGCGAGGAAGGCCTGGGAGTCTGGCCTGAGAGGAGAAGATTTTCTCACTGCAGCGGGGAGGCTGAGAGCTGGCCGGGAAGAGAGCAGTCGGACCTGGAGCCAGAGCTGCGTGGTCGGAGGCCCTAGGCGGGGACCTGGAAGGGCCTTCTCTCTGTGTTCTCAGCATGCTTGGAGACTTCTAGAAGAATCCCCTGGAGCTCCCTGTCCTTCTGGCTGGCGTGATAGCCACCAGGAAGGCAGTCTTCCACGACAAATGTGACTCACACTTGCATGGGTTTGAATAACTTGCCCATGAGCTTTGCCAAAACCAGCAAGAGATCCCACGGAGGTGGAAGTTCACGCCCCGGAGGAGATATGTGATCCAGGCCTTTGAAAAAGCGCCCGACCACTGTCTCCTGTGCCAATGTCGGCTGACCGGTCCACGCCTGGTAAGCAGAAATGGCTGCCAGGTGCACCCTAAGGGTCGATGACCGAAGACCCCCTTAGGAAAGAGACCAAAGGTAGTCTAGAATGTTAGCCACAGAGCAGGATAAGGGGTCCAGACTCTTTCACTGACACCAAATGGAAAACCTTTTCCATCTGAAGGCATAACATTTCCTGGTCGATTCCTTTCGAGATGCTTCCACCACGGTGTAGACATCCTTGGAAAGACCCAGAGCCTGGAACTCTAGCCGCTCAGGAACCAGGCTGTGAGGTGCAGGGATTGAAGGTCCGAGTGGAAGGCCTTCCCCTGGTTCAACGATATCAGGTCCGGGTATGTACAAAGTCGCTCCGGGGCCCTGCAGCTGAGGCTGGAGATCTGGATACCCAGAACTGGCGAGGCCAATCTGGGGCCTGGGATCACCTTCGCCTTGTCCCTCCTCACCTTGGTAACACCTTGTGGATCAGGGAAATGCAGGGAAAGGCGTGAGGGAAGCCTGGGGTCCACGGCCTCGAAGGCATCCTAGCAGCGAGCCCTGTTGAGGGCGGGCATGGAACAACCTCAGCTTGGTAGTATCCCTGGAGGCGAACAGGTCCTGTGCAGTTTGCTCCAATGGGAGAACAGATCGTAGCTACCTCTGGATGGAGAGACCACTCATGGGATGTCTGCCTATGCGGCTGAGAGCATCCGCCAGTTGGTTCGAGACTCCTGCCACATGAATGGCTAGGAGATCGCCCTCCAGCCGACTGGCGAAGGTCAGATCGGGCCTCCTTGCATAGCAGGCGGAGTGCGTGCTGCCCTGTTTGTTGAGGTAGGTACATTGGTAGTATTGTCCGTCTGGACTTGAACCACTTGACCCGAGTTAAGGAGCCAGCTGACAGTGCCAGTCTGGCTGCTCTGGCTCCAACAGGTTGATGTGGCATGGGACTCCTCGGGGTCCAGAACCCGTGAGCTCTGTTGTCCCCATGTGGGCTCCCAGCCCATGGGAGAGAACATCGGTCGTGAGGCGACGCGTCGGCTCCCGGGGCGGACAAACAGTGATTCCTTCCCGAAATGACTCAGGGCGTTTTCAGATTGGTATAGCATATCCTCTGGATGACCGTGACCAGCTGGTCGAAGAGACCCTGACGCTGAGACCACTGGGCGGCCAGCTCCAACTGAAGGGGGCATATGTGCAATCTGGCCCAACAGACCACTGAGGTGCACACCGCCATGTAACCCAGGAGGCGCAGAAGTCCCGAGCAGGGCGCAAGTGCCCAACCAGAAATGATTGGGCAAAGGAGGAAAGAACCTCCGCCTTGTCAGCTGGGAGCCGAGCTCTGCCCCGATGAAGCCCATCACCTGAGAAGGCACGAGTTCTGATTTGGCCTCGTTGATTAGGAGGTCCAGGTGGAAGCAGGAGTTCGGAGGGTCAGGTCCCTGGACCTCTCCACCTCCTGAGGGAGGAACCCACTTGAGAGCCAATCATCTAGATAGGGAGTAAATCCCAGACATGATGCGTGAATGGGCTGCCACCACTGCGATGCATTTGATGAAGACCCGTGGGGCCGATGACAGGCAGAACGGCATGGCTCTGAACCCGTACAGGGTCCCTTCGACCCTGAAGCGGAGGAACCGCTGATGGAATGGACGGACTGGGACGTGTTAGAATGCGTCCTGAAGATCCAGTGTACAGAACCACATGTTTCGCTCCAGAGATGGTATGATCTGGTTCAGAGTTACCATCCAGAAGGTGCGAGGCCTCAGATATCGATTCAGGTCGTGGAGATCTAGGATGGGGCGCCAACCCCCCATCCGCTTGGGTACCAGGAAATACCTGGAGATGAAGCCTGAGTCTGAAGGAGGATCCGGCACTGGAGGTACCGCCTCCTTGAGGGGGAGCTGAGCAATGTCGTCCCGAAGGGCCAACTGAGCGCCAACCGAGATCCTTTCCTCCCGTGGGGCACGGGCCCGGCTGGGGGGTACTGCTCGAACTCTAGAGGCAGTCCCTGCCTAACCAGTTCCAGAACCCACCTGTCCGAAGTGATACTGGACCAGGCGGAAAGAAAGTGGCGAAGCCGGCCCCCCATGGGAGGACCTAGAACTGGCGTGATGGGTGCAGGGGACGCCACCCCCGACCCATCACTGTGCAGGCTTGGAGGAGGAGGAGGAGGAGGAGGCACCTGGACCAGCACCTCGGCCTCCTTTGCGGGGCTGTTGGTGACCTTGCTTGGGCCTAGGGCGCCAAGCTGGAGCCTGCTGCTGTTGCTGACCTCCCTGGAAGGAGGGCTGTCTATCTGCAGGGGAAGAATGCTGAAAGGACTTCTTCTTGCGCTTCTGCTGGTTCTTGCCGAAGAACCTTTGCTTGAAGGTGTTGCATCTAAGGTGGCATTAGACTGCTCAATGCGCTGTAGATGACCTGCCACTCCCGGACCGAAGAGGTCGATTGCCAAGGAAGAGCCGCGTCAGCTAGCTTGTGCTGAGTATCCGTGGGAAAGGAGGATAACCTCAGCCAAGCCCTGCAGTGAGTGGCTACCACGGCAGCTAGTGAACGGGCACAGGAATCACCAATGTCCAGAGCCGTCTGGAGCTGTTGTTTAGCAACAGCATGGCCCTGGTCCCGGACCTGCTTGACTGTGGTCTGCATGTCTGCTGGGAGATGAGGGAGGACTTCATCAAGCGACCCCAGAAGGGCGTGCAAGAAGTGTGCCATGTTCACTGCTGAGCTAGCCTGACGAAGGCCTAGGGATGATGCTGCGTAAACATTCCGGGCCGAGTGGTCCATATTTTTGGACTCCTTGTCCGGAGGGCGGTTAGTATCTGCAGAGCTGCCCGTGCACCTAAACACTGAGACAGTCACAAGGCTCTTTGCCAAGGGATGCTCAGTGAAGCCCGCCAAGGACCCCATGGGCACCGCGTACTTGTGGGCCATGCGGGCAGATGGAGCCGGGCAAGAGGCTGGACGCTGCCAAAGTTCCAGTGCCGGGCCAACTATGGCTTCGGCCACTGAGAAGGCCTCCGTTGGGATATCCCCCCTCTTGAGAATATCCGTGAAAGGATATTCCGCCTTCTTTTGTATGGGCTGCAAAGGCATACCTATGGACTCCGAAATGAGTCGAAGGATGCCCTGGAAGGAAGAAGGCCCTTCCTCCAGGCCTGTCACTGACAGCTCATCATGTGAGTGAAGCGCCGGTAGTATCCGAATCCGAGGAATCCGGATACAAGGGTCTCCCACCTAAGTCCCCCTCAATGCGCCTAGGGCGATCAGGAGTGACCGTAATGGACAACCTATGGGGCAAGCCCATAGTTGGTCAGTCCTCCTTAGAGGGAGCCCCTCCCTGAGGCTGTTTTGGTGGTGGTTCCACCAAAATTGGTGGGACGCCTGTAACAGGCCGAGCCGAAATAAGCACCGGTCCCACCGGAGTCCTCGGAACCGAGGGAGTCGGTGTCGGACGAAGAGGCTAGGGCCAAGTAATGGCCGGTACAGCCAGAGCAGACGGCTTTTGACTCGTCAAAAGAAGTTGCTGCCACATGAGGTCCTCATAACGTTGACGGAGCTTCCATCTAAGTCTCTCCTCGTCCGAGGAGGATGAGGAATGGTGGCGGCGCCTCTTCCAGCAGTGTTTGTGACCCTTCCTCGGTTTACCGACCGACGGGGTCCTACTCCTCGATCGAGACCGACGGCGTCGGCTCTGTCGGTCAGAAGAAGCTAGATTCGGTGAGAACCGAGGTTCCGGCTCTTGTCCTCGATCGGGATGCCTGAAGGACGGGTCTCCTCGTCGGGGAAGGAGAGAATGGGAGTCCCCTCAAAGGCGTCAGCGACAACGGCTCGATCGGTTCGAGAGAAATCTTGGCCGGTTCTGCTGTATCCTCGGCTTCGGTGCCCTGGCCTGACGGAAGGTCCGAAAAGCTGGCAACCGAGGAAGCGATCTCGACCATGGCCGAGACCACCTGCTCCTGAGTGTCAGACTGCTCTCGGTCCCAGGAGTGTCTTCTTCGGGTAGAAGATGATGATTTTGGATACTTATCCTTCTTCTTGGATCAGGAGGAGTGCAAGCCCGAAGGCACCTCACCCTTAGTAGGGAGAGACTGGCACAACTCCCAGAAGGATCCCGTGAAGGTGGAGCCCAGGTTGAGCGACATGAAGAAGCTTCGGTTGGCCGAAGCAGCCAACTTCCGAGGCCACCATCTGCCGGGCTGCTAGAGGCCCGGATCCCGCAGCGATGGAAACCGCCCACCTGGCCTCCTTCAATTTCACCGGTGGATTGCGAAGCTCCGGTCTCCCCAATTTAAGGCGCACCTTGCGGTCCACCAGAACGGTGGGATGGAAGGCCGAACAGATGGTGCAAGCCGAAGTATCATGCACGGCGCCTAGGTAGTAGACGAATGAGAGGTGGGGATTGGTGCAAGATATTTTTTGTCCACAAGGACACCGGCGAAACCCGGGGGACGACTTGTCCTCCATATCTGAAGCATTCGGATCCGAATCGTAAACTCTGATGAGCATTAAGGCGAGTAAGTGCGGCGAAAACTGTCAATTTGACTCCAGGGCCTATGGTACTGCAAAGTAGCACGAGGGAACCTGTATCTTCCAGCGGAAAGGAAGATCTGGCGTCATGGGGCAGAGCCGAGGTATTTACCACCCGGTTGGGTGGGAGGAGCCAGCTTGAAGACTTCCAGCAAGATTTAAAGGGGAAAGGGACCATGTCAGACAGTGTGGATGAACAACATATCTACGCTCCTAGAAATATTTCTTCACAGAAAGGGTGGTGGACACCTGGAACAGCCTCCCAGCAGAGGTGGTGGGTACCGAAACGTTAACAGGTTTAAAACATGCATGAGACAGACACAGAGGGACCTTAGTAACAGGACAGGGGGGTAAGGCTGGAGATCAATTAGCGTCTATGGTAGCACAGCAGGTAGGTAGGGATTTTAGGGCAGGCTAAGTGGGTCAAGAGGTCCTTTACTGCCGACAGCTTCTATGTTCTACGTTTCTATGTTACTATGAAACCCTGGCCTGCTGTGGAGTCTGGAACATGAGCTATAGCTCCTCTCTCTATGAGCTGAACAATGTCCTGCTTGAGAGTGGACAGCATGTCCCGCAACACCATGGACTCCCTTGGTGCATGAGGTTAGTACAGCAGGAGAGCCTCGAACTCGAAAGGTAACCCTCTGCCCACCACGTCTAGCAGCCATATGTCTGAGGTGATGATGGACCAGATGTGCCAGAAATGGTGAAGTCTATCCCACATGGAGAGCTGAGGCAGGGACTGGACGAGCAGGAGGCAGACACCCCCATCCCTTCACCAGGCAGCCTTGAAGGGGGGCACAGGCTGCCAGAGGGGTACCTCCACCCCAGCCCACTCTTCTTGGCCTAACCAGTAAATTTGGTTTTGGGTCACCAAGCCTGAGATTGTCCTTGTTGGGCCTGCTTGTGTCTGGGTTGCTGCGAATGAAAGGGCTAAAACTGAAAGGGATTCTTTTTCAGCTTCTGCCCTTTCTGGTCCTTCTATGAGGATGTCACAGAGTCGAGGGTGGCACTGGACTTCTCAATCCTGTTGAGATCCCCTTCTATCCCTGGGCCAAAAAGTTTGGTGCTCAAGAAGGGAACATCGGCCAACATGTGGTGGGTGTCTGCCGTGAAGGTGGCTATCCACAGCAAGGACCTGCAATGCATTGCGACAGCCACTGGCATGGAAAGGGGAGCAAGAATCGCTGATGTCCAAGGCCATCTGAAGTTGGTGTCTAACCAGTGCTTGACCCTGGTCCCTGACCACTCTGACTGCCAGCTGCAAGTCAGCAGAGAGGCGTAGTAAGAACATGGTCCAAAACTCCCATCAGGGAGTAATGGAAGTTGGCCATCATCAAGGTGAAACTAGCTGAACAGAGACCCAGGGAGGATGCAGCACACATTTTCCTAGCTCTCTGGTCCAGCACTGTGTACTCCTTATCAGGGAGCTTGCCTGTCCACGTTCCCAACATTGAAAGTTTTCCAGAAGACTGAGTCGACCACCAACCTCTTGGCCGAGAGGTGGTCCAAGAAACTGGAAAAGGAGCCAGTAGGGACTTGCAGACCATATGGGCCGAGGATGCTGCATAGGAGGTTAGATGCTGCCAAAGCTCCAGAGCTGGTCCCAGAATGGCCTCGCCCACAGGAAAAATACCCCTGTGGATTTGTCCCTGTCCAGAATTTCAGCGAGGGGGTATTCAGCCCTCTTCTGAACTGCTTCCAGAGTACTCTCCAGGGACTCTGGGATCAGTCTGAGCATTGTCCCAAAATCTGGCCTGTGGTCAGTGGTCAACTCTTCGGCTGAGTCACGGTCGAATCCAGGGGTTCTCGAGGATGGCACAGAGGACTCATTGGAGTCGGAAGACTCTGCCAAGACGGCTCTCAGATGCTTCTCAACATGCACAACTTGGGACTCATCTGAGTGGGTAATCTCCACAAACAAGCAGCTCGGCAAGCCAGTAGCCAGACAGGAGTCCATGGTTGGGGCTCCCTGCAATGGCTGTAATGGCAGCGGTTCCAACCTTACTGGAGGAAGAGACGGATGTCGGCGAAACAGTCTCAGCAGGATTGGAACAGAATGGACTGAAGTCGACCACGGGATCACTGGGATCAAGGATAGGGCCTTACAATGCCCAACCAAGGCCCAGTGCTGCCACACAACTGAAGCAACCTGTAATGGAACCTCTCCTCATTGGTTAATGAGGATGAGGAAGAAGAGCACCTGCTGCATCGCCTCACAGAAAATTGGGATTAAGAGTGCGAGGAATCCCTCAACTCTGATCTCGACAGAGACAGGGCTCTCGACAGACAACCAGAGCCTCTACAGCAAGGAGAGGCTGGTGGAGGGGCCGTGTAGATCACATGAACTGGCTCCTGCTATTGGACCCCCAAGGGAGGCAGCTCTTGAAAAGAGACAACCAGGTCTGACAGCTGCTCTGTACCCTCCTATGAGAGAGCAGAAAGGACCAGAGTCCTAAAGATCGAAGTCGTCATCGACCCCTTATGACAATGGGTAGACTGGGTTGAGAAATATCCCAACCACCTGGTCAGCCAGTGTTCATGGCCAACAAGCCAGACAGGAGTACTGTCAAGCTTGCGGCTTAGCCCTTGATTAAAACAGACTCAGCTGAATCCAAGTGTTCGATGACTGTTAAGAGAATCGAGGAAGGGGGAAGAGTGTGCTCATTCCCTGTCCTACGATCAACGGCAGCATTTTTTTTTCTTTTTGCTGCTGTGGCAGGAGAGGTCCCTCCAAAAGTTGTTTTTTTTTTTAGTCTTTTGGTAACCGGGTAAGGCCCACTAGGCACAAGAGCCTGTTTTCAGGGGGTGACCTGGGAGCACTGAGCAGTTAAGTGACTTGCTCAGAGTCACACGTATGCAAGTGGAGGTTGTGAGAATCAAACTCAGGTCTGGTCTGCTGGATGTACCAAGCTTGTTCACACCTCGTTCCTCTAACCTCTAGGCTATACTGCCAGCCCTAAAGTTTGAAGGAACTTACATCTATCTCTGAAAGTTCCGAAGAACGATGCCCCAACACTGACCCCAGCCAGAAGCAGGGCTGAGGCCGAAGAGGCTGCATGCCACCACTTCATTGCTGCGAGCTGGGCCATCAAGCTTCGCTGCTCTTGAAATATGCGTGTGAACTGGGCGTCCCCATCGGCCAAAACACACGTAGCAGCCCTCAAGGGACAACAACATGGTTTTTTTATAGGCCTCAGGTGGCAATGTCTTGCTCTGCCCGCAGCAGTAAGTGCAGGCAAAGTGTGGGTTTGTCCTCGACATCTTCTGGTTACACTGAATGCAGTGCTTAAATCCAGGACCTGATTTGCTTTCTTCATGGTCTACAGCGGTGTCAGCAATGTGAAGAAACCAAAAAGTACAAACAAACAGGCAAAAAAGTTTGCCAATGGCAAAATAGGCCTGCACCACACATGAAGCTGTGAAGGAGAAGACCTGGTTCTTCCAGCGGAAAGAAGATCTCATGTCACCGGGGGGCCGAAAAGTATACAATCCCAATGTGTGAGAAGAATGTAGCTTGGAGATATTCCAGCAGACTTAAAGGGAAAGGAAGACAGTCAGAGTGTAGATAGTGCACCATATACACGCTCCTAGCATTTTGTTTTCCTTTACACAGGACCTACCATACACCCCTGGTTCTAGCCCATACGACAGATGATACTAAATTTAACCTCTGCCCCACATCCAAGAGGGGCATGTCGAAAGGTGCAGAATTTCTGGAGGGTGGCTGTGTCCATACTTTCTCGTTGGGTCTGGCGATAGGCAAACAAACAACTGTTCAGTGCTGGCTAGCAGAGGAAGACCCTACTTTAGCCCACTGGTCTAACTCGTTACTTGAGTGTATGAAGGTACAAAAAAATACAACATTCTCAAACAGCGGGAAGAAATACTCAGAAATCTGGAGCCCAGTGGAAAATGCCCTGAAACAGTATTAGTACCCCTATTAGCACCTCCACGCACGTGATCTTGCCTGGTGGAACCATAAATCCTCCAGCTCTCCTACTGTTTCACATCCCTCACAATACCTGTACCAGAGCTACTAAGCTTCCCAAGTCTGAATACTTCACATCCACCCTTCAGAACAACCTTAATCATCACTCTTAAGTTCTGAAAGGTTATGCAAGCCCTCTTTGCCCCCTCAACTCAGTCCCCTCCTCCCCTTCTCAAGGTGGGTGACAATCCTATTTCTGACCACTCTTCTTTCCCTCAGCTTTCAACTCGTCACCTCCTGTGCCCACTTTCTACTTTCCCCCACCTACCACCCCACACCACCCCTTCTCCTTCTCGCCTACTACTCCTGCTACTTCCCTTAAGGCCCTCTTCACTCTAACCCCCCCCCCAAAGGTGTGAGCACTGATGGCCTTGAGCCCAAACTCTTGCATCTTTTCACCCATGCCACTGCTCCATCTATAACCTTCCCTTCTCAACCTCTCCTTTTCGTTAGCCTCCTTCCCTGATACTTGGGAACAGGATACAGTCATCCCCTTCCCACAGAGGGTGACTCCACCTCTCCTGGCAACTACAGCCCTATCTGCCTCCTCCCCTCTATGGCTAAGATCCAAGAACACTTTGTGCTATCTCAGCTCTCTCCCTTCCAGGTGTTAACAGACTGTGACACTCTGAACAACTGTCATAAGTCTCCGAGGAAGGACCTGGTTGGTCCGAAGCTTAGACATTGTTTTCTTTTTCTAACATCTATGTTGGTCCAATAAAAGGCATCAAACTATCTGCTTCTGGATCTGCTCTCTCCCTTCCTTGACTCATCCTCCTCCTTCACTCTATTCCAGTCTGGCTTCCGGAAGTCCTAATCTACCACCACTGCCTCTCTCCTCCAGCTTACTGACTCCATTCTATCTGACATGGATCAGGGCCTGGTCATCTCAGCCATTTCTGTCGACCTGACCAAAGCCTTCAACACTGTTGCCCACCCCTCCTCCTGGACAAGCTGAAGGCAGAGGGGCTCTCTGACTCCTCAGTTAATTGGTTCCACTCCTACCTGCAGGGCAGGTCTCAAGTTGTCTGGATTAGATAATCCATATCCCCTCCACACCTATTAGCTCAGGAGTCCCCAAGGGGTCCACCTTTGGCCCAATACTCTTTTCCATATTCCTGAATGACCTCACCACTGCCTGCTCCTTTGTGTCCATCCATACGTATGCAGATGACATGGTACTGTTTGCCTCCAGCTTTTCTGTTTCAGATCTCATGGTCAGGCTTCAACTGGACTTTACTAACATCCAGAAGTGGTTCCTGGCAAATCAGCTGACCCTCAATGCCAAGAAAACTGTCTCTATGATCTCTGGCACAAGGTAGAGGCTTGCCCTCTTCCCTCCTTCCATACCCTTGATGGTGTAGCAACTGAGGATGCTCCCTCATTCAAGTACTTTGGGGTCTGGCTGGACTGGCACCCTGATTTCTCAGTGGATGTGGATGCCATCCCAGGAAAGTGCATCCCAAACATAAGTGTGCTTTACAGGAAGAAAGAGTATATCTTGCTTCCTGCCCATCGGGAGACTGTCTCAAAGATGATCCTCTTCATCTTCGATTACAGGGCTACAGTATAAAGTGCTGCTGCAAAGCAAACCCTGACCAAACTGGATCCCCTCTTTTACTGCTTTGAACTAGACTGTCCCCACCACAACCAACACTGCTCTCTGTACTTTTCCCTCCTTCTCCCTTGAGGCCAAACGCCTCACCCATTGTGCTTCCTTCATCTCTAAATAATGGCTTCTCTCCCTCCTACCTTGCTTCTCTCCTTCCCTCCCCCCAACTTCTTACCCCTAAGCAACTCTGGTTGTTCTCTCATTCTCCCATCAAGGAAATCCACTGTTGGTCAAGCTGCCTTCTCCTTCTGATTCCCTAAACTATGAGGTTCTCTCTCTCCCTTACCATCTGGTCTTCCTCTTCCCACCATTCACTCTCTCTTCATGACTTTACTACTCACTCCTGCAGTTGTCCCTGATACTGGTCTCTGGACTGCTGCCCATCACCCTCCTACCACTGCTCCCCTTCGCCCTACAACTACACCAGCGCAGTCCCCTCTCTCTCCCATCCCTACTGACAACCACTGCTCCCACCCTGTATCCACTACTTCCTCTGCACTTTGCAATTATTATCCTTCAGCACTTTATTACATTGTAATTGTAAATGCTGATATTCTCCAGCACATTACTGTACTGTTATGTATTTTACTTCACGCAATCCTGTTACAAAACAAAATACAAATAAACTATATACCATTCACAGATCTTCCCTTTAGGCCTACAGTGGGCACTGACATTACCACGTCATTCTACCACTGTCATGAAAACAGCCTCTAAAATATATTTACAGGGAGTTGCTCTCACCTTTCTAATGAGTGCGTCTGCCATTCTTGAAGCAGCAAGTCAAGGAATTCATAACAGCGCCTGTGAATAAACATGGACAGTTACTAATCTTGTAGCCTCACAAACAAAAGTGTTTAATACTAAGCAGTTCAACCATCTATTCGAATGAATAAGGGAACTCAGTTTCTAGCGCAAACCTATTAAAACATGTGTCAACAGACAAAGGTACTCACCTGTATATGAAAATTATGTACTCAACGTAATTGTTCACCTTCCAGAAAATCTTCACCATTGATTCATTCGTATTGGTGTAGGTCAGGAGGCACTAGACTCCATGGGAGCTTTTTTTCTTCTAAGGAGGGAATGGATATGGGCTACTCAAGCTGCTCGCATGCAGCACGTACCTATGTGGAACAGCGTGCTAGCCAATAACTGTCATCAGCTGCCTCACGCACTTCATTTTTGTTCGCCAAGAGCAAAACAAAGTGGAGAAAATAAAAGAGGACTAGATACTAGGAAAAGGCAGAGATACTGAAAGGATACTTTTGTTCAGTATTCCCAAAAGAAGAAGAGGAGTTGTTACCTAAACCAAACAATAGAAGCACTCTGGGTAGTGGGGTTGACGCCAGTCCATTTACAGAAGAGTACTGAAAGAACTCCTAAAACTCAAGGTGGACAAAGCAATGGGGCCTGACGGGATTCACCCTAGAATCCTAAAAGAGCTAAGGGAGGACCTAGTGACACCACTAACCACACTTTTTAACAAATCATGGGAGGATGGGGTGGTACCTGAGGACTGGAGGAGGGCAGATGTGATTCCCTTTCACGAAAGTGGGAGCAAGGCAGAAGCAGGAAACTACAGACCTGTAAGTTTGACCTCAGTGGTGGGGAAAATGATGGAATCACTTCTGAAAGAAAGAATTGTTCAGGGCATAGGACCCAAAGCAGCATGGATTCACAGCAGGAAGATCATGTCAGACGAATCTAATCAATTTCTTTGACTGGGTGACCAAAGTAATAGACCAGGGAGGGACTGTGGATATGGCCTACCTAGACTTTCGCAAGGCATTCGGCACAGTCCCGCACAAAAGATTAATAATCAAGTTAGCTAGCCTTGGAGTGGGTCCCAGGGAGGTAGCCTGGGTAGCAAACTGGCTGCACAACAGGACACAGAAGGTAATAGTGAATGGAACACATTCTGAAGAAAGGGGGGTTACTAGTGGAGTACCTCACGGCTCGGTACTGGGTCCAGTCCTCTTTAACGTCTTTATAGGTGACACTGCAGAGGGTCTGGAAGGAAAGGTATGCCTCTTTGCAGATGACACAAAGATCTGTAACAGAGTTGATACACAAGGCTGGGTAGAAAGGATGAGAAGGGACTTAGCAAGGTTGGAGGAATGGTTAGACATATGGCAACTTAGATTCAGTGCAAAGTAATGCACCTGGGAAATAAAAATCCAGGAGAAGAGCACACAATAGCAGGGGAGGTACTAACAACAACAATAATGGAAAGGGATCTGGGTGTAGTCAGATCAGAAGACCTAAAGGTGGGTAAGCAATGTGAGAAGTCAGCAAGGAGAGCCAGGGGGACACTGGGATGCATAGGGAGGGGCATCACAAGTAGAAAAAGGGAAGTGGTTATCCCTCTGTACAGACAGTTGGTGAGACCCCATCTGTAGTACTGCGTGTAGTTTTGCAGACCTCATCTACGCAAGGACAAAGACAGGATGGAAGCAGTCCAAAGGACGGCAACTAAAATGGTGCAGGGTCTACATCAGAAACCCTATGAAGAGAGACTGAGAGAGCTTAATATGTATACCCTTGATGAAAGGAGGGGCGGGGGGGACATGATAGAAACTTTTAAGTACCTCAAGGGAATCAACAAAGTCCAGGAGGGTAGCAACTTTCAGAAAAAGATGTGTAAGAACAAGGGGCACAATTTAAAGTTAGAGGTGGACGCGGCTCAGGGTAATGTGGGAGGAAATTCTTTTCACGGAGAGAGTGGTGGGCGCATGGAACCGCCTTCCTGGAGAGGTTCTGGGGTCTAAAACAGTGGGGGAATTCAAATATGCATGGGACAGACATAAGGCAATTACAGTGGGGGTTGCAGGAAGTAGGCTGTTGGTTAACTAGAATCTGTAGCTTATCCAATAGGTAGGGAAATGGGCAGACTGGGTGGGCCAAGTGGTCCTTATCTGCCGTCAAAGTCTATGTTTCTATTTTTAGCCCAAAGGGATACCAAAAGGATATAGGATATAAAATAAACAACCAATTAGAACAGACTACCAACTTGGAGACTAAAGGTTGGGCCTACTAGGTGGCACAAGGTTGGTGAGTCTAGAGCTTCTTAACACTACATAAGAGTATGCACAATGATAGGTAAAGGATAGGGTAGCAGCCCCAAGCAAATGTCTGGCAGAAGTATTAAAAGTGGAAGTCCAATTCGGGACCCCTTGCAACTGAAGACAGCAAAAAATGCCAAAAATTGAAAAATGACATCTAGACTCCAAAAAGTAATAGCTCTATGCTACCACACAAAGACTGAGTAAACTCGACAGTAAACTCACAACCCTGTTTTCTCTATGGAGACTGGAGGAAAAAGGAGATGAGAAGCGTAAGCATTGCAAGACTAACAGTCCTAGGGAGGCAAGATGTGGCTATCTCCCCAGACATGCTCCAGGCGGAGTGGGCAAGGTCCAATGCACAGAGAAAAGTGACAAGAAATACCAACAAAAAAATTCCAACATGAGAGTAAGAACGTGATCCACTTCTCCCTGCAACCACAGGGACATAATCCTGTGTGAAGCTAGTATACTGATCCAAACAAATGCACTGCACCCTTCCACAGACAGAGCATCTACTCAGTGGCATTAGACTGCATGGTGCCCAGGGCGCATGCTACATATAGCAACTAACAGGGATATACCCCAGGAAGGGAAAAGGAGGGGAAAAAACAAAGGGAAGGTGGCCACCTACCCACTGCATGACAAAAAAACACACACACACACAAAAAAAAAAAAAAAAAGGTTAGTCACCTGTGACAGCAGTTCTAGGAGTGGTATATGATGTGCATCCAGACTTGTTGGCAGTGCCTTTCGCCTTTAAGAGTTCAATGGGATGTCTTTAAGCTGGCTCCTCCCACATACCCGGGTGGTAACTCCCTCAGCTCTGCCCCATAATGCCAGATCTTGCCTGCTGGAAGCAGAAGGGTGCACCACAGCCAGGGGAGGTTGGGTGGGTTAGTGTGGATGATCATATACCACTCCTAGAACTAATGTTACAGGTGAGTAACCTGTTTTTCTAGGGATGTGGATATGATGTTCTATCCACACTTCTTGGCAGACTCCTAGCATTCTTCGGGATGAGGAGGCAAGGCATACACTCCCTATTTAGGGAACAGAAACTGAAGAACTGAGGTCACAAAACCAGCATCCCCTGTGTGACTCAAGGTTGATATGGTAATGGGAAATGAAGGTGTGTGCTGACCTCCAGGTAGCAGCCCTGCAGATTTCTTGGATAGGGACGTTCCTGGAAGCAGCAACCGAAGCAGCTATATGGTGGGAGGAATGAGCCCTAAGCTCAACTGGAGGCTCCCTACCTGCCAACCTATAGCAGAGGTCGATGCAGGATACTAGCCACCTGCCAATCATCCACTTAGCTGCCGGTCTGCTAGATGCAGCTTCAGCGTAGGTGACAAACAGCAGGCAAACCTCTTCCCGATCTCCAGCCATGTGCTCCTTGTAATAGGCGTGCGCTCGCCGCAGGTCCAAAGTATGAAGCCTGTGCTTGGCTTCCGAGGTGTGTTTGGTGAAGTACACCAGGAGATTAATCACCTGGTTAAGGTGAAAGTCAGACACAACCTTCGGGAGGAACTTTGGGTTGGGGCGAAGGAAAACCTTGTCCCTGTACAAACCAGGTATGCAGACTCCACCGAGAATGCCTGGAGCTCACTGATCCTTCTGGCTGACATGATAGCCACAAAGAAGGCGGTCTTCCACGACAGGTGAGACATATCACACCTGTGCATTGGTTCAAATGGCTTGCCCATGAGCTTTGCCATCTCCAGCAACAAGTCCGAAGGTGGTCGTAATACATGCACCTGAGGAGAAATGTAGTAGAAGCCTTTAAAAAAGTGGCAGATCACATTCTTCTGTGCTACCGAATGCTGACCAGCCTGCGCCTGGTAAGCAGAGACGGCTGCCAGGTGCACCTTGAGGGTCATCAACTGAAGGCTCGACAGACAGGGACCACAGATAGTCAAGGATGTTAGCCACTGGACAGGACAGCGGGTCCAACCCCTTGAGTTAACACCATTTGAAGAACCTCTTCCATTTGAAGGCATAGCATTTCCAGGTCGAATCCTTCTGAGATGCCTCAACAACTGTGAGAATATCTAAGGAGAGACCCAAAGCCTGGAAATGAAAATTACGTACCTACCATATTCTTGATCTTTTCTTGTATCTTCACCATTCATTACTGCTTGGGTTAAGCCGGAGGCGCACACCCGCTATGAGAGTTTTTTTTTTTTTTTGAGCGGTTCCAACGGGCCGCCCCGAGGATCTGAACTGCATCATGCGCCGTAAGGGGCTGCCGTTAGGTGCCGCAGACTCCTCCTCTAACTCAGTTCTGGTAGCCGGAAAGGCGAAAATAAAGGGTAAGAAAAAGAAAGCGAGGCAAGAGAGCCGAGGGATAGAAAATGGAAAGGAAATATACTGAAAAAGGAATAAGCTAATGGAGAATAGACAGAGGAGAGAGAATTCCTACCCTAAAGGACCACAGGGCCTCCTTTCCGGGCGGCTCTAGGGGAGGAACAGAAAGAAGGAAAGGGAAGTAGAAGAAAAAGAAGAAGAGAGAAAGAGGCATGTTGAGAGGGAGAACAGTGCCCATCGAGCACTGGTTGAGAGGCTTATAGGCTCGAAACTAACAAGGGAGCAAGAATCCCAGTTGCTAGGACTGAGGGGAGGTTCAACCGAACCACCTGAACAGATCTGAATGAGGGCAGACTCTCTGAACTCTCAACATGCCAAGTCCCTTCATTCTAGTTGAGGGCTCCTAGACTGCCCGGGCAGAACCTGTTCCGGGTAGAGCGCCCATCCAGGAAGGGGACTAAGACCCTTAGCACCTTGTTAAGTGCTAACACAGTAGTGTATGGGAAAAGCTATGCCTTCTCGAAGGCAGTTTTGTATGAAAAATAGAGTGGAACTCAATCAGACTCCCTAAGGCAAGGCAAACAGATGCTCAGAGCTGACAAGTTCAGTCAGTATCGAGAAGAGCTCGAAATGATACCTGCCAGGAGGATTCTAGACAGTCAAAGCATGGCCATTTGGGCTGTGAAACTGCACAACCTGAAGAAGGTATTTAGGAATCGCACCCTAAGGGCGGTCAGAAAGAGTTCCCTCAGAATTAGAGAAATACAACCGTGCTCGTTCTTCTTTACCTTGAGGAAAAAAGGGGATCCATTCACTAAGAATAGAAAACAGAAAGTTGTTTTTTTTTTTGGCATAAAGGCCAAGAGAAGGAAGAGGAACGAGATGGGAGGGGGAGACGCCACAGAAGGAGGCCACTGAGGGGAAGGTGGGTGGGTATCAGTAATGAATGGTGAAAATACAAGAGAAGATCAAGAATTACGGTAGGTACGTAATTTTCATATCTTCCCTTGTCAATCTTCACCATTCATTACTGCTTGGGTGAGTACCATGCCCCCTCCCCCCTTAAAAAAGGGGGGAGGGTAGAACCCTGAAGGAATAAGACCCCCAGCCTCCTGTTGGTGAGAAACAGAAGGGGAAGACCCTGGGCTAATGCAGAGAGAAGCCTATGTGGGAGAAGAGCTAGGAGGTGCCCCCCGAGGACGGGGGGATGGAGGAAGCCCCTGCAGAAGTCTCCTAGCTCTGGAGGAAAAGAGACGGGTCCCTCGGAAGGTGGAGCGAATCACCCTACGCCGAGCCAGGGGTGACAACCTTGATAGACAAAGCCATGCCATCCGCCTAATGCAGATCGCTGTCCCCGCAAGCCTGGAAGCCACCTCACTGGCGTCATAAGATGCCCTTGCTTGGTGTCTTGCCAGCTCCAGACCTATAGCGGAGAGGGCAATAGCCTGTCTAGTTTGCTCCGTATCAGGCATTGATGCTAGAAGCTGGGAGAGCATCGACCACAGATGCCTATTGTAGGCAGCGTGGTGAGCCTGATATGACGCAATGCAAGCCATCACACGAGAGGAAGAGAACACTCTTCGCCCCCACCGGTCGAACTGTAGGGAATCCAAATCCGGTGGACGGTCGTGCGCCAGGCGGCGACGCCCAGAAGGAGTCTCTAGGTATACCAAACCTGAGGACGGGTTGGGAAGCGTACCCAGGGATTCCGAAGGGGCACAATACCTTCGTCGACAGTCTGCCGGGGCTGGAGAAGGGGCGGCAGGCGACTGCCAGGAACGGATAGACGCCTCCTGGAAGGGGATAGGCCAGGAAGGTACCACCAGGTGCTAGGCACTGAATTCTCCAAGGAATTCCCGCGTCTCCCATTCAGTATTGTCTCGCCTAACATAGGAGGTTCGAAGATCCCTCACCATCCTCGAAAGGAATTGCTGATATTCAGTGAAATCAGCGTCGGAGGAAATATGAGCCAGGGGTTCCTCTCCCTCAGAGGAGGGAGACGAGGATGATGGAGAGCTCGAGTGTCCAGAAGATTCCTGCAGCGGTGGGGAGAGTCGAAAGACCCGCTCATGCATATACCTAACGTATGAGGGGAAGGCCGCCTCTGAACTGCTCCCAGGATAACGGACCCGTAGGACCGACATGGCCTGGAAGAGCGGGGGGTGGTTGCAGAGGTACTGGAGAAGAGCACCTGTGAAGAGGCAGCTGACCTCTGCTAGGGCTCTGAAATCCGGAGAACGGAGCCCAAGCTGGCGGGATTCCGGACAACAGACCAGGTCGCAAAAATGGAACCGTGGGGATGCGAACCCTGGAGAGTCCAGGAGGGGAACCTTCCCTGTGATGAACCTGGGACTGCATGGATCCAGAAGGGCAGTCCACAGCAACGCCACCGGAGGGGACTCCGGGGCCCAAAAGGGGAAGGCGGGGCTCGGCGCTACGGCTCCTAGCCACCCTACGAGGGGTGGCCGGCAGAGACCGCGACGACCGACCCCGCCCCCACCTCTCGGACCGAGAGCCCTCCCCCGACTCCAGCGTTCTCCCACCCCGAGAGGTGGCAACAGCACCCGGAAGGGCAGCTGTCACGGACCCCCTAGGAGGGAGAGCCTCCCCACTCAGTCCCCACCACATCGCCCCTCTGGGACCCGGGGCCACCCCTAGCCCGAAGGTCCTCAGGGGAGGACGGGCGCGGAGACAGCGGGAGGGGCCCGCTGTGCCGCCTAGCACCACGTGTTACCGGGGACCCCGATCCCGAAGAGTCAGGGTGCCAGGATGGGCCCACATCCGAGTCATCGACCTCCGAAGAGGACGAGACCAGCAGAACCTCGATGCTGGCAACCCCAGGGGTCCCCAGAGGAACGGCACCGGTGCCAGGGACGGCGCCGGACGACCCTAGCCCACTCGCAACCGCTAGGCCCGGTCCCGGCTCCCCTGCTGTGCCAGTTAGGCCCACAGTGCCGCCCCGCGCCTGAACCCAATCTCCCGCACCGCCGGAGCGCAAAACCGCCTGCGGGCGCTGAAGGCCAGAGCAGCGTCGCTCGATCACTGGAAAGCGCAAGCGCGCCGGATCCAAAACGGTGCCGGAGGGCGGCGTCGAGGGTCCACCGGTGCCAGGCCCAGCAGGCGCGGGCCTCGACACTGGGGGAGCCTGCACCTCCGAGGAGTTGACTGCCGAGGCGGTGTCCCCATTGCGGCCCCAGGAGGGACCACGATCTTCCCCTGACACCGCGAGAGAAGCTTCCTCTTCAGCAAGCGATGAGGAGGAAGCCTCCTCCTCCGTGGACCGTATAGGCCCAGGAGGGGACCCAGAGGAAGGGCCTAGAGACCTTACCTGGGAATCCCTGGAGCGACGCCATCCCCCGAAGGTCAGCGGGGCCTTGCCGAGCTTGAACGCTCGGATTTCGAGAATACGACGGTCCATGGAGAAACAGGCGTCGCACGCGTCCATGTCGTGGTTGGGTCCCAGGCAACGGAGACAGACATGCCGGTCCAAGACAGAGAAATGCCGGCCACAGGAGCACCGACACATAGGGGCACGGCCCGCCTTCGACTTACGCTTTGCTCCAGACCTGACATGATGCGAACTAAATAAGGCAAAAAAAGGGCAATAAAGCACTCGGCGCCGTAGATAGAAAAACAAGAACGGTCTTACCGGTATACGGCGTCGAGTGAGTCGCTGAGGAGAAAACGAGGCGTCTTGAGAATCAGAAACCCGAAAATACTACTTCGCTACCGCGCAGCAGGTGCAGCCTCGATGGCAGGAGAAACAGAACTGAGATACAGGAGGAGTCTGCGGCACCTAACGGCCGCCCCTCGCGCATGACGCAGTACGTCATCCTCGAGGGCGCGCTGTTGGAGCCGACCCAAAAAAAACAACCCCGTGACCAGGTGCGCGCCTCCGGCTTAACCCAAGCAGTAATGAATGGTGAAGATTGACAAGGGAAGATCATTAGCTACTCAGGAACCAGCCTGTCAGGTGCAGTGACTGAAGGTCCGGATGGAGTACCTTCCCCTGATGGATGGAAAGCAGGTCCAGATGGAGAGGAAGACACCTCAGGAGTCTGCTGCTGAGGCTGAGATCGGGGTCAGAACTGGCACAGCCAGTCCGGGGCCAGCAGGATCACCTGTGCCTTGTCCCTCCTCCCCTTGAGCAACACTTTGTGGATCAAGGGAAGTGGAGGGAAGGCACATAAGAGACCTCGGGTCCAGGGCCTCGAGAAAGAATCCCCTTGCAGTGTTCCCTGCTGAGGTGGGTAGGCACAATACAGCCTCAGCTTGATGTTCTCCCTGGAGGCAAACAGGTCCACCAGAGGGGTGCCCCACTGGAACAACAGCCTGTGCACTACCTCTGGGTGGAGAGACCACTCGTGAGATGCCTTGCCCACACAGCTGAGAGCGTCCGCCAGCTGGCTGGTGACACCTGACACATGGATGTCCAGGAGATCAACCTCCAAGCTGTGCACAAGGGTCCACACGTGGAGAGCTTCCTTGCACAGAGGCAGGGAGTGCGTCCCGCCCTGCTTGTTGAGGTACATGGTCGTGGTGTTGTCCGTCCAGACCTGGACCACATGACCCCGAATGTGTGGAGCAAAGGCAGTCAGCACCAGCAAAACTGCTCAGTGCTCCAGCAGGCTGATGTGGCATCGGGACTCCTCGGGGGTCCAGAGCCCATGACTCTGTGTTTCCCCAGGTGGGCACCCCTGTCCACGAAAGAGGCATCAGTCATCAGGATGGTCATCAGCTCTAGGTGACAAATGGAATCCTGCAGATGTTCCGGGACTAACCACCACTGGAGAGTGTCCCACATACACTGGGTCACAGTGACCAGCTGGTCGAAGTGACCCCTCCGCTGAAACCACTGGCTGGCCAGTTCCCACTGCAGAGAGCGCATTCTCCAATGTGCCCATCAGACCAAGCTGGTGCAGGCTGCCATGTAACCAAGCAGAAGCAGGAAGACTCAGACAGGGTGTAATTGCCCAACCAGAAATGATCAGGCAAAGGAGGAGACAGCCTCCGCTCTGTCCGCCAGGAACCAAGCTCTGGCTCTGCAAGAGTCGAGCTCTGCCTTGATGAAGCTGATCACCTGCGAGGGCGTGAGTTCTGACATGGCCTAGCTGACCAGGAGGCCAAGATAGACACAGGTCTGGAAGACAAGGTCCCTAGACCGCTCCATCTGCTGCCTAGAGGGACCCGTAATCAGTCAGTCATCCAGGCAGGGGTAAACCAGGACCCCTCGCTGCCACAGGTGAGCTGTCACCACTACAATGTACTTGGTGAAAACCCTGGGGGCCGAGGACAGGCTGAATGGCATGGCCTAGAACTCACAGCGGGTTCCCTCTGCTTGGAAGAGGAGGAACCGTCTCTGAGATGGATGGATTGGGACGTGAAAGAACGCGTCCTGAAGATCCAAGGAGCAGAACCACATGTTTTGCTCTAGTGATGGTATGATTTGAGAGAGTGTGACCATCTTGAAGGTGTGCGACTTGAGGAACTTGTTCAGATCGTGCAGCTCTAAGATGGGGAGCCAGCCCCCCGTCCATTTCGGCAACAGGAAGTACCTGGAGACAAACCCTGGGTGTTCTGGAGGATCCACGATAGGAACCATGATCTCCTTGTGGAAGAGCTGGGCAATGTCGCCCCAAAGAGCCGATAGAATGTCCACAGATACCATGCCTTTCCATGGGGCACAGGCACAGCAATGTGGGCATTGCTAGAATTCCAGAGGCAGACCCTGACAGACCACTTCGAGAAACCACCTGTCTCTGGTGACAGTGGACCAGGCGGAAAGGAAGTGACACAGTCAGCCCCCCTCCATGGGAGGACTCAGGGGTGGCATGATGGGCATGAGGGAGGCACCCCTCATTCTGTCACTGGGCAGGCTTGGAGGAGGAGGGCCCAGCTGGGGAAACACCGAGACCTCTTCCTCCAGGCTTGCAGACGACCGAGGCCACTGACTTTGGCTAGGGCACCAGGCCTCAGCCTGCTGCCCAGCTTGGGACTGGGTGGGTTTGGCCGCAGCAGTAGAGGTGGACTGAAAGGGCTGCTTTTTCTGTTGCTTGGAGCCCTTGAGGTCCCTCTGGCTGGATGTCACCGGACTTCTTAATGCGAGTGAGGTGCCCCTCAATCCCGAACAGGTCAGTGGCCAGGAAGGGGACATCTGTCAGCTTGTGCTGTGTGTCTGCTGTGAAGGTTGAGAACTGCAGTCAAGCCCAGCAGCACATGGCCACTGCATGGGCACAGGAGTCCCCAATGTCCATGGCTGTCTGAAGCTGCTGCTTAGCTACAGCCTGACCCTGCTCTCGGACCTGTTTGACCATGGTCTGGAGGTCCGCTGGAATATGAGGGAGCACCTCATCCAAAGTGCTCAACAGAGCGTGAGAGAAGTGGGCCACCAGGAGGGCCAAGCTCGCCTGGCGAAGGCCAAGTGAAGAGGCAGTGTAGACCTTTTTCGCCAAATGGTCCAATTTCTTGGACTCCTTGTCAGACAGTTTGCCAACATCCCCCACATTGCCGGAATGCCTGAACACAGAATCTGCCACCAAGCCATCAGACAAAGGATGTTCTGTGAACCCCCAAAGCGAACTAGTGGGAACCGCATACTTGCCGGCCATCCAAGCCAACGGCACTGGGCAGGAGGTGGGTCGCTGCCAGAGCTCCAAAGCAGGGCCAATGATGGCCTCTGTGACCAGGAAGACTTCCCTTGGGGAGTCACCCCGGTCCAAGATCTTGGTGAGAGGGTACCAAGCCCTTTTCTGAACGGGCTCCATCATGAGACCAATGGATTCCGAGATCAGGCAGAGAAGGCCCATGAAGGAGGTAGGGACTTCATCCATCGACAGACCCCCAGCCGAATGTAAGGAGGAACCCTTAGACTCAGAGGAGCTGTTGGAGAGGTCGACTGTCTGAATCCCCACTGATCCTCCACGGAAGATCAGGGGTGACAGTGACCAGCAGCCGATGCCGTCCGAGACTCCTTAATCGGAGCACCGGATTTCAGCTATTTAGACTGCAGCTCAACCAGAATCGGCAGAGACATGGGGAGAGGCCGAGCCGGGACCATTCTGGATGGCTCCTGAGGCGTAGAAGACGTCAGCCTCTGCGGCAAAAGCCAGGTGATGGCTGAGGTAGAAGCCGGAACAGGCTTCGTACCAGCAAATACCAGCCATTGCCACATGAGATCCTCACAGCATCGACGCAACTTGCGCTGAAGCATCTGCTCACCGGAGGAGGGAAAGGATGAAGAATAGCAATGGCACCCGGCTTTCCCAAGCATGGCCCAGTGACATTGGCATGAGTTGCGCTTGACCGGAATAAGACTGGTACTCTCGACTTCGCTGGGGGACCGCGGTGGGCCGTGGAGGGTACTGGCGAGAGCCGGGGCACCTCCAGTTCCTGGTCAATAATGAGAGGAGGCAGGTCAGTGGACTAATCCGTCCCTCCCTGGGACTGAGTCACGACCAGAGTCCTGGACAAAGAAGCATCAGCCTCTTCGGGCAACAACTGGTCGACCAGTTCGAGAAACATCTCTGCTGGAAGACCGACCGGCGTCTCGGCCAACTGACCCGATGGTGATACTGTGGAGCTGGCGGCCTGGGCCGAAGATTCAACTGAAGTCGGATCTGGTGAAGTGCAGTAATCAGAAGTCCGAGAGCATTCCCAATCCCACGATCGACGGTGAGACCATTTTTTTGGTCTGTTTAACTTGTGTTCCAATGAAGGGTCCTGACCATGAGTCAGGAGAGCCTGGTGTAAGTTCTTAAATGCCCCCGTGCCCCCTGAAGGAGGCACCCAAAGAAAACGGCAAAAAGGTTGAAGCTGAGGTCTGAGCTGCCTCCTCCTTGAAAGGTGCTAGTTGTTTGGCGGATCCTGCAGCCGCAGAGATCACCTGGAGTGCATCCTTCGACTTGAACAGTGGGTACCATTCGCTTGGACGGCCCAAAAGTAAGAGGGCACGGCGGTCCTCGAGAATGGATGGATGGAAGGTACGACAAACATCGCAGGCCTGGAGATCGTGCTTGTGGACCAGGCAGTACACGCATGCAGTGTGTGACTCTGTTTGGGATGACATCTGCTCGCAGATATACTTCCAGAATCCCAGAGCAGTCTTCTCGTTATCCATGACAGCTGTGAAGAACGAGCCTTAAGACAAAAATTTTTAATAACTTGGAAGGCAATCTAAAGATTTTACAGCAAAAGGCCTACTCAACGCGAGAGCGGTAAGGCGGGAACCGGCTTCTTCCAGCGGAAAGGAAGATCCTGGGACAGAGTCAAGGAAGTTACCACCCGGGTGGGAGAAGCCAGCACGAAGACGTTCCAGTGAACTCTAAAAGGGGAAAGGCACTGCCAACAAGTGTGGATAAAACATCATATCCACATCCCTAGAAAAAAAGGTGCTCCTCTTTTCTTTGGTTGATATGGGAGCCAAGTGGCCAGACTTTTTTTTTTGGTAAGGGTTGGCACCAGAATACCCAACTCTCCCTTTTTTTTTTCTGTTGCTAATAACAAAACAGCCACATATAACGGCCATAGCAGAAGACATAAAAGCAGCAAGTCTTGCCAGCACGCATAGGGTGAGCTGCCAGAGTGGGGGATGGTGGGTGGGCGCATGAATCAAAGGTGAAGATATTCTGGAAGACCAACAATTACAGTGAGTACGTAATATCTTCTTCGAGATCTCTCTTTCATCAGGTCACACTTTTGGAACAATACCCCCATCAGCACTAGGCCCAAACAGAAACGTTTGCATGCCATGTGCCACCCATGACATCATCATCATCTGTCAGCTTCTATATAAACATGGATGCCCCTATCTCTCAGCAGTTCTTTTCCTGCTAAACACACTTGTTGGATCTGCTCAACAGAAACGTCAAATGTTAGCCACCATCATTTTCTCTTAGCAAAGTATCACTATTTTAGTAATTTTCAGCAGCTGAATGCTGCTGAAAGAACCTACAACTCTATTCTGGTATTGCAACTGCCAAGAGAAGATTTACATAGATGATACCCACAAAGTGTGTGTCTGCTGTTTAGGCCTCTCACACCGCATGAAATCACGTGAGAGTTACAAAGGCTTTAACTCCACCACTAGACAACGCAGAAAAGGGGTGCTAGAAAAGTTTATTTTTAAACAAAACTTTAGTGGCAATGGAAAAACAGCATGTCATCGAGGCACAGGTCAGGAAACATAGGAGCACTTGTAGAATTTGCAAACAGCATTTTATTATCAATCTTGGTTAAAAAAAAAAAACACTAGAATAAAAAAATTTGCTCAATATAACTATTTACAAAGGAAATACAAACAGAGACAACAAAGTCCTCTGTCTGAGGGCATCTCTAATTGCAAGCTTCATTCTCTCCCCATAACAAGTCTGCGCCTGACAATTAACTTCATCCTGAACTCATTAAGGAGACATCCTGTTTCTCACAAAATGTATCAGAATTATTGTCAATTTCTTTGCAGAGCAGGCTTGCAGATAGAACAGGGTTCCTTTAAAATATGTCATCTTGACTATAAACCCCTCATTAAGAAAATTAGGGAGGACTGTGATAGATGGAAATACCTACCCCTCACTTTGACACGCAGAGTTAATTTGGTTAAAATGTTCGTGCTCCCTCAATGTCTTTTTTTTATTTCAGTCCCTTCCCTGCTACATTCCAAACACAATTTTTAAATCTCTCACTAGCAGTGTGTCCACACTGCTGTGGAACAACAAACAACCTAGGATTAGGCAAGAGATTTTGTAGCAGCAGATTCCTAAGGGGGCTTGGGTCTGCCAAATGTAAAACTGTTACCAAGTGGCCCAGATGGCATCCCTTATAGACTGCTTACCAAGCTAAGGACCTACAAAAGTGCGGGTAGATCTTGAAAGTGTTTAGCAGGTAGATGCGCTGTACAATGTCCTTTTTGCTCCCTCTCTGCTGGGGGAAAACAGAACTATTTCTAACCCTTTTACTAGATCGGTGCTGAAGTTTTGGTTAGCAGCCCAGCAAAGTTTTTTTCACCGGAAGCACAGATTAGCTTTGCACTCTGGAAGGGTGGTGTGGCCCCTGGCCCCATAACTTGGGTTTTATTTTCCTGGGAAGCAAAAGGGCCGAGATATATCTTTCAGCTGTTCGATGCTGGGGTTCTGCAATCATCTGGTGCATTGGCGGGAGATTTCTTCCTCCCCCCCCCTTACCACTTTTTTTTTTTTGCATATTTCCAGGTCGGAACCAGACAACTAAAACACTTAGATCGGAAGGAACCAGAGTTCCTCCTGTGGAGATTACCAATTGAGGAGGCATTGTTTGGGGAACAGGTTAAACCTAAGTCCAGGCCCATGACTGCCATCTGCAAGACTTTGTTAGGGGAACTCCTGACCCCATGTTGTCTCTAAAGAAAAACTGGAAACGAGACCTTTTACCTGAATGCTTGACAGGGGGAGATTGGGATAATGTATTTTAACATGGCTTGGACTGTTCCCGCAACAACCGCCTGAGGGCAATTCAATATAACTATTTTCATCGAGTATAGTTTACCCACACTTTGGCCCTCAAACCAAATCCTGAAAAATTGGAACTCTGTCCTAAGTGAAAGGCCGCAAAAGGTGCCTTTTTTTCATTTAATTTGGGCCTGTCCTCTGGTGCTTCAATTCTGGAGGGAGGCAGTGTCCTATTAGGAAGGATTTTGGGTTCCTCTTATGCCATGGACTCGTCTAATATTATTCTAGGTCTTCAGTATGGGTTTTGCAGAAATAATGAAGAAGAAAGTAGTTACAAAAGAACCATAACAGTAGATCTTCGAGAAAGGCTTTTGCAGTAGATAATCACCTTGAGGACTGCGCCCCCTGGCGTCTGGACCTCACGGAAAACTTTAACCAGCAGTGTCTGGCGGGGGACCAACCACCCAACGTCGCGTGACCCTATATAGTGGGTGGTCCCCACACCTGCCTTTCAATTCTCCCGCCTGAGACCTCTGAGGAACAGCGACAGGAGAAAAGGAAACAGAGGCGCTTGGAGCCCTCAATGAGCTCATAAAGAAAGAGCAAAAAAACAAATAAATTTGGGGGATGGAGGGAGGGGGAAAAGGTTATCTACTGCAAGAGCCTCTCTCAAAGATTTACTGTTATGGTAAGTTCTTACATAACTGTACTAGCTTACTTCGAGAGGGCTCTTGCAGTAGGTAATCACCTTGAGGACTGAGTCCTAAGCAGTGCGAATCAGAAGAAGCTGAAACACGGGAGGCAGGAAAAAGCTGCTAAATGCAGACAGATCAGGACAGGAGTCCCCGAAGCACAGCTAGGCCAAAACCTGCCCTGCGCCTAGAAGCAATGTCCAGACTGTAATACTGTGCGGACTGAACTCCAGTTAGCCGCAGCACAAATGCCAGCGGCTAACACTATCCTGAAACAAGCAGTAGAGGCAGCCATACTCCTGGTGGAATGCCCCTTGACTTCCCCAGAAGGGCTTTACCATATATCTGGTAACAGAAAACAATACAGTTTGCCAACTATTTGTATGAACACTGTTTGGAAACTGAGGCACCTTCTCTCTTGGGTGCAAAAAAACCAAAAACAAATGAAAAGCTGATCCGTTTTCCGGACAGACTTTGTCCTGTTAGTGTAATAGCATAAGATTCTATGAACATCCAGAGTATGAAGAATCGCTTCTCTCCGATTAGAATGTTCAGGGTAATACACTGGAAGTTGAATTGACTGGTTCAAAGTAAACTCAGAAACCACCTTGGGTAAGAACTTTGGGTTGGTACGAAGAGCCACCCGGTCTCTATGAAAAATCGAATAAGCCTCCTTACAAATCAGGGTCTGAAGCTCTGAAATCCTTCAAGCTGGAGTAACTGCCACTAAGAAAAGCGCTTTCCAGGACAAGTAGCACATCTCACAGGAATCAGCAGGTTCAAAGGGAGGCAGGGTAAATTTTTCTAAAAAAAAAAAAAAAATTAAGATCCCAAGGTGGTGCGGGACTGTACATCGGGGGTCTGAGATGCAGAATTCCCTTCAAAAAATTTTAGAAACCTCCAGTTGAGCTAATATCCTACCAATATCAATGAATGGTAGGCAGAGACAGCCGACAGATGGACCTTTAAAGAGTAACTCAGGAGATACTCCATGACAGATGGAACAGGGCAGGAAAAGGGGTCCCAACCCTTCAAGGTGGCCCAAATGGAAAAATGTTTCCACTACATAGCATAAGTTGTTCTCGTAGAAGGTTTTCTAGCCTCTATGAGGACTTGCACCACCCTGGAGGAAACTCTAAAGTGCGAAAATGCCATGTCTTGAGGTGCCACGCGTGAAGGTGAAGGGATTTCAATACCAGATGGACCAACGTGCCCTCCTACTCAATTAGGAGATCGCTGCAGAGGGGCAGAGGAACCGGAGGTTCCACTGCTAGCTGCTGAAGGAACAGAAACCAAACTTGGCGAGGCCAAAAGAGGGCAATCAAAACCAAATGGGCCCCCTTTGCCTGAAGCTTGAGCAGAACCTTCGGCAGAACTGGAAAGGGATGGAAGGCGTACAAAACCTCCCTGTCCTACAAAGAGATAATGCGTCTCACCAGAAAACACCATGCCCTAGAGCAAGTGAGCAAAACCTAGGTAGTTTTACACTGCATGGGGAGGCGAACAGATCCAGTTCCGGCCGACCCCCCAGGTTGAAAATGTGGTCAACCACCTCTTGCTTGAGCTCCCATTCATGGGCTGTTACTCTGGTACAGCTGAGACTATCTGCTACGACATTTAGCATGCCCGGCACGTGAGCAGCTGTGAGGTGAATTCAGTGCAGAACAGCCCAGTTCCACACCTGCATTGACTCCCTGCATAGGGGATATGAGCAAGTTGCTTGTTGAGATACCAGACTATGCACACGTTGTCTGACTGGATTAACAGTGTGCCCTGGTGAAGCAAGTGCTGAAAAGCCTGAAGAGCACACAGCATCGCCCTCATCTCCAACATGTATATGTGAAAAGAAAGCTCTGCTTTGGTACCACATGCCTTGAGTTTTGTGGTCTCCCAGATGAGCACCCCAACCCATCCCTGTCGCATCTGTTGTCAGAATCTGGAAGGGAGGAGGTGACTGAAAAGGGCCCCCCTTCGTGAGATTGGAGAGATCCTGCCACCACAAAAGATCCCTCTGCATCAAATCGAAGACCATGACCATCTGGTCCAGTCTCTGATCCCACTGTGCCCTGAGCGTCCACTGCGAAATTCGCATGTAGAGCATAGCTAAAGGCACTGTGGGGATGGCTGCCGCCATAAGGCCTAACAGTCGAAGAATCCACCTGGCCAAGACCTTCCTGCCGGAGGCCACCAATTGGGCATGCCTCTGCAAGGTGTCCACCCTGTCTAGAGGGAGAAAAGCCATACCCTGTACAGTGTCCATCACTGCTCCAATAAACTGGACACACTGTGAAGGGGCGATTTGGGGAAATTCACAGTGACCCCAACTTGTGTAAAGAGATCCAGGGTAGCTGATAGGGACAGTTTCAGTTGCTCACTCAACGGTGCTGACAGAAGCCAGTCATCGATGTAGGGGAACACACTGTGGTCCTGACGTCTCAGGGCCACCGCCACTACCACCAGGCAATTGGTGAAAACCAGAGGTGCCGAGGACAGGCCAAAGGGAAGGGCCTTGAATTGATAATGTTCTCTCTGAAAGGAGAACCGAAGGTAGTGACGATTGGAATACGTAGGTAGGCATCCTACATATCCAGAGCGCAGAGCCACTGTCCCTTGTGTAGGAGGGGCAGCAGACCTGGGAGGATCAGCATTCGAAACCTTTTGTACTCTGTGTACAGGTTTAGAGCACTAAGGTCCAGAATGGGATGTAGATCTCCTGTATTTTTGGGGGACCAGAAAGAAGTGGGAGTAGTAACCCTTTCCTTCCTGGTGGTATGGGACGGGCTCTATTGCTTATTTTTGTAACAGAGCCTGGATTTCCTCTCGCAAAAGAGGGATGTGAGCCTTTGGGTAATGAGGTCTGTCTGGGTTTTTTCCCAGAAACTCTGGAGTGTGGCCTTGTTCTATGAGCTGACGGACCTATAGGTTGGTTGTCACTGCTCTCCACCCTGGCAGGTGACAGACGAATCTTCTGCCCAATGGCTCATCCAATGGACCCTGAGGAGGGAGGGTGGAACATGAGTCAAGAGAGGGAGGGGGAGGTTTGGGAGAGCTGCACCAGAAGCTCTCTGGGCTTTCACTGGAGGAGTGGCTGTGGCCGACAGAGTCCAACATTTGGGCTGGCATCTGGCCATCAGCTGCTGTTTCGTCTGCCTTTTTCCTTGCTGACAAAAGGACTTCCTTGCCTGAAACGTGGGTCGGAGCATGGTATGCATTGACCTGACAGCCTCGTCCTTGTCTTGCAAGCCAGTGATGATGTCCTGTGTGTCTCCTCCAAACAGGACAGAACCTCTGAAAGGGGCGTCCTGGATGGCCATTTGGACATCTTGAGCCAGACCTGACACCTTCAGCCATGAGAGGCGCCGGAAGCTAAGAGCCGCAGTGGCCCCCCTCGCCGAGGAACTTACAGCATCGTATTTTGTCCATCAGGGAGTGCCCCCAAGCCACTTTGGCGGATCGGATGGAGTCCGCTAAGATGGACTTTGATTCAGAGTCTGGTAGAGCCTCTATGGCCAGTTCTAGCTGGGCGAACATCAATTTTTGATAGACTAGCATGTGGCCCACATAAATCAGTGCCCTCATTGCCAAAATGGAAGAGGAGTAAAGTTTCCTTCCAAATTGGTCTAGCTTCCTCGACTCCTTGTCAGGAGGGGAGGTGCTCATGTGCTAGGACTTGGAAGTCTGGTCATGGGCTGCCGCAATAATCACAGAGTCCACCCTGGGGTGGGCGCCATCCATATGGTTGATGCCAGGTTATCATGCAGCTCCAGCCAGGGGGGAGTAAGAAGAGGAGCTGCCTTCTGCATGTCCAAGTGTTCGGACAGTCTTTGGCATTTTAGATACTGGGCATCAGCTTTCCAACTGTAGACTCCCGCTATTTTGCAGAGCAGGTCTGCAAATGAAGGGTCCTCCGAGGGGGACTTGGGGGATTCCTTCGGCTGAGGTTCCCCAGTGGGCGGGGTTTAAACCCTGAGGCCCCAATGAGGAGGAGTCTGAGTCAGAATCCAGGTCCAAATCCGAGGAGTGGATGTCAGGATGACTCGGTTCACCAGAGTCCGGAGGCAGGCTCTCTAGTATCTGACCTGATGATGGCTCCTTCAGAAGGGCCATTGTCGGGGGATGCTGCTGTGTCGGTGCCAGTCTAACCGGTTCGACCCCTGGGCTCCTGGGGACCTCCCTGGGAGGCTGACGGCTGTCCAGCTCCGAAACGAGCTGCGCCTTGGTTTCGAACCACCAGGACTGGAGAATAGCTTTAAAGTCCGGTGTGGTCTGAGGAGGAGGCTGAGGAGGTGGCGGGGGCTCGTAGGCCAGCATATAGCCTGAGGCAAAGCCCAGTGTATGATAATGAGATGGCAGGTACCCTGGCGAAGGGTGGCAGGGCGTGACCTGGCTGCAGAAACATGTGGTGGGGGAGGCCAAGGGTTATACATGCGGAAATGAGGTGGCAGGAACCCGACGGAGGGCCTGGAGGGTAACCCAGCATACGGCCTGACAGTGGTGCTGGGGTCCCTGACGGTGGACCCTGTGGAGCTCCAAAGCCTGAAGGGCCTACACTAACCAGGTTTGACATTGGGCCGGCAGGTGGCGGACATGGTGGAGGCAGGGGAGTCCCTGATGGGGGAGCAGGTGGTTGGGTTCTGTTAGGATTGCCAGAGGTGCCTAACCCCAGATCCGGAGGCGAGCTAAGAGGTAAGCTGCCTGCTGGAGGCCCCTCATCCTCCATCCCTCTAGGAATAGGGGAGGGAGGAAAGACCCCTTCCAGTGGTGGTGGGAGAGACCTGGGTAGGAGAACCCTCCGGAGGAGGTTGAGAAAGGTCCAGCAACTGGGATTAAGTCGAGTGGTTGCCAGACCCCAACGCCAGGTCAGGTGAACCAACGCCCGACTTATTAGCCATAACGACTGTCACCGGACATTGGGCAAGATAGCGCCCGTCTTATCAGTCGAGTTAGGTGAGCTCCAGAATCTCCAGAGCCCTACGGAACAGCTGGGCTGGGTGGTGCGTCGGAGGCCCGATGAGCAACCTATCATCCCCTTCGAGTGCAACAGACCTGGCAGAAGACATGGGTCTAGCAGCCCAAGTCCTCAGCCGAGGGTGCTTGCAGGTCCAATATGACTGAGCTGGCAGGAGGCCCGTAGACTGCTCCAGGGCGGGTAGGCTAGGCAGCGGCAGCTGACGTCCCAAAGGGAGAGGACTGCTGCTCGCCTGAGGGGCCTGCAGGCTGCCTCAGGCAGAAGGGGTACCTGTCCTGGTCCCAGTGCTTCTCCTTTATGTGCCTGAATTCGGTGGGAGAGGATGAAGCACTGCAAAACTTTTGGAGCTGTTTCTCCATGGTCGCCATTCGTTGCTCCAGGAGGTGAGCTTGGAGGGCCTGCTGGCAGCATATCCATGTGGCCGGGTTGAAACTGGCACAGGTCTCACAGTCCTTGACCCTGTGCTCCGGGCCTAGGCAGAAGAGGCACAGAGATTGCGAATCCTTGTGCGGTAGTTGCACGCTGCACGAAGCACACTTGTTCCTGTGCTTGACGTTGGACAATGACAACATGCACAAAATTACAATAATTCGCTGAAAAAAAAAAATAATAAAGAAATAAACAGATACTCGTCCAAAAAGCGGTCCAACTGCAGCATACAATCTCCGAGAGGTATGACGTGACCAGGTCGAACGCGGAAAAAAATGGAAGGTGGGTGTGGGGACCACCCACTATTATAGGGTGCTGCTGATGTTGGTCACATGACGTCAGGTGGGTAGTCCCCTGTAAGACACTGCTGGCTAAAGTTTTTTGTGTGGTCCCGATGCCAGGGAGTGCAGTCCTCAAGGTGATTACCTACTGCAAGAACCCTCTCACACCAAGATTATCCTTTGTGGTGTTTGGGAAAAGTGGTGGCTAAATGGGTCTTAGCTAAACAGTGGGGTTTGGAGCGGGTGCCTTCTGTGGCCCAATGGGTTCTGGCCTTGCTGTATTGTATGAAGACAGAGCACACACAATACAGTGCTAATAATCAATAACAGAAATATTTTCAGGTTTGGAGAAGCTTGGAGGCTGCCTGTGAGAGGGAGCTCCTGCCACTCTTGAGGATCGACCTTTTCTTAAATCTGCTGCAACAGTTCTATTTCTTAGCCTAATCTATCCTTTACAATTTCTAGTCCAGGACCATAATGTTGGTCACCTATGGGCACCCCCCTCCCCTTTCTTGACTATGCTATAGTGTTCTCTTTAATTTTCCATTTCCCTCTCAGGTCCTCGTGCACGGAGGTTATTGTGGTGACTTCCAAGCGTACGTAAAACAGGTTGTGTTTACTGTTGTTGTATTTAGTATGTAATAGCACTATGTCATAAAATACTTTGATGTATATACCTTATGTTTATGAAGCCTGTAAATGTTGAAAATACCATGGCTCAAGGTGCTTTTGATAATGGTAAAAAGTACTATGTGACTATTACAGAAATTAAGTTAGTTGTGCTGTTTAAAATGCAGATGCATTGCTGTAAACTGAACACGTCTAAATGTCATGGTAATTTGCATATATCCCATGATGCTTTGCATTATGGAAATATGTATTTCTTTGAAACTTGATTTGTTGCCAGTGCCCTTTGGGGTAGCCCTTTTTTTAGTGTTTCTGCACTGAGGTTCTTTGTTTTTAACTTTTTTTTTTTTCTTTTTGAGCCCCCACTACCCAAGCAAACGGGGCCCACTTAGGGATGAAGGATTTTCACTGAAAAGTGGCTGGATCAGAGATCAGTGTCAGTAGGTGCTGGCTAAGTGCAGAGAAAAGACATTCATAGTTTGTTGCTGCAAACTGATGTACTGAAGAAGGAATATGCTATTGTTGAAGCTTATTTCCTGTATTCTGAATAAACATCACACAGAGATTGTATGTTGAACCTGAAGTTTGGTGTCTGGTCCATCTGTTATCCCACAACCCCTCCACACTGCATTATCTAGCCACTGGTTTCTGCGTTTTTAGGTTGGGGGAGAGTGGAGATATGGATATTGGGGACTTCCCTTCGTGGTGGTTTTCCTAGAATCCTCCTCTAGAAATCATTATCCAAGGACTGGTTTATGGCCGTTGGCATTTCCAGTTCTGAGCTGTAGTTACTGAATTAGCAACCCTCACAACCTTTTGTTTTGATAGAAATTTATTTCTAGTTCATTCTCATAAGGTTCACTAAGATTCACTAAGAACTGCAAGGTGGTATGTAGAAGGCTATGCGCCCATAGTTGCACCTGTTACTTTATTTATAACTAATATCAAAACCTGTCATAATATATTTATCGGGGCACTGTTTGAATTCAGATTTAGATTATTATCTCTAGCAAATCAATGGGAGTCTGTTCTGAGGGTTAATAATTCTGCGCGTACAAAAGTATTTTCGATTGGTGTGATGAAAACTTTTTCTCATTAATTGTAAGGGTTGCCCCCTTTCGGAATAATGGTCATTCCTAAACTCAAGACCCAACTCAGTTAATAAATATGTATTCTGAATGAGGTCAAACATACATACGAGGTCACCTCTTTGACGATGGGTCACTAGAGGTATAAGCTAAAGTTGTTCAAGTCTAGACTCGTATGGTACATTTTTAAGACCTGATAAACTTTTTGTGAATTTTCTCAGGACTTGTTCCAATTGGGTTATGCCAGATCTTTTATATGGACACCATAACTGAGATCCATATTCAGGATGCGGCCTCGTATATACCCTAAACAGAGGCACCATAACTTTTGGGTCTTTAGAAGTGATATTTCTTTTTATTGCCCAAATTACACTGTTAGTTTTGTTTATGGCTTTATTAATCTGCACATTGTTACTGAAATCGATCGAGATGTGTACACCTAAGTCCATTTCTATGCTGGAGATATTTAATAGAGACCCGTCCAAATAGTACTCGGCCAGCAGACTTTATGCACTCATATGCATAACCTTGCACTTAGATGTATTTAATCTCATGCCCCATAAATGCACCCAGTGAGTAATTTTGTCCAGAACTCTGAATAGTTAATATGTTATCGGTATTCTTACATGGACCCCCCCGGTTTTAATGTCGTCTAGATGTTTAATAGATGAAGATAAACAGTTTTTTGTTATATCAGAAATAAATAACTGAAAAAGACAGGATCCAAGAACTGAACCCTGTGGGACACCACTAGTAACCCTGCCAGAATCAGATAAATGACAGCTGATTAGTACAGTGAGTTCTTCCATTGAGCCAGCTGACAATATATTTATTTGTACCAGTGGTACATAGTTTGTTTGTTATCGATTGATGGGGCAGGACATCGAAGGCTTTACTGAAATCAATGTAAATGATAGCAACGGGGGTATTTTTGTCAAAGTGTAGACTGACATGTCCACAGAAACATATAAGATTGCTTAAGCACCTTCCTTTTTTAAATCCATATTGTTCTGGGTCAGCTGTATTAAGTATTGGAGTGATAACGTCTTTGATAACTCTTTCTAATACTTTTCAGATTGTGGATGTAAGACTTATTGGGCGTTAATTTTCCCAATTAGACTTGGGCCCTTTCTTATGTAGCGGAATTACATACAGGGATTTCCATTCCTTGGGGACAATACTGGATGTCAAGCAACCCTCAAATAAATGCCTAAAAGGGTATGCCAAAACATCTGCCAGTAGATATAAAAAGTGACCCGAGATGATATCCCGTCCGGGGCTCATTTTGCTTTTTGGATTCAAAAGTTTTTTGTGTATACCTTCATCAGATAAACTTATTGTTTCTCCTGTAATCACCTCATCATCAGGACAACCCTAGTACATTTATCAAAAACATTACAAAAATTTGAATTGAGAGTACTGGCCATCTTTTTGGGTTCATATATCAGTGAATCGTTGACCAGATGCGGTCCAACCTGACATGCTGTTTTTTTTTTTTTTTTTTAGAGAACTGATGTAGGCATAAAATAATTTGCTGTTGTTTTTATTTGCGTTGCTGGCTAGGTTATATTCCCAAGTAGCTTGGATTTTCTAATTTTAGATTTACATTTCTTTTGAAGTTTAACAAAGGCCAACCAATTTTCTTGTGTACGTGATTTTAATTACATACTATATTTTTGGGGGTTTTATTTTAATAATTTATGTATGGATTTGGTTAGTCACTTAGAGCAATGTTAAAAGTTATGAATTTTATACCTAGAGGGAACAAAATTATCTCTTAGACTAAATAATAAACTTTTTATCAATTCCCAACTATCTTGTATGGTGTGCGAGGAAAAAATATTCTCCCAATTATATTTAGCAATTTCCTGTTTAATTTTTTCGATATCAGCTTTATCATACAATAACACTTTTGTACTGCTAGCACAAAAGATGGAATTGATGTTTAAAGACAAATGTATAGAATTATGGTCACTGTTACCAATAGGGGCATGTTTGACACATTGCTAATGTCTAAATTATTGTTATTTATTTATTTATTTATTGAATTTTAATGACCGGGTAGGCCCACTGGGCCCGAAGAGGTCCCTTTTTCAGGGGCGACCCGGGTGCAACAACAGCATACAGGTAACAGTTCAGTACAGTCTGGAGGATGGATAGTATTTAAAAATAAGAGTACATATCTTTACAGACGCCAGGAAGTGGAAGACATATAGGCTGTATGGACATGAAGGTTACAAATAATGCGTGCATTAAACAATTAGGCATCACTAGTAGTAGATTAGATACCAGGTCCTCAGGAATAGTAAGCAGCGCCTGTAGACCTAGGGTTAGCTGCTGTGTCTGCAGGATTGGAAGGGGGATAAGTTAGGGACCTAAGTGCACCCCTTCTGCAAGAAGAGGACCATTATACTGCCTAGATGGCTGTTGGGAGGACAAGTGGGCTGCCCAAGAGGCTGAGCTAGGTCAGGTACTGTGACACTGACATATGCTCCTATTGAGCAGGTGTCCCTTCAGCAAAGTCCGGAAGCTAGAAACAGTCTCAGCCTCCCGGACCTCCAAGGGGAGGTTGTTTCAGGTGGAAGGGGCAGTGTACGCAAAGGACCTAGACCGGCTTTAGTCCTCATCTTAGGAACCTCGAGGAGAGATTGGCCTGATGAGCGCAGGCACCGTGGGTTGGGTTTCGCCCTGACGAGCCCAACCAGGCTGGGGGGAGGTGAGGGGCCCAGTATCTTGAATGTAAAGATAAATGTTATGAATAACTAAGTCAAGGGTACACTCACCTCTGGTAGGGAATCTAACACATTGTTCTAAATTAAATTGCTGACAAGTGGATATTCATTTTTTTCCAGGTCCTGAAGTAGCAGAAAGGGAGTCCCAAGCAATATTCCCCAGGATGAAATTACCCAAACAGATTATGCTACCTAACTCATTAGCACTTTCAAGTTCTTGTAGAATTTCATCAGTAATATCTACAGTAGAGCAATACTTAGTTGGCGTCCACTGTAAAATGGTCTTGTTTCGACACCAAGGTGACTTGAAATATGTCTATGTATTTTATGATCTATTTCCTTTTTACTGTCTTTGTGCTTTAATGGAACCTGTATCTGATGTTATAAATAAAGTTTACAAAAAAAAAACAGGGTCCCAAGCTGGCCTCCTGCTGATAGTACTACAAAAGAGTTTGCAAACAAGCCTGAGAGGAGTTCAAACTGCATCTAAGGTTAACCCCCTAAATTCCAAATAGCTTTTTGCAATCATTTCAACAGTATAACTATATACATTTGTAAACCAGGAATTCCCCGTACCACATACAGTTTCACACAAAGATTCACATATATTTTTACAACTACAGATCCGCAAGGGGGAAGAAAAGAAAAACACAGAAAGTGAAGGCAGAGAGATATCAAGAGGTGAAAAATCACGAGATCCTCAGAGTGATCAGTTCCTAGGTCTCAAGAGAACATTTGATTGCGCAACCAGATAGACAAGAGACAGAAAAGGAGAGGACAGAACAAATCCTTGCATTTAACTCTTTCTGCATAACAAATGGGACAGAGCTTTATTCAGCACATCACACAGCTACAAGAAAAGTCCATGTCACCTGCTCCATTGATTGAATCCGGTCGTCGAAATCCAAAGAAACTGTCATCAGGCAGCCACAAACATAAGCACTGTGACAGGGAAAAAGACTAAACCTTCCTGGTATGTGCCACGTCACTGCTGTGGCCACCAGGTACTTCCTTATTATCAGCATTGACTGCTCTGGTAACAGTGACTACAGCTGCACTGGCCATCGAACAGACACCAGGGTCGGGGCTTGGCATGGGCACTACCAAGCCTATTACAGGCAGTACGATGCCATCATCGCTGGGTCTGAACCCGCTGTCATCTACTATAGTCGCGACCCCTAATACAGGCATTGTGGATGCACAGACAGTGGTGCCATCACTTTCTGAAAAGATATAGCACCACCTCTCTGGCCTTCCCGACCAGCCTGTAATAACAGCGTCAGAAATCTCAAACACTCAGACTCCATCGACATCGCAAGCCAACACTTTCCCAAAGGGGCTTCCTTAGCCAGCACGAGCATCGCCAAAGGGAACAATGACGAGGTAGAATATAACCCAGACCTTATATTCAAAAAAGATTAAGAGGAAGTGAAGGATTATACTGAGGACCAGTATTTGCCTGGTACTAGCTCCTCCTTATCCTCCTGCAAGGAGGAATCAGTGGTCAGAACCCAAGGGTCACCACCAGAGAACCCTTTCTTTCAAATAATGATGCAGAAAATGTAGGCAGCTATGGGATTTATTCTGGAAGAAGATGACTCCACAAAGAGGAATTTGTCAAAGTTTTCAGAGGTGCCACGATCCCCTCCATAGTCATCCTTTCACTATACCCAGCCCTGGAGGATGCCACTTATGCTACTTGTTAAAGGCACAAAGCTATACCAGTGGTCCTTAAGAAAGCTGACAAGATGTACCCTGCAACATCTCATAAGCCTTATTATGCTAACCAGCCAGAAAGTGGCTCAGCAGTCATTATAGCTGCCCATGACAGATCCAGTGTACCCCCCAAGCATATGAGCTCCCTGCCTCCTAACAAGGAATCCAAAAAGCTGGATGATATGGGGAAATATACCTATGCATCAGCATCACTAGGACCATATGATAAAATACCAGAAAACCCTCTGAAGTAGTGCCAATGCTGCTGCACAGGCCCTTCCTGAGGGTGAGGCAAAAGCAGGTTTAATGACATCTCTAACTGCAAGGGCTGAGGAGGGAAAATATTTGATCCGCTTTGCCTATGATGACTCGGATGCCTCTGCCCGGGCAGCTGCCTCTGGCTTTTGAATGAGAAGATATGCATGGCTTGGAGTAGCCAAGTTTGCCAACAATGTACAACAAGCAGTGTTAGATGTACCTTTCAGAGGCCACAAACTGTTGGGCATGATTTGGAAGAGACTCTGAAAGGCCTCCAATCATCTAGGATGACTCTAAGGTCAGCCAAGTCCCTATACTCCACATCAGGCGGGGGAAGGGCCAGGGTCAGTTTCATCTAACACCAGCCAGGGGAGGCAGACCAACCTACAGACAACAACCCAGAGGTAAAGGCACTGGAGCTTTGTCAGTCAACCTTTCCCCAGGTGCCCATTCCAAAGCACCCAGAGAAGGGAGAGCCGGTAGTGTTGCCCCCACCAGTTCACAATGACTCGCAGCCATACATTCCCCAATCACCACTACCTCCAGGGGTGGTTGTAGGGGGCCGACTCTCCCTTCAAATGAACCAGTGAAGGGAGATAATTACAGACAAAGGGGTACTGAACACCACTATGAAAAGCCATGCTCTTTCCATTTTGGAGTCCAACCCTATCACAGGTTCTCACCTCAGATGCCTTGGGATCTGGGTGGGGAGCACAGCTGGGCTCTTACCAAATACAGGGTACTCGAACCCAGAGAAAGAAAAACTTATACATAAATGTCCTGGAAATGTTGGCTGTCCTCTATAGTCTCCAGGCATTTCAAGTGCATCTGACACCAGGCCCTCTATTAGTACAGACGGACAATGCCAGTGTGATGCACTACATCAACAAAAAAGGGGGAACTCATTCATATCTGCCATGCAGTCAAGCAGTAAGAGTGTGGCAGTGGGCTCTGGAACACAGCCTAGAACTCTCTGCCATACATCTTCCAGGTGCTCAAAACGGCTTGACAGACAGGCTAAGCAGGTCACAGTACCTGACATCAGTGGCAGAAAATCTATTCGTAAGGTGGGGTCACCCAGAGTTGGACCTTTCTGCATCCCCACACAATACAAAACTACCATGTTTTTGCTTGCTTGCTCCACGGCATTCAGTTTTCTGGTGAGATGTGTTGTCCCTCTCTGAGGAAGCAAGGTTTCTGTGTGCCTTTCCTCTCAAACAGAGAGTGTTACTCAAACTACAGATGGAGGGAGCAATCCTCATCGCTCCACTTTGGCCTCAGCAGATTTGGTACCCACTACAAAGTACAGTTACGTAAGAACTTATTTGAATACACGGGAGCTGTGCCCCCATGCCCTCACTGCTTGTAAGATAGTACAGTTCCGTAAGAACTTACCGTAACAGTAGATCTTCGAGAGAGGCTCTTGCAGTAGGTAATTACATATAGGACTGACGCGGCAGCGCAGGACCTGGAAAAATTTCTAGCTAGCAGTCCCTGAGGGCCGTCCCGATTCAGGTGACCGGCGTCAGGAGACATCGGTATAAAGGGTGGTCCCGGACGCCCGCCTTCAGTTCTTTCCATACAGGCCAAAAGAGGCGGACGAGAGAAGGCGGATATTTCCCTCAATGGAAAAGAAGCTGAAAAAGCCTAGTGGGATGGAGGCGGGAAGGTGTACCTACTGCAGAGCCTCTCGAAGATCTACTAATACAGTGAGTTCTCGGAACTGTACACGAAGAAACTCTTGCAGTGAGTAATTACATATAGGACTGAATCCCAAGCAGTCTGGAACAAAGAGAGGCACGGGAAAGGAAAATTACTCCAAAGGTAGTTCTGGTTGTGCAAGTCTCAAGATAGGAGGCCTTGCAAAACAGCTAGCCAAGCCTGCTCTCTGCAGAGGCAACATCAAACTGTAGTGTTCGTGAAGATATGGACTGGAAGTCCACATAGCGGCTTAGCGCAGATGTCTACCGCAGACACATTCTTGAAACAAGCCCGCAGGGCAGCTACTCCTCTTGTGGAGTGGCCTCTGACTTGACCAGGAGGGTCATGTTGTATTGTCGTAACAGAAAGTGATGCAATGAGCCAACCACTTAGACAGGCATTGCTTGGAAACAGCATTGCCTTCCTTTTGTGAGCAAAAGGGCGAACAACTGATCAGTCTTTCTGAGATCCTTCGTCCTGTTGGTGTAGTATCTCAGAATCCAGTGAACATCCATAGTATGGAGTAAATACTCCCCTTGATTAGAGTACTGCATAAAAAAGGCAGGTAACTGTATGGACTGATTTAAGGTAGACTCTGCTACTACTTTAGGTAGAAACTTAGGATTCGTGCGAAGAGCAACTCGTTCCTTGTGAAAAATCAAGTAGGGGATTTTACACATCAGGGCCTGGAGCTCGGAGATTCTTCGAGCCAAAGTAATGGCCACCAGGAAGAGCGTCTTCCACGAAAGGAACTTCAAATTACAGAAGCTGAAGGTTCGAAGGGAGGAAGAGTAAGTTTCTCGAGAACAAAGTTAAAGTCCCAAGGGGGGGCAGGAGTACGGATGGGGGGCCTCAGATGGAGGACCCCTCTGAGAAAGGTCTTGGAGACCTCCAGTTGAGCAAAAGCCTTGTCTGCGAAGGGAACATAATAGGCCGAAATGGCCGCCATGTGTACCTTCAGGAGGAATGGCTGAGAACCAGGTCAAACAGATGGCGTAGATACTCCAGCAGAAGCCCCGCTGAACAGGAGAAAGGTTCCACGTTCTTGGAGGCGGCCCAAATAGTGAATCTTTTCCACTTCATGGCATAAGTGGATCTGGTGGAGGGTTTTCTGGCCTCCACTAAAATCTCCGCCACTTTGGGAGAGACTCCAAAACGGGATTGGGCTAGGTCTGCAGGAGCCATGCATGCAGTTGAAGGGATCTGAGGCCTGGATGGACCAGGGTCCCCTGATCCTGGGTCAACAAACCTCGAGATAGAGGAAGAGGAGGATCCTCGGAATATTGTTGTAGAAGAAAGAACCAGATTTGCCTGGGCCAGAAGGGCGATCAGAATCATTCTCGCTCCTTCCGAAGCTAATTTCTGCAAGACTCGTGGGATAAGTGGAATTAGGGGAAAGACATAGACGTATCTGTCCTTCCAGTCTAGAGACAGAGCGTTGCTCCAAAAAGCGCCTCGCTCTGGAACGAGCGAGCAGAAGATGGGAAGTTTTGCGTTTGGGTGGGATGTGAACAGGTCAACCTGTGGTGTTCCCCAAAGCTGGAAGATGTTGTCCAGGACCCCTTGGTCCAGTTCCCACTCGTGAGTCGGAGCAGAAGAGCGACTTAGCCTGTCTGCCAGGGTGTTGTCAACTCCCCGAACGTGAATCGCCGGGGGTGAAGGTCGTGTTGCGTTGCCCAATCCCAAACCCTCACTGCCTCCCTGCATAGAGGGTAGGACCGAGTCCCTCCCTGCTTGTTGACATACCACACCACGCACATGTTGTCTGTCTGGATGGCTAGGTGGCCGGGAAGGATGTATTGGTGAAGGGCTTGGAGAGCGTACAACACTGCCCGAAGCTCGAGCACACTGATGTGGAGAGCTTGTTCTAGCTTGGACCAGGCGACCTGGGTCCGATGAGGGTCTAGATGGGCTCCCCAACCTTCGCCTGAGGCGTCTGTGGTTAGAGTCTGGGAGGGGAGAGGATGAAAGAAAGGAACTCCCTGAAAAAAGTTCTCTCGAACCATCCACCATTGCCAGTCTCACATCATCGGCGAGGAGATCAGAACTGACTGATCTAGGTCGTCCACTAGCTGATCCCACTGAGAGCGTAGAGTCCACTGAGAGATCCTCATGTGGAGTCGAGCGCGAGGTACCGTCGGGATAGCAGCCGCCATGAGCCTGAGAAGGCGAAGGACCGACCTCGCAAAGACCATCCTGTGGTCGGACAATAGACTTATTTGGGTCTGAAGGGTGGTCGCCCTGTCCGGAGGCAGGAAGGCCTTGCCCATAGTCGTATCGAGGATTGCCCCAATAAACTGTAGCCTCTGGGATGGGTCCAGATGAGACTTGGAATGGTTGATGGTAATACCCAGGCAGGCAAAAACCTGCTGGGTAAGGGAGAGGAAACGCAGGAGTTCCTTCCTGGACGAGGCCGCCAGGAGCCAGTCGTCCAGGTGAGGAAAACCTGCACTCCCTGGTACGCGGGTGGGCCGCCACCACTGCCAGGCATTTGGTTAATACTCGGGGACCGAGGATAGACCAAGCAGGGCGCTTGAACTGGTAGTGGTCCCCGGGCATAAAAGCGAAGGTATTTGCGATGAGATGGGTGAATGGGAATGTGCAGATAAGCATCCTGCATATCCAGAGCACAAAGCCATTGACCCGGCCGGAGGAGGGGCAGAAGGCTCTGCAAAGAGAACATCCTGAACCTTTTGTACTCTACGTAAAGATTCAGGAACTGAGATCTAAAATTGGTCTGAGATCTCCTGTCTTCTTTGGGACCAGGAAGAAATGGGAACAGTAACCCGTCCCCTATAGATGAAGGGGGACAGGCTCTATCGCTTGCTTCAGCAGAAGAGCCGAGATTTCCTCCTGGACCAAAGGAAGATGTTCCCGTGAATACGACAACTTCAGAGAGGGGTGGCGGGGTGGTTTCTGAAGAAACTCTATGGAGTGTCCTTCTGCTATGAGCTGGAGCACCCAAGAATCTGTGGTTATCCTCTTCCATCCCGGAAGGTAGAGGGAAAACCTCCCTCCTACCGGTTCCTCCGGGGAGTCCAGAGGCAGTGGGAGAGGAAAGGAGTCAGGTAGTGTGGGGCAGCACAAGCTGGCTGAACACCGCTGCTTTTTGGGTGGGGGCTTGGCAGCTGCGGGGCCCGGCATTTTGTAGGCCTGCCTTTCCTGGGGTTTCGCCTTTGGCCGATTCCGTCTACGAAAGGACGGTGCTGCTGCTGATGGGGCGGTACATGGACTCAACTAACTTCAGAGCCGTCCTTCTCTTGCAAATCGGTAATGATGTCCTGACAGCACTCAACACCGACCCGGAAGGTGCTTCCTGGATAACAGATTGCACCTCCGGGACCAAACCTGACATGCGGACCAAGCATGAGCCGTAGACCATGGCCCAAAGCTGTGCTCCGCTAACGCAGTATCACTGCGTATATGCACACGTAGCATGTGTCGACTGGCGAACGAGCAGAGCAGGCGAGATCAGACAACTCCTGCTTGACTTGGGAGTCTGGCAAGGAGTCCAGTTTGGCTTCTGCCTGAGTCAGGATGGCCTTCTGGTAGTCCTCCATGTGGCCGACATAGTTCAGGGCCCTGATCCCCAGTGTGGAGGAAGCGTAAATCTTTCTCCCATACTGGTCCAGAAGGCGAGATTCCTTATCAGGAGGTGATGAGCTAAGATGTTTAGGGTTCACCGACTGGCCATGAGCGGCGCTAATCACGACCAAGTCGGCACGAGGGTGAGAATCCAGGAAATCAACACCCTCTGGAGCCTGATATAGCCGGTTCGACTTCCTAGGAAGTGGGGCTAAGGCCAACAGCTGTTTCCATATTGTGGTAACAAGGTCGGCATGAGGCTCTATCCAGGGTGGCACCAAGATAGGAGTTGTCACGGGCAGATCCAGATGTTCAGCGAGTTTCAGACGCTGAGGATCTGGTTCCAGGCAATGTCACTGATGAACCTCCTGGATTTTCCTAAGCAACTCCATAAAAGAAGGATCCTCCGGAGGAGTCCTTGGCCTGGGCTTCGACGGAGAGTGAGGCTAGTCGTCTCTCTCGGAGCAGCCGTCGGAAGAGTCTGAGAGCAAAGAGGAAGATGAAGAAGAGAAAGACCCCCTTTCCCGACCTGGGGGAGGAACGGACCCCTTGGGAAGTCCCCGGGGAAGCTTGTCCTGCCTTTCTCTGGATCCAGACGGAAGAACCCTGGAGTCAGGAGGTGGTGAGGGAGTGTGCCGCCTCAGGCATACGGGAACCTGGGATGGCACCGTCGCTGGAAGGCAGCTCTCGACCTCTTTGGTAAGCTGAGCCTTGGCCTTAGCCCACCAGGAGGCCAGAGTCTCCTGCAGGTCCACCGGCGGCCGCGAGGGCGGTAGAGGAGGAGGTGGGGGATAAGGATATGGGTTATAACCATATGGAGCATATCCAAAACCCAGCTGCGGGTAGCCCGGCGTCGGGTATTGTGGCGTCGAGTACTGCGGCGCCAGATACTGCGTTCCAGGGTACACCGGCCTCGAATAAGACGGAGGATACCCGGGAGCCGAGGGGGCTGCCAGAGCAGACGGCCCGGCCGGAGACCTCACGGGCGGGTCCATAGTGGAGAGCCCGGAGGGCCCGATGGGAGCAGAATATCTCCCAAAGTCGGTAAGACCAAAATCAGGGCCGATGGCAGAGGCCCTGGCACCGGAGGTACCGATGTCGGAGGGGCCGGCGTCGGGGCCGGCGTTCGGGGAGCTGACGTCAGGTCCGGCGCTCCAGGTGGAGGAAAGACTGACGGAGGCAAAAGATCCCCAGCTTCACCTGGGGACGGAGGAGAAAAGTCCCCAGGGTCAGGTTGGGGAGACTCTGGTTCCCCAGATGGCAGCGAAGGCTGCAGGGAACTAGGAATGATGGACGTTGGGAGGTCCATCGTCGGCTCCTTCGCCGGCCGGATGTTGGACGAGCCGACGTGAGGAAGCAGTGGCGAGCTCTCGGCAGGTGCCGGAGGAGCCGCGTCCACTACGAGAGCAGTCACCAGAGGCAGGTCGGTAGAGGGATCGACCTTGTCAGGTGAAGAGGAGGCGCGTACTTGGAGGAGGTCGTACATCTTACTGGCCCTCTCTCGGAGGCGGGCGTCAGAGGAGCCGATGCCCGGCTTACCAGAGTCGCCCACAGTGGTAGGCCACGAGCCTGCGGCCGAACCAAGGGCGGAGGCCTCCAACTGCCCGGAGGCGCCCGCAAGGCCCAAGCGCGAGCCAGACAGGCGGGCCGACGCCCCCTCAGAAACCTCCAAGGCGGCTGTTGAGGAGCGATCCCCCGGAGGGGATGTTACCTGCGTCCCAGCGACTCCAGAGGGAGACGCAGTGGAGGAGCCCTTGTCCCGGTGCCTCTCCTTCTCCTTCCGATGTCCTTCGGGGGAAATGGATGCCTGCCTCAGTTTTTTGAGATCCTTCTCCACAGAACTAATTTTCTTCTTTAGAATAAGGGCTTCCAGGGATTGCTGCTGCCTTTTCCGGGTAGCCGCGTTAAAACTGAGGCAGTGCTGGCACTTCTCGACCGGGTGATCGGGGCCTAGGCAGAACAGGCACAGGGAGTGGCCGTCCTTGTGCGGTAGTTGGGCGCCGCATGAATCAAATTTATTCTTGTGCTCGGAGGGTGTGGGGCGACATACACAGCGCTAATGCCAGCGTTAGTAGAAAATAGAGAGTTTTTCGGTAAAAAAGCAGCCGAAGGTAGGGCTGTGAGCACTAACTTTCAGTACATGCACACAAGCTAATGGCGGGAAAGAACTGGAAGGCGGGCGTCGGGCCAGCCCCTTCCTGCCGTCTCCTGATGCGGTCACCTGGCGTGAGGGCGGTCCCTCGCCAGGGACTGCTAGCTAGAAATTTTTCCGTGGGGTCCTGCTGCCTGCCGGCGTCAATCCTATATACAATTACCTACTGCAAGAGTCCTCTCGAAGTAAGATCAACAGTTAGCAGTGGAACCTCCAGTACGTCTGCTACTTTGCAAGGGCCTACAGTCAAAGGACAGGGGGTTTCTGGTCCATCCCTTTACCTACACGCATGGCTCCTGAAGACATAGCCATAGTGAAGTTTGGGGCATCTTCTAAAGTGGCTGATGTTCTGGTGGCTGCTAGAGAACCCTCTCCCAGACATATCTACTCCCTGAAGTGGAAAAGGTTTACACTGTGGGCCACTTCCAAGCACCTGGATCCCTTTATTTGCCCAGTCAGTGCAGTACAGGAATACCCACTATCCCTCTTAAACTCAGGTCTTCGGTATTCTTCATTCAAGTTCCATTTGGCCACTATTTCGGCCTTTCACGCCCCTGTAGATGGTGGTACGATTGCCCAACCAGAGGCATTCCGTACCTTTTTGAGAGGTATACTACACATGAAACCTCCCATTAGGAATCCAGTCCTGGCTTGGGACTTAAATTTTGTGTTGGAAAAGCTTACTTTAATTCTTTTTGAGCCTTCCACAAGTTATGGTTTACTCTTTCCTTCATGGAAAGTGTTATTCTTGGTTGCCATTACTTCTGCTCGAAGGATTTCAAAGCTACGCGCTTTAATGTGTGAGCTTCCATATTTGATTTTTCACTGAGTGTCTTTACATACAAATCCTAAATTTTTACCGAAGGTGGTGCCTGAGATTATTTTAAATCAAACTATCCATCTTCGAATCTTCTGGAGTATGCCAATAAAGGGGAAGCATGACTCCATACTCTGCATTTGCATAGAATCTTCAGATATTATGTGAATCACACCAAGGACTACATAAAGTCCTCTCAGCTTTTTGTTTTGTTCACCCCTGGGAAAGAGGGCACCCCTGTGTCTAAACAGTGCCTGTCGAAATGGCTGGCAAACTGTTACTTTCTGTTATAGGAAGTACGGTAAGGAACTTCCTGGTGTGGTATGTGATCATTCTACGGGAGGCATGACCACTTCTGTTGCTTGTTTTAAAAATGTCTCCACTGCTGACATTTGTGCTGCTGCCACTTGCAGCAATGTCCACACCTTCACTAAACATTACAGTCTGGACATTGTGTCTCGCCGATGTGCAGGTTTTGGTAACTTGTGTTGTAAAACAGAAGAAGGCGTGGCATTAGATTAATATACACCCATATATTTGTCAAATTCTGTTTTTGGCCTGGCCGTCTTACAAGACCTGCTGCCATGAGCATGTATGACTCCATCCACCCAGACTGTCAGTTTTTGGTACTGCTTGGGACTCATTCCAAAGGTGTGACCTGATGAAAGATATATCCTCGAAGAAGACAGAACAGTTACGTACTTACCAGAACAGTAGATCTTTGACAGAATCTCCATCAGGCCATGCTGACCCACTCTCCTGCCCCCTTCAGGGGTAAGTTACTGGATTTTCCGCAGTTATTTCATCACTTATTCAGCACCCTTATAAGCCTTCTGTGGGTGCTGCCAACATCTCCTGGTTCCCCATAAGGTCCTCTGAGCATAATATTCGGCTGGCAACTGAGGTGAGATGGGGCTGCCCACGTTTATGTAGATGCTGACGCATGACATAATCATGAGCAACCCCTGGCTTGCAAAAGTTTCCGTGTGGTCCTAGTGCAGACCCAAGTATTGTTCCAAAGGTGTGGCCTGATGAAAGAGATTCTCTCAAAGATCTACTGTTACAGTAAATAGTTAACCATTCTTTTCATTTCATTGAATCAATCTTCATCAGTGATTCACACATATGAGTCTGAGTACTAAGCTTCCCAATTAGGGAGGAGTTGGCATAGCCCACTGCATGGGGGAGAATACCTGAGGGAAGGGACTCATCACAGGTCTGACGAAGCCCAAGAACGCGCAGATTCAGACAGAAGGAAAAAAGTGAACTGTAAATTCCCATCTGACTCTACAGGGAAAAAAGTGAGTCCCATGGAAATGGGAGTTTAGTGCCTTTCCCTGAGCCAGAGGTGCCAGTCGAGAAGGGCAAAGCCATTCTGTCCATTGAATGCAGACTCTGGTTCCCACCTGCCTGAAGACCACCGCACTGGCATCGTGCAATGCTCTTGTCCAGTTCCTCACTAACTCCAGGCCCCTGGCATAAAAGGCAGATTGTTTGCCGACTAACTCTAAGGGTGGCATGGCAGCTAGGAGTGGACAAAACTGCACCCACAGGCGTTTATTGTAAGCTGCCTGATCTGCAGAAATGCACATCATGGTGCATGACAAGGAGAAAACCTTCCAAAGCATCTGTCTCCACAGTCAGCTTCAAGAGGCCAGTCATGCACTGGGCAATGAGGCCCATCTGGGGTCTACAATACTTTAAGCCATGAGGCGGGGTGAGGTAATGTGCCTACAGAGCCCATGGGTGCGCAATATTTCTGGCAGACGTCCCTGGAGGTTGGAGGGAGAGCGAAGGGACGTCTCCAAACTGTTATGGAGCATTCATTTTAGGCTCTCTGCCAGGGAGAGATGACACAGTGGTCATCGCTGAAAGTTCCAAGGAGTCCAGCTGTGTCGTAAGGGTACTGAATGTGCCTATGGTGCCAATCTCCAGTGACCACATGTCTGTCAGGAAATGGGGTTATTCATCTGTAACCATAGTTTTAGTAGTGGTATATGGTGCACATCCACATTTCTTGCAGATTTCCTTTCCCCTTTAAATCTGGCCAGAAGGTCTTCAAGTTGGCTCCTCCCACCCACCCAAGCGATATCCTCCTTGGCATTGCCCCGTGACATCATATCTTGCATGCCGGAAGCAAGACCGGTGTGCCTCTTGCCAGGGGAGATCGGGTGGGTTGTGTGGATGTATACCATGTACCACTCCCACAACTACGGTTACAGGTGAGTAACCCTCATTTGTAGGGACATGGATATGGTGTATTGTCCATACCTCTGACAGAATCCTAGCAGTTCTCTGGGAGGAAGGGGCAACGTGCACACCCCCTATTTGGGGAAAAGAGACTTGAGAACCGAGGCCCCAAAACCAGCATCCTGGTGTGACTCAAGGTCGATGTGGTAATGGGAGATGAAAGTGTGTGCGGACTTCCAGGCAGCAGCACTGCAGATCTCCTGGATAGGAATGTCCCCTGGAAGCAGCCACCAAGGCAGCAGTACGTCTGGTAGAATAATCCCTAAGCTCAACGGGAGGCTCCTCTTCCAGCCAATCTATAACAGGGGTCGATGCAGGAGACTATCCACCTGCCAGTCATTTGCTTAGCTGCCGGTCTGCCAGGTGCAACTTCAGCATAGGTGACAAACAACTGGCGAACCTCTTCCAGAACTCCAGCTGTACACTCCTTGTAATAAGCGAGTGCTCGCCTCTGGTCCAATGACTGGAACCTGTGCTTGGCCCCTGGTTAAGGTGGAAATCCGAGACAACCTTTGGGAGGAACTTTGGGATGGGGCGGAGAACAACTTTGTCCTTGTGGAAGATCACATAAGGAGACTCCACGGAAAGCTCCTGGAGCTCAACTGATCCTTCTGGTGGAGGTGACAGCCACCGAGAAGGCGGTCTTCCACGACAGGTAAGAGATGTCACACCTGTGCATCAATTCAAATGACTTACCCATGAGCACTGCCAGCACCAGCAGCAAGTCCCAATGTGGTGGTGGTGGTTCATGCACATGGGTGGGGACAAGTGGTCAAGGCCTTTGAAAAACTGCCCGGACCACCTTTTCCCTGTGCCACAGTCAGCACACCAGCCCATGACCAGTATGCAGAGATGGCTGCCAGGTGTACCTTGAGGGTCGTCGATCAGAGGCCAGTCACGGCGAGGGCCCAGAGGTAGTCTAGAATACTCGCCACTGGGTAGGACAAGGGGTCCAGCTCCTTGCCCCGACACCAAATGAAAAAACTCTTCCATCTGAAGGTGTAGCACTGGCGGGTTGACTCCTTCTGGGAGGCCATGACAACATGGAGGACCTCACCTGAGACACCCAAAGCCTGGAACTCTAGCTGCTCAGGATCCAGGCTGTCAGGTGAAGGGACTAAAGGTCCGGATGGAGGACCTTTCCCTGAGAGGACAAGAGCAGGTCTGGGTGGTGAGGCAGACGCCACGGAGACTTGCTGCTGAGACTGAAGACATTAGGGGTACCAGAACTGGCGCACCCAAAGACAGCCGACCGGCGCAGCAGCAATGCTACCACTCACAACACAGGCGACCTGGGTTCAAGAACGAGCCCGGGGAGCTGGAGGGCCAGCCGAGGAGGGGAGGTTTGAGCACCCGAGGGACAGCTCGTCTCCCCTGGGATGGAGGAGGATGATGATGGCTTGGCGCTTGCTTGGGCTCTGGTGGAGACTAGAGGTACAGCGGGTTGAAGCCTTGCAGTGTGGGGGGGGTGCGGTGTGGCAGACGTCAGCTTAAGCCTTCACATCTAAAACGCGGCCACGCCTTCAAGGGACATCAAGGAAAAATTACGGGAGCCCGGCATCACCACCAACAGAGGAAGGCGCTCCACACCGACCCATGAGGCCACAACAGGGACCCAACGAAACAAGAAGCTTGACGGTCACGTCCACCTCATCCACGCCAGGGGTATAGCCATGGCCACATCGGGGTCTGACTGGTGGATCGCAGGGTTGGGTCAGGTTGGTGGCAGGTGGGTCAAGGCACCTGGCGGATAAAACGGAAAGCACAAAAAAAAACAACTAAAAAAAAAACAACTGGCATGGCCAGTCCAGAGTCACCAGGGATTGCCTGTGCATGATCCCTCTGCATTTTGATCAGCACCTTGTGTATCAAGGGGAAAAGGGAAGGAAGGTATACATGAGGCCCGGGGTCCAGGGCTTCGCGAAGGCATCCCCAGCAGTAACCTACACTGAGGGTTGCGGGCACAAAACAACCTCAGCTTCATGTTCTCCCAGGAGGCAAACAAGTCAACCTGGGAAGTGCCCCACTGGGCGAACAGGCGGTTGACTACCTCTGGCTGAAGAGACCACACGTGAGACGCCTCGTGCACTCGGTTGAGGGTATCCACCTGTGCCAGCCACATGCATCGCCAGAAGGTCGGCATCAAGGCTGCGAATGAGGATCCAGATGCAGAGAGCTTCCCAGTCCAACAGGATGGAAGGCATCCCACCCTGTTTGTTGAGGTAGCACATGGTCGTCATGTTGCTTGTCTGGGCCTGGACGACCTGACCCCGAACACGTGACACGAATGCAGTCAGCGTCAGACGCATGGAGCTCCAGCAGGCTGATGTGACATCGGGACTCCTCGGGGGTCTACAGCCCATGGACTCTGTGGTCCCCAGGTGGGCACCCCAGCCCAGCAGAGATGTGTCAATCATGAGAATGACCGTTGGCTAAAGGCAGACAAACGGAACTCCTTCTTGGAGATGGTCTGAGACTAGCTACCACTGGATGGAGTCCCACAACTGCTGTGTCACTATGACCGGCTGGTTGAGGTGACTGAGGTGCCGGAACCACAGGAACCACCAGTGGGATGTGAAATAAGGAGTCCAGATGGTCCAGGGAGCAGAAAGTACAGTTACATAAGAAATTACCATAACAGTAGATCTTCGAGAGGACGTCTTGCAGTAGGTTACACTGTTACGACTGAAGCTGGTAGGAGTCAGGACCCCATGGAAAACTTCTAGCCAGCAGTCTATAGCAGGGGACTGCCCCCGACATCAGCCCACTTCCAATGTCCGCCTATGGCACAAAAGGGGCAGTCCCCAGTACCACCTCAGTTCTCCCGCCGGGACCCCAGCAACACAGTGAGTGGAGAACTGAGGTGTTCCTCTGAAATCGAGGAAAAAGGAAAATGTAATGGAGAAGCAGTCACCAGGGAGATGGAGGAAGGGGAAAGCAGCACCTGCTGCAAGAGCTCCTCTCAAAGATTTACCATTACACAGCAAGTTCTTACGTAACTGTACTATCTCACTTTGAGGGGCCTTTTGCAGCAGGTTGCACCATTAGGACTGAGTCTCATGCAGTAAAAGGACTGATTCCAGTCAGCTGGGAGGAGGTAGAGGTCAGCGTAAAGCTCTTAAAGCAGGACCTGAAGGACTTCCAGTCCAAAACCTGCCCAGCGCCTAGAAAAATGTCCAGACTGTAATGCCGGATGAAAGTGTGGACAGAACTCCAAATGGCAGCTGCACAGATGTCGGCAATGGAGAAATTTCTGAAAGATGCAAATGAAGCAGTTACACCACTGGTAGAATGGCCTTTAACCGGGCCCAGTAAAGGCCTGTCATATTTGCAGTAGCAATAAACAATGCAACTGATTAACCAGTTGGACAAACATTGTTTAGAAACTGAAGCCCCTTCTTTTCTCGGGGTGAAAGAAGAGAACAGATCAGCTTTTCTGATGGCTCAGGTGTGGTCCAAATAATAACTAAGCACCCAGTGGACATTTAAAGTACATACACGAATACTCTGGGTAATACACAGGAAGATGGATGTCTTAATTCAGGGTAAACTCAGACACCACTTTAGGAAGAAACTTAGGATTGGTTCTCAAGGACACCCCGACTTCGTGAAAAACTAAATAAGGCTCTTTACACATCAGAGCCTGAAGCACGGAAATCCTTCGAGCAGAAGTAATAGCAGCTAAAAATAATGCTTTCTACAACAGAAGCGTAGCTTGCAGTTTATGGCAGGTTCAAAGGGAAGCAATGTAACCTTTTCTAGAATGAACAACAGATCCCAAGGGGGAACAGGTCCCTTATAGGAGGTTCCAGATGCAGAATGCCCCATAAGAAGGTGCGGGACAAGCCCAGCTGGACATGGGTCTTGCCTTAGATAGGTGCATGGTATGCAGAGATGGCTGAAAGGTGCACCTTAATCGACGAGTAACTCAGGCCTGAGCCAAATAAGGAAAGGAGATACTCTAGAATGAGATTCTCCAGAGAAGTAAAACGATCCAGTTGACAGGCGGTGGCATATAAGCAGAACCGCTTCCACTTCATAGCATAAGTAGATCTAGTGGAGGGTTTTCTGGCTGCCACTAGGACATCTGCCAACCTGGCAGAAACCTCAAAGCAGGCAACTGCTAAGTCTGCAGGAGCCATGCATGAAGGTGCAGTGACTTTAGGTCTGGATGGATCAGGGTGCCCTGCTCCTGTGAGAACAGGTCAGAGCACAGAGGCAGGGGAATCGGGGTTCCACTTCAAGCTGTGAGAGAAGTGGAAACCAAATCTGGCGTGGCCAGTAAGGGGCTATCAGGATCATCTCTGCCCCTTTGGACTGCAACTTGAGCAGAACTCTCTGCAGCAATGGAAAAGGACGGAAGGCGTACAGAAACCTCCCTGTCCAAGAGACGGACAACGTGTCTCACCAGAAAACACCAGGCCCTGGATCTAGCAAGCAGAAACTGGGCAGTTTTACACTGGATGGGGATGTGAATATGTCCAGTTCTGAGCAGTCCCACCTGTTGAATAGATCCTCAAACACTGAGGAAAGAAGTTCCCATTCATGAGCCATGGTCCGGGAACAGACTGTCAGCCAAGGTGTTTTGAACTCCTGGAACATGCACAGCAGTCAAGTTCAGGTGATGCTCTGTGGCCCAATACCAAACTCTCACTGCCTCTCTGCAGAGGAGGTAAAAATGTGTATCCCTTCCCCCCGCTTTGTTTATATAAAAGACCATGGACATATTGTCTGTCTAGATCAAGAGAGGACCCGGGAGTTGGTTCATCTGGAAGGCTTGAAGAGCACACAGGATTGCACTCATCTCTAAAACGTTGATGTGGAGATGCTGCTCAACTGGGGACCAGGTTCCCTGTATCAAGACAGTTTGCCACATGGGCGCCCCAGCCCTGTCCCGACGTGTCCGTGGTCAGGATCTGTCAACGTGACTCCACCCAAAAGCGGACCTCTTTGGAGCGGTTGGAAGAGTCCAGCCACCACGGCATGGTCTTTTGCACCAAGCTGGATATCGACAACAGAAGATCCAAGTCGTCTATACACTGATCTCACTGGACCCAAAGGTTCCACTGGGTTACCGTCATGTGTAAGCAAGCCAGGGGCACAGTTGCAATAGCCACTGCCATATGACCCAGCAGTCTGAGAACTGCTCTGGCTGGGACTTGTCTAACTGACGAGACCAGCTGCACCTGAGTTTGAAGACGTTCTACCCTGTCTGGGGGAAGAAAGGCTTTGCCTTGTTCAGTGTCCAAGATCGCCCCTACGTATTGGAGTCTTTGGCATGGCCAAAGGGAGGATTTGGGGAGACTGAGGATTATCTGCAAATCCCGAAACAGAGAGAAAGTGGCCTCCTTGGTTCTGAGAAATTGCTCTTTGGTGGAAGCTGTCAGAAGCCGGTCGTTTAGGTAAGGGAAGACATAATGGCCTTCGCTCCTTAGGGCTGCTCCCACTACTGTAAGGCACTTTGTAAAGACTCGAGGGGCAGAGGACAGGCCGAACAGTAGGGCCCAAAACTGGTTGTGGTTTCTTTGCAAGTGGGGTGGGAACACCAGTATGTGAAAATAAGCATCCTGCATGTCCAGGGAGCACAGCCAATTCCCTTGATGAAGTAAGGGGAGAAGGCCAGGAAGAGTAACCATCCTGAACCTTTTATACTCTATAAACTTGTTCAGGTGGCGGAGGTCCAGAATGGGACGCAGATCTCCTGTTTTCTTTGGAACCAGGAAGATATGCAAGTAGAATCCCGTCCCTGGCTACGCGCGCGGTACGGGTTCGATTACCTATTTTCACAGAAGCGCTTGGATCTTTTCTTGAATCAAGGTAAGATGGGCCTGAGGGTAATAGGAGGGGACCGGAGGGGGGGGGGTAACTCCACAAATTCTAGGGTACGTCTCTGTTCCACTAACTGTAGAACCCACTGATCTGAGGTTATTCTGCGCCAACCCCCTCTGTGGAGAAAGAGAGACAGAGGAAACAGACCCCCCACCGCCTCCCCCAGAGATTCTGTTGGGGGAGTGGGGTCGGGTAAGGAGTTAGGCAGAGAAGCCAGCGACAGGCAACGTGGCCTGGGAGGTTCTGGGAGCTTTGGACTCTGAACCTCCTGTGACGTAGCCTTTCTTTAAAAGGTACCCCTGGGCTGCTGATTTCTGGGTTGCTGCTTGGAGGTACGTGTCGTCGAGGCACGGGTGAGGAAGCATAGGAGAACCAGAGGAAGTTTCAAAATTCGCAAATAGCGTTTTATTATTAATAAAAGCAAAATAAAACAATAAAAATTGTTCAGTATAACTATTTGCAATGGTAGTACAAACACAGAAAACAGAGTCCCTCTTTTGAGTTTTTTTCTTCTCAGTTTCAAATCCCAGTCTCTGTCTCTCTCTTGCATGAGCACTGCTGCTCTTTTTATAAGTCTGTGCCTGGGGAACTTGTTAATAAAACAGCATGCTTCTCACACAATGTTCTGGCAAGTTTCCACTATTCTTGTAGTTGCAGCAAAAAGAACATAGTGACCCAAAAACTGACCTCTTGTTTACATAGATACATAGACAGTGTCGGCAGATAAGGGCCTATGGCCCACCCAGTTGCCCATTTAAGTTTGTAAGTTCAGTTTATGTTTTCCAGGAAGTCTGTTGCCCCTTACCCCTGACCTCCAGAATTCCTTTATGTCTATCCCATGCATTCTTAAATCCGTGATTGTTTCAGCCCCACCACTTCCTCTGGCAGGGTGTTCCACTTGTCCACCACCCGTTCTGTGAAGAAATTCTTCCTCACGCTTCCTCTGAATCTGCCCTCCCTCCAACTTCATCCCATGCCCTAGTCCTGGAACATCTTTTCATTAAAAATAGTGCATTCCTGCACCCTGTTCCTCCCTGTAAGATACTTGTATGTCTCTATCATATCCCTCTCCCTCCTCTCCTCCAGGGAGTACATGTTCAGTGCCTTCAACCTGTCCTCATAGGACTTGTGATGCAATCCATGCACCATCTTTGTTGCCCTCCTCTGAACCTTCTCTACCCTGTCTATGTCCTTACGTAGGTAAGGTCTCCAGAACTGCACAGTGTACTCCAGGTGCGGCCTCACTAGTGTCTTGTATAGTGGAATTATGACCTCCCTTTTCCTGCTGGTGATGCCCCTGCCTATGCATCCAAGCATCCTATTTGCTTTACCTGATGCCTTGTCACACTGTTTCCCTGCCTTGAGGTCATCAGAGATGATAACTCCAAGATCCCTTTCCTGCTTGGTGCATGCTATATCCTCACCCCCCAACTGATATATTGTGCCAGGGTTTTTGTGCCCCAAATGCATTATCTTGCACTTCCTTGCATTGAATTTCAACTGCCAAACCCTGACCATTCTTCAAGTTTCTGCAGGTCCTTCTCATTCTGTCTACACCCTCTGGTGTGTCTACTCTGTTATAGAGCTTTGTGTCATCAACGAACAGTGAAATTCTGCCTTCTAGGTCCCATGCAATGTCACTGATGAAGATATTGAATAGTACCGGTCCCAGCACTGATCCCTGTGGTACCTCACTGGTCACTCTTCCCTCTGTGGAGTGACAGCCATTTACCACCACCTCTGTGTCCTGCTGCCCAGCCAGTTACCTACCACCGCACTACTGTCCTGCCCACACCCATATTCCCCAGTTTGTGCAATAGTCTTCTATATGGCACAGTGTCAAAGGCCTTGCTGAAGTCCAGATAGGCCATGTCCACTGCCCTCTCCTGATCCACCTCCCTAGTCACCCAGTCAAAAAATTCAATGAGGTTGGTCTGACATGACCTTCCCCTGGTGAAACCATGCTGCCTTGGGTCCTGTAGTCCATTGACAACCAGATGTTCCACCAATCTCTCCTTCAGTAGTGCTTCCATGATCTTCCCCAATCTCTTCAAGAGGCTTAAAAACTGCATTTCATATTAACCCCTTGAGTTCCAAATAGCTTTTTGCAATAATTTCAACAGTATAACTATATACAGTTTTAAACAAAGGGATCCCAGTATCAGTAATATTTCCACAAAGATTCACATATATTTTTATACCCGCAGATATGTAAGGGGGGAAAAAAGACAGAACAGCAAGGAAAGGCAGAGAGATAGCGAGAGGTGAAGTACTGAGAAACCGTCGGAGTGATCAGTTCCGAGGTCTCACAGGAAAAGTTGGTTGTGCAACCAGACAGACAAGAGACAGAAAAGGAGAGGATACAACAGATCCTTGCATTTAACTCTTTCTGCATAAAAAAATGGGACAGGGCCTTATTCAACCCTGTCACAGTGCAACAGAAAAGCTGTCGCTGGGACAATTTAGACTGAGACCAGTACAGAGTATGAACCGAACTGATAGCCTTGCCCGACTCTTGGAGGCGAGTGATTTTGACAGTCCTCGCCAAAAAGGACAGGGCCTCTGAAGGGGGCATCCAAGATCTTAGGTTGGACGTCCAGGGCAAATCCAGAGACACTAAGCCAGGAGTAGCATCGGAGGCAAGCTCCCATAGCCGTGGCTCTACCTGAGGAGTCCGCAGAATCATAAGAGGCTCAGAGGATGTGGGTGCCCGCATCACAGCCCGACTTGAGGAGGTGCAACAGTTCAGCCTTCCCGAGTATATCAGGCTGAGCTTGTGCCACCTCAAAAGCCTTCTCCCACAGGGCATTCTGATATTGGACCATATGGGCAAGGAAGTTAAGGGAGCAGATAGCACATGTAGCTGAAGAATAGACCTTTTGCCAAAATAGTGCATTTGTCTAGAGTCCTTATCAAGAGGCTGAGTGCTGAGGTGTGGTGGTAATTTTGAATGGTCATGAGCCACATTTATAATGACAGAATCAGCCTCTGGGTGCTCCCCATAAAAGGGTTCATCCCTTGGGGTGTTGTACAGGTGTCCACCATTTTGGACGTCGCCAGTGTAGTGGATGGGAGCTTCCAAGCAGACCTACTGACATCCTTGAAGGAGTCGATTAATGGGTGACCCACTAGAAGGGTGGACTCCTTGTGGAGGAAAATGGCTAGCTAATGTCACTCGGGGTCCACTTCCTCAGTATCCCAGCCCATAAGAGCCTGGATGTGCCTCATCACATCCATGAAAGATGGATCATCTGGAGGAGACCACGGGGTGTCCTTGGGCTCCTCTGGCTCTGACAGCAGATCCGAATCTCTAGAATTGTCATAAGAGGAGGAGGAGGAAGAAGAGGAATATCCCCCCTGACTTACTGGACTCCGGACAGGGGAAGCCCCGAGGCTTATGTTGATGGGTCTTAGAACGACTGATGCCAGACCCTGCTGGTTGTGGTGTAGGTTCCCTATGAGGAACCTGGTCCTCAGAAGGACTGGCAGGAGGGTCCCTCAGAGTTGGGTGCTCCTTCTCCCACCAGGCCGCAAACAGGGTGTTAAGGTCCACAGGTGGGTTCTAAGGCATGGTCGGGGGGGACCACTGTCTGTGGGGTAGGCTTGGAGGACCCCTGCGTCAGTCTGCCGTAACCCTGACGTCGGATCCACTGGCGTCTGGTTAACTGGCGTCAGATCCTGAGGAAAGGAACTGTCTGGCATTGGCCTTACTGGGGTTGAAAGACCAGGCCATCGGTCCCCCTGGCGTCAGCTCTGTGACGACAGATCCAGCATGAGACTGTGGAGAGTTTGGGGATGGCAGTTGAGGAGTCCGAGTTGGCGCCGGGGAGGCCAGTGTCGATGGGACAGGTGCAGGCTGACGCCAGTCTGGTGATTCAGCCGGCGGCAGCCTGAAGGAAGAAGTTTGTATAGGGGAGCTGACTCCTGAGTGGGGCAGAGGTGTCATAATCGCAGGGGAGGTGACCGAATGCCCCTGGCGTCGCGAGGTGGTGTCTGTCCCAGACGTTGGAACCGATGTCGTAGATGCCTTGACTGGGAGGGCAACGGGCAAGGATCTGCCACCCGAGGAGGACCCGGCTGAGGCAAGTCGAGGACCCGTCCGTTGAACGGGCCTGAGCTTTAGGGGCTGAGAGGCTGGGGACGAAGTCCAGAGCCCTAAGAAACCACCGCCCAATATAGTTAGGAGAGCGGGTGGTTTGACCAATGGCAGCCTAGAGGGAGAGAGGGCTGACACTGTGGAAGAGGCTGACCTCCCATGGAAGGAAGACCCATGATCGGTGTCAGACTTGTGCGGGGACCTGGAGAGGGACACTGACCGTGATTTCTCCCTATGCTTCTCCCGGTGTTTGTGCTTTCCTGAAGACTTCTTCCTGTCCTTAGCCGATACCACCCCTTTTATACTACAGGCAGACGTCAGGGGCTGTCCCCCGCTATAGACTACTAGCTAGAAGTTTTCCGTGGGGTCCTGGCACCTGCCGGCTTCAGTCTTAATGGTATAACCTGCTGCGAAGAGCTCCCTTGAAGTGAGATCCACATGCCCTGCTCCAGGGACGAAATTATCTGATTCGCAGTGACCATCCAGAATTTGCATGACCAAAGAAACTGGTAGGTCATGCAGCTCCAGTATGGGGCTCTAGCCACCCATCTGTTTGGGAGCCAGAAAGTATCTGGAGAAAAACCCCCAGACCAGCCATGGTGTCCTGAACACGCACCACTGCCTTCTTCTGGAGGAGTTGGGTGATGTCTTCCCGAAGGGCAGACAACATGTCGATGGACTTCACATCCTCCTGTGTGTGGGGCGCTGGCTTGTCTAGGTGGGACAGCCTTGAACTCCACAGGCAGACCCCGGCCAACCACCTCAAGCACCCACCTGTCTGAGGTAATAAAGGACCAGGCAGAAGTGAAGTGGTGCAGCCGGCCCCCCACGGGAGGTACCGGGGAGGACAGGACAGTCGGGAGAAAGGCACCCCCCAACACGTCACTGTGCAGGCTTGGAAGCAGTGGTGGGGCTAGCAGAGGAAGCAGCGGTCCCACAGCCACCGGACTTCTTGGCAGCAGCAGAAGATTGCTTTGGATGAGGCTGCCAAGCCTTCTGTTGCCCCGCAGGTGGCTGAGGCGGTCGGTCTGCAGGGGCAGAATAGGGCTGAATCTGAAAGGGCTATTTCTGCCCAGATGTGACAGATTCCAGGGTGGTGTTGGACTTCTCAATAAGGGTGAGATGGCTGTTCAAGCTGGGGCTGAACAAGTCAGTGCCCAAAAAGGGAACATCTGCCAATCTGTGCTAGGTATCGGCTATAAAAGTCGCAATCCACAGCCACGCCCTGGGGTGCTTGGCCACTGCTGAGACCACTAACCCAGCATATGAGTTGCCAATGACTAGGGCCGTTTGGAGCTACTGTTTAGCCACAGCATGGCCTTGATCACGAGCCAGCTTGACTGGCAGCTGCAGGTCAGCCGGGAGCCGAGGGATAACCTGATTCAAGGTACCCAATAAGGCACAGGCAAAGTTGGCCATCATAATAGCCAAACTAGCTTACTGAAGGCCAAGGGACGAGGCTGCATAGGCCTTCTTCACCACATGGTCCAATTTCTTGGACTCACTGGGAGGTTTCTTGACGTCATCGACATTACCTGTGTGCTGAAAGACCAAGTCAGCAACCAATCATTCGGCCAAAGGGTGGTCTGTAAACGCACACAGGGACCCAGTGGGGACCTCGAACCATAGACTCACATGTATGAATCAATGGTGAAAACTAATTCATGGAAGATCTGTTGTTTCACTTTGGTATTCCTTCCAAAGTTACACCTGTGCAATCATCTGAGTATGCAATGAGTCCTCAGAAAGCCCACTGGCTACAGCTTCATATCCTCTGTTCTCTCACACCTTCATACCTTCCTGATTCAGCTCTTTCAACATGAAATGCAGAAAACGTGAGGTCATGTCAACAGGTAACCGATGAGGGTTAGTAACCAGGGAAGGACAAGTGAGTCAGTGTGACTGTACAAGAAATATGCACGGTGAAGAAAAAATTATTCACTGCAGTAAAGTTGTTTCTTCCAAGGGATACCTCACTACGCTTAACAACTGCAATCATTCCCCTGGAAGGAGCTGCCCTGGAGCCTAGAATTTTATGCCGATTATGGAATTTTAGAATGAAATTCGAAACTCTGCTGTGTGGTCACGATCGCCTCTGCCCTCTAACATCATATTTATTTCTAAAGCAAGGATGACCAGTGACCACTAAACCAGCTAAATGACTACTACAAAGGATTCAAAAGTTTAATAATAATAATAAATCTTTATTTGAAATAGCGCCTTTCATTTACCAAAGCGCTTTACAAAAATAATTAAGAACAGGAACTTAAAACAACAATATAAAATAAACCATAAAATCTGCTGCTAGAAATACTTAATTAACAAATGCTTGGCCTCATAATTACGTTTTTAATGCCTGTTTGAAGCCCCCCCAGGGCCACGCACTCCCGCAACGGACAGGGTAGAGAAATCCAAAGGGCTGGGGCCATGTACATAAATGCACGGGCCCCTGAAGATTTTAACAAAACCCTTGGAATCTCTAGCAACCCCTCATCAGCCAAGCGGAGCCGTCGCTTGGGGTAGTAGGGAATCAGAAGCTCTTTCAGGTAATCAGGGCCAAGTCCATGTAGGGCTTTATATGTTAGTAATCCGACTTTAAAGGTGATCCGCCACTGAACGAGCAGCACCAGCATGATGTGACTGGGAAGTCCCTGTCAACAACCAGGCTGCAGCGTTTTGCACTGGCTGGAGGCAGCAGATATCAACCCCCGGTAGCCCTAGGTAAAGGGAGTTGCAGTAATCGAGGCGCGAGGTCACAAAGGCGTGGATCAATGTGGGAAGGTCACCAGATGTAATAAGGTGCTTGATCCTAGCGATGTTCCTCAGATGGTAAAAGGATGACTTTGACGACTGCCAACACCTGAGACCGCAGAGCCAGCCCATCATTAAGCATCACCCCCAGGTCAAGCACCTGTTCAGAGGAAAGGAGCTTTGAGCTCCCCAGAAAAAGCCCTGTGGGCTGACCAGCCCCCGACCCCCCCATCCGGTGACCAGGATCCACCACCATCACCTCTGTTATTCCCAAGTTCAGCTTTAGCTAGCTGGAATTCATCCAGTCCTGGATTTCTGTGAGGTATTTATTAAACACAGAGTGCGCACTATCCTGGTCAGGTGCGAAAGACAGGTAGAGCTGGGTATCATCAGCATAGCAGTGAAACCTCAGCCCATACTGGGCAGCATATATACCGCGAACAACATGGGGGACAGCTCTGAGCCCTGAGGAACACCACATGACAAAGAGAGAGAGAGGGATAGAGGAATAAATCCCCGACACCACCCTCTGAGTTCTGCCAGTGAGGAAAGATTTAAACCACCCGAGGACTGTACTAGTCAGGCCACAGATGCACCTCAGGCACTCAAGCAGCACCCCATGGTCCATAGTGTCAAATGCTGAAGAGAGGTCAAGGAGTACCAAGACGGAACAGCTTTTCTGATCTCTCGCCATCAGGAGATCATAGGGCACCCAAACCAGAGCAGTCTCGGTACTGTGACTCTTTCGAAAACCGGACTGAAGAGGTTCAAAGATGTTATGGATGGTCAAATGGTTCTCCAGTTGTACAGCCACTACTTTCTCAATAATCTTCCCCACAAAGAGGAGGTTTGAGATTGGTCTGTGGTTAGCAAGAGAGTCTGGGTCCAGTGAAGCTTTCTTCAAGAGGGGTGTCACCAATGCCTCCTTCAGGGAGTCTTAGGAGACTCTTAAATGTGGCAGAAAATATTTAAAAAGATTAGATCACTGATTATCAATTTACTGTAACAAGTAATGCTCAAGCAAACTGAAAAGAAATGAAAATTACGTACCTACCGTAATTCTTGATCTTCTTGGATGAGTCTCCACCACTCATTCACACTAGTGGGATTAGCGCCGGAGGCACTAGGACCCATCGGGAGCAAACTTTTTGCTGGAGGGTCGGCACGAGAGATGGCGCCGCGAGGAACGGCGCCGCGAGCAGCGGCTCGAGCGGCAATCACTATCTCGGCGACGACCCTCCAACCGCCTCAGTACCTTTTTTACCAAGGAGGTGCAGCGCAACTAACGTAAAGAGTAAATCTAACCTTAAAAAACGGACATAAGACAGTCCGTACGACCCGTGTAAGAAGGGTCAGCAAAGAAGTCTTCACGGCCTAAAGAGTTGAGGGAGTGAAGACCAACACAGCGGTGAGCTCGGGGGATGGAGGGTGGGCGTGTGAATGAGTGGTGGAGACTCGTCCAAGAAGATCAAGAATTACGGTAGGTACGTAATTTTCATATCTTCCTGGACATAAGTCTCCACCACTCATTCACACTAGTGGGAGAGTACCAAGCTGATAATCCCCCAAAAGGGCGGCAGGAGAGCCAGAGCTCACGCGACTAAGATAGAAGTCCATTAAGGATAGTTCTGCCGAATGCGGAATGCCGCCTGGCATGAACATCCAGTGCATAATGCTTAACGAAGGTATGCACTGAGCTCCAGGTGGCGGCGTTGCAGATATCTGCAATTGGAACATTGCGAATTTCCGCTAGGGATGCCATGACCGCCTTCTAGTAGAGTGAGCGTACACTCTACCTTCTAATTTAACTTGAGCCATGGAATAGCAATGTAAGGCATGCCAATAACCATGATGAGATGCATCTGATAGCGACAGGTTGACCCAGCCGGGTGTCGCTGAAAGAAACAAATAGTTGCTGAGTCTTTACGAAATTCTTGGTTCTATCTAAATAGAACCGCAAGGCTCTCTTAACATCCAAGGAATGAAGAGATCGTCTCTTCATTTTGGAAATTAGCAAGTAAGAGGAAGTACCAGAGGTTGGTTTAGATGGAATTCTGACACAACCTTGGGAAGAAATTTAGGATGAGTACGAGAACTACCTTGTCTTTATGGAATACAGTATAATGGAGGGTCCTTAACCAGGGCATGTATCTCAGAGAACCCTGTGGGTGAGGTAATGGCCACCAGGAAAACAGTCTTCCAGGTAAGAAATTTTAGCTCACAGGTAGCTAGGGTTGAAAGGCTTCCAGTGAGCATGTCCAGCACCAGGTTAATGTCCCAGGCTGCAACTGGACGCTTAACAGGGATCTGGTATGAAGAATCCCTTAAGAAATCTCTTCACCATAATGTAACTGAGCCAGAGTCAAGGAAGAAACCGGCTCATGGAACGCTGAGATGGCACCAAGGTGAACTTTAACTGTGGAGTACTGGAGACCTGAGTTTGATAGGTCCAAAAGATACTCCAGAACCTTGTCAGGAGGACAGAAAAAGGGTTTCCAAGAGGACTTTGCACACCAGAGAGAAAAATGTTTCCATTTGGAAGCGTACATTTTTCGGGTGGCTGGCTTCCGAGCAGCCAGAAGGATGTCTGAGACTCTCACAGAGACGTTGAACCGATTCACTTCTACCTCTTCAGGAGCCAAGCATGAAGGTGAAGTGATTTCAGGTTGGATGGACCAACGAACCCTGAGTCAAAAGACTGATTTGCAAGGGAGGTGGTCTCGGAGAGGCTGCCAACATACTGTTGAGTAGAGAACCATAGTTGCCGAGGCCAGGAGGAGCAATGAGAATCATTTTGGTCCCCTGAGACTCGAACTTGAGGAGTACTCTCTGGATTAGAGGAAGCGGTGGAAAGGCGTAAAGAAAGCGTTTTGTCCACTGCAGCCTGAATGCATCCTGACAGAAAATGCCAGGCCCTGGATTTCTGGAGCAGAAGAGAGGCAGTTTTACGTTGAGTGGGGATGCAAAAAGGTCCAGGTCTGGAGTCCCCCACTCTTCGAACAGTGACCAAGCTATGGCTGGATCGAGAGACCAGTCATGAGGGTCTGCCTCCGTTCTGCTGAGGTGATCTGCTAGGTCGTTTTGTATACCTGGCAGATAAACTGCTTGAATTAGAGACTTGTGCTCCAAGCACCACTCCACACTCTCATTGCTTCCCTGCAAAGGGGATAAGAATGAGCACCGCCTTGCTTGTTGATGTAATACATCACAGCTTTGTTGTCCGTTTGAAGGAGAATGTTCTTGTGACAAAGGATATCCTTCAGAGCTCGGATCGCATAGAGGACCGCTCTCATCTCCAGGACATTTATGTGGAGTTGAGTTTCAAACTGAGTCCACACACCTTGAGTGTGGAGGGAGTGACAGTGAGCTCCCCATCCCATCAGCGATGCGTCTGTGGTGATGGAGATCTGATGATCCGGGGGAGCAAAGGGGAACCCTTCCAGGAGATTGCTCTCTTGAGACCACCAGGTGAGAGACCTTCGAAGGGGCTCCGTCACCTTGATGGGATAAGACTGGGGGTGAGAGGACGGAGACCACTGAGTGGAGAGCATCCATTGGGTGGTTCTCATGTGTAACCGGGCCAGGGGTACAGTGAACACCGAGGACGCCATGAGACCCAACATCGTTGCATCGAGAGAGCTGTAACCGATTGGTTCTCCCTGATGTAACGGGCCATCCGAAGGATATCGAGTCTTCTGTCCTCTGGAAGGAAAGCCTTCAAGGAAGAGGTGTCTAGAAGCATCCCATGAAAAGGAGCCTCTGGGAGGGCTGCAGTTGTGATTTTTCAAATTCAGCAGAACTCCCATGGACGTAAGAAGACAGAAGTCGCTTGCACGGCTTCCAAGTCCCTTGGACGGAAGGGCTTGCTAGAAGCCAATCGTCCCAGGTAGGGAAACACTGGAGTCCGATCTTCCTGAGATGCGCAGCGAGAACTGCACAACACTTTGTAAAAACTCGCGGCGCCGAGGATAGCCCAAAGGGCAGGACTCTGAACTGATAATGCTGACCCAAAGCTACAAACCTGAGGAACTTGCGGTGGGTCGGGTGGATGGGGATATGCTGGTGAGCGTCCTGCATATCCAGGGAGGCCAGCCAGTCGTGCTGATGCAGCAAGGGTAACAGGGTACCTAGGGAAATCATTTTGAATTTCTCCCTGGGGAGAAATTTGTTTAACTTTCTGAGGTCTAGAATGGAGCATTCCCCAGATTTCTTTGGAACCAGAAAGTAATGGAGTAGAACCCTGTGTTTCACAGATGCGGGGGCACCAGTTCTATTGCCCTGTTGTTTAGAAGGCCCTGGATCTCGGCGGTGAGGAGGTCTGACTGAGAGACCGACAACCTGGGTTGTCGTCTGGGAGGACAATTCGGGGGTTTCCAAGAAGTGGAGAGAATAACCCTCTGAATTATCAGAAGGCCCATTTGTCGAGTTATGGACTTCCACTGGTTGTAGAAGTACATCAGATGACCTCCCACCGGAGGAGAAAGTTCCACCTCAGGCAATGTGGATGGAACTTGGGCTAGCAATTCATAAGGTGGCGCTGGGGGCTTTAGGCCCTTGCGCTTTCTGCTGCGTCTTCTTTTGAGGTTGGGCAGGTTGTTTTTTATGGAAGCTTCCTCTGCCCTGCCTCGAAAGGACTGACAACTATGAAACTGACGTCTGTTCACATGCCCCGAGAGGGGAGGCGTAGGTCTGGCCAACTAATGGCCGATCTAGTCTTCTGAGTGGCCTCAGAGCTTGCTCTCCTGAGGCCAAAGATAGGAGCCATCAAAAGGCAGCGCCATTACCTGCTGCTGAGCATCACTCGTGAAGCCAGAATGCAGGCCAGGAATGGCGCCGAGCACAAATACGCGGCTGCTGAGCGAGAAGCAGTGTCGAAAGCGCCCATGGCGGCTTTGACCTGTTGGTTATTGGACTCAATACCTCTAATAACGTTAGAAGAAGCTCTGACTTGGAGTCCGAATCTGGAAGAGCTTCAACCATTCTTTTCATAGAGTGCCACAGGATATACTCATACTGAGAAAAATAGCCTTGATAACTGGCACTACGTATACTTAGAGTGGAGGCAGCAAAGACTCTCTTACCTAATATATCAATCTTACGAGACTCTTTGTTAATAGGTCGAGCTGTAGTAGTTTGAGGAAGAACGACCTTGTCATTCTCTGCCAGGACTACAAAAGGATCCGCAAAGGCTTGGGATGCCAAAATGGGACGATCCTTGGGAGCTGAATACTTCTTATCAATGGATTTAGCCACTGAGGGAATAAGAGCAGGATTATTCCAAACCATTTGAGACAGCGTCTCGAAGGAAGGCTGGATCGGAGGAGTCAAATCCGTAGGGATCTCCGAAGCATGAAGATACTGGAGTCTTAATATCTTCCCAGGATCGATGTCTGTAGTCTGGAGAGAAAGAGTGGATCTCAGGTTCTTCAACAGAGACTTAAAGGACAGGTCCCGACCACAGGCTCTGTAGCAAAGAAAGATCCTGTTCCTCCACTTCATCACCCAACCGAAGATCTGGTCAGGCTCAACATCATCTCCTGATGGTCCAGGAAGGACTGTTTGGACAGGAAAGGAGTGAAAATTAGGAGAGGAGGAAATAGCAGAGAAACAAGGAGAGTCCCTGAGGGCCCCCAAGCGCCGAAGGCAAAACGGGTTGAAAACGGCACAGTGAGGGGCACAGGCGCCCGAAGAGGCAGCGGCACCCTGCGCGCCCGGCAGCGCCACGGAGCACATGGCGCGTCGGCCAGCGCAGCGACCAAAGCGGCAAGCCGGCGCCGAACTCACAGCGCCACAGGCGCCGCAGACTCACCGGCGCGCGGGCGGCACCGCAGGCCAGCGGCACGAAGCGGTGCCGACAAGCCAGCAGACCCTGCCGAGCACAGAGGCATGGGAACCTGGAAAGCTAGAGGAAAAAAAACAGGAGATAAGGGCATCGGTGGGCCCCTGCGCACAGCCATATGAGGAAACACCTAAGTGCGGAGTCGCTGGCACCGAAGAAGGCGCCGTGCGACTAGGAAGGTCCAACCGCCCTACCTGATCGCCGGAGGAGCCCGAGGGCTCCGTGGCAACCGAGCCAGGCAGAAGAACCAACCTCCGAGCCCATCACTCCATAAGAGCGGCCCACTGATGAAACTGCTCATCTGGAGCCCTACCTATAGGCGGGGAGGGGCTCCGATGTCGAGGACAACGGTCACCGGAAGTTGGCGACTCCGAAGAAGGAGACCGGCAACTAGCTACGATAACCGATCGTCGACGCGCAGACATACCAGAGGGCGACCTCGAGTGATGCCTTCTCTTTTTTGACCTGTGGGCCGAAGAAGAGCTTGAGGCCGAATGGTGCCGAGAATGCGACCGTTTATTTTTATGCCGACGGGGGGACCGCCCATCCCCCCGGGCATCGGACTGACCGTTGTCGGAACCCCGCTGAGCAGAAGGAGGCTGACCGGACCCAGCCCGGCTGACTGAACAGCTTTCATACGAAGTCTCCCTACCGTCACCTGACCTGCTCATGGTTGACTCCGTCCAGTAGGTCGAGACTTCTTCAAGTAAGTTAAATTTAAAATATTAGAAAAATTTAACGAAACTAGAATAAAATTAAGCGATACTACTATCGTGACATTGTTACAAAACAATAAACTGAAAACTATGCGCTAGTTTGAAGTTTGACTCCCGACAGGCGAGCGACGTTGTCACTGAAGCGCACTCGACGGCGGGAAAAAAGGAACTGAGGCGGTTGGAGGGTCGTCGCCGAGATAGTGATTGCTGCTCGAGCCGCTGCTCGCGGCGCCGTTCCTCGCGGCATCATCTCTCGCGCCGACCCTCCAGCAAAAAGTTTGCTCCCGATGGGTCCTAGTGCCTCCGGCGCTAATCCCACTAGTGTGAATGAGTGGTGGAGACTTATGTCCAGGAAGATCTGATTTGTGTGAGAACCTTCTTCAGGTTTTGGAAGGGGAAGTAGGGAATGAATTGTTAGCCACAGTGAGGAATCCCTTGGTAAAAAACATTACTACAGTAATTTTTTTCTTCAAGCCCCAGAAATTCCTCACTATGCTTAGCAACTGCAGACTACAAAGTACCACCTTGGGAGGTCAGGTACAGAACCTACTTAAAGAAAAGGTTCAGCAAGACAGCAGTGCCAAGGCTGGCATCCCTTCTGGACTGTATGTCCAGACAGTAGTGCTTTGTAAATGTGTGTAATGTTTTCCATATAGCTGCACTGCAAATTTCCTGCAAGGAAATACTTCTTGATGCTGCCACAAAGGCAGAGGTGCCCTGTGTGGAGTGTGCCCTGAAGTCTTGAGAGGTGGCAGCAAGTCAGCTTTGCTGCAACTGAACTGTATGCAGGAGACTATCCAATAAGAAGTTGTTCTCTCGGATGCTGGTTTACCTTTACCTACTTCAACATAGTGACAAACAACTGAGTATTAGTGGACCTTACCTCCTTTGTGTGGACCAAATAGCAGCTCACCGCTCTGAACATCAAAATTATGGAGCTTTTCCTCTCCTGAACTAGATTTTGCTGTAAAGAGCACTGAAAGTGTAACTGACTGGTTCAGATGAGATTTGGACATCACTTTAGGGAGGGATTTTCTGTTAGGACTACCTTGTCCCTGTGGAAAATGATATAGTTAGGATCTGTGCAGAGGGCTTGCAACTCACTCACCCTTCTGACAGATATCACACCACCAGGAAAACTGTTTTCCAGGTAACATACTTCAAATCAGCAGTTGCCATAAGCTCAAAAGGAGCTTCCATGAGCTAGGCAATGCAAAGATTCAGGTCCCATAGAGAGACAGGATCATATACTGGAGGGTACAGCTGAATAAGGCTTTTAAAGAACTTTTTTTAAAAATGGGTTGTGAGGCCACTGACCTGATCTTGCCAGCTGAAGCATATGCTGACATGGCTGCAAAATGCACCTTCAGGGTAGAAAGCCTCAGACCCAGGAACTAGGTGGAGAAGGTAGTCCAAGACTGCAGGAAGGTCAGCCTGAAATGGGCTGAGCTGCCTAGAGGAGCACCAAAGGGAAAATCTTTTCCACTTGAGGCGTATATTTTTCTGGCTGCTGACGTCTTGGAAACCTTAAACACTTCCAAAACCTTTTCAGAGTAGAGATTTAGTCCAGAAAACTCCAACTCTTCAAAAAATGATGCCCTGAGATGCAGGGTTCTTGGATCTGGAAACGTTATCCTGCCTGGGACAAGGTCAGCAGATTGTACCTCAGGGGAAGGATGATACAGTGTTTGATAGAGAGGGACAGGAGAAGTGAGTACCAAGTCTGTCTGGCCCAATCTGGAGCTATTAGGATCATTGTTGCAGACTCTCCCCTCAGTTTAAGCAGCACCCTTAGTAAGAGTGGGAACCGAGAGAATGCATAAAGGAACTTTCCTGACCAACTGAGGATTAGGGCATCTTCTGGGATTGTCCCCACTGAGTGGGGTCTGCAACAGAACAAGGGGAGCTGTCAGTTTTCCCAGAATGCAAACAGATCCCTCTTTGGTGTACCCCATGTTAACACCACAGCCAGCACCTGCTTGTTTAAGGTCCATTTGTGGTGTCCCTGTCTGATTCTGCTCAGGGAATCTGCCAAGATGTCGTCCTTTCCTGGCAAGAGCACTGCTGATAGCTGCACCTCTAGGGAACAGGCTACGTTGAATGTGGGAGGAAAACGACTGCATTGCCAGATACACTGCCCTGAGCTCCAGGACATTTATGTGCTCCTGCGGCTCAAGTGGGCTCCACAACCCACTTACAGTGAGAGCCTCCTGATGGGCACCCCAGCCCAGGAGGGAGGCATCTGTAGTGAGCATGACTGTGGGAGACTGCTGGAGGAAGGGAACCCCCTCTCTGAGGTTGTCCCTCTTCCTTCCACCACTCCAGTGCACTTAACAGACACTTTAACATGGGCACTAGTTCTGACAGTGGGTCCCACCTTTGGGACCAATGGTCCCCAAAGTGGTACTGGATAGCTCCAATTTGGAATCTGGCACGTGGTACTACTGCTGCAGATGAGGCAATAGGCCCTAGCAACTGGAGGAAGTCTCTTGCAGGTCTGGGTTGTCCGCCTTGAAGGACCTTGCAAGCACTATCAGGTTTGCCACTCTTTGTCAAAGGAGGAATGCCTTCCCTTGGTGGGCATCCAACTCTGCACCTATGAAGTCCAGAACCTGAACATGACTTTTGGGCATTTATTACCAAACTCAGGTCCTCTAAGGTGTGCTGGGTGAGAAGAAAGACAACTTTGGTGTGACTTGAGACTAACGAGTCATCTAGGAAGGGAAAGATCACCACCATCCGCCTCCTCAGATGTGCCGAAAATATGGCTAGGCACTTTGTGAATACTCTTGAAGCAGAGACTACGCCGAAGGTTTAGGAAAACAAACTCGTAGTGGCAGTTCCTTATTCTGAATCTGAGGTACTTTTGCGAGTGGGCCTGACTGGTATGTGAAAGTAGGCATCTCTTTCAGATCCAGTGACCTCAGCCAGTCTCCTAGTTGCAGAGATGGAATCACGGATCCCAGTGCTACCATCCTAAACTTTTATTTTTTTAAGTGTTTGTTCAGGTACCTCAGGTCTAAAATGGGTCACCACTCCCAATTTTTCTTCTGGGTCAGGAATGATCTTGAGCAAATCCCTTTCCCAGTGTGTGTGTGTGTGTGTGTGGGGGGGGCACTCTCTACTGTATTACTTGAATCACATTTTTACCTCGAACTCAACAGGAGTTTTTAGTTAGGCGTATGAGGGGTGAAGGTTTTGTGTTTCTGCAGTTTGGGAAATTTTTTTAACTGCAGGGTCAGACCATGATTCACTGTTTCCTGGACTCATCTGCCTGTGGTAATTTTTTCACATGCCTGGAAATAATTAAGCAGCCTTTCTGGCTGGAGGCCGGAGTCGACAACACCAAATGGCCAACTCGCGAGCGCCACATAGTGTGTTGGCCTCGAGGGCGGTGCCGATGGTGCGTCAACTCCGCCCATCCAAAAAAAAAAAAAAGAGCTCCTGCGGACTCATGACCTCCGACCAGAACCCAAAGGTGATGAATGGTGAAGACTGACACAGATAAGATCAGCTGTTGCCACATGAGATCCTCGTAGCGCCGACAGAGTTTCCGCTGGAGCCTCTATCTCATTCGAGGAGGACGAGGACGATCAATGGCATCGCCTCTTTTTAAAACGCTTATGGCTCTTCCTCGGCCTGCCGGACGAGGGGGCTCTGGACCTCGATCGAGAGCAGGCAGGCTGACTCGGTCGTTCGGGAAACACCATTGGGACCGGTGACTTCCCGTGGTCTGGAACCAGGTCCTCGATAGGGACTCCAGCGGGATGGGTATCCTCATCGGGGAAGACAAGGACCAGAGTCCTCTCCAAGGAGTCGTCGACCAGAGTCGGCGACAGAGGATCAATTGGGTCGATAACTATTCGACCTCATCGACCACATCCTTGGTCGAATGGCCTGACGAGGGGTCTGAGAAGCCAGCGGCCAAAGAAGCGATCTCGACCGAAATCGAGACCACGTGCTCCTGGGACTGAGACCTCTCCCAGTCCCAAGAGCGCCTTCGTCAAGAGGAAGACTTGCTCGGATCCTTCTCCAGCTTATGGGATCAAGAGGAGTGCGAGCCTGCGGGCGCCTGTCCCCTGGTGGAAAGAGACTAGCACAACTCCCGGAAGGAACCAGAGAAGGTGAAGCCCAGGTTGAGCGGAACGAAGAGGCACCGGGAAGAGTCCGCAGCGCGAGCCACTTCTTCCTCGAACGCTGCCATAGCTGCGAATGGCATCGACGGCGCTGAGCGGCGGACCATCTCTGACTATGGCGCCATCAAAACCCGCTGCAAACAGCGCCAAGGCCCAAGATGGCACCGACGGATGGCATCGAGAATGGTGTGACCCAAGCTTCCCAGCTCGGGGAAAAGACACAGGGGGAGCCTTCGCTCCCAAAGGGGCAATTGTCAGGGCAGTGCCTCCTACCTGCCCCTCAGTGGGGATGGACTGGGCCTCCTGCACCACGGAAGGAGCTTCTGCAACAGCGAGGCTACTAGGAGCAGAGGCCCCCCCCCCATGGTCCATATAGGACCAGGAGGGGACCCGGAGGAAAGGCCAAGAGACCGCAGCTGGGCCAGAGTTCGCACCCATCCCCCAGAAGTCGGCGGAGTTCGTCCAACTTTCCACACGCATTGCTCGATGACACGACAGTCCATGGAGAAGCAGGCATAGCACGAATCCATGTCATGAAGCAGGCCAACACACGTGAGGCAACGATCATGGTAGTCGGTGACGGAGTACTTGCGGCCGCATGGGCACCGTCGCATAGGGGGCTGCCTCGTCTTCAATGATTTCTTGCCCTCGACCAAGACATGATCCTTGGCAAAACAAGTTAAACAAAGACTCGATGTCGCTGACAAATAAAGAAAAAAACAGTCTTACCACAGTGGCGTTGAGTGGTGGCGAAAATGGAACCAGCAGGAAGAGTATTTCACGGCGTCAACACGGAGTCAATAATTCTATTAATAGCAGCTCCTCATGAGGTGCGACCTCTACGGCGGAAGATGAAGAACTGGCGGGGTCGACGACACCGAATGGCCAACCCATGAGCGCCATGCAGTGCGTCGGCCTCGAGGCTGGCACTGTCAGCTCCGCCCATCCCCCCCAACAAAAGCTCCCGTGGGGTCATGACCTCCAGCCAGACACCAAAGGTGATGAATGATGAAGACTAACACAGATAAGATCTGGTAGTGTTGGCGTAGAAGGTGGAAACGAAGAAACCTGTGGTGGGCAGGGAGGATGGGAATATGCAGAAAGGCATCCTCCATATCTAGGGTGCAAAGCCAATGTCCCTGCTTCAGTATTGGCATGATGGAGTTTAAAGTTATCATGCGAAACTGTTTGTACTGGATGAAGACGTTAAATTGTCTGAGGTCCAGTATCGGTCTGAGATCTCCAGTTTGTTTGGGTACCAGAAAGAAGTGGGAGTAGAATCCCTTTTTATGTTCCAAGGGAGGTACTGGGTAAACAGCCTGTTTGGTCAGTAGAGCCCTCAAGTCCTCCTGAAGGATGGGTATATGATCTGGTGGGTAATGAATATATCGAGGAGGAATGGGGGTTAGAAATATATTCCAAAGTATGACCCCTCTTTATAATCTGAAGTAACCATTCATCTGAAGTGACTGTTTGCCATGTCTCCAAATGGAGACCAAAATGACCGTCCACTGTCTCCGAGGCTTGGTCGAGGAGGCGTGGGAAAAGCCCTTCATAAGTCACTGGGCACAGGTCTGTCCAGCTCCACCCGGATGATGGGAGCGGGAGTCCCCAGGCAGAAGAGGTATTTACTCTGGTAGATTGAGGACGACCTCTGAAACCGCCTCTATATTTTCCACCTCTTTTGGAATAGAAAGGGGATTGAGTATGGCAGGTTGTATGCAGAGTACGGTACATGCCATGAACCGTATGTAGAGGTTCTGCCTGATGCCTGTAGATTGCCTAGTAAGGTTTGAGTACCTAGCCCGAATAGTTTGAACCCACAGAAAAGGGGTGTTAGCTACTTTCTGTGGCACATCAGGTGTAAAACCTGAAATGCAAAGCCAGGCATGGCGAAGCAAAGAAATACCAGCTGACAGTCAGGCGGGATTTCTACGGCATCATATCCCAACCTGAGTAGGTGTCGGGAAATAAAATTGTCAGTTGATACTGTAGCCAATAATTGTTCCCTTTTCTGTGAAGAAGGGAGTTTATTAATCATATCAATGACAGAGGACCCAAGGGTATGCTGGTATTTAATCGTATGACCCATGTCATTTAGAATTCTGAGATTCACGGTACTGGAGGAAATATCTTTTTACCCAGATAGTCAGGCCTTCAAGATTCCTTATCAGGAGGTAAGGAGCTCATCTGTTCAAGTCGTTTAGTACGATCATGAGCGGCAGCAATCCCAACAAAGTCCACCTCGGGGTAGCAGGAAGGAAAAAACAGGTTACTCACCTGTAACAGTAGTTCTAGAAGTGGTATACGTTCTACACCCACACTTCTTGACAGTGTCCCTTTCCCTTTAAGACAGCTAGAAAGTCTTTAAACTGGCTCTTCCCACCCACCCGGGTGGTATAACCCTCTGCTCCGCCCCATGACGCCAGATCTTAGCCCACTGGAGGCCAGGTTTTGTGCGTCCGCAGACAGGGAGGTCGGGTGGGTCCGTGTGGATGAATAACATATACCACTCCTAGAACTACTGCAACAGGTGAGTAACCCGTTTTTTTAGGATCGTGGACATGTTGTTCATCCACACTTCTTGGCAGACTCCTAGCAGTTCTCCGGGAGGAGGGAGGCAAGGCGTACACCCCCTCTGATACTTACTTGGGGAAAAGAGATTGGAGAAGTGATGCCCCAAAACCAGCATCCTGGCATAACTCAAGGTCGATGTGGTAACTGGTAATGAAGGTGTTTGCTGTCTTCCAGGTAGCAGCCTGACAGATTTCCTGGATAGAGATGTCCCTGGAAGCAGCCACCGATGCAGCAGTATGGCGGGTAGAATGAGCTCTTATCCCTTTGGGAGGCTCCTTGCCCGCGAACTCATAACACAGACTTACGCAAGATGTAAACCACCTTGCAAATGTCCACTTTGCTGCAGGGCTGCCAGAAGCGGCTTCAGCGTAGGTGACAAACAGCTGGCAAACCTCTCCCCGAATCTCAGCCATCCTCTCCTTATAACAGGAGAGAGCTCGTCTCAGGTCCAAAGTATGGAGCCTGTACCCAGCCTCCAAGGTGTAACTGGGGTAGTACACCAGCAGAGTCAACACCTGGTTAAGGTGAAACTCTGACACCACCTTCAGAAGGAATTTCGGGTGGGGGCGCATGACAACCTTGTCCCTGTGGAAGACCAGATAAGGGGAGTCCACCGAGAGTGCCTGGAGCTCCCCTGTCCTTCTGGCAGACGTGATAGCCACCAGGAAGGCCATCTTCCACAACAAATGTGACAATTCACACCTGTGCATTGGTTCGAATAGCTTTCCCATGAGCTTTGCCAGTACCAACAGTAGATCCCACGGAGGTGGAGGTTCAGGCACCGGAGGGGATATGTGATCCAGGCCTTTGAAAAAGCACCCCACTACTGTCTCCTGTGACAACGTTGGCTGACCAGCCTGTGCCTGGTAAGCAGTGATGGCTGCCAGGTGCACTCTAAGGGTCGATGACCGAAGACCCCCTCTGGACAGAGACCAAAGGTAGTCGAGAATGTTAGCCACTGGACAGGACAGAGGGTCCTGGCCCTTGCCCCGACACTAAATGGAAAACCTTTTCCATTTGAAGGCATAACACTTCCAGGTCGACTCCTTCCTGGATGCTTCCACTACTGTGAGGACATACTCGGAGAGACACAAAGCCTGGAACTCTAGCCACTCATGTACCAGGCTGTCAGGTGCAGGGATTGAAGATCCGGATGGAAAACCTTCCCCTGATTGAGTGAGATCTGGTCTGGGTGAGCTGGAAGCATCTCCAGGGGCCTGTCGCTGAGGAGATCTGGGTACCAGAACTGGCATGGCCAATCTGGGGCTACCAGAATCACTTGTGCCCTTTGTCCCTCCTCACCTTGAGGAGCACCCTGTGGATCAGGGTAATGGAGGGAAGGCACAGAAGAGGCCTGGGGTCCACAGCATCGAGAAGGCATCCTCCTGCAGCGAGCCCTGCTGATGAGGGTGGTCATGAAACAGCCTCAGCTTACTGTTTTCCCGGGAGGCAAACGGTCCACAAACGGTTTGCCCCAGTACAAGAACAGACTGTTTGCTACCTCTGGATGGAGAGACAACGCGTGGGATGTCTCGCCTATGCAGCTGAGAGCAGCCGCCAGTTGGTTTGAGGCTCCTGCCATGTGGATAGCTAGGAGACCCACCTCCAGACGGCTCACGAGTGTCCAGATGCAGAGCGCTTCCCTGCATAGCAGACAGGAATGCGTGCCGCCCTGTTTGCTGAGGTAGTACATGGTCGTAGTATTGTGTGTCTGGACTTGAACCACTTGACCCCAGAGCTGAGGAGCGAAAGCTGACAGTGCCAGTCTGACTGCTCTGAGCTCTAATAGGTTGATGTGATAACGGGACTCCTCGAGGGTCCAGAACCCATGGGCCATTTTGTCCCCCATGTGGGATCCCCAGCCCATGAGAGAGGCATCAGTCGTAAGGACGTCCGTCGGCTCAGGTGGACATATGGGATCCCTTCCTGCAACCGATCTGGGATGGTCTACAACTGGAAAGCATCCCACATCTTCTGGGTCACAGTAATCAGCTGGTCGAAATGACCTGGGCGCTGAGTCCACTGGGCAGCAAGCTCCCACTGGAGGGGGTGCATGTACCACCAGGCCCAACAGACCACAGAGGTGCACGCCACCATGTAACCTAGAAGGCGTAGAAAGTCCCAGGCAGGGCACAACTGCTCACCAGAAATGACTGGCAAAGGATGAGAGAACCTCCACCCTGTCTGCAGGGAGCCGAGCTCTGGCTTGACAAAAGTCGAGCTCTGCCCTGATGAAGCACATCACCTGAGAAGGCATGAGCCCCGACTTGGCCTTGTTGATCAGGAGGCCAAGTTGGGAGCAGGTCTGGAGGGCCAGGTCCTTGGATCTCTCCACCTCCTACTGGGTGGAACCTGCTAAGAGTCAATCATTGAGGTAGGGGTAAATTCTGCCTCCCCCCAGGATGCCTGAGGTGGGCTGCCACCACTGCAATGAATTTAGTAAGACCCGAGGGGCTGATGACATGCCGAATGGCATGGCTCGGAACACATATAGGGTTCCCTCTGTTTGGAAGTGGAGGAACCGCTGGTGGGATGGACGGATTAGAACGTGAAAAAATGTGACCTGGAGATCCAGTGAGCAAAACCATAATGTTTTGCTCCAGGGATGGTATGATCTGGGACAGAGGTACCATCCGGAAGGTACGTGGCCTAAGATACTGGTTCAGGTCGTGCAGATCTAGAATGGGGCGCCAGCTCCCCGTCCGCTTCGGAACCAGGAAGTACCTGGAAACGAACCCTGGGTCTGGTGGAGGATCTGCCACTCGAGCTACTGCCTCCTTGAGGAGCAGCTGAGCAATGTCGTCTTGGAGAGCCGACCGAGTGTGGGCAGATACCCTTTCCTCTTGTGGGGCACAGGCTCGGCTTGGGGGGTACTGCTCCAATTCCAGAGGCAGCCCTGGCCGACCACTTCGAAAATCCACCTGTCTGTGGTAAAAGCAGACCAGGCGGAAAGGAAGTGGCGGAGTCGGCACCCCACGGGGGGACCCAGAGTTGGCGTGACAGGAGTAGGGGTGGCAGCCCCCACCCTGTTACTGGGCAGGCTTGGAGGCAGAGGGTCCAGGGCCTGAACCTTGGCCTCCCTTACTGGCCTGGGTGGGCCGGGGGGCACCAAGCTTGAACCTGCCGCTGCTGACCTCTGTGAAGGGAGGGCTGCTGGGCCACAGGGGAAGAGTGCCAAAAAAGCTTATCTGAACCAGAAGAACCCTTAGCAGAAGTAGCGCCCAAAGTGGTGCTGGGACTGCTCAATGCACTGAAGGTGACCAGCCACACCTGGGCTGAAGAGATCGGTGCCCAGGAAAGGCACATCAGTAAGTTTGTGCTGAGTATCCACCGGAAAGGAGGAAAGTCTCAGCCAAGCCCTGTGGCGGGAGGCAACTGCGGCTGCCAACAAACGGGCACATGAATCTCCAACGTCCAGAGCCATCTGGAGCTGTTTGGCAACAGCGAGTCTTGGTCCTGAACCTGCTTGACCGTGGTCTGCATGTCCGCAAGGAGATGTGGGAGGACTTCATCCAAAGAACCCAGAAGGGCATGGGAGAAGTGTGCCATGACGATGGCCGAGCTTGCCTTACGAAGGCTCAAAGACAAGGCCGCATAGACCTTCAGAGTAGAGTGGTCCAAATATTTGGATTCCTTCTCAGGAGGTCTGTCGATATCAGCAGAACTACCAGTATGCCTGAACACAGAGGTGGTCACAAGACTCTCGGCTGAAGGATGCTCTGTGAACCCCGCGGGCACCGCATACTTGCGGGCCATACAGGCAGACGCAGCTGGACTGGAGGCAGGGTGCTGCCAAAGTTCTAAGGCCAGGCCGATGATGGCCTCGGCCACAGGAAAGGCTTCGGTCGGTGTATCCCCTCTCTTGAGGATGTCGGTTAGAGGGTACTCCGCCTTTTTCTGGATAGGTTCCAGGGGCATACCTGTGGACTCAGAGATGAAGCGGAGGATGCCCTGAAAGGACGAAGGACCTTCGTCCGTTTCTAGCCCTGGATGAGAATGGATTTCTCAGAATCCGAGGTATCCGGGTACAGCGGTCGACCGCCCAGATCACCTTCGACCTGCTGGGGGCAGTCTGGGGTGACAGCGACCGAAAGATGCCGGGGAAGCCCAGTGTCCAGCCTAGCTTCCTTAGAAGGAGCTCCTCCCACTAGCTGCTTGGGTGGCAGTTCCACCACAATCAGTGGAGAGACCAGTTTTGGCCGAACTGAGGGTTTTGCTGGCTCCGCGGGCGGAGGAACTGTCTTGATCGGCTCCAAAGGAGTCGGCTTCGGCCTGGGAGGCGAAAGCCAAGTAACAGCCAGGGTAGGAGCTAGGGAAGGCTTGTGCCCGGTCAAAATGAGCTGTTGCCAAATGAGGTCCTTGTAGCATCACCAGAGCTTCCGCTGAAGCCTCTCTTCATCTGAGGACGACGAAGACGACCGATAGGGGCACCTCTTTTTAAAGTGCTTATGGCCCTTCTTCAGCCTATTGGTTGAGGGAGTCAGAGACCTCGATCGAGATTGGGCAGGCTGACTCGGTCACTTGGGAGACACCGGTGGGACCAGTGACTTCTCTGGGTCGGGGACAACTTCCTCGACAGGATTCCCGGCAGGATGAGTCTCCTCGTCGGGGAAAACAAGGACCAGAGTCCCAGCAAGACTGTCGTTGACCGGAGTCGGCGACAAGGGGTCGATTGCTTCGACAATAATCTCAACATTGTCGACCGACACTTCGGTCAACCGGCCAGTCAGCAGGACTGAGAGGTCATTGACTAAAGAGCCAATTTCGGCTGAGGCCGAAACAGCCGGTTCCTGGGAGTGAGATCTCTCCTGATCCCAAAAAATGGCTCTGTCGAGACGAAGACGATCACGATCACAGGTCCCTCTCCTTTTTACGGGAACGAGAGGAGTGCATGCCCACTGGGCGCTCACCCTTAGTAGGGAGAGACTGGCACAACTCTTGGAAGGAACCCAATAAGTTGGAGCCCAGACTGAGTGGAATGAAGAAGCTTCCGGAGGAAGATGCAGTGGCATGAGCCACCTCCTTCTCAAAGGCCTGCATGCGCTCCAATTGCTCGGCAGATCCCGCAGCCGCGGAAACCGCTCACTGGCGGGTTCCATTTTTTGGGCCTCCCCAGTTTGAGGTGTGCGAGACGACTGTCGAGGACACTGGGTTGGAACACGAGGCAAAACTTGCATGTCATGGCCGACACCCAGACAGTAAACGCACGCGGCATGCGGGTCAGTGCACATCTTCTGGCCGCATGGGCACCGAAAAAATCCAGGGGAAGACTTGTCTTCCATGATCGAGAGAAAGCAATCGCAATCACCGACGCAAACAAGGCGAATTTTCGGCATAACCAAAGGTTTTGAAGCCAGGGCCTACAAAATGCGAAAGCACGAAGGAGGCAATCTGAATCTTCCAGCAGAAAGGAAGATGTGGCGTCATGGGGCGGAGCTGAGGGTTATACCACCCGGGTGGGTGGGAGGAGCCAGCTTAAAGACTTTCCGGCTGTCTTAAAGGGAAAGGGACACTGCCATGAAGTGTGAATGAACAACATATCCACGATCCTAGAAAGGATGATGCAGAGCAGCTTGATAGATGTGATCCGCCTTGTGGTGAACAGCTGTGGTCGCTGAAGGCTGGTGTCAGGCAGCAAGCATGGTATTCTGATAGCTTGGATTAGTGGGGGAACCACTAAAACAGGCTCCTCGGGGTAGTTTAAGATATTCTACCATATTCTTACATTGCTTGTCATGTTCTACAGTAGAGAATCCCATGACTTACTGGATTTGAACCACCTTTTTATGAAAAGAAAAGTCATCAGAAGGAAAGGTTACAGAATCTAGACAGGTCCTCATCCAAGGAAGAGATTTCCCAAAAAGAAGATTGAGGAGGAAATCCAGCTTTTGGCACTCCTTGTCTTCAAGGGCACCAGTGAAATCAACCAGGTCTTGCTCATCCAAGACATATACATATACGTATATATTTATATATATATATATATATAGAGAGAGAGAGAGAGAGTGAGAGAGTGTTTGACTAGGGTGGTAAAGTATCCCTGTCACCATGAAATCTCTTGGGTGGAGGAGTAGGAGATCATACAGGGTCGTCCTGCTCTCCTGGATCGGAGGGTTGGGAGTCCGCATGGCATGCAAGATGTGCCATACTACAGTAGTAACGTCCAGTTCCTTCAGAGAAAGAGAGGGGTAGGTAGCTTTTGTGTGGGGGTGGGGGTGGGATTGGATGCACAGCCTGAGCAGGTCTTGCCCCTGGGTGGTAAAGATCAAGGTCCCAATCTCTGTCCGCCTAACCCTTGACAGTATCCACCTAAGAGGGTGAAGGGGCAGTAAGCATGGCATAAGCCGTTGGTTTCCACTAAGGAATGCAGGCCCTCAACCACGGACCCGTAGGGGAAGAAGAATTATAACGTATATTTGAAGGAGCTAGTGACAGGAGAGGAGCCCCCAATGTCAGAACACCAGTTGAACCCACATAAGGTTAATTTTGAACTGCCTTAATGCGCAGGATAGTGCAGTCGATGCGAGTGCATGAGCTCCCATCGACGAGGTTGCGTCATCGAGAGAGGGACACCAGGAGCAGTGGCTGTCATCGAACTGCAAGGTACAGAGGTTGAGGAGAATCTTTCCCGCTGTGCCATTCATGGAACCCCAAAAAGGGTTATTTATGGACTGCCTTTATGAAGCGCCGGAAGCACTGTTGACGAGGGAGTGAAAACTTCCCATCAACGAGTAAGCAGAATATGGATGCACTGTCAACGGTTGGTGGCCGTCGATGAAATTTTGGATGCATCATTGACGGTTATGGCCGCCAATGAGAATATAGATGCATCCTCAAAGGTCGGTGGCCATCGATGGGAATATGGATGCATCATTGACGGTTATGGCTGTCAATGAGAATATAGATACACTTGTCGATGGATGGTGGCAGTCGATGAGAATATGGATGCATCGTTGATGGTTATGGCCGTCAATGAGAATATAGAGGCATCATCAACGGTTGATGGCCGTCGATGAGTAAGGGAGGCAGAGAGGTTGAGGAGGGGTACTCCTGCTCTATGTGTGCCCAAGATGTAGAATCAGTAGATGGGGAGCTCTTGGGATGAGACCCCTGGGTGTCCATAGGAGACAATTTCTTGTTTGTAGAATCTTTGATGATGTTTCTCGTCGATTACTGCTGTTCAGAAGTTGCTCTAGCTGCCGCGTGTGAGCTGAAGATGGCGAGAAAATTAACTGAGGATACCAGGGACCACCCACAATTATATAGGAAATGGAAAGCTGATGTACTGTGTGGGCGGCCCCTGGTAAAAGACTGCTAGAAGGAGCTGCCGTGCGCCACAGAGACCTCTGGCGACAGCCCACATGTATTACCTGCTGAATGAGGCCACTCCATAGAAGATCTACAGTTACACATGAGTAACCCTCATTTCTACGGACATGGATTGGTGCACTTATCCACACTTGGGCAGACTCCTAGCAGTTCTCTGGGTGGAGGGGGGCAAAGCGCACACCACTAATTAGCAAATAAAGACTGGCGAACCAAGGCCCCCAAATCAGCATCCAAGCACGACTCAAGGTTGATGTGGTAGTGGGAAATGAAGGTGTGTGCTGACTTCCAGGTGGAAGTCCTGCAGAATTTCTGGATAGGGACATCCCTGGAAGCAGCCACTGACACAGCGGTATGACAGGTGGAATGAACCCTTAGCCCTATGGGAGGCTTCCCTACCCACCAGCCTATAGAAGAGGTTGATGCAGTACGCTTAGCTACCAGTCTGCCAGGTGCAGGTTCAGCAGAGGTGACAAACAGATGGTGAACCTCTCCCCAAACTCCAGCTGTGCACTCATTATGGTAGGCAAGCGTTTGCCGCAGGACCAAAGTATGGAACCTGTGCTCGGCCTCTGAGGTGTGGCTGGTGAAGTACACTGGGAGGTTAATCACCTGGTTAAGGTGAAACTCAGACACCACTGTCAGGAGGAACTTCGGGCTGGAGCAGAGGACAATCTTGCCCTTATGAAACACCAAATACTGAGACTCCATCAAGAGTGTCTGCAGCTCACTGATCCTTCTGGGAGAGGTGATACCTATGATGAAGGCAGTCTTCCACGACAGGTGTGACAAATCACACCTGTGCGTCAGTTCAAATGGCTTACCCGTGAGCACTGCTTGCACCAGCAACAAGTACCAAGGTGTTGGTAGTGGTTCATGCACCAGTGCAGTCAGGTGGTCCAGCCCTTCAAAGAAATGCCCAACCACCTTCTCCTGTGCACCCTCAGCATACCAGTCCATGACCAGTATGCAGATATAGCTACCAGGTACACCCTGAGGGTCATCAACAGCTGTCACAATTGGGAGAGGGACCACAAGCAGTTGAGAATGCTAGTCAAAGGGCAGGTCAGGGGGTCTAGCTCCCTGCCCTGGCAACAAATAGAAAACCACTTCCATTTGAAGGCACCACACTGATAGGTCAAACTTCTTCCGGGTTTTGGAGACTCCCAAAGCCTGGAACTGTAGCTGCTCAGAAACCAGGCTGTCAGGTGAAGGAACTGAAGGTCTGGATGCAGAACCTTCCCCTTGTAACAAGACAGCAGGTCTGGAAGTAGATGCAACCACCACGGAGGTCTGCTGCTGAGGTTGGGAAGATCCAGGCACCAAAACTGGCATGGTCAGTCAGGGGTTACCAGGCTTATCTGCATTTTATTACTCTGCACGTTCACCAATACTCTGTGGATAAGGGAAAAGGGAGGAAAGGCACACAGGAAGCCTCGGGTCCAGGGCCTCATAAAGACATCCCCCATCAGTGTCTCATGGGGTACAGCTATGCTGAGATATGATTATGTAGGTATTGTTTTTTAAAATGTTTTCCTCCCAAATCCGTAAATGTAGGTGCCTAGATTACCTTGTCTATTTACCATGGGGTGACTCCTGAACTGTGTATGATGCCTGGCACTGGGATGCTTATTATTGTATTTTTTCTGTAAAATGCAATAAACAAACTACAATTAAAAAAAAATTTAAAAAAAATGGAGCAAATTCCACCAGAGCAGGGCAAACTGGATGGATCTCCAGCAGGCTGATGTGGTAACAGGACTCCCTGGGGGTCCAGAACCAGTGGCCCCTGCGGTCCCCCAGGTGTGCTCCCCATTTTCACCAGAGACGCAGTGATTGTCAGGGTGACAGTCAGCTCTGACTGGGCAAACAGGACTCCTTCCTCCAGATGTTCTGGGATAAGCCACCACTGGACGGCATCCCACATCAGCTGAGCTGGGTCACCATGATTGGCTGGCCCAGATGACCTAGGTGCTGAGGCCACGTGCGACACAGCTCCCACTGCAAGTGGAGCATCCACCAGTGGGCCCATCGCACCATGGTGGTGTAGGATGTCATGTACCCCAGCAATTGCAAAAGTCCTGGCAGGTCATGAGCACCCAACCTGAAATGATCGGGCAAAGGATGTAAGATCCGATGCCCAGGTCACAGGGAGTCGGGCCTTGGCCCAGAGAGAGAGTCTAGCTCTGCCCCAATTAAGTGGATTACCTGCGTGGGGTTGAGTTCAGACTTGGCCGGGTTGACCAGAAGCCCCAAGTCTTAGCAGGTCTGGAGGGCCAAGTCCCTGGACCGCTCCACTGCCTCCGTGGATGGCCCAGCTATCAGCCGGTCGTCCAGGTAAGGGTAGACCCCCGACTCCTCGGTGCCTCAAGAATTCGGCCACCACTGCAATGCACTTGATGGAGACCCTGGGGGATGAGGAAAGGCAGAAAGGCATGACCCGGGACTTGTACTGAACCCTCTCTGGGTAGAACTGATGGTACCGTCAGTGTGATGGTCACAATGGAATACAGAAGGTGGTGTCCTGGAGGACCAGACAGCATAACCACATGCCCTGCTCCAGGTATGGCATGATTTGGTTCAGAGTGACCATCCAGAAATGGAAATTATGTACTTACTGTAATTCTTGATCTTCCTCGACGAAGTCTCCACCACTCGTTCACACTAATGGGACTACACAAGAGGCACTAGGACCCCACGGGAGGTAAAAATCTTCAGGGAGGCTGATGCCGGAATAGGACTGCCCATGTGCGGCACCACGAGACTAGCTTGCGCCGTATAGGCTATCTCGGTGTCAACCCTCTAACTACCTCAGTACCTTTTTGACTGAGGAGGTGCAGCATAAACTAATGAAAGAAAATCTAACTCTAACCTCCGGGCATGTGAAGGCCCAGATGACCCATGTAAGAAGGGTCAATTCAACACTGTCTCCACAGCCTGAACAACAAGGAAGTGAAGACCAAAACAGAACGAGTGAGCGCGGGGATGGTGGCTGGGCATGTGACTGAGTGGTGGAGACTTCGTCCACGAAGATCAAGAATTATGATAAGTACGTAATTTCCATATCTTCCTGGACCAAAAGTCTCCAGCACTCATTCACACTAATGGGAGAGAACCAAGCTAAAAATCAATTCCACCCCCCCCCCCCGAAGGGTGGTAAGAGACAGAGCTCCATAAGGACTGTCCTGCCGAAGAAAGTTAACTTGTTAGGCATGGACATCCACAACATAGTGCTTTACAAAGGTATGCAATGAGCACCAACTCGCCGCCTTGTAGATGTCTGCAACGGGTACATTACGAATCTCCACCAGGAAAGCCACAACCACTCCGGTAGAGTGGTAAGAACCCGACCTTCCAACTTGATCTGTGTCATGGATTAATAGTGTCGAAGATATGCTAATAACCAAGCAGAAATACATATCATGGCAACAGGCTGACCCAGACAAGGCATTCAGAAAGATACAATAGTTGCTCAGATGCGTATCTCTTCGTTCTGTCGATGCAGAATCGCAGAACCCTCGTAACATTCAGAGAGATAAAGGGAGTGCTCTCCTTCATTCTCGAGTTAATGAAGTAAGTAGGGAGAAGCAAAACTTGACTAACGGTAACTGAGCCAGTGACATATTGTCTGCTGGCTCAAGATAGTCTGAAAACGCGCAGAGGTGAACATTCTCTGCTGAGAAATGCAGACCTGCATTCGACAGGTCCACAAGGCACCCCAAAATTTTACTTGATGGGCAATCAAAAGGGTCCAGACAGAACTTTGCACACGAGATGGTGAAGTGACACCACTTAGCCGCATAAGTCCTCCTGGTGGAAGGTCTATGCACAGCTGAAAAGATTTCGACGATTGTCTGGAAACCTAAAACTTGCCCACTTTCATCTCCTCAGGAGCCTGGCATGGAGATGAAGGGAGCACAGGAAGGATGGACCAAAGTCCCTTTGTCAGAGGGTCCACTCCTAGAGGGAGTCGCCTCAGGGGAACTTCTGAGCAACTGTTTATTTGACAAATTACATCTGCCGAGGCCAGCCTGGGATGATGCGTCATCCTGCCCCCGTTTGCCTATAACTTGAGCAGCAACCTCTGAACTAAGGGAAGAGGAGGAAAGCATACAGGAGCATCTTGTCTACTGCAGTGAATACATCCTGACAGAAAACACCAGGGTCTGGATTTCTGAAGCAGGATACAGGCAGATTTGCTTTGAGAGGAGACGAAGAAAGGACCAGGCCCAGACTGCCCCACTCGTCAAATAGCGACTGCACAATGTCAACTGAAGCAATGTGCTCAAGGCACCACTCTCACTTCCCCATGGCCTTCCTGCACAGAGGGTAGGAGAGTGCTCCATCCTGCCTGTTGATGAAAACATCACAATTTTGCCATCCATCCGAAGTGGAATCACTTCGTGGCAGAGGGCCTCCTTCAGAACTTGGAAAGCGTACAAGACAGCTCTCATCTCTAAGAAATTTATGAGGATGATGCTCCTCCTCCTCCTGGCTCCACACCTGAATGTGGAGGTCTTGACAGTGAGCTCCCTAACCGATCAGGAGTGCAACCATGGCAATGGTGATCTGGGATTTAGAGGGTAATGGTAGAACTAGAAGAAGCTAGGCCAACTGCGTCTACCATGTAAGTAATTTTGTCCAAGGTTCTGTCATTTATGCGGAGGATTGTGGATGCGTGATCAGAGACCACTATTTGTTGCGGATGAAGGCATAAGTCCCAGCATCCGCTGCATCGAAAAGAGCCCGGACAGAGATGCTTTCCATGAAGTAATGAGACATCTGAAGATGTCGTTTCTTCCATTCTCCGGAAGGAAGAACCCTTGCCCTGGAGGTGTCCAGGAGGGCTCCTATGAAAAGCAGCTGCTGAGAAGGTGAATCTGGCACATTTCCTGAATCAGAAAACCCCTCCTGGAAGAAAGCGACTGAGAAGCTGTGGCAACTGCTTCCGAAGACTAGCCTGTATGGGCTGGCTCTAAGCCAAACGTCCAGGAAGAAAAAAATTACTTACCAAAATCTTGTTTCTTCTAATAGAGTCTTACTGTATTCTGACATATGTAGTTAGCCCTTTCAGTTCAACTGCCCTGGAGATGAAAGAGTTAACTCTATGCAGAAGCACAGAACGTTCGTCTCAAGCTCCATTTTCAAACCACTGTCCCAAGTACATTCTATGTAACCGTCAAATTCTTACGAGCACTAAGTGATCTGACACTGATTTCTAGTAATGAAAAAAACACTAGTAGCAATAATAATAATATTAAAAAACATGGCCACCTGACTAATGACCAACCACTGGGCAACAAAGACAAGTCGAAAAGCCCAAGAAAAAATGTACCAGACCTGCACCCCTGAGGTGCAGCACTAGCAGTGCCATCCCTTGATAGGGAAAGTTCTGAAAGGTTCTGTTAGGGGAGGAAGGGAGGTCAGAATACAGCAAGACTCCATTAGAAGAAAAAAGATTACTAAGGTAAGTAATTTCTTCTTCAAACAACATGAAGTCTTGTTGTATTCTGACATGCAGACTATCAAGCAGTATCCCATGGAGGACAGAACCTACTTAGGAAACAGGCTCTGCAATACTGCTGTGCCAATCCTGGCATCACTTCTAGCCTATGTATCCAGGCAGTAGTGCTTGGTGAATGTGTGTACCGTCTTCCAGGTGGCTGCTTTACAGATCTCCAGAAGAGGGATATCTCTGGCAGCTGCTACAGAAGCAGCTGTCCCTCTTGTTGAGTGATCCCTCAGGCCTGCAGGTGGCTCTTTCCCCAGTTTGTTATAACAGAACTGGATACACGAGACAATCTACCTGGCAATGGTCCTTTTGGTAGCTGGCTTACCTTTGGCCACCTCACCATAGGTGAGGAACTGGGTGCATTCCTTCCAATGGGCCTTTGGTCAATATATTAGCTAATGGCCCCTTTAACATCCAGGCTGTGCAATCTTCACTCCTCCTAGGAAGAATGATCAGGAAAGAAACAGAAATTACGTTCTTACCGTAATTATGATCTTTCTGTGTATCTTCACCATTCATTACAGATGGGTACTGGCCGGAGATCAGGACCCCGCGGGAGCCTTTTTTTTTTTTTTTTTTAAAGGATAGGCGGGCCGACCCAGCATCGGCGCGCCCCTCGAGGCCGGCGTGCCCGTGGCGCCGAGGATTAGCCGCGGGAGTTGTGTCGACCCGCCTGCCTACCAGTTCTGAGCCGCCGAGAGGTAAGAGAAAGGGATGGAGGGTGGGACAAGAGAGTCCAAGGGACAGAAAAGGAAGAGGAAACTGAACTAAAGGAGAAATAACGACTGAGAGGACAGCATAGAAGAAGTAAAACTAAGGGGATTGGGTAGGGGCCCCAATCTCTGGAAAAGGAAGAAGGGAAGGGGAGAGAGAGGTAACAAGGATCCAAGACCCTTGTCCGTCACCAGACTGTATAGGAACCGCAAGGAGTGGGAAAGCTCATCTGCCAGAATTCAAGGCACAGAATAACTGGCAATACTCCCAAAAGCAGAGTCAGCTATTCTGGAGAAGGACAGGGTACAGGGACTCAGTACTCTCTCTGTAAAGATTTTTGGTGAAAAAAAGGGCTGTCTTTTTTTTTTTTTTAAATAGAAAGATAACAGAAGGAGGGCAACCACCAGTTCTCACCCCATAGGGGTGAGGATAAATAATTAGAGAGGAAGTGCCACTTGAACTGTACCCCTTGGAAGAAAGAGAATTACCCTTGTGTCCCACACACCCCACTCAAAGAGGGGTAGGCACAGAGGAGGAGGATCCAGAGACTGGAGCCCAGGGGATGGCGGGGGGTAGTGATGAATGGTGAAGATACACAGAAAGATCATAATTACGGTAAGAACGTAATTTCTATATCATATCTGTGTCAATCTTCACCATTCATCTGAATAAGAGTGATACCAAGCCCCAAAGGGGTTGACTAAGTGAACCCTAAGGGACAGTGTCCATAGCCCTCAGTGGGTGACACACTAGGTGGGGAACCTTCTGGGCCTGAGGAGGCCGAGAGGGGGAGGCGAGGCAGGGGTCCCCTGGAGGAAGGAATTTGCCCGACAGACGTCGTCTCGCCCTATGGGAAAAGAGATAGGTTCCCTGGTGAGCGGAGCAGATCACCCTACGCCGGGCCAAGGGTGACAACCGGGAAAGGTGAAGCCACGCCGATCGTCTGGTGCAGATCGCTGTCCCTACTACCCTGGTAGCTACCTCACTGGCATCATAAGATGCCCTTGCTTAGTACCTTGCTAGCTCCAGGCCACGTGCAGAGAGTGCGATGGCTTGCCTGGTTTGCTCCGAGTCAGGCAAAGCAGCTAGGAATTGACCCAGCGCTGACCACAAGAACCTGTTGTAGGCTGCATAGTGGGCCTGATGAGTGGAGATGGAGAGAAGCAACCGTGCAGTAGAGAGTCCTCCTCCTCCTCCTCCCCAGAAATCAAAATCCGAAGAGTCCTGATCTGGGGCCGGTCACGGTGGAGGGCGCGAAGCCCATCAGGAGTGTCCAGGTGCGTCAATCCGGACTGTGGATGAGGCATAGAACCTGGAGACTCTGGAGGAGCGCAATACCTCTGGCTGAGGTCCCTAGGGGCAGGAACTCCGGAGAAGGGCCTCTGCCAGAAGCATGGACGCCTCCTGAGAGGGAGCAGGCCAGGGGCACCACAAGGGTGGCCATCCGAAATCGCCTAGAAAGGCGTGCGCCGCATGCTCTGGATTGCTCGCGCATAGGGGGGGAAAGGTGAAGGTCCTCCAACATCCTCGCGAGGAAACGCTGATACTCGGAGAGATCAGCAGCAGGAGAGATGTGGACAGATGGTTCCTCTCCCCCAGAAGAGGGGGATGAGGAGCTGGAGGTCACCATATGCTCCGAGGGTGGCTGCTTGGGGGAAGGTTGAAAAACCTGACTGTCCAAGGCCCTAACACAGTCAGGGAACCGAAGCCGCTCTGAACTGCTCCCAGGTGAGAGGTCGGTGGGACCAAGAATGCCAGGCGCTGGAGAATCGACAGAGAGGTAGAGGCAGAGCCGAGGGAAGGAATCGGCTGGCCTCCGCCAGGGCTAGAGGCGGACCATGGACACCCGGGAAGGTGTCCGGAAGACTCCGCAGCCGACAGCTGTACAACCACGTTGGTACTGCCTAAGCTGCGCCCAGAAGAATCCCCCCAGTGAGGCGACCGGGGCCGTATGGGTCCAGAAGGACGGTCCCCTGCCTCCAAAGAATGGGACCCTCTCAAGGACCCGGAAGGGGAAGGACGCAAGTCCGCACTCCGGCTTCGTCCAGGACCCGGGTGGACCCCAGAGAAAGGCCTATGCGCGGACCCCACACCCCTCGACCCCTCAGAGTCAGAGAGTCCTGGACCTCGGGAGGGTCAGCCTAGGTAGCTGGCAGCCCTGGGATGTCCCCGAGGGGGAAATCCAGGGCACAGCACCCTCCCCACCTGTAGGCTTCTCGATGGGCCCCAAAGTCGGGTGATCAAGACACACCACGGGAGGGGGTACACCTGCTGAGGGGTCCAGGAACCCCCCAGGCCAGGTTGCATGGCTATAGTGGCACGCACCATAGCCTGCTGGTCAGTGCCACTGACCCTGACCTGGAAGGGAACCCGACTCCTACTCGTCGAAGAGACCACTGGTTCACCCTCCTGTGCAGGCAGCCCCAAAGGGTGTGACTGCTCGTCCGACTCTGAGCCCGACTCTGACCCCAAAGAGGTGGAATCCGAGGCTCTAAGCCAGACAGTCAGAGGGCGAAGAAAAGCGACCTTCGTGAAGGGCCCAGAAGTCGTGGCAGTGGTCGAGGCAGCACCCGCGCCCTCCACGGCCCCGCGGGCGGGGCTGGCAGAAGGTGGCAGGACGGCGGGACCAGGAGGTCAGGAGCTAGGGCTAACTTGGCAGGCGCCCGTCAGTCCACCGGCACGGAAGCGGCACGGGAGACAGAGGCAGCCGGCATGGCCCGGAGTACCCGTTACCGTCGAGCCCCCAGCGCCCTTGACACCGAGGTCAGCGGCACCAACGCTCCTGAGGCGGCTCAATGCCGCCGACACCTTCGGCCCCAGCGCCGTGAGCAGTGCCGAGGGAGCCGGCGTCGGCGGCTCAGCGGACCCGGTGCGGGCGGCACGCCAGGCTTCTCGGCGGGCGCCGATAAGACCCAGCGGGTCGCAGCGCCGTGCCAACCTCGGCGCCGAGGCAAGACATAGCAAAGGTGGCGCGGATCCAGGGTGTAGCACACTGAGCAGTACCGGCGCCGCAGAAGCGGCGCTCAACAGAGCCCACGGGCGCCGAGAGACAGGCGGCGCTGACAAGGTCTCGGCACTGCGACGGCGCGCGAAGGCCTCGACAGCACTGACCGGCGGCGTCCGAACCGGGCCTTCCGAGACCGGGAAGCGACACCGAGGACCTTCACCGAAGGGGTGATTGCTAACGGCGCCTCCCGCCTGCTCCGGGAGGAAGCGGGACGGGCCTCCTGCGCGCGGGAGGAGCCTCAACCAAGCTAGGCTACGGGGTTGAGACTCCCTCCTCCGCAGTCATGCATGGAACAGGGAGGACCCGGAGGAAGGCCGAAGCGCGCTTGGCCCAACGAAAAGCGGATCCTACCTCCGAAAGTCGTGGAGCTAGTCCAACTTTCCATGCAGCTGTACGAGAACACGGCGGTCCACAGAGAAGCAGGCGTCACACGAATCCATGTCGTGAAGCGGGCCAAGACATGAGAGACACCGATCATGCTGGTCGGTCACGGAGAAATCGCGGCCACACGAGCACCGACGCATAGGGGGCCGCCCCGCCTTAGATGATTTCTTGCCCTCCGACCGCGACATGACCTGCGGGAAAAAATACCAAAAATTGACGTCGCCAAAACTATAAATAATGGAAAGATCTTACCAGCGACGTTGAGTAGGGCAGACTAGAACTAGTAGACCGACGAACTATCGACGACAGAAGGCTAAGGCCTAAAATTTCAAAAAAACACTTCTTCAAGGCTTCCCACAAGGCGACCTCGACGGCGGGAGACGAAGAACTGGTAAACGAGGCGAGTCAATACAGCTTAGCTGATCCTCGAGCGCCATGATCGTCGGCCTGAGGCGGGCGTAATGCTGGGTCGGCTTCGCCTATCCTTTAAAAAAAAAAAAAAAAAAAAAGGGTCCCGCGGGGTCCTGATCTCCGGCCAGTACCCATCTGTGATGAATAGTGAAGACTGACACAGATAAGATCACAGGCAGAGTCATGGTCTGATTAAGGTGAAAATCCGAAACTACCTTAGGGAGAAACTTCCTATTAGTTCTAAGAACAGTCTTATCTCTGTGGAACAAAATATTGTCAGCTTCCACTGATAAAACCTGTAGCTCACTAATCCTCCTAGCAGAGGTGATGGCTACCAAGAAGACATTTTCCAGGTTAAATACTTAAGCTCAGCGAAGACATTGGTTCAAAGGGAGGTTACATTAGCTGGGCTATGTACACATTCAGATCCCAAGATATGGTAGGTTCCCTATGAGGAGGGTGTAAATGTAACAACCCCTTAAAGAATTTCTTAAAAACTGAGTGAGATGCCAGGGAAGGGCCCTTCCCTGCAGAGATATAAGTAAACACAGCTGCTAGATGCACTTTGAAAGTAGAAGGCCTAAGGCCTGAAGAATGCAAGTGAACCAAATAATCCAAAGTAGGAGTCAAACCTGCTGAATGAGGATCTAGATCCTTCTGAGTACACCAGATGGAAAATCTCTTACTTGGAATTATATTTTTTTTCTGGTGGCAGGTTTTCTAGAAACCTTTAAGATATCCAGTACTCCTTGGGATAGATGCAATCCTGCATATTCTAACTCAAGAGCCAGGCCTTGAGCCAGAGAGACCTGAGGTTGGGATACCAGATTCTCCCGAGAGGAGGTCAGCAGGTTGTGCTTCTTGGGAAGGAAGCTTGGACATACCACTGACAGAGACAGTAGCAGGGGGTACCAAGGCTGCCTGGCCCAGTGTGATGCAATCAAGATCACAGTGCAAGGCTGACTCCTGATCTTGAACAGCACCCTGAAGAGAAGAGGGAATGGAGGGAAGGCATACAGGAACCTGTCTGTCCATTCCAGGATCAGTGCATCCAGAAGCACAGAGCCAAGAAATGGAGGTCTGCAGCAGAACTGAGGCAGCTGGTGATTGTCTGGGGCTGCAAACAGATCTGTCTCTGGAGTGTCCCATTTCTTGAATACTAATTGCAGTATCTCCTTATTCAGAGACCACTTGTGGTGGCTCTGGGTTATCCTGCTGAGGGCATCTACTAGCATACTGTCACTGCCTGGCAAATGCACTGCTATCACAGAGGCCTGAAGATAGTACGCCAGACGCCACATTTTCATGGCTTCTGTGTACAAGGCTGATGACCTTGTCTCTCACTGTCTGTTTATGTAGCATTTGGCAGTGGTGTTGTCTGCCCTGACCTGCACCACCTTTGCCCTGTATCTCCTTCGAGAATGACAGCAAAGCTAGGAACACAGCCCTGAGCTCCAGCAGGCTGATGTAGAGTAGAAACTCCTGGTGAAACCACTTCCCATGGGAGGCGAGATTCCCTAGGTGAGCTCTCCAACCCGGAAGGGATGCATCCGTAGTGAGAACTACTGAAGGGGACTGCTGAAGAAAAGGAACACCTTCCCCGAGGTTGTCCTCCTCCAACCACCATTGGAGAGCCTGTTTCAAAGTAGGAGTCACTGGAATTAGCTTGGATAGGGGACCCTTCCTCTGACACCAAAAAGACCTGAGGTGAAACTGAATGTCCCTCATCTGGAACCTGGCTCCTGGGACCACTGCAGTAGATGTTGCCGTGTGGCCCAGCAGCTGAAGAAAATGTCTTGCTGGGCGAGACACTTGAACTCTAAAGGAGCTTGTTAGATGAACCAGATTGTTCACCCTCTGCTCAGGCAGAAAAGCTTTTGCCTGAACAGTATCCATTTCAGCCCCTATGAAGACCAAGAACTGAGCTGGCTCTTGCACTGACTTGGGCAGATTTACGAAAAAAACCCAGAAAGCTTAAACTGTCTTGAACTAAGACCAGGGCTTCTCTGACCTGCTTGGGAGACTGACCTACAATAAGCCAGTCATCCAGGTAAGAAAAAACTGACACCCCTTGCTGCCTTATGAATGCTACCACCACTGCTAGGCATTTTGTGACAGTTCTGGGAGCAGAGGAAAGGCCGAAAGGCATTGCCCTGAATTGGTAGTGACCTGAAGGTAACTCAAACTTGAGGTACTTTCTGTGGGAGTGTCTGATAGGTATGTGGAAGTAGGCATCCTTGAGGTCCAGGGAGGCTAACCAGTCTCCTGGCATTAAAGAGGGAAGAATCATGTTCAAAGTCACCATTTTGAACTTGGGTCTTGTGAAATGTTTGTTTAGGTACCTGAGATCTAAGATAGAACGCCACTCCCCAGTTTTCTTTGGGGTAAGGAAGTACTTTGAGTACAACCCTTTTCCCCTGTGTATGAGAGGAACAGGTTCCACTGTCCTCAACTGCAGCAGGGAAGAAACCTCTGCTTCCAAGAGAGATGTTTCTAGCTGGTTTCCAGGTTTGAAAGTTCTTGCTCTGGATCTGGGAAATCTTTTGAAATTCAGAGCAAGACCCTGGCTCACCACTTCCAGGACCCACCTTTCTGTAGTGACAAACTTCCAGGCCTGAAGATAATGAGCCAACCTGCCCCCTGCTGGTAAAAGGGAGGCGGCCCTGACTGACAAATCAGGATATCTGCTTGGAAGGGGGACCTGCTCACCCCCCTCCTACCTCTCCCTCTGAAGAAACCCCTCTGCTGTTGATAAGCAGAGGAGGCCTGAGCTTGGTAGAAAGACCTCTGAAAAGGCCTACCCCTGCTAGCCCTAAATTGCTGCTTCTGAGGGGTAGCAGCTTTTTCTTTTGCAGCTGCACTCATGTAGGTCGTCCTGTATTCATCCATCTTTTTCATGTACCTCTCTGTTTGCTCCCAAAACAGAGTTCTGGGTGACAGGGAAATCCCTGGCCTTAGCCTGGGTATTCTGTGACACGCTGGTACATCTGAGCCAAGCAAATCTCCTTAAAGGACAGATGTAGCCATGACTCTCGATGACATGTCATTGGAGTCCACAGTAGCACGGAACTGTACCTTGGATGCCTCAATACCATCAGCAGCCATCTGCTCCAGCTCCTTGGCCAGCTGGGGAGGAGCATTTTTAGCCAAGTCCAAGACAGACTCCCACCTGGACTTCTGGTACCTGGCTACACAGGCCATGTATGAAGCTTGCCTGAGCCCCAGAGAGGATGCTAAATACTGTTTCTTGGCCATAGCATCCACCTTCCTGGAGTCCTTCTCAGGGGAGGTGGGATGCCAAGGGAATGCCAGCTTTGTCACAGGCAGCAGCCTGGACCACCCCTACATGGCTACAATGGTTATAGAGAAACTCTGTACCTGAGCCTGAAAGCATATACCTCCTATCCATCCTCTTATCAACTGGGGGGATAGAGGTAAGCATCTGCAGAATTTTATTGTTTGCTTCTTTAGAGACTTATGCAGAGGAATGGAAAGTCTCAGACTCAGGAACGTCCATCATTTCTACGAAGTCAGACTCCTCTTCCTCAGTTGCCTCCATCGCAGGCAGCTGCAAGGTCTCTGCCACTTTTTTATAAAAAGTAAAATGAGAGGAAGAATCCTCTTGCCTGGGAGGGGAAAATGAATCAGGCCTATCTGGGGAGATGTCAGGCTCTACAGATTCGCCCAAGTCTTCCTCATCTTCTTCTTCTTCATCCTCATCATCCTCCCACTCTTATCTCACAGTAGACTTCCGAATCATAAGGACCAGTGGGCGCAGAACTGGGAACTGACCGAACCGGCTGGCACATATGGGTAGCCAGTTCGCTTGGTTCCAGATGAAACGACTGTACAATACGAATCGCTTTAGCAATTTCTTCCACAGTAGGGGTTGGAAATTTAGGATCCAAACCAGCGGATTTCCTCTTCTATTTGGCTGGTACAGAGACCTTGGAATCAGCTTTTCTTTTGCCCGAAGTATCACCCTGGTCAGAGGGCACCTCTTCTGATTCGGCTAAAATCTCTGGAACCGACCCGGACAGGCTATCCGCTTCTCAGCCATTCTTTCCTTAAGCCGGGCTAAACGCATAACCTGCATGGCCTTAGGAAAGTTAAGAGCAGATTTGTCAGTCTGATTTCAGGTGGTCAAACCCCAGACAGTAAACACAGATAAGGTGAGGATCCGCTTTGGCAAAAGCGTCTCCACACTCTGTGCAGTGTTGAAACCCAGTGGGTCCGGTCTTTCTTTTGGGCTTCTCAGACACAATGCACTAAAAGCCAAAGTTATCCTTAAGAGGTGGTCAGGCCAGAGTAACCAAAAAGTCTTCGGTTAGCAACCGGGTTAGCGGTTGGTGGTAAAAAAAAAATGACAAACTCGTTTTTTTTTTTAAACCAAAAACTGCCGGAGCCCAGAAAATTCAAGAATTTACAAAATTTACCTCAAAAATGAAGAAAAGAAGTTGGTTCCCCACCAGTTATGCAAAACAAAGAAAGAATGAGACTTACTTGATTTCTTCCCAATATCTAATCTAGTCTAACCTGTACCGTAGACAGAGGTTTGAAGAACCAAAAAACAAACGCAGTTAAAAGAAACCAGTGAAAAACAGCAACAATAACCGAAGCAGCAAGGAGAAATCTCTGGAGTGTCTTCACAGCTAGGCAGAGTAAGAAATCTGATGGTTACACAGAATGTACCTGGGACAGTGGTTTTGAAAACCGAACTCGAGCTCAACAGTCTATGCTTCTGCATAGAGTTAACTCTCATCTCCAGCGCAGTTGAGCTGGAAGGGCTAACTGCATATGTCAGAATACAGCAAGACTTCATGCTGTTTGAACTGAAGGCTTGAATACTGAGGTTGTAGTGAACTCCTCCCTGAACAGGTACCTGTTTAACCTTTCAAGGTCCAGAAATGGACACATGCTGCCTGTTATCTTGGAATCAAGCAAAGGAGTAGAAACCTGTGTTCTGACTCACCGTTGAACAACCTCTACTGCTCCGAGACCCCATATCTCAGAGAAAAGCGGGTCAGACAGAGACGCAAACAGACTGGGCTGCCGCCTGGGTCTAGGGAAAATCTCTGAAATTGGGAGAGTATCCCTCTTGGACAATCCTGATGACCCATATGTCCGCTGGATTGGACTTCCACTAGTTATAAAACCAAATCAGGTACCTCCCCACTACCACTGAGAGGCGTCCACCTCAGACAGCTGAGGTGGGACCTGGGCCGGATCCAAGAGGATGGTACCGGGTGCTTTCAGGCTCTGTACCCTCTGCTACGATTTTTGTTTTTTTGGCAGTGGAGGAGTTGTTTCCTGACAAAGGTTTCCAGGCCTCTATCTTGAGACACCGCCACCCAGAACGGCCTAGAGGAGTTCGGCACCACACACAGCGTCAGGCATACTGGTCCTAGACCTGAAGAAAAAAAAGGGGGAGAAGGAAAGCAGTACCCATGCTGGCACCTGCAGAGGAAGAGGTGAGAGGTGTAGGCACACAGGGTCAGCGTCGATGACGCTGGCACCGGAGAAGGCACCGCACATATCCGGCCTAACTCTGCCGTGGAACAGTGGCTCCGAAGCCCGAAGGCACTGCAACCGGGTCCACTGGCCAAATCAACTGGGCAGATGTCATACCCCCTGCTCTAAAAGAGTGGCCCAGAGGTGAAACTGCTCAACAGAGCCCCATCGAGGACAGAGACAGGGCATGGTGTCAAAGATCACGGCCATTAAGAACGGAGCCAGAGAGGACCCCATCGGAGTTGGGTCAGGCCTACCACTCACCACCACCGAAATCCCCATGCAGACGTACCAGAGGGCGACCTCGAACTGTACTGTTTCTTCTTCCACGGAAAGGAGGAAGAAGAGCTTGAGGTCGAGTGGAGCCGGGTCCCCAAACAAGGTCGGGAACAGGCCCACTGCTTTTGTGCTCCGGGTGGACTGCCCCCAAGGGCGGCAGACTGGACATAGCACCACTGCCATCACAGCTTTCAAACGAAATCTCCCTACCATCACTACTACCATCTAAGGTCGACTCCGTTGATGGCAGGCTGCTAAGTTCATCTTCTTCTCTTTTTTAAAAAAAAATAAATTAAATAAAATAAAAAACACTAAAACTAGTAAATTAATCAAATACTGAACGGCTATAGCTGCCGTCATATAGACAAAGACTTGACACTCGGCAGGCAAGCGACGTCATCATCGAAGCACAGTTGACGGCGGGAGAAAAGGAACTGAGGCAGTTGGAAGGTCAACGCTGAGATAGCCTATATGGCGCAAGCTAGTCTCACAGTGCCACGCATGCATGGTCCTATCCCGGCGCCGGCCCCCATCAAGATTTTTGGCTCCTGTGGGGTCCTGGCGCCACTGGCGTAGTCCCATTAATGTGAATGAGTGGTGGAGACTTTTAGTTCAGAAAGATCTTGTGCTTCCTCAAAAACTGGTTAAAATCGTGAAGAGCCAGTATGGGACGCTAGCCCGTCACGTTTGGAACCAGGATGTACCTGGACATGAAATCCTGGCCTGCACTGGAGTCTGGGATATGGGCTATGGCTCTTTTCCCTAGAAGCTGAGCAACATCCTCCCTGAGGGCGGACTGCGTGTCCTGTAACACCACAGACTCCTGCGGTACGTGAGGTCAGTATGATGGGAGAGCCTTGAACTCAAGAGGCAACCCCCTGCCCACAACTTTTAGCACCCATTTGTCCAAGGTGATGACGGACCAGTTGTGCCAGAAATGGTGAGGCCGACCTCCATGGGGAGCTGTGACAGGGACTGAACAGGCAGGAGGTAGACGCCTGACCCATCAGTAGGCAGCTTTGGAGGGGGAACCGGTACTGGCTGCTAAAGGGTCACCACCACCCCTACCCCTGCTCTTCTTGGAGCCCTGAGCAGCAAACTTGGTCTTGGGTTGCCAAGCCTGAGACTGCCCCTGCTGCTACCTGGGCAATTGTGACTGAAAGGGCCACATCTGAAAGGCTTCTTTTTCAGCTTCTGTCCTTTCGGGTCCTTCTGTGAGGATGTCACAAAATCAAGAGTGGTACTGGATTTCTGAATCCTGGTGAGATGCCCTTCTACTCCAAGGCTGAAAAGGTCATTGCCCAAGAAGCAGACATTTGCCAAATTGTGCTGGGTGCCCGTGTGAAGGTGAAGATCCACAGCCAGGCCCTGCAATGCATCACAATGGCTGCTGCCATGGAAGGGGGTGCAACAGTAGCCAATGTTCACGACCATCTGGAGCTGGTGTTTAACCAGTGCTTGACCCTGGTTTCTGGCCACTTTAACCACCATCTGCAAATCCACAGAGAGGTGAGGGAGGACATGGTCTAGAACTCCCATCAGAGAGTGACCGAAGTTGGCCGTCATCAGGGCACAGACTGCCTGACTGAGACCCAGGGAGGACGCAGCATACAATTTCTTTGCTGTGTAGTCCAGTTTTTTGTACTCCTTATTGGGGGAACTTGTCCATGTCCCCAACATTACTGGTTTTCCTGAAAATGGAGTTGGACACTAACACCATGGCCCATGGGTGGTCCCAGAAACTGGACAAGGAACCAGTAGGGACCACATACTTATGGACTATATGGGCAGAGGGTGCTGCACAGAAGGCTGGACGATGCCAAAGTTCCAGAGGTGGTCCCGGATGGCCCTGGCCACTAGCAAGGTAACATCTGGGGATTCATCCCTGTTCAGAATTTTAATGAGGGGGTATTCAGCCTGCTTTTGAAATGGTTCTAGAGAGATCTCCATGGACTCAAAGATCAATCTAAGCACAGCCCCAAAAGACACCAGCCCATGGCTGGTGGTCAGCTCTTCGGCCAAATTACGGTCAAAGGCAGGGATCCTCAAGGACTGCAAGGAGGACCCATCAGAGTCAGAAGACTCTCTGAACATGGCCTCAGTCACGTCTCGCTGTGCTCCACTCGGGACTAATCCGAGTGGGTTATCTCCATGGACAACTGGCCTGGCAAGCCAGCAGCCTGACGGGAGTCTTTGGTAGGGACTCCCTACAATGGCTGCAGTTCCACCCTGATCGGGGGAGACAGGTGTCGGCCAAACTTGTCTCAGTAGCACTGGAACAAGCTTGACCGGAGGAAACCAGAGAATTGCCAGGGTTGAAGGTAGGGACCTACACTGTCCAATCAAGGCCTACTGTTGCCTCATCAGCTCCTCATAGCACCAATACAAACTGCAATGGAGCCGAGGAGCCCCTGCAATGTCATCTCGTAGAAAATCGACAGCGGGAGTACCAAGAATCCCTTGACTGCAATCTCGATTGAGACCTCGACCAACAACTGGATCGTTGATGGTGAGGAGAGGCAGGTGGAGGGGAAGGATAGGTCACACGGACCGGCTCCTGCCGCTGGACCCCAGAGAGAGACAGCTCTTGAGAAGAGACAGCAGGGTCCACCGGTTGCTCCTTACCTTCCTGAGAGACAGTCAAAAGGACTGGATTCCTAGGTATCTAGTTGTCCTCGACCCCTTCAGACAACGGGCTGACCGGGTCGAGAAATATCTCGACCGCCTGGTCATCCTGTGTCATTGCCAACAAGCCCGATGGGATTACCGTGGAGCTAGTGGCCTGGCCCTTGACCAAAACAGACTCGGCCAAAGCTGAGTGCTCGACGGCCATTGAGCAGTCAAGGGAATCATAGGAATGGGAAGTGTGTGCTTGTTCCTAGTCCCATAACTGACAGTGGGATTTCTTTGCTTTTTTCCTGGCTGCTGTAGCAGGAGGGGCCCTCTCCAAGGGTCTGAAGGGACTCATACATGTTCTGGAACATCCCAGTGAACCCCCCTCAAAAAACACTGGCCCCGGACTGGAGCAGCGTTGAGGCAGACGAGGCTCCTGCTGCTGCTTGGGCCATGGCCTCTTCCACTGCTGCAAGATGGGTTGCCAAGCCCACCGATACAGAGACAGCTTTGAGGGCATCCTTAGAGCAAATAGGAGGGTTCCATTCAGCCGAGAAGAAGATGCTCATAGTGGTCCTCGAGGAAAGACGGCAAAAGGGTTTTACATGGGCCACAGGTGACATCGTGCTCTGCCCTGAGGCAGGAAATGCAGAACAGTTGTAGGTCTGTCCTCGACATCTTCTGGTTGCAATGAATGCAACACTTGCATCCTGGATCCGACCTGGCTTCCTCTCAATCCAGCACCGCATCTGGTGATAGAGCAGAATCCTGGAAGTACACCACAAAAGTATGAAGAAACAAATCTGCCAATGGTGCACTTACAATAAGCCTACACTGCACATGGAACTATGAAGGAGGATACCTGACTCTTCCAGTGGAAAGGAAGATCTGATGTCACAGGGTAGAGATGAGTACAATACCACCTGGGTGAGTGGGAGGAGCTTAGCTTAAAGACGTTCTGGTAGATTTAAAGGGAAAGGAAGACTGCATATGTGTGGATAAGTGTACCATATCCACATCCCTAGAACAACAGTTTCTCTCGGTTCAGTTCTGAGAACCGGTAACAAAAAAAAAGATAAAAAATGAAAAGTAAGTTAAACTAACACTGACTACTGCATAAACTAATAACTTTTATAAAAACAAAACAAACAAAAAAAAAAAATTGGTAGTCAAAACTAAAAACAACTTAGCCACAGGGACTGAGACTGGACTCAGGGGCAACTGATCTTTTCAGCTGAGAAATCTGCCCTTAGGACCCTATAAGGGATGTGACCTCACTGCAGAGTTAAACTTTTAACATTTGAAAGTGTATCACAGTGCTGAGAGGACACAATCTTTTTAATATTACTAATGCACTCTCATCGTTAGAACCAACCATGGTACCATCATTAGCTCTTCCCCATGATCCTCCATGTCACAGAAACACTGCCAAACAATGTTAGGGTGTAGACAAATGCCTGAAGCAATATAAAACTAAGTATGGGGCCCCTAAAGAATGAGGCTGGTTGCAAAGAGTTATGGACCCAGAGTTGCTGCAGTTGAACGTCACACAGATAAAATGGGGCCCAAAACACTACAATACAGTGAAAGAGTTCTGAAAGGGCTGGCTGCCCTTAAGATAGATAAGGTGCCAGGACCAGACTGGTTGCATCCAAGGATATTCAAGGAATTAGCAGTGTAGCTGGCTGAACTACTGGTATGTCTGTTCAACAGCTCGCTTAGGTCCGGGGAAGTTATCAGGGATTGGAAGGTGGCAGACGCTGTACCGCTTCATGGGGGGGTAAGGAGCAACCAGGGAACTACAGGCCTGACAGTCTAGCCTCTATTGTAGGGAAGCTGATGGAGTCACTGATCAAAGAGGACCTCATAGACTACCTGGAGAGCAACAGCCTCCAGGATAGTAAACAGCATGGTTTCGTGGAAGATGATCTTGTCAGACTAAACTGATAGTCTTCTTTGACTGGGTGACAAAGGAATTCGACAAGGGCCATGCTGTGGATCTACTCTACTTTGACTTCAGCAAGGCTTTTGACTCAGTACCTCACAAACAATTGCTCAAGAAGATGGAAGATCTGGGTGCAGCTAAATCCATAGTGAATTGGGTGGGTAATTAGCTAGAAGGAAGGCAGCATAGGGTTGTATTCACTGGGGTTAAATCAGAAGAGAGAGAGAGAGAGGTTATCAGTGGGGTTCCACAGGGATCGTTCCTGGGTCCGGTCCTCTTCAACATGTTCATTAGTGATGCCTGGAGAGGGAATCCAGGGCAGGTTGTGTCTCTTCGCACATGACACAAAAGTATATGGGATGGTGGATAGTGACGAGGGAATAAGGGAAATGAAGAGAGACCGACAAAAGCTAGAGGGGTGGTCAAAGGTCTGGCAGTTAAAATTCAATGCTAGAACGTGCAAGGTAATGCATCTAGGAAAAAAGAACCCCAAGACAGAGTACTGGATGGGAGGAGAGAGACTTAGCACTACAGATGACGAGTGGGATCTGGGAGTTATCATTAGCAACTCATTTAAGCAACTGAGTCAGTGCAAGAAGGCCTATAGCCAGTTTAACAGGATACATGATTTATCGGGAGGGGTATTGCTACTGTAGCAGAAGAGGTAATACTTCCCCTCTACAAATTCCTGGTGAGGCCTCACCTACAGTACTGCACCCAGTTCTGGAGTCTTCACCTCAGAAAGGATAAGGATAGGTTGGAAACCGTGCTGCGCAGAGTAACAAACGTGATTCAGGGCTAGCAGGGCAGATCCTATGAGAAGCACATCAAGGCACTAAATATGTACTCAACAGAGACCAGAAGAGAGAGGGGAGATATGATAGAGACCTTCACGTTCCCTAAAGGAATTAAAAAAGTGAACTGAGGGGAACCATTTAGCTTGAATATCAATTCATGTTCAAGTGAACACGAATGGAAATTAACAGGAGGTAGGTTCAGGAGTGATATGACGAAGTACTACTTTACAGAAAGAGGGGTGGAATCTTGGAACAGTCTGTTGGCTGAGGTAGTGGATGCGAAAACAGTCCGGGGATTCAAGCTGGGCTGGGACATAATGAAGGGAATAGTGATTACCGGGAGCAACAGGACCAGGGAGGAGAACAGAGAGAAGATGGAGAGGGTTAGTGCCCTGGAGGAACAGTAGGTTCTAGGGATTAGAGGGAACTTGGGAAGACTGGATGGACCCCTGGTCTTTTTCTGTCGTCACTGTCTAGGTTTCTATGTAATACGAGTTTAGCAGCTTAAGGCATAACACTGACTGCTGCCAAGGAGTTTAATGGCACCAGAAGCTTTAAAAAATAGCAAGAACAATGTCACATTATAGTAAAAAAATCGGGACATAACAGTCGTGTGATGGAACCAAGTGGCCACTCAGCACCAAGTAAACATTCGTGAAAAATGAAGACAAACTGTCAATACATACAGTAGAATAGCACAAAGTAATGAAAAAAATTACAATGAACTAAACAGGATAGCTATTCAGAGCAACAAGAAGTCCTGGTCCCTGACAAAGTACTTTGCTTTATGATGACAGTGTTTGGGGTGGGGGGGGGAACAAGGTTGGAAGGGCTAGTGCTGCTTCATATGCTGATGGTACATGCATAGCGTCCTGCATCAGTTCTCAGGGAAGCAGATGGGGGGACAACTGTCCCTGACTCATGGGGGGGACCAAATGGGGACCTGTAACAGGCAATGTGAGGCTAAGGGGGCCCAGTCCTAAAGGTGTGTCCCGGGCCCAGGAATTTCTATTGGCACACCTGTCAGTTCTGTACACGGACAATGCCAGCTCCAAATGTTTGGGTTCCTGTATGGTCTTAGTACCTCCGTCTCTTCGAATAAAGAGTGGTTGCCCTATAGAGGAGATTTACCTTAAAATATTTTTGCAAAATTACCACCACGATGTCAGAGTCTGTTTAGTGTAGTTGGAACAAGAATTACAAAAATTTTGTCTGAAAGATGAGGTTAGACCTCTATGCTGTAAGGATGGGGTGTGGATGCATGTTATAAAATACTTAAAACACATAATACAAAAAGTTTCTAAAGGTCAACAAATATGTACAGAGGTAGAAAAGCAAGCTGCACAACTTGGTACCTGGAAAAAGGAAGCCTTACCTCCTTACAGCCACTGATTTTGAAGTGCAGTTGCTTGTTATTAGAGGTATCAGTCGAGGTACATGAGTGTTCTGAAAGACAAATGATTCCTTGAATAGCACAATGTCATCATTCATCATATATTTCTCATACTACATAGTACAATGCCAGCATTCAACCTACAGATATGTTTATTTTTTGGCTCCTTCCCTGGCCATCCAGTTTCCATCTTCTTCGGACCCCACAGAACCCCAGCTGCAGAATGCACTCACCTTCCGCAATTGCTCTCCCCTTCTTGGGTCCTCTATTGTCGCACTGCTCAGGCTTATTCCTGCAGGAGCCCCTTCTTGACTGCCATAATAAGAGGAGATGGAATCGTTTACCACCTTGTAGGGGTGGAACAGGTGCACTGAGGAACTGAGTGGTATGGGAGGATCTCAAAGGCTCTCATTTGGCATACTCTGAATTTGGCCTTTTCTTGTTTGCTCTGCTGCCCCTTTCACACCACCCTCAGGAAAGCATACACCGCAGTATTCAGTGGGATGGGAAGGGCAGCAGTATGGGGTGCCCAAGTCATCACAAGGAGCACCTCTAAGAGGGATGCATTACTTAACTCGCCCCAGATCAAAAGCATCCTCACAGCAGCTCTGTCACCCTCTGCTCCTGATGTCCTGTGCTGGGGGTACGAACCCAGGTAATCACTTGCCAGGCCCCACTGCTTGAAGCCACGAAGCTGACAGTACAGTTACATAAGAACCTACCAGACCAGCAGATCTTCGAGAGGATCTCTTGCAGCAGGCCATCACCGGTAGAAATAAGCTGCCAGGTCCCAGGACCACATGGAAACCTTCTAGCTAGCAGTCTACCAAAGGGGGCTGCCCATCCTTGACATCTGCCAATCCTATAAAGGTGGGTGGCCCCCACACCCTCCTCAGTTCTCACACCAGAGACCAATAGCAAAGTGCCGTAAGGGGGAACTGAGAAGGGCTCCAACGTATCCCAACAGCATAGAAAAATAAAAGCAGAAAGCTCACTCCTGTAGAAGCGGGGAGAGGGAGGGGGAGAGAGAGAGAGACAAACAGACAGACAGGAGAAGGGGGAAGGGAAAGCAGGGCCTGCTGCTAGAGATCCTCTCAAAAATCTATTGTTACAGTAAGTTCTTATGTAACTGTACTATCCTACTTCAAGGGTATCTCTTGCAGTAAGCCATCACCAGTAGGGCTGAGTCCCAAGCAGTTCTGGTTCTACAGACGGACAGTCCAGGTGGCAGGCAAAAAGAATAATAGCCTATGAAAGGAGGCCTTGAAGGACTGCTAGGCCAAAGTTGGCCTATGCCTAGAGGCGATGTCCAGACTGTAGTGCTTGGTGAAAGTGCGGACAGTGCTCCAGGTGACAGCAGCACAAATGTCAGCAGCTGACACATTTCTGAAACAAGCTACTGAAGTGGCCATACCCCTAGTGGAATGGCCTTTAATGCCTCCAGAAAGTTCCTTGCAGTACTTCTGGTAACAAGAGAAAGTGCAACTGGCTAACCATTTAGACAAACACTGTTTGGACACCGGGGCATCCTCTTTCCCATGGGCAAGCGAAATAAACAACTGACAGGACTTCTGGGAGTCTGAAGTTTGGTGTGTGTATAGCACCTCAAAATTCTATGCACATCCAAAGTATGGAGCAATGCCTCCCCTAGATTAGAATGCTTTGGATAATAAACAGACAGGTGGATGGATTGGTTCAAAGTAAATTCCGACACCACCTTCGAAAAAAACTTACTATTGGTATGCAAAGACACCCTGTCTTTGTGAAAAATCAAATAAGGCTCCTTACACAAGGGTCTGAAGCTCGAAAACTCTTCAAGCAGAAGTAATAGCAACTAAAAATAACTCTTTCTATGACAGAAATCTCAGCTAGCACAACACGGCTGGTGCAAAGGGAGGCAGCGTAAGCTTTTCCAACACAAAATTAAGGTCCTAAGGTTGGACATGGTTATGAACCATGTCTGTTTGCAGATGACACCAAGATCTGCAACAGAGTAGATGATCCAGATGGGGTGGGCAGAATGAGAAGAGATCTGGATAAACTAGCAGAATGGTCAGAAGAGTGGCAACTGGGATTTAATGCAAAGAAGTGCAAAATCATGCACATAGGGAAGAGAAACCCTGAAGCCACTTATAGGCTGGGAGGGAGTTAGCAGTCACAAAGGAAGAAAGAGACTTGGGCATCATCATCACTGATGACCTAAAATCATCCAAGCAGACCTCTAAAGCAGTAGGTAAGGCTAGGGGGTGTTAGGGTGTATTAGTAGGGTATCACAAGTCGTAGAGGGAGGTAATAATCCTCTGTACAAGACATTGGTTAGGCCCCATCTGGAGTACTGCGTGCAGTATTGGAGGCCACACCTTCACAAGGACATTAACCAAATTGAGGCAGTCAGAGAAGGGCAACCAAAATGGTGCAGGGACTGCATCAGAAGACATATGAGGACAGATTAGCAGACTCAATATGTATACCCTTGAGCAAAGGAGGGAGAGGTGATATGATCGAGACATTTAAACACCTTAAGGGCATAAACAAGGTAGAAAGAGTCTAACATGTTTAAATATAAGAAAATAGCAGGACAAGAGGACACAGCATGAGATTAGAGGAGGCCGATTAAGGGGAATGTGAGGAAATTCTTTTCACAGAAAGAATTGGTAGATGCATGGAATGGCTTACAAAAGTGGTGGCTATGAATACAGTGCAGGGCTTCAAACAGGCATGGGATAGGCATAAGGGAGCAATACAAATGACTATGAATAGATAGGTCACTGACAGAGCAAAGGCCGATGGCACATTTATAAGGTAGAAAAAGAAATGGGCAGACTGGATGGGCCTTGCGGTCCTTATCTGCCGTCAACTTCTATGTTTCTATGTTTCTATGTGAACTGGAGGCTTCAAATGCAGAATGCCCCTCAACAATGTGCGAGACACATCAAGTTGAGCCACAGAACACCTCTCCACAGGTACATTATATATATAGAAACGGCAAAGAGATGTACCTTGACAGAGGAGTACCACAAGCCAAAGTCGGAGAGGGATGGAAGGTACTCCAGGACCTAATACACTGGACAGATGAAGCTATCTAAATGGTGCGATGCAGCCCAAAAAGCAAAGTGTTTCCATTTCATAGAGTAAGTGGCCCTGGTGGAGGATTTCCTGGCTGCCACCAGGACATCTGCTACCCATGGGGAGACCCCAGATCTGGCAAAGGCTAAGTCTTCAGGAGCCATGCACGAAGATGGATAAACCTGAGGTCCGGATGGACCAGGGTGCCATGCTTCTGGGAGAGCAAACCTGTGCAAAAGGGCATGGACAATGGAGGTTCCACTGCCAGCCATTGCAGCAAGGGGAACCAGATATGATAAGGCCAGAAGGAGGCTATGAGGATCATTGTAGCCCCCTCCATCTGAAGTTTAATTAGAACTCACTGAAAAAGCAGGAAGGGAGGGAAAGCATACAGAAACCTCCATGTCTAGGAGAGGGACACTGCGTCTTGCCAGAAGACTATAGGCCTTGGATCTATCGAGTAGAAAAGTAGCAGTTTTGAGTTGTGTGGGGACACAAAGTGGTCCAACTTTGGGGGATACAAAAATCAACTCCACGGAAGTCAGAAGTTCCCCCTCGTGGGCTCTAGACTGCAAACAGCTTAGGCCGTCTGCTAGGACGTTTTGGTCACCTGGAACATGGACAGCTGAGAGTTCCAGGCTGTGGTTGATGGCCCAACAGCAGACTTTCACTGCTTCCCAGCACAAGGGATATGAATGAGTCCCCCCCCCCCATGTAATAAACTACACGTATGTCCATCTGAATCAAGAGCGGACCTGGGGAGAGCAGAGTCTGGAAGGCCAGCATGGTGTATAAGACCGCTAGCATCTTTGCATCTCCATGACATTGATGTGGAGGCCTCCCACCACTTCAGACATGTCCTGCGAGTTTGGTGGGCCCCCAGGTGAGCCTCCCCAGCTGAGGCCCAAGACGTCTGTCATGAGGACCAGCGAGGGGCAGGTATACAACAGGGACCCCCCCCCCCCCCAAAGCAGGCTGCTAGGCTCCAGCCACAACAATACCTCCTTGACTGATCCAGGGCATCCATGTGTTGGTGCCACTGGATTCGCAGCATCCACTGAGCGATTCTCATATGCAGCCTTGCCAGAGGGACTGTGGAAATGGCTTAGGCTGTGAGGTCTAGAAGCTTCAGGAAAACCCTAGTGGGAACATGATGTGTGCAGTAAAGAAGATGGGCCTGGTACATCAGATGCTCTGCTCTGTCTAGGGGGTAAGGCCTTCCCTTGGGTCGTGTCCAGCACTGCCACTACATGCAGTAGGCACTGGCAAGGGGTCAGAAAAGACTTTGGCAGGTTGAAAGTAATGCCCAAAGGTTGGAACAGGTTGCAGATGTGAGAAAGAGTTTGAAGGAGACAGTCCCTGGACGGGACCTCTAACAGCCAATTGTCCTGATAGGAGGCAGCTGCCACCACCACCAAGCATTTGGTGAAGACCCTGGGGGCTGAGGACAAACAAAGGATCAAAGCTCTGAACTGGTAGTGCACTCCCTGGAAGGGGAAATGGAGGTAGCGCTGATGGGAGGCAAAGACCTTGATACACATGTAGACATCCAGCATATCGAGAGACAAGCCAGTCTCTCTGATGTAGGAGGGGCAGTAAGCCCTGAAGGGTGAACATCCTGAACAGCTTGTAGTCTATGAACAGGTTCAGCTGGCTTAAGTCCAAGATGGGCCAAAGGTCTACCATCTGTTTGGGCACCAGGAAGAAGTGGGAGTAGTACCCCTTCCCTGCTGAAACCGCGGAACTGGCTCTACGGCCTTTTTTCAAAGTAAAGGCCTGAATTAAGTCCCGGATGAGAGGGACATGGCTAGGAGGGTACGAGGAGTTACCTGGAGAATTTTCTGGAGCCACTCTATGAATTCGAGAGTGTGGCTGTGCTCGATGAGCTGCAGCACCCAGTTGTCTGTAGTAATCTCCCTCTACCTGTCCTGGTGCAAGGAGAGGTGAGCCCTTACGACTGTCTCCTGATGAACAACTGTAAGGGGGAGGGTCTGGCAAAGTAGTCAGGTGCAGCCGCTGCTGGGGCTGCTGCATCTCAGGCACTATGGGTGGAGGTGGAGGAGAGAAGAGACGCCCCCACTTTGCACTTGCCATGGGCTTTGGAAGGGGTTAGACCTGTCTGCAGGAGGAGCAACAAAAGGGAGCCCACTGTCCCGACTGGATATGGTACAGAGAGTGGATGGATTTGCGAGCCCATCCCTAAATCTAGAGATGATATCCTAAATATCACCCCCTCAAATCTGAAACCCCTAAAAGGAGCATCCATTGTTAGACTGGACATCCTGCATGAAGCCAGAGACCAGTAGCCAGGGGTGGCATCTCATACAGATGTCCACAGCTGCTGCTCAGCTAGAGGCATCTACCACATCATGGGCAGCCTGACGACATGGGTACCAACGTCCGAGACTGTTTTGAGAACCTGGAGGATCTGCTTCTTAGAAGGGGCATCTGGCATGGCTAGAACTGCCTCCCTAGCCTGGTCCCATAGGAGGTTCTGATACTGTACTAAATGGGCCAGATTACTGATGGCCCTAATGGCTAGAGTGGCAGAGGCGAAGGCACGCTTGCCCATCTTGTCCACCTGTCGAGACTCCCTAGCAGGGGGGAGGGAGTCAAGTTGTTTTGGTCTCTTCATTCAGTCGTGCTCTGCACTGACAAAGACCGAATCGGCCTTGGGCTGTTCTGCAAAAGATGGCTTGCCAGCCGGTGCATGGTAAAGTCTGCCAGCCTTTTTGGATACCACTGAGACCTTATGGGGGCGGTTCCAAGCAGCCCAGGTAGCATCCTCACAGGAGTCAATAATTAGGGGGACCACTAAAGGAGGGGCGTCGGGCTGACATAGGTAGATCACCAGCTGACGCCTCTCAGGATCCTGCTCTTCTGTCTCCCATCCTATAGTGGCCTGAATGTGCCTCATTATGGCCATGAAAGTGGGATCATCGGTGGGGGTTGGGGATGTTGCTCGGTGCTCTTCTTCTGAGGAGTCTGGGCCTATGAAGACTCACTGCTGAAACTCTTGTCTACGTCGTCTGCATCATCATCCCTGCTATCCTCGGCTTGACGATTCTCTAAGCAGCTGCCTGACCCACTGTCAGGCCTACACGGGGGGTGCGAGGCGAGGAGCATTAGGGCCTGGCCAAATAGGGGCCAGGAAAATGAGGCCCTTGAGGGGTGGTGGTCCTCTTGGAGCAGGAACCTACATCTGCATGAAGGACCACAAGGTCAAAATCAGACCATGGTAATTCAAAGAGGGCCGGCACCGGACCTTCGGGTAACTGTAGACTAGTGCAGGTCCTAAAGGTGCCGCGTATGGATAAACCGGCACAAGTCCCACCGGAGCAGGGTCGGCAAGCTACAGAGTAGCATATGCTGGTGTGGGGTACCCAGGCTGAGATACTACAGGCGCAGGTTGCGGCAGAACAGGTGCTGGTACCACAGCAGTGGGTGTTGGTAAGACAGACAACAGGTCCACAGGCGTCAGCTGAGGGAGGGGCCAGCGTGGGCCTGGTGAGTGCTGGCTGCGAAAGGCTAAGTGCAGGCCTGACAAGAGGGACAGGCATGGCTGGTGTGGGTCCCATGGGCTGTGGTAGTGGGGGAAAAGGTGCGGGTGTCAGCTGAGGTAAAGCCAGAGGAGGATCCACGAGAGCCAGCTGTGGGGAGACAGGCGCTGGAGTGGAGGTCAACCCCCCCGGGAGAAGGCTGAGGAAAGACTGGGTCCAAGAAGGCACCAGCATCCTGCAGAGTCTGCTCCAGAGGAGGAAAAGAACCGGCATAGGGTCAGCTGCGCAAGTTTCAGGTGGGCGGCAGCATGGAGAGACTCCAGCCGAGCCACTTGATTGCATGCCTGCCAAGAATAAGGGCTGAAAAGCAGGGGCTGGGGAGCAGGATATGGAGTACCCTAAGCTGCCGCTTGACAGGGAAACCAGGCAGGTGGGCAGGGCCACTGGTAGCCCTGTGAAAGTTTGGGCATGCAAGACCAAGAAGGTCAATCCTCCCGAGGAAGGTAGACTGTTTCAAAGTTGGGGACTTCTTGTGCAGGGACCGCAAGTGGAAGGCAGACCTAGGACGGTCCCAATCCTTGTCCCTATGTTTATGTTTCCCAGTAGACTTGTGCCAGGACTTCGAAGACAAAGATCCTGAGGACTGAGCTGGGAAAACAAGAGGAGCTCCTGCCCTGCAGCTCCCGTTTCATCGAGGCAATCTTCTGCTTAAGGAAGTAGTTGTCTAGGATCTTCTGACGATGTCTCCTGGTGGCCGGATGGAACTTCTGGCAAGCCTCACAGGCTTGGATGTTGTGGTCTGGGCCTAGGCACAAGACCCAGGCAGAATGGCTATCCTTGCCCGGGATCTGTTTGCTGCAAGCACACTTCATGGAGCAGTCGGAAGATGAGGAAGGTTTTGAAGAACCGAGAACACCGAAATTTTGATGTTAAACTCAGGATCAAATTTAAAAACAACAAACTGCAGTTAAATGCTGTGGCGGTATCAGTGGCCCAACGTGCACTGGTCAATGGCGGGGAAGAACTGAGGAGGGTGTGGGGGCCACCCACCTTTACAGGACTGGCTGACGTCGGATGTGGGTGCCCCCCCCCCGATAGACTGCTGGGTAGAAGGTTTCCGTGTGGTCTTGGTGCCTGGTGGCTTAGTCCTTCCAGTGATAGCCTGCTGCAAGAGAGAACCTCGAAGTAAGATCTGCATACTCCATTCAGCATAAACTGTTTCCCCTTTCCAAAGAGGCTACATAAAAATACTGTACGTCTGAAGCAGCCCTCATTTTCGGGCTAGCAAATCTAGGTAAGCAAGGTATTGGTCTTATTCTTGTGAATATCTAATCTTCTGATGATATCAAAGAAAGGAAAATTACGTACCTACCGTAATTCTTGATCTTCTTGGACGAGTCTCCACCACTCATTCACACTAGTGGGATTAGCGCCGGAGGCACTAAGACCCATCGGGAGCAAACTTTTGCTGGAGGGTCGTCGCGAGACACGGCGCCTCGAGCAGCTCGAGCGGTAATGACCATCTCAGCGACGACCCTCCAACCGCCTCAGTACCTTTTTACCAAGGAGGTGCAGCGCAACTAACGTAAAGAGTAAACCAACATTAAAAACGGACATAAGATAGTCCGTGTGACCCGTGTAAGAAGGGTCAGCAAAGAAGTCCTCACTGCCTAAAGATTTGAGGGAGTAAGACCAATACAGCCAGTGAGCGCTCGGGGATGGAGGGTGGGCGTGTGAATGAGTGGTGGAGACTCGTCCAAGAAGATCAAGGACTACACGGTAGTACGTAATTTTCCTATCTTCCTGGACATAAGTCTCCACCACTCATTCACACTAGTGGGAGAGTACTAAGCTGATAATCCCCCAAAAGGGCGGCAGGAGAGCCAGAGCTCACGCATCTAAGATAGAAGCCCATTAAGGACAGTTCTGCCGAATGCGGAATGTCGCCTAGCATGAACATCCAGTGCATAGTGCTTAACGAAGGTATGCACTGAGCTCCAGGTGGCGGCGTTGCATATATCTGCAATTGGAACATTGCGAATTTCCGCTAGGGATGCCGCGACCGCCCTAGTAGAGTGAGCGTACACTCTACCTTCTAATTTAACTTGAGCCATGGAATAGCAATGACGAAGGCATGCCACTAACCATGAAGAGATGCATCTAATAGCGACAGGTTGACCCAGCCGGGTGTCGCTGAAAGAAACGAACAGTTGCTGAGTCTTGTGAACATACTTGGTTCTATCTAAATAGAACCGCAAGGCTCTCTTAACATCCAAGGAATGAAGAGCTCATTCCCTTCATTTTGGAAATTAGCTAAGTAAGCGGAAGTACCAGAGGTTGGTTTAGATGGAATTCTGACACAACCTTGGGAAGAAATTTAGGATGAGTCATGAGAACTACCTTGTCTTTATGGAATACAGTATAATGGAGGGTCCGTAACAGGGCATGTATCTCAGAGACCCCTGGGCTGAGGTAATGGCCACCAGGAAGGCAGTCTTCCAGGTAAGAAATTTTAGCTCACAGGTAGCTAAGGGTTCGAAAGGCTTCCGAGTGAGCATGTCCAGCACCAGGTTAATGTCCCAGGCTGCAACTGGACGCTTAACAGGGGGTCTGGTATGGAGAATCCCCTTAAGAAATCTCTTCACCATAGGCAACTGAGCCAGAGTTAAGGAAGAAACCGGCTCATGGAACGCTGAGATGGCACTAAGGTGAACTTTAACTGTGGAGTACTGAAGACCTAAGTTTGACAGGTCCAAAAGATACTCCAGAACCTTGCCAGGAGGACAGGAAAAGGGATTCCAAGAGGATTTTGCACACCAGAGAGAAAAACGTTTCCATTTGGAAGCGTACGTTTTTCGGGTGGCTGGCTTCCGAGCAGCCAGAAGGATGTCTGAGACTCTACGAGAGACGTTGAACCGATTCACTTCTATCTCTTCAGGAGCCAAGCATGAAGGTGAAGTGATTTCAGGTTGGGATGGACCAACGAACCCTGAGTCAAAAGACTGATTTGCAAAGGAAGTGGTCTCGGAGAGGCTGCCAACATACTGTTGAGTAGAGGAAACCATAGTTGCCGAGGCCAGGAAGGAGCAATGAGAATCATCTTGGTCCCCTGAGACTCGAACTTGAGGAGTACTCTCTGGATTAGAGGAAGCGGTGGAAAGGCGTAAAGAAAGCATTTTGTCCACCGCAGCCTGAACGCATCCTGACAGAAAATGCCAGGCCCTGGATTTCTGGAGCAGAAGAGAGGCAGTTTTGCGTTGAGTGGGGATGCAAAAAGGTCCAGGTCTGAGTCCCCCACTCTTTGAACAGGGACCGAAAGCTACGGCTGGATCGAGACCACTCGTGAGGGTCTGCCTCCGTTCTGCTGAGGTGATCTGCTAGGTCGTTTTGTATACCTGGCAGATAAACCGCTTGAATCAGAGACTTGTGCTCCAAGCACCACTCCCACACCCTCACTGCTTCCCTGCAAAGGGGATAAGAATGAGCACCGCCTTGCTTGTTGATGTAATACATCACTGCTTTGTTGTCCGTTTGAAGGAGAATGTTCTTGTGACAAAGGACATCCTTCAGAGCTCGGATTGCATAGAGGACCGCTCTCATCTCCAGGACATTTATGTGGAGATGAGTTTCAACTGAGTCCATACACCTTGAGTGTGGAGGAGAGACAGTGAGCTCCCCATCCCATTAGTGATGCGTCTGTGGTGATGGAGATCTGATGATCGGGGGAGCAAAGGGGAATCCTTCCAGGAGATTGCTCTCTTGAGACCACCAGGTGAGAGACCTTCGAAGGGGCTCCGTCACCTTGATGGGATAAGACTGGGGGTGAGAGGTCGGGGACCACTGAGTGGAGAGCATCCATTGGGTGGTTCTCATGTGCAGTCGGGCCAGAGGGACAGTGAAGACCGAGGACGCCATGAGACCCAACATGCGTTGCATCGAGAGAGCTGTAACCGATTGGTTCTCCCTGATGTAACGGGCCATTCAAGGATGTCGAGTCTCTGTCCTCTGGAAGGAAAGCCTTCGCTGAAGAGGTGTCTAGAAGCGTCCCTATGAAAAGGAGCCTCTGGGAGGGTTGCAGTTGAGATTTTTTCAAATTCAGCAGAACTCCCATGGACGTGAGAAGACGAGAAGTCGTTTGCACGGCTTCCAAAGTCCCTTGGACGGAAGGGCTTGCTAGAAGCCAATCGTCCCGGTAGGGAAACACTCGGAGTCCGACTTTCCTGAGATGCGCCGAGAACTGCACAACACTTTGTAAAAACTCATGGGCGCCGAGATAGCCCAAAGGGCAGGACTCTGAACTGATAATGCTGACCCAAAGCTACAAACCTGAGGAACTTATGTGGGTCGGGTGGACAGGATATGCTGGTAAGCATCCTGCATATCCAGAGAGGCCAGCCAGTCGGTTGATGCAGCAAGGGTAACAGGGTACCTAGGGAAATCATCTTGAATTTCTCCTGGGAGGAATTTGTTTAACTTTCTGAGGTCTAGAATGGGGCATCCCCAGATTTCTTTGGAACCAGAAAGTAATGGGAGAACCCTGTGTTTCGCAGATGCGGGGGCACCAGTTCTATTGCCCTGTTGTTCAGAAGGCCCTGGATCTCCGCGGTGAGGAGGTCTGACTGAGAGGCCGACAACCTGGGTTGTCGTCTGGGAGGACAATTCGGGGGGGTTTCCAAGAAACTGAGAGAATAACCCTCGCGAATTATCCGAAGGACCCATTTGTCCGAAGTTATGGACTTCCACTGGTTGTAGAAGTACATCAGACGACCTCCCACCGGAGGAGAAAGTTCCACCTCGGGCAGAGTGGATGGAACTTGGGCCAACGACTCATAAGGTAACGCTGGGAGCTTTAGGCCCTCGCGCTTCTGCTGCGTCTTCTTTTTGAGGTTGGGCAGGTTGGCTTTATGGAAGCTTCCCTGCCTCTGCCTCGAAGGACTGACGACTATGAAACTGACGTCTGTTCACATGCCCCGAGAGGGGCATGGAGGTCTGGCCAACTTAATGGCCGATCTAGTCTTCTGAGTGGCCTCTAAGGCTTGCTCCACCTGAGGGCCAAAAGAAAGGAGCCATCAAACGGCAGCGCTATCACCTGCTGCTGAGCATCATTCAGGAAGCCAGAAGTACGCAGCTGAACGGCGCCGGACATGCCCCGCGCTGCTGAGCGAGAAGCAGTGTCGAAAGCGTCCATGGCGGCTTTGACCTGTTGGTTATTGGACTCAATACCTCTAATAACGGTCAGAAGCAGCTCTGACTTGGAATCCGAATCTGGAAGAGCTTCAACCATTCTTTTCAGAGAGTGCCACAGGATATACTCATACTGAGAAAAATAGCCTTGATAACTGGCAATACGCATACTTAGAGTGGAGGCAGCAAAGACTCTCTTACCTAATGTATCAATCTTACGAGACTCTTTGTTAATAGGTCGAGCTGTAGTAGTTTGAGGAAGAACGACCTTGTCATTCTCTGCCAGGACTACAATAGGATCCGCAAGGCTTGGGATGCCAAATGGGACGATCCTGGGAGCTGAATACTTCTTATCAATGGATTTAGCCACTGAGGGAATAAGAGCAGGATTATTCCATACCATTTGAGACAGCGCCTCAAAGGAGGGCTGAATCGGGGAGTCAAATCTGTAGGGATCTCGCCAAGCATGAAGATACTGGAGTCTTAATATCTTCCCAGGATCGATGTCTGTAGTCTGGAGAGAAAGAGTGGATCCCAGGTTCTTCAACAGAGACTTAAAGGACAGGTCCTCGACCACAGGCTCTGTAGCAAAGAAAGATCCTGTTTCTCACTTCATCACCCAACCGAAGGTCTGGGTCAGGCTCAAGATCATCTCCTGATGGTCCAGAAAGGACTGTTTGGACAGGAAAGGAGTGAAAATTAGGAGAGGAGGAAATAGCAGAAAACAAGGAGAGTCCCTGGTTGCCGGGCGCGAGACGGCAAAACGGGCTGGAAGACGGCACTGAGGAGGTGCATGGTGTCAAGAGGCACGTGGGTCTCGCTGCGCCGCCGCGCGCCGCCATGATCATTGCGCCATGACGGCGCGGCCGACGACGCAGCGCACGGCGCCACAAACGGGCGTTACGGACGGCGCCGCAGACGACGCCACGATTTGCGCCGCAGACGACACCGCGAACGGCGCCGCTTTATCTAACGGCATACCGGCGGCGCTATGCAGACCTCGCGGCATCAAGGGTGCGCCGACAAGCCAACAGACCCTGCGGCGCCGGAAAAGCCCCAGGAACCTGGAAAGCTAGAGAAGGAAAAAACAGGAGATAAGGGCATCGGTGAGGCCCCCGCGCCGCAGCCATGTGAGGGGGAACACTAAGCACGGAGTCGCTGGCACCGGAGAAGGCGCCACGTGACTAGGAAGGTTGCAACCGCCTCTACCTGATCGCCGAGGGCCCGAGGGCCCGAGGCAACCGAGCCAGGCAGAAGAACCAACCTCCGAGCCCATTGCTCCATAAGAGCGCCCACTGATGAAACTGCTCATCTGGAGTCCTACCTATAGGCGGGAGGGACTCGATGTCGAGGACGCGATTACGGAAGTTGGCGACTCGAAGAAGGAGACCGGCAACTAGCAACGATAACCGAAGGCCGACGCCGCAGACATACCAGAGGGCTACCTCGAGTGATGCCTCTCTTTTTGACCTGTGGGTCAAGAGCTCGAGGCGAACGGTGCCGAGAATGCGACCGCTTATTTTATGCCGGGCGGGGACCGCCATCCCGGCATCGGACTGACCGTTGTCGGAACCCCGCTGAGGAGAAGGAGGCTGACCGGACCCAGCCCAGCTGACTGAACAGCTTTCATACGAAATCTCCCTACCGTCACCTGACCTGCTCATGGTCGACTCCGTCCAGTAGGCCGAGACTTCTTCAAGTAAAATTTAATATTAGAAAAAATTTAACGTAAAATAGAATAAAATTGCGATACTACTTATCGTGATAAAGTTACAAAAAACAAACTGAAAACTATGCGCTAGTTTGAGTTTGACTCATTTCAAGCCGGCGGCGTCGTCACTGGGCGCTTTTCGGCGGGAAAAAGGAACTAAGAGGCGGTTGGAGGGTGCGTCTGAGATGGTCATTACCGCTCGAGCCGCTGCTCGCGGCGCCGTGTCTCGCGCCGACCCTCCAGCAAAAAGTTTGCTCCCGATGGGTCTTAGTGCCTCCGGCGCTAATCCCACTAGTGTGAATGAGTGGTGGAGACTTATGTCCAGGCAGATAAGGAAAGTATACATGGGCTATGTATTTTACTTTACGGCGTCTCATCAATCCAGACTGTCATGTTAGCACAGTATGTTAAAGCCACATGAGATTGAAACATCATCAATTATAATACAGGCAATGTTCATGAAACCAAGAACAATAAACATGTCTGTGTGTGGTGGTGGGGATGTGGATGTGTGTGGGTGTTCATATTATGTAGCATGGTAGTGCTACCATAGTTAGGGTTGAGGAGCCATTTACATGTTAAACCCAAAATTTTGCACCTTAATAACTTTGCAACCGTTTGATGGATTTGCCTGAGATTTGGAATACAAGATCAAGACACATACGCCTTGGGATCTGCCAAGTTTTGTACTAGTCGGATATACGGCTGCGGAGTTATTAAGCGTGATCTGCGCGTGTGTTTACGCTTTTTTGGAATTCTACAGTCGTGCCTACAGGTTGCATGGTTTGCGAGACCGGTCTGAAATCTTCAGGGAACGTGTGGCCGGGGTCCCCGATGTGCCTTTCGAAGATTTCGTGAAAAAATATTAAACGGTTCAAAAGTTATTCAAAAAACAAGTTCCCATTATAAGTCAATGGGAAAAGTTAACAAAAAGTTCGACAGTGTCGCAAATGCAGTTTTTACTTTCACAAATGGCCCTTTTACTGTCGCAAATCCGCCATTTTGTTTTCAGTTGGTGATCAGAAAAATGCTTAGCATTTAAATTTGGGACCTTGTAGCAACCTAATTCTTTTCGTATTCACCTAGTCGGACCCTGAGGATGCTAGCCATGTCTTTATTTGGGGGTAAAACACCCCAGAAATATGTTTTTCACATTTCTGGAAAAAGTACTTTCACACTTGTGACACTGTTGAATGAATCTGTGAAAGTTTTCGCAAATTGCGACAGTACTTTTCTAGGCTGTGGGAAAATGACAGCAATTCTTTGGCACACCGCAGCAAAAGAATGGTTTGGAGTTTGGGGCTGAAATTTGGAGGGACCGCAGCCGACATCTCACAAATGTGCCTTTCAGTGTTTTGCTGAAACAATATTACACGGCGGCAAAGTTACGGTACTCCAAAGTTGACGCTTTTTCCCATAGGATAACATTACGGCATCCGACGCACTGCAGCAATCCTTTGGCGCCCTGCTGCAAATAACGGTTCGGTCTTTTGGGCTGAAATTTGCAGGGAAGACAGCCAACATCCCACAGATGTGCCTTTCAGTGGTTTGGTGAAAAAATATTACAGGAGGCAAAGTTATGGCACTCGAACCTCTCTTTTCCCACAGAGGATAACATTATGGCTTTCGCCAGCGCCTTCTTTCAGGGCCCGTATCGGAAGCGGTACAGAATCACGGACTTTTGCCGAAAATGCAATGGGGCTAAGTACAAAACTAGCCAGGAAAGTGATAATTCATATGACTTTTAATTTTTTTTTCTATGTCGTGCGGTTTTGGAGATATAAGCAATTTACTATTCCAAGTCCTCATTTTCTGTTCCGAGAGTCATTATTTTGCATACATTCTTTGTACTCACTGTCTTTTTCTATGCAGCGTTTGGGGAAAACCAGCCTGTGCGCTTACATTACTGTTACCATTACATTTCCGCTTGCGGTTCCGTACCCATTTCACTTACCGTTCACGTCTACGCCACCATGTGCGTTACCCTTTGCGTTTTCATTTGTGGTTGCGTTTGCGTTGTTTTTAACATTTCTGTCTACAGTACTGTTTCTCTTTCTGTTTCACTTTGCGTCATCATGCGCATTACGATTTGCGTTTGCAGGCACAATGTTACTGCTGTGACAAGACATCGCGTGGGCGTGGCTGTGGGGCCCCACAGACTGCAGCTCGCATTAAATGGCGGTACATTCACTATTTCTCTTTATCATTCTCAAAAGAATGGAAATTAGAGCAAAAACTCCATTTAATGCATCAGTTAGGGTTGTTCCACAGCGACAAAAAGCGAGGAAATTCGATGTTAGGGTTGAAACCCCTTTGCACCCTCAGTCCACCCCCAACCGGAATGGGAGAGTGCGCGCTGGGGTCATCAGTCTAACTCTCACCCAATTCTCCTATTCCTCAGCTTCTTTCCACATGTGATGGGGTGAGAGTTAGGGGACGACCCCAACGCACACCCTGATTCCGGTTGGGGGGGTGGGCTGGAGGGGTACAAAGGGGGTTTCAACACTAACATCGAATTTCCTCGCTTTTGTCACTGTGGAACAACCCGAACTGATGCATTATACAGAGTTTTTTTGCCTCTTAAATATATATATATATTTTGTTCTATATATCCATATAGATATATCTATTAAAACTTTATCTGTATAAAGGGGATATGTAATGACTTGATTCAAAATATGCAATTTGTCTTCAAGTGTGAGGGGGCAGGACCATAACTCATGAGTGCGTTATAACAGTCCTGCCCCCTCACAAAAGATGATAAACTGCATATTCTGAATCAGGCCATTGCATATTCGATTTATGTAACATCAGTTCAGTAGTCTAGCTTTTTTTGTAAACTTTATTCATTTTGCAAAACTGCAAATACAAATAAAATAAGCATTCATAGCTGAAAGACAGACATGGCAGAAAACAGCAGAGGTATACATAACAAACAGCTAATCGTTACTTCTCTTGAAGGTTAGCTGATTATGCATTCTGCTAAACACAGGACAGTCATCAGAATCAGTCCACGCTAAGCCCTTGCAACAGGACACTGAACCTTAGCGCAGGAAAGTCAGTCAAATTTTCACTTGCATTAAGCTCTCGTCGAGCTATGAGGTTCAGAAAAAAATAGTAATGTCTGTCTGTAACTGGACCTGCCCTATGTAACCCCATTTGGTGTAACCTCCTCTAACAACTGGTATATCAAATATTAACATCAAATTTCAGACTTGATCACATAAACATATACATTGCTAAACCTGTGTAGCAGTTTTTATCTCACACCACCCTACGCAGTAAATGAGGAATTGCAAGGAACTTGTGGCAGGTGTGCAGATTACTTTATCATGTAAAATATTCCTCTACTTCTGAAATAAAACTATTTGCTGTGCACCGCGAGCTCCTAATAACCTCAAAAATGGTTGCTCGCTCTCCCTTCACTCCCTCCGGAAGTGCAAATTCAGCCATGAGGTCCCCGCCATTTTGATCTCCTAAGGCAAAAACGCTGGAGCGCCTGGTCATCGCCTCAGTGACAAATTAAAAAAAAAAAAAAAACTCGATAGTATTCTTCTACATAAAGCATCACTACCAAGAAATCAACATAAGTACTTGTTATAAGTTTAACTAGTTTAAATTCATAATGTTAAGAAAATTCAGTAAAAAACACCAAACAGTTGCTTCAATCACCGATTAAAACTGCCTTTTATAATAAGACACCATACTCGCCCAGTTGGTCCTCCATGTCAGACCTATGATAACCAATTTAGTTAAGAAAAAAAGTCCTGCTTGCTTTTTCCAGCTTTTTGCCAGCATCTTTTGGGCCATTGAAAAGAAAGTGCTTGCCAGCATAGGAAGTTTTCAGACATGCTGGAAGGAATGTGAAATGCCAAGTTCCCATAAACCTGCTCGAACCCCTTCAAAAACATGTCTCCATTCTCTAGTTGAAAACCTGAGGTCAGAGAAGCAGTGCACTATCCTCACATTGTCAGACTGGAGTGAGCGACTGTTTTTTGTAGAGCTGTCTCGCTAATAAAACCCATCGGTTATCACAAGAAATGTCCGTGAGGTAGCTGGATTATTTTTTCCGTGGAGTTATCCGGTAAACCTGGTATACAGAAACCCCTTGCAAGTCCCCAAACCATTTTCCAAAATAACTGTTATATAGAAGTAAGAGGGTCAAGTCCCTCAAGACCCTCTGGTATGCCCAACAGACTTGTTTTTGAGGCCCTTGCAGGGTTTGCCAAGTTTTCAACTCTGACAGAGTAACTTGTTTTCCTTCACAAGTTCTGTTATGGCAGTAAACATTTTATTTGAAGATTCTTGTTTGGATTCAGCTGCTACTTGATCTGTTTTTTGTTTCTAGGAGAGTGATTCTTTATTGAAATTGTCCACTTTTCTGAGCAGTTCCTTCCCTGTCACTAAGACCACTGCCTGAATAGCCAGAAGTGCTGATTTAGCCTCCAAGGTACCACCCGGACCTAGCCCTGCTCCAGTTAATGTGCCTGTTGGTGTGGTTTGCTTCCCTTCCCAGCATCATTTGGCTGCTGTTGTTTCAGTCGCCACATGGCTAGAATCTAGTATAAAGCCCCTCGTCCTAGAGGTCTCACTAGTTATCCGCTACTAAAGATGAGTATTCTCAAATCTGACATAAAACTCAAAACAGTTAATCAGAGGTTGCCCTAATGTAGACCCTGATGTGGAGCGCCGAAGAAAATGCGTCTCTCGGTCAGTTGCTGGCTGCACCCCCCATCACTAGTTTAGCTTTCAAACCTGCTGTTTATTTGAATATTTAACAGCTTCTCATTGATTTCAACTGCCGACTTCAGTGCTGCACAAAAAAACAGTAATGTCATCAGTATTGTCTAACGTGATTGTCACAGCGTGTGGGAATAAACATCAGACGAGGCAAATTTACAGTTTTAAAACACACCTTGGTGTGATATTTATTTTTCAAAAGTTCAAAAAATAATAAATGAGAACAAAAGAAAATTATCAGTACTTAACATCAGTAGTTTCTCACATAATATAGTCCTGGATCTTAGAGCTCCTAGGACCCTTCTCATCTGCATTCAACAGCTCGTCTACAGTAGCAGTAGAACCTCTCTCCTCTCTCTCATGGCTGAGCCCCACTGGGCTGAACTGCAGTGAACTTAGTGAAGAGGCTTTTTATATCTTTTGGTGAGGGTCACCTGACTAAGCCCTTTCTGTATTTACAAGTCTGGACATGTTGTTTCATGTCTGAACATGTTGTTTCAAAACCGAGGGGGTTTGTGTCAGGGGATTTCCTGGTTCTGTTAAAGGTACAGTGTGTATATATATATATATATCCACAGATACTGACTCTCTAGATCTCTGATCCACAGTTACTAAGCACTTTTACACATAGAACCTTATATAGTAAATACAGGTTACTCACCTGTAACAGGAGTTCTAGGAGTGGCATATGTTGTTCATCCACACTGTCTGGCAGGTTCCTTGTCGCTTTAAGATGCGCTAGAAAGTCTTCAAGCTGGCTCCTCCAACCCACCCGGGTGGTAAACCCTCGGCTCCGCCCCATGACACCAGATCTAGCCTGCTGGAAGCCAGGTTGCGTGTCGAAGCCGGGGAGGTCGGGTGGGTTGTGTGGATGAACAACATATACCACTCCTAGAACTCCTGTTACAGGTGAGTAACCTGTATTTCTAGGGACGTGGATAAGTTGTTCAATCCACACTGTCTGGCAGACTCCTAGCAGTTCTCCGGGAGCAGGGAGGCAAGGAGCGCACCCCCTACTTGGGAAATAAGGACTGGAGAACCGAGGTCCCAAAAATGGAAATTATGTACCTACAGTAATTCTGATGTTTCTGTGTATCTTCACCATTCATCACCTTTGGGTTACAGGCCGGAGGTCATGACCCCGTGGGAGCTTTTTTTTTTTTTTGGAATGGGTGGAGTCGACGTACCATTGTTGCCACCCTCGAGGCAAACGCACTGCGTGGCAATCGCGGGTTGACCGTCAGGTGTTGTCGACTCCACCCTCCCGCCAGTTCTGAGTCGCCGTAGAGGTTAGAAAGAGGGTTGGACGGGTGGGACAAGGAAGTCCAAGGGACAAATAAAGGAAAAGATATAAAACTAAAGGGAGAAATAAACGACTGAGAGGACAGAAGAAGTTTGAAGACTAAGTGGGATTGGGTAGGGGCCCCAATTTCTGGAATTACGAAGGAGGAGGAGGGAGAAAGGTTTTAGAGGAAAGGAAATTTTTTTTTGGGGGGGGGGGGGGAGACAGGAGAAACATACCCTATACCCTTGACTAGTCTCCAGTTTATATAGGAACTGCGAAGGAGTAGCCAAGAGGCTAACTGCCAGAATTGCAGGCACAGAATTACTTGCACAACTCCTATAAGCAGAATTGGCTGTTCTGGAAGAAAGACAGGAAAAAACAGGGATATCTACCCTCCTCAAAGGAGATTTTGGTGCAAGAAACCTAGTTTCTTAAATTAATTGAGGTTATGTCCACAGGACAAGGAAACCAAATGAAATCAAGGGTTGACGGGGAGAAGGAAAGAAAAGGTGCAACTGCCAACCCCCACCCCACTGGGGTGGAGCCGAAGCACTGAGGAAGGACTGCCCCCACTCCTGACCACTCCAATCTTAAGGAAAAATTATCCCATCTGCCCCAGCTTACCCCACTCCTGACCCACACAAAGGAAGGGGGTAAGAGAGGGGGCACAAAGAGGGAGGAGGACCCAGAGACTGAGGCCCCAGGGTGATGGAGGGTGGGATTGTGATAAATGGTGAAGATACACTGAAAGATCAGAACTACGGTAGGTATGTAATTTCCATATCTTACCTGTGTCAATCTTCACCACTGGGTGAGTGACGAGCCCCCCGCTCCGAAGGGGGTTTTAAACCCTAAGGGACCGAGTCCCTTAGCTCTCAGTAGGTGACACACTAAGAGGAAGAACCTTCAGGGCCTGGAGAGGCCAGAGTGTAGGGAGAGTAAGATGGGGACACCCCCAGAGGCGGTAGGAAGTTGCCCCGACAGACACTGCCTCACTCTACAGGAGAAGAGATAGGTTCTCTGGTGGGAGGAGTTAATCACCCTACGACGGGCCAAGGGTGACAACCGGGAAAGATGCAGCCATGCTGTCCACCTAGTGCAGATCGCTGCCCCTATGACCCTGGTAGCTACCTCATTGAAGACATACAATGCCCTTGCTTGGTGCCTTGCTAGCTCCAGGCCATGTGCAGAGAGTGCAATGGCTTTTCTGGTTTGCTCCGTGTCAGGCATGGAGGCTAGGAACTGACCCAGCCTGGACCACAAGAACCTGTCATAGGACGCATAGTGGGCCTGATGTGCTGAAATAGAGAGCAGCAACCGTGCCGAGTAGAAGGTCCTCCTCCCCCATAAGTCAAAATCCGAAGAACCTTGATCTGGGGCCTGGTCACGGTGCAGGGCGAAAAGCCCATCAGAAGTGTCCAGTTGCGTCAATTCTGACTGAGGATGAGGCATGGAACCTGGAAACTCCGGGAGGGCACAATACCACTGGCAAAGATCCCTAGGGGCAGGAACTCTGGAAAAGGGTCTCTGCCAGGAACGCAACGACACCTCCCGAAAGGGAGCACGCCAGGGGGGCACCACAAGGGTGTCCTCACTGAAATCATCTAGAAAGGCGTGCGCAGAGTGCTCTGGATGGTGTATAGTGGGAGGGGTAATATGCAGGTCCTCCAACATCCTCACGAGGAATCGATGATACTCAGTGAGATCAGCAGCTGGAGAGATGTGGACAGATGGCTCCTCTCCCCCAGAATAGGGGGATGAAGAGTCAGAAGTCCTCAAAGGTTCAGAAGCTGTCTGCTCAGAAGGAGGTTGAAAAACCTGTCTGTCTATTGCCCTAACATAAGAGGGAAACTGAGCAACCTGAGCTCTGAACTGCTCCCAGGAGAGAGGCCTGCTAGGACCACGAATGCCTGGGAGCGCAGGAGAAGGTGGCAGAGGAATAGGGGCAGAACCGACACTGGAGATCGGCTGACCTCCGCCTGGGCTAGGGAGCACACCAGGAGCCCTAGGGAAAGAAAGTGCTCCAGAAGACTCCACAGCCGACAGCTGAACAATCAAACTGGTACTGCCTAGGCCGCGCCCTGAAGAATCCCCCCGCGAGGTGACCGGGACCGTGTAGGTCCAGAAGGATGGTCCCCTACCGCCAAAGAACAGGGCCCTCTCAAGGAAACCAAGGGACAAGAGCAGAGATCCGCACTACGGCTTCTCCCAGAGGCCGGGTGGGTTCCAGAAAAAGACCGTCACACAGACCCCATGCCCCTCAACCTCTTGGAATCCAAGAGCGCCCTCCTCCCCGAGAGAGCCAGCCTAGGCAACTGACAACCCCTGTCGGCCCCCGAAGGGGCTATCCAGAGAGCAGCACTGTCCCCTCCCATGGGTGCTCTGATCGGACCCAAAGTCCGGCGATCCAGGCACACCACAGGAGGGGGTACCACCGCTGAGGGGTCAGAGAACCCTCCGAGGCCAGGCTGCAGGGCAATGGTGTCCTGCACCACTGCCTACTGGTCAGAACCCACTGTCCGTTCCTCAGAGGGGGGCGGACTCCAGTCTGTCGAGGACACTACCAGGGTGTCCACGCTCGCAGACAACTCCAGGGAGTCAGACTGCTCATCTGACTCAGAGTCCAACTCCTCCTCCAAAGAGGTGGAGACTGAAGTCCTATGCCAAACAGTGCACAGATGTCCACAGCCATCCCTAGTGAACAGGGCACCAGAACCAGAGACTGCACCAGAGTCGACGCAGGTGACCCCCTCCGCACTGCGAACGGTGCCAGAAGAGGACATGGCCCCGACAAGGGCGGCAGCCTTGGAGCCAGAGCCGGTCACGGCACCATCCCGACCCGCGGCACTGCAAGAGGTGCAGAGATCAGCAATGGCACCGACGACAGCTCGACCCGCGCTCTCAGCGCCAGGCTGGGAGACCTCTGCAGCCGCAAGTAAGCGCGCTGAAGACAGAAACAGCGCCAATGGCTCTGACAGTGCTCTCGGTGCCGAGGTCCGAAACCCCCAAGGTGCTATGTACCTGTTTGGAGCCACGAACAGCCCCAGAACTGGACATGGCGCTGTGCTCAACCCCGGTGCTGCAAACAGCGCCAGGGCGAGAAACAGATAGGGATGATGCCGTATAGCCTCCCATGGCGCCGACAGCCCCATTGGCGCAGACAGCAGCAATGGCGCCGAGCGATGAACCGGTGCAGACGAAGGCACCATCAGCGCCAAGGTCCAATACGGTGCCGACAGACGACATTGAGCACGGTGCCGACCCAGGCCTTCCAAGCCGTGGGTGTGACACCGGGGGAGCCTTCGCTCCCTAAGGCGCGATTGCCAAAGTGGCGCCTCCCGTCTGTCCCTTGGGGGGGGACAGACCAGGCCTCCTACACCACTGGAGGGGCCTCTGCCACAGCTAGGCTAGAAGAGGCAGAGGCCCCCTCCTCCTCAGTCTGTATAGAACCATGAGGGGACCCGGAGGAAAGGCCGAGAGAACGCAAAGTTTGCCAGACGCCCAGAGCGCATCTACCCCGAAAGTTGGTGGAGCTCGCCTACTTTCCACACGCTGCTGTTCGACAACCCAGCAGTCCATGGAGAAACAGGTGTCACATGAGTCCATGTCATGAAGCAGGCCAAGACATGCAAGGCAACGGTCGTGCTGGTCGGTGACGGAGTACTTATGGCCGCATGGGCACTATCGCATGGGGGGCTGTCCCGTCTTGGAAGATTTCTTGCCCTCCGACCGAGACATGATCTATGGGAAGAAGAACACCAAAACACGACCTGACGTCGCAAAGCAAAATAAAATAAGGAACAGTCTTACCAGGCGTCGAGTGGAGCGACTACTAACATGACACGGGGTCGAGAAAACTGCGTAGCAGTTGAAGGCTTCAACAGCAGAGGTAGGCCTCTAGAAAAAACTTCTTCTGAGCTTCCCACGAGGCAACCTCGATGGCAGGAGATAAAAAACTGGCGGGAGGGCGGAGTTGACAACACCTAACGAGCAACCCGTGAGCGCCAGTGCAGCCTCAAGGGCGGTGCCGATGGTGCGTCGACTTCACCCATCCAAAAAACAAAAAATAAAAAAAAAAAAAAGAGCTCCTGCAGAGTCATGACCTCCAGCCTGTAAACCAAAGGTGATGAATGGTGAAGATTGACACAAATAAGATCCAGCATCCTGGCGTGACTCTAGGTCAATGTGATAATGGGAAATAAAGGTGTGTGCTGACTTCCAGGTAGCAGCCCTGCAGAGTTCCTGGATAGGGATGTCCCTAGAAGCAGACACTGAAGCAGCAGTATGACGGATAGAATGAGCTCTTATCTCTTTGGGGGCTCCATGCCCGCCAACCTATAGCAGAGATCTATGCAGGAGGTGACCCACCTGCCTATCATCCGCTTGGCTGCAGGTCTGCCGGGTGCGGCTTCAGCGTAGATGACAAACAGCCGGCGAACCTCTCCCCGAACTTCAGCCGTCCTCTCCTTATAATAAGAGAGCGCTCTTCTAGGGTCCAAAGTATGGAGCCTATATTCGGCCTTCGAGGTGTGATTGGGGTAGAACAACGGCAGAGTCAACACCTGGTTCAGGTAAACTCTGACATCACCTTCGGAAGGAACTTCAGGTGGGGGCAAAGGACAACCTTGTCCCTGTGGAAGACCAGGTAAGGATACTCTATGGAAAGCGCCTGGAGCTCTCCCATCCTTCTGGCTGACATAATAGCCATCAAGAAGGCAGTCTTCCACGACAGGTGAGAGATGTCACACCTGTGCATCGGTTTGAATGGCTTGCCCATGAGCTTAGCCAATACCAGCAGTAGATCCCACGGAGGTGGAGGTTCTCGCACTGGAGGGGATATGTGGTCTAGGCCTTTGAAAATGCACCTGACCACCTTCTCCTGTGCCATCGACTGCTTGCTGGCCCCCACCCAATAAGCAGAGATGGCTGCCAGGTGCACCTTAAGGGTCGTCGACCGAAGCCCTAGCTGAGAAAGGGACCACAGGTAGTCCAAAATACTAGCCAATGGACAGGAAGAGAGGTCCAACCCCTTGTCCTGACAACAAATGGAGAATCTCTTCCATTTGAAGGCATAGCACTTTCTGGTAGACTCCTTACGGGACGCCTCAATGACGTTGAGGACCTCGTCGGAAAGACCCAAAGCCTGGAGCTCTAGCCACTCAGAAACCAGGCCATCAGGTGCAGGGATTGAAAGTCCAGATGGAGAACCTTCCCCTTGTCGACTGAGATCAGGTCCGGACGGGCTGGACGCCATCTCAGGAGCCTGGAGCGGAGGCTGAGGAGATCTGGGTACCAGAACTGGCGAGGCCAGTCTGGGGCTACCAGAATCACCTGCGCCTTGTCCCTCTTCGCCTTGAGAAGCACCTAGTGGATCAAGGGAAATGGAGGGAAGGCATAGAAGAAGTCCGGGGTCCACGGCCTCAAGAAGGCATCCCCCTGCAGTGAGCCCTGCTGAGGGGACAGGCATAAAACAATCTCAGCTTCGTGTCCTCCCTGGAGGCTAACAGGTCCACCTGAGGGGTGCCCCAATGGGAGAAAAGGTTTTGAACTACCCCCCACAGGAGAGACCACTCATGAGATGCAGCGCCTATTTGGCTGAGGGCATCGGCCAGACTGTTCAAGGCTCCTGCCACATGGATGGCTAGGAGATCTGCCTCCAGGCTGATCACGAGAGACCAAATGCGGAGAGCTTCCTTGCATAGAGGCAAGGAGTGTGTCCCGCCCTGACGGCTGAGATAGTACATGGTCGTGGTGTTGTCCATCTGGACCTGAACCACTTGACCCCATACAAAAGGAGCGAAAGCGGTGAGGGCTAGTTGAACCACTCGCAGCTCCAGCAGGTTGATATGGAATCGAGACTCCTGAGGGGTCCAGAGGCCGTGGGCCCAGAGCTCCCCCAGATGGGCACCCCAGCCCATCAAACAGGCGTCGGTTATAAGGACGACCGTCGGATCGGGGCGGACAAACAGGATACCCTCCTGCAGATGAGCCGGGACGAGCCACCACTGCAGGCTGTCCCACATCTTCTGGGTCACAGTTACTGGCTGGTCCAATGGACCGGAGTGCTGTGACCACTGGCAAGCCAGCCCCCATTGCAGGGGGCACATATGCCAGCGGACCCAATGGATCACGCTGGTGCAGGCCGCCATGAGGCCCAGAAGGCGCAGGAAGTCCCCGGCAGGGGTGCAACTGCCCAACCTGAAATGATTGGGCAAAGGAGGAAAGGACCTCAGCCCTGTCCGCTGGGAGCCAGGCTCTGGCTCGAAGAGAGTCAAGCTCTGCCCCGATGAACTGATTCAACTGCGATGGCACGAGTTCCGATTTGGCCTTGTTGATCGGGAGGCCGATTGGCAAGCAGACCTGGAGGGCCAGATCCCTGGACCACTCCACCTCCAACCTGGAGAGGGCTGCTATCAGCCAGTCATTCAGGTAAGGGTATATCCGGACCCCTCGGTGCCGCAGGAATGCTGTCACCACTGCCATGCATTTGGTGAAGACCCTGGGAGCTGGAGAAAGGCCGAAGGGCATGGTCCGAAACTCAAACTGATTCCTCTGCTCTGAAGCGGAGGAATCGTTGATGAGATGGACAGATTGGGACATGAAAGAACGCATCCTGAAGATCCAGAGAGCAGAACACATGCCTAGTTCCAAGGATGGCATGATCTGAGCCAGAGTGACCATCCTGAAGGTGCAGGGCCTTAGGAACTTGTTCAGGTCGTGCAGATCGAGAATGGGGCGCCAGCCCCCCCGTTTGCTTTGGGACCAGGACGTGGCAGAGCCATCCCCCCACGGGGGAACCCAGGGGAAGAGTGACAGGGATGGGGGCAGCACCCCTCAACCTATCACTGGGCAGGTTTGGAGGAAGGGCCGGCCAAGGAGCCGCCTGGACCCTTCCTTCCAGACTTCCTGCTGGAGGAAGCGGCAGACTTGGACTTGGGGCGCCAAGCGTGAGCCTGATGGCCCTGTTGCTGGTGCTGCTGGGCCAGACATGCCGCAGGGGCGGAAGAGGCAAAAGGGCTTATGCTGCTGCTGGCGGCCTTTGTCCTTCTGGGCAGACGTGACTGAGTCCAAGGTGGCATTGGACTTCTCAATCCTCTGGAGATGGCCTTCCACCCCCGGCCCAAACAAGTCGGTGCCCAGGAAGGGAACGTCTGCCAGCTTGTGCTGGGTATCCGCCGTGAAGGTGGAGATCCGCAGCCAAGCTCTACGGTGCATGGCTACTGCGGCTGCTACTGACCGGGCACAAGAGTTCCCAATATCCAACGCAGTTTGGAACTGTTGTTTGGCCACCACCTTTCCCTGATCCCGCACCTGCTTGATCGTCGTTTGAAGGTCAGCCGGGAGATGAGGAAGCACCTCATCCAGGGAACCCATAAGGGTGTGTGAAAAATGTGCCATCAGCAATTCCAAGCTAGCCTGTCGAAGACCTAGGGAGGAGGCAGTGTAAACTTTACGCCCCAAGTAGTCCAGCTTC